>CAACAH010000001.1:0-1349737 GCA_900654225.1 Magnusiomyces fungicola
TCCCCCCTTGTCTTTTTTCTCCCCCCTTGTCTTTTTTCTCCCCCCTTGTCTTTTTCTCCCCCCTGTCTTTTTCCTCCCCCCTTGTTTTTTTTCTCCCCCCTTTTCTTCCTCCTACCATACAATTATTTTTCAACTTTCGTTTTATTATTAATTCACTACCTGTTCATTATTTTTTTGCATATTATTTAATTGTAATATAACGTATTATACCCTCATTTTTCATAATTTTACTTATTTTTTTTATATTTCAAATTTTACTCACTAAAGTTTCTTATGAACCTCTTACTCTTTTTCTACTCAGTAACAAATTACAAATTTAGCATACATCAGTTGAACTCCAATTTCTTTTTTAAAATTTTTAATAGCTCATTTAAATTTTATTTAGGTACCTTTTTTTTTTATTACTATTTCTCCTTAAACTCATTGTTTTTTTTATTTTTATTAATTAAACATAGTGATCACATTTACGATTTTTCACATTATTTTATATCATATTGAAAGCCTTAACTTAATGGTCTCTAGGTTATTCTTCTATTTTCCCTACATACGTGTTGTTAACTTTCATTCTTTATGTGTATGTAAATTACCTTACCCATGTCGATTGTAATAAGGTTTCCCCTGAGTTTAGCGAGTACCCACTCACATTTCAAGTTATCATTTTGTTACATACATGTTTTCGACCTCTCCACCTTCAAAACACGAAACGGATATATATGAAGGCGTGAGAAATTAGTTTTTTCAATTACAACAACTAAAAATTTTTTCACAACACCACCTTGTATGCAGTTTATCTATTAATTATTTTCATACCGAAGCTAACATTAGTTAGGTCAAATTAGATTAGAGTATCTTGTTCCATGGCCGATTCCACGTCATCACATAGCCCGGTGCTACATATATCAAATCTAAGCTTGGAAGATTCAGACCAAGTGCCGTCACAAAATGGCAATTTTACCTCTCTATCACTTGATAACAATCAGAAGGCGGTTCTTGATCAATCTTCCAGCTCAATACCCTTACTTCAGAATATTTTCGTTGCATCACCTGCCATAGACACGCGTCACTTCTCGTTTGACAATGACCCAACATCTTCAACTGAACTTCAACCTTCATTACCTATAGTTCGACATTCTTCAGTCAAAAATCAGTCTAGCAGTCCTTATAACTCATTAAATAATCAATTGCCTTTCGACAATAGTTTGAAGAATGGTGACATTCCCATTTCAAATCCATCGACTCCGTTATCAATTGCACCACCTGCACCTCTTTCCGAGACTTCACAATACTCAAAAAACACTCTTTCGGCTAATGGATCACCCGTTATGTCATATTCTCTTGAAGACTGTTCTTTTAATGAGCTTAAAGCAATATTAAGTGAAAAACTTATTCAGCTATCTCAAGTGCAAAATCAAAATGCTCAGTTATGGACATTAGTTAATAAGCAACGCACTATGATTTTTGACCTTCAAAGAGATTTCGATAATGCTGTGGAGCAAAATGAAAAGTTGGCAAAACAGTTAGAGCCCATGAAATCCACCAACTCTAGCCAACAGCATTCTCAAGCTCCGTCTCCTTCTCTTTCATTATCTTCAACATCGTCCATTAATAATAATACCCAAAACCTTTCCAGTCAGTCTTTGTCAACCCCATTTGTCACTCTGTCAATTCCCCAGTCTACAATACTCACTCGCAAACCCAGCAGAAGGGATGTTCCTCCAGCCTCTGCTACGATCCCTATGCACACTTCTGAATCAACTAGTACGCCTATATTGTCATCGCACAAAAGTGATCCAGTTATGTCTAATCACAGATCTGCCTCATATCGCAAACCTGTTTTATCAAAAACTAGTGCTGACACATCGAATTCTGTCAAGTCCCCTCAATCTTTAAAGCGTTATTCAAATGGTAGTATGAGCTCAGCCAGAAGTGACTATAAACCACTTGAAACATGCGAGCCATCTTCTAAGAAGAATCCTGAAAATCCTTATGATCAAACTTCATCTGATTATGAGCGGGCTGTCAAACGCAGACCTCCTCCTATACATTTACCAGACGACCTAGATCCCGAACACGATAAGAGTTCAGCATTGACTATTTCAGCAACACCATCTACTCCAGTCATATCGATATTAAATTCAAATTTTTCAAAGCTTTCAACTTCAGAATTCTCCAATCCTCGATCAGCTGAGAGTGAAAAATCAAAAATCGCATCTCCCCGGCATTCCGATTCTTTCCAGCGCCAGGCCACTGTTCTATATGTGGAGCCTGAAGGTCTATCATCAATTTCACTAGATATCAGCACTTTAATAGGAAAGGTAAAATCGGTTTATAGACCTCGCCGGGAGGATCCCATTGCAATAATTAATGCTTTAGATCGAGAAACTCGTAAAGAATTGTGGAAAGTCATTAAAGATTATACCTCTTTGCAGAACTTTGATAATTCAATCCGACCAATTATCCATAATCTACCAAGATTACCTGACAAGGCACTCTTCCAATCACATGCACCTTCACGTGTAGACAGTCGCAAAATATCTCTAGAAGAATACTTTAATGCAATTCTTTCTCGAGATTTACCAGTCATTGCAGCACAATTGATTTGCGAATTTCTGTCTACGGACACAATAGATCCAATGGATATACCAGACACACCATCTCGCTGTGAAGGCTATTTAACAAAACGAGGAAAGAAGATCCGATCGTGGAGAGTCAAATATTTCATGATTGAAAAAGACCGACTAAATTTCTATGATAAGCCAGGTGGTGAGCTTCAAGGTACTATTTCTCTTAAGGATGCAAAGTTAGGGAGGCAGATTAAAAATGATACTGACTCTATATCTGAGGAATCTATGGAAAAAACATTTCGACATGCATTTTTATTACTAGAGCAGCGGAAGAAGGATTACATACGTCATGTTCTGTGTGCTGAGTCCGATAGTGATCGAGATCATTGGATTGATGCTTTACTTGAAGTTATTTCCGAATACAGTACTACAATTCATACTAGTCATCAGATATCTACCTCTAATCTTTCTCTAGATGAAAATTTGTCACCTAAGCGTAAAGCAGGGCCTTTTGAAGATAACTCACGTCTTGCAAATATTCCACCCCCATTCATTTCACAAAGGGGCAATAGTCCTGTTACTCCAACAGCTTCTTTATCTTCTAGATCTAGATCGGAACCACATTCATTTCATGATTTAAAGCCAACTGGAAGTGCAAATACCAGTTACAGTTTTTCTAACGATACCGTTGATCTTGAAGACAATGATGCCTCCAAAGAAAACAAAAAATTTAAGAAGAAAAGCTTTTTTTCTTTTAGGAATAAAAGTAATGCAAACCCAGCAATGCCCAATTCTGGTATTGAGTCCTTTAACACTGGGTTTCAATCAACACCATATTCTGCAGTTGAGCAACAACCAATGCCCATTCGACCATCCGAACACCACGCTCATACGACTCTACTATCTACACCTCAGACTCCTCTTAGTCCGACTTATCGTTCAGACAAAAGTGCACTGAATATGACTCTAGATGAGGCTGTAGCGTCTCAGCAGGAAATTGCCATAAGCGACGATAAGACTGAGGTAATTAAGGATGTTACATCTAGAAGAATTTTTGGAATACCTCTGGCAGATGCTGTGAATCTTTCATACAAAGATGTTCATCACTGCCGCGTGCCTTCAATTGTTTATAGATGTATTGAACTTTTGAAAATCAGAGAAGCTATTTTAGAAGAAGGAATATTTCGGCTGAGTGGCTCATCTGCAACAATCCGTGCCCTAAAGGAGCGGTTCAATAATGAGTACGATATTGATTTGGTTAACAGCGATACTTATTATGATATTCATGCAGTTGCAGGGCTGCTAAAGTTGTATCTACGTGAAGTTCCAACATTGATACTATCGTCTTACCTCGCACCAGAATTTAGAGATGCAGTTGAGATTACGGATGTGACTACTAAAATTCTCAAGCTCAAATCACTTGTACTGGAACTTCCACGGGAGAATAGAGATCTATTGTGTGTATTGTGCTCTTTATTGACTGAGGTTATTGCGCATCAAAACATTAACAAAATGAATCTCCGTAATGTTGGAATTGTTTTTGCTTTAACATTGAACATATCTTCATCAGTTCTGACATCATTCTTAACAGATTTCGATTCTATATTTGGTGATGCAGCTCCTGATGAAACAAGGGCGAGGGCTGTGATTGATTTTCCAAAGATAGACTTGTAGACATAGCATATATTTATATATATTATTATTATTATTATTATTATTATTATTATATTACATTTTATTATAACAAAGACGATGTTGATCCAACAGCCTTTTCGGATACAGCATTGGTACCTTTTAATTGTCTCTTTTTCAAAACATTTTCAATAAATACCTCTCCCGCTTTATAGGATGAACGAACCAAAGGTCCACTAGCACAGTATAAAAATCCCATATCCATAGCCCGCTTTTGCCAATAATCAAACTTTTCAGGAGTGACATACTCTACAACCTTAAGATGTCTTTTTGTAGGACGCATATATTGACCAAAGGTAACAATATCACATCCAACATCTCGTAACTTCTTCAAAGAATCTTCTATTTGATCATCTGTTTCACCAAATCCAAGCATCAGAGATGTTTTGGTAATCAGATCTGGATTTGTCTTCTTTGCATGATTTAAAACACCAAGAGATTGCTGGAATGTCGCCCTTCTATCTCTAACAAATGGTGTTAGTGCTTCAACTGTCTCCATATTATGCGCAAATACATCCAAACCACTTTGGGCCATTACAGAAACCATATCCAGATTCCCACGGAAGTCTCCAGTCAAACACTCTACTAAAATATGGGGAGCCTTTGATTTGATTCTCTTAACAGTGTCAGCAAAATGATAGGCACCACCATCAGAAAGATCATCACGATCCACAGTAGTTAATACAACATAGCCAAGGCCCCAGCGAGCAATAGCTTCAGCTGTATTTTCAGGCTCGTTAGGATCAAGGGGGCCTGGGTTACGATTGGTTTTGACTGAACAAAATCGGCAACCGCGAGTGCATGTATCGCCCATTAACATGATAGTGGCAGTAGCTTTTGACTTATCCTTTCCTCCCCAGCACTCGCCAATGTTAGGGCATCTAGCCTCTTCACAAACAGTGTGAAGTTTCAAATTTCGGACATCTTCTTTTAATTTGGAAAAGTTTGACCCTTTGGGAATTTGGGTTTTAAGCCAGCCAGGGAGCTTTACATGTTCAGCAGGCTGAGAAGCAGCAACAGGGTCTAGTTCCATAAAATCTGATTGACTGACGTTCCCTTGAAGGAAATCGTCAAATGATGGGCCTTTGTTGAGTGCATTTGTAAGGCGAGTGCGTCGGCGGCGCTCAGCTTTATCATCTCCCAAAACTTTCTTCATCGTTTTCTTCTCATTTCCCGACAACGACGCAAGTGATCTGATAAATAGTTGGTGATTTGTACCAACTGGTCGCATTGCCAGATTAGTGACTCCTTTAGAAAATAATTCTGGAAGCATTATAACTGATGATATAGTTGAACCTGTACTAGTTTGATAAATTGGCAAGAGCAAAAAATTATACCGTGTGTGTCTAAATCATTTTTACCTGAATCCCTGTCAGAAACTTTACATGGGAACAGCCGATATAACCCGTGCTGTGTTTTGATATCACATGATTGCTGTCATATTAGTTGCTTACATACTGCCAGTTTCCTGGTTTTGGCCACCAACCTTACTCCCCAGTCCAATATGAGCAATACTCAACCCAGACAAAATGACCCTGAAATCACAGACGCAGAAACTCCAGATGAGCCTCCTCCTCCATATAGAGAAGTAGCAGACCCAGACGAAGTTGTAACTGACACAAATTTTAACAGACCTTTTGCTGCTTTAAACCAAGCAACTCAAGCAACTCAATCAAATCACTCCAACTTTGAGCGTCCACCTCAAGTTCCACTACGGCCGCCACAAGCTCCCCTAAGACCTCCACAGTTCACCAATAATGCAGCTGCATACCAAGGAAGTAGTCAAAGAACTAACGGTTATCGCACATCTTTTCCGCCTGCAAGATACCAAGTTCCTTGGGTATACCCACAAGGATATTGGTGCCACAAGTGTAACAATACTGGAGTAAAGTTAAAAAACGGCCTAACTTGCCAAGATTGTTATGGCAGGTTTGCTCGTCAGCGTGCTGATGTCTATCAGTCACGTCCAGGATACTATTCCATGCCTGTAGTACAATCAAGCCAAGCTCCTTTAGTTGTTAAACCTGGAGATCCTCGTATAGGTGGTATACTATGTGGAAGGTGTAGAGGAAGAGGTCAGATAATAGATTTATTAGGCGAATACAAATGCTCAACGTGTGGTGGAATTGGTAGACTTCTTTAAAACTTATATATATATATGCTTGTGTATATATTTCAAAAGTAGAATGACAAATCTGGAAGTGCATTCACAATTTCAGATATTTTAGTTTCTTCTTCGTTTCTTGCTGATGTTATCGTTTTCTGGTATGTCCCTAGTGCAACATTAGGTAACTTGTCCTCCATAGTTTTATTTATTTTATTTGAATCTGTGTCTTGTACTATTTCATTTGTTTTATTCGTCACATCATTTGCTGGCGGAATAATATCTACCTTTTTATCATTCAGTAGCTCTAGATCCACTTCTGGTTTGTTATTTACTTCTAACCGGTCCATGTAACTTGGTCGTGGAAACGAATGGAGGTTCTCTGTGAAGCTTAATCTCTGTTTCCAACGTTTAGATATCCTTGTTTGTGACTTCCTTTTCCAAATCAAAAGAATCTGCATAACCTCTTTCGGTATATTATTTAAATTTGTATCGGACCAATTAACAGTGGAAATAGGATAGTCTGTCGTGTGAAAAAATTGTCTGTTCGGTCTTGTTATCTGGTTAAACCACTTTCGAGCCTTCCCTGTGTCATTCAGAAGACTTTCCAGTACACAATCATCGCTGAAACGAGATTCATCTAATTGCTCAAAGCAATCAAGTATTTTGTCCACATTTTTATTCAAATAAAAATCTATTTTGTCAATTTCTGGATTACTGATGAACGTGCCAAAAATTTCCTTCAAATTATCTGGAATCGTGCCTGTTTGAATTTTAATATCTGTTGTGGTGCTCATATTTTTGTGTTGCAAACCAAAACTTGTGATGATAACTTCTGTTAGTTAAAAATATGTAGCTACATTGGAAAAAGAATCTATGTATGTAAACCACTTGAATTTTGACACGTTCGCACCACTTACTTCTTTCAACCCAGCATTTTTAAACATGAATTTAGGTCGCTTGAATAACTCCAGACCATCCAATGATAGTACCACCTCACTAGATTCTTTGTCTTCCAAAGTAATATCTCCGCCTTCTGGACATAGAATTTCACGGCGGTCAATTTCAAAGCATCCTCCTGCAGGCTCAACTGAAGCGAATATCGATGTTTTTACAGTACTAGATACGATCTTATTTGGCTCTCCTGATGTAATTTCACAAACTCATGATCTATCATTTCTCGATAGGGTAATGAGAAGTGATCTCACATCTAATGAGACACATCTTTCCAAGCTTGCAACCGTTTCTAGTTCACAAACCTCCCCACACGTATACAGAAAGAAAACTATTGATTACGAGAAGATTCACAACGGTATCGTAAGTTCTGACAATGTTTTTGAATCGTTTGAGAAATACTTGAACTCGTTTCAAGTTGAACTTAATACTCTTTCGGCAGATATGGAAACTTTAGAGGATAGATCTCGAACTCTTAATGGAAAGCTTATTGTTCGTCAGCTTGCTGAAAAAAAGCTATCAGTTGTTGTTGAGGCGTTAATTATCCCTCCATCAATTGTAAAGCAGATATCTGATGGAGAAATATCCACTCAATGGCTTGCAGCAATCAAGTATATCATTCAGCGTCAAAACGAATTAAATTCAATTCTTAAGGAGCGTGGAGATTTTAAAGCTATCAAGGCTGCTGATCAACACTTGGATGTGGTTTCACGAAAGGCAATAGAGCGTATTCGCGACTTTATAGGTTCCAGAATTAAAGCCTTCCGCGTTTTTGGTGTTAATTCACAAGCTATACAGAAAGAACTTCTTGATTTTAGAGATCTTTATACCTTTTTGAAATTTCGAAATTCTAAATTGTCAGAAGATCTTCTCAAGGCATATATTAATACCATGAGGTGGTATTATTCCAGTTACTTTTCACGTTATATTAAGGCCTTGGAAAAAATGAGTATCCATCGAGTTGCAAAGAATGTGTTACTTGGTTCAGATGATAAAAAAGGAGGAATTTTTAACAAATCTACACGGAGTCTTACAGATAATTTAAACCTGGGGAATCGTGCGAATATAATATCATCTGATGACCCGAGTGTAATTCTTGCTCAAATTGCGGAAAACAGTGGCAATATTTCTAACGCCAGTGGTGTGACATATTTCATGGAAACTGGATTCCGCAGTTTGAATCTTGCTATTCTTGACAATGCAACTATTGAATATCAGTTTTTATCGGACTTTTTCAAACTAAAAGCAGGCGATAATATCAACAAAGTCTTCAACGAAATATTTGAAAAGACGTTTGTACTTGGTCAAGAGTATACAAAGTTTTTAACTCAAGATTCTTACGATGCTTATGGAATTTTGATATGTATTCGTTTGTGTCGAAAGCTAGAATTTGAGCTGCAACACCGGAGGGTCCCTGTAATGGAAAGTTATCTAAATTTACAGCTTATCAATCTGTGGCCCAAATTTCAATCTGTTATGGATGCTCATTGTGAGAGTCTACACCGGTCTACTTCTAAAATGTCTTTACATTCGGATACAAGTATTTCTGGGAACTCTGCTTTAGTCCCACACCCTTTAACTCAAACATTTAGTAATTTCATTGCTGGTATATTAACGCTTTGTGAAGCAGATGATAGCTCAAGCGAGCCAATTGCTAGATCTCTTTCGCGACTGCGGAATGAATTCGAAAGTGTTCTTACTAGACTCAGTGCCACTGCCTTTTCTACGTCGAAACGCGAAAAGTTTTTGTATAATAATTATTTTTTGGTATCGACCATATTAAGCGACATTACCGGCCCACTAGCAGACCAGGAAAAAACTCATTTTTCGCTACTTACAAAAGCTTACAACAAATCTTAATTGAAATTAATAAAAAAATATAGGGTAATCATTAAAAATAATCCAATAATTGAAGTTATTAACGCAATCTTCCATATCCTTTGTAGCCTTTTTCTTTTGATTACAAGTATATCTTCCTGCTCTGCCACCCATTCATTGATCTTACCCAATTTCTTTGTGCGTGACTCAATGATTGATTGAACTTTTTCGATTCTATCCTCAAGGGAATCAAGAATTGTAAAACCTGACATTTGCTCCCGTAAATGGGCCAACTGTTTATTGACTGTAGTTGCAGAACGATCACTTTCTGCAACAAATGAGCTTAGCATCCGTCCACATTGCGTGTGTAAATCTCTAATTTGAGTTAGTGATACTTGGAACTCCAAGATCTGCGACCTGAGATCTTCTTCTGCACCAGCAATTTCCATAGATCTATATGACGAGGAAACCTTAGACTTTAAGTCATCAATTCGGTTGAGAAGAGTCAAGTTGCTAGATATGGCTGATAAATTCACAGCTGATGATCTTGACAGGGGCTTTTCATTATGAGAAGGTCCGAATGAGAATGAAGAAGCACCAGATACAGAGCCAGAATCAGAATCAGAACCAGTATCTGACGAGTCACTTGCTGAGCCCGGACTCGTGTTACCTGACGATGTTGGTAGTAAAAGCTTTGGCACTGATTTTGACATGGTCGGCATTGAGTAAACCCAATGAGCAAGGTTCAACTAGCATGCTAGGAAAATCACTGTTGATATACCCTGTAATTTGTAATTACTGCTTTTGTTTTCACGTGACTTACTCTAACCCATACAACCATCCCACAATGTATTAGCTACTTGTGTAGAGAATAATCTTGGGTTGATTATGAAGCCTACCTCATACAATGAAGAATAACTATTGAATTTCCTCAAATATTCTACTTAATACAATGAATCTGTAAAAACAACTATAATTAATTATTCTTTTTAGTCTTAGGCTTTCCAGCTCCAGATTGTAAGTGATGGGAAGGAATCCAGGACTCATCGTAGCCCTTGTTACCAGTGTTGACACTCTTCTTTTCAACAACAGGCTTCTTGGGAGAGGAAAGGTTCTTTTCAAAATAGGGTAAAATGAAGTTGCTTGACAAAACAAATCCAATAGCAGCAATAGTAAGACCAAGAACAAGTTGAACAAAAAGGAACTTGGGATCGAAAAAGTTGACAGGTGGGTCAGAAATAGTCACTTTAATTGGAGAGGCTTCAATGACGATCATTTCACCCTGGTATCCAACAAAAAAGGAAATAATAAGATCAAAATCTTCAGGGGGGAGGCTAACAAGAACTTTGGCATCAAATGATGCATTTTGTCCAGGTTCTATCGCCAGTGGACCAATTTTAGATGTTGTAAGATTGGCATAAGGAGTATTTTCGATTTTACCTTTTTTGTTGTAATAGAATGATCCAAAATAGCCAGCAACATGAATTGCAGTCTCTTCATTGTTTGTAAACTCGAATTGAACAGGGGTTTCCTTGTCGTTAATAAATTCTGGAAGTTTAGTGGATTCCAAGGAGTTTGGGAAAACTATGTTTGTCTTAACACTGATTGACGATGGCTCAGAAGCTGAAACACCTGTGATTGCTCCAAAAGCTGTTACAGCAGCATAACACAACGAAGAAAATTTCATGTTTGTATACTTTCCTCAATAATAAAAAGACTGGGTCAGATGTGGTGATATGATAAGAAGTAAAAGAGGTAGGCTAAAGTTTCGACGTGGCAGTATTCTGAAAATTTCGTTCTATGTTTTACAAAGTCGTAGTAATTACGATACTGCGCAATCCTCTTTATACCATTACCTAATCACTATTTACATTACACCTACGATATATACTGGTATCTAGATTTATTTATCGTTTGTTATTCATTCACAAAACAAAAATGAGAATTAAGATAAACTTCACGTAAGCTTTGAATCTTTTTGCTAATCGATATCATTATTATCTTTTATCTTAAACTTATGTTGCTAATATTACATTTAGTGGTGGACTAGAAACTCTTTTCAAAAATCAAAGGCATTTAGATTTGAACATCAACACTTCGGAACTTGACCCATTCACAATACGGGACCTCATCGCCCATCTCAAGGAAAATGAAATGGACAAAACAAAGGAAGAGATGTTTCTTCAAGAAGGATCTATGTAAGTTGAATCTTTTCCATCAACTGGAAAAATATATGTATACAAAAAAAGATATGCTAACTCATAATTAGTCGACCAGGAATTTTAGTACTAGTTAACGACGCTGATTGGGAGTTAGAAGGTGAAGAAAACTATGAAATTCAGAATAATGACAACATAATGTTTGCCTCAACTTTACATGGAGGCTAGCTAAGCCGGTACAATATGGCACCCAAGCAAACCATTTCCACCCCATCCACTCATAGGCTTCAAGGTTAGTGAAACCTGAGAACCTCGTCTGATGACTGTTAGAGGGATCTCATTCTAGTTGCGTGTTAGTATATCAGATTATTTTAGCAGATCAACTTGTACTTACATTTTCTGACTTATTTACCACGGATGATAGCATCTTCAAGCGTTGATGATTAGAAGCAGTCAAACTCCCAAATCTAACTATTCTATCTCCTTGTAGCAGTCCCTGTGTATAGGTTAGAACTAGTAATTAGCCTGATATAATAAAACACTTACTGATTTAAATGCAGGGCCATCAGGAATAACAGACTGAACGACAGCAAATGCTGGAAGAATTTCATTATCCGTTATTTCAGTTTGCGTAATAGCCAAGTTTGTGGTTTGGTTGCTAATATCTGTAACTTTGCCTGCCAATTCGCGCTGTTGGGTATGAAAATGAACCAATTCTTTCTGTATATCATCCAAGAGTCCTTTAAGATCATTCTTTAAAAGGATTATATCGGTCCGAACGGTACGAATTTGAACAATATCAATATCGGATCTGGGGTAACCATCAGAAGTTACCAGTGGCGTTTCCATGCTCACATTATGCTTTAAATCAACACAAATTAGAACGTGGCTTAAGTTGAAGTTACAGTCATAATACCATACTTACAGATGCTAGTACAGACAAGAGATCATCCAACTTGTCCTCTATATCTTTCTTTTGAGAAATTAATGCGGTTATGCGGTTTGGTGTGCTAGCCATCGTATTCAAATATAGGTTAAGTATTGAAGAGTAAAGCAGAGTTGATTTGATTTTAACGAGAACTATTGTGTAATGCTTATACATACATATACTATTAGTTACGAAACTTTACACCATGTTCAAATTTAACTCCCATAAGCTATTCCTCAAGGAAGGGTCGTTTCTTGTTTTAAATATTTCCTCTAATTTTTGTTGAATTGTTATTTTTCTCAAGGACCCAATTCTCGAGTGGTCCAGTAGCCCTGTTGGGTTATATTAAGAATGTTACAGTATATATGAGACTTTTAAGAGATATAACTCTGCATACATGTGAAATTTTGATACATACATACAAGACTAAATAAATATGCATTTGTTTTGGCTAGAAAATTTTCAACCTCTAACTCCAAAATACCGAATATTCAACAATGAGCACTGACCCAAACAAAGCAGTTGATATACCAGTTCAAAGTTCAGACAATAATGAATTAGTTCTTTCTGGAGAAGACAAGATCGATGCTTCGCCAGCACCCAAAACAGACAGCGCTCAACTTGTCTCTGATGCTGATAAAAATGTACCAGATCGATTTAGTCGTCGAAAAAACCCACCACCACCTGGCATGACTTTATCAGCATACAAGAAGCAGTTGAGACGGGAGAAGTTTGAAGACAAAAAAGTTGAGTGGAGTTTGAAAAAAAAAGAAAAGAAGAAAGAAAAGCAGGCTGCTAAGAGGAAACTAAAAGAGCTGACAGAAGATGGCCAGATTGAAAAACCAACTGCCATTCCTTTTAAACGGAAGCAAATCATTGTTGATATTGATGTGGTAATTGATTGCGGATTTGATGAAATGATGAAACCTGAGGTATATATACTGTTTGCAAAATAATTGGAGATATTGGTACTAACAAGCCTTTATAGGAAGTTACATCTTTAGGAACTCAGTTGTTAAGATGCTATGCTGAAAACAGAAAAGCGGAAAAGTCAGTTGGGTTGAAAATTACATCCTTTAACAAATCTTTAAAGCATCGCTTTACAACTACTATGAAAAATCAACATCTTAATTGGAAGAATGTAGATATTTTAGAGACAGATTACGTAGCACCAGAGTGCAAAGATAATTGGGTATATTTGTCTTCTGATTCTCCAAATTTGATTGAAAAACTTGAACCAGGCCATACCTACATTGTTGGAGGAATTGTTGACAAGGGAAGATATAAAAATCTTTGCAAAGATAAAGCAGAACAGCAAGGAATCAAAACGGGCAGACTCCCTATAGACGAATTCGTTAGAATTTCAGGACGCCGAGTATTGACAACTAACCATGTCTTTGAAATTCTGTTGCAGTGGCTGAAAACTGAAGATTGGAAGCTAGCATTTGAAGCGATTCTTCCTCAAAGAAAGCTTGTACCCAACAATAATCTTTCTGAATCTATATCAGAACAAGCCGCAGAGTCAATATCTTTAAAGACAGATGAGAATTCTCAAGAAAAACCAACGGAATAATTTGATGATTGCTAAAGACAAACTATTTCTAGATTTTAAATGTAGTTAGTAAATGTACTAAATATAATATTCTTTCCAGACCCCTAAAATATATCCATGCTTCTTTTCTAATATATAGTCGAATATTAAATATAAACTTGTGTTACAAAGTTAATTAGCTAGGTAAAGGGTGCGCTTATACATACATACATACATATTGTGATGTGTTTTTTTTTGTAAACCTTACCCTCCGGTACTACTTCTCCTTGTCCCTTTCCTCCCTTAAACTTTCAGCATAAATAATCACTTACTACACACGCTCTTTTTTTCTCTTTCTTTTCCTGAAGAGGATTATGCCTAATATTTCATTTCATTCTATTTCAGGAGTTTATATTTAAGATAGCTGTACATTTGAAGACCTTTTTTACTTTCCGATAACTTCTACCGTTTTCTCTTTTGATCGGCCGAAGTGCAAGGGAAATTCACACATTTCAGATATATTTTACGATAAGCACCCTATAATGAAAAACATCATTTTCGGACAAGAATAAATACATTCTTTAAAAATTAGAGTGGAACCTGTGTTCTCGATACCATGCACCCTCATAGCTATAAAACAGATAACCCTCTGGAAGACTACCCAACCGGCACTATGCCAGAACGTTATCGGAACAACTCATCCCCTGTGAACTCACAAACATCTGTCAGACAGAGGGAAGAGAATCACCTATATGATTCCAACACAGAAAAGCCGCTCACGAACTATAAAGCAAAAAAGGTGAACAACATTACACCAACACCCTTAACTGAGCCCTCTCACTATAATCCTCAAACCTACAACCCACACAGTAGGCCTAGAAGCAGAAGATCTGTTACTTCTAATGGCGAAAACTCTAGCTACCAACGCAACAGTCATGCTGTTTCACCTAGACGATCTAACACAGTGTCAGGCCATTCACCCACTCGAACTCCAACATCTGCAGCAGCAACTAATGCTGAGGCAGCGGCAGCCGTTGTTGCTCAAGAGATGAATGCCATCAAGACCCTAAAACGACTATCGATTGGTGCACTACCAGCTCTAGACCCTGATCTTCCAAATTACGGATCGGATTTGTATCGTCACTCTTCAGACACACAATCTTCGTTGCATCCTTCTGCTCCTACAACCAACATTCATCAGGGTTCTAAATCTCAGTCATTTGGATCATCTGAAAGTTTCGATTTTTCCTCAACACCTGCAAGCCATACAGATCTTTCAAACATCTCATCGTCTGATATTAGTTCGGAATCCGAACCTCTGTCGTTCGATTCACCTGAAATCAACGCATCTCACGCATCCCAACTTTTGTGGGTTCCTGCTCACGTTCATCCTGAGATTGCGCCACAGGAATGGAAAACATTTGTACAAAATAAAGTTGCTGAAATCAAAGCGGAATATTCAGACCCTTCGTCAAAATCTTCAGATAATTCCACTGCTAGAGGAAAGTCATCTAAAATACATCGGAGGAATTCTAGACTTTCTCGACAAATAAAAGATCAAGATAGTTATACTGACGGAGCCGATATTTTAGAAAAACGAAAATCTCGGGATGCGTTAAATGACCAGCTTTCTGACCCAACCATTAAATCTTTATCAAATCAACTTAAGTCACTAGGAGAGCTTGAAAGCTTGGCTATGGATCCACTTGAGTTGGCTCGATCTTTGTCAATGAACACAAGTTTATATTCGTATTACTCTAATCCGTCCACCTCTTTAGGAAAGCAATCTGATCATCAGTCATCACCACCTTCCCCGTCTGAATACTCACCAATAACTCAATTATCCAATGATAGTGATTCTCCTATTTTACCAACTCCAGCGTCTTCTCTTCGTAGGTCAACACGAACAGTATACAATAAATCATCTATACGTCGAGGTAAAAGAGATATTGGGGAACCCTCACAACTACATCCTAAAAAGTCATCTCTTGACATAACTTCACAACCTTCAGGGGTTGCTGTTTCTACACCACCAACAGTCGCTCCATCACCTACAATAACTTCTCCGGAAACACCCCGTAGAATTCGAATTCCAATTGCAGGGAAAACACTGGAAGAATGTCCATATGTGGGTGATGATCCTCTCACTAGCAACCCCAACACGAAGATACTTCTTGGAAACGATTATGATGATGTACCCAAAATCCTTACTGGAACCTATCCTGAGGCGTCTTTAGACATTTCAAATTCCAAAAATACCGATTTGAGATCTGGAAATGAACCTACAGTACTACCTCAAAAAGCTGAGAAATCTGAGAAATCCGAGAAGTTTGAAAAGGTTGAAAAAGTTGAAAAAGTTGAGAAGCCTGAGAAGTCTGAGAAGTCTGAGAAGCCCGAGAAGCCCGAGAAACCAGATGTAGACAGCCCCAGAGAACGACATGACATTCTTTTGAATTCGTCTTTCGAGACAACACAAGCTGACTCGAACTTAAAGCCTTCAGTACTACCTTCAGATGCTCTTACAATGGACTCTAATAATAATACATTCCACTCGGAAAATATATTGAATGCTAGAGAATCACCCGATACTGATGTCACAGATGCAGCTAGACCAACAGCTTTTCATGATAACTCACGGAGCTCTAACATCTCTCAGAATATGGATGACGATGAAACTCAAGCTAAGTCGAGGTCGAGAAAAGGAACCTGGGGGTGGCTTTTTAGTGGTGCTGCAGCAACAAACTCACCTCAAACATCTGGCAGTGAGTCATTGCCTTCAGATCACGCAATAACTGAGAAACAAACCAATAAGCTATATAACCAATCTTCAGCTAGCGGAGCTCTGCAACAAACTGTTAATGAACCTAATCGAATAATTCATTCGTCTCAGCAGTCTGCCAAAGGTCCTGGTTCTCAGATCAGTAAGGATCGAATCTCTAGTTTTTTTTCAAAGAAAAAGAGTTCAGCTTCATTACAATCCCACAAATCATCTGACAAGAACATTGAACAAACAAGTGAAAATGGACATGAGGGGAAGAGTTGGGAGAAGGGAAAATCAGCAGGTGCTAAAGATAAATCGCGTTATCTGAGCGTGGAGTCCGCTTCTAGAAAACAATCAAGATCACCTTCACCCAATAATCGCCGATCAAGATCAAAATCTCCAATTGTGAAAGCTGGAAAATCAGAGAAAAAGCTTAAGAATCAATCCAAACAGCGTAGCCGCTACCGTTCTAGAACCAGGTCTCCAGATAGAAGGAAAGGAGACGATGCTAAAGATGAAGGGTCTGGAATTTCCTCTGGCCAGAGTATAACTGCTAAACCAATGCCAGAGACATCGATAGTGGCATATAGTCCTGAAGCTGCTGCCTATTATGGTGCTCCATACCAGATTCCTCCGCACCAAATGTCTGATAAATCACTAATCATGATGCACCACCGATACCCATTGCATATTGAGCGAGCTATTTACAGACTCTCTCATATAAAGCTTGCAAATGCAAAGAGACCACTCGTTCAGCAAGTCTTGTTATCCAATTTCATGTACGCATATCTCAATCTAATTAACCAAGGATTTATTCAGCAGCAGCAGCAAGCACAACTACAGATGCAGCTTCAGCTTCAGCAACAACAACAGCCAGTTTACCAAGGCTCGTATGGATTTGATTTGCAGCAGGACTCGCTCCAAACAAGTGAAAACGACAATGACGATTCATATGAGCATCACGACATGCGTTATGATCAGTCAAATAACAGTAGTTCTGTTAATAGATATGAACAGCCGTTTCAAGCTTCATCCGATATTGGTCAAACCACTTCGGTAGTTGTTGAGGAAATATATGGTGGTGAATCATACCATAATCCAGAAGAAGAAGATACTTTTTATGACACACAAGAACATGTAAGTTTTTAGTATTATTTTAGTGTTTTTAGTAAGATTTAATTGAATATATTTACTAATGAAAATTAGCCTGATGATGATCAATTAGGTTCTTCAAAATCGGCGGGAAGCCATTCTGGCCGGCATCGGCGTGGGCATCATACCCCTGTTTATGGTCAAAACTACTCTTACAGTTAGTTAGACTTGCAATATATACAAACAGAAGTTAATTTAGCACTTATTTTGTTTACAAACCCATGTACTTCTTCAAGTCAAAATGTACCTAATAAATGGCATCACGTGAATAGTTATGTAATTTGCAGAGTTGGTGAATTTGTATGTAGAGCACACCCATAATTTTCTGTTTGTTTACTTTTGCATTTTCGCATTTCGACGCCAAATAAAATCGTTCGCTCAGCATGAACAAAAGTAACGCCGAATCTTCGCTATCCCTACAATCTTTAACTAAAGCTTCTAATGAGCTTCCATGGTATTGTAAAGTCGTTTCCTTCAGTTCAGGGTCTCAATTCCGATGTGACTAACATGCATTAATTAGGGTTGAAAAATATCGACCGGTATTTCTCAGCGATGTTGTAGGTAATGAGGAGACAATTGAGCGTCTAAAAATCATCGCTCGCGACGGAAATATGCCTCATATGATAATTTCGGGCATGCCGGGTATTGGTAAAACAACGTCTGTTCATTGTCTTGCTCGGGCGTTATTAGGACCAGCTTACGGTGATGCAGTTCTTGAGTTGAATGCTTCAGACGAACGAGGTATTGATGTCGTTCGGGGAACAATCAAAAAGTTTGCACAAAAAAAGGTTAATCTCCCACCAGGAAGACAGAAGATTATTATTTTAGATGAAGCTGATTCTATGACGGCAGGTGCACAACAAGCTTTGAGAAGAACAATGGAAATTTACTCACAAACGACCCGATTTGCTTTTGCTTGCAATATGTCCAACAAAATAATTGAGCCCCTACAGTCTAGATGTGCTATCTTGCGATTTTCTAGAGTTTCAGATGATCAGGTCTGTAAAAGACTTCTCCAGGTTATCAAGGAAGAAAAAGTTCAATACAGCGATGATGGACTAAGCGCCCTCATATTTTCTGCAGAAGGTGACATGCGACAAGCTATAAACAATCTTCAGTCTACAGTTTCAGGGTTTGACTATGTGAATTCCGAAAATGTTTTCAAGGTCGTTGACCAGCCTCATCCATTGATGATTCAAAAGATGTTAGAGTCTTGCAATGCACACGACATCGACTCCGCTCTGGGAACGTTGAAGGAACTTTGGGACAAAGGCTACAGTGCTATTGATATCATTTCTACAATGTTCAAGGTTACCAAATCGTTATCTAGTGTGTCTGAGGAAAAACGATTGGAGTTTATAAAAACCATTGGATTCACACATATGAGAATCTTAGATGGAATTTCTACATATATACAACTTTCCGGCTGTCTTGCTAATTTATGTAAAATATAATCCTGACACTAATCTATATTATCTAAATAATTCCATTTGTAGATTTTGTCAGACAAGAGAAAAGCTGATAAAAGCCACAGCACCCAACTACTAATAATGATCTATAGATCCAAGTATGTAATTGAGAGATTCCGACAGATCCGGTATGAGGAGGACCTAGAGAATTGCAAAATATATGAATGAAAACTGGGGGCCATACCGACCCCATTCTAAGAAACAAGTAACTAGCGTACCAACCAAAAACAGTAGTGAAGAAAAATTGAAACATAACAACAAAGAAAATAACTTGTTTCTGATATCTTCCCTCCAAAATCATTTCATATCCATGGTGGAGATGTGCGACACCAAAGTAAAGAGGGGTAACAAAAACCATATACTTGATTGATACCTTTGAGGCTAAATGAATGGCCAATATACCAGATCTGAAAACAAACTCCTCTGTAATAGGGCCTACTATCAACCTTCGAAGACCTGCAAGAGAAAATAGAATAGCTTCGGCGTCGCGATATAGAACTGAAGGAAGTTTGTGCCATGGGATATAACTCCCGGTCAACTTGTAAGCTTGGAGTTGTGGGTCAAAGTACAAAACTTCCATCAGAGGACCAGCAAACAAAATAGAGGTCAAAAGAAGCGCTTTCAGGCAATCATAAATCAAGAAGAAAATCACCTCAACCCAACCTATAAATTCAGACGACTGGACAATCCATCCCCAAAAAATTCGAAGTGTAGCACTAGCGTGGTAATAAGTATGATACACATTTTCAATGATCAAGATCCACGGAACAAACAAAAAAACAGCAAATATTGTATAGACTGTTACTGACTTTAACCTCTCCCTTACAATATTTGGATCACTGGAACAGTCGACTTCCTTTGAAGATCGGGTTGCAGCCCGCAAATAGAGAATTCCAACATAGCCGAAAGTTAAGAGGAACGAATATAGAGAGGCACGAAGTAAGGTTAACTGAGAAGTTTCCAAAAAAATCATCATTTCAATTGATATGAAATATTTGTTATAACATTTGTTTGAAGCAAAAGAATATAATATGGTGAAGAAAAGAAAGCTCCGCGAAATTTAAATGACGGAAGCTCTTGGTGAAGCAGTGTTTCAAAATTTTGATTGTTTCGCACGTTTTGGGACGTTTATTAAAATACTAGGCAAGCCCTCTCCCTTTTGCAGCCTTGGTAATAGAGGGTCTAGTATTACGCACGTGACAAACCAATGCCACCGAATCTTATATTATTTCCTCAAATATTATAACAAGTAGTCACTCCTATAGTCCTATAGTATGTATTATGAGTAATAATAACCAAGAATGTTGGGGAACAGAAGTTTATCATAATGTAATCAACACCCCAAAGACAGATTGAGACTAGAATGTGGAGACGTTTATAGTAATCAGAGCAAAAGAAGAAGAAGAAGAAGAAGATCCTACTATCAAAGGTAACCAGTAAAAACTTGATCTGTAATCGTGGAAAACAACTAAAACATATTTCCTAATTTGTTGATTTAGTAATGGCCAGTTAATTAATTAATTCTAAATTATTATTAAAAGTACACAAAGTACACAAAGTGTGCGAATTATATCTATACTACCAAGTTGTTGAATCAACATTATATACCCAAAATCACAAAAAGAACTCTAGTAAGAAAGCAGACATTCCAAGCAATTCCAGCATAAACAATAAGTTTGGTAATAACCTCATGATCATGCCAACGAAGATGGGTGTGATGAGAATCGCCTTGGCCACTATGCACATTTTCCTTCGTTTCTGGATGCCCTTTAGTTAACCTCTGCTTAAAGCCTGAAGTAGAATCTACTGTAAACATGCTTATGTCCTCATTGGAAATTTTTGAATCTTCGAATGGTTGGGATGTAGATGATTTCAATATCAAACTTAACTGGGACCATATGGGAGGAAGAACTGTTGATAGAACCTTTTTCATTACCACTCGCCAGCCCACAATTATCAATATACCAACAAGGAATCTAAGAGGATATTGATAAACCATAAGGTGCTCCATCTTTAACTCTCCTAGGCTCAAGAAAAACTTGTCATGTAAAACTGTGCAAATCGGTTCGTGCCATTGCAAATACATCACTGAGTTATGAAACAACCATTCGCCTGCAGTCTGGCCAATCAACACACCTAAGAATGCAATAGAATCCTCAAAACAGGGACAGTTATCGGCTGGTTTAGGTTGCATTTTTATCAAAACAAATGCAATCGGGGTGAGCAGGAAAATCCCGTATGAGGACGACCAGACGTAGTATTTCATGATTTCCAACGATAAGGGTGCTAACCAAAAGATAACAGTACCGACAATTGCACCACCAGCAAGATCAAAAATACCATGCATCCCGCAATATATACGGCCAATCATCAAAGACAGTATGTATATAACATTAAGGGTATGCAGCAGAAAGTAAATAGCAGGTGAAAAAACCGGGATGTCCTGTGTTTCGCTCATTCGAAGGTAATAGGCCACAAGAAGGAAAGTGGAAACAGAATTAGCTGAATGTGTCGAAGGAAATCCGTATTCTAAAGCAGAGACTTTCGACATTGTAAGCCTGTGTAAAGGTGGTGACAATGGCCGAGGGAGACAGAAAAAGTCTTTTAAAACGTTTGTGACATACACACCTAAAGCTAATACAAAAGTCAAGGCTCTTCCAAATTCGGGGTATCCAAACCAATAGGCAATAGGAAGTAGCAAAATATAGAAAGTATGAGACCCTAGATTTGCCGATCCAATGAAGTATGCATCAAGAAGAGGAGTTCTGATGTAGCTTTGAACTTTGGCAAGATAAGGCGTTTCAGATCGAATCATAGGGAGCAGTATATTTCTTACCCTATTTCGAAATTTGCTCAAGTGTTGGCCATAGTAACGCTCAGGCTTCGTTCCAGCCGACCCATAAGAACTAGATAGCGATGGTTTTGGGGGACCAGAATGTGTTGAGAAAGCTATCGATTCTCTCGCCGCTGGATTGTTGGTTTTCTTCGTAACGATACTCATTGAATCACAATTAAACGTATGCCGTAATCTGGACAAAAAGTAGAAAAAAAGTGAGTAGCCTCAAATAAAAATGGCACAGAACTAGAATATTTTGGTCGGTCTCATATGTGACAGTTGAACAGCGCTACTAGACGTATTTACTGAGTACGCTTGAGGGAAGTATACTTGATACCAAATTGAAAAGGGGAGGAAAACAGTGTTGGATCAAAAATGAAATAGAAAATTTACGTTAACATGTTTATGCAGCATTTCACATGGCTTTCATATCGTGATAGGTTCCAGTAGAGTCACGTGAACAACTCCTGTTCTCTAACGCAGTAATCAAGGATTCCATCTATATTAAAGTAGACTATTCTAAATCTCCCTTCTGTGCAAGAATGTAGTATGTAATGTTGATCTTCTAGTATGGGAATCTATTTTCGTTTTTTATTTCAAGATATTAGCGGTCGAATAGGCCGGGATAATCATAGTAAATGTTTGTGCTGCGGTAAGAATAGACTAGTGTGATTGTTTTCCCTAATAAGGGAATAAGTAAACAATGATGTATCTTACATGTGTGTTAGTATTTTGCTCCCCCATTATTAGTTTGCCGGTTTTCCTCTTCCTCACTGCTACAATTCTTATAAGATAAGAGTAAATACTAAACAGCTTTTGACCTTGTTATTAAACATTCCATATTGACTTTTAATGCCCCCTCGTCCATTACCGCAACCAACTCCTAGCTCTTCCCAAAAAAGGCTATCATCATATCAGAACAAACATGCCGATCTGCAGCCTGTTCAACTTCATGATACCCAATTTTCAGAATCTACAAATAGGGGACATTCTTCTGATCAATATACGGGAAACCATTTAAGTAGGCCAGGCCTTTATGAGGTATCGGATAACTTAACTCGATATGAGTCTATCAAACGGGAACAACTTAGTTCACACACCCGCACAACCCCATCACATATTAGTGATGGTACCAATCATGGTGACATGATGATTAACGAAACTCACGATAACCCTTCAACATTATCTTCCAATTTTAAAAGTTCTGAGGATCCTAGTCAAATATATGATGAGAAGACGGGGGACTCAATAAAGAGTAAGCATGCTAGCACCAAAGACCGTGAGATTGAAGCTAAGCCGGACTATCAAATAAAGCTGGTGAGTGTGGGTGATGGAGGCTCTGGCAAGACCTGTCTTCTGCTAACATATTCTGTTGGTCAATTTCCTACAACTTATGTCCCGACGGTATTTGAGAATTACCTAACAACGGTTAATGCCCCAGATGGAAAACTTATAGAGCTTGCACTTTGGGATACAGCTGGCCAAGAAGAATACGATCGTCTTAGAGTTCTTTCATACCCAGAGGTTAACATATTGCTAATATGTTTTGGGATTGATTCCCCTGTCTCATTAGAAAATGTTATTGACAAATGGGTGCCTGAGATTTCTCACTTTTGCCCAGATATATCATATATTTTGGTTGGATTAAAATCAGATCTTAGATATGAGTCGCCATCCCGAGCCGATCCTCGCGCTAAAAGTGCACAGTGTATAACAAGAAACCAAGGATTATCTGTTGCGAAACAGATAGGGGCTAAGACCTATTTAGAGTGCTCCGCGCGCAACTCTGAAGGAGTATCAGAGGTGTTTTCAACTGCCATTAACATTGTTCTTCACGAAAACTTTGGTTACGAGTTTCCATTGGGTGATAAATCTATGGCGACTAAAAGTGAAAATGGAGAAGCTTTGAAGAATGGTAATAAAGAGAAAAGATTTAAACAAGGTTCCAATGATTCAATTATAAAGAATACAACTAACAAGGGTACTTCAAACAGTAAATATCCAGTGAAAAAGAAAAAGAAACACAATTGTGTGATATTATAGTTTAAGTAATAATATATAAATCTTATATAAATTATAATATAAGATGTTGAATAACACACCTCAAAAGAGTAACAACTGGGCTATACTCTTGGACAGTTCTCCAGCAAAAGCTCGTTCCAGGACACTCATTTATCCTCAGGATGATTGTTTTGAAACTCAACTCTAGCCATTCCATCATAGTAATTATTCCAAAGAGTCGAAACTCTTTCAAATTCTTTTCCGACAGCAACAGCACCTTCTAACGATCGATTTAGCGCATTCAAATTATTTAATACATTATTCATGCTCTGTTTAGGGTAAAAGGAAACTTATAGCTCAGTATGCTGTCCAACTGTAAAATAAAGTGAGAAACACGATTGTGTTATTAGCCTCACAAAAAACATACCACAGTGATTTCTGAAATCAATAAATCTCTCTCTTTTTCAAATTGCTCGCGTTTCTCGTTATTCGAGGACATTTGTATCGGCAGTGATGTGACTCGAGTCAAGACATGTATTTCAGGCTCATAAATTCGATTGGTTTCTTTAGTGAATTTCAGTGATGATGTTGAAAGAAAAAGAAGGATAATGTTTTGTTGGCAATGTAAATACTGCAAGAAGGTACGTATTGAAGATTGAGAAAATATACTCTTATACATACATAAGTCATGTTTATATCATGTGACCTGAAAAGATAAATTCTACTGTTGTGAACTACACCACGCGCTGTGTTCACTTCATCACAAAGCATATGCTATCATATATACAAGCAGGTAGAATTACTGTTGCCACCCCTCTGAAGCACGGATTGCTCTCGAACCAAACGTTCAATTATTACAGATATGTCTCTCGCTGATCAACTGCTAGCTGACTTTGATAGCGATGAAGATGACTTTTCCACCACAGTTGACAACGATAAGGGGATATTAAACGTCAACACAGACTCTTTACAAACTGTAAATGCTTCTCCAAAAGCATCTATATCTTTAAATTCCACAGTTTCTTCTGAGACTCCAAACGAGTCTAATAGTTTGGATTTAAATGCGCAGGCTTCTTTAGATGTTTTGAAAACCCATGGAGATGATGTTACTTCTCAAGACCTCATATCAAGATTTGACTTCACACATATATCTGATATTACCTCTGTATCCAACTTGATGACACGACTTTCCCCTATTTTAGACTCACTTCAGGCGACTAATCCAGGAGATTTCACTGAATATTCACTTTTGGTTGATGCGAATTCATATTCTATTGAAATTGATAATGAAATAATTATCATTCATCAATTCATCAAGGAGCATTACCAAGGAAGATTTCCAGAACTGGAAACTTTAGTTCCTAATCCAGTTTTATACGCCAAGACTGTATTAGCAATTGGAAATAATGTAAAAAGTGATTTTTCAGCTCACTCAAAATCATCCTATAATTTGAAATCTATTGTGCCATCTGCTACTCTGATGATGATTTCAATGGCTGCTTTTGAATCTAAAGGGAAAGACCTTAGTCAGTCAGATATATCAGCAGTCAAGTCAGCTTGTGAACTTTTGTTGAAGCTAAATTCTGCAAAGGAACAAATAACTATGTTTGTTTCTGAAAGGCTTCCTCGATTTGCTCCAAATCTAACAGCTATTGTTGGGGCCCATACTGCTGCTCAACTATTAGGTGTTTCAGGGGGCTTGAAAAAGCTTGCTTCAACTCCAAGTTCAAATATTCCTGCCTTGGGATCAAAATCCCAGATTGGAATTGGATTTGGACATACTGGAATAAGACAGAGAGGATTATTATATCATTCTTCTTTAGTTCAGGATGTTCCCCCTGAATTTCGCTCTCAAGCAATAAGAATAATTAGTGGGAAACTTGTTTTGGCAGCACGTATTGATCTTGAGGCTTCTTTAGGAAAGCGAAAGCAAAAAGGATATACTGTAAATAGTAATATGGGCGAAGAGATGCGTAAACAAATCATTGAAAAAATAGAGAAGATATTAGAGCCTCCGGAAAACAAAGCTCCAAAAGCTCTTCCGGTTCCCATTGACAAGCCATCCAAAAAACGAGCAGGTAAAAAAATAAGAAAATTTAAAGAACAGTTCGAAATGACAGAGTTACAAAAGGCCAATAATAGGATAGCTTTTGGAGCGGATGAAGTCTATGATGATGATTTAGCAGATCTTGGTGGAACCTTAGGGTCTAGATCCTCTAAAGACATAACCTCCGGGTCAAGCAATACAAACAGGATTCGTGCAATTTCCTCTGATAATAAAACAAAAGCAAAAATGTCAAAGAGTATGTCATCTCGCTTACATGGCCGTTCTGGAAATACCACACATAAACCTGACATTTTTTCAAATGGGATGTATTCCTCTTTAAGTTCATTTTCATCCCAAGGTATAGAACTTATGGATCCTTCCAAAAATAAAACATCACCATCATTTCAAAGCGACAAGGAAAAATGGTTTAAAAATGGAGCATTTACTATGATAGAGCCTAAATCAGACCCGGGATTAACTCTTGGGCCAAATGCTTTCAAGAAACGCACAGCTGACTTTATAGATCATGAAGTGAAACGACAAAAGCAATAAAATAAATATTTATTTTGTATTTACATATTAAACATATTTCTCTTCTAATTATTTCCTAATAAGATGGCATTGAAATAAAATCAATTCACATCTTAGTTTTAACAATACTTTGAGCTGGTTTATATATATGTAAATGGTTATCATTAGATACTGAAGATAAGACCCAAGGCAGTGCTGGATTCCACGCAATATCAGATACTGACTCAGTATGGCCTCCATGAACCCAAAGAAGTTCTGGAGATGGTGTAACTGCAGTGAGAATTTGTGAGCCCGAACTGTCTTTTCCATTTGAAACATCATCATCAACGTCTCTTTGACTGAATCGGTCGTCACCAACACGAGAAACATCCCATACACATACCCTTCGGTCAGAAGAAGCGCTTGCCAAAACCACAGGATCATGCGGACTCCATTTCACTGAGTTTATATTATCGGCATGACCGTGCATGACGTGTAAAGGTGAGTTCAATGACCTGAGATCCCATAAAACAACATTTCCGTCAGTTCCTCCAGTTGCTAGCAAATTTTCATTTGCAGGATTAAAACTGATGCTATTGATTCCAATTATTTCGGAAGATCCACTAAGATTTTTATAACTGATAGGAACTGATAATAACTGAGGGGTAGTAGAGGCATTTTGTGCCCTGGTATCATGAATATGTATTTCGCCGTCATCTGAAACGCTGCCCAAAAGTGCTGGATTAAATTGATGCCACTCAAGATCATTAATGATATCCTGATGGGTTTTCAGTATTGATGCTGGAGCAAGATGGGATCCACTTCGCCACGTTTTTATGTCCCAAATCACTACTGTTCGATCAAAAGATCCAGATGCTAGAATACCATGTTTGAATTGATTCCAACTCAACGAGCTCACCTCACTAGAATGTGATTGCATAATCATATCGGGTCGTGGATTTGGGACTCCAAAACTTTTATTGAAAGCAGAATTTACCACCGATTCACTCAATCCTGAGTACCTGGAAGCAGAAGAAGTTGCAGAGGCAATTGTAGCAGCTGCAATTGTAGCAGATGAAGAGGTATTATTTCTTGGATCTAACGGGTGTTTGGTGCAATCGAATAAATACACAAGTCCGTCTGAAGAAGCGGTAGCTACAATTGAGGGGTTTTGAGGAAGATATCGTGCTCTATTAACTTCACCACTATGCTCCAAGAGCTGGTGCATTTTAAACTGCGTACGCGATGTTTGGTATCCTCCAAATTCTCCCAAAATAGGATCATACTGGTTCAATAATGAGGTTGGGTTTTGAGATCTAGGATCAAGACTGGGGAGATCAACAGCACCTATACGTACATACTCATTCGCTGTCCCTGAGGTCTGTGTGCCCAATAAGAGTTTGTATCGTGCCAAAGAACTTTGAATGGACTTTGGATTTGAGGGGATCTGAGAAGAAGATCCTATTATTTCAACTTCTGGTAGCCATTCAAGAGTAAGAGAGGGCCAGGGAAGACGTGTAGTAAGGATCATGTCATATAAAAAGGGTGTATTCTTCTTCCAAATCGCATATTCGGCTCTAAATCGGGGCTCTTCAATATCGGCATTTTCTGGGGACGTCGTTGCTGTCAGTTCTGAAATAACTTCGTTTTTAGATCTCGACGTAGTGTTAGAACTATGTGATATTCCCAGAGGGTCAGATAAGCCTAACATGTTATTTTCACTTTCATAAGGCATAGTTGAAATAGAGTATGATGCCAATGAAATATATATGGTGAGCTAGATGGCTATGGGGTTTTCAAGTTGTTTGTTTTTGTAAACAGTCAATTGATAAGTAACTTCACACATGGATTCACGTGATGATATACCAGTGTTAATACAGCATCCTGCAGAATTACAACAGGGTTTCTACTTACTCACGAACGACCTCAACATCATTAAATCCAGAATGTCAGAAGCATCAGAAGTAATCGCCGAAGTTTCTACTACCATTGCCCCAGAAATGGCAGCAAGTGCAGGCCAATCCGATTCTGTGAATAGAGATATTAGCACGAATTCCTCGCCACTCAGAGACACATCTAATTCTAACAGTGTCTTGTTGGATTCTATTGATTCATCATTTAGCTCCTTAGACTTTGGAAAAAAAGAACCAAATATTTCAGTTGGAAAGATATTTTGGTCATGTGCAATTAATTTGTTCCTTCCTTTTGTTAACGGTATGATGCTCGGGTTTGGAGAGATTTTCGCACATGAGCTAGGCTTTCGTTGGGGCTGGTCGGCCGCTAGAGTACGTATTTGGTCTTGATTTAGTTGAACTTTGGGATTTGATTCCTAATCTCTCATTTTTTTTCTTTAGGTATCACCATCACATCGTATGATTACTCCTCCCGGCGTTGATATGGTTGGAGAAAACGAGAAGCCTGGTAGTCGGAGATTGCTTTTGCAATCATAGCCATTGTTCTGTGCTGTTACAACGTTTTTGTACAATGCCTTATGACTCTAATTAACTGACTTATTAAGTTATATTGGTTAATTTTTATTATCTACACGCTAGTTATCTATGAAAATGGACTTGCTCATTCGAATTTGATTAGCAATTGCCAATTGTTATGTAGTAAATAAATAGCAATAGAAATGAGCAAGTCACATGAGTTTCACATGAACTCTGAGTCGATTCGATCATTAAAAGAGCATATTAGCTCTACCAAATTACTCTTAAAATATTTTGGACTATCACTCAGATGGCTAACATTTATCGTGCTTCATTTTTTTTACCAATAATCCTATTTCTATAACCAATGAACCCATCACATACAAACGTCCCCTCATTATTCAGTATATCTCTGGAGCAGTGTGTCCGGAATTATGACAGTATGATCTGACTATTTTGATAAGGTCTATATATCAACCTTGATACTAATACAGTTTTTTTGTACTTAGAAATATACGATGTTGGTAACATACCATTCGAGTTGGTTTACAGAATTCTGTTAAACATGGCCCCTCAACAACTGTTGGTAATAGAGAGTAAATCACCTCAGATTAAACCCAAAACCAATGGAATATGGAAGATCATAGTTGAAAGGGAGTTTCCACCGGCTGTTATCCAGTTATGTTTAGATAGGCTGAAAAAGAGAGCAATGAGTAGCCCTATGTCTAGGTCTGAATTGCATAAAAGCCAGCGTATTGAAGAAATGAATTCTAAACAGCTCTTAGCTGAAAATAACCCCGAGTCCTACCCTAAATTTTTGAACTCATCAGATTCGAATAATAATGAGTACCTGATTAACTATAGAGACCTCTACGCTGAGTTAACGCAAGATTTAAATCAAAAGTTAGAATCTGCGAGTGCAAGGTTGCGCAGTTCTATGAAGCAGGCAGCAAGTGAAAGGCAATCGAATAGCATAGTACAACTAGAAAAAGACCCTCAAGTTTCAAAATATTATTCTACACGGAAATCGGCTTCAGCACCTGTTGGCTCTAGAATTTTGCAAAAGTCTATGCGGGATACATTTCATCGTTCATCCGCCATTTCAAGAAAAGTTATTGGTAAAAAAACCAGCATATCAAGATATCAGGCAGTGTTTGGAAGGAGTATAGGGAATCTTGAAAACGTTAAGCTTGGGGTTAACGGTAAAATATCTCATGACTCAAATAATTCAAGTGTCAACTTACCAAAAGCTAATCATATTCATCCAGCTACTACTAGCTTGAACCAGAATAGGCCTCACCCGGAAGGCAGTATCACAAAGCGAATATTTAAACTGGGGAGTGCAAATAATTATAGCAAACCCACATCTTTAGAAAACGAGCATATGAAAAAGCCTTTCCAGATAATGTCTGATTCGTCTACTACTAATAATAGTGACTGGTTGAAGAACCATCCTGCTTCTGATGGAGAGAAGCCGCCGATAAAAGCTAATAGTAGGCCTGCTTCAAGTATAAATTATTCCTCTCGAAAGGTAGTGAAAAACACTCGAGCGCCTAATATTTTTATTAAAAAAAGAATGTAATTCAATCTTTGTATAAATGAGAATGACCCATTTTGATATCCAGAAATCCTTGGTATATGTTTCTTATGCTTAATAATAAAATATATTTTAAGTGGATAATAAAAAGACTTGAGAGTCAAATTATCTCCATTCAATAAATTAGGGCGAAAAACTATGTACAATGAGTAAAACATGCAAGTTTTTTTTAAATATTCCTCAGTACTTTAATTTATCTAGACCGAGACTTATGTTCCACTTTTGATGCTACCTATCATCAATCATAGGAACATCTAAAGGAGATGATAAACTTTTATAAAAGTCAATCACATCAGGGCGCACACGGACACTTGAAGTGTGAAATCCTTCAACTTGTAAACCATCCATGCTGACTGCCCTGGAAAGAGCTACATATGATTGCCCGCATTCGAAAATCTTTCTTAGATCCACTTTTACCCAGTGAAGGGTTTGCCCCTGACATTTATGTATAGATAATGCCCATGCGAGAATCAATGGAATCTGAGAACGACTGGCTTCTATTTTTCCTTCCAGATTTTCAATATCCCATTTTTCAGCTTGAACCAGTATGTCCCTAGTTGTTCCGTCAAGCATCATAAAACGAACATACGGCCATTTTTTACCACTTTCAGTGGAATCTCCAAGGATAGTTGCCATGAGCTTTCTTTTTCGTGCCCAGTTTATCCTTTTTTCAGTAAGTTGATCAAGCTCTTCGTAGTTTTCCGGAATGTCAAAGCCATCATTATCATCAAAGTTTTGACTGTCCTTGATATCCGCAGCAGAAACACCCTGAGATTGTAAGTATTCTAGCATTCCTTCTTCAGCAGACTGAGATCCAGATATTATACCATCAGCGTACTCTGATGGCAACTCCCGAATGATATTAAAAGATCTCTCATTCATAAACCCCAAAACCTTTCCAAGACTTCCATTAACCAACGTCTCATCCATATTTTTAATCAGCATTACCTGAGCTCCAACTTTAACAGTGACTGATTCAGGGCAGATCAAATATTTGAGAATCTCGGCCTTCTTTGCCATCGTAGTATTGTAGGTATCAGTAGAGTTAAAGGTGTATGATTGACCTTTAAGCTTCTGCATTTGAGCTTTATTAGCAATTTCAACATCACGTCGAAGCGGATATAATTGCGTTGGTGTAATTCCTTTAGGAACATTAAGTGGACGACTTAGTTTAGTGAACTCTTTTTCTATTTCTTTTGTAACATTTCCTTCACGAATAGATCCTAGCATTCTAGAAAAACGATCATCTTTTTGACGGAAAACTTGCTTCAACTCAACAGTCATTGGGACGACAGACTCCCATGATTTCGCTTGGAATGCTAATAATTGTTCTTGGAGTTCTAGTTGATTTCCATAAATGTCTTGTTCTTGTTTAAAAACTGGTGGGAGCTGATAAAAGTCTCCGGTAATAACTACTTGGATGCCACCAAAGGGTATACTATCTTGTTTTCGAATTCTTCTTGCCATATATTCTAATTTGTCAAACAATACTCCATCAATCATTGATATTTCATCAATAACAAGCACCTTGACCGATTTCCACCTTTTAAGAGCTTGCCGGTTGTTTCTGACTTTTTTCAAAAGGGTATCTACATCCTCCTTACCAAGACCGATTCCAAAAAACGAATGGACTGTAGTACCACCAATATTACATGCAGCTAAACCTGTAGATGCTGTCACAGCTACATGTCCATCGGCACGATATTTTTTTCGAAGTTCTCGTATGACACGTCTTAATAAAACAGATTTTCCCGTTCCAGCAGCGCCTGTAAAAAATATATTGCGGGATTTGTGGACAATTAAATTCAAGACTCTGTCTTGTTCTGGAGAAAGAAAAATAGTTGCCGGTTTCAAATCTTTTGATATCTCTCTGGTTTGAGTCCCTATGGTCTGAGTCCCATTAGAGATTATGCCTGGAGCTGCCACCGTAGATGGGTCAGGCTCAGGTAATATGGGTGTCACATAACCAGTTAATCGTGATTGCCATATAGTTGCTGGTTTTTTATCCAAAGTCGGCAATTTATGATTATCGCCAAGTTTCACAAGCTTACCATTTGGTTGAGTGACCATTTCTTGTTTAGTGTTAATATCATTTATATTATCAAATGAATCTGATTTTCGTTTTCTTTCACTTTGATTTCGTAAAAGAGTGGGACTTGGATTTGACAAGTTTTGGGTAGAAATTGGCAAGCTTTCACTCGTTCCAACCGCGTCTGAGGGTTTGTTTTCAAAACTAGATGTTGTAGCTCCTACAAAAGTGTTGCAGGGCACTATTGTTTCGTTTGGGTAATCATTTTCATCGCTCAAATTTTCGAGAATATCATATAGTTCAGCTGGTGGAGATGATGCGAGCGCTGCGTCATACTCCTGAGAAAATGTATATGTATCAGGAGAGACGTTTTCAGCTTGTGTCCTAAAAGCTGCATCACCAGATGAATCCCATCGATCTTCATCAAAAAGATCTGAAGGTAACGACTCTAAATTCTCGTCTATGACATATGTTGCGTTAAAGCCGTTAAATTCGCCATTTCTAATATCTAATTGTGAGCTTTCATCACGTTTCCTTGAAAGTATAACCATCCCATTTTTTTCAGGCGAGTCTCGATGTTTAATATTGGCTTTTCCTGTCATATTTCTTCGATGCAAGGTACTAAAAGGAAATATAAGCTTCCTGTCAACGGTCAATTTAGTAGAAGCAGCATGTTCTGAAAGATGAGAATATGGTAATGTGGTACTAAAGCCCCTCTTACTGGCTTTATAATAATGGTACTTTTGTAAGTGACAACTTGTTGAGTTTGGAAAAGTCAGATTAGCCACGGAGTGAATCTTTTTCAAAGCTCTAATCTCCATTGATCGGAAATAAAGCATCTTCAATTCGTTAGTTAACATTTCATATGTATAGCTCGATGATTCAAATATTCTTAACTTACGAATCCGTGTTTCTATAGCAAAATATCAATGTTCAATATACTAGTTTGTAACAACTTGACTTGGAATCTGAAATGACAATCTCTCAGGTAGCGTAATATATTTTCTGGCCGGAAATTTTCTTGGCTATGTGTATAATCTATCACGTGACTCGACTGAGACTGAAGCTGGGTGGGATAAAACCTTATCATATCGCCTGAATATAGCAAAACTTGACGTCGTACTTACCTGGTATTTGTTGTGACTGTTGAAATGTTAGTAAATCTAGAGAGTGTTCAAAACGTTTCAACTATAGTTTCAAATACGAATTCTCATGCTTACTTTCAGCGGACTTTAAACATTCCCATTGATACGATATTTGATACATACTGTATAAGGCCCTAGGAAAGCCAGTAATGTGGGATTTATCAAAGTTAATCGTAAGACCTTTGTACATTGAGGTTGAAAATGGAGCTAGCTCTGTTTGCTCCATCGATTGTGATTTTAAGATGCAGTTTTGCTGAAAACTTTTGAAATGTGTAGAGTTCTGAACCCAGAGAGTATGGGTTTTATCAATGTTTTACCAAAGCTTCAATTCCAGATTTCTCCCAGAATAACAACAAATTATTATTATTGGGTTGACGCCCATGTAGGAGTACCTCGGTATTTAAGCAAATCTGCTCTAGTACGAAACGTACAATTAGTATAGTAATCCTTTATAATTATACGATATTGCTTGTGGCCTGTGCATCTTTTTGATAGTGGTTTATTACATGGATGGCACAATTGAGTGCTAAACATTGTTCATAATTACTACAACTCTTTAAAAATAAAACTATGAAACAGGATGAGAAATTTACATTAATTACTTTTTCTCCATTATGAGTATGATGATTGTCTATAGTCTAACTTCAGACTTTATAAAAATAAATCAGCAGATATATAGTAGTAGCAGTAGTAGCTTAGTACCCTACTTCTCGTCTCCATTTCCGAGAACCAGACATTAGCCCATTTTGAATGTTGCTGGGTGAAGTATTGTATTTAGCCAAATTGCTATGCGTGTATGGTTGTCTTATTTCATTATTTCCTGGTGGTGCATTGGCTAAGGGATCTGAAGGAAGGGATTCTTCTTTGCCAAAATAAAGAACTTTTATGACATTACCAAATGCTACTGCGATTGATTTTGCACCATACTTTGTAACAGGGCCAATTGATCGAATTAGCAACCGATCATAGGAAATACTTTCAAGCTCAGTGCCAATAGTATTAGAGATTATCCCAGAAAACCCAGCAGCCTGTGAAAGAGCAAGCGGGCCATTCGACAGCACTGATCCCTTAGTTTGTCGAGAAGGATCTGTTTTGGAGTTTCCATATTCATAACTAGATGCCTTTTTGGGTAAATTGTCAAAGTCAGGAATGTCATAATATGAAATCTGCCCGGTAGCTGATAAAGCCCATCCTTCCCAAGTCATACCTAGAGTAGGTTTTGAAGGCGTTGAACATCGTTTATTTACATGTAAAAGATCGGAATTATGCGTAATATAGCCAATACTTAGCCAGTCCAGTAGCAAATTCTTTACAGAAGGTGTTTCCTGTTTGTAGCATGCTTCTTGTTTGTAAGATGTATTGTTGACTTTAGAATATTCATGTGTATTCTGATGTTTCTTTCTTCTTTGGCGAAGACCCTCTGTGATGGATGTCATTAATGAAGAAGAGCTTTCTGCAACTGATGAGTTTAGAGATTTAGGTTCTGAAAGTGAAAGTGAATCTTTTCGTCGAACACCCATAATCAGGTTCATATCAGTAGTATCCCAACCCTCAACATGATCAATCCAATGCTGGCGTTCTGTAGTAGCTTCAAATCCAAGACATCGGGTTTCACGAGGATCACGTTCCACTCGAATGCATATACTGTTCTTTGCTCGATTATCGATTGTTAAAGTATGGCAAATGACGAGTCCATCATGTTCAGCGTCAGAATAAGCAATAGAAAATGTATCCACTGAAACACATCCACAAAATCTACAGTGAGTAGGCTGAGAATGAAAGGCTCTCAGCGACGTAGGCGTCAAATGACCAATTTGAAAATGCTTAACAATGATACCTGTTTGCGCATCAAATAAACATGCATGAACTGAGGTTGCAATGAGAACCATATTAATTGCTGGAACAGGGACAAGAGCAACAACTTTGTCATCCAAAATCTTTGGTCTTCTTCGAGGAGGTATATCAGCATCATTTTTCATCGCCGCAAGACGACTAGGGCGCATTGGACGGCGTGCCATCATTGCTTGCGGTGCTGGAATTGGCTGTGGTTTATATTTGGACAAATCATGAACACCTTGTGATTGAAGGGTGTGTAAATTAAATTGGATGGGTGATTCCTGAATCATTAGTTTCCTGAATCTCCAAGATCGTCCAATATGAGTTCCAATTGTAATTTCATTCTCAGAAGACATGCAGATAACACGCTCAGGGATCCGGGGTGTAAGGAGTCGCTTCGCATGTATTACTTTAGCAGTAGTTGAAGGAAACTCAACTGGGAACTGTGAACTCTGACCCGTCTCTGAAATTGTAATCACTGTACAAGCCTTTGTAACAACTATTAAATCCGACCCAGAAAAAAATGTTTCAATGGGAGAGGCATTGAACAATTTTCGGTCCTGAAGATGGTATAAAAGTTTGTTGTTTTTGTAATCCCAACACCGAATTCCAGCAATTCTTGAAGAAAATATTACAATCATGGACATTGAGGAATTAAGCACTACTTTTGTAACAGGCCAAAAATCGGAAGGAAGAGGAATAGGAACTGGTTTGACAACACGGTTTGAGACTGTTGCCAATGAAGCATTCCAAATGCAAATTCTATGATCCAAAGAAACAGTAGAAATAGTAGAGCCATCTGAGATAACCTGTAAGACATCAAGGGTATGAAATCCAATCAAATCCTTGGAAAAAAATTCTATGACTGGTCTAGCTTCAGGGTTACTTGGGCGATCTGTTTGCGGTGGGAGCATATATTTGAGAATGACTCCGGTGAGTGATAGTATAAAAGCAATAGAAGCAATAAGCTCTAACATCACGTTTACTGAAAGAAGACGGATGAATTGTGGATATGTTCCCATTATCGGTGAGCCAAGAGCAAAAGCAATCTTAGAAGTTCGAGAAATAAATGGAACTCTGAGACCTTTTATGACAATTGGTTCAAATAGCCTTACAAACGCATGCTTTGCAAATATTTCTGAAGTAGGAGTAAGTTGAGAAAAAAAGAATGGGATTCTGCCCGATGAATAAAAGCGGTGATTTGCTGGGTCAGTCAGTGATGCCCACATATAAACAAACAGAAGCATTCCTGTTAGGACAAAAGTGGAAAGAGAAATCTTAGGATGAAAGTAAAGATGCCGAAGGTAAAGGTAATGAGGTTTCAAAAAACTTGGAAGGTTTTTTTCTGCATTGAGAAACGTTAGAAATGTTGTGGAAGGTTGAGATGAGCCTGAAAAGTTTTCGGTTATCAAATCCTCCAGCTCAAATCGTCGTAAATCAATAGAAAGAATAGCTGTGAAGTAGGTTGCATGTAATACCAAATCAATAAAAAGGCATAATGCTGTGAATAAACATAGATGCTTAACCTGCTCAGTAATAGCAAATATGGGGATGCATGGAACAAAAAGAATGCACATATCTGTGAAAACGATTTTGCAAGTTTGTTCAAATGAGCTCAAAAACCCAGCACGTATCCGTGATATAGGTGGATTCTCATGAGGCGAACGCCCAACAGCATTTAAAATGCGTGAAATATTCTCAATACTTATAACGGCAATAAAGTATGGAATTATCAAAAAATGTCGTATGCTGTCATGTGAAAAGGTAGGGAAGAAATATGAAATAATTGTAAACGCGGATGAAAGAGTTAGCATTATTTGAGCCATGAATGCAACAAATAGGCCAGCCTTGGACTGGATAGAGGAGATGTCCCATGATAGTAGAAGGTAAATGGTCAGCAAAGTGTAAGTAACAAAAACGTTCAATAAAGGTAGAGGGCAGTATGGGAAAAAAGCAAATGGAAGTGATCGAACATAGCTCGAGAAAGAAGTGTTTTGATTTTTGACAAAAGTAGGGAGAAGAAATGAAACTTGATCCTGTATAAAGGATCTTATGGATTTTTTAGGCGAGTTGGATGAAGTAGCTGAGAGTATCTTTTCAATAGCATTAGTCCACCGGGCTTCGTCTTCTGTGTCATTATAAAAGTAGGAAATAAGCAATCCAGATGCAATAGGTTCATTGTAATGTGGTGGTTTGGGAAGGTATAATACAGACTTTAATAATGGAGACGATAAGGCAATTGGTAGCAGCGAAAGATCAGCATCAGAAGAAGGAGGATGATAATAATGTAAGTATGGAAGTTTGTTGATTTTGGGAGCAGTTGGATTAGTTAAAGATAAATAGTCGTCATACTCATCATAGTCTTCTTCATCAACTCCATTTCCATTACTGGAGCGAGTTTTTCTTTCAAGCTGGTTGAGCTTCTGGCTCTCGGGAAGTAGATCTTCAATCAAAAGAGAAACTGAATCCAAAAATTGCAAGGAGAGTGCATTGGACAAGATTGGAGGAGAAAGATAAATTTGTTTGACATTTAACACTGAATTGTTAAACTCTGAGTATGGCGGTAATGAGTTAGATGAGTGTGTTGATTCATCAAAAGGAAGTGTAGGTACAAAAACTGGTTTCTCGAGGTTTTTGACAGGTAAAGAGGCCGTTAATAATGTATAAAGAAATGGATAAGATAATATAAATGAAATGGATGCTGGCCAAAGAATGTATCGACGAGGGGAAGAAACTACTCTTTCCACAAGGCCATTGAGTTGCCGCTATATTAAACCGTTAGCACAATCCAAGATGAAGATTCAAATCCAAAATTTACCCAACATTTCATGATAACCATGATAGTATATACTTACCATTATAAGAATAATGAGACAGGTGGATTATCCGTACATAAATATAGATTTACAAGGGGTAGGTGTATGAAGGTTTATTGGGATAGATCGGAATAAAGTTGAGAAAGGTAGTCCAGTGTGTTGATAGTTTTCAAATTTGGCAAAGTAAGAGGAATATATTTTCGAATTTTAGTGATAATGTAAATACTAGTAATATCAAATACAATCAAAATTCGAACTTGTATATCATGAAATTAAGTACGAAAGGAAATTGCAGAAAAAAAAAAAGGTTCGAGAGTAAAATGAGTGGTAACTCCTGGTATCAATGTGGTATTAGAAACAAGAATATGAAGAAGGCTCAGCTGTCAGGTTCCCCAAGAAGTGATGAAGAAGTGAGAATTTGTAGAAAGTTGGTAATGGTGTAAAATGCGGTGGTGCTAAGAAAATGGTGGTAGTGATTCTAGTCTTGATGAATGACAACTTTGTAATTTAGTGAGTGTAATGAACATTTTGTAACTAGTTATATATATTTGATAGGGCACATGACATAGTGTAATCTAAAAGGCATTGATAATTATGTAATAATGACTAACGATTTCTAATATTACTGATGACAAACTAAAAAAAAAAAATTAGATAACAGCTACATATTTGTGATAGATACAATTTTTTTTTTTTCAAAAGTTCTTTAATCTTCTAAGAAATTCCATAGAATTCTGCCACCTAAAAACCGCACACTTTCCAAGGATCTGAATGAAAATATAAGTAAACTCTTCTTTCAATCTTGAACACAAATCTGCAAATTTCACATCTTTTGGTTTTTTTCAACATATTTCTATTCTAGATAATATTTGATTTGAACTACTTTTTATCGGATCACATTATCTTTTGTTCTGATTTTATTCCCTGCTGCATTTTTCCCTCAAATCCTGAATCGGCTTTTATAACGGCAAACTCATAGAATGGTTAAGGAAACAAAACTTTACGATATTTTGGGCGTGGGCCCTGACGCCACCGAGGCTCAGCTTAAAAAGGCTTATAGAGTAAACGCTCTGAAGTATCACCCAGACAAAAACCAACACAACCCAGAAGCCTCTGAAAAGTTCAAGGAAATCTCCAGTGCTTATGAGGTTCTTTCAGATTCTAACAAAAGAGAGATTTACGATAATTATGGTGAGGCCGGCCTTAGTGGCAATGGTGGTCCCGGCGGTATGGGTGCTGATGACATTTTCTCTCACTTTTTCGGTGGCATGGGAGGCATGGGTGGAATGTTTGGTGAATCCGGACGATCTGGTCCACAAAAGTCTCGTGATATCCAGCATCCAATTAAAGCCACTCTCAGCGATCTTTACAAGGGTAAGGTAGCTAAGCTTGCATTGACAAGAACTGTTCTTTGTCAAGGTTGTGATGGCAAGGGCGGAAAGTCTGTCAGAAAGTGTACCGCATGTCAGGGAACCGGTACCAGAATCATCACTCGCCAAATGGGACCTATGATCCAAAGATACCAAACCACATGTAACGAATGTAGCGGTCAAGGAAAGATCATTGATCCTAAGGATCGCTGCACAATCTGCAAGGGTAAGGCAACTACAGAAAAACGCGAGGTTCTCGATGTTCATATTGATAAAGGTATGGCACACGGACAGAGAATCACATTTAAGAACAAGGGAGATGAAGGCCCAAATATCATTCCTGGTGATGTTATTTTTATGGTTGACCAGCAGCCTCATGATCAGTTTGAACGAAGAGGAGATGATCTTTACACCAATATTAAGGTTGATCTTCTTACCGCTCTTGCTGGTGGCTCTTTCACTATCAAACACCTGGATGATGACTACCTTAAGGTTGAAATTATCCCTGGTGAAATCATCACACCTAATTCTGTTAAGATGGTTGAGGGTAAAGGTATGCCTTCATACCGCCACCACAATTACGGTAATCTTTATATTACTTTTGAGGTTGAATTTCCATCGCCTAGCTTTATTGACCAGGAAAAGCTCACTCTTCTTGAGTCTATTCTTCCACCAAGACCCCCATTGGATCTCCCAGCCAACGCTGCTGTTGAAGAAGTTGTTTTGTCAGATGCCGATCCTGCCAAGGTTAACTCCCATGCTCATGATGAGGATGAAATGGAGACCGAAGGTGAAGGTGTTCAGTGTGCTTCTCAGTAATTGCATTTTGTCAATTTAAATAATGTTGTAATTTAAAAGTATTTGGTTTCTTTAGTAATAATTAAATAAATCTCATGTCATGGTGAAAGGTATTTTGAATAGATAACAAGTAGGTTTATAATAAAAACCAGTATTTCATATTGTTTTGAGTGATTATATAAATGTTAAATATATAGATATTCTCCTCTTGAGTATCTTTCACAAGTATGAATAAAGTAAACATACCAAAATGTTGAAAAAAGAAATCTAGAAAGAAACAAGATGATTTATGCGAATCAGCAAAAACACTTTACTGTAGACAATCTATTAACTAAACATGACAAAAAGTCCAGAAAACTAACTTGGACATAAACTGAAAATCGGGCATTCGATGTTCTCTCCTTCTAAACTTAGGAATAATCAAAAAAAGATATTATATATAAAATGATGGTGATTGATTATTGCTTGCATAATCACTTTAACGTTTATCGGTAGTTGGAATCAGCATCCAAACCGTATTGAATTTCTTGCTCCCATTTGTCACCGTTAGCTAATAGCTTCTCCTTGTTATAAAGAAGTTCTTCGCGAGTTTCAGTGGAATATTCAACATTGGGAGTTTCAACAATAGCATCAACGGGGCAAGATTCCTGGCAGTAGCCACAGTAAATGCACTTGGTCATATCAATATCATACTTGGTAGTACGACGAGAACCATCAGCACGTTCCTCTGCCTCAATTGTAATAGCTAAAGCAGGGCAAATAGCCTCACAGAGCTTACAAGCGATACATCTCTCTTCACCACTGGGGTATCTACGAAGGGCATGCTCACCACGGAATCTGGGTGAAATGGGACCCTTTTCGAATGGGTAATAAATGGTATAGGGAGCACGGAAATACTGTTCCAATACTACCCACATACCGCGAACCATCTCGGATAAGAGAAAGTATTTGGTTGCCTTGTCCACAGCAGTCTCATAAGACTCTTCCCAAGTTGGTGGGGGTGGGATACGGTAGCCAAGAGGGGGAACAGCCTCAGGTGTACCAGTTGGATAGGAGGGGGTAACAGCGTTAGATGTAGAAGTTGCGGGTGTAGAAGATGTAGCATGAAGAATCGAAGAAGTTGAAAAGGCCTTCTGTCTCAAAAGGGTGGAGACTCCAAGAGGAGAAGAGGCATATTTCCTTAATGCTTGTCGGGCGATCATTTTCAGGGTATTATAGTCGAAATAAAATATGAGTTTATAATGAGGATAGTAAGAAAAGACGGGGTTAAGAGGCCAAAGAAAGAGCAAACAAATAAATTGTCAGGATGCAATTGAGTTACGCTGGCGGATTGTCGACTGGATGAAGCTGAAGAAAGATTTTAGAGAAATTAATAACGATATTCGAATGGAAACAATTTGAAGAGATTATAACAACGGATATACTTACAAATAAACAAAATCCACACAGATCAAACGATTGCCGATAAGAAAACTATTGAAAAAAGTGAAGGAGGAAAGAGAGGGAGGTGTGCCAAAAAGCGGTTGGTGGTAATTGGGTGGACGTGTTTTTGCAAAATTTGGCTCTGGCTATACACCTTCAAGATGTTTGTAATTGGCACTCCTATTTTTTACTGGACGCTTATTGGTTGTATCTCTTTACGTAAGATACGGTGTGTTTGTTATGTAATTATTAGTCATTAATTATTTTTATCAGCCGTTTGCTGAATTTTTTTTTTTTTTTTCTGTAGTTTTTCATTTTCCAGTTATACCACAAATTCATAAGCTTATCATACTTTATATACACTAAATACACAATGAGCACTCCTAAGCCAAATACTCGCAAACGATCGGAAACTATAGTTAGCCGTCTTTTAGAGACCTATCTTCCTGATGAACGTCAGAAAGTAAGTAAAAAGAGAGCCAAAAAGTCTACCGCAAATCGAAACAACAGAAAGATTTTGAGAACTCGCCATGAAGCCATAAAGGAAATTCTCGATCCCAAGAAGCAGAAGGAAAAACTTAAACAAACGAGGAAAAGAAATATCGAAACATTAACTTCTTGGGAAACTGAAGGCGAGATCAACAGTATCAAAGAAAAGGTATGAGAGTGTCAGATTTCGTTTATTATAGTTTTATATATTATTTTATATCTAACGAGTCCTACTAGATCCTGCAAATGAAGACGGAAAAAGAGAGACTTATTCAAAAGTCCAGCTCTGGGCTATACGAATCTTCAAAGAGTGACTACTTTGAAAAGCCTCGAGCTACCAGTACCACGACACGTTCATGGCCTGGCCTCACGCCTGGCCTCGCACCTGTTGACTACGAGTCCGACTCGGAATCTGACTGATACCTTTAAATACATTATCATGCATTAATCATTAGTTGTAACACTGCATATGTTTATGACTTTGGTGATCAAAAAAATCATTATCATTTGGAAATCAAGCCTGGGACAGATTGTAATCAGTTGAATAAGATTGTGAAGAAGCCGAAATAATGTGTATAGGTTTTGGGTTTTGTTCGACGTTGATTTTAAAGTTGGAATTGATACCAAACCGCACCTTACTAAGCCAATGTTGACTGAGCGGACCTTTGCCTTGAAGTTTTATAAACTTGTGTTTCAAAAGGTATTACGAGGTTCAGTCTTGGTCATGTGGCGGCAGGCGAGAAAGTAGCAATTGAACATGTTGGTGTTTTAACAAGCAGATGTACAGCTATCTAGTCAAGAATCTACCACTAGGAATTTTCACCCAGTGGAAGAAAAAAAAAAAAAAAGTAATAATAATAATAATAATAAAAGGAAAGAAACAACACCATACTTGCAAGTCGTTTTTCAGGTATTCCAAATAGCTAAAGCTGGTGTTCTACTTTAGGGGTTGTGTTCCTAGTATAGGGGCGTGCCTGTATGCACTGTATGTGTGCACATACATACATGTGAATGACATAATAAAGGAAACAGTCGGTCCCCCTCTGCTTCAAATGTGCAGCATAGCATGCGGGCCGGTTCAGGCACAATGTCCTGAATGTCAAGTTCTTTGTATGTATCAAGTTGAAGTTAGTAGGTGTTGCAATACTTTTTTTTTTTTTTTTTTTTTCTTTCTAATTTTCAAACGGAGGCGGCCTTCGTTATGGATAGTGAGTTTTATGTATCAGGTTTCTTTATGGTGAACAAGCATTGCCATCAAGGCTGAGTATACAAGGTTAAATTTAGGGCATAAACCGACTGGCAGTTTAGTAGGAGAGTGCGACAGAAAGCAACGGAATCACTGTAAAAACCTCCTTGCTCGTTGATTTGGTACTTTATTAATACAGCACACCTCTTGTTTTAATTAATTTTGTTTTAATTAATATATATATATATATATATATATATAGACATGGACACAGATGTGTATTTATAGTATGGTGTATATACCTGGCAATCCCTTTTTAAAAAGAGGTTTAAAAGCGAATCTGTGTAATTACAGGCTGCACAAGATCCAAAGATCTGTAACACAAAAAGTAGGTGCACACTTAAAAGGTAGTTTAAAATAGATTGAAACAGGCCAACCCATTCAAACAAAAGACTCTGCCAAAGACAATCCGTGCCAGGCGCACCGCTTCACCTCTTCTACGCTGCTGCCAAATGCAGAATAATCGACTTTGACTGCCGAACCGCACAGGGTTGTTGTTGTTGTTGTTGTTGTTGCTGCTGTTGTGGCCAAGGTGTTTGAAAGTTGTGGCAGGCAGCCCGAGTGTCACAGAAATGTAACATAAACAATATGAAACAGTTACTGTGGTAACGAAACTACGTGGCGAATCAGTGCCGGTTATGTCAGCCTAGCCCGAGACGCCAGCCCAACCTGGGCTCTTACCCATAAGCCTTGGTTATTATTATGATTATTATTATGATTATTATTATGACTATATTATTGTTACTATTGTTATGTTATATATCATGTTGTATATTGTATATTGTATATTGTATGTATATTGTATACACAAGAGCCACAGATCCACAGATTGTATATTTGTGTATACACACACTAATTATCTCACACGCAATTTCCATATTTATTTATAGTATATATCTCCACTCCACCCAAGATTTTGCTCCTTTTTTCTTTTCCTAGCTCTTATTGTTCTTTCCCTTCTCTCATATACTTTATTTTTTATTTTTATTTCTACATCCATACATATATATAACCTCTTGCTGGAATACCATTGCTGTGCTTTCTTACACTCGTCTCTCGTGTTTTTTTTTTTTTCTTTCTCCAAGCCATACTCAATATCGTCTGCTTGACTATGATGGACAATTCATCACCTCCTCCGCCATCGAGGTTACTTCAGCTTCCTCTTCGAACTAAAAGTCCAAAACGCTTGCGAAATGCTAAAAACCTCTCGTTGAACGTCCCTTCTTTTTCCCAGCTTTCATCTGCGGTAGCCATCAATAGTCCGAAAACTGCTACTGCTACTTCCTTCAGCTTCAACTCGTCATCTGCTCCTCAAAACTACAACACCATCGTCACTGATAATATTCCCACCAACTGCAATACCGGGAGTGCCTACTCTTGTCTCCCATCTGCCGGTCTTCCGACGATAACAAACCCCAATGGAGATAGCTTACAGCCAAACAGCAACTCGTATCATTCAGCATATTCTTTCCCCTCTAACAAATCGTCTTCCACCACCAGCTCATCAGCGTCTACCTCCACTTCATCCTTGCCTAATGACACAACATGCCTTAAACAGAACACTAACCTTCAGTTAGCAGCATCTAATTGGAAACCATCTAAATCGAAGGACATATACATCAACACATCGATAGACCTCGCGCATTCTTCCACATACTCAAAGTCCGAGATGCCTGAAACCCCATGTAACAATAGCATTGCACTTCCAATCTCAAAAAATCCTGTCTATTGTTCCTCATCATCTGCTTCCTCATCATCTTCGTGCTCGCCATCAGCTACTTCACCAATGTCTTCACTTTCCTCCTCATCATCCTCTTCTTCTTCTGCGTCGTCTTCAAGTATACCCAAGCCGAATCCGAATCTATCAATTATTATACCACAATCACCGACTGCAAATTCATTCCCTTCTGCTTACTCGTCGAATCCTCCACTATCATTAACTGCATCTCAATCAACTATCCAACACAATCTAGGAAATACAGCATTTTCTAATGATCCATCTTTTGCTGATGAAACGCCTTTGAAGCAATATTACTCTGCATATCCTGACAGCACGCCTCATATGGGCTACACAAAACCACATTCTTCCTCTTCTTCTTCGGCATCTTACCCTCCATCATCAAAATACGAGAATGGGCATTCATCGGTTGCGCCTACAGAAAGAGTAGTTGTAGTTAATACGCTTCCGCTTGGCGATCCAAATGATATGGAACCGAGTTGTGCTTCATACCCTTCAGGCCCCATAATAATTTGTCAGCCTAATATTTATCTCTATTCTGAACCCACTAGAGAAGAAGCTGGTGACTTTGACGTGGTAATCAATGTTGCTAAGGAAGTTAAAAATCCTTTTTTAAATACCAGCATTCTCTCTGATAATACAGCCTCTAGTTTTAATCATGAAGGTTTGATGCGACTAGAGACTCCGAGTAACGCTGGGATTGGCTATTTGACTAACGACGATTGCCCGAGTGTCAGTAATGCCTGCATTTCCAACATGAATGTCAATAATAATGCTTTGCCCTTTGACTTACCTTTGCAACCTATGAATCCAGCATCTACATTAATTGCTCAGCCAACACTTGATAGTGGCTCCTCTTCTTCTTCTTCGTCTACCTCCACTTTATCCGCCCATGCGCCTTTAGGCTTTGCTAATACTTTGCCTGACTCGGCTACTGTATCTTCTTCTATGGTCCCATCAATATACCACCCAATATCAAAAGACTTTAGTGCGTCTGACACAGTTTCTATACACTCGTCAATATCTTCGTTATCATCATCATCGTCGTCATCCTTCTCTACAAATATATCTATTCCTTCTTCACCGCCTTCTTTAAATTCCAATCCTGATACCTTTATTTATTCTCCAGTTGGAAATTCCATTATCTTGTCATCTCCAAAGCCCACTGACTCTTCAAGAACTCTTGATTCTTGGTCTCATCTTTTGCCTGACGCCACTGATGAATCCATGAAGATGCTTTCAGAGACCAGAACTGAAACACCCTCGGAATCCACATTTACTGGTCTCGATACTGATGTTGACGGCATTCCCTCTAGACTAGGTGGTTTTGAGAACCTTAATAACACTAGTTCAAAAGATGGGCCATTTAGCACGCAACAGGCTTCAAAGCACATTTATACTACCGGTAGTAGTGTTTTCAAGAATGGAAAAGTTATTCTTCCCATGGGGCCGTCTTCATCGAACTCTAATCTACCCACTGTGCAGCCAATATCTTCCTTTACTCAAGACTTGAAAAGTCGATCAGCTAGTGGTAGTCGGAATCATCATCATAAAGTGCTCAAGCAGTCTAGTAGATCTAAACTTTGCGAACAACAGGGCGATCAACTCTCCAAGCATCATCAGCTTTCTAAACAAGATGCGACTTCCATGTTAGATAATGAGCCATGTTTGATAACATCTATTGCGGATTCCCATGATGATTCTACAAAGAGTTTGGGTGATATTAACAGTCCCAAAAAGATTCCTAGTTATAATGAATCTGATCAGATTACAACTTCAACTGGAGCAGTCATACGTAAGGGGACTCATAATACTCCAGAATACATTTATGTTCCTTGGGACCATAATTCTCCGTTAACTCCTGATTTGGAATATCTTACAGATGTTATTGCTGACCGCACCCGGCAAGGCAAGCGCATTCTTGTTCATTGCCAATGTGGTGTGTCTCGTTCAGCTTCGCTAATTGTTGCCTATGTTATGAGAACTGAAAAATGGGGTGTTCACCAAGCCTATCAATGGGTGAAGGAAAAGAGTCCAGGAATATCACCCAATATGTCACTTATTTATCAATTGGTCGAATGGTCTCGCATTCTAGAAGATAAGGAAAATGAGCGGAACGGAAAACAATCTCAGAGAGATTTGGATCACGACATGCCTAATGACGATGATGATATCAGGGATATGAAGAGCATAGATCATGAGATGGAGGTAGAAAACGGCCGATAGAAAGTCCTGTGCCTTGAAGGATGCGGATTTTTCAAGAGGCGTTTTACCATCTACTTTACCCAATACATTAAGAACTTTTTAAAAGTTGTATGCTTGTTATGATATTTTCATTTTACTTTTATCAGTTTTTGAAATTTTAAAAACCCTTTATGAATTTTTTTTTTTTTTTTTTTCTTTCTTTCCCCCTTTTTATTTGTTCTTTTTTGTTGTCTTTCCCTTGTTATTTATTACGTATTTATTTATTTATTCTTTTTAACCTGTTTGCAAAATTTAAGCTTTGTATATGGATTCAAACGGCCTAATTTGGTACTTTTCATTCCCCAGATCCATGTCATTGTGCTGGAATAAATTAACGAATTTGCACTGATGAAGATGCATATTATTGAATTAGTGGTTGCAATTTCACCATGGCTATGGATAATGTAACAGCATATGTTCAGATGGGGCAGTAGGTTGAGCTATAAATGTGATTTGTTCTGGAGAAATACGCGAATAGGGATTGCAAAAGCATTGAGAAGCAATGTTTTTATTTATTTATTGATAATTCAAGCGGTATTGGAAACCATTTGGCTGAGACGTTACATCACTAATATATATAATAAAATAAAATAACAAAAAATGTTTTCATGCTGGTTTGACAAATGATTGGACATGAAACCAACAAGAGTTTCTACTAAAGATCGCCGGTGCTGTAGTTTCATATCCAATTGAACTCGACCCAAGTAAACAATGACCAATGTGATACATGTGAGCTGAACTATTAAAATAAAGATAAAATAAAATAAAAAAATAAAAAATATATATATAAATAAAAATAAAAATAGAAGTAGAAGTAAAAGTAAAAGTAGAAATGAAAATGAAATAAAATAAAATAAAACAAGAGCCTTCCATTTTATATGCTTGGCAGTATCGCCAGCACCACCAGTTCTAGTTTCAGCCCGTTTACTGTTAGCCTAACCGTGTGGGATGAAACAAACCTACCAGGGTGATCCTCGCTTTATGGTGATATGTTTCCATATTGCTTGTATTTTTATTATTATTATTTTTTTTATTTATTTTTTCAACGCTCATGGGTTTTCCATTCACTTTCGTTTAATCATTTGTCGGTTCGGTGTTCGGTATTTGAACCGTCGGTTAAATGAAACGAAAAAGATGTTTTATGGCTACATTGAACGCCCTTTTGAAACCAAGTCTAGAATAGATATATATTGTTCCAAATTTCAAATATCAAAAGTTGAATCTGATCACCAATTAATACCAGGGTGCTTCACGTGACCGAAAGCGATTCGTACAATACAACCTCCATTAGACAAAACATTTATTACATCAATCTTGAACGAGGAACAAAAAAACATCATGATAGAATATATTACTATTAAATTATCTCAAAGGTTGAAAATATAAATATATATTTATTTCTTTTTTTTAAAAAAATTTGGTTGTCTGGGTAGAAAATGAAAATATTAACAGTGGCACTACCATCGCACTGCTGTACAAGACCATCTTCTCAAAATTGCGGTATAAATTAAAAATACTATAGAGGAAGTCCCAAGTTAAAATATCTCACAAATACTGCCTTTTAAAGTTTGGCTTCATGTGTTACTCATCATCACATGAGACCATAACGGCAGTAATTTCGCAAATTACAATCAAGCTCACCTGCTTTAAGCTTGTGGCTGATCACCACGAATAACTTCACGAACAAGTTCGTCAATTTCTTCAAGAGACTTGTTGGCAAAGTATCTCACATCAACATCAGTATCATCAGCAAGCTGCTCCAGATTGGGGATGACAGTTTTATTGATGAGCTCCTTGACAACTTCGATATCCGCACGGGGTCCCAAAGGAAACTTCTTCTTCAGTGTGACATTAGGAGGTTGTGGGATTCCAGCATCAGTGCTAGTACCGTTCTCTGTACTCTCCTTGTTTATACTTGTATCTTTCTCTGCAGAGTCATTTTCACTAGTACCAACTGGGGTTTCATTCTGGTCATCAGCCAAGTTATGCTTTTCTGGATCTTCATCAGGATATTGTGGTTTAAGAAGGGCTGAAACTAACACTTTGTATGTCTTAGCAATGCTGAATCTAATATTGGGGATGGGATCAGTCTTCAAGGTTTCTAAAAATGGGAGAATAGAGTCGTTGATGGTGGCCATGTCGACAACAGGAATGAGGGTAGAAACAGCAAATAAAACTGTTAATCTGTAGAGATAATTGGCATTGGCACTGACAACAATGATATGGGGAATGATTTCCTCCTTAGCCCATTCTAAACCAAAGACCTCTGCAAGCTTTTTCAGGTTCAATGTAGCCGCTTCTCTGATAGAATAGACATTGTCCCAAAGCCAAGTCATACACAAAGGTCCTAATTCTCTATCAAAGAATTCAACACCAAGCTGTTCAGCAAGAAGAGGAATATACTGTATTATCGCAAGTCTAACACGCCACTGCTTGTCCTTAGCAAGATCGCTAATGGCAGGGAGGAGAGACTGTGACAAACGTTCAACACCAATCACCTCATTAACCAGCTGGAGTTTGGAAATAACATTAAGTCGCACATCTGGGTACTCATCCTTCAACATCAATAAGAAAGTAGGAAGAAGGTGTTCAATTGTCATTTCCTGGCCAAGTAAGGGTGCAAGACGGCTGATTTCAGATGCCAATGCAGCTCGAACAAGTTGGTAGGAATCTTGTGAAAGTCCTTCAACAGAAGGAATGATTTCGGAAAGAATAATATCTCTATCAATGAGTTTGCAAAATCCTGGAATCTGCTTGGCAATTGCAGTTCTAACCTCTGCTTCCGAATCCTTCATAAGTGTAACAAACACAGGGACAAACTGTTCACGGGCATAGGGTGAGTCTAAAGCAACAGCCATGTCTTCAAACTTGGAACTAGCCATGTATCGTACACGCCAGCTCTTATCTGAACTCAGAGATGCTGCCATTGTAACAAGTTCTTTATTGTATGTGGTAATATTTTGCTTCTTAAGTGCTTCAGCAATAGCAATAAGAACATTCACAGATAAAAGGCGAACAGAATCTTGCTCATCATGAACCTGAGACTGAAACATGGCGTAAATAGTGCCTTCGAATTTTAAATCTGGGACGGCGCCAATGACTTTGGGGAGGTTAGTTGCTGCAGCACGTCGAACCATGGGAGCTTCATCTGTAACAAGAGTCTTATACATTGCAAGGAGTTCATCCTGAACGCTAGTAGAAGAATCAAGCTTCTTAATGACTGTAGCATAAAGGCCGGTGGCAGATACGCGACTAGAAAACCACTCAGTGGAAGAAAGGCGTCTAATCAAGGGAATAAACTGAGATTCAATTTGTTCAGGAGATTGAGTATCAACAATTTTATTCAGAGACTCCACTGCCTTATCACGAACCAAAGGTTCCTCCATTCCACTAAGGGCCTCAAGAGTAGTGATGAGAATGTGTGCATAGTCTGGGCCACCGATAAAAGGAATAAAGCCTCCAAGCTCGTCTGCAAGAACAGTTAAAACCTCGTCTTCATCCTCCTGTGTGACTTCTTCTAAAAATGGAATCAATTCAGTTCGCGTTCGTTCCTCTCCCAATGCCAAAGCAATTGTTGACAAGCGATGCATAGCATTAAGTCGTAAAGTTACATCATCGTGCTAAAAACAAAAAAGGCATGTTAAAATTGAAGCTCGCAAATAACTACTAAATACCAAGTCATGGACCGCAGCAGTTTATTATATTATCTACTTACCTTGAGCTCATCAATAAGAAGGGCAAGGGGGTATATTTCGTCAGGGGTTGGCTGGTGATGGTCCATTGTAACAATGTTGATGTGAGTATGTAAACGAACGCCGTAAAAGACAAATGGACGTAAAAAAGGATTGAACTAGATAGAAAGAAAGAATTGGATAATTCTGGTGATTATAAATTATAATAATGTTGGGGTGTGCAAGGTTGATGAAAGTGAAATGTTAAATAAGATTAGAAAGATGTTGGATGACAATGGTGTCAGTTGTGAGGTTTGTATTTTAATTTGCTGTAATTGTAGACTTTGAAAAACATGCAATCCCATAAAGCAATGAGATGGCGTGCCGACAGGATAAATTAAGCTTAGCAGCGAAATATATTACAGGTGGTTTGAAAACTAAAGGATGGAAAAGAGGGGGCGAATGTAAAAAGATAGCTGGCGATATATGGCACAAGAAGGATAGAGGGAATGAATGCGCCTCTGTGCGTTGGGATAAGCTGAAATATTAGTCTATGGTTGCGTGGTGGTAGTGACAAAAACAATATTGAATTGGAATGTGTGTGCTGGCCAGAATGTAAACATTTGTGTCACAGCGTCCGTTTGTGGTCTCGTGACCAGCTGTTGATTGTTATGTAATAATTATGTGATGTTCAGCCGCGTGATTGATCTCGCTTATCGTTAAATCAATACTCGTAAAGTATATTCATTCCCGTTCCATGTTCAGTTTGTGATTGAAGAAGCAATCTTACTTGAATTTTATTTTCATATATATTTCAGCTATGAGTTCCAAGCAAACGGTGAATTTTGCAGAGTCTACGTTGAAAAATCTTACAAGTGAGAACCAACTACTTGGCTTGAAATGTTTGACAGGAAAACTAACCAGGTAATTTTTAGATGCATCTTCGTCGGTCATCGCAGAGCTTCAAAGTAAATTAACCGATTATTCTAAAGATTCAGTTAGTTCAGGTGATAATAAAATAGAGCCTGATATTTTACTGCAATGTAAAACTATACTTCCTTTGGTTCTTTCCTTTGAAAAGAAGCTGCGTTATACAAGGTCCGAGTTGGAAGGAGTTTCTTCCATTTCTCATGACTTGATAAAACAATTTGATTCTAAAAGTAGCAAATATTAACAAGAGTATTGATTGATTTATGATATATAGATATATGTGTTCTTGCTAACTACATTTCTAGCTACCTCTCTTTGGAACATTTCTGTTACGATATCAAAAGACCCCCAACCGATTCTATCAACATATGGATTGACTCAAATAAAGCACCTTGCTTCGGTATTGTTAATGATACACATGTCTCTTGTGAATAGTCATACAAGTATGTTAATTAATAATTCAATGGGGGAAACTTTGGTTTCTGACAATTTTAACTAGATGCATTGCGAACCCTCAAGTGCTTGATCAAGACAGAGTTGGTATACTTGCAAGTAGAAGGGCATTTTAAGGAAGCTGAGACTTTGTTTGAACTAAATGATATTGTACGTACAACTATTTCATCTTTTAACTATTTCTGCTAACTGGATATAGTGCATTAAACAAATTGAACAGCGATATTCTGAGTTTTCTTCCACGGAAAAACTTTTGGTAACGGCATTAAAGTCAAAAGGGTTGATTATAAGAGTGATCATGGTATGTTAATCAAGTGGTAAACATTATTTTTCAGGTATTAACATTGTAAAAGAATCTCAATGAAGGAAACTTCGAAACAGCCAAATCCATCTTTAGCTATTCGAATCTTAAATCATCAAAGGACTCGATGAGATTTTCGGATTTTATGGAATTGTTACTTCAGATTTTTAACTGCTGTGTGGACATGTTTTCAAAGTCGCAATTTCCTGAAGCGATTGACTGGACCAACCAAGTTTTAGATCTAGCTTCCCTAGTTTCACCAGCAAATGATGATGAAAGAGCTCAGTTTGATATGCTTTTTAAAAACTCTACTCGTCTTTTGGGTATGTATTAGTGTATTATTGTATTAATGGCTTTTGCTAAAACTAACTGTTTTTAGTTCGCGCTTTATGTGTTCACGATCCAGCGGGTGCCATGACGATTGTTAAGGACATGGAAATTGTATGTAAATGGATATGAGAATATTTGGTATATGATTCAGGCCCCTAACACTTAAAATAGCGATTCCCTGATGCCATTGAGACTTTTTTATCAAGGTTTGAAGTCTTAGATACTCAAAATACAGCTCCAGGAACTTATGAAGAAGGTAAGTATAACTGAAATACATGGTGTATAGTATATACTAACAATAACAGCACTTATGGAATTTGTTTTATCGGTGGATGTTACACTGGATATTAAAAGGTTAGTAATCTCAAGACGATTGTAAAAACATTTCTAACCATGCCAGTTTGTTGTTTTTGTTTAACCATCTGAGCGGGAAATGTAACATATTTCCCTCTCTTGACTATGTCATTGCAAATAAACTGTCTTTTGATGAAGAGCAGGATATCATTCTGCAAGTTTTACTGATGCGAGTTCAATTGACAATTGAAAGTGAAAACAGTCAACCTATTGATTTGATTGACTTTTTTAGCCGTAAGTATTTATGACTTTAATTATTTAGGAATGTACTAACAAATGGTAGTTTTGGAACGCAAGCTTGAAAGAGATCCGCCTATTTCTCTTGTACAGACTGTATCGATTGTAAGTTGGCAAGTTTCTTTTGGGTATATACCAATATGTTGGTTAAATTTAGCTAACTTGAATAGATGATTTGGAGAAAGGTACAACAGCTGCAAGAAAAGAAAACAAAGCTTGCATCAGAGTGGCTAGAAACTTTGAATCACTCAGTCATCATCTCACATATTGGTGATTCAAATGCAGCAAAAATTGAAAGACGTTTAATGTCATTTTATGAGACATTAGGGTTATGGGAAGAGATACCCAAGAAGAAAGACTTGATGAGTTTGTCTCATCAGAGGAACGTTTTGACTCTTCCATATTTGCTAGGGTATTTCATTCATTTGGGTAATACAGAAAGTGGTAAGTTGAATGTTTTCAAGGGTTTTAGACTTTTCAAACTTTTTTGTTTTTACTAACTGTGATTAAAGCAATTGCTTGCATTGACGAGCTATGCGATAGCAGGGACACCAAAGTCCCAGTAGTTTTAGCATTGTGTATTGGAAAGGCCAAGGATATGGGTAATGAACGGCTTACAGTTTATGGGATGAAAAAGATGGTTGATATCATTGCTGAAGGGACGCCTATGGATAGAGATGTTATTGATATTCCAGCATTGGTTCGTTGTACCCTGCAGCTACAGCTCAAGAGTCTAAGTTCAAGCCTTAAAAGTTCAGCAAAGCGTGATCCAAAGAGTGTACTATCAACTTTGGATATGATTCAAACTGTTCTTAATCAGAGTGTGAAATTCTTGGGTACTATTAACATTGCTCAAAGTGAACTTGGAAAGTTAAAGCCGACATTTACCAACGTGGATATTGTGTGGATATCAAGCAAATCTTATTATGCTGCGGTTCAAGCTTTTAAATTAGGACATATTACCAAAGCAATATCTTTGGCCAAAGTGGCGTTGGAGGTGAGTATTGAAAAAATTGATTTTTTTGGTTTTTTAGGTATATTTCTAACAGAAGTTTAGTTGCTAAACTTTGAGGTTGAAGAGACGAGTGATTATGACCAAGAAGATGAGCGAAAGAGGTTGAGAGGTATTTGCATGGTATTACTTGTCACTAGTCTTCATCGAAGCTTGACGGACATTGAGAGTGAAACCCTACAGGTATGGTTGATAGAATATGGCATGTGTATGGAAGCTAACAGTGTTTTAGGATTCAGAGGAAGATTCAGATAACTGGACCAAGATTTATCAATTATCGCAAGAAAGTCAGGGTCTTTGGCGTGAGTTGGTGGAGGTTGACAAGAAGTATTCTTTTGACTATCTTCAAAAGTTGTTGGTATATGAGTTGGATAGCTGCATTCATTTAGAGGACTGGGACCATATCAAGGCAGTTATTCAGAAGATTGTAAAGTGGACTAGTGATATTCAAACCACACAGTCGTTATTATTTCAGTGTACAGTGGACTTGTTATTAAATTCGCCGACTCTTCCGCTGGACATATTACTTGACAGTCTGTTGGTGATGACGACCGAAAAACTTGGTATGATTAATCATGGCAGTGACAGAGAACGAGAAGAATTGGAGGTTGTTGGAAGATGGGTTCGTGTAGTTGTTGGGCTATCGCTTCCCTCACGTGAGGATGTATGTGCTCGAGTGTTGGCACAGTTGAAAGAGTTTTTAAAGGGTCAAGGAAAGGTAAGGTTTTTTGATGGTTTTAAAAAGGTTCCAAGCTAACATTTTATTAGTCGAATGTACCAGGGCAGGATGTGCAATGGATTTCCACGTCGTGCTGGAACCATGGAGTGTACCATAAACAGTAAGTATTAGGTTGTTGTATGGGTTGAGAGTGATTGGTATTAACATGGATTATTTCAGGCTGAAGCATGATACTAAATCATTTGAATGGTGTGAAAGGGCGTTGTTTTTTGCAGGGTATATCAATGAAGCATTTGAACGGCAACTTCAAGAGATGTATATCAAGCTGATGAGCGCCAGTTCCAAGTAAAGAAGGAGAAAGGAGAAAGGAAAAAGGAAAAAAGATAAGATGATCTTATTCAAGATTTTATTAAAGGATTTTTCTAGAATGTGAATACAGGGTGAATACGATTTAGGAACAAAAAGTGGAAGAAAGAGGAAGGATAGATAAATAAAGGTACTATAAGATATTTTAGAGTGGTTGGACTATGTACAATTTGAATCAACTTTTCAGTGGGCAGGAAAACACAAAAGGAATCAAAAAGCTCAACGGTATATCACTCAAAGTTAAGGAGGTTGTGATTATAACAAGTGAAATTTCATGGAACCGATAGTAACCGAAGATTATTATTATTTTTTTTTTATTATAGAAAAACGGCGTGTATTTATCTAAGCACTATTAATACAAACAAAAGAATAGCCACGACAGGCAAAAGGATATAAATAATAACAACTAAATGCAAACAGAATTAAAAAATGCAATCATAAACTAGAAAAAGAAAGATTTTAAAGCCAGAGTTTTGGACAAGTAATTAATCAATTACTTGAATGGGTAGAGAGAGAGTTGACAGAAATACTGCTTATACTTCTGTCGTAACCGGGTCTTCCAGAGGTGGCCAACATTGTTGGGGAGTTGGCGGTGGAATTTACACGAGAGTTGGAGGTAGAATTGTAGCCTTGGAGTCTAGCGGCGGTGCACTTTGCTTCGGCAGCCTTTTGGTCTTCCCACCAAGCCTGTTGGGCGATGCAGGAGTCACCAGAGCAGCCACAGGAGAGGTGGTGGGTAGTGTCAGTTTGGTTATCGAGCATGACGAGGGAAGGATGGTGGTGGACGTGTTCGTCAGAAGCTTTGCCCTTTGAGGGAGGAACGTAGGTGTTCTCACGGAGGCTATGTAATTGAGTAGAGTCCATTGTGAATGTGTGTGTGTGTGTGTGTGTGTAAGTTTTGGGGGGAGATTAAAGGTGAATTAAAAAAGAGATTAATGAAATATCAGATATAAAGCGATAGAGAGGGAAGCAAGAGAGAGAAGGGTATAAAAAGCTGGAGAAAAGAGAGTTCTTATATAGATTTCAAGAGAATGGACTGAGCTTGCGAGGATACATGTTGAACATGTTCGGTTTGAACATAGTTGCCAAAGTTAAATTAGTCAGGGCTTATGTGACGAGGGCGTAAAAACAGCAACCGGATTAAAAAAAAATTTAAAAAAATTTAAAAAAAAAAGGTTTGAAAAAATTTGTTGTGTAAAAAAAGGAAGGGCGAGTAACGAAGAGAGCGGCTTTATCGGTGTAAAAAGAATAAAAAGAATTTTCAAAAAGAATTGTGTTTATATTTGTTGGAACCAAATAGCAATGAACAAAAACAGGAGTACATACGGGAAATAAAAAACAAATAAAAAAGAATAAAAAAAGAATCGATAATAACGATAAAAGTGGTAATAACGATAAAAGTGGCAATAGTAAAGAATTGATCGAAACAAAAAGTAAGCAAGAGGTTGGTGAGAAAAGTCAATTGTATTATCTTTGTTATCGATAAAAGACTCGAAAAGGCATGACTGATAGGATGCAAGAGAAGGAGAATAAAAGAATAAAAGAAGAATAAAAGAATAAAATAAATAAAAATAAAAATAAAATAAAATAAAAAATAAATAAATAAAATAAATAAATAAAATAAATAAATAAAATAAATAAATAAATGGAGGTGAGAAACGTAGTCATGTGAATATCATGTGACGTAGCTGTATACAATAACCTGAACCCCTCTAGCATCCAGCATTCAGCATCCAGTATCCAACAGGTATTCTATCGCATATACAACATTTATAACAGTTATAACATACAACACCAAGTTCAATATATCATACACAATAATCAGCGTCCAGTAGCCAATATCCAATGTTTGTGGGGTAAATTAAGCGTAGGTCTTGTGCTGGAATTCTTCTTCACAGGAAACTCACAGCAAAACGCGTGACCATTATGTAATTGGAAAAACGAGCGAAAGTACCCCGGAACACCCGTTTCTGGGTTCTAGAGGAATTCTTTTTGAAATGCCAGAGAAACATCTTGTTGTCATGAAGATGATAAAAAGCATTTCAAGATATAACATAAATGTAAGAGTCAACGGTCTTGTGATGCTCGCCATATTGATCTCAATGGAAAAGGGTAACTAGTCTTGTGACCTGGCACACTTTGCCACTACAAGTGATGTACCGGTTTATAGCAACATTATATATGGCTCATATACACGGATGGAATTTTGCCACTTTGGCGTTGGATGATGACTATGACACACGCTTGACCGGAGGATTTTTTATTTGCATTTTGCATTTATTCGCTCTGCTGGAAACTGAGCATTCAAGATGTACAACATGAATAAATGATAGATAAATACCAAATCATGTGCAGTCTAAAAATATCATGTTGTTCCCGATATCCCTCTGTAAAATTTTTTTCTTCATTTCAATGCGCTCACGACACCACTTGACACAGCCGCGTAACGGCTTTTAAGCCCAACAGCAACAGCAGCAAGACTGCTAACACACCAATATGAATATGAATATGAATATGAATATCAATATCAATGACAATATCAATATCAATATCAATATGAATACAAGTGCTATGCTGAATATATAACTGTAAATCTCCATGTGTAAAAAAAGAAAAAATAATAACCCACGATTGGCCACGAGCATTTTGCAATCATGCAATTGGTTTTCATACATTCCTTTCGATTTCAACCTTGCCTCCGAGAACAAACAAAGTTTTGTTCGGGTTTATCCCCTGGCGATAATAATAAACCAGCACAGCAGGTAGCAACAATAGCAACAGGCGTTGAGCACACGTGTAGAGAGCCAGGGAGAATTCCAAAAGCTTGAATAACAATGTATATAATATAACCAAATAGGAGAAATGCATTTCTTGTTGAATAGGTATTCGACTGGAATATAGCACTAGATGTACTAGAGATGCTAAGAGTACTAGAGATACTAGCAGTACTAGCAGTACTAGAGATACTAGAGATACTAGCAGTGCTAGCAATACTAGCTACGAGATGGGCAAACTGCTGAAACTCAAACTGAAATCAATCATCAATGTTTCGGATATTGCTATTACCCAATGTAAAAAACACATGAAAATGAAACACATGAAAATAAACTAAACTACTCAAGGTAAAATGACAATAACAAAATGGCAAAATGGCAAAATGACAATAACGAAATGACAAAATGACAAAATGACAAAATTTTCCAGCATGAACACGAAATCATATTATACAGCCTCACGTGTTCTGTTGCAACAAAGCTTCTACGGGTCGATGGAATAGAAAGAAAAAAATAAAAAAAATAAAAAAAAAATAAACCTTGCACTTATTTCACTTATTGCACATGCATTACAGCAAGTGTCATTGGCCACTTGCCATGGACCAAACATTGTCCCGTTTGCCGCCAAATGTAACAATATGTAAATAAGGTTGTTTGCTTGTTGGCGTCGCTGAGTCATTAGCCGACAACAATAGAACTGGGCCCGTTACGTAACGCTTTACATTTACTTAAGTAAGCCCATTATATGTTCAAATGATACAGCCGTGTGTGACTAAACTGTCATTGTCCTGTTTTCAAAGGCAACGAATAAAAAATAAAAATAATAGTAATAATAAGAATAGTAAAAATAAAAATATGCATATCATATTAACAGAAATAAATAAATACATGCTTGTCTATATTTTATATTTGTATTTAATATATATATATCAAACTATAGACTGAATAACAGAACAACAGAACATTAACCGCTCCACCCTCATACCATCTTTCGTGTTATTGTGGAATCACATGGGCTTGTCTCGTATACATAAATTGGATATCCAGGCAGTTTGCACGAGTGCAAGAATGGCGGGGAGGAGGGGTGAGTCTTTGACCAGTCGTTGAGCGGTCAATGAGGAGTATGTATAATATAAAATAGAATATAAAATATAAAATATGGCAAAATACGTGGAATAGTAACAATAGCTCAGAGTTTATACGTGGAATCGTATCAAAAGTAAACAAAAGTAAACCACAAATATTACAGTCATGTGACTACACAGCAATGTTTTTATTTAAATTTAAATTTAAATTTTTTTTAATTTTTTTAATTTTTTTAATTCTTTTTAATTCTTTTTGTTGGGTCAAACAAAAACAAGCGCGAGGCTGAACATTTTGTTCAACTGGAGCCAAATGTTACGCTAAATTTAGTGCTGGCTTGGGTAGCCGCCGATTAAACCTATTTTTCCGATTGTTGCGCTCTAGATCGATGCGGCTGTGCCCTGGGTTATTATTATGTGAGAGCTGCTGGTTTTTTTCTGTTATTTCTGTTATATTTCTAATATTTCTAATATTTCTAAAGTTTCTAATATTATCATTATTATATATTCATTTTTATTATTATTATTATCATTATCATTAACATACTCGTTGATATCACCTTGTTGCTCTAATTCTGTTCTAATCTTGTTCTAATCTTGGAAACCTGACAACCCTGACAAACCTGGGGTAGTTATAGATCAATCAATCAGCCAACACGGGTGGGCGCTCCCCCGTCTTTGGTTATTGCCTTGGTGCCGTTGCAATTAGAATTAGAATTAGTCGCAATCAGAATCACACCTCGAATCTCTCCTTGATCATCTGTGTCATACACCGTATGAGATATGAGATATGAGATATGAGATCATACCCTCATTCTACACCCTTTGCATAAACACGCTCAAAATCAAGCAGAGCGATTTAGACTAACCTACAGTACTCTACAGTAATCTACAGTAATCTGGATGAAACTTGTAAAATAAACGATTGATTGTTGGCTGTATCCAGCGCCTGAATCAGTTTCAGTTTCATGTATATCGCATACTCCAGCACATGGTTTCGCATCCAATACAAAATCATTCCACCACGGCGTGTGTGTGCTGTGGTAATCTCACACTAGCAAGCCATCGTGAAATGAGGCATTCAAAGCTATGCTGGAACACACAAGACTATCAGCAGGTTTATAGGTTGAGGTTTTACATAACCGCACAAAGTGGCACAAACAGGGTGGATCATAACCAAAGTACATATCCACAATATCTACAATGTCAAAAATGTCAACAATATCAACAATATCAACAATATCAACAATGTCAACAATGTCAACAATGTCAACACACAAAACTACTACGGAATTATTAAAACTAACCAGGAGTAGTTTCCCAAAAGAACATAAATAAATAAAAAAACAAGGGAGGGGGAGGGGTTTATGTGGTTGTGTCCATGTATGTATGCATCCACATGTATGTCTGTGGTTATATATAAACGTCAAACGCTGGCAAAAGGCAGCCCGTTACATAAGCGCTTACCTGATACATTTTGAACATGTTGCGCTTTGCATGGCTGGGCCCGTTTGGATTACCAAATCAGGTACATCCGCCAACATGTAACTGAATGTAACGGCAAGGCTATGACTGTGTTTGTTCACCATGCTGGTTTTCGTATAAAAGCAATCACCATTCCACCAAAAATATATTCTCTTTTCTATTATATTACCATTATCATTAATCAATCTTTAATTTTATCATCTTTAATTATCTTTAATCGTCTTCGTTATCGATTACTTTTCTTACTAGATTCTGTTCTTTCAGTTTAAACCAAATCAAATACACACTCTCTTCACAATGGATTTCGCTAGATTAAACGCCATCATTGAAAACACCTACATCCCTTCTCCAAATACCAAGAAGGCAGCAGCTGTCCCTGCTCACCATCCCTCCCTCATCATGTTCGATAACCAGACCGACACCACTCACCACCTTTCCTGTGGCTGCTGTGGTGGTGCCTGCATCACCGAGAATGCCTGGTGGAACAAGAAGAACAATGCTTCCACCAACGTCAAGGCGGAAGAGACTCCTTCTCTCCGCAGAAACTCTAGCAGTAGTAGTATTTCAAGTCTTTCGTCTTATTCAAGTGCTGGTTATTAAACTAGACTTATGTTTTGAAACGATTATATTTTTAACGACCTACTACTACTACTACTACTACTTGCTTATGACTCTAATAACAGATATACACATCTGTTTGCATCTTTAATTTTAATGACCTATTTTTTATCAAATATTTATTGCATTTGTTTATCTAGATTAATCTATCAAAATCTCTTTTAAATCTTTTAAATCTTTTAAATCTCTTGAATCCTTATCAAATATCTATCTAAATCCCCGATTTGATCTCTACGCGTGGTGCATGATAAGGCTGTGCATGATCAACGCTTGGATCCGGCAAGTCGCGGCTATTGGGTTGTTCTTGAGGCACGGCCTGGCAAGTCTTGCCATATCTGTGATATCTGTGTATCTGTAGAAAATGATACTCACCTTGAACCTTTCCGATATGCTCAAAACAGCACATCTGTTCAGTTTTGAGGAATTAAAATAAAATCAAAATACACAAACCAAGCCTTTGAAATGTGGTTATCGTCTTATCTCTTTCTCCAAGTGTGTGTATCCTTTTGCTTTTGCTCCAATCTCAAACTCCATGATACCGTTATCTCAAGTTTTACTAGAGTGAACTCTCCCCTTGTTTTTTTTTTTTTTTTTTTTTTTTTTTTTCTTCTTTCTTTCTTAGATTCGAGATAACGTCTTTCTTCTTCTTTTTTTTTTTACGAACCGTCTATAGAATTACTTTAATTCCTTGTGATAAGAAGCAGAAGAAAAAGAAGAGTACAAAAGCATGGAAAATAATATCACCCGGAGTTTCATCCATATTCCTCTATATTCCTTTATATACTTTTTTCTCCACCTGAATATAAACTGATCAACTGATCATTCTCGCCTATTGTTGGATATTTTCACCCCATTTCGCTCAAACCTCTGAAATCCTTCTCTGTTGCCTGCTTTTTGTAGGTTTCCATAACCGTTCTTCTTATCTTTTTATTCTTGTACGGCTGTTCGAGGAATAGTCGGCTATTGTGTGTCGCCTGGATCCATCACGTGCAAATCAGTTGCTCTTTTGTAAATCTCATGTCTTAACAAATTTATTATTAACAATTTCGTTATTATCATTTTTTTTATTATATATATATTTTTTTTTACATTTACGGTTGCACCTTGCTCGGCTCGTCGAAATGAAAAAATAAAATAAAAATTCCGTCTTGATTCTTGAAAAATCATCCTATATCAAATTTGTACACATATTTATATCACCTGCCATATCTGGTTGACACGCCGTTTTTTATTATTTTTATTATTTTTATTGTTTATTTTTATTTTTATTTATTTTCATTTTCATTCTCCCGAAAAGGCTCCCAAAGGGCTCCTTGAACAAAATACCGCCGTGCAACACGATTCAAAAGGCACTCGCAGTATGCTCTTGAATACACTCTATTTTAATTCCTGCCCTAATTATTCTCGTCCATCCCGTCCATCTTGATATCCCTTCAGGAAGTTATACTGCCTGCATTACTCCTTACCCATTACTCATCACTGGTCATCACTTACAAATAATTGTCTAATAATAGCTATTCGTGTGACGTGTCTAGTACCTGCCACTCTCACCTGACTGCGCAGGCACAAGTCACGCTTCTTTCCTGCTCTGCATAATCTTGCCGTTTTATCTGTCTTTAATTAATTAATTAATCAATTAAAACACTTTTTTCACTTAAATCTTGTGCTTATTATCAAGCTGATTCAAACGCCTAAAAACTCCCCCTTTTCCTTTCAAAATAACGAAACAGTCCCGTCTTAATGAACAGCACACGCTGAAATTCACACCACGTGACCACATTACATAACCCTTAAAGTTCAGCCAAAGCGTCGAGTGTTCTTATGGATCCATTCAAACTTCCTGGACCTCCATCATTCAGTAATCTCTTCATTGAAGCCCATTCTCATACTAAAGATCATGATACTACTAAATTCAGCATCTGTTTGAATTCCTGAATACACATCCTAAACTCCACATCGCTCTTTCATCAATCTGGAAGTACAAAACGTACATTATCCACACACGCATTCCTTATCCCTTTATACTAACTATACCACGACACAACAAAAAAAAAAAAAAGAAAAAGAAAAAGAAAAAAAAAAAATAAAGCCGAGAAAGAGACCTTTTTCATAACAAATGGCCTCCTTTACTTCTAAACTACCTTATCTACCAACATCAACCAAAGACAACGACGACGATAAAAAAAATAAACCAGCTCGCTCGTTGTTTTCTCCAAGACCCTCTCCTTTCTCAACCATTCCTTCTTCTTCTTCTTCTTCCTCCTTTTACGCAAGAGCTAATCCTAAATCTAGATACCACATGTACAATAGAAATAAATCCAACTATTTCGTAATGAACCTTAGCTCAAAAGCCGTCCGACTCGGCGCCTTTGTCGTCACGCTAATCGTCGTTGCAATCTTCATCTATTCCTCGTCCCCGTCATCCTCAGAAATTATCCACAACATTGGCCAAAAGGCCGAGTCTTCTGCTTCTCGTCCTGCAGAGCCCTTGGCTGACGCAGTCAAAGAAAATGACTCCAACTCCTTTGAATGTGCCAAGTCCTACGATGGCGTCAAGCCTGTCAACCAGTATGTCATCATGATTGATGCTGGCTCTTCTGGTTCTCGCGTCCACGTTTACCACTTTAACAACTGCTTGTCTTCTCCTCGACTTGTTGGTGAAGAGTTTAAAATGCTCGAGCCAGGCCTCTCTTCTTATAAGGACGATCCTGAAGCTGCTGCAAAGTCGCTTGATCCTCTTCTTGAGCTCGCTGTCAACTCGGTTCCTGCTGATTCTCGGGCCTGCACCCCTATCGCCGTCAAGGCTACCGCCGGTCTTCGTCTTATTGGTGAAGACGCTGCTAACCGCACTCTTGCCGCTGTCAGATCCCATCTTGAAACCAAATACCCATTTGCTGTCGTTTCCGAGGAGAACCAGGGTGTAGCTATCATGCCTGGTGCTGATGAGGGTGTTTATGCTTGGGTCACTGTTAACTACTTGCTTGGCAACATTGTTTCCGATCCCAACAAAAAGATTCCCCTTGACCAAAGACCTCCCACCGCCGCCGTTTTTGACTTGGGTGGTGGTTCTACCCAAATTGTTTTTGAGCCCAAGTTCACCGTCCCTGGCCAGTCTTTACCAAAGGGCGACCACCGTTATGATCTCAAGTTTGGTGCCAACTCTTACTCTTTGTACCAGCACTCTCATTTGGGATACGGTCTTAACGTTGCCCGTGACAGCATGTATGCTTCCATTGTCTCGTCATACATTGAGTCTGGCACTGATGTCCAAACTACACCCTTGGTCAACCCATGCTTACCCCCCGGAACTACCATTAATGATGTCAAGGTCAAGGTTGATGGTACCTCTTATGTCATTCCTACCATGGTTGGTCCCAAGGAATCTTCCATGCTCCAATGCCAGAAGATTGCCGAGACTCTTTTGAAGAAAGAGGCTGAATGTACTGTTGAGCCATGCTCTTTTAATGGTATTTACCAGCCATCATTGGTTTCCAACTTTGCTCGTGAAGGCGATTTATACGTCATTTCATACTTTTACGACAGAGTTTACCCACTTGGAATGCCTCAAGCCTTTAACATTGACGACATGAAGGATTTGGCACACAAGGTTTGTCGTGGTAAAGAGTCTTATGACAGTTTCCAAGCCATTCCCGATGCCGTTACCCAACTTAAGGAGAACCCTCAATGGTGTGGTGACCTTGCTTACATGTTGTCAGTCTTGCACCACGGTTATGACATTCCTGTCCACCGGGAAGTCAAGATTGCCAAGAAGGTCAAGGGCAATGAGCTCGGTTGGTGTTTGGGTGCTTCATTGCCTCTTCTTGATTCTGGTTCCTCTGGATGGACTTGCAGAATCAACAAGCAATCTTAAAATTTACAAGAATAAAAAATAAAGATAAAGATAAAAGTAATAATGATAATAAGAATAATTCAGGCATAGAATATTGTTCACTATGGAGGTTTAATGATGGCATTTAGACTGGGCGGAAACAAAAATTATAATATCACAATGTTTGGATATTCGGACAAGATGTGTGACCATTAATCTTCTGCTTTTATAAACGGATACCTGTATAATATTTGTTTAACATGGATATGTAATGTTTTTTATTGTATTTATATATAACATTGGTTAAAAATAGAAAAAAAAAAAAAAAAAAAATTATTATTATTATTAACAATAGACTCGAATAATTGTCTATTGTTTGTGAGAGGTTGATTAGGATTGTATGAATCGTTTTTAATCATATTGCAGATACGGGAAAATGTAATTGAATCACCAAGTCTTTTAGTTGTTTGTTGACATGAACAGAATTGGACTACCCCATTGCCCATCAATGACAAAGAAGTGTACATCACTGAGAGATGATAATAAACATTAGTCTGAAATTGTAGCAATTCACAATTGTATTGGAAATTCATGCCATCTGGCAAAAGAATACGAAAAAGGGTTATGCTGATAACAAAGAGATGAACAGAAAGAGCAAAATGCATGGCAGAAAGGTTGTAAAGGTTGTAAAGGGTTATGGTATATTCAACGTTTTCACACTAATGTGTATTTTTTTTTTCTTTTTTTTCTTTCTTTCACAAGTTTGCAGTGTTCAGTGTTCAAGTAAGAGAGGGAAAGAAGAAAAGAGAAATTGTTATAACAAGACAATCTTACTGCCAGAGTTCTACATTGAGTTGGACTTGTTATCGTGATTAGCATGGCACAATTCCAAAAAAAAGAAAAAATTAAACCATTTTATTAATATTAAAAAGTAATTCAACAAGGATCTTGGCAGTATCATGTAACTTGATTTATTTCTGGGGGGTTTCTAGTTTTTCTCTGTATTTATCAAGGTAATATATGGTCTCCAAATGTTTCTTAGACTCTAATGAAACAATTGACGAGTTGCAATTTTCATTTGACATGTTTTTTTATTTATTTTATTTAAAAAAAAAAACAGAATCAAATTATGAAATGGTATGTGAGTTATTAAAAAAAATGAAATTAGTAATGTGTCATAGTGGAATAAAGACAGAGATTGGGAATCTGTTATAGCAAAGCTGGGGATTCATGCTTAGACAGGGTATCGTTATTGCATGTTCTACAGTTGCTGATAGCTGATAGCTGATAGCTGTAGCATGAAGCAGGGAAAAGTTATTGGATGGCACAGAAATACTCCTTGAGTCTTTGAATGAAGCAGACAATAAAGATAGTAGAACCAACACTGGACAGTATCTCTTTCAAACAAGTTCCTCCAACTGTTTAGAAATGAAACAACCTTCTTTTTTCTTATTGATAACAGTTTGAGCCTGTGCGTATGTGTATGATTAAGGGATTTGGTATTGGTATTTGGTTACTTTTTGAATGGTGTCTATTACCATAAAAAGTGGGTATTCAAATCTCGACCTTTGGATTCCGCCGTTGAATCGTCTTCTTGGTTGAGATGCAGGTAGAAAGAATAAAAGGATCACTAAAGTTCAAGAGAGTTAATATTGTGTTTTAGGGTTGGGGTTGACTACCAACCCTATTAATTAAGTGAATATTCACGTGATCGGCACCCAAGTGACAACTGACGACAGTATCGACATCTTTGCATTCTTATTTAAACATCCCAAGATTCCACTCATATTTTGAGGCGCAATAAATTTGAGCAGCGTACGGGAATCAAGAGTAGAGACCCGTAGTGACCACAATCTTCCTAATTGAGCCTTTTAATGACCGGGCTGAGCTTGATTATAATATCCTCTCCATGGGTTGGTTTACAGATGTGGATCCCGTCGTACGTGTATGTATATACGATATAAAATATAAAATATAAAATGTTGGGTCGTCATACGGTTGACAATATTCCAACCAGATCTTTTCAGACAAATAGCCTCGGCCGCAGAGCCACTTTGTTGTTGTTTCGGGAACAAGTTAATACAGTGTTGCTGATCCTTTTTATTTTTATTTTATTTTCTTCTGATTTATAAGATTTGTGACAAAAGTTAAAAAAGTATAAAGATTGGATGCTGTTGGTACTATAGGCTTTGCCAGGCACAACTCCCAAGTCTTATTTCAGCCAGGCACAAAAAAGCCAAATAGCATTCAAATGGAAGGTGACGAAGCTCGCATGTATATTGAAAAATTTTCAAAGAGGAATAAGAACCGACCAAAAAGCAAAAGGCAAAAGGCAAAAGGCAAAAATCAAAAAGATTTAGGTTTCAAGAATTACAATCTTCTAGAAGTACTAAAAGTAATAGAAGTAAAGATGTGGCAAATAGAAACCTTTTTTTTTTCTTCTTCTTCTGCAAAAGGCATTTCTATCGGGCCTTTAAACCCGGCGAAGAACAATGGCCATTGTTGGACACACGACTAGTGTTATAAAAACTTTTCATAGTAACAAGCTAAATATAAATGACGATGACGACGATGAGATGTATATAATTCTGTGAATTCTGTGAATTCTGTGAATCCTATGAATCCTATGAATCCTAGGCTAGTTTGTCAAATGCTGATTAGATTGTATGACATTTATTGGCGACGCCGTAAAAGTTTCCTATGCAGTCACGTGCATGCTTGTGATGGTACTTTTTTGGATTCAGGATTTCAAAAAAAAATTACAGTATCGTAATAAGATGGAACGTAATTGGTGCAGAAGAAGAACCCGTACCAAAGATTCCAGATACTTTGCAGTATTTTGAAATATTTTGAAATATTTTTCTTCGTACTTGAAGTTTATGCAAAACCCGGGACTTGGATCATAATGGCAGATCGGCACTGTGAGTTCCTCGTGACACTCATGTGACTTTGCTTCTGGTAACTACATTTCCTTTTGACTTTGACCAGATCCTCACTGTCCATTCATAGTTTGTTTTATTTGTAGCTCGTTAATCGCCACTTGTGATGAAGCAATGCTCCATATTCACTTGAGTTATACCTGGCCGACTTTTTTAAAGTTATGGTTTTCTAGCATTACAGAAACAAAGACAGGCTTGTCAGCTGACCGTTTGCTGCTGATACAATATCTGCCAATCATTGCTGAACATTTTGAATATGTAACAGGATTTTCTACAACCAAAGTTCCCTACTGACTGATCCATCTATCGATTAGAATCGTACACATATCAGGCATCTTTTTTGAAAGAAAAAGTTTAGAAATACGGCACCCCAGATTTCAAAAAAAATATATGCAAGTGTTTACTATTTTGGAAGTTGGTTTGCTCTCAGAAAGCCGCAATAGAATAAGGCCACTAAAACCCCAGATGAGGTCATTCGTGAGTTTGACGGCATATCAATGAGGGGTATATATCTATTTCTACAAGAAAAGAGAAAAGACCTTTTAAAAAAAAAATTAAGGTCGAAAGTTTGTCATTGCCATCCAAGGCAAAGGCGCGTCCAAAGTAAGCATGCACACAAGCACGAATATTTATTGTCCAAATACAGCACACGACATAGTTTTTTGTTGACCGGACAATAGGACAATACGATTGGACAGATAAGAATTGATCCACACACCGAAGTTATACCAGGGCCAAGTCCACATTCGTTGCAGAAGGGCCTAGAAAAGGTAAGAGTAATGACACCCCAACACTTTGAACTGTCCAAAACAAACAGGCGAAAAAAGCCGACACTGTGGCTCGTTTCTATATACTTTGACTACCCGATAGCTATTGAAAGCTGCACGTGAGTGGCATATGATCGGAGGTGAGGTGGTGTAGTATGTTGGGCGTGATGTGGAGATCCCGCACACACACGTCGCAATCGATTATGCTGGTAGTCGATGGAGAACCAGCGTGATAACACCTTGATTGGTAGAATACTAGTGCTTGGGCTTGGTGGCCCATCGCCCACCCCACAGAGGAATCTGGGGAAACAATGCGATTCTAGGTCAGTGGTAGGTTTTTGTTCCAGTTTTATTCGCTGGTGGTGCAGAACATGCTGGAACAGGCTCAAAGTTCCAGCATGTTGTTGTTGGTTTTTTTTTTTTTTTTTTTTTTTGTAAACTCGGGCTGGAATATTTCTCATTCTTTATTTTTCATCTTGAACTCTGTTATTATTTGGGAAATTCAATTAAGAGCAAGAAGCTGAATAATAATAATAATAATAATAACCATCGAGTTTATACGTACATTCCGCCAGCTCATATTGAAAGATTATTTCTGGCGGGTCTTTATATCAGAGGTCACATCCAGAGCAAAGCCATAAAGAATGAGGGTCTTCAGGGGATGTATATGTCACATCGGGTTCAGGCTACTACACGGCGTGTATACATCTCTGTGTGTGTGTGTGTGCCGTATTACAAGCATTTGGATTAAATATGAAGATCCAAGACAGGCAATCCTTCTTCTTCCCGCGCCCCTGCAAAAAGCGTGACTCTTAGCAATTGTTCAGGTCAACAAACCAGCCAATTGCAAGTGCTTGTATGGGCGGCGGAGCCCGACGACTGGCAAGAGCCTTTTCTACTAATAGCAGCAAGTTCTACCAAACAAGTTCTAGACGATTACTTGTATGTATCGTGAGGGACCGGTGCAGCAGGTGTGGATTGAGAAGGCTTTGGGTGAATGTGGTATGTAGCTCTTTTACAAGGTATGGAACAAGAACATAATTAGGAGTGGCGGTGGATACCACAGAGTTTGATTAAAACGAAAAAGGCCGAAATGGAAAGAAAATCTCTGGTGAACTAAGAGTTGTTGAGAGATCAATGATGTTAATGGGATGAGGAGCATTGAGAACGCGTGAATATGTGGGTATGGGTTTGTATATTTCAGAACTGGTATCATGTGCTGTACATGTGACTTAATACTTATCACGTGATAATAATGTGATCAAAGAAGAGATTAATCTAGTCCCAAAGTGATTGGCAAATAGACTAGTATGCGCTGAACCTACGACTAGCTGTTGCTGTTGCTGTTTTGTTTTGTTGTTTTTTTTTTGATCCAGCCACGGCTTAACCAAGGTCGAGCTGTGGAATACCTCGGAATTACATGGATGATTTAAAAGAAAAAGCCGGCGATGGTGATTATTATTCTGATGACGATCCGGCTCGTTGGTTGGCCAAAAGACTTGCGCACCACCGGCCAACATATTCAAACAGGCTTAGAGCCGGCAGTGCAAGAACACTTGTCAAAGAAATTGTGCGAGCCGTTGGAAAAAGACTGGTCATCATCTGAAGAGTCTATTCTATCTCCGGTTCAACGGCTTTTTCCCTTTTCCTTTTAATTTTCCAGTTTCTTCCTATTCGATCTGTTACCAACTATATCCAATCCGAATGTTTGCACTTGTGCGTGTATATATAGGACGTGTTTTCTGGTGGCTGGCCATGCGGTTTAGGGTAATGGTTATATATATACCTACCACACGTCATCTTGCTGTTACCTAGTTTGGACAAGATGGAGTCTAGGGAACAGAAGCCCGTATTCCGATAATAGTTTGGAACACAGGGTTGTGGAAAATGGAATGAATGAAGGATTCAAACGCGTATAGAATGGCATTAAAAGATACGGTAGTAATAGCAGGAGCAGCGATGCTACATGGCATGTTTGAAGCTGCCTACAGACTCGGCCACAAGCCTTTTACTTTTGAAATTTTCCTACGACTTGCGGCAAATGGCAATAACGGTTTTTTTTTATTATTATTTTTTTTCCTCTTTCCTTTTCAAATTGTACCAAGTTTGTGTGCGGTAATTCAGTGTATTTCAGGCTGATAATTACAACTGTTTTTTGGCACACAAAAAAGGATGAGTGCGGGTTTTTTTTATTATTAATTTTTTTTTTTTTTTGGCAAAACCGTTGAGATTTGGAGACCCGCTGTTGTAACCAAGTTGGTTAGAAAACGACACGCGGCGGTAATAGCCGGAATTATTACCGGCGACGAAGATTCCACTAGTTGTAGCCCGAGCCTTCCGATGAGATGACATGACAAGAAGACAAGAAGACAAGAAGACAAGTTGACAATAACAAAGGCTTTGACGACCATCTCGTCAAGCCTAGCGGCATCTATCATGAACGAGCCAACAAGTAATTAATCATATGGCACATGTGTGTAGACAAAGAGCGTGGTCACGAGGGTTGATGCGCTGTCACCTTTTCTACTAGCTTGACCGTTTGTGCCCGGACGGTAGAGAACGATGTGGAATATATGGAATATGTGGAATAAGGGGGAAAGAGTCCATATGTTAATACCACTGACGAGGTTTCCAGCGTTCCAACTGGCGGGTGTGTATGAGTATGTGTATGTGTATGTGTCGTTGGAGCTGTGCCGTGTCGCGCTCTGTAAAGAATAAGCGCTGGAGGTTACATCAACAAGGAGGTGCTCAATATTATTTCGCTGGTGGTAATAACGAATGGCCACCTTACTACTGTGTGGTTTGTGCGCATTCTTTATAAAGTTACGAGAATATAAATAAAATGTATTAGGGGGACCTGGTACAGCAAAAGAGTAGACGTTAAATCCCAACCCTTGTATACTCAAAAAATCATTACCCGCTCTCCAAAATCCAAAACCCAAACCCCAAAATCCAAAATCTAAAGCTGAAACAAGAAACGGCGCGTTCGTCAGACGGCGCGCTTCCTGAATTTACAACAAACGTGTATAGGTGTATAGATCAAATTAAATTAATATCATGTATTAAACAGCTTGTCATTTTATTATCTGTTTGTTGCGATTTCTCCTGTTTCAGTCACATCAAATTAAGCCCAACTCTACGTACTCGGCCATTTGCCATTGGCCGTTTTTCTCGCCCTTTTGGGAGTGCCATGTTTGTATGTGGATTCCAATTTTAACATGCAAAAAAAAAAAAAAAATATTATTATTAAAATCATTAAAATAATCGGCACAAATGCGGCTGGCACAAACACTCGTCACGTGCGCCCATATCACGCAACTTTTCCCTCATTATGAATATAAAAAAATAAAAATAAAAATAAATAATAAATAAAATAAAATAAATAAAACGCTCTACTGCTCTACTGCTCCACTATTCCACTATTCCTTTGAAATTATCAGGTAAAAATCATATATATGGTACGTTTTTTATTTTTATTTTTATTTTTATTTCATCTCTATACACTACATCACTAGTCTATTCTTCTTCTTCTTCAATCGACCGATCATGTCATGTATGTCACGTATATCACGTATATCATGTATATTATAATCATATCTCACCAATCTCTCAACTTTAGATCTACTTCACGTGGCAATACAACCTCGTGCCCTCTTCCGCCTAATTTATATCACCACTAATAGTCTATAGTCTAACAAATAGTTATCAGCCTGCTCTACTCTTATCTTTTTTAGTAACCGTCTTTATCTCCTGGAATGCTCTTCGCCTTTTGAAAACTTTGTAAGAAAGCAATTATTAATTACATATCTATAAACGAAAAAATAAAACAATCAAACAAAAACAAGTTGAAAATGAAAAATCATAAAGTCATTTAGTCTAAAATAATAAAATAAAAAGTCATGTCTATAAATAAAATGAAATGCAGCTTCGTTAAAAAACAATAAATAAAAGATTTAAATATCAGAAATGCAAATTGGAACCCATCTTGTCGGCACCTTGCGACTAATCGGAAGTTGGACTGGAACATATTTAGAAGCAGCATCCACTGAATCAATCGTAGTGGCAGCAGACGAAACAGAATCAAGCGACTCCATGGAATCCGTCGAGCTTGTGGATGCTGGCTCCAGTGGAGACATGCTCTGTGACTCTTCAAACGGCTCGTCACTATTCAGTCTAATAGCCTGGATTCCCGGATTGTTTAAAGATGCAAAAAGTGTTGTTAAAGATGATGAGTGCTTGTGCTGGGACTTGGGCTTGTCCAAAGGTGTAGTGGTGGTTGTTGATGAAATGCTAGGTTCAACGACTGCTGGAAACACAACCAAGGAAACTTCCTTGGCTTGCTCTCGCTCTTGTTTACGGATAGCCTTGAGCTTCATAACCAAATTATCAAGAGCACTGTCCAGGCTTTGAATATTCTCCAAAGATGTCATGGGTGGCGCATTGGCACTATTGTCAGTGTCGTGCAAGTCCATGCATGGCTGGGCAACTCTTCCATGGTTGGTAGCATACAGATACTTGTACGCATTGGCAAAAAGGCCATTGCCCCCGTGACAACCGCAAGATGTGCTAACAATGGCGGTGGATGATAATGGTGAGCAACCGGCAGATGGCTTTGGGATCTCGTCTGTACGAGGCATTAAAGCAACCTGAGCCTTACCCGCAAATGAGGGATCAAACTTGCCGTTGCGCTTCATTAAACTTTCCAATGCATAAACTCGCAAAAAGTCAGGGTTCTCGCGGTAGTCACGGGCTCTAGGAAGTGGAGGAAGTGCATATTCCTGAACATTATATGTGTCCATAGGAATAGCTTTGGGGGTTTCCTTCTTGGCAACTTCAACAGACTTTACCTCGGCCTTGATAGGCTGGTCAGCCTTTTCAGGTTGAGATTCAGCATCCTCAGACTTGCTAGGGCTTTGGGAAGTAGTAGTAGAAGAAGAAGAAGAAGAAGAAGAAGAAGAAGAAGAAGGCTGGTTGTGAGTAACAACTAACCGTCCAGAAGCGCAGCGAGGAATGGGCTCGTCGGTGGATCTAGGACTGAATTTAAAAACATCAGTGGAAGAAATAAGGGATTGGTGGGATGATGAAAACGATGTAGCAACAAGTGAAATCGCTTTAAGAGATGCAGTAAGATTAGAAACAAACGAGCGATACGACTTCTTTGAAGAAGAGTCCAGTTTTTCCTTTAATGACTTCTTCATGGAAGATTTACGCTTGCTGACAGGCTCACCTTCCTCGTTGCAGCTAGTAAGGGTGTCGTCAGCTTCATAACCATCCATGCTTATGAAGCCCTCATCGTCATCCATAAGAGCAAGAGGGTGAGAGTTGTCGTCAACAGAAAGAACGTCCATCTCGGATCTAAGAGTTGAAGTAGAAGTGACAGATCTAAGCCCGGGTCGGAGAAGTGCTGCCGAAGCTCTGCGGGTCAGTGTGTGTCTAGATACGGGTGCTGATTGTGTAGAGCTGTTTGAGCGAGTGGCAGGCATTGACAATGATCGGCGTTGTTTGAAATTAGAATTGGTGGAAGCAGGAACAGCTTTATCGGACGAAGCGCTAAAAGAATAACAACTGTCGTCGTCATCTTCCTCTTCTTCTTCTTCTTCACAATCACTGACAGCCCCGCTCATGAAATCGTCCATCATAGACATCATGAGCTGGTCGTCAAGTTCGGGGGTTTCGGACTTCCACAAACCTGAAGGTGTTGGAGGAGATGTGGGAAGAGATTTCACAAGCCTTGAAGGTTTGCTGAAGTAGGAAGCATTGCTGTATTCAAGTGAAAATACCTGTTGTGTCAAGCTATCGTCTTCAATGTGTTTCTGAAACTTGGATCGTTTTCGTGATGATTGAGCAAGTGGGCTCGATGTGGATGGGAGAGTGGTGGGAGAGATAGAAGTGCTGGCGGTACTGCTGGAAGATGAGCGACGGCTTGAAAATGATGAAAGGGAAGAGTTAGCTGACGAGCTAAAGTAGTCCTCGCTATTCCTTCCGGTCAATGGGGAGTGTTGACGGTGGCGGCGGCGTTTACTCTTTGAAGATGGGATGGTCGTTGAAGATAGCAGCTGAGAAAGAGCAGGCGATAAGGGCTTTTTCGAGTGTTGAGATTTAACCAGTCGGCTAGGAAGCACGATAGAATCGACAGTCGACGACAATGGAGTTTGAACCATCATGGTGAGATATTGAATGAAGATTAAAGATATAACATAGGAAAAGGGAAGGTTATAGGAATACGTCAAAGCTGGATGGGCAGGGCCAAGATTATATATTTTTATCTAGTGGCCCGCGTGAATTACAAGGTTCCAAACTCCGCCTGCCAGTGTTCCACTTGCCTTCGGCGCGAGCCGTGGCCTACTCTAAAGTTTATAGTCTGCTTTTATTGCGTCCACTCCTCTTGCGTCCACAGTGCTGTTCTACTTTTAGCCCGACGTTACATATGCGGGTATGCCTCGGGCTGGACTTTTATGGATTTTCCCAGGTTTCTATATGTGTGAATTTAATGAGATCGATTCCAGCCCTTTAGATTTCTACTACTGTGAAAATATGTGTATCAAAGGATTTGGCTGGGTTAGCTGGATAGCCTCCGACGTGTTTTCCCGCCAGTACGAGTTTCAAGGTATCTAGAGTCATAGGCCGGTGTGGCAAAAAAGAAATTTTGATTATAATTACTGGGAGTTTAAATTCGGCCGCAGGCTTCGAATTCGCCATGTATGTGTATCCTATTCTAAAGCCTCTACTTCAGATCAGTCATTTCCTGCCATGTCAATAAAAATATATATATTGTCACCTAGCTATTTTATCACATTAACCTCATGTGTTGCCCACGTGACAAACAGACCACATGCTGTTTTTGTGTTTTTTTTGGCCCTTATTCTGAGAGCAAACCATCATGTCTATGTGCCATTCCTACCCTTGTGTTTTGATAGCAACTTTGAAAAGAGAACATTTCAAACTGATTTCAAACTAATTCCTTTAACACACAAAAAAAAAAATATAGATCCAAGCCTCGAAATATAACAGCCAAAGACAAGAAATGGCGCTAGCTACATTGATGGAAAAACACGACCGCTCTCGGAAATGGGATTTGGACAAGACCCACGATTTTGTCATTAGTAACACGCGCATGTAGCCATTACGTAACCCTTCTATTACAACCAAGCTGAGCTGATTGATAATCAGCCAGCAGCGCCTTTCCTCTAAACCTTGCCATCTCCAACTAGTACATGCCAGCTAGTACATACCAACTAGTACATACCAACGTTTTCAAATACTACATCTCATTCCCAAACGTTGCAAACGCGCTTTTTGTGGCCTTGCCTTATCCGAAACTCCTTCCTATTTTCCTATTGCCACCTTTGCGGTATTGTGATGGGGCTTCACTGATTCAGGTCATGTGACGGCCGCAACAGAAACACACCGCAGCTCGGCCACTAAGCGCTGGCTCTGCGAAACTAGGGCAAAAAAAGCTCCTCAGACTGACCTCAAGCGCCTTTTCCATATCCGAACTTCACGTGACCCGTTGTTGGATGTCCGAAGCCGGGGAGAACGACCTGCCCTTCGTCTGGCCATTGAGTTTAGACATGGCACAACAGAGCCTGCTTTGACAGAAGGTTTTGAAAAATTTCGCCTAACAAAGAAAAGGCTATTTTAAAATCTAAAGAAAAACCTTGCATTTACATGGAAAGTTGGTTCATACCTCCGTATGATCAAGATGTATGGTCAATGGTTAACTATATGTAACTCCTCATTTCGTTTTATATGACACTTTTTCAGTTCTGATTGGCTGAATGCCCTGTATTTTCATACTGCGGCGGAACGTACCAGTAATGCCATCTAACAGAGTTCTTCATAAAACCACGACAAGCCAATTCGCATTACATCAACTTCATTAACAATCTAATTGACGGAAATATTTAATGCCAATCGTCAATGCCGTAAACAAAGTGAGTAGCACATGCAAAAAAATTGGGGTCTACTCAAAATGCTAAAATCGGCCAATAATTGACCTAACCCTTGGTGTCTTTACCCAGTTGACAAAAATAATAGGACTGCTCTAGTTTTGTTGCAGCACGTGTAATGTAACTAAATCTAACCAGTCGCCCTCGAAACTTAAACAAGCCATTCCGAATTTGGAGTGCTTTCATCATCCCATCCCACTCCATTACCTTCAAGCATTACCCTTCATAAACGCTGGAATATTGCATTTTGCTTGCGGAAATACCTTATTGGAGGGATCATCACATATCTACAGACGTATATTTTTCACAGCTGACATTTTGGATACCACATGCCATTCTGAAATGAATGTTGCTAATAGCTGATATTAAACCAAATACCATCATGTCTACGATAGATACAACAACTACTCTTTCGGCTGATTCAACACCACTGGAACGCCAATCATCTTTCTATTTAAGCATTCCAACAGTAGAAGGTGGCAAATATTCGCCAACGTCTATGCTCCATATATCCCCTCCAGATGATCTGTCTTCCGGTGATCGATTAGCCAAGGAGTCTGATGTGACGGTAGGTGGTGATGCTGTTCCACCAGAAACCGAATACTTTGGGTTTGCGTTATATGTTGGATCGTTATTTGCCATTGTCACTTACCTCCTATGGGCATTTCTCCCAAGGTCAGTTCTTTACGCCTTGCACATCTATTACTTTCCTTCACGCTGGTGGGCGTTGGCGATTCCATGCTATTTGCTGGTGACGATAATGTACATCTACGTAGCGTTAGCTTCATATAATACTGAGATTTTGACGAAACCAGTATCCAATCTTTGTACAGTCACAGATAAGCATTCAAAGGTTATAACGTTTCGAGAGTTTGAATGCGAATTTGAATGTGAAAACACAGATGAGCATAATGAAGAAGACGCAATCGGGGCTTCAACACATTCCGAATCCCCAACGAGCGGGATGGAGCAGAAGATGGATGCCACCCCAAACTTGCTGACATCACCAGAACCTAACGATGGTTCCAGTCTGACAAACCAATCGACTACAGCATCTCAACAAGACACAGAGCCTTTGCAAAATCTCGACGACGAAGAGCTTCATGAAATTCCATGGCCATCAATACTCCCTCAGCCCAGTGATACAACCCACTCCAACGAAACTGATGCAGCAATTGTGGACCCAGAAATTGGCCGACAAAAGGCATACCGATTGTACCAACAAAAGTATCTTTTTGGTCCCTCTGATGGTGTCTGGGATCTGCCATTGAGCGAGGTTTGTAAACTTTTGTATGGAAGATCCACGCCCCAACACACCCAGGGAAACACAGATCGACTTGATGAAGAAAATGGCTGCGATAGCGATGATGAAGAGTACGAAAACTTGACCAAAATTTTTTAGCAAGATTTAAATAGTTTGAACGTACTGTTATGATCTATATTTATAATACACTAATGACACTCAATGCCTTATCCAAATATTTTGTAATATTCGTTTCAATTTAAATCGTACATATGTATAGGGATATATTAACACACTTTACCATTATAATTGTCATTTCATAAGGACACACCCTCAGAAACTTTGAGGACCCACAGAGCCTGGTAAAGAAGAAGCTGCGAGGGCATTATGCTTTCTTTCCCTTCTACTCTTCTGCATTTCTTGGCGTAGCGCCAAAGAATCTAAAGGTTTGAGCAGTTCGAAGGAGCATAATAAATCGTCCGATACCGACATAACTGCACCCCAGTTATCAAATTCACCACAGTAATTAGGCGCGCTAAATACAGTAACAAGCGTCCGCTCATTGAAGAACTCGTATCCATCTTCAACAACAATATGTGCTCTGCATACAAGATCAAAGCCAAATTTAGCAAGGAACTTGTTGATAGCAACCTTATTAAAGCAGAACGACACACCACGTTCATTATCCTCCCACTCATTTTCAGTGTCCGCAGGATCTGACCACAAAATGTCATTCAAAAGCCCAAAGTCGGGAACGTCGGTTGGTCGCTGGATGGATCGGAGTTGATTCATATTTGTTAGTGAAGGAGAAAGGCCTCCATGAACACAGAAAATCTTTTGCGCTATAATAGCAGCTACTGGAAGTGTGTTAAATGTATCTATGAAAATCTTCCATGTCTTGATATTTGTTCGTCTCTTGCATTCATCATAGAAACCGTAGACTCGCGTTACACTTGCACATTCATGATTTCCTCTTAGTAAAAAGAAGTTTTCAGGGTATTTGATCTTGTAGCAGAATAATAGCAGTATAGTTTCAAGAGATTGCTTTCCTCGGTCAACGTAGTCACCAAGAAACAAATAATTTGATGATGGTGGAAATCCACACATATCAAAAAGACGTATCAAGTCGGCATATTGACCATGGACATCGCCAACTACCTTCACAGGAGGTGACAAGTCTAAAACAACCGGTTGTGATAGGAAAATATCGCGCGCGGTTTGACAAATTAATGCAATTTCGTTATTCTTCAAACAAACGTGTTTGGTAGTTCTTCCTCGATAGCCGGCATCAAGTAGTTTTTGAATAGCTTCATCAATATTTAATGTGATACCATGACCTGCACTTCCACCATTACTATTTCCATTGCTAATATTGCTGTTGCTATTGCTGCTAAAAGAGGGTGTACGCAGGTTAATCTTCCTTCGGGATGATCCAGATTCAACGCTGGAACCCCCAATAGCCATGCTTCCTAAACTTCCAGATGAGTTTTCGCGGGGTAATGGCGATGACAGTGGAGTTACAAATTGCGAAATCGGAGAATTTGAAGCGCTGTAATTTCCATTCAAGTGATTTGTACCATTCGGTGTCATTGGTGTATTAACAGCATCCGTCTTTGCATTCAAAACTGGGGTAGATGTCGATTTCTTGATTCCCTTTGGAGTGGATATTCCGCTAGGTGAGTGATGGAACTCGTCAGGTTCTGAGTTTTTTGTAGGCGTTTGAGAGCCATTTCCTGTAAGAGACAAGTTCCCTTGCTGTGCTGTAAACATGCTGTTTGGGGGTATAGGAATAGTCAATGAAGAATTGCGTTTGTGACGAGGAGTTCCTGGTGCAGTTCCATTTGTCAACGTTACAGAGTCAGAGTCTGCCCTATCGGATAGAATTGAACCATCAGGAATTGTTCCATCGGAGTTTCTTTGTTGAATGGTCGATTTTTCAATTGAATTAATAGATGCTTCGGAACGAGTATCAATTGCAGACTCGTCTTCCGAATAGTTATTGTTGAGGGTATTTAGCGAGGGTATATTATGAATTTCAGAAGGTGATTTCCCGTCATTCGGTATTGATGACGCGGCCAAACTGGCATTGATTTCAGATCCAGGGGAAGACCGTGCTATGCCATCGACCGTTGAGTTGTCGTCACTTGCATGAATGCTCGTGTTGTTATTATTGGAAGGTGATGGGTTTGAAGAAGCATTGGCTTGTAAAGTGAGATTTGTCGAGGAGCTCGGAGTGCTAAGGTTGACCACGCCACCATTGATGATACTGCTTGACGAGTACGTTCGACGATGAAGCTTCGGTCGGTCTCCAGAGTTGTCTTGTACATCCTGAGTATACACGCCACCAGACGAAGCAGGGGCCCCGGTTATTGGCGCCAAGATACTTGGGCCAGGCGTTAAGGGAACAGAATAATAATTGGAATCGTCCTGGTTCACATTCTGGTCATTGTTATTATTACTGTTATTATGATTAGAGCCTCCAGAGGTATTTCCAACTGTAGCTGTTGAAGTTCCAGCGGAGTTCAAGTCATGTCCGGAGTTAGAGTTGGCAGAAGCAAATGAGTCACCAGCAGATAAGCGAGAGACAAAAGAACGTGAGCTTTTAGTAGAACCACCTGTATCTGAACGAGTAAAGGGCAAGTTAGAAGAAGATCCCGATCGAGAGTGTGATTTAGCTTCTGTGCCTGTGTTTGACACGTTGGAAGTAGCCGAGGCTACAGAGCTAGTAGAGGCAACCCTGCGAGACGAGTGGGTTGAAGCAGAAGCTTGGGAACCAGACGAGCCTTTTGAACTCTTGGAACCCTTGGACTTGGATTTCTTTTCTGTGGACGAATTGTTGCCCATTGCGTTGCTGTATATGAAGAGTGAAGAACGGAAAAGCAAGTGGAGATAAGCGTGGTGGTGGTGATGCGAGGTTTGGGTTTGAAAAGCTTGGAGGAGACGAGAAAAACCTAGAATTTTTTTTTAAAATTTGCGAGCTTCAAATCGGCGTTTTGACAATCGATTTTTTTCGACAAGTATAAGCTCTTTATTTCGCTTATATTTGTTAGAATTCACAAATTTAGTAGAACCAATGTTTCTAGCTGGGCTTTAATTATTCTGTATATTTTCAGTCAACAAACATCACAAGCGCATGTGTTCGTGGGTCTCCGCTTGGTGTACGCAATGAGGAACTGGATCCCCTACCACAGTTACATACAGAAATACTAGGGAGTTATCAGCAGCATTCAATTGACGCAGATAGCCTAAAATATTCATATTTGAACGCTCCAATGCATCCATTACATATGCCTACAAGGCAATTACTATTGAAGGAGTCTTGAAAACTGTGGATATGGCGTCTCCTATTTATGGAAAGCGCACTGTTGATCGATTCGCAACAAACTACGGATTAAGGTTACGTTTTACATCATGGATTACCAATCATTACATAATCACCCTTACATTAGCGAGATGAGCCCTTATCGTGAGTGCTATTACCCTAAACAGAATATTTCCAGAAATAAGTTGACAGATGAGGAACCGGAAGCGCAAATAGCAGAGTGTACTTGTGAATAAAGGCACAGGTGTCGATGGATTCCACACGATATTTAGAAGAGGGGGTAAGTCGTTATTTTGGAGGGGGTTGTTATTCTAATTGGCTATTATTCCCAAGTCTTTAGCAGTTAGTACCAGATGCCTACAATCATGATGAAAACCAAATGGAAGCAATAAATTCGTTGACAATGAAAACATATTCTTTTTTAACCGACGTCAAATAATTTCCAACCTCTTTGAAAAACCACGGAATAACGGCTGGGTAGACTATTCAGAAGCCCAGTCAACTGGGACAAAATTACAGCTGACTACAGGAGTATCTGACATATCACAAACCCATATTGCCACAGTGAGGTATCAACCATGTAGATATCCTTAATTGCATAGTATAGTTCAATTAAAAATACAGCAGACTGTTCTAATAATAATAATAAAGCAATTTCAGATATTTTTTTACACAAAAATATATCATCAAAACAACGAAGAACTAACTTTTGAAATTCATATAAAGAGGTACATAGCATGAGCTACTCAAGGAAACCAATATACACATATGTTCAATTCAAGTAACCATCATTAACACAAGATATGTTTGGTGTCGTAAAGTATCCAAAAGAAAAGCAATATTCTAAAGATAACCAACAGAAAAATAAAGAAATATATCAAATCAAATCAAATGAAATAATAAAAAACAAACAAATACAGAAGAAAAAATAAAAATAATAAAAACGCAGGTCCCAAACTTTTGATTAAAAACAAAAAAAAACATTTTTTTGATAGCGAAGTCTTTTTTAATTTTTCCCCCAGAGAATTTTTGAGTTAAGCAAATGAAATTAATAAACCAGTGCCTAAATTGATTGCTTCAGAATGGTTATTAATTTATCTGCGACCACCTCTTTTGGGGGTAACAACATTCCAACCATCACCCTCGAGTTCCTCAGGAGAAGCTTCTTGGTTCTTGATTCTTTCAGCCTCAGTAAGTTCTTCCTTCATACGCAGCTTGTACTCCTCAAGTGCCTTAGCCTTTTGGTCGTCTTGGTCCTTCTCTTCTTCATCCTGAAGCTTGAGAGCAGCAAATGATTTAGCAGCTTCATCAGCCTCACTACGGCTCTTTGCCTGGCTGGCTTGGGCAGCAGCAGCAGCCTCTTCAGCAGCAGCACGCTTGGCAGCACGTTCTTGCTTGGCCTTCTCTTCACGCTCCTCAATCTCCAAGAGCTTAGAAGCAGTGTCAACAGGCTTGGCAGCACCAAAAAGAGCAGCGTTACGAGGGACAACAACCTCAGCAGCCTTTTCAGAACGAGGGAGGAGGTTCAGTCTTTTGTGAGGACGAGGAGAAGTGGAGGCAGCAGCAGCAGCAGATTCAGTGCTGTCATTGAAGCCTTCCTTGTTGTCGAAATGGGTATTCTTGTGGTTGGTATTACGAGGATGCTTCTGGTAGTCTGGAACTTTAACACCACTGTTGGGCTTGTTGGCGTTCCAGTCTTGCTCGAAGACTTCGTGCTTTTCATCATCGTGCTTAATACTGGTTCTACGGTTACCGTGTCGGTGTTCGTTAGAAGGAGGGGGTCCACGTCTTTCCCAGTTGTCAAAGTCGCGTTCCGCAGAGCTATTGCGGAGAGGGCCGCGGTGAGGACCACCTCTACCAAACTCCTTCTTGTCGTCTGAAGGAGGAGGGCCTCTGTGTTCCCAGTTATTGTAGTCACGATCGTCATCCTGAGGAGCTCTCTTAGGGCCGCCGAAACCAGAGTGGCCGAATTCACTTTCCTCCCTGGAGGGAGGGGGTCCTCGACGTTCCCAACTATCGTAGTTACGATCATCTCTGTTCTTAGGAGGACCACGGGGACCACGTCCACCAAAACTATCCTCTCCTTCAGAAGGAGAGAGGGGGCCACGACGATCATTCCAGTCAAAATCACGTTCAGGAGCACGGCTAGGTCTACCCTCAGAAGGAGAGAGGGGACCGCGTCTCTCCCAGTTGTCAAAGTCACGATCTTTTCCATCATCAGGACCATCACGGCGAGGACCACCACGGTCATAGCCGCCTCTGCGTTCAGGAATCAGAACACGGATGTTAAAATCCATGAACTGTGTGTTGTTCAATTCCAAAGCTCTGACGAGAGAGTCACGGTCACCGAATTCAACCATAACAGTACCTCTGTGACCTTCAACACCGTCAATACCGCCAATCTTGACAACGTCGAAAGGCTTAAGAAGTTCATTCATTTCGTCATTTCCAACAGCATAGTTCAAGTTGGCAAACTTGAGCTTGAAAGGACCGTAATCAGGAATCTTAGGCTTCAAGTCACGCTGAGCAGGGGCAGAAGAAGAAGAAAAGCTGGTAGGCTGACGCTCATAGTTGACGGAAGTGGGAAGGTCAGAGACCTCATCAGCCCAATCATCATTACTATCTTTAAAACACAGTTAGAAAAAGAACATTAGCTAATAAAATAGATAAGAAAAGAAGACATACCGTTGAAGAAAAGAGAACTATCAAGAACTTTCTTAGGAGCCATATTGAATCAATTAATAGTTATCGTATTTACTATTACCTTTAAAATACGCCAAAAATGTGTATAGATTTCTTAATTATACACTAAATCTGCAAAATGACAAGAAAAACAATGGATTCAAATAGTGTTAGCTCAGTATTTAACAAAAATAAAACATGAATCAGATGATCTTCGCTTATATCCTCTTTTTTTGCCACCATCAAAGTTTCCAACCTAAATAAGGTAACCCGAATCAAGTAAATATGCAATAATAGGCAAAATCTGTCCAATTGGTGAAACTATGGTATCAATTATTCACATGACGGTATTGCTATACATACTGTGCATATGTTTCTTCCCATCGATAGCAGCAGCACAGGGGTATAAATCCAAAGTAAATTCAAACAGAGGTATCAGAAAAATACGCAGGAATAATCGGCTTAATCGGATGAAAATCAAATAAGTATGGAAAGATCAAGGATCACCTATGATACAAGTACTAATAAGAACTGATAATATGTAAGCAGATCCTCAAGGGGGGCTGGGCTTTTGGTATATAAGACTGGTAATGAATATATAGAACTACACGGACTAGCCTTGAATATAGCATAGCAACAACTTTGTAGTTATAGGATGCATGACTGGATAAAGAATCAATTTGGAATCGTGTATAGGTTTGATGAATCACGGGCGGTGGTTGGGTCGACTTGTGTATGGCAATATACTGATATGGCTTTCCATGGAATTTAGCAGACCACTATTGGGATTGACAAAAAAAAAGAAGCCAAAGATGCATGCTGAACAACTGTTAAAAACCAACAATAATAAACTAACCTTCACCTTAAGTAGAACCTTGGTGATGAAGCTGAATGGGCTGTTTGTATAGCGTGTGGAAAGGGGAAAGAGAAAAAATGGGAGAAAATTTTTGTGTAATTGAGCGAAAAAGTGTGAATGTTGTAATAAGCCTGGCCAAAGTGTTGTTACACAAAAAATTTTCACAGTGAATGTACGGCTAGTTCAGTTACAACAGTGGCTTCCACATGCCACATAGATGTAACAAATGTGTAACCATTACTTAGGTAACAATTTGTCCAAGCTGACTAAACTACGTTATATTTTATTGTAAGACAGATCATCGATTTGGAAGTGCGCTTAGTCACAAATCACATGATATACTACAAGCCCAAAGCACTTTGCGAGATTTAACAGTTCTTTGTTCAATCCAATAATCACAGCTTGTTGAAAGGCAGGCACATAAGCCGTGTGGAGATACCGCTCTTTTAAATCTTATCACCACCACCATTCCTTAGTTATGGTTGCTATACTTTCAACCTTTCTTTCTTCGTGTCTTTTTGAGCGTTTTTCTACTTGCTTTTGAAAGGGTAAATACTTTGGTTGATATTCATATTTTTTTCCGACTCAGTCCAATATTTTACTTTTGGGTTTTGTTGCTAACCTTTTTTCAGAAACAAAACTTAATTTGTTTAATTCCGCTTCAAAAGAATATAAATGCTCAGCTATTCCTTCTACCAATTTGCTTGAAAACACATTGACCTTATACCTTTCTCAACCATATATATCACGTATATTTGGAAGCCTTTGTCTCATCATTTTCCTTCGGCCGGTTGTAAACTCAGAAGAAACTACCCTTACTCCATATTTCTCCACAACTCGATAGCATTGCAAAGATGTATATCCTTTGATCAGTTACTTCGTCTTTTCCATATTTCTTACATCAATTACATCAATTGCTTCGACTACTCATTGTATTAAATAACTATTGCGTTTTTAATAGACTGTTAACCGAAGAATACCAATCAATCAGTTATAACATACGTTTTGTGTCACCTCAATTGAACGACATAACGGGTACGCTTACTTGGGCTTTTACTTCAAAGATCGCTCCCTAACCATAACCAAGGTTTTCTTGCCCAGGCTCCACATACACGCGTACACTGGCATTTGCTTTTCATACAATCATCTTAGAGAGAACTCCTCAAAATTACGTATGTTGCAAAACGAATATTTTATGCCTCGCTAATATTATAATTACCATATATCATTTTTACCTATTTTTGTTATGAAGACTAACATTATCACCCGTTTTGTTGAGCAGGATTTAGCATCTTGGATATACTTCATCAGCCACCTAAACTTTAACAGGTTGCGAGCGAATTCTGACTGCTAACTTTACACCACTATTCCTTAATTTCCATTTGGACCGTCAGCAATACACAATGATAAAATTACCTGATATACTGCAACAAAATTCGCCAGTTCCAATCCTCCAACAGTTGGATTCCGTTAGAAGCTATGTTCTGTCGAAGCTGGCCATATTTTTCCTCCTCTACCTCTCCACATTTGTCATATTTGCAATAATACGCGTTGTGACTGGAGTGTCAATCAGAAGACTAGGGTTCATGTCTTTACGTCACGTTTCATACTCTCCAAATCCTTGTGTTTCCATATCCATAAGAAGCATTGCACTTACACTTCATCGACCTAATTTTTCTCGCCCCGGTTGGCTTAGTCTCGTAGTCAATGACCTTGAAGTAATATACGACCTTGAAAAATCAGTCGAGACGAGACATAATAGAAATAAAAAACAAGGGGCCCAGCAACGGCAACACCATAGTGAATCATCATCTACCAATACATCTCAATTCAATGTTGAAAGTACAGATGCAGAAGATACGGTGTGGTCATTTGCCCCTTCTGAATCTATGCTTTTTTATGTTGTTCGGTTTATTCTTAACAACGCAAAGTTCTTTGAGCTAACTTTCAATAACACCAATCTCAGGATGAAGGATTTACTGTCAGTGAATCTTGGAAAGATGTCATATGCAATTGATTTGAGAAAAACAGCCAATGCAACCGACTCAAATAAGTTTGATGGTATTCTCGATCGGTACAAGCTGAAAGATGGTGAAGTTCCAGCCCTTTTAAGGATTATAGTGAGAGATGTCATATTTGTTAATTTGGACAAGTCCTCAAAAATGACTCGTGATGAGTTTTTCCTACAAACAGAATTTCTCAATATATGCTCATTTGAGATGAGAGGTATAATTGACCTTTCTAATCTTGCTCTGAAGGATATGTCAATAACTTTCAAAATTGGCATACTGAATATACATGTTGATCGAATTCGTGGTCACATGGCTCGAGTGAAACAAACCTTGGAGAATGCTCGCAAGAAATATGATATTGAGAATTCAGGGAATGGCCATACAAAGTCTAGATCTGATGATGGCGAATTTTCTTCCACTTCTTCTGAGTCGGATGACAGCGACGACGATTCAATATCAGGTCAAGAATCATCACCAAGGACTATAAACTCAGAAGACATTTCGACAAAAACTAGAATTGGAACCATTTTGGTTCGGATTGTTAAGGAAGTTGACATCAAGCTGGAACAGCTAAATGTTAATCATTTCACACTCAATGCTGATTCTTCCAACCCTGATTCCCAACTTGAGATTGCTGGTACTGCCAAAGCTATTCTTCTTGATATTAGACGTCTAAACCCTAGCAACCCCGCCTTTCGTCTGTTTTTCTCTGACAGAGATGCCGCCCACCAAGCAATTTTCTGCTGTAATTCAGTCAGCGCTGGATTCTATCGTAGCAATGGCCAGGAAGAAATATTATACATACCCATGATGACTAGTATCAGCAAGACAAATATCTTTTCCAAAACAATTAAACTGGTTAATACTACAGATGCCGACAGTAATAATAGCTTATTACGAGCTACTGTTAATATTACCTCACCTTCCATGAACTTGGAAGCCCCTCACATATCAAAGTTTCTCAAAGCATTTTCAACGGATGAGGTCAAATCGTCGAGCAGTAGGACGTCTCGTTTTAATGCAACTTTTGCTGATTCCACATTTCAAAAACTTTGGCCGCGTTCTGTCGTCAAGGTCACCATTGACGAACCAGCAGCTCGAATAATTGTTAATCCACCTTCTAGGAACCAGGCAAAAGCCGATAATATGTCAATAACCAGCGAATTTAGTGGTATGGTAGTGCTTAATTGCTCTAAAATCTATGCAGATTTTATGTCAAGCCACATTAATGACAATGGCCATCAGAATTACACTCTCAAATCCACTTTAAACACGTCTGCCTTAGAAGCATTTTATCAATCAAACCATGGAGTTCGCTATAATCTGGTCACTACAGAAACACTTGCTTTGAAAGGTGCTGCTGTACTTCACCCAACACCTTCTGTTTTTTTTGCTTCAAATTTTGGAATTATAAAGATTAGTGCTTTACATGACGAAGTTCTTGAGGGTTTAAGAGAAGTGACACATAGGTTAATGAAACCGAAGCAACATCAAACTGATGACAATGTAGATGACACTAAAACAGCCTTTTTACGGAAAGTCCCGACATGGCTCAGTCACTTTCACTGTAATATCTCTAATATTGAGTTTGCAGTTGCCTCTGAGAAGACATTTGAGTCAAATATTCGGCATACTGAGTTATTAGGCATAGAAGTTGGTGTTCACAATTTCATTATTGACTATTACAGCGATGTTCAACAACAAAAAAGTTTATCTGTTTTGCATAAGCGTCCTGATCATATGATGTTTGGTGATAGCGAAAATGATACTATTATGAACGATCCAGCGATATTCCAGCTACCAGATAATTCTGGTCAAATCCCAACTCGAGAGGCGCCTGGTGGTACTGATGGTCGAAACCTTGCAGTCACATTTGGAGGTCTACAGTGCTATCAAATTAAGAATGGTGAGCGTGATACTGGAATCCCATTTTTAACGGTACCCCGTCTTAGTGTTTCGTTTTCTACCAATACTGATTTTCAAGGCCCATACACAACAACGAATTTTATACTCAGAAATGCTGTCATTACTTGGAATTTGAACTTGCAATATGTCATTGCTCTTTCAATATTTATCATTCGCACTGTTATACCGCCATCTAATCATGAGTCAAATAAAACCTCTACGCCAGAATCTGATAACAAGAAACCCGTCACTAATTATACTCCCGAAAACTCTGAATTTTATGTTTTCAATGTTCAAACTGGTGTTATTCGTCTCAAAGCAGTGCTTCCAAATGATATCCAAGTAATGTTTGAAACAAACAATCTTCAGTATACCAGAAGACGTGATGAGTTTGGACGTTTAACAGCAAGTGTTGTTTGCATATACACACTCCATCCTGCTGTACCGAATGCCTGGACCCGACTATTGGTTGTTAAAGGACTGAATGTTTCATTCAAGGACAAAACCTTGACAGCTGATGAGGAAGAGGACTTCCTTGTTGAAATGAGATCATTGCGAATTCACATAGCTAATCATTTGGTCGTGTATCGTGTCCTAGATAACATAGTTTCCAGTTTCAAAGCAATTGGGTTACTTGCTAACACAGCCAAGACAGGAGAGTTGAAGCCAGGACATGTCAAGCTCGTAAAGGAAATGCCTAAAATCCCCAAAGTTCGAATTCGTTCTAAAGCTATTTTCATGGGAATTGAGGATGATACATTTGAGGCAAAGCTCAGTCTTATTTTTAGAGTTGGAGCTAGAGAGAACAAAGTTCGAATGGAAAAGGAGGAGCAATTCGAAGAAAAAATGAAAGTAATTCTTCAAGGCAATCTCAAACGCCAACAACAAACGCACCCAACAGATGCATCTCAGCGAAATCAGCACCCGGTAACTCATGCTCAAACTCAGCCTCCATCTATTTCGATTTCATCAGCGCATAACTCAGTTCCTTTGACTCTTCCTGTTCCCTACCCTGTAAAGTCTGCTAGAACAGCAATACGGAATGGAGTTGCAAATAGTTCCAAAGAGTCTGGATCTCCACTCAAAAAATCATTCGATCCTTCGCAAAATCCAGAAGATGAAGATATCTCAAAAGAACAGATTCAACAAATTAAGCATGAGATAGATAAAATACATGCATATCCTGGCAGTGATAGCAAGTACCCTGTTGGAATGCGGGGCCCACTAAGACGTGCAACTACATCAGTACTTCTTGGCTACAAAAATAGCCTTCGTGCTGATGGATCGTCAGGTCAAGGCCCTAATTCATTAACTGGAGCTATACTGCCCAAACTACAACTACATAACCCTGCTAATACCTTTAAAAATATCCAGCAGCAGACTTCGCAAATTCTTCCTCATGTCAAACTGCGACACAAAAAGCATGCTGAAAAATCCAAGGGTGATATTATTGATGACTCTGTACCAGATGATGATTATTCTGTTTCAATTACTGCAGCCCGCGAAAAGCTTTTGGAGAACTTTTCTACTAGCTGGATCCAAGCATTCCGAAAGGCAGAAGATAACCAAAAGAAAGCTGTTCGTGAACAGGCTGAATTATCTCTTGGTGCTGTAGAAATTGACCCAGATACAATGGACAATGAATGGATTATAGATTACTCTCCGTATCCATTTTTGTTTTTTGTCTTTATCAATAACCCGGATCTGCTTATTAGGGGTCCCGACTTCGACAAGGCTGGCCTTCAAGACTTTTTGTTTGATATTGGCAAGGGCCTTCCTAGAGATACGCCATTTTCATTACTTATTCCTCTTTACATTGACCTCAAAGCAAGCAGTTTGCGGGTGCAGAACAGAGATTATCCATTACCTACCGTTCATTTCCCTGAATTACATCCTTCCCAATCACGCAATACCACCTCGATGTCAATTAAGGGTCATTTAATTATTGCTGAAGGTTACTCCGATAGTGAAGCGAACATCAGAAATGTGGATCTTCCATTGATTCCAGAGGCTGTTGGTCATACGGGAGAAAAAGAAGGCTTCCCTTTTGTTGCACGCGTCAAGCGTACTGTTGCATCAGTGAAAATGTATACACAATTGTCAGTTAATTCTCGCTCCCATTTCCCTACACGTGTGACATACTGCCAGGCATACCAACCTAGTCTTCAAGCTGCAATGCAGGTCTTTGACACATTTTCCAAACCACCTATTGATCCTTCTGAAAAGCTTGGTTTCTGGGACAAAATTCGGGCAGTATTACATGCCCGTATTAAATTCAATTGGAAGGAAAGTGATATTCATATGCTTTTGAAGGGTTCCACTAGTCCCTATAACCTTTTAGGCGAAAGTTCTGGATTTGTTATGGTGTGGCGTAATAATGTTGTTTTGTCTATCAATGAAAACGATGATCCCAAGAAACTTTTTACTGTCTCCAGCGATGACTATCTTTTGGCTGTACCTGATTATTCTCTTCAGGAACGTGAATACCTTATACGTGCAACAACGTTTCAAAATGGATTGGTTTCTCCAACTAATTTTAATGAAAGTACCACATTCCAAAAGGTAGTCATGAAACTTAGTGGGCAAGTAATATGGCATTGTGGTATGCTTTTTGAACGGGAGATTGAGAAGGGAACCAGCTTGGGGAGAACCTTTGAGTTTAAACCTCATTATGAGGTAGAACTAAAAAAACCAGAGTTTATTGACAATCTTGAGACTTACGACGCTTATCGAGGTTTCCGAAGTGAATATCTTCACATGGCAATATCTGTTAACTCTCCAGCTGGTGGTGAGTGGAGTGGCGAGCCTTTGGACAACTCAAGTAATACCCACTATAACTCCATTCATCTCACCCCCAAAGTATTTGCACATTTCAACAAGTGGTGGAAGTTATTTGATAACACACTATCGCTGCCAATCCGCAACGGTAAGATGTTCAACATTGATAATACACCGTCTCAAAAGTCTAAAAAATTTGGCCGCCATCTTTTTACTGTCAAGTACCAACTTCAGCTTGCACCATTGTTTGTCACACACGCCTATCTTACTTCAGATTTTGATGCCAAGACCAATTCATACTCTCATCACTCAACAGGCCTTAAGGGCAAAGTTGGCAGTTTTACACTTGATCTTCACCAGCGTCGTTCTCCAAACCCAGGAGAAAGTGACGTTGCATCTAAGCGTTGGCGTATGCACCTTAATATTGGTGAGATGGATTTTATAAACACAGATTTGCGTGTTTTACATGCCACATTTAAGGAAAAATCTCATCAAGAATCGCTTGCCCGAAAATTTGGAATATCATCTTCTCCAGGCTCGTCTATTTCCAATGGAAATAGTAATACATCTGGAGGAACGCATTTTACTGGTAAAATCAAAATCAGTGATAATGACTATTCTTGGATTGATATGGATGACTTTGACGAACTTGGTGAAACCTCACCTGCTACTATATTCCCTAAGATTAATGTGTCTCCATTTTTGTATTCACCCAGATGGTCTTACTTCCGTCAAACCGATCATGATGATCCTAGCAAATTTGGTACCTTTATCCCATTTGGAAATGAAGATTCGCATGATTGTTTTATTGGTCAGCGCCAGCCGGAAGACTCACACAAAATTCTCATTAATATGCGTATTAGCGAACTGGAAGAACAGCTTAAGACCAGTGAAACAATGCTGGACTCTCTAAAGGCTGACTTGGAACGCTTTCCTGGCGTTCAGGAAACCCTAGAACGTATCAAGCGTGTTAAACAAGAAATTGTGCAGTTAGACGAACGCTTGGAGACAGTCCGTAAGATTTCCCGCAAGCATTTTGATTTTTCTGACGATATTGCTGGTACCGCCAGTGCTGTTTCTAGAAATGTTAAGGTTGCTCGCAAAGCTTATGATGATGCAAGCTCTGCTGGCATTGAGAAGCGCGGTGCAGCTGTTGCAGCAACAATAGCGGCTATTGATGCCGATATAACTGCTGATGAAACAGGTGATACTTCTGATCAGATTGATTTCAGTCTTAGTGCTGGTGAGCCTGGTAGTGATAAGATGACTAAAGGCGTCCTTGCGGGAGTTGCTGGTAACAATATAATTAGTGAAGCTGGTATCACTGAAAATGAAAGCTACTCTGATTCTTCTAACTCTATAAGTCTTCCAACAGATGCCCTTTATGATGTGGAAGAAGAAAGCTATGATCAAGCAAGAATTTCGCCAGTTGTTACAAAGAAGACTACCCACACCCAGTATGCAAACGAATCTGGGCGTAATTCCCAATTCGATTGCGACACCGAATCTATTGAATCTAAAAGAACACTAGAGTCTTTGGAGACTATTGCTAATCCTGCTGGAGATAGTGCTTTTACAAATCGTTTCATTGTTCACAATCTACAGCTCAAATGGAACAATGATATCCGTAATTCCGTGTCTCACTATTTGACTCGTGTAGGTGATCGCAGAAGCAATGCCTATTATGTTACACGCCGGGCGGTCAAGTATTTAGAAGACCTTGCCGAAAAGCACAGTCAACTTCAGCGATCTTCTGATGAGTATGCTAGTGTTCCTGTTGAAGGCGAGGATTTTGGTGCTATTTTGCGTGAGCTCAACTCTAACCATTCTGGCAATATGACTGATTCAATTGAAAATCACATTTCAACATTCGATGCCAGTCTAAGCGCAACTGATGGTGATCACAGTGCTGATGAAAAATACCTTGTCCGTCTTACGAGCCCACAAATTCAGTTGGTTAGTGATATAAACCCTAATTCTGCTGTACTTGTCATTTCAGAGAATATTCAGTTGAAGATCATTGAGATTGTGGATACCGAAAGATCTGAAGGCGACCAGTCTCGTTTGATTGAAAGCAGATATGGTGTTTTCTTGCAAGATACACAGTTTTACTCCTTCTCATTTGATGATGTCAAGTCCAATGCGGTTTTGTACTTCAGTCATAACACATATGGTTACAGTAAGGCACCAATGTGGCCACCATGGCTTGCTGTTGAATGCTGTTATGAAGATGACGCTCTTAACGAGTTTTTGTTTATTCACAAGACATCTGCTACTTTGCGTCTTGATAAGCCTAATTCTCTGCGTATCCAGAGTAATGCTAATACTGTGGAGTTACAAAAGTCTTGCACTGCAGCTCTCATCCGACACGAGGCTCATCATCAAAATCGTATTACAGTTGATTTCCCCAAAGTTGTTGCCAGTACGGATTCCAAGCAGTTCTTTGCTGCATACACAATCGTTTTGGACTTAATTTTATATTCTGAGCCCGTCAAGAAGCAAAGATCTGAACAACTTGACCGTGTTCTGTTAACCACCGATTTTGACGATCTTAAGAATGCTATCAATAAAGTGGTAGATCTCCAGAAGCAAATCCGCCGTTTTGATGACATTAGAATGGAGTTCTTGACTCGCATATCTGAGCTTGATGAATCTGCCATTCGAGATCTGGCTAGAGTTGAATTGGTCCAAGAGAATCTTGCCTTTGAACTTGGCGTTATGGTCATGGCCATTAAGGCCGGCATGCAGCGTGGATCTGAGGACTCGTCACAGTTCTTCAAGTGGACTGTTGGTGCTGATCAAATTATTTGGCATATTTTGGATTCCGATCACAAACCGTTTGTGGATATGGGCTTAGCTGATGCTTCCTTCAACAGAATCCAAGGAACTGATGGATTCAATTCTAATTCAGTTGAGGTTGGAATGATGCAGGCTTTCAATTTGGACCCAGATGCTGTTTATCCTGAGATGTTTTCTCCATATGTAGGCGAAAAGCAGAGCCCTAAATTTGATCCTAATTCAGGAAAACTTGTGTCTATAAACTGGACAATGTTGGATCCAATCGGCGGTATTCCAATTATGCAAAAGTTTGAGATTCAGGTCAAGCCTCTCAAAGTTCAGCTTGAGCGCTCCACATGGGATAAAATTTTTGAGTTTGTTTTTCCTCCTGACTCTGAAGGAAAGAATGAAGATCACTTGCTTATTCCTCAATTGAAAAGTAAGGAAGAACAGCATTCGCCCTATGATACCTTTTTGGATTCTTCCGATTCCTCATCTGATGATGAAGAAGATGATGATGATAGTGCTATGGAGAGATCGAGCGAAGCTGGGTCTACACTGCAAAAGAAATTTTATCTTAACATTCCCTTCCACCACAAAGGCAGTAATCTCACACCCAGTATATTTTCTGGAAAATCTAATCAGTCATCCAATTCCCATAGGGACCGCGAGTCGGCTGTACATCGTGACCTGTTCGCTCCTTCTGACAGACGCTCTGGTGCTTCTACTCCGATGAGCACTTCTTCTAATGGAAATACTGGACACCATGGTAACTCAACTTTGCATAGCTCTAATGGTCGTAGTGGGAGCCATCTTGATGACCCAGATGCTGATGATGTTTCGCTTATGATGAATCGTGCTTCTAATTATATGGCTATTGTTGATATTCGTATTGCTTCTACCACTCTCTGCGTTTCTCATAAGGGTCAAGGCGCGAGAAACATTTTGGATATCCATGAATTTGTGCTGAATTTGCCAGAGATCAATTACCAAAATAAGACTTGGTCAAATATGGATCTAGTTTTGCATCTTAAGAAGGATATCACTAAAATTCTTCTCTCTCATACTGGTGCGCTAATTGGTAACAAGATCCGAAAGAGACATCGCCGTAAGAAGGGCCAGGCTAAGCAATTGCATCAGATTTCTAATTATGTTTCTTTCATGTCTGTCGATGAGCTTGCCAAGGAAAAGGACGAAAAGGATAGGAAAGTCGAGCCTAACAGTCCCAGTATTATTCAGCGCATTGAGACTCGTGTTAGTTCATTGTCTACGCCTGCACGTAGTAGAAGAGGAAGCACTAATACTGACGGTGTTACATTGTCCTCTGTACCATCATTACATGCTTCTAAATCAACTACTATGACTGCTGAGACTTCCGGAAGCAGCCAAACTAATGTCCATACTGAAAATGGGGAAAATGAGGAAGATGGTAGGAGTGGACGGAAACGGAATATTTTGAAGCGTCTTTTGAATTGATTGATACTTGTGTTTATCTTTTTGCAGTATTTTAATTTAGGTGAATTTTGTTTATATTGTGTTTATCTATGATCTTTTTTGTTTTTTGTTTTTCGTTTTTGACCATTGTTTGATTTAGTAATGCTAATTATTCATGATTTGAAAAACCTGTAGCTCACTAACTGGCCCTTTCGTTTAGACAAGCCGCCCGTTACTTGGACTAAAGAATTTATAAACATGACTGGGTCATGTATTTATCCATACCTACCAACCAGTTTGAAGTATACTAGGGGTTACAATACCACTTTGTTCATAGTCAAACCTTGTGCGACTTACAAGATGGTTACTTGCGTTCCTGGATTGGAACTATTTAAGTTTCTTTGTTGGTTGACATCCAAAATGGCCACATAGGCCTAGTATAACTTTGTGTGTTCATGTTCTCCATCTTGGCTACGAAACTAGTTATAACTAGCAGAAGTTGCATCCAAACAGCCATTTATAGTGAACTCTCTAGTCTTTTTGATGATTAAGATGGTTCAAAAGTATATCAAATTGTTTATAGAGTAGAGCGTATTTGTGGTATATAACAAAAATTAGTAATCAGATAACCGTAATATATATTTGTATATGAAATTTGAATATCTGAATACATACTCTCAAAAGTGCTGAAATAATCTTTACCAGTCTAGATCCAATTCTGAAACCAAATAATGAGTTATCTAATGTTTGCAATTAGTCTCAGTAATGATTTCATTATCTGTCACTTCAGATTATGAGGTCATGCCTTACAGCTAAGCTTACTGAATTTTGGTAAAAGATAATCTAACCTATTTTCTTGGGAATATGACTGTTGGTTTGCTACTAGGAAAGAAGCTTATTATCGCTTGATTTAGTCTGGTTTCTAAAAGGTTTGCACATAAACATCAAAAAAGTAAAAGGAATCGTTTATAAGCTCTCAAACTTCCAATAACTTTCATATATTTCTTCTTTGTTTTTTTCAGCAGCCCATAGCTATTCACATATTTTCAATTCCTATCACCAAGAAAGAATATTTAATAATGGCCCCATCAAAAATCATTCAAGGTGCCGAGGTCATTGCTTGTTCTCCAATGTCAGTCATTAGCACTGATACAATCAATAACTCTGAAATTACTATGGAAAAGACGGCTGGTGCACCCGTTTGCCACAGCTCTGCTGACCGTGACACGTCTAATGAAGAAAAAATTAACTTTTACAGTCAGCCAGCCTCCAACAATGGAAGTATGACTAGTGATGTTGGAAGTCTTGGTAGCTCTGGTGAAATCTCTCCATCAGGAACAGAACAATCTGATGATTCAACAGTCGAGTATTTAGAGTCGATGATTGTCAAACTCGCTACCAAAGCACCAAGTGGTTCACAACTTTCTCAAAAACCCAAACCAACTAAGATGGACATCCCAATCGAAGATATACCTGAAGAGAACAGGCTCACTGTTATTCATGTCATAGACCAAAGCAGGGTACAGGATGTAGTTGTTGATGGCCGTCAATTCCAGCGATTCAAGCCCAAAAAGCCTGTTGATAGAAACATCCCATTCCTTTTAAGACCCAAAACCGCCAAAGAATGTAGGCTCACTGAAGAGGAAAAGAAGAATAAAATGAAAATCTTTGGGTACTAATGATTGTAATTGTTTTCAACCTTGTTCTTTTTTCGTTCAATATTTCTTTCCACTTTGATTCTGTAAATACTTAATGATATCATGTTTTCCTGAAACCTTATGGTTTAGTTCTTTATTTTCTGATTTATTATAATATACTGCTAATCTATCAGTACCGTTATCTGTCAAGCTGAAAATCTCAGGGGTTCTAAAATAAAATCTTTGGGTATAAATTAACTCATAAAAGTCATCATAAATGACGGATTAAATATGTTATTGATTTTGTTATGGCCAAAGAACAATATATGTAAATATTATAATATCCATTAGGGCTTTTTTCTTTATTTGAAATTACCAATACGCCAAATAAGAATTCATAAAAATATGTAAATGGAGCGCTTTATTGATATTCTTGATCCATTTCCTACTGCAACCTACAACAACTTTTGGTATAATGGATGAATATTTTAAAGAGATGTTACTACAAAATAATATTAAGAAGAAAAGAAATAGTTAGTATAGGCTAATAGATGGTATTTGATAACAATTACACTGTAATCACAACAATAATTGGGAATCTATCAACTATCAACTGTTTCAAGCACTTTTTTCAGATATATGATTGCTCGCAAAGGAAAATAGTTTCTAACAAGCTGAATCCAATGAAACACCAAGCTATATTGCTTTTGGGTAAGTTGTTTTGATTTGAAAGAACTAAAATGACACGTTGTTTAGGATAAGTTATAGAAAAAGCATTTAACCAGAATAAGGGGATATTGAAAAATCAATTTTAATTTGGGTACTTAATTGGCATATTATATATAACCTATATTTTTAATATTAAGAGTGGTGGGTAGTTTCATTAAATCTTGTAGAAAATGTTAGGCGGGTAATTTGAGATCTTTTAATAGAAAAGTTTTAGGCGAGTTCAGCCTTTGAAGTGTTGATACTTAGAAGATTAAAGGGAAATAAAGGTAAGAAATTGGTATCAAAGTACTGATATCAAATGTGACACAAAAAGCGTATGAAGTCGTAAACATTGGGATATGTTTGGGATGGGTGTTGGGCTGAGTGGTGGTGGTGGCGAACTCTTTATTTTAAAGGTGTTTGAAGTGGCAACACAGTGTGTAGTGAGGTGTGTTTAACATGATACGATCCTGATGCAACAGTCGGGAAAAGAAATGAATATTCAAACGACGTTGAACTCTGATAGTAAGAATAAAGAGATATTAGATTCCGAGTATTCTAAATATTAATAATAGAAATGCAGCATTAAATCTATCCAGTGCATGAAATTAAACAGGGCTAGTTGTTTGAGATATGACAGATAGCTTAGCCAGGGATGGATTGTATTGGATGGCATCTATGAATGGCATGTCAAGTGGAAGATTTTTAAAGCTATGAGCAAGAACGAGATATCAAAACTAGTCGACCGAACTAAAAAGATTTTTTAGAAAAATAGAAAAAAATAGTTATATTACAAAACCGTCAAGGGTTTGGAACGACGAGAAACCTTATATCCAAACATCTCTGTAACAAAACGAAGGCTAGATCTTTGAAGGATATTAGACATACGAGGAACTCGGGATATTTAGAGGATGGTTTGAGAGGTTTCACCAACCTTCGGACAAGTTGAAACTGTAAACTTGAAGCTGAGGCTGTGGAAAAAGCGATGAGTGGTAGTAGTGGTAGTAGTGTTGGCAGTAATAGTAGTATGAGCAGCAGCATGTCTCTTTTTTTCGCCTTGTATGAACAAGAATCAAATATTCCCCACGGAACTCAACCCCCACAGGACAAAAATTATAGAAGACGAAAGGAATACAAGTGACTGCTTTAGAAGTAAAACTTGCTTGAATGAGGGCGTTGTCCTAAATCTGGGAAAACCAAAGTGTTGTTCCTCGCATAGAAATCCATCAAAACGCAGACGGAACAATTTTGAACAAGCCACGCCTTCCGAGATGGTCTATCACTACAAGCACCGAATACACATCTACTAATGAAATGCTAGCTATCGAGCTAATGGTTTTTGGGTAATTCTTTAGGCATTCGGCAGAGAATTTGTGCTTTTGACATGTCTAAGCTTTATGCTCAGAAAAATCTTAAAAAAGGTTAATTCGTTTAGGTGATTTGAACAAACAAACAAATCCCTGCTACTACGGGCCGTGTTGATTTCAGTGTAGGAAAGATTGTGAATATGCCTTAAACGCGCTGTGCATATGATTACAAGTTGAGAAAAGAGCCGACCGACTGACTGGCCTGAGGGGGGGAGGGAAGATGGGAAGAAAGAAATCAAAACAAATAATCAACCTCTATTTCCTATTAATTCAAACTAGCTTTCATAGACAGACTTTATAAATTATGTACTTACATACAAAACAAATAATCACTTATATATAAATACTTTGGCATTTGCTCCTAATTTCCTTTAACTTTTTTTCCCTTTTCTTCTCCTCCAAATTCTATTTCACATACACACTCACACACGCATACTCTCTCTCTCTCTCTCTCTCTCTCGCTGTCTTTCTTCATCTATCTTATTCAGAGCTTGATTTTAATCTGACCTTTTTGCTTTCTTACATATTTCTCTAATTTCCTGCATTCACCAACAAGGTTTTTGTTTTTGTTTTTTGTTTATTCAATCTCCTCTATTAAAATGTGCACCTGGAAATATGATCTCTACAAGTGCGGACACAAAACCCGCTACCAACGAATCAAGGCTTGTTCAAGTTCGACATGCACACAGGCTCCTGCTAGTAGGCCAGAATATGTTGACCGCAAGTGTGACAAGTGCTTTTCCATTAAAAATAGAGGCCCGAGTTCTGCTGGCGATGGGGCCACTGGCAACTATCCAAGATCCCACCCCGGTGCAGGGCTCAGCTGTAACAGTAATATCAACAGCTTGAGCGATAATTTTGACCTCAGTCCTAAAGTCGACAGCAGTGCTGCTCCACGAAGCGCTTATCCAACCTCTTCTAGTTGTAGAGCTCTTGGAATGGCTAGTCCTGTGTCCATCTCTCCACTATCTCTAAGCACGTCTTCCTCCTCTGCTTCTTCGTCTTCACGGCAACACCATTCGCACCACCATCATAAATATCACCGTAGACCAAATCCTTCAAGTACAGAAGCCATTTCGCCAAGTGCGTCAAGCATTTCTATTCCAACAATCTCAAAGTCTGCCTCGAGCTCTACAAGTAGTTTAAACGGTAGACACAGTCCCAGTATTGGCAATGCCACCATGCCAGCCTACATCTACGGTGGGGATCAAAACTTTGTTTGGCACAGCAGCAACCCTGCCGGTCCTTGGTAAAACGTGAACCGTTCAACAGCACCTTAGAACTATACTTTGTGACTGTTTTAACTGGTTTATAGCAAACAACTTTCACGCTTAATATTTATATGACGATTATGATGATATGATAACACTACAGATAGAGATGACTAGATCATTACTTATGAATAAACCCCATTGTTTTTTCTTTATTACACTCCTATACCAGTCTTTTTTTTTATTTCTTTTTATTGATTCATTCGGATATATGCTGTTTGTTCTTTGCGCATAGAACGCTTTGGAATTGCATATGCAAGAGCACGCCTAACAGTGCAACTGGTATCTTAGTTTGGGTAGCACTAGGTTTGCACATTGTCAAAGCTTTTATGCCTTTCGCCAAATCTTGCTGTAGAGCTTAGAAGGTGAAAGGCAACTTGAGACAATTATACCACCAACTTGACAAATAAAAGGCCAGGGGTCTTGATACATTTTCTTAAATTCGGTACTAAATTCAGAATTGGATGGGTCTTTTTCAAAAGATGAAGAAAAAAGAAAACCTATACTAAAAGCAAGGCAGCAACACCACAGCTGTCATGTTTTACACTGGTTCTTATGCTTATACACCACCTCTTTCAAACTGTAGTTTGAATGTTTATAGAATGCTACATTTGTTTTTTTGTTTTTATGTAACTTTTTAAAGTATTTTTTATTATTATTGTGGATTAATGTTAATAAATAAGTTTTTTTTCTTTTTTTTTGTAATTGTTCAACTTGTTTAGTTGACTTGTTTCTGCTTTCCGTCTTAATATGTAATTCAAGATGAAGGAAAAGTAGCAAGAAAGTAAAGAATTGTTTTGTAAATGGGGGTTTGTAGTAGTAATCTTTGTGTGTCAAACTATTGTTCCTGGCAAAAAAAGACTTGTGACTGCGAAGGGGACCACAAGATCAGCAGAATTACGCTCTGGGTTAGCATTATGATCAGCATTGGGTCCATACATATGTTTATGATTTTAAGTAGTTTCAATCACCAAAATATCCTACTCAGTCATATTTTTGCTGAATCTGTATTGTTTCGATGTAGCTGTTTGTGTCATGGGGATCTCTGTAGTCGGTACCTGGTAGACTAAAACGGCATGGTTAAGAGGATTTAATGGAAATAAAAATTGATATCATTTCTGATCAGCCTCCATTCTTTAAAGCTCTCTCGATCAATGTTTCGGAAGGGCTTGTGTGTTATGGAGAACCATGTTTGGTAGCGCTAAACGGCCCAATCCAAGCCAAGGTCTTGGGACAAATGTACCTGGCGAGAATCCAAAAGTTGGGATTTTTTGTCCTGATCATCTGTTATGACATGATCTTGGGCCGTGGTTAGAAGGATGAAATCCAGAATATAGGGACCTGATTGTATTTGTTAACTTTCAAGGTTCCGAAATGTCAAGTCAGTTTTATAATAAAAAAATATTTTAAATGGGCATAAAAGGGTTCAATAGTTTCCAATGTATAGGTCTCACTAAAGATAGGGTAACTGGCTAAACGAGACGGTTGTATAAAATTTTCTAGGTGTTGAGGATTCTAAAGAATCTAGACCTTTAAAAATGCGATATGAATTCTGAATCACTCCATACTTACGATAGGATTGCTAGTCATCTTTCTTAACTTGATAGCTAAGCTATATGTTTGCTTTTTCTTGAACATACTCCCAATTGGTTGATTCCTAGAGAAGTCAGAATAAAGTACTAACGCATGAAAAGGGATTGAGTTTAGTGAACGGGAATTCCTAAAAGGATTAGAAAGTTTGTAGTAATGGTCGCATCATGATATTATTGGAGTGTTCCTGTGTTCAAAGTTAATGGGTGAGTCTTATGATAATAACATGGCAAAATCAATAGAAGCAGAAGATCAGTCAGATGACTGAGATTTGAAAGTTAAATTTTAAAACCGTATTTTGAGAGCTTTTTCGAGAATACGTTGATTCCACCAAGATGTTTCGGCTAGTGACTATGGATATTCTGTCGGACTAAAAAAATTAACTTTTCAAGAGAAAAAAACTCAACCCCATAAGCTTTTGAAAAGCCTCTGAAAGTACTGATTTTCGTCGTAAGTTCACAAAAGTTTGTGAGAGCTCGGCTAAACTTTTCCCAAACGAAAACCGGAGTTTAAAGTTGTTCTAATTGTTGAAGAAGCCTTCTTCGACAATTTTTGGTTGTTCGTTGTAACTGGAATACCCGGTCTGTCTTCCTGGCCTAATAGAAGTAAATTAAATGATTATAATAGCTTGAAGTATTGCTCAAATAATCGGTTTATAATTGCCGAATCTCGTTGCATTTAAAAAATTGGTTTTTAAGGTTTAAAAAAGTGAAATATATTTATCAGCATCAACTCTGTCAATATCTAAAGAGAATAAGCTTGACTGGTAAAGACTGCATCTCAATAGATATCTCAAGCTAGTATTTCCCTTTTCCATACTAAGCCAAAACAGCTTCTTGCAAACAACTAATTCTTAATGCTAGTCATTAGATATTTACAAGTCTTCAAAAGAGATACTTATCACGGTGATCAGTATTTTATTAAGTTAGTATCTTATCCAATTATCGTACATATTGCGATAATTTAACAATCGAAATCTGAATATATGCGGCAATGAATTTAACATCATTGTTTCCATAAGCTCAATCTTCAGCAGGGTCTACTGTCACAAATTCGGAGGATATAACTCTAAATGAATAAAGATTGTATTAAGAGTTTGGAATTTCCTTGATGATATACAGTTGTCTATTGCCCACAACAAATTTAATAATACGCTGCAAAAATCACAACCCTATTTACCTTATGTTCAATTTTAAAAGTTAGATCTGTTTTCTATATTTGATTTTATAGACGATTAACTGGATAAACGCATCTTTTATTGAACGAGACATAAGGGCTGTGGTTGTTGTTGGTGCTGGTGTTATAAGTGTTGACAAACAAGGGAATTTACTTTTGTTGTCGTTGCTTATAATTCTGTATCATAGATTCTCCAAGCTAGGCCTGTATTTACAACTAATCTAAGCCAAGCTTGCCACTGTCGTAGAGTCAGACTTTGATTTAGACACATGACTTAAAAACAGCACAATGGACAATCAAGAAATTTGGTATTACTACGAATATAAGAGCTTAGTTTTACATTATTATACAGTAGTGCATGTTTGTGTATGAATACAACAGTATATGCTCTTTTGCTATCAGGGATATGTACAGCAGGCTATCAACATGTATTAACTCTTCAAGTTTCTTTTAAAGCGCAATCAAGATGTATATTAAGTTGCATACAGCTTTCTTGAACAGAATTACTTGGATTTCCAACTCTTAATCATGAAATAAGATCGACTCTTTTCAAATCAACATTAACCAATTGGTAAATTCTTTCATTCCTATAGAGTAGTTTTTTTCATACACTTGAAACTATACTTGTTTTATTCTTTAAGCATTTAGAACATGTTTATGAATGATCCTGTAGAAATTTCAGTTGGCGACTGTCGGCTGCTGGTCCTCGGTACTTGGAATACTGCGTTGTTCGAATTAAAAGATATGTATGTATGTATAGCGGGCAACAACATTTTTAATACCAGCCGCGCCTTACATTGATCGCCTTGGCCTTGGCTTGGGCATATTATGCTTTTCCGAGTGATATCACCACAAACAAACTGTAACTTGAACTTTTATATATATCAACCATTAAAAAAGACATTGCGGTGGAGATGTAATGTTTTAGAAAACGCCCCTTATTTCTTTGGATTTTTTTGTTTTAAAAAAATCTCTTCCCTACTCAAAGATTAGCCAATCATGTAGCCTGTTGTTTAGAGCTGTTGTCGCGCACCATGTCCTCAAACATTTGGTGGTAGCCCTTAAAGGAAGCTTTAAACGTCGTGAAAGTATTTTCATCGAGTGATCACTTTCAACTGCTTCAAAATAAGAGTGCTTCTATATAGGGGTTTGACGGGCCGAGAATATGTAAGGATGGGATCTGACAGGTTTATTGATTTTTCCAGAAAAGTCATGGAAGCGAGGTTGGTCAGCACAGAAACTGTTGGCCTCTGTTCTTAACATTAGGGTAAATTAACACGAAAGATTGTAAAAGCGCGGAAACAATATACAACTAAAATCGGAAAACTTGTTGGTGAACTACGCCAGCTTAGTGCAAAGTATAAACAAACTGAATAGTAAATGAGTTTACAAAGTTACTCCGCTAATTAACGGGTTGGATTCAGTGTAACTCAAATATTGAAACTATTTAAATACGACAAAGCCAACAGTTTTCTTAATCTAAAATACCCAAGATGCTTGTAAATTGAAAACAAAATACAAAGATAACAAAAAAAGAGGGTCTAGAATGAAAGAGCCGAGATTCTCGTCCGAGAGATCCATGTCACGTTTATTTGTTCAAAAGGCTGATCCTTCTTCAAATAATATTTTTAACTCAGACATATATATTTCTCTAGACTAGAAGTTCTCTAAATCTTAAATTCCTTTTTGGAAACACACTTTGGCTAAATTGTTTGGTTCATTAAGCAAACTTTCTTTTTTGGATTGAACCTTCTTGGTCTGTTCAAAAATTTGAGCCGGTATAGGACTTGGTTTTAAGGTGGATTTAAAAAGAAGTCCACATTTATTTCAATTCGTTTAATTAAGATTATTTACTTCTTTTTTTGAAAAATTAAGAATTTGGGCCAATCAGTGAAGCTTAGTAGTAACAGCGTGAAGCCGCCAGAGGCTGATCGGTTCGAATGTTTGACTAGCGCAGGTGAGTCTCTGTCTCCTTCTATAAGAGCAGATTCAAAATGAAAACAAAAACGATCCATAATATGTGTTTCGTTTTCCAACACCTGTTAGTAGGTATTCGTGACTTCAAACATGATACTTGAACCTGAAAGAAAAGAAATAAAATGCGACCCAATGTCTTAAGTAATGAATTGATGTTATATATAACCCTTGAAGTGCAATAAAATACAGCTGAACAACGTGTTATCTCTTATTTGCTTTACCGGCACATGTATTCCTATTTGCTCAAGATAACAACCATCTCAAGCTTGGCATTGACCATTTGTTCTGGCGTAAATGTCATTGGAATACTGTAAATTCTCTCAATTTATTTCCTTTTTCCAATATTTTTTAAGGTTCTATATGCTGGTGATAAATTCCTCAATCACCAATCTATAATTACATATGAGTGGCTTAGTTGCTCATACAATTGTACGATTGTACGATTGTTGCGTATTCTGCCGAAACATTATTATTTAGTAGTTGATGATGAAGATAAACAATCTGCCTACGACGATGACTTGCCTTATTTTATTCAAGGCAGAGGAGAGTGGCACTTGTCGGGGATCTTGGCTATTCAATAATTAGAGATATATTTTTCCACAGGTGGGCCTTATTGGGACATTTTGAATTGTATAATACAGCTTACGATTCAAATTCTAATAATGGTATTGATCCCTCAGTAAGTTTATTTGACGTCTATTTACAATACCTAGCCACTTGCGGCTGTTTTCTGTATTCATGATTAATTCAATTATCAAAAAATCATAGCATTCTATTTCTCTTCTTCTGAGTTTTATTAATTTCTTCAATAGTACTGCTAATAAACTATCTACCACCTCATGTTTTAGAAAACTATATAATCCAACATATTCTCTGAATTCAATGGCTTTTTTAAATCGACGCCGAATAGAAGATTATTACTTTAGAGAATGATCATGTTAATTCACCAGTTGCCTTAAACCCAAGTAAAGAACAGCTGATTGATCTTTCTTTTTAATTCCAATATTTACGATATGTCAGAACCTTTTAAAAGCACAATATTCTAAACGTTTAAGACGTTAATTGTTTCTCAATATATCATTCTGATTAGATGAGTTGCAATGCCGGTATAAAATGTGAACACTTGTGCTATCTGCAAAATGACCCGTATTTTTAAGTGTGCTTTGGATTAGTATCAATTCTTTTTACAAATTGGAAAACGTCAAGTTGTAAGTTTCATATTAAGAGACAGAATGTATTCAACTTGTTTGTATAACTAAGAAAGATATTCTCCAGATTATAGATGATACAAGCAAACAATTTATTATTCTTGAGAAGTTGTTGTCAGCAGTTAGATGCCATTAATTTAATGAAACAACCACAAAGGCAATAAAAGTTTTAATTTTTAGAACTTGTTTTCAACTAATCATAATCAGCTATTGATTTGCTTCTGTTAGTTAAATAGATAGAAGATGGATTTTCAAGTTATATGTCTAAAAGTGAAAAGGTATATTTCTTTAATAATACAATTGGCTGACATTGCCCAACTCCTATTAACTTTGGTTAACAGTAACTATCGATTTTGATATGAGATGTTCTTGGGCAAATAGAGGACTGGGTAATATATCACTATCGTTTTAAAATAAGCTGAATTGATATCATGTCTTCAATACAAAGTTAGACTGCAATTCGCAAAATAATTCATTCAATCATAAGACCAAGCCCTCAATCTCATGTGATTTAAATGACGGCTTAAATCAAAAGATCTTGTTATTTGAATATCAATAACAAAATTTTAAGATTATTAGGATAATTCAAGCCTATATAAATCACGTTGTCAGTCCTGGGTAGTTTTCCATGATTGGCGAGGTTTACTCGTAGCTTTTGGTTACTATTGTGAATTACAATTGGCAGAATATAAACATGTTACTAATTTATCGCCTTCCCAGGTGTATTGACAAAGCATATAAGCCCTTCTTAAGAAACAATCACTGAAAGGTTTTACAACTTTTGCAGATTAAAAATGGATTTTTCCAGAGCGTCAAACCATTTCTTTTCAGAATTTATAGGCCTTTTTGTTCTAAATTTTCAAAATTTTCCTGAGGAGTCAAACTTCCCCCTTAATTTTCACGTTCTTTGAAGAAATATTATTGTTAACATTATTAATCCTGGTGAAGGTTTGGCTGTTGTTTTGTCTAATTATGCCTATAATAGAACTAGGATCCAATACTGTCAAGTTTCAGTTGGATCAAATCAGAAAACTTGATGAATATTCATCGTATTAATATCATCAACTCTACAAAGAGAATTTAAGGTTTAAACTTCTCAGCTAATAGGCTGAAAAAATAATTGGAAACTGCTTCAGTTGCTTCTTCAAGGGGCCTTATACATATGGGATAATATATTGCTTGTCTTAACTTTTGATTGATTCTTTTTCCTAGACATAAGAAACGCAGTTACTTTTGGTTAAATCTAAATAGCCTGTCAGTTCCATGTCAACTTTTATTCTAATTCGATTTCTATACGTATATCAAGGTTATAAAACAAGTCTTCTAGAAGCAAGATTACCTTTAGTTCCTTTATTACGGAAGCGGCACTCAATGTATATAGTCGAATTTCCAAGTAGTAGGATTTTTGGTAAAAGGCACCTTTAGAATCTTCGGCCTTTATCCGAAAACTTTGCAGATAATTGAAGATGCGGAATCATCGCCTACTTCTTTTGATCTTTACACGGCTTTTGTCTCATCTCCAGTTTACTAACTACAACACTTTGCCCTAGTCTTGGGAAGTGCCTGTTGCTTTGGGTGTTGACACTGTCGTGATCACGGATCGAGTGTAAACTTTACATTGTTATATTTGAACATGATGAATACGTCGAATCATGTATATCAATAGGCATACAGGCTGTTATTCATATCAAATTCCTTCTTCACAACTGCATCGATAGATATTATCATCTCTGTTTCGTTAAATGATCATAGAGAGACATGTATTTTCTGAAGAGAAAAATATTTTGACGCCTACTCTATATAAAAGGTATTTGGATTAAAAATGAAGCGACTCACCCCACGTTGTGTTTCCTAGTGAGGGGATAAGTTATACAGGGTCATTGAAACGTAATATAGATAGTTTGCATCAAACACTTGACGCTGTGAAAAATGAGTTTGGCAAACACTCATCGATCCCGTTAACAAGAATCTGGCCACCTCAGTCAGGCACAATACTGCCATAATGGTTATTAACTTTGGAATCAATACTATCATACTAATCTTAAACCATTCCATTAATTACTGCCCATAACATGTTTTTGCCTGGGGTATAGTCAAGAGATGGTAATACTAGAAGCTTTGCCTAGTTGTTATACAAATAAATGTATTTCCTACGATGAGAATCAGGATTCATTGTTATAGGATGAAGCTTGAAAAAACATCAAATTGGATTTGTCTTGATAGACATTTGACAAGGAATTTCTCATGTCCAACTTAAACATTACCTTTTGTAATATCATAAGGCCATTTAAAAATCCTTATTTTTTTTTCAGGGTTGCAACGCTTTGCCTATTAAGTGCCACTCTTGCTTCCATCTCTAGGTGTGGGAAAAGCTTCTTCAGATTAGTTCCTAATATACTACAATTTTACATATGCATCAGCTTTGGTGAGCTTTTTTTTGGCATTTCAATTAAAATTATATATTCTTGTTAAGAAAGTGGCTGCTGAGTGTAACGTTGTGATATGTAGTACTACTACCTCGAACAGGATTACAGTCAAGTTCTTTTTTCTCCAGTTGTTGTGACCTTTAGATATTGCAAACTAATCTCTAAACAGTAATGAGCTCATTAAAAATAAAAGTTATGATGATAAACCGCAATCCAACTGGCTCAAAATCGTTTGCTTTTATATAAAGCCTACACGGTTATCTTGATAAATACTGCCCAGCAATCAAATAGGCGTTATCTGCTTTCTTTGTTAACCTGTTTAGAAAGACTCTGCAGACTGAATACATATTTGACAAACATTACAATAATCTTTTGCTAACTTGATTTATTTTCTCGAAAGAATCCGAGACCCCTGTTCGAATTATGAAATTGCAACATTACTAAACATTTTTGTCGGAATCTAGCATCCTAATGGTTGGTCGGATATTATGTTACTCGTTACGGAATTTACCAAGTACAGAAATCTCCAAAAGAAAAGAAAAACAGAGGATATCTACAAACGGTATTTGATCGAGGGATAGGGATCAGCATTTTGTTTGTTTGTTTTTTTTCCTTTCCACGGACAATTAAGGTTACAATCAATGTGATTGTTCTTCTTATTTATTAAGTTGCTAAACAATCAAATTTAATGAAATAATAGCCCATGATTTTGTAAATTCATACTTTTTGGCCTTTATCTCTTCTTGACCTTATACTTTTCAGAGGAGTAGAATCTAGATTGCCAGTTGACAGAACAAAAAAAACTGCAATCCTTGTATCATCTTAAACATTTCTTGAAAAAACATTCCAAGTGAGCAATATTAATCCGCTTTGCCTATGGTACATGATGCCATTGAAACCATAATCACCCTCCATTCTTTTTGTTTGACTCAGTAGTTCGCTTGTCCTTAACTCTGTTACTACCAATATTGGTTACCAAACCATTCACCACTTTGGTCTACATACACGGTTTTGATAGTTGTGTACGCTTTGTAGTTTCTTCACTTTTTAGGACTGGCCTTGTCTCCGTGTCACATCCAACTCTCAGGTTTAACGACAAGCTATCAAGTTCAGCTGTTGAGCTACATTCTAAATGAGCCTTCTCACAAACTGCTTCTAACTTGGGGTGAAATGTCGCTAAGATGAGCACTAGTGCGACTGATCTTGCAAGTCTTCATTCAGGGGTATATAAAACTAGTCTCGTTTATCAAAAACAAAACCTCTTCAACCAATGATATATATACCAATTTAGAACCGCTTATCTTTCTCATATATGGTCCACCAAAAATAACATCCAACCCTTGGGTTAAATTACTCACATAAATTCGCAACACTACAACCATTCACCAACATTTCGATTCCCTCCAATCATGATAATCATAAAACTTACAAATAAAAACTTTTTTTATTTTTATTTTATTTCAAAAGAAATATACATGAGAAACGCACAAACTTGCGTATTTTTTAAATATGTGATCTGGTCAATTGTCGTTACAAAATTGTTTTTAATAGCATTCTTGATCTCGTTCAAGACATGCCGATATTTCAGGTTTTTCCTTTGGGAAATTTTAATGCACTCACATATTTTTGATGATGTTGTTAAAAGTTAATTCCGTGCAAAATCTGAGCTAGGACGTAGAAAATAAATAAATAATGTTCGTCATTTTTGTTACTGAAGACTAAGGCGAGACAAGCGCAGTCTTGAAATGGTTCCAATTGGAAAAATCATGACTTGTCGGGAGATGAAAAGATATAAGAGATATGGCATGGCTAAGATCTTGTTATATGTCTCTTCAGCTATTATTTTTACCCATTCCTATCGAAATGTCAAGGACTAATGCTGATGAAACAGATATAGAGCATGTCGATTTTTGTGTAGTGGTAAATTCTATACTTGGGTATGCAAAGGTGAGAAAGTATAAAGGCATTATCGCCAATTTTTCAAATAGATTATCTGTTGCCAGATGTTGGAAAGGTTAGTTGCTTGCAATCACGGCGGTTTTGCGACGTTTGGCATCAGGGCCCTCCAAGCCCATACCAGAAGCAGACGTCGGTGAAATGGAAGAATGAGTTCTGTCTTTTCTCTTCTTCTTCTTCTGAGGGTTACGCATGATGGTAGCGTCATCATTTGATGATTCGGCTGCGGCACTCTGATCGAGACGTAGTTTATTGGCAAAGTGCAAAGACGATGATGTTGGTATGGCTTTCAAAAGGCCACCTCCCAAAGTCGAACTACCGTTAATGTTTCCGGCTTTGCCATTAGTAAGTGTGCCGTTTGGACTTACACTGGGTGGGACATCAAATCCTTTTCCATAGGCTAATTTATTAACATCAAAGTCGGGTATTCCTGTAGGGGGTGTAGCACCAAGGGATCCAATAGCTCGCTTCAGCAAATCGGGTTCGTATGCCTGAAGATATTTAAACTTGTACTCTTGGCCAGGTGCAGTTTGTGCTTCGGCACGAGAGAGCTTTGGAACTGGTTGCTGGTATTGACTTTGAGTTGAAAAAACAATGGACAATAAGGTTGGTGTATCATCACCTCGGGTCATAGAAACATTTCCAGGCTGATCAACTCCACGGGGAGGGATATCATGCTTTCCTGGTAAGTCGGCAATGTGATTTTTGTAGGATTTACGGAGCTTGCGTTTTTCTCCAGTAAGGGGATCGAAACGGGCAACAGAGGAAGCAAGATTTCCAAGACCATATAGGTCTATAAGATTGTGTGTAGCCGAAGGTCGAGAGGGTTCATATACTAGTTGGGAAACGGTGTTATTATTCACTGTTATTCACTTTCTATCAAACCATCAAGTTTCAAGCCTTTGCAAACAAAAAGTAACAAAGAAGGAAATGGGGGTAAAAAGACAACTAAGAAGCAAAGAAAAGAAATGTAAAAAAACACGAATACATACCTTTATCATTATTTTGAAGATATACACCAAAGTCGTCAGACATGGAGGCAGGCATACTACTTGTAATGATGGGTCAAAGTGTTGTGGACTAGAACTGTAAAAGCTGTGGGGTGGCAGATACACTTCAAAAATCGGGTTGGATATGGGTCTGGGGTAGTTTGCAAAAAAATGAAAACAAGGGTCCAATTGTGATTTCTTCTTCTTTTCAAATGAGATTTTTTAATAGATCAAATGATCTTTTTCAAGTTTTTTTTTTTTTCTTCTTTTCTTCTACTACACGATTGGTAATGAAATGCCTTGTACAAAGAGGAGATAAGTTTTTTTAAAAAAATATAGATATCGCAGGAAATAAAAATAAATTCAATCAGTGAACAGTCAATATAGACAAGTGCGGTTGATTAAATATTATGACCAGATAGGAGACTGCGAAATAGGAGGGGAGAGGGAAATAAAACGAATGGAGATAAAATGATCAATTAAAGATTTTGTGAACAAAAGACGCGTCAAATAAATCGTAAGGATTTAGGACGAAAGGTGGATTTAGATGATTAAAAAAAAAAAGTAATCAAAATCCACGCTATATCTTATGGGTAGTTTTAAAAAAATGTGGCCAACTTTTGGTACTTGATGTTTGTCGAAGATATCAAAAGATGTGCAGCTGTATTATAAAGCAAATGGCTTTTCTCTTGACTCCCTTTTATTTAGAATAAAAATGGTATCTTAGTGTCAAAAAAGAATAAAACAGATCCTAATGATGAAATATACAACAAACTAAACGAAAAGAATGAAAGGTAATCCAAAGAAATGCCCAAGTTAATCGCCAAATGGGATGAGGTGGAGAGTGTGTAAAGGAAAAGGTGGCGTAGAAAGGTGGTGGCGTAGAAAGGTGGTGGTGATGATAAAAGTTGCGGTGTGCAGAGAAGTGGGTGGCATCACCAATACAAGACCCATCGTTAATTAGCCTGCATACCCAAAACCACACCACTAGTACATAGCTACCAGTCAACAAAAAGCATCCCTTTCAATAGTCCAAGCTGTATTGCTGATAATCCAGCATCGGGACCCGTGATATCATCTTAATACCGGGTCGCCACAGTCAGAAAATGGTTCAATCATACTGTTTGGAGAGAAGGTTCTGGAACCGGACAACTTGAAATGAGAGTGATAAGCTCAAATGTGAGTTTATTAAATCCCGACATTTGGTGCCGACTGCATCATGGTTCGCGTGACCTTGTCACACACTCGTGAGACATTACTTGTAACACTTGGTTGCATTATTTGCATTATTTGCAACAGATATTTTGCAATGATAAGGCATTTCATGATTTCATTATAACATCACGTGAACAACAACTTTTTATTGGTATATAGGGTTATACCCTAATTTAATTTCTATGTGGGAGGATCGATGTTGTGCCAGTGACTGTGAGTTTGGTGGATACCAACCCATGCCCAAACATTGACTTACATAACTGAAATTCATTCCATTAGTAATCCTAATTTCAACTTGATTTGGTATCCTAGCAGCATTTTCCCTATATAACCCCAACCCTGCTTAAAAATTTTCTGTGGTGCGGCTTAAGTCAAGATGTGACTTGGCTGGCTATGGGTTGAGGGCACGTAGTACGGGCACCTACTGGAACCCCTACCCGCTGTGTGCTCACACTCAAACTTTTCCTTCTTCCCTTTCCCTCTTCTCCTCTTTCCTTGCGTTGTCCTAAGTTAGACCTTTTCCGACTCCAACTCGTTCGACATAATATAGACAAGGTTAGTGTTACTCGTCATGATTTTCGATTGAAATAGAATGCGAATTATTGTCCGATGTTTTTTCCTCAATATTTGTTAGTCCCGATATTCAAGTTCAAAAATGCTACGACCGTTTCAACTGTGCACCGACTGTAAAAAGACATTCTTCAGCTTTTAGAATGATTTACGACCGTTTGAAATGTACATCATACGATTTGTTGATTAATTACAGTGTTGAATGTTATGGAAGGTGGATTGTTTGTGTTGACTTGTCGTGGGTGCAGTGTGGAAAATTTTTCACTTGATACCAGCATTTTCGAATCATGGAACATTGTACATATTTTGGAGGAACAATTAGGCATTCTATTTAAAAATTTTAAATTCACATACTAACTCATGATAATAGATGGCTTTGGCTCCTCATCCTAAGATCGTCAAGAAGCACGGCAACAAGAAGTTCAAGCGTCACCACTCTGACCGTTACGCACGAGTTGGTGAGTCATGGCGTAAGCCCAAGGGTATTGACAGTGCCGTCCGTCGACGATTCCGTGGCACTGTTCGCATGCCCAAGATTGGTTACGGTTCCGACAAGCGCACTAAGTACTTGGCTCCTTCTGGACTTAAGAGCGTTGTTGTTTCCAACGTCAAGGACCTTGAAACCCTTATCCTCTCCAACAAGTACTTTGCTGCTGAAATTGCCCACAACGTCTCTTCCAAGAAGCGCGCTGAGATTGTTGAGAAGGCTAAGACTCTTTCCGTTCACGTCACCAACGCTACTGCCCGTCTCGCTACTGAGGCCTAAATTTTGTCCATTTATTGAAAAATATAAATTAATGAAATTTGACATGATATGAAAAAAATTGCCTTCTTTCCGCCAATTTGTAATGTATATCACTCGGTTAGTTCAGGTAGTAATGATAAATTAAAAATAACAAAAAATTTGAAATGATAAATAAAATTTTTTTTCTTTGAAACTGTTTTTTATTTTATTTGGTAATTGTATTTTTGTCTTGAGTTTTGCATAATGAAATTCAGAATTGTAGGCTTTTTTTTTCCTATACAGTTTAGGATAACATACATGTAACTTTGATACATACAAATCCAGGACTATAATCCAAGTATTGTGCAAGGCGCACTCCCATATTTACTTTTAGGACTTGGATATATTTGTAAATCAAAAAGAATCAGACAAATTTAAATATAATAAATTTAAAAAAAGTATATAAAATAAAATAAAATAACAACAACAAAAGACTGTATACGTAATAAAATAAAAAATAATAATAGGAATAATAAATCATTTCAAATCAAAGAAACAAACAACAAAAAATAAAAATAAAAATAATATATAAATATAATAGTTAGGATAATGCAAGTTTGGATAGTCAACTAGTTTAGTCATAAAAGTAACAACAGAAAATAACAATAAAGTCATAAACAAACATCATTAAAAAAAAATTCCAGATTAATTCTTGCGATATTCAGAATCATTTATATCGGAATTGGAGCTGGTAGGAACAGGATCGGCCAAAATGGTTCTCAGGTTAGGAAGCTTGCGCTTGCTTGTTTGGGAATGGGCGTTTAATGGGGAGATGGTTTGGTTAACTGGAGATGTTAATGTAGAAGGGATCGGTAACATGGTAGGCGAAGTAATGGCATTGAGACTTTGTGGGTGAGGTTGGCTATGGCTGGGAGTGACTCTGGGGACAGATTGATTGAAACCAGGATAGTTGGGCATGGCACTGGAATTGTTATATGACTGGATTTGGCCAATTGAAGGAAGCGACTCACCGTTGGCACTCAAGCTACGGTGCTGAGACTGAGACTGGCCTTGGGTATGATAATAGTGCTCCTCGGACCTTGGCTGATAATAGTTGCCCTTGCTAAAGCTCTGCTGAGATTGATTAGCGGCAGAAGGCACATTATTAAGACTGCTCAAACCATAAACAGCATTCTGTGGATGTTGGCCCATACCGGAGTATTCCCGCTCTCGCTGCATTCTCATCTCCATTTCCATTTCCTGCTGGTATTGTTGCTGTTGCTGGAGCCTTCGTTCCAAATCCGAAATCCTATTGAACTGGGCCTGTTTCAATGGGGGACTACGGTTAAATGCAGATTGGAGATTTCCAACAAAAGATTTCAAGGTAAGGCTCAAAAAGGTTCCTAGTCCAGGCAAGTCAAAAGAAGTAAAGGTCTCAGACGCCACCAAGGCCAAAGTAAGGGCAACACTACCATGAACCTTTTCGAGACCAGTTTCAGTGCAAGTTCTCTGAAGCATGCTGTAAAGAGCATCATCATCAGTCTCTTCATTCAAGTTTTGACTAAAGTGATTGTCAAAGTGGGGTTCAACATTGCATTCCTTGTTATTCATATCAACTTCATATCGATAACACCAAATGATAACAAGCGTGATCATTTCAAAGTACGACCACATAGTTTCAGGGTAACTAACAGAGTTGGGGGTCATGTTGAACAAGGTCTGGGTTCCAGAAACAAGCATGAGTCTGAAAATCTCACTGCACTTGAAAACTAACCCGCAAATAGCAGGACCAGACAATTTGGAGTCAGCAATAAGAGTTTCCACAGTTCTGAAAAGAGCAGAGGCAACATCGTTAGGAACTTGGTACCGAAGGGTCTCACGCACCACAGGCACGTCAATCAACAATCTGCTGCGCGCAAGTAGCAAAGCAAAGTATGAGCTGATGATGAGAGGATGTTGGAAATTGCGAATCATATCTAGCAAAGTAGAGGGTTGGCTTGAAACCAAGGACTCATCAATAATAATGGATAAGGCAATTGGTAACGAGTTAAACAAAATTTGAGAACTCAACTGACCTTGTCCAGGGTGGATATCAACAGCGCCCTTTTGAAGAGTGTTTATGGCAGAAAGCAAACGAACTCGGTGTTCTTGACCCTTGTAATTGTCATTCATGGCATGGACTTGTAAAGAGCAAGCGTCACTAAGAAGTGAGGTAGCCAAGATACGCATACCCATGGGAGAAACGCCGAGCTGGGCAATGGAGTAAGAGTCAGCAGAAAATCCTCCATACAAAATATCAAGTCCTTGGCCATAAGTGATGCGGTTAGGTAAAGACAGGTTGTTAGCGTTGGCATCAATAGAATTCCAAAGTGCCTCTGAGCAGGGTAGTGTCATATTGGGTGGGATATCAGAATAAGCTAGAGGAGATGGGTAGTTGAAGATTTGCACAAGAGATGTGAAAACAATAAAGGTAGCAAAGTAAGCACGGATCACAAGTTCACCATCAATAAAAGACTGCCATGAACTAGGTGGAGACATTTCAGAGCTTTGAAGGACACCCCGAAACTCAAAAACAGCCTTTTTGATTTCAGAAGAAAGAAGAGTACGAACAGAGGAAATATATTCAATCTCACGAACGTCACCAGTCCAGCTAGCATATATGATAGAAGTCAACAGAGTCTGTAAAGCCCATAATGGAATAGAGGCAGAGGACGAAGAGTTGAGTTGAAAGTCCTTTGCAACCTCGACAATAGAAGAGACGAGGTTACGAGAAGTCTTTTGTAGGAGCTGGGACATGGCATGTTCACGGCAAAGCAAGGCTCCAACGGAGCAAACACCAAACAAAAGAGAAGGAGCAACAGTGGTAGGATCAAAAGTGCGTGGGTGAAGGAAAGGAAGCTGAGGTTGAAAGTAAAGAAAGTAAGTAGCAAGGTAGCGGTTGAGTTGGATGCGTGTGGGGTAAGGAGCTTGCTGGGACTTCAAGTGATCGCCAAAGCCTTGCACCTTTGGTGAAGACTGATCGGGAAAGTAGCGGAGGAGAGAGGAATGAGGAAAAGTAGCATTGATTTGGGGGAAATAAACATCGCTGTACTGAGATTTATGGGGGATACTGAGTTGTTGTGCTTGGGTCTTGTGCTGTGGCAGTGGGCTGTTGAATGTGACAGGAGGGGGGCTAGGAGGGTGTGACTTTTTAAGGATAGCTGGCTGAGGGAGTGAGTAGTGATGAGGTTGAGGAACTGGATGTTCCAGTTTAACCTTTTTAGGGACGGGAAGTATAGATGAATTCTGAGATTGGTTATTGTTGATATGGTTGGTAGTAGCTGTAGCAGCATTAGTAGTACCCTTGTTGTATGGTGATGGAGGAGGAGTGCCAGACTTTTTACCTCGGTTAGTCAAGGACTGATGGAGCTCTGTCATCAACAGAGCGGCACTGATGTCAGCATCATTATTTGCAGGAGTTGACAATTGTTGAGAAGGCGTGTTTTGACCGTTGGAATACCAGCTGTTGACGTTGGAAGAGGCTGACGCCAAAGTAGCTAATGGATCTGATCGAATGGCTGCTGTTGGGCGTGGGGGTTTCGCTCTGATTGTGGTTAAAAGCACATTACTGGCGTTGATATTGCTACTGAGATTAGGATTGCCCTCGGACTCTTCTTCCTTGTCTTCGTTGACATCGTTGAGAAGTGCAGTAATGTCAGAAGTTGAGGAGGAAGAAGCCTTGCGTTTACGTGTGCGGGTAATGTTATCAAACTTGATGCGGATAACCTCGGGAGCACCCGGGATATTGCACTTTGGTTTTCGTACCCTGCGACCATTTGAAGCGTTTGGGTCAGAGTTGGTTGATTTGTCAGACTTTCCGGAAATGGGGGTAGATTCGGAAGCAGGAGGAGGAGATGGAGAGGATGATGATGGAGATGTAGCGATTGAATCACCGGTAGATACCTCGGATTTTGGTGGAGCTGGAGCTAAAGGATGCGGGTGTTGAGACGAGACTTTAGCCTTGTCCTCGGTGGGGGATTTAGTAATGTTGGTAGAGTTATTTGGGGTGTTGATGATGAATTTGCCAAATTTTCCAGTAGAAGAGGTGGGACTAGTAGCAGTGCTATTGTTTCCTTTGCTGTTAGAGGTAGTAGTTGGAGTAGTATTGGTATTAGTGTTGGTGTTACTGTTGTTGTTGTTATTGCTGCTGCTGCTGCTGCTATTAGTACTACTGGAGCCATTCTTTCCATTTTTGGCATGAACTGTACGGTCATGACGAAGAAGTAAATCGCGCCGGACAAAAGTGGACGGACATTTATCGCAGTGAAAGGGGCGTTCTTTTGTGTGAGAGCGCTCATGTCGAGATCGGTGCTCACTACGCGAAAAGGCCCTGTCACAGTAGCAGCAACGGTACCGCTTGAGCTTCTTGTTGGGATCGTCTACCAAGACCACTGAAGTGGGAGCCGATGATGCTGGAGCCGAAGGCGAGGTTTTAACTTTCCATGTTGGAGTAGTTGTCGTTACTAGGGTTGATTCCTTTGGAACCGACAGCTGAACGACGTTCATTGGAGTTGATGGTGACGAAGAGGAAGACGAGGACAACCCCGAGCCTGGAAGTTGCGAGGCAGCGTTGTTGGGTGAAACTGTTGACTTGTTCAATGCTGGTGCTGGTGCTGCTGTTCTGAAATCACTGAGCGGGGTAGCTTGGGAAGGGTCCTGTCGGGGCTTTGAGTTATCGGGTTTTGGCTCGGTACGGCTCTTGCGGGAGGTCTTCCGCGGTTTCTGTGGGGTAGTAACTGTTCTGTCGTCTTGAGCTTTTGAAGCTGAAGAAGCTGAGGTTCTTGATTTAACAGGCATGTCAATTGGCGATGTAGGGGAAGAGGAGGAGGAGGAGGAAGAAGAAGAAGAAGAAGAAGAGGTAGTAGTAGAAGGGGGAGGAGGCACCAAAGACGGGCCTTCTGCTGCGCTGGCAATCATTTAGTAAGAGGTTATAATGAGATTGGGAGCATTCAGAGTTAAGAGAGAGACAAAATAAAAGTCAGCAGGAAAAACAGCCATGCAAAAAAGGTATGTAAGAGGGGTGGCCGTTATAAACGGTACCAGGAGGATATAGGCCTATTATATATATATATAATATATAGGTAGGTTGTCAGGGCCTCTTTGGACAGACGCAAATACTGACAAATGTGTCGAGTGTTGGATCGGAGAAGAAGGTGTGTAAAAAAATAAAAATAAAAATAAAAATAAAAATAAAAAATAAAAAATAAAAAATAAAAAATAAAAAATAGGTCTTTGGGGTAACTGGGGGTTTACTCGCCGTAAATAGTGGCGGGTTGTGCGTGGGGCTTACAAAGTAAAAAGGGTAAAAGCAGAGTTTAGCCATGTAAAAGGGCAATGTAAAATATGTATGCGTGTGGGTGGGTGTGTATGAAATATGGCAGTTATATTCAATCACCATGCAGTCTGGCCGGTATTGGGCGGGCTGTCTGTTTTACTTTGAGGCCGCAAAAGTTTCGACAGGTTAATAATCGGTAAAGATTATGGTCGAAGCCACTCAATTGCCGCAGAAGCGTCTCAGACCAACTGGCACCTGGCACCTGGCACCTGGCACACCTGGAGACTCAGCATCCCTCAGTTCTCGGAGATCTCAAACGAGGGAAATTGTACCACAGTCTGTATCTACCGCTTGTCATTTACTGTCTGCCGTGCAAACACGTCAAGCAGGCTTCGTGGCTCTTGGAGCCTGGTCAAGGTCCGGACTACAACAAAGCCGCCTAGGGGCAAGGGAGGAGGAGGAGGGGTATAGTAATATAGTATAATATAGTAATAGTAATGGCAGTAGTAGTGGTAATCGTAATAGTGATGGTAACAGTGGTTCGGTGTATGCTTTCTGCGGATGTGGAGTGGGGTCTTGGCTCGACTGAGAGGATTCTGGCCAATCAACCAGGGCTGGGCGGTTCTCGTCGTTGCTGTTTTTTTCCTTTTGTGCTCATTTGTGCTCGTTTTGGCGTTTGGACGTAAAAAAACAAGCATACAAACATGGTCCAGGTCACGTGCGTGCTGGATGGGACATCTTTTTGCCCCTTCAAGACGGAATGAGTAATCTTGCCAGATTAGATAATCTTTTGGAGATGACTAATAATGCAATAATACTGCTGATAGCTCAACAAGAGGATCAGCATTTGTCCTTCAACCTGGATTGGAACGAAATGGGTCTTTGATAAAACCGTAGTTTGGCTGCTTTGAAGATCGATGGATCAAGCATATAATGCTAAATTAAATGATAATAATATCATCATGGTATTAGGAGGTGTATATACGTAATCACATCTAATGTGTAGAGCTTGCTTGAAAAACGGACTGCCAGAACAGTATTGAAAACCACGAGTAGATTTTAGGGCTGGCATTGGTATATTGATATATTGATATACCGATAGATGTATATGCTGACGCTGACACTGCTACAGTATAATTTCAACCATCCTCAAATGTTTCACAACAGCAACTGAACTGATGGAACAAGTTATACGCATATGACAGTCGTTGCAAATTAAGGATTTCCAAAAACAAGCCGACCGACAGCGCAAGCAACTATGATCCTCGAGACGAGTTTTGAGTTTTGAGTTTTGTGAAACCACTGTCTCAAGGATATCCATGATGGCAACCGTGGCACAGGAACACGCACAGGTAACAGTTCTCTAATCCACGATTCCGACACACCTTTTATATTCGCATAATCAAACTCTAAGAAAAGAGTAAAAAAAACAAGTAAAAAACTAAAAATTAAAAATTAAAAATAAAAAAGTAAAAAGGCTTACAAGTATTTGTGATATTATACCATCCCTTGGCAGCATTGAACAATATTAAAAATGCGATTGTTATTACTTGTTTTTTTGTCTTTAAATGGGTTAAATTGAAGATATACTCATTTTGTAAAGTTTTTACAATTTTCAAGCTGGTCAAAAAGCATTTTATTTTATTTTTTAGCCCATTTTTGTAAAATTTCACATTTGGATTTGAATATGCAAGGGCTAGGGAAAGTATAAGCTGGAGGGGCATGGACAAATGTGACCTTTTTTTAAAATGTGACCCTTTTTAAATGTGACCTTTTTTTTTTTTTTCTTTTAAAGCCAGCGAGTATAGTCTAATTGGTAAAGCGTACCGTCACTGTGATTACCACGGTTTTTGGGCTTGCTTTCACAGGTTTTCCTTCTCCTCTCTTTACTTGATAGAACCCAGAGTGCTACTACAGCGAAGGGCCAATGGACAGTAGCAGTAATAGTAGTAATAGTAGTAGCAGTCATGGTCCACGGACTGGTCGCGGGACTTTTCCTTACGGAGTTGTTTCCCTGCATTCCGTGCCTAAATTGGGTCCTGATTGAACTGCTTCAGAATGCCGTTACGACATTGACTGGGAATTGGGGTCTAAATTGGGCTGATCCTAGGGTCCCGGACAAGTGCCTATATAAAGTTAGAATGACATGCTTTACTTGTGGCAACTTTACGCGGACAACCCACCAAGATTCTCGGCATCGAACTGCTCAGCTAGTTGGAATATAGCCATTGTAAGAGTTGCCATTAGCTTCCAGAAAAAGAAAAAAAGAGTAGATAGTCCAATTTGGACTTTTGAGATTAGATAGCGGCGACGATGACGGCCTTTGTGAGGGGTATTTTCTTGGGTTTTTTCCTCAGCCTTTTTGCCTTTTTGCCTTTCTACATGGCCAATTAAACCATGGAACCTCACACATCTGGCCCCGAGTATCTGTAGTAGGAATTTGTTTTTTCGCTATTATTGACTCAAGTCTTATCAGCCTGTCGTTCCCAAATTTATTACATATTTCTAAATGTATCTATATACATAAATTGAAATACCGAATACCTTTTTTCCATATACGAACAAGGCCAACTTTATTGTGTGGCTCGTGTGCATTTGCTCTTTGAATTTAGAACGATTCATGGCTATGTGTAGTAAGGTGGGGTGTGTGTATTAATCTTGTTTATCCTTTTTTCAGTCTAATTGCTTTTAACCTTTCATGTATTTCCACCAAAGTCTAAATGGTTGAGAAGAGGAAATCCATTTAATTCACGAGGGCGAAATACCAAAAATTTCAATGACCGTGGTACTCAAGATCAATAACCAGGGCTCTTGTTCATATACTAGGAAAGCAAAAGGCATAACTCTATCCATATTGGCCCTTACCCCACAATCCACACACTCAAAAACAAACCTTAAATATACCCATGCGTGTGTGTATATCAGCCGCTCGTGTACATATTTCAGCACGTGACTAGTCATTACAATTACAGTTACAATAACTAGGCAGCGGTTGTATTGGGTCACATGCCTGGGCTCGGCTCTAGTTGGCCAATTACGGAAAGCAGATAACAAAAGTCTACAGGATGGACATAAATACATTCGAGTCAAAGAAACACATCACACAGGACCAAGACATTGAACAAAAGCAAATATTCGGATACATGCCTGTTGCAATGTTTTTATTTTCCATGAGAGTTTAGTAGGCAGTTGTCTTTTTTTTATTTTTATTTTTTTATTTTTATCAAGCGGATTTACATGTCCGTTTTGCATTATTTGTCATCTTTCAACTGAAATATAGGCACAGCAGCACGGGAATGTACACAAATTTTAATCGCTCTAGGGATCTAACAAGACGGCTAGCAATATTTTGCATTTGCTTGGGTTTCAAGATATATGTGTGGGGGGAGGGGGAGAAAAAAGGAAAAAAAGACATGGAACATCTATCTAGGCATCAGTCACGTGGAAGCATCGGTTCAAATCGAAAAGGTTCCATCATCATCAGTTTTCGTAATTAAAAGCAAAAGAAGAGCCTAGGCGTCAACATGAGAATAACACAGGCCAGCCATGGGGTGCGATGGTGGATCAATTGTTCTGACTAGGCGTTATACAGCCGGTAGCAATTTAGTCCACAGCCAATCGAGCGAAACAAGAGGTGGATTATGGTTAGTCCCGCCAAAAAATGCCTTTGGCCTTGATGTAGCAAGTCTCTGAAAGACTCGTGAGGGATATATATAAAACAAGGTTTTTGAACAATTGGATAAACACATGTATACACGCGAGGTGGGGGGAAATATATACACGTTCTAGCAAATAGTAAATAGTGGATCAAAGACTACAGGTGCATCACTGTAAGACCAAGAACCAACAAGCCGTTATCTTTATTGTCTGTATTATATAAATGGAACTGGGTATTCGATACTCCATTGTGGATATTCATAAACCCAGGCAGGCTAAATTACAGGCTTTTCCTTTTATTTCTGCCCGGATGTACGGCGGGTGCTCCGGAGAATTTGTGATTTATATGGTCTACACATAAAGTTCAGGGGAAATCGTGAGCCTTGTTTTTGAAAAGATCAGGGTGTCAGTGACAAGGAACAAGTTGTAGACCAAGCCCTTCAGTTCTCAACCAGTACCAGTTATTCAGGGAAGCTAATCATCCTATTGCCGACGACTCGTGTGTTGAGAGAAGGAGCGCAGAAAGAAAAAAAAAAAAAAAAAAAAAAATTATAATTATAATTATAATTATAATTATATAATTACATATACCAAGCATACAGTAAAATAAAACGGTCCAACATGCCACTTTCTAAAGGCAGAAACGCGTATATAGTTTCATCATTTCAAATTTACTCTTTCTGTAGCAGTGGGATGGTGGGATGAAGACCTGGCCACTGCCTTATATTTCCTTTTACGCCACAGACCCAGCTCTGTAAATTTACTGTATGATGACTAAGGCGCTCAAGATTAGGTAAGATATTACATATTAGTCATCTTTATTAATAATAAGTCGATTTAACTTAGTTTAATAAAAATTTAATCCACTGGTTTTATTAGTAACGGCGCAGGCCATTGGTGATTAACAGTAGTAAAAACCTTACCCATTGTTCAATTCCTCCTTTGTTCCTTCTTTTCCATTTTCTTTTCCCTCCATGCTAATCAACATTAACTAATACCCTCCATTGAAAGTACCGATTTTTTTTACAAGATACCAACAGCCAGTTTTACGTTGTATCGTTTTGACATGCAAACAACACGCTCTTAGCTTGGGTTTATTCTTTTGGCGAAATGCTACCGGAAAATGAGCAATATATAGGTGGGGCAAAGAATACCATTTTTCATGTTTTTTTGTATAAAGTTTAAAACAAGACAAGATGATACAGAATGAAAGAACGGGAAAACTAGGAAGATTCAGCTTTAGTATCTTGGATTTGTCTGTTTGTCTGTTTGCAAATTGCTGTTTCTAATTGGCAGTCTCACAGTCCGCAGATCCGACCCTGACCCCACCCTTTCCAGTTTAATGTATATATACATCATATAAGAGCTGCTATTACAGTGGAAAAATGGCAAGCTCGGAGCAATGCGGAACATTTGTTTGAAAATGATTTGGTGAAAATAAAGCGTTTTAAGAGGCGGAAAATTTATCGTAAAGGGCAATTACCCCATACTTTTGGAACAGTCCAGTCTATTATTATTTTTGTCTAAGCAACCAATTTACAAGCGCTGGCTTGAAGGCCGTAAATGGACAGAAGTTGGATGAAAAAAATAATAAAAAATAATAAAAAATAATAAAAATAATAAAAAATGGATAATATGAAAATATAATCCATTAAAAAGGAAACAGGATTCATTTGTTGGGAGTCAGAGCTTGGATAACGAATGGAAAAATGGGAACATATGGATTCAGTTTAAATTGTAGTTTTTACACCTTGCCTTGCTTTGACAAAATAAGCAAAACGATTGATAGTCAAAGAACAGTATAAAAACACTTGGATTACAATTGAATCAAGAGTTTCAATATGGATAGCACAGGGCTGCAAATGTAAACTAGACTCTGGCCATGCTACTTTGATCGATTTGGAGTACGGTTTGTTCAAATCAAGTTGTGTGTTTTTTCAATTGCCTTTAGATGCCGACATCCTGGCATTGTCCAACTACATAATCCATTTCTTAAACACAAGCTCTCGTATTGATGTTCGACTGTTGCTTTGTCCGGTTCAAAACCATTAGCCCGAATAACGAGTGTTGAATCACAGGACAGTCAGGTGACACGCATACATTACATGGGCAGTTGGAAACTCGGCTTGTTGCCAGGTTAGTGAACACAACGAGCAGCTTGGTTCCGAAGATTGCAAAAGTTCACCGCTGTGTGGCTGATTTTGCAAAAACGCAAATGAAAGTTAAGAAAAAAAATAAAATAATAATAATAATAATAATAATAATAATAATAATAATAATAATAATAATAATAATAATAATAATAATAATAAAATAAAAATAAAATAATAATAATACTAACAACACATGGAATAAATCTACCAATTTACAATAAATACAATACATGTCGTATGCATGGATACATCTCAGTTTAAAGCCTGACAAGCCTTTTCTTCCAGCTCCAATTTTACTCCGACAAAAGACTCCTCGGAACTTGGCCACCAGCACCAGGCTGGCCTCTATTGGCACGTTCAAGAAATGCTGTCACTCGAACAGGCTAGGTACTCTAATTCTGAACAGCTGGTTTTGCCTTTCAGAAGATGAACGGTCCTTGTCATGGATGTCATGATATTCTACAACACCGTTGCCGGGATGAGCTTGCGATTCGGATCAGACTCTACGGCTCTGTCCAGGACGTTCATTTGCTATTGTTTTTTTTTTAAATTTTTTTTTAAATTTTTTGCCTTTTGCCAGTACATACGGACAAACAGCCCAAAGCTTCTAACAAGGCATATGGAAGTGTTGCCGGTTCCATCAATCGTGTTAAAGGTCAAAGTTGATCCGGCCCAGCTGCGGCTTTCACTTTTGTGCTGGACGTTGCGGGATTGAACATGGCCCCACCACGACTGGTAAAAATCTTCAAAAGTTGCATTGATGTTGATTATTTCTCTCAGGTCAAAGCCAGCAGGCTGCGCTTGTATTTTGCAAAATCATGTGGGTTGGACCATTTTCACAGGCACGTCTACAACTTGTAATGAAATGAGCGTCTGTTGGTGCTATTGTCGTCGCCATTGCCTTTTATTTTTTAATTTTTTAATTTTTTTAATTTTTACGCAGCTTCAGCTACCCCACGTTGCCGCTTTTTACCCGATGTAACAGCGATCGAACCAAAACGAAAAAGCCACACAGGCAAAAAGAATTTACCGCAGCACTTGCCTGCCACCACCCAAATACGTGTAATACGTGTAAATTCGTCCACACACTGGAAATTTCCTTATTTGGCTATTATGCCAACCAACCACCAGCTGGAACGAAAAAAAAATTGCGCTCCTGCCTCTGGGCATCTGAAAAAAATGAAAATCGCGCTGGCGGTACGTGGAGCACGGGAAATGGGGTTTGGCTCCGATTTAAAGCTGGTGTCTTTAATGCATCAAGTGATGTGTATGAGCTACACCTGTAAATCCGCCTGAAAGTTTCGCTCAGTCCGAGGTCAAGTCACATAGTCACAGTCGCCGTCAATCATAAGCCTATATATATTATATATATATATTATATATATGTACATGAAAAGGCCTTAGCCAGATCATGAGTTGTCGCAAAAGACTGCAATGTAACCACCGGGTATCTAAATCGTGCAACCACTGTGGGGGAGGGGTTAAAACAAGCCGGCAATCGGTGCAAAATGTAGCCAAACTAAAAGCAACAGCGCTGGAAGTCTCAACAATCACCAGAAAGGACTACACATGCTACAGCACCAATACTGATTAATACACACCCACATGCTACAGACGGCCAAATTCCAAATTTCAAGTTCTTGGTTATACAGGAATCATTATCATTATATCATTATATCATTATCATTATTGTCATCGGCACGCATCACGAGCGGTTACATCTCATGTAACACACAGCCGCATGCTAATACATAATCATTACATAACGCTCACGTAATCATCACTCATCATGACTCATCAAGTCTCCTGCTGCTTTGTCCCTAATCTATCCACCCACCCACTGCGCTTTCTCACCACTCCAATCCTTCTGCAGCTTCTTTTTACCTCATTTTGTCGCCATCTCGTTGACAAGCTCGTTTCACACTGCCTCCTTCAACCTCTTGCATTTCGCTCTTGAGTCTCCATCTTTCGCTCAAATCCTCCCTTGCCGCACTGTATCGCTTTGCCTGTCAATCTTTTAATTGACGCTATACGCTTATCAACACCGTTTGGTGTTAATCATCCTTGCTTCTAATTCCCTCCCCATCAATTGATCAATCTTTAACACACTCATCTCCCGGTAACACCGCTTTCGGCCTGTTACTGCTTTCATTGATTCAATCTGTCCCTACCTACTCCTCCCGTCTTGTCATAGACTGTGACAGTACATGAGATATCGCTAGCTCTTTTGTTTACACCTCTTTTCCCTATTTATATATATATATATATATATGCACTCAGTACCACCACCATTGATATTCCCTCTTTTGTTTTTTCCACATTACCACACCCTTGTTGTTTTTAAATCAAAATGTCGCTTTTCTCAGCCTTAAAACACAAGGCTTCACAGCTCAACATTTTTGATTTCCCGGCCCAAAAGACTGCTAAAAACGATGCAGCCGCAAATACTCCCTCGCCCACAATCACTACCATCTACAACCGCAAGTATTCCCCTGATGAGATTTTCCGACATGACTTTCGCTTACCACCGTCAGAGTCGCTAATGTACCAGGTTCAAGCCGAAGTTTCTTTGGTTCCTCCTGAAAAGGCTGACATTTATAATTCCGGTCATATCATCAATCCCACTGAGGAATTTCTGGTTTTTCCCGGAAAACTCTATCTTTCCGAGTCCTTTTTGATTTTCCGTTCTCACGTTGACCCCAGAAACTGCAGCTTTGTTCTTTCCTTACTTGCTATTCGAAAAGTTGAGCGGCTTCCTTCTCAATCACACATATTTGCCCTCTCGATTCACCTTTATCATGGCCTAACTGTCGTCATCAATTTCATTGGCCTTCGTTCAGACTGCGAACAGTTTTGTACCTTGATGAAGGATAATCTCAAATCTAACCTCCCTCTAATTAAATCATCCAAAGCTTTTCTAAACACTTTTTATTCGGAGTATCTCGTCCATCGTGTTGCCGCTTCACAAGACAAGTCGTTAACACCCATTCCTGAGCCACCAACTGGTCTTGGCAAACTCTTTGGATACCCCGGTGATCCCAAAAAGCTTCGCGACAAGTCTAAACTTCGTTTATGGTACGAATTGATCAAGAGCAATGGCCGTAATATTTCAATCGTTCGCCAGCAAGCATTCTTCAAATTGATCCGTGTTGGTTTGCCAAACAAGCTTCGAGGTGAAATCTGGGAGCTTACTTGTGGTTCGGTGTTTTTAAGAATGCAAAACCAACGCTTGTACAAATCTCTTCTCGAAGAATTCAAGGGTCGCCAATCTATTGCTATTGAAGAAATTGAAAAGGATCTCAATAGATCTCTTCCAGAATACCCAGCTTACCAAGACGAAGAAGGCATCGAACGCTTAAGACGTGTTTTGACTGTTTACTCTTGGAAGAACCCTGATGTTGGCTACTGTCAGGCAATGAACATTGTAGCTGCCGCTCTTCTTATCTATATGTCTGAGGAGCAAGCCTTTTGGTGCTTATCGTTGGTTTGTGACATTATGCTGCCAGGATACTATTCCAAGACAATGTATGGCACCTTACTCGATCAAAAAGTTTTTGAAGAACTTGTTCGAAAGACTATGCCAATTTTATGGGAACACATTGACAAGAATGACATTCAATTATCTGTCGTTTCATTACCTTGGTTTTTGTCATTATTCATCAACTCAATGCCCCTTGTTTTTGCTTTCCGTATCATGGATATTTTCTTTATGGAAGGCCCCAAAACTTTGTTCCAAGTTGCATTGGCCATTTTACGAATCAATGGCGAGGAATTGTTAGATGCCACCGATGATGGCTTGTTCATTTCTATCCTCAAGGATTACTTTTCGACATTGGGCGATTCAGCACACCCAAAATCTTCTAACCCTAAAGCCAAGCAGATCACTAGATTCCAAGAACTGTTGGTTGTTGCATTCCGTGAGTTTTCTGGTATTTCAGAAACCATGATCAACGAACAGCGCCGGAAATATGAAGGTAAAATTCTCGATGATATTGAGGTGTTTGCAAAGCGAACTCAGATTCGTAACTTGAGTAAAACTCGCAACCTCAAGAACAACGAGCTGGGAATTATCTATGACAGATTTTATGCTGCCATTCAAGATACTAGATTAGGTCTTGGTGCTACCCGTACTGACATGACTCTTGATGCTTTTACAATCTTCATGGCGGGTATTGTTGATTGGATGGACCCAAAGTACTCTGCAGAGTTCCGTCCCAACATGACCATTGCCGAAAAGCTTACACTCTTGAAACATACCGAACCAAACGATTATGTTTATCGTCTTTTTAACCGTTGGGACAGCCAGATGCTGGGGGTTTTGACTCTTTTAGATGTTTGCCAAGGTCTTGATAGTTTGGTTGACAATGATCTGATGGAGACTATGGCTTACTTTTTTGATTTGTATGACTCGACTGGAAGTGGACACGTCGATCGTGATGGTATACTTAAGATGTCTGAAGGCTTATTATTTCTTACTAGACCCTATAGGGAGGGTCCCTCGCCTATTTTGGATATTTCATCGCTTAAGCTTCTTAAATCCAACCAAAATGCCATTGCTAAAGCTAAGGAGCACAATGAACGGGTCAAACAAGAACGCGAAGCTATTGAAAAGAGAAACCATAGAGGAAGGAACAGAAGCAATAGCAGAAATACCCAGCATGAGGATGTCACTTCGCATCACGACGAAGACTTGGAGTCGTCTGTCACCTCTTCACAACTCATTGACATTGACATGAGTCCTGGAAACTCGTCTTCAACAACTGCCTCTTCCAACTTATCCCCTGAAACTACAGAAGCTCTTGAACGAATGTCGATAGGCAGTTCTCGCAAAGACGGTTTTGATGATCGTGCTAGTATAAAATCTCAAGCTACTGCTCGATCTGCTGTTACTGTAAAATCTGTTGCTACAACTGGTACTGCAGAAGCTTTGCATGTCCTTCCCGAATTTGTTGAAGTTCCAAATTCATTGGATATCATCAATTTGCAGCATGAGCAAAGTGTCAGATATTTGAGTGCAGTTTCTAGTTTTATCAACCGTGCTTTTGAGTACGCCACTCCTAATCTGGACGGCGAGCTAAATTCAGATGCTGACAAGAAGGAGGATGATGATGAGGAGCAAAAACAAGCCCAAGATCTAGCCAAGAAGAATGCTGCCCTTGATCCTGATGTTCCATTATACATTTCACTCGCTACTTTCCGCATGGTTGTTTTGGCCGACGAAACGCTTGAGACTTTATTTTCTCAGCAACTCCAAGGCGCTGTTCGTCTTACTCCTGAAGGCACCAGTTTGTACAGCGACCAGCAGAGTGGCAACCTTGGCTTTGGATCTGGTCTTGGAGGTTTAGCCTCTGGAATGCGCACAGCATTGGCTGCTGGCCAAGGAGGCCGTGCTGCCGCTGCTACCTTGCGATCAGTGTTTGATGGAATTGTGACTGATGTACGACGTCGCGTTGACGACAGCGTTGCATCCATAAATGCTACCGGCGAGTCGAATGAGCATGCAGTTCACAGACGTGGAGATGGCGCCGAGAAGGATGAGGAAGACGATCTTGTTGCTGCTGCTGTGAGAGGCGGCGTCAAAACGAGTGACAGAGAGTTGTTACAAGAGGCTGATGACCAGGACGCAGAGTCAGGATCAAAAAATAGTCATGATGATTATGATGATTACAATGACGATAATGACTCTAAAAAGGAGCCCTCAAAAGTGGAGAAGAAGGAAGAGGAAAAAGAAGAACCTGAAAGTTTGATTTAATTTGATTCAGTTTTATATTCTTTTTTTAATTTATTTATTTGTCTTTTTTTGCATGTTATATATTTTCAGAGGATTAAAAAAATTTGTTTTAGATTATATATTTATTATTATTTTAGCATTTGGAAAATAAAATTTTACATTTACATTTTTCATGTTGGTGTTTTTAGGCCTTTAGGCTTTTGCAATTCAAATTAAATTCCATTAAAAATTACAAGATATTAGAAGAAAATTAACAAGTTATACAACACGAGAAAAAGAATGAAATTAGGATCATCAATGTCCATTAAAAATCTGACTGATTTTTTTTTTTTTTTTGGTTTTTAAAAAATTAAATAAACTTTTGTCAATTTCTTTTGCTCAATTCCAAAAAGAATAATAATAACGATAACAACCTCCATCACAGATTACAACACTTTTTTATGTTTGTTTTTTACTTTTCGCGCTTAAAAACCTTGCGCAATGCACCAAACCTCTTCTTTTTAACGGCAGGGATATCTTGAGCCAATTGTTGGCCAGCTGCTTGGGTTGCCATTCCGCCAGCAGTGTCAACTGTTCCGGTAGTATTAGCAACATGGTTGAAAGCAGCACCAACCAAAGGATCATTCTTAGCTTGTGCTTCAGCTTGAGAAGCGTGCCTACCAATAACGCCAGTGTCAGGAGAAGAAACTGGCTGATATTTGGGACTTGGGGTTACAGCAGCAAAAGATCCATTGCCCACATTAGGAGTTGTTGGAACTTCGGCAATAGGGTGGGAAAGAACATTGTGAGGATCGCCAGTTATAGAATAAGTCCTACTAGGATCCCTCTGCTCCTTGCGTTCACGAATACGCTGCTGCTGCATATCAACAATATGTTGTCTTCTTGCAAAAAGGACACCAATAGGTGATCGCTTCTTCTGCTCTGGTGATGGTGGCTGGGCCCCATCCCAATGCGATCCACCAGTATTAGTGCGTGAGGGAGAAGATAATAGTGAGTTAGGGCTAGCACCGTCAAATCTATCGCCAACTCTTGGAGATGTGGGCAAACTAACACTTCCTGCATAACCAGCAGAGCCGTTGCTAGTAACGGGATAAGCTTCAGGACCACTTGCACTGTTAGTGACGGAAAGATTGTTTCCAATAGGAGATTCATGTGTTTGTAACTTATTAGATCTCAAAGAGCTCAAAAGACCGGCGCCGCCCGAATTTGACCCTCTTCTTCCAATATTTTTCTTCTTCAATGAAGAAAATGTTTCATTTACCATTCCTTCGTAATCAGAATCAGAATCGTCAGCAATGCGAGATTTAAATCGGCTACTATCTTGTGGTGGACCTTGGGCAGCAGCAAATCCTCCTCCATTGGAAGATTGAGAAGAAGTCAAAGTTAATGACATTGTACGGCCAGGAGCGGATAATGAAGGAGAGCCAAGAATGGATCCAAAATTTTCTTCATTTTGTGGTCTAGAGGACCGTAAAGATAAGAGTCGAAAACCAGGGCCCTTTGCCTCACGCTCTTTGCGACGACGAGCTCTGTCCTCATCAAAACTAGAATCTGACAGAGTAGGAGCCAAGGCAGGGAAGCCAGGATCAAAAGTAGACACAGGCTTTGGTTTGTTTTGAGTAGTTTGTGAAGCTGGCTTGTAAACATCAGGGTATAGCTGCTGAGCACGAGACTTATTCTGAGGGGGTAATTGACTTTGTGGTCTAGCCCGCTGGTGTTGTTGTTTCTGAGAAGCAGTTCCAGCCTGAAAGCTTTGAGGGCGAGGCTTTGATTGGGGAGGACGCTGGCCCTGAGGAGTAGAAGCAGGTTTGGCTTGTTGACTAAGAGGTCGAGGAGGACGCTGTTGTGTATTTCCATTTTGGACAGAAGGATATGCTCCTTGTTGATTGACAGGTCGGTTGGAGCGTAATCCTTGCTGGCCTTGTGGTTGTCTGTGTGTGCTTTGCTGTCGAGCCGGGTGTGCATTTTGCTGTTGCTGTGGTTTAGCAACAAAGCCAGTTTGCAAGGCTGGTTGAAGAACTTGCTGTTCAATTTTCTTAGTAGTTGGTGGCACCGGACTACTAGGAGTCTCAATCATATTCTCTCTAATGGCAGTCAAAGACGAGCTTGAGCTCTTGGTTCTCAATGATCGCTGAACCTGGGAAGGTGGTGTAAGATCATCAGGGAGTTCATCATCAAGCTCTGTAGATGAAGAAAGATGTTCAAAATGAGATGATCCATTTGGTGTGCTCGAAGCAATAACAGACATTCCATCCAACAACATAACCGCAGGAAGAGCTTCGCCGTTGATACCATTGAGTGAACTTATATTGGCACTTGGAGTTCTTGGCGCAGATTGCTCCAAATTGGCATCCAATTCATCATCAGATTGTCCAATACCTCTAGGAGTTCCATAGGAAACTTCATTGTTCTCAATTCCATATTTTGGAATTTGGGGCTCATCTAAATCGGGGAAGCTCTCAAATGTCTCGCCAGTGTGTTCAGTAAAGTTTTGCTCACCAGAAACGGGGGACTTTAAATCAACATCTTCATTGTCACTAATATCGTGGTGTAATTCTTGATGATCATATGTACCTTGCAAATCTGGCAATTGAGCAACGTGGGGCAATATGCTCTCGTCTTCGGGTTCCGGAACAGTGATGGCCACAGTTTCTGGGGCAGTTTGTTCCCTAGCAAGGTCATCATATTCCCCACGGGATGGTGAAGCATCAATAGCCTCAATCGGATATCCATTGGCATCAATTTGACCAGGATGAAGAATATCATATTCATCATCAAATTCTTCAGTGTCATCGTGAAAATCGCTATCGCGATATCCAGCCAATGCACGGTAAGAATGTGACAAACTTCCAGAATGTTCATTTTCCAAAAGCTCTGGCTGTTCAAGACGATCAGCATCACCGTACAAAGGTTCAGATGAAGCAGGAGCAATAACCGCAGTATTAACATTAACAGGCTTTGGTGTGGCTGTTTGGGCTGTTTGCTGTGGTTGTTTAGATGTCTTAGATGGAGTCCGCTTCACGGTGCCTGTTGCAGCTGGAGCATGATTTTTGGCTGTAGCCAAAGCAGCCTGTCTAGATTCCAGTGAGGACTGATCCTTCTTCTTCTTTATCCTAGTATCCTGAGGCAGGGTTGAAGGCGGAATCGCCATACCATTTGAGACTCTAACTGAAGATCGTCTAGCAGCGGTAGCAGCTGTGAGTGTTGGTTCAATGGATTCAGGTTTTTGTGTGTGTTTTTGTGCCGCAGCAGTAGCTGCTGCGAATTTTGATTTCTGATCATGAGCCCTATTAGCAGCCTGTTGTTTCTTATCGGCTCTTTGTTGAGCAGCCGACTGTTGCTGAAGCTGTGCACGAGAAGGTGCAGGGGGCACCCTGCTCTTAGGGTTGTTTTTCGTTGGATTGCTGTAGACAACATGAGTGTTATGGCCTCCAGGAGTATTGGGGCCAACCAATTGCATTGGATAATCTGAAGCATCTGAATAAATAGAGTGACCTGACGAGCTATCATCGTCATCTTCATTAATATAAGATTCGTTATGGGAAGCAGACTTTTTAACATAAGCCCTTGACTTGGCTGCTGGGGGTTTAGCTGTGCTATGTCTCTTAGGTGGTGATAATGGGCTCGGGCTCGTGGGGTGAACACCACGTGAAGTTGGCTTTGTTGCAGCCGCTGATGTTGTCTTCGTTTTGGTGGCAGCATGTGAAGAAGTGGCCTTAATTGGAAGGCCTACCGACGAGGTAGATGAACGTTTGGAAACGGCATGTGTACTCGAATCGTAGGTATATCTAGCACCTGTAACAGTACGCTCCTGAGAAGGATGTATAACTTGAGAAGAACCCGCAGCACCCAATGCAGCAGCATGTGCTGGTGACTGTGGGAGATTGGCAGCAGCGCTTACACTTGGAGGATGCTGTGAGTTATACTCATTGATAGCATCATTGCTAGAAAAGGAAACTTTAGATTGACGCTTAGCAGAGTTTGGAGGAGCAAGATAAACACCGCCATCCTCATAATTGATGTTAGATCCAACAGAACCATTGCGGGAATGATCAGACTTGAGAGCAGATTTGATAGGAGAAAGGGAACGAGGAGGTGGTCTATGTCTTTCACTTTCTTCATCAATAGAGGTAACAGGAGAAAACGAAATGTGAGGATTGTGGTGATGGCTGCGTGGTGGCGTGAGAGTTGTCCCAATTGAATCGTCTGATATGCTTGGAAGAGTAAAATTGTGAGCACTGTGAGATGGGATATAATCTTCTTCAAGCACTGAATCCAAATCAGATTCCATAGAGAGCAGCGACGGCGCGTACTTAGGTGCGGGTCGTTGAAGACTGCCAGCACCTTTCTGACGGTGCACTGAACTCTTTTGTTTGGATTTGGTAGGTGGTGGTTTAATAGGGGTAGTCTTTGTAGAAACGAGCTGGAATGATCCATAAGTACGAACAGTAGTAGTAGTTAATGACATTGTACGATCAGGGTTATAAACGCGTTCAGAGACGGTTTGACTACCGCGGGGTCGATGGCCAGCTTTTCCATCGTGAGATGAGGTACTAACAGTACGGTTCAAAGAGGCGGTACTTCGAGACGCCTGAGCAGAAATACGATTATTGGAAGAAGAAGATGAGGAGGGGTGGCGAGAGGACGTAGTTGCGGAGCGAACTAAACCTCTGCCAGAATCACCGCGTAAGCTATTTGATCTAAATCCAGACCCTCTTGTATATTCTTGGTCTTCTGGGATAGAGCCAGAAACATTGCCATGAGAATAAGCAGAAGACGATCTTCTTAGTTTACCGAGGGCTTCTTGAGAGTCGGCAGTAAAAGAGTGGCGTCTAATGGCAGCAGCAGCGGCTAGATGAAATATCAAGAAGAAGGAATGAGTTAGTATATAAACATGTGTGGAATACAATTATCACAAGCCCTATAGTTTTTTGGAGGGGTTCTTTTTGAATGAAACATTAAAATTTCAATCTAGTATATTGATAATGCGAAAGACAAGAAGAAAAAACGGGACGAAGAATCTTACCAGCAGAAGATAGGTTTGAAGACATTGAGTTGGATCGAGATTGGGATACAGAGGCGGCGGCAGCGACTGCAGCTGGGTCGACACCGACAGCATTTGGCGGTGCTAAGCCGACTCCTGTGTACGGTGTCAATGAATAAGTACGGCTGCTTTTCCGGAAATTGAACATGAATGGAAATGAAATTTAGATAAAAAGCGAGTAGGAAGAAAGGAAGAGGAGGAGGAGGAAGAGGAGCAGGATGATTATAGAGAAAGTGAGGCAAAAATAAACAAGTGTGTGGAAAGAGAAAGAAAGAAAAAAAAAAAAAACAAGGGGGGGGGAGAGAGAGAAAGAGAGTATAATTTGGAGAGATGGGTTAAAGAGTTTGGAGGTTTGTTACTGCAGCAGCCGAACAGGCGGAGGGTAGCAGGAGCAACCAAGCGTGGATAATAAAATTTAAACAATCAAAAGACTTTGCTCTATCATACAATAAAGGAACTGGATAAAATATAGAGGAATTTGACTATCAATTGGATTGGATTGGATTGGATTGGATTAGATTGGATTGGATTGTACTGTATTGTATTGCATTCTACTGAACTCAATTAATCATATCATTATTATACACATCATGGCCCTTTCTCATGTTTTTTTTTTGTTACGAGAATGTGTTTGTTTACACGAGGTTTTCCAGCAAAAATGTAGAGCCTTATCAACTCACATATTTCCATACTTGTTCGCTGCAGAAGATTGTTATTTCTGAGTTACATTATTCGAAGGATTGCCCTAGCGTTTCAATTGCTGGCGGTGTGTTTTTAATTAGCAATATTGTTTATTAGAGTTTACGACGAGGAAAAAAAAAAAAAGAGCGCTTGTCCGTACTTCAAAATAGACGTGTGTGTTGTTTAGGCCAGTTTGGTTTGATTTGAGCCTTGGAAACAAACGCCTGGAATTTAGAGTGAGATTTAGCAACCTTTTGTCACAGCTGCTGGCACATTGGAGCAATCGACTAGTGACGATGGCGATATTATGAGCGCTGTGGGTATTTTTATGGTTATACTGGAACTCCTTTGCCTGATTGACACGCTGTACTTGGAACATGGAACTTGGAATCCTGGTTAAAAAATAAATAAAAAAATAAATAAAAAAAGGCAGTTGATATATGGGTCATGTGACACGCAGAATGGCACCCGTGTCAAGTTACATACACCTTGCATTCTCTCTCCAGTGCGCTTTGCTCCAATCAGCACAGGTTAAGGATCCATGCTGGGAACAACCCTTGACCTGTTGTCGTTAGCGCGCTTTTACGGCTACTACTTAAGTGGCCTATACGTATTGCTCAGTAAGCTTAACTCTGCACTAGATTCCCTGGTGAACAGCAGCAAACACACGTACCTGTGACATACTCTACTATGCCTTGCACCAGACACGACTATCACACGACTATCACATGACGTAAACGGTACGCGAAACACAAAATTTTACACCAAACCTTTGCAGGGCTATCCACGCTCGCGGACTTGTCAAGGTGGTAGATATACGTTCATTACCACACTTTTCTATTATCCAAATCCTTACAGCCCTTGATCTCTGATTGATTGGTCTATTCATTCTTCTCTACTACTATTTATTCTCATCATGTTCCACGATCGAAACGACCGAAACACGCGATTCCAGCACTCACGAGACGACCAAGTATGTACAGCTACTTTGAATTTTTTTTCATTTCATTTCATTTCACATCGTCATAACCATAATCATAATCATAATCATAATCATAATCATAATCATAATCATGACCATTTTCAGCATAACTAACAAGATACCCTATCAATTCTCATTTTGTTCAGGTTTCGCCCGAGCTCAAAAACGTCATTTTATCATCTACAAATATTGCGGATCTGTTCGTTCGACGCTTTTTCCCCGCGCTTGATGCTGAGCGAGCCAAGCTGCCGGAATACCTTGCACCCGAGAGCGCCATCGTTTGGGTAGGCAATCCGCTCGGGGGTCAAGATTTCGTTTCCATGTACGCATCTATGCCATCGTATACGAAGCACGAGGTTACTTCATATGACGTTCACCCATTACCATCGCCTGCACCGTTTCCTATATCAATTGCCATAGCCGAAGGCAGACTGCCAACTCCGCCAAGTCAGCAGCAGCAGAATGCGCAACAAGTTGTGATTAACGTTTCCGGAAAAGTCAAGATTGGAGAAGAGCGAGGAAAGAACCTGTTAGGATTTGCCGGTGTTTTTGTGGTGGTCCAAAATCCGTCAGAAAACAGCAAACTGATTGTCAAGTATATGTCATACCGATACATTTATAAGCCCAGTGATACCACGATAGCCATGTAATTGCATTGTGTTATTAGATTAATTAATATTAAATATATATATGGAGAAGAAGAAGAAGAAGAAGAAGAAGAAGAATAGGAAATGAAATTCTTGGACTATATCAAGTGTTTAGTAAATCATATGGAGCTACCAAAGGACAAACATTGTAACTGTAATTGCAGTTACTAGTCGTGTAACACAGCCAAACCACGCGATGAACATGACAAGCAAATCACATGACTGTGTAACAGCATCCACATGACTCCAAGTGGGGCCGGGCAGACTAAAGCGTCCTTAACGTGCCATGGCGTAAATTTGTAGGGCAGACAAAAACAAAAAAACCCACCGCTCACAAAACTTCTCACATCTGCTACAGCTAGTTTACGATAGTTTGGTGTTTCTTGCCGAATGCGCGTTTTACATATAAGATGGCTGTTGGTGTCGTGAGCTTGAAAATAAAGCTCTGTGTAAATCCGTATTTCCTCTATTACCCTCATTCACGCATCTATCATCGTTCCAACAAAAAACATGTTCAGCATTCAGGATCCAGTATTCGGTATTATGTATGCTACACAGATGACAATTCAGCCCTTCCTTTCTCTGGAGAGCCCTTCCTAGGTGCTAAACCTAAATGTCTCAATGGTTACTCAAGGGTAACAACGCAGCCTGCTTATGGTGGTAAGACAATTGTAAATACGGTGCCTGTGTTTTGACTGAACGATACGACGTATCCACGGTTGTGTTTCCTTAACCGTTAGGAAGACACGATATGTTGTATGCTGGATGCTGCTCGAGTATCATGACTCTGGCTAGGACGATGTATTTGAGTCATCCAAGCAACTGAACTGCTGAAACCATAACAATGACATCTCTGGGACATATATTCGAGTGAGGACATATGTATCTACTTTGCTGTTCTAAAGTAAAAGCCATCATAGATAACTACCCTATCCACAGCTCTGAACAGATTAGATGTACATCAATCCAATCGCAAAAAGACAAATACGAGCATAAACTCAGCGGTAATCACTTCAACTCGAAATCAAAAGGAAATACACGCGCAAAAAAAAAAAAAAAAAAAAAGAGATTCCCCCAATTTCCAGCTGCCCTTGACATGAAATCTGTATTTCAATAGATTTCATGCTACCGATTAGCCAGCTTGTACTATCAGCACTACAGTACAGCAGTCAGCTACTCGCCAAGATTGGTTGTTTCCTTTTGCATGCCTACGTTGTCATCAAAAACTCCCAGTTATATCTACATGATTAGATATATATATATTGTCTTTTTTCTCCCCCCTTTTGCATTTTACCCTTTTCTTCTTCTTCTTCTTCTCCATTTTTGTTACTTTTCTATATCACTTTTCTATATCACTCTCCTTTTGCTCCCCTTTCTCCCTTTTCTCTGATACTACGTGCATCTCTGGTCTGACTTCATTCTGCCTTTTCTGTTTCCTATTATGCCTGGCACCACCAATATTGCTCTATCATCTCTATCCCCTCTCTGGGCTTTATTAACGCCTACAGGTCTTGACGTTTACAAATCTTTGCCCGCCTTGGAAGCTGCCTCCCAATCCTCACACTCTTTCACGCAGGCTCAATCAACGGACTCTGATGGCGGTTCGTGTGCTCCCTTTTGCTGCTCGGCAGAATCACCACAAAACGCTTTAGACTCCAATTCAACCTACGACCACATTCCGTATTACAATATCCTATGGGCCCAGGATCTTGTCCTTGCAGAGGACGATAAACATCCCGCAACAGGAAAACCAGCTCCCACAATCTCTAAACCAATCCAACTGTCGTATATGAAGGTTAAAAATGCCTCTTCTCACAAGCTGCAGCCAACAAAAGTCGTTCTACAGGTGGTTTCCCTCTCGGGATCTCAGCTCTCCGCCTTTCCCGACTCCACCCACCCCAAGGGCTGGAATTCCGGTGCCGTACACGTACAACCTCTCTCTCCCCCTCCAACTCCAACTAGCCAAACGCGTCTGATTGACGGTGCTAGTAATATCCATGCATCCCCCACGACCGCCTCTTACATTGACACAGAGCCTCATGCTACTTCTGTTCCAGACGAAACTAGCAGAACGCACGGTTCGGACAGTACTTTGAATAGCTTGGACGACTCTATCAACTCGTTCACCACTCATGCCGTTGAGACTGTCTTGAAATATGCCTATAGCGCTGGACCTAATGGCACTATCAATTCCTCCTCCCCGTCTAAACTCCAGAAAAGATTCCTGGTCATTATAAACCCCCATGGCGGTCCAGGAAAGGCCAAACAGGTTTTTGAAAAGGAATGCGCTCCCATTTTGGCACTGGCAAGGTGCAAGACCACAGTCATTGAAACTACCCATCGATTCCATGCTTCTGAGATTGCTCGCGATACGCAGTTTTTGATCCCAACCAAGGCGGATACTATTACCAGCAGCCAGGACTCTGAGGACGACAAGGACCAAGATTTGGAGGACACCCGGCTGGCTTATGATGCCATTATCTGTTGTTCTGGAGACGGCATTCCTCACGAAATTATCAACGGTCTTGTCAGTAGACCCCAAGGCGATGGCCTTGACATTCTAAAGCAAGTCCCTCTTGCCCAGCTCCCTTGTGGATCTGGCAATTCTATGGCCATTTCCATCCACGGTCATGCCTCTCCTTCAGCCGTAGCCCTCGGCTTTGTTAAGGGCCGGAAGATGGATGTTGACTTGATGCTCATGACCCAAGGGGACAAGAAAAACCTCACTTTCTTGACGCAGACGTTTGGAATCATTGCTGATGCCGATCTCGGAACCGAAGACTTGCGGTGGATGGGCGGTGCTCGGTTTGATTATGGCATTGCTCGCCGTTTACTTGCCATGAAGAGTTACCCTTGTGACATCTATGTCAAGTATTCTCACAAGTCCAAACATGAAGTTAAACAACACTACATCTCCAACAATAAGCACACCGAGCATGGCACTAATGAGACGATTGACATTTCCCAGTACACCACGCTAACCGAGCCCAACACCCTTGACGAGCTCATGAGCCCGCACTTTGGCTCTGTCAATGACCCCGTCCCCAAGGACTGGGACCACATTGACGGCTCCCACCTCAGCCTATTCTACGCCGGCAAGATGCCCTGGATTGCCGCCGACACCCTCATGTTCCCTGGCGTTTTGCCTACCGATGCGTCCATGGACCTTCTCATCAGCGGCTCCAACGTCTCTCGATTGACTACCGCAAAAATGATGTTTTCAATCTCGTCAGGAACCCATGTGGACTTTGACCATGCCCAGTACTCTAAAGTCTCGGCGTACCGATTGGTTCCCAAAAACGACAAGGGCTTTCTGTCGATTGATGGCGAATCCTTTCCGCATATTCCTCTACAAGTCGAGGTGGTGCCCCGCGCTGGCTGCTTACTCTCTCCCACCGGCGCTTATCACCAAACTGGTTTTGGCCTCTGATCTTATGAATTTTTTTTTTTTTTTTCTTTCCTTTAATGACCTTGTACAATTTGTTTGTTTCTTTGCTTTATTTTGTTGTTACTTTCTGTAGCTCCCTTATGTTTATATAGGCTGCTTTGCTTTTCTTTTGCATTAAATAAATAAATATTTTTTCCAACGTTAAAATTTTTTTATCTCTTAACAAACTTGTTAAAAAAAATCAAAGTCAAACATTACACCGTTGTACAACTACAACACTACTGGCAAACTTTAAAAGTTTTTCAATATTTACACAAGAAATATCCATTTTTTTAATAATCGTGTATTTTTTTTGTTATTACATCATGAATCAAAGAGTTTTGGGGTAGAGTAAGGTTTGGTTGTTTATTTCTTCTTCTCAGCCTCGGCCTCAGCAGCGTCACGAATCTTCTTCTCTCTGACACCAGCGTACTTAGCATCACTGCGAGCCTTTCTAAGAGTGATGAAAGCGTTGGCGCTCTTAGCCTCAGAAGAGATAGCACGGTGAGTCTCAGCAACGTCCTGGACAACAGGGACGACAGCGTTGGAAGAGAGGACCTGCTTGGCAGCCTTGAACTCCTCAGCGGAGACCTCACCAGCCTTAACCTTCTCGGCGTTTCTGGGGAGGAGGATCTGCTTAGACTTGAATTCCTTGAGCTTGCGGACGTTAACCTCGAAAGCCTCAACGGACTTGTTTTGTCGGCGGGGGTCGACAGCAATGCCAAGACCAAGAGCAGAACGGTAAATGATACCAGCAGCCTTGAGCTCCTCACGAGTGAAACCTCTGCCAGCACGGACCTTACGGTTGTACTTAACAGTGGGGGCACGGACAGTAGGTCTCAACAAGTCAGTGGGTCTAGGGGCGATGGCAGCAGCCTTGGTAGCACGGGCATTTCTTCTAGCGACCTTCTTACCGGCCTGGTTGAAGTGCACGCGGACTCGCTCCTGCCAGTGCTTTCTGAAGTGGTTCTTAACAATGGGGTTGTTCTTCTTGATAGCTAAATATTTCTGTTAGTAATTCCATTTTGTTTGCAATGTCTGTCGAAACATTTTCATTAACACATGGTGGATCAACATCTTAATATTATTCTCTTTCAATATAACTGTAGGTCGATCTAACGGAAACAAACATGCTGAAATAAATCGAGACTAGCAACAGAAAGCGTCGATCTGGTTGTGTTGAATCGTTGGTTGTTAAAACATGTTGAATACTGCAGTCGAAAATTTTTCACTAGGCCCTTAACACACCTACTCAAACATCACACAATAACTTCCTTCCATCAATAACAGTCATTGAAAAAAAATAAACGTCAACATAAAACACCATGGTATCAAATTAACGAAAAGTATCGACATTAAGATAATCACTATTCAAAGCATACCCATCTTTACTGGTTGATGAGGTGGTCGTCTTCTAGAGAGATTCGGAGGTCGTCACACACAAAGGTAGAAGTAAAAAAAGGAAGAGGAAAAAACTTTCAAAGTGTGAGTGCCAGCGCTTACGTGTATTACATACATACACAGAGACGTATTTTTACTGTGGGTACCACACTAGAATATTACATAGTCCACCAAAACTGCTGTAAAACCAACCCTTGCCCTTATATAGAGGTTTTCTGTGCCTAAAAGTTTTTCAACTGCCATTTATTATGGGGTTCGTTATTGACCTATTTAGGTGTGCGGCTTAACATTTTGGTTCGGATTATAATTGGGGTAAGCCCCTACCCACGCTTTGGTGTCCAACCCAAGCCAAACCGTAATGATGTGACTGTTAATAAAAGTATGAGTAAGCACCACACAGGTAATTACAAAAGCCCTATCTTTAATACTGCGCTGTATACAACATTAACCCTAATTACAGGATGTACCAACCACCACCTTTCCCAGATAGAACAACTTTGAAAGTATCCGACTGTTCAGGAATAAGCAAAAATGAATATTTTAAATGCGGGATCAAATATTAATTCTATTAATCATAAAGCTGAATTCTGACTATTTAAGAAAAGAGTGCCATCCTGGCAATTCAACAGTTTGGCTGCTTCCTTTGGGATTGCGAAGTAGCCAGACACTTGTGACTTAGGCAATAGAACGCAAAATATCAGGCATAAAACCACACAGTTGGCATGGCTCTATTTTGGAGATGATCACCCCACGTGATACATGATTAAATATATCCTTAATCGCAAGCTAATTTGGTTACAATATCTTGTCAGACTGCTGGAGGGTTTGAATTTCAGACAATCCAGGGAATTCTTAGGGTAGATGTACTGTGTTTGTATTTTATTCACCTTGTTCTGCTTCTTTGCAGCCAGGGTTTAATGGGGTGCTTGAAAAGTAGCACTATTTTGTTCGGGTTACCAAACTTGGAGCCGAGTATATATTATAGCTATAATAATCGGCAAGAACCCAACCAGTCTCTATGATTCAATGAATGTGATTTTTGCTGTCATTACCAAGGCAGAAGAATCTTTACTCGACGTTCAGAGCACATGGCTGGGGGTTGATCGAGCTTTGGCCAAGATATGAAAATATTCGAACAGCCAGCCACCAAATTAGTGGGCGCTTAAATTAAACATGATATTAAAATTACTGATAAAACTGATAAATATTGCTATAAATTAAATAAAACAAATAAAAAACCTTCTTTCGTAAGCATGATAATATAGTTGACGATTGTAAATGGCGGCGACATGTTGGTAGCAATTAATAGTTAAAACCTCCTTGAGCTACATTCTTCTTTCGCTGGTACCCAAATTGTCGCGGTACCACGCAGAGTAGCTACTTTAGTTACTAGTCGGCAACTTCAGTAAGAGCTTGATAGTATGGTAACCGTTTCTTTGGGTTATAGTTAATAAAACCCCCAAAACCCTCTCAATTGACTAAATTCACGTGTATATCCATGGTGAAGTGGCATATTGTCTGCACAAGTTTACCCTTAATTCAAATCAGTGCCCTTGGCTAGTGGTATGGACTTTTGGAGGTCTTCCTCTACCTCTCTTCACTGGAGCATCAACGGTGGTATTGGTGCTAATAGTTGCAGTAAGATCAAAAGGACTCGTAAGTTGCACCTTTGCGTCGTCACCAGTTTTTGGCTTTCTTCCTCTTTTCTTCTTTGGTGGTGTAGTCTCATCGATTAGTCCACCCGTTGGTTCCGCTGAGGTTCCTGGTATCGTTTCATTTCCTATTGCTGTTGCTACTTTAGGTGGCCGCCCTCGTTTGCGCTTTGTCGAGGCGTCCCCATTCGAGCTGAGCGGGTCGGTACCTGTTTGTAAAGTTATGGCGCGCGATTGTATAGCTGACTTTGGTCGCGCAGTCGCTGACGGGTCTGTAGAAGGTTTTCCGCTCTTTGGAGGCCTTCCTCGAGGTCGAATGGTTCCAGCTAATCGTGCTGCTTCTAAAAGCTCAGAAGGGGATTGGCCGACTGGGTATTTGCGAGGTCTTCCACGACCTTTGGGCTTTTCTGCGATTTCGCTCATCGCTGCTACGACACGTTAAGAAATGAGACCGTTGAAGAAAAGACGCGTGATAGCAGCTGGTTTTATTTTGTTCAATGCCGCGTGGAGTAGGATGTTTGTTGGGACACTGGCAATTCTGGAAACCGTAGGCTGGGACAAGTAGTGTAGATAGGTGTGGGACGCGTACAATAAAAAAATAATCAGGTACTGCCAAAAAACAGTGGTAATTAATAAAAGCAATAAAAACGGACGTTTGAACACAATCCAGAGACGAAAGGAACAAAGGGAAGATATTAAAATCTAGCAATAGGAAAATAAAAAATATATGGTTTAAACTCACAATTACGAAATTCACCCATTAATCTTGTAGCAAATGATAATTTACCGGTGTTCCAAGAGGCATGTAAGTGTATGAATGCGTGTATGTAGGGCCGGCGCGTAGAAAACACAACAGACTATAGTATGTATGCATGCATGGCTGGCTGGTCTTCGTTTTGCAACAGGGTTTTTTTTCTGATTTATTCTTTTTCTAATGTATTTCGAGCGGCAGGAAGCCATCTTTAGATGCTTTTATACACAGCCAACCTTAACGAGACTGCTAAATAAATAATTATATATATATATAAAGAGTTTTTAATTTACATAGATGGCTATAGAAATTATAGACACACACCCAGCTATGATCCACGCCTGCTAACAAAGATCAATTTATGCTAACATAGAAGGTGGGACCTCAGGACCAAATACAGGGCGTCCATTAAGCCTTTGTACTGCGATTGGAATCCTAGGAGTTTTGGGAACAAAGTCGTCGGATTGATCCAACATTGTCTTCCAATATGAATGCGCGGGATGCTTCTCAGTTTCCTTACCATCTCCATGAACTGGACATCTTTTATTATCACACCGGTCTTTAGTATGCTCAAATTCCTTAAGAACTTCCATAAATGGTAAACCTGTAGGATCAAAACCAAGCGTCTTGCCAAAGTGCTCGGCGGGGAATCTAGCATCTTGTGGCATGGCAAAGCCTCTGAGCATCTGTTCGTCAACAGGCATGTCTTGCGTGTTCCAGAACTGTGTATAGTAGTCGTCAAGTTGGTCATTGTCTCGAACAGCAGCAGCAGCTTCACGCATTTTCTTCCTAGTAGCTTCATCTTTAGCTTTGCTCACGTCAACCATGGTACGAGCCTGTTCTTCACTAATATCTCCAACTTCTGGGATAAGTCGTTCAACAAGGCGAGGACGAGGCCGAGGCATGTGGTCAGAATGTTGAGTTAGCACCTCGCGAACCGACTGGGCAAATTTAGAGCCCTCCTCGGGAGTAAGAGGTGAGACGGCATTAGGATTGTCGTAATGCTCCTTGACCTCAAACTCATGGCGAGTTACTGGTGGTGGATCGTACTTGTTTGGAGGAGCTAGTACCTCTGGCTTACCCAAAGCTGGTTTAGTAGGCTGGATAATTTGTGGTATAGATTGTGATATAGGAGGAGTTTCGGCATGAACAGGAAGAGAAGCAGTCGAAGAACTGCTTGGATCTGTCTTTGGCACAGAAACTATATCAGATGCCTTCTCATTGGGAGCGGTGTTACTCAAACCACCACCAAGATCTTTCGAGTTCGGCAACGCTTCAAATGCTGGAATATTTGGGTCCCTTGGGACATCAAGATTATTAATACCTTTAAGAAAGTCCTTTACATCAGTAACCCTCCTGGGTTTATATAAAGGACCAATTTCGCATTCACCATATCCTTCTTTGGTTAGAACGTGAGTATAAAGGGCTGCCAGCTTAGCCTCCAGTTCATCACGCTCACTGCGAAGAATTTGATTGGCAGTGAGGACCTCATTCAAATCAATAGATTTACGGTCAGTCATAGTTTTCAAGAGATTGGTGGTTTCAGTTAATTTCTTAATGGTTGTAGACATGGCTTCGATGTTTGAAAAGGCTTTGGACAAATGTGAACGGTAATGTGATTCCATATTTTGCAACTGCAAGTTGAACTTTGCAAGATCGGATTTACTGAATTGTGAGTTGTCCAGCTTGCTTACATCCAGCTTTTGATATTGACGATCTGCAGGCATATTGTTTTCGTTTAGTGGTTTTGCAAAAGCGTTGGCAATGCCAGATATGTCCTTTAACCAGCAATTGATTTGATCAAAGGTGAAAACCAGATATTTCGATTCTTTTTCGTATTTGAAAACCCTTTTCTGGTACTTCATTTCTATGTTTTCACAGAATGTCCTAAAGTCTGTGTTCTTTGCCAACGAGGGAAACTGCTTTGTAGCGCTTTCCCAGGTAATATCGGGACCCTTAGCGATTTCTCGGGCCTCATTAGCAAAATAAAAAGAAATCAGATTGAGCAAATCAGTTGCCTTTTCTATATTCGTGGATACACTCGTGCTATACCTCTGTATGTTGGGAATGTTATTGACTCCACACTCTGCACTTTGCACCAGGGTGCGCAACGTTTTGCTGACATTCTCAATCGAATCTAGACAGGCTGTTAGATGAATGAAAAAACGAAAAGTAAAAGAAGGAAAGAACAATAACAAAACAATAACTTACCATGGTCGGGCAGGCTCATTGTGGTTTACTTTTTAGTTTGAGCGTTTCCAAACAAAAGGGATCAGGATAGTAGTTCTGAGGTTGGACGTTGTAGCCAAGTGAAACCTGTGCACGTGATTAATGATTGATTACGCCGCCTCTGGCCATGACAGACTGTGTCATATGTGTTGTGACAGCAAGTCAGGTGATAATCATCCTGTGGCTGACTAACAAGCTTGTCACATACAAACACCAAACCCTGTTACATCACCGCTCAAACAGCAGCAGCGGTGGGTCTGCAACTCAATAATAGCGAAGAACTACTACTTCTATTACTATTACCACTTCTATTACTATTACTATTACTGCTACTGCTACTACTCTTTAAAAATCCTCATATCGACCTCGAGACGCCTAATGCGTTTCACCATTTGGAAGATTCGGTGCAATCATGCCGCGAATGACGGGAATTAGTTTTGCTTCAGTTACATGGGACAGTGCTGCAATCTCCTACATTCCAGGCTGCGATACCCGTTTTGTCAAAAGCATATTCAAGGCCTGGCTGAAAGAAGTCTTCGCAGGCTCGTCCAGTAGTTGCGCTCAAACCGCAAATCGCAAACAGTAAACAGGCGATAAGGCCTGTAACTTTACAAATGTCACGGCCATGAACTTATTAATTCTACGCGGCACACACGTGCAAACGTTACGTGTCGTATATCATGCACGCTAGGCTCGAGGTCAACTGTGAGGGCATTTTCGGCGAGAGTAGTGGTTGAATAGAATATATAATTCTATATTATACTATATTATACTGTAGATATACGTGAGAGGTTTCATCTCTTCTATTATTACTGTATTCCTGCGATTTTTCAGTTGTTGTATATATAAAACCCACGCCTTTTCTCTCTTCCCTTTTTTCCCTTTTCCCTTTCCATATTTTTCACATCCCCCCCAACATAAGCCGTTTGCTACCCAAAAAAAAAAAAATTATCGGGAAAGTTTACTGGATCGTTTTCGTTTCCTCTTCCCAACCTTTCATTATTCACCCTCCTGCCGCCATATCGCCAAAATGAACACAGGTTCAACCACCGGCACTTTACATGTGCAATCCTCCGATATTCACAATCGTAAAGTCCCTGGAAATTCAACCTCGTCTTCTTCACAGGACTCATCTTCTACTTCCATTGCTTCATTAGCTTCCGATGCTGTCCGATCCTCATTCCTTGCTTCACCTTTGACCTCTTCTCTCGTCGACGAGGAAGGCTACATTAACATTGACGCCTTTGTCGCCAACATGGAGCAACGTCTTAACAAGCTTGCTGAATACGGCCTCGAAACCCTGAGCATCTCGGTGACAGGCTCCTCGGTTGATCCCAAGGAACTCACTCGCATGTACAACCGGATGGTTTCGTTCAAAAACTCGCTCGTTACTGGCGGTATTGAAAAGGCAGAGAATTTTGTGGCAATTCTCGAAACTCAGTACAATGACATATACGACGCTGCAAGCGTGGCAGCCAACCGAGTGGCTGCTATTCCGTCGAATGACGATTTAACATCCGACAGTTCTGAAAGCTCCGCGGCACAGTCCACAACTTCATCCCAAGCCTCTGATTCCGACTCAGAAGGCATGCTTGATTCTTCAGCTGTCACAGAAAAGGCATTAAATGGCCTCCACTACATTGAGGATAAGCTTGCTCATCTAGAAGAGTTATGTCTTGATTCCATTACCCAGGCTGAAATGCTTAACAACTCCATCCAGTCGGCACTTTATGCTGCGAAAAACCGCCTTTTAACTTACGAGGAGCTTCCTCATCCTTGGCGCGACAACCCATATATTCGACGGGGATACCGATTCTGCGAAAAGTACACCGACTGCTTTATTAGCGTTGCTACCCTTCATAACGAAACCTGCAATATCTGGACTCACTTAGTGGGCCTTGTCATTATGGTGTTCATTGCATTTTACCATTATCCCACTACACTATCTTGGACAAATTCCAATATTACTGACAAGCTCACTATGATTACTTTTTTAGCTGCAGCCTCTAAATGCCTCTTTTGTTCGACAGTTTGGCACACCTGCAACAGTATCTACAAGGAAGGACATGTGAAGAAATTAGCATGTGTAGACTACACTGGAATCACAGTTCTCATTGCAGCTTCTATTATAACTACCGAATACTGCGCCTTTTACTGCCGTCCAATCGTTCAGGCATTATATATCACAATCACCGCACTTTCTGGTCTTTATGGAGCTCTTTTTACTTGGCATCCGTCTTTCGACTCGCCTGATGCGAAAACCAAGCGAGTTGCATTTTTCGTCTCATTTGCTACTGCTGGCGTTGCAGGCTTTATTCATGCTTCCTTTCTTTACGGGCTTTCTGAAACATTTTTCTTTTACTTTCCAGTCTTTAAGAGCTTAATGTTCTATGGCTTTGGGGTCATTTTTTACGCGCTCTTCTTTCCAGAGAGATTCTTCCAGTTCAAGATCTTTGACTACTTTGGCATGTCCCACAACTTGTGGCATATATGCGTATTTGGTGGAATCTATTTCCATTATACTGCTACAGTAAGACTTCTTGAGAATGCACGTGCGTTCTCTGGCTGCCCAGCGGTCTACTAAACTAGACTAAACTTTGAATCATTTTTACCGGCTGAATAATAATAATAATAATAATAACATTTATCCAATCATATCATTAATACTACTACCAAGATACCCGTCATTTGGCCGACCATTCATAACCTAGAGCATTGCCATATGACAGTTTAGAACAGCAAGCGTCTCATCCAACATGTATTATATTCACGAATAAGCTCACGCCTTTCCTTTGACTATTCTTTCAAATATATATAGATTCTAAGGCCACATTCAACAGACTTTCAAGACAGGGAAGGTATCCTAATGTAATTTGAAATTAGGTTACATTACGCGTTCAATTGTTTCTATTGCTTTCAAACTTGCCAACGTTTTTTCTTTTTCTTTTTTCTGTGCATATGTTTTTAACAAAGCTTTAAAATGTTACATGTATACTTATGAGTGAATTTATAGAACATCAGACTTGATCAAGCGGTTGTCAGTGAGTAAAAACCAAATGTAGAGCCATGAAACGGATTCTTTTGCATGTGGAAAGGAAACTAGACTGGTAAACGTATTTGTATGTCACGATTGATGAGATGGTTTTGGTGGAGCTAGTTATACGAAGCCATGTGGTTTGAGCAATGTCAAGACAGACGACATGATGCGTTAACGGCAAATACACATGATATAGAAGATATGAAAGCAAAAAAAAAAAAAAAAAAAAAAAAAAAAAAGAGCAAGAGGGACAAGACACCTAGGTGCAAGAGGTTTTTTATTTTCATTTTATTTTTATTTTGCAAAAGATACAGTCGTTAAGATTTAAGCAAGAGTTCTTTTTTCTTCTTGGCACGTATCGCCTGAAAAACATGGACCCAAGACCAAACCAACAAGCTAACAAACTAACAAACTACCAAAATAAAAGCAAATCTACAACAGGTCTCTGAAATACCTAGGTCATCATGCTATTGAGAATCTAGCCTTTCTTCTCACATCTACTTGCCCTGTAAAGTGGTTTTGCCATTACTATTTTGAGAGAATACATAATTGGCTGGTTGGTGATGCTCTTGTGTCCAAGCCACAACGAGCGGCTGAACCAGCTCCATCCTGTTTTGTTGGAACAGTTTAGATAACCATGTAATTTGCCATTATGAAAATACCAAAACTTGGGCATAGTAGGCAACAGTTTGTTATCAATGATAACCTTGGTACATATCAAACCGAGTTTTTCAGTCCTTGAAAGTTTGGGTTGGTCCAGGCAGGACTCAAGCCCTTCGTCTACAAACATTTCATCAATACGTCTCAAACTGATCTGAGCTCAGCAATCTCATTACAACATAATGGTTTGACAACTATGCAAAAATCAATTCAACCTTAATTCATTTTAAATAAAAAAGACCAAAACAATGCAATAAATTCAATAAAAGTCACATTTTCCAAAATTTAGTAACACCCAATCACTTATATTCATCGTTGCAATTAAGCAGATTGCAAAGATTTAACCAGCTCGACCAGCTGCTTTCTAGTAATACCATCTGGGACAGTGACATATCTCTAAATCACATTAAAAGTAAAATTTCACGTTAGATGCTGCTGCTGCTCAAATGAAAAATCAAGCTATAAATTGTGTACATACATGCTTCAGCCAGGATGTCAGCTTGTCTGTGGACCAAAGACTAGCGTTCTTGGACTTGTTATTAATCTCAGATTCATCAATCTCCTCCTTCACTTCCTCAGTCTTTATACTTTTAGAGTTCTTTGACTTTAACTTATCGGCCTCAGCCTCTTGCTTCTCTCTCTCTTCGTCGGTATCGAGAAACTTCTGTTCTGGGGGAATGCTCTTCTTGCTTGATTTGCTGAACAGTGAATCATTGAATGACTTGTCCTTGGTGCTGGTCTCGGAGGGGAAGAATGAGCTGGCATAGGTAAAGGCACTGGCCGCTAAGACGATTCCAGTGAAAGCAAGAAGGAAGGTTTGCTGGTTGCCGCGAATGGCACGGTCAAGACGAGTAGGAGCCATGGTAATAACTTTCAGATTATACAGATATACTGGTATGGTGAATCTGAGGTCAGGGTATGTATGTCTTAATTTTAGTCTATTTGCGGGGTTGCTTGTAGCGGGATAGACAGGCTCAAACAAATGGGTCACCGAGTCTTTTGACGCTGATATATCAGAGAGAAAACAAGTGTTGGTGGTACAGGCAGGAATAAAGAGTGAATGGTAGGAAGAAAGGAACCAGGAGGGAAGGAAGGAAAGAAAGAAAGAAAGAAAGTAGCCACACAGCACATCTTATCACGAGCAAATGCTGATGGAAAGAGCGACGAGCAGAACAATGTTCACGTGAGCACGTGAAATTCCGAGCTTTTTCGCCACAATGAACAAAGTCTTGGTGTGTGGCGCATGTTACCCGGATTGGCAAAGCACCTAGCCAGCCCCGGCTCCACCAATCACCGGCGCAGCTTGCCGTTGGCAGCCCATTTCATGGGGATTTGATATACTTTGTAGGCAGTCTGGGCAATGTGGAGAAGGTGTTGCATTTGCGGTGTTGTGTGACACACTGTGACATAGATAACTTACGTAAGGCCATGCAATGTGCTTGTTGGCTGTATATCTGACCTGGTTGGATGCAGCAAAGATCTAGATCTAGCAATCCTCTAGCGACTTTTCCTTTCCCTCATATATACACACTTCCTCCTATCTACATTATAGTCTTGCCCGTCATATTCTTAAATTGCACTCAATTGAACCTCGCAGGCCTTGCATATACGTTTGCAACCTTGCATATATATTTTTCTGTCTCTCAGCGCTGTTTTCACATTCATTAGCCATTCTACCACAGATTTTAATCTCCCCCTTCAGCATATAAGAATCACGGACGGACATTCATTTGTCATCTGCAAAAAAAAAAAATTAGACACAACATCTAATCTTCAATAATGCCTAATGCACCTCTGCAAGCGGCCGGACACGACGGTGTAGCCCAAAGTGCTTCAGGCGATCTTTTCTACAAGCCTACGGACCCCGAAGAGGTCAACTTTTACGCGACTGTCAACAATGACGACAGGCATCAAGATTTATTAGATATCATTCCCCAGTTTTACGGCACATTGACAGAAGGAGACCTGGCTGGAGAGTACGGGAACAAACAACATGGGGCTGGTGGTAGCAACTCTACGAGATCGGACTCCCCAGACACACCCGTAACCAAAAAGAAAAAGAAGAATATGATTGTTGTCTTGAAGAATTCTCTTTATGGGTTTTCCCAACCATGTATTTTGGATATAAAGCTTGGCCACATCCTTTGGGATGAGCGAGCGGACCCCGAAAAACAAGCACGATTGGACGGGGTTGCAGCGACAACCACCAGTGGTTCGCTGGACGCTAGATTAACAGGAATGAATATATTTTACGAAGGTCAGCCAGATGAAAGCGTAAACAGGGATATCCAAAAGGAACAGGACGCAAGGCTGGGAATTACAGACCGAATAACGACACCAAAGGGCGAACGTGTTGTGTTTGGGAAGATTTATGGGAGAACCTTATCAAAAGAAACCTTTTCTGACGGACTGCTCAGATACTTTTTTCGTGATGAGGCCGATGGGTTTCGTCGAGGAAATCTTTCGGAAATCCAGCGAGAATTTTATGGCTATCTGTTATACTACTTTGTGAACCGATTAAAGCAAATTCGAGATCTTTTGAACTCTAAAGATTTTGTAATGCGGGGAGGGAGTCTTCTGTTCATTTACGAAGGATTACAGTCTTCAGTTGACGTAAAGCTACAAGTGTTGCACAAGCTACAAGAGCTGGAGGCTGAGCAAGAGGAGTCTGAAAACTTTGACGAGTCAAAACTGGAAAACATTTTGGATGAAATCAAACAACAGCTAGATGCATTAAGTGTGTCTGACAAGAGAGACAACATTGCGCCAGAAGAGAGTGAAGAGGATGACGACGAGTTCTCGTCAGATGATATTCAAGCCCGTCTGTTCAAGTTGGAGCTGATTGATTTTGCTCATACACAGCTATTTGATGATGGAAGAGGTCCTGATCCTGGTGTCATCAGAGGACTAGACAACTTGATTAATGTATTTGAGGGCTATTTGAATGATCTTGAAAAACAGTGATTATTCAATCTACTGGTAATTTTGTTTTTGTTTTTATTTTTATTGCTATTATTTTTTTTCTCCCCCCTTTTCACATTGAGTGTATAATGTTTATATTATGATTAGACTTGTAACTGTAAAAGTAGAATTCATGAATTTTAGGAAGATATATATAATTTTTAATTTTATTGAAAATAACACATATTCTAACATGATCTTGACGAAAGAATAAAACGAAAGAAGCAAATATATAAACAGAAGAAATAACAAAGCATTAAAGTAAAGTCATTGAATTGCCAAAAAGAACAATTTAAGCAAAAAAACAAAAAGGAAATAAAATAAAAGAATATCTATACAAAAATCGTCCATAAAAGTAAAGGTGTTTAACGAAATAAATATGTTTCAGAATAACAATTGGGTATCTTTGATAAGCATGTAGATGTGTTATATTTCTGTTTTTTTTGGGCAGTTTTTATGAGATAAGATAAGTCATAAGAATAATGTTGAGTCAAACACGTCGTTCGCGTCTTTTCATAAAAGGACTAGGAGAGGTATCGCGACCGCCCAAAGCTTCGTTTTTTTTCATTCTAGTGGCGTTGTTTTCGGAATTCCAGTTTTCGTCCCAAGTCTCACAACGTCTTCTAACAAACCCGCTGGCAACGATTTTATCACGTTCTTTATCTCGATCCCTAGAGCCAGGAGTATTTCCAGACGCAGTGCCTGTTTCGGTCAATCCTGAGATTGCTGAAATAAGTTTGGGGGTCGATATGGAAGTATCCACATTAAGACCTAATCCCTTCTGATCACGGCGTGTCATCTCTCGACGTCGGGAAATACCAGCTAGCGCTGAAGCCGTATCAAACGGTTGATTTTCTGTGGACAACGGTGATGCTACAGAAGAAGCTGGTGCTTCAAATCTGGACCCATCGTTCATATTGTCCATCATAGAAAGAACTTTGCGAGGTGGGGTATCTCGTTCCATCGGTACACCACCAAACCTACTATTATTTAAATTGGGAGATCTCAGATCAACCTGCATTACTGTAGAAGTATTGTACTTTCCTGTAACTGGAAAGTTCTCATTGTTATCATAAATAACCGGACTCTGACTTCGACTTTCTTCCTGAACAATGCGAACACCACCCGGCCTTAAAGCGGACGGAAAAGATTGCGGGTTTGGTGATCGACTTCGCACAGGAGTCGAAGCATATGCGCTAGAATGACTGGGAGTATGGTGCAATGAAGGTGTTGGTGAGCCAGAACGTTCATGCACTCCTCCCATTTTGGGCTTTTCCTCTGAAGAATAGATAGCCTGAAAATGTGGTGCTTGCCTATCTCGAGGTGTGGAAGGACTAAACACAGATGGTGATTTTCGGCCAGGAGCTCTCCCACCTAAAGCATTGCTGGAAACAAGATCATTCCTGTTTGTTTTTGCTAGAATTGAAGGAGGTTCTACCATCATTGCTAGTGCTGCCGCACTTCTGTTGGAAGATGTTTTGCTCATAGAAGTGTTGCCACTAGTAATCGTAGATGCAGAGGAAGAGGCAATACTGAAACTGTTTTTGGATTTGCTATGATCATAGCTTGGTTCATAATCCATAATATCATCTTCATCACCTTGATACCGATTATAAGTATATTGGGTATCAATTCCTTGTAGTGTAGATAAACTATTATCGTCCAGCGCTAGCATACTATTACTCACATCATCACTCTTGCCAAACATCGTTTCATTACGAACATGAGATGACTTGGGTGTATTTTTATGTTTTGCCTCGAATAAATGCAAGTTGTGGGATTGTCCCTGCTGAGAGGATGGGTATCCCGCTAAAGCTTGGGAAGAAAAGCCACTATGAGCTCCCTCAGCTTCAAAGGAAGAGTTGGAGGAAGCTGAAAAATGAGAAGACTGTGAAGAGTACGTGGAAACAGAGGAATTTGATGATATTTCTTCCATTACTCGACCTGTATGCTGCGTGTGTGGTAGATGTATATTTCCCGATTTCATGGCTGTTGGAGATATATCCATCTCTTTGTCAAGAGAAAGTCTTTCAAAGGTTTTAATTGAAAGAGGACTAGGTGAGGTTACCTGATGCTGCTGCTGCAAAATTGGAGAGTTATTTGATTTATTCGGAGATTTTTGGAGCTGGTGTTGTTTAGACTCATGGATATTACTAAATGTAAATTGATGAGAAGGAATCGTAGGAGATGCCATTCTTGAAGAAGTCGATGCATTAGACCCTGCTCTGGAAACCGAAGTCGTATGGGAAATGCGTGAATTATGGGAAGTATGCGATGCTAGAGACTGACCAGATATCCTGTGCTCAAGTCTTTGATGACTGTAACCAACAATTGGAGAAGTACACGGAGAATGATGTCCAGTAGGAGAATGGGCTTCGCCTGTATGAGTCTCTTCAAAGCTGAAATGCTTGCGAGGAGATCTCGATGCAATATTGGAATTTAAAGAAGAATCTCGAATTGTTCGCGGACCCTTAACAGCAGAGCGTGGCAATGGTGCATGTGCTTCTATTGGTGAAGCGAATTGAGCTGAGGAGCCTGTCTTTGGAGTTCCCGATACACCTGACATTAGAGGCGAGGGTGAACGCCGGTTTTCCAAAAATCGGTCTCGCTGGATAGGTTTGCTTGTACTTCGGTTTTCTCTCATAATAACATCCAAACGCTTCTGGACTTCTTCTTCGACGCGTACTGAAAATTCGTCATTAAGGGTTTGAATCATTTTCGTTTGGAGAGATTCTTGTTGAGACTCAAACTGCTTTAACAACTTTTCTCGTTCCACACCAATATCTTCTTCCTTCTTTGAAAGGACTCTCTCCTTACTTTGTAACTCAGAACGCGCCATGGTGACTTCCTTACGCGCTTGGTCAATTTCTACACGAGCACGATCAAGTTCCACATGAGCTGCCTCAACTTCGCGTCGCATACTTTCAACCTGTCTTTCCTTGCGGCAAAAATTAAACATGCTAGTATGTATCAACGAGGAAGTGGTAGGCCTGTTTCGGTAATCTTGAGTGAGACAGCTCGCGATAGTGCTACCCAAAAGCTCAGAATAAACCGAAGGCAGCGGAGGATAATTTCCTTCCCGGATTCTTTGAGAGAGCTGGATGTGCGACTTGGCCTGGAATGGAGGATGTTGTGCGCATAACTCGTACATCACACATCCCAAACTCCAAACATCGCTTTGTGGGGTGGATGGTTGGTCGTTGAGAACCTCTGGGCTCATGTAGTATGGGGTACCCACGTAAGTATTTGCAAGAACATGCTCTTGGTCAAGAATTTTTGCAAGTCCAAAGTCACCAAGCTTGACAGTGTTGTGCTGGTCCAAAAACACGTTGTCTGGCTTGATATCGCGATGAAGAATAATTGTCGATGGAGCGGAGGGCTCTGTAGCTTGGACGTTGGAGCCAATGTCATCTGGAGGAGGAGGATCTGAGTTATAATGACATCGGAAGAGCGCGAGGGCAAGCTGGGTAAAGACAGACCAAACAAGAGACTCAGGGACATATTCTCCTGTCTGTTTGCAGGTTCGAATGACGCCAGCCAAATCACCTCCATCGCAGTATTCCATGTAGAGGTGAACTGCGTGTTCTTGGATGACATGGTCGTGGTAGTAGTAGCGAACAATATTGGGATGAACAAGAGACTTTAGGATTCTGAATTCGGACATCAGCTGGTTCTTCTCCTTGATATTCATCTGGCGGTAGGAGATTTCTTTGCGAGCGAGGATCTTGCCGTCAGACTTTCGGCGAACCTTACGGATCAAGCCAAAAGAGCCACGGCCAATGACCTCAAGAGGCTCGAACTGGTCGGCCATGGACATGATAAACGGATCTTGATTGGTATTTCTGGTAATGAGAAACAAAAGGGGGGAGAAAAAGAATACAGATTTAACATTAAGTTAAAAGTAAAAAGTAAAAATTAAAAAGTAAAATTAAAAAAATAAAAGAGAGGCCGAAACAATGTGGAACCCTCGCACTCTGGTATAACGCACGGGATACCGCCCAAATTGTAAATGTTTGTTTACTTTTGCGGTGTGTTTACTTTTGCGCATAGTTACAGATCTCCAGCGCTTACGTAAATTACAATTACACTTGCGCAGCAGGATGCAACAGAACCTTATGCACGTGGCCCGCAAACCCTAAGCCTCTCCCGCTCGCAGAACTGGCCCACGCCTGATTTAGCACCCGCTACTGCGCCCTCGCCTGCCGCGTATACAGTGAAACCAGCCAGCTTGTTAATAACTCCACCTTCCCCAGCGCCCCTTCTTTCTTGCTACACACCACCCCCGTCACATCCGTTTCTCAAGCCCGACAACATGTCTCATGGCGTTTCTGGGTTCTTAAAAGGCACTAAATCTAGCATTGATAAGGCCTCCACCAAAGGCCGCACTTATGTGCAGAACAGGAACTCTTATAGCACCAAGAACAACACTGACACCGCTACCGTTGATGCTCGTCCGTTGACTGCACTCAGCGATCCCAAGTCCTTTCCTGCTCCTCCTGTTCATAGAGTCGCACATGGCGAGGCTCCGAGACCTCCGCCACAAGCTCCGGCTCCGGCTCCGACCCAACAGTACCAGTCTTACCAGCAACAGCCTGCAGCAACCTCAGGATACCCGCCTCCTTATCAGCCCCCAGGCCATCCCCAGCAGCCAGCAGCTGTAGGCTTTCAACCTCCCCAGCTGCCTCCAGGCCATCCTCAACACCCTGCAACTACAGGGTTCACGCCTCCGGGTCAACCTCAACCCCAATCGGCATATCAGCAACCTACAGCATCATTCCCCCCTCCTCAATCCTTCCCACCACCTCCAGCTCTTCAGGGACAAGTAGCTTCGCCGTCACCACCACCCCCAGTTCCTTATAGGAATTCTCTGAGTGACCCTTCTACCGCTGTACCACCCTCTGCTTTACCACCGAGATCCTCTGTTCCTGATGTGGGGTCCTTTCCTCCTCCTCCTCCTATAATACATTCTTCACGACCGTCGGCTTCAGCCCCCAGCCAGGCTACTGCTCCGGCACATCCCCCTCTTCCACCAAGAACCGCTGGGTTTGCACCTTCTCCACCCCCACGTAGCAATAGCACAGTTTCTCCATTAACTGTTCCCGCCATCTCATCCACACCAAATGCCACAGGGCACCCTGTAGTTAAGAAGAAAGCTCCTGCGCCACCCCCCAAGAAGCCAGCTAATCTTACTACCGCAGCTGCTACATCTATTGCTTCTAGATACTTTCATTCATCAAGTGGAAATGACAACGTCGATTCATCGGCAAGTGAGGCACCACCCCCATATACCCCTGTTTCTAATGAGGCACTTGAACCATCACCATCCAGCTCTGGTGCTGGTGGGGCAGCAAGGCTCGCAAGACAATTTGAGCAGATGAATTTTGACATGGCTGCTGAATTGCAAAGGCGAAACACAGGGTTAACGAGCAGGCCAACAACCGCACCATCAGCCAACACATCATCTACAACAGTACCAGATCACTCTGTAATTGCATCAACTGTCCATAACAAAAAGGCTCCTCCCAAACCACCCAAAAAAGGTAATTTAGTTGGGGGTAATCTAAGTGCAAGCTCAACCGGCCACAGTACTGCTTCTAATGACTCTCCACTTCCTTTTCGTTTACCATCGACATCAGGACCGTCTTATGGAGCCAGTATTTCTGGGGCCTCAGATTCACTTGCTTCAGCTGTAGCTGCAGTCCATGCTGCCGGTCCCCATAGAGCTTCTGTATCATCTATTTCTTCAGATCATGGTCCGCCACCCCCAATTAACTATTCCACTCGTCCTGATATCAGCACCAATACCCAGCCTGTACCCGCTACTCCAGCAGTACTGCCTATTCCGCATCCTGTTGGAGCAAACAAAAACGATCCTAATGATCCTAATGGCCAATTTGATCTCAACTTGTCCAGTCTATGGTTCACTCAGAGTGCTCGCTCCCTTACGTTGCCTCCAAGTCTTCAGGGCCTTAATCACACATATGCCGTTTCTTCATCTGGAAATTCGCGCACATTGATCTTAGCACTTAGAATTTCAGAAAATTTGTCTATCGTTAAATTTAAGTTGGAGTGGCAATCCACGAGTCCTTTAAACACTGTTACTGTTTCTCGCATAGATGTCCCACCACCTGCGCCACTTCCCCAACATCAATTAGCTCAAGCCCGAGACCAGTTCAATGAAAGTGTTGCCGCATATGCTGAATCCGCTCGTAATACCCAAGTTGGAGATGGTGAGTGCTGGACATTGGGTCAGCAGGCTTTAGCAGCTACACCTGGTGCCATGTTGCCACAAGGATACACGTTTGGTCCAGTTGTTTACGAAGCTGAGGCTGGAGCTACGGCACCAATTGCGTATACCGATCGCATTGCACGAGGAGATATTATTCAATTCTTATCAGCCAGGTTTGAGACCAAGTCACCACAAGGATTTATAACTAAGCAGATGATGGTTGGAGCTCCTCATCACACGAGTGTCATTGTCAATGTTTCTGCAGACAATAGAACAGTCGATGTGCTTCATCAAAATGTGGGCGGAATTAGAACAGTTCAACCTGGTGAATTCAATTTGGATGAAATCTCGGCTGGCCATATTACTATTTATAGACCGGTTTGGAAGGAGTGGGCCGGTGAATTGGATACCGAATGGAAATAAAAGGGATTACCTTTAAAGGTTTATTGGGTATTATTTTAAAATTATTATATATATCAAGAACATAAACAAAAGAAACAAACGATGATTGTATGTGTCACGTCGAGATTATGATAAAACGTAACTGACTCACACATATATACAAGTTACATTGAGCTCTTAACAGTTGGTTAGAAAATATCGGGTTACCTTTCTTATTATTTTAATATTTTAATAATAAGAAATGAGAAAAAAAAAAAACAAGAAATAACAAGCATGTATAAATAATTGAAAAAGAATTGACAAAAAACTCAGCAACAATCAAATGTAGTTTCAGGTTCAGGCTCAGGTGTATTATATATATTATTATCATGACAAGAATATTATTACCGTTTCATGAACAAGGATTTAGAAATGAATGTATAATAACATGTAAATAGTATTAAACACGTCAATGTGTCTAATCACCCACCTTTTGAAATCTTTTTTTTTTTTATACATGTTCATTTAAATAGTTTAGTTATCCAATTTGCCAAATTAAAAAAAAATAAAAAACTTAGTCTCCTTTCAAAATCGCAATGAACTCGGTTTCGTCAATTTTACCATCACCGTCTATAAAGTAAACATGTTAGAACTTGATAATACCAATAAACAACAAACACACAAATTTGCTCGTATAACCAACAGCCTACTTACTTGTATCCACGGAATCCAGTAGATCTTTAATTTCTTCGTCAGACATTCGCTCACCAATGGATTGGAGCAGATTACCCAGCTCTTCTTTAGATATGTAACCATCGCCGTTCTGATCGAAAATACGGAATGCTTCCTTCATCTCGGCATCTGCGTCAGTATCTTTTATTTTTCGGGCCATTAATGTGAGAAACTCTATATAATATGACAATAGCTGGTTAGTTGAAACAGTTATCCATCATGATACGGCTGGTAACTAGTATTGAACTAAGGTTCACAAAGGACATTAGAAAGAGAGCAAACTTTCCACCACACACATTCCAAAGATGAAATTCACAGGCTGATATTATTCTTATATCGTTACCGTCAATCTAATGAGTGCCCTTTTCTCTTAGCACAATAGCCATCTAAATCTAACACTTGCGTGAAGACCCAAATGCTACAAAAGCTAGTTCTAACCATTGTAAAAAAAAAAAGGCAAAGTAAACATACCTGGGAAATCAATACTACCATCACCGTTAATATCTATTTCGTTTATCATATCTTTAAGTTCTGTTTCGCTAGGATTCTGGCCAATTGTGTGCATGACCTGATAGAGTTGCTCTTGAGAAATTTTGTCTATCGAAAAAAAGAAAGTAAAATGCAATAAAATGAAGATCAGTATAATCATTCTCAGCACTTGTTAGTAAATCTTGATATCATTATAAATAGTGTCTTAGCACATTGAGCATATAGAACTCCACTCTTAAAGACACAGCATAGCATAAAGCAGCGGGGTCCAAAAAACAAAGAGCGCATCAGCTTCAAACAAATCAGACCCAACTGGTTGACAGAAAAACGCTCAATAGCCAAATAGCTCAATAGCTCATATGTAGCTTTAAACTACAATGAATCCTTTTTTTGCAAATAAAGAAACTTACCTGTATCTCCCTTGGCAAAGAAGTTGAAAGCTTCTTTAAGAGCATTGACTTGGTCAGAAGTAAGTTCTTCACTCTAATCCACTAATGTTAGTTATATAAAACCTAAAGACGGTATATTTCCTGAGCCGCGTATTCCATTGATACCAGTGCACAGCAATATCAGTTCCACCACGGGTATCAAGTTCAACACAATCAAACACCAACATAATCATCAATAGAGTATATATCAGTGCACTTGCTTCTGCTTGGTATCGTATGCCAGACAGGGTAACACTACTAAATCGGGGTTATCGGATTATAACTGGTCGGAAGCCTGGGGTAGTAGCCCTAACAAAAGAAAAGGGGCACTAATGGAAGCACGCTTCTGGTCTATGCCGAACTGCTGATGAACCGTGCTTCAAGCTGATAACACACTTTGCGATTTTCACAAAGCTAGTGCTGCTTCTTCTTTGACTAAGACGATTCCACATCGAATCTTTTGTGGGTAAAAACAAAAAAGGCGAGTCTCTAAGGGGGCCGGGGGCACGAGCTCAACACAACACCAAGCAACACAAATCACCTGTGTTTTGAAAGAGGGAATTGATAGACATGATGACTGAGCCGAATCGTCATCCTAAAACGTCACACGCAGTCAATAGCTTGGAGGCGATATAACCAAATGATGAGTACTGTGAATTCCAATATGGAAAGATATCTGATTGATTGGTATATATGGATGATGATCATTTCATAAATATCGTAGCGGCTGAACAATATCCGACCACCAAAGAGATCACACGAAAATCAAGTGTACTGGATCAAAGCAAATCGGTCAAGAACAGACGCTGGCAAAAGTGTGTTTCTCCTTCACGAAATCCAAAACTCGAATTGGTTGTACATATCCATCGTCATCTCTCTCAATTCTGGCAGCAGCATCTAGGAAAAGCCCTAACATTTCGGAATCAGATGCCACTTTCCTCAGTCAAGGCTGAACTTATGATTGCCGGTGGGGAGATATTGGCAGAATATCACTAGCAGTTGGCGTAGAAGTGTCTTTTGACAGAGCAAACAAAGGCAGGAAATGGGCGGCATACGGAAAACAAGACAAGCTGGAACTGTTCACTTACCATTATGATATATTGATTGGGTATTTGAAAGTGGATTGAAAGGAAGGAAAGGGAAAAACAGTAAAAATAACAAAAGAAACCACCGTCGAGTCAGATAGGTATTTTTGGCAACATTAAAAGCAGTTGTGCAATGTCATTGATTGCTCAGGCTTGTAACGTTATTTGTACACGTGAATATCACATGCACGATTACGTTATAGACATCTTGTCTGGACCTTTCTTGTAGTAATTGAATTCCTGTTCTGAGTCTTTCTCTCTTCCTCTCATTCAACAAATTTCCCCAACAAACATTAAATACTTTTTTCAAAATGGAATTCACAGTTGGTGTTTATTTTGTTTTAGTATACCTTTCAATCCCGGTTATTCTTTATCTCTTGCAGCTATCCAATGATCGGGTTGATCGAAAACGTTTAGAACGACGGGAGCGAGCTATAGTATTAGTTCTTGGTGATCTAGGGAGATCTCCACGAATGCTATACCATGCTCGAAGTTTAGCAAAAGGCGGTTTAGATGTAAACTTGTGTGGCTACGATGGTGAGTGTAATTTGTCTTGTTAATTGACTATTGGTAGCTAACAGTTTCTCCATTATTCATACAGAAGGAAACCAGATTCTTCCCGAAGTCGCAAACTCCCCTCGAGTTTCGATTCATCGAATCCCTGTGATTGAAAACACCAAGAAGAGAAAGTTTGTCTTTTTTGCTGTCCAAAAAGTCTTATTACAACACTACTACCTTCTCCGACTCTTGTGGAAACTACGAGGCGCTGACTTTTTACTCGTTCAGAACCCACCTTCGATTCCTACTTTGGGAGTCTCCAGATTCTTTGTTATGATAATTTCGCGAAAAACAAAGCTTATCATTGACTGGCATAACCTGGGATATTCCATCCTATCTCTTAAACTCGATAAGCGACCCGAAAAGGCGGTTAAGAAGGAAGGCGAGAACGAAGATGATATCACAGACCCTTTACCAGAGAAGCAACACCTGTTCGTTCGACTTTATAAATGGTATGAAAGTTTTTTTGGAAACCATGCATACTGCCACTTTACAGTCTCCTTCCGAATGGGCCAAGTTCTTCGTCGACGTTTCAAGATGAGTGGTAGACGAATTCTTCCTATTTACGACCGACCCGCTTTAGACTTTAAGCCATTAACGTTTGATGAGCGAGAGGCTGTTATCAAGGCGCACTCCGCTGAGGGCGACATTTTTGAAGGCTTTGGCGCTCGTGGCGAAGAAAAAGTTATCATCACATCAACTTCTTATACCCCCGATGAAGATATTTACATACTATTGAAGGCTGCTGAAGAGTATGATGAGTACAAGTCTGGATTGACACAGACCAATGGATCTGCCGGAAAATTGACCAAAAAGATAGCACTACCCAATCTTAGAATCATCATTACCGGTAAGGGGCCAATGTTGCCTGAGATCAAGACATATATTGCTGAAAAGCTGGATAATCTTAAACACGTCAAGGTGTACACTGCCTGGCTTTCAACAACAGACTATCCTTTAGTCTTGGGTGTTGCTGATATTGGAGTTTCGTTACACATGTCTTCCAGTGGCGTTGATTTGCCAATGAAGGCTGTTGATATGTTTGGATGTGGCGTTCCTGTGATCTCCCTGTTATATCCAGCACTACCGGAATTGGTCAAGGAAGGAACAAATGGCCTATATATCCAAGATAGCTCAGATCTCGCCACAGCTCTGAGAAGGCTGTTTGGTGGAGAGGATGAAAAATTGTACAGGACTATTAAACAAGGTGCCATTCGCGAGTCTAGAATCAAGTGGGACCATGAGTGGAATAAAAAGGTTGGCCCATTATTTGGTATTGGTGAATACAGACCGAGAGGTGATGACGAGTTTACAGAATCGTCTTCATCTTCATCCGATGACGGGTTTTAAATCATGAAAAGTCATTATGGATGATCATTTCACTTCATTTAAATTAGCAATCAAACAAAAAAAATAAAAATAAAAGTAAAAATAAAATATCATGAATCTAAAATGCACAGTTATGACAAATAAATAAAAAGGTTTAGAAAAAAAAAAAAAAAAACGTTATTATTCAAGAATTAACAGATTAATTCTTCATAGCTTTAAATCTTTCTTGTAATGTGCTAATGACGTTATCAAGATAAGGACCCTCATTCTCGTCTTCCAATACACCACCATTTTGCTGAACTTTGAACTGGAATGCATCGTTCTTATATTGGTTCAACATGGAGTGTTCAGGAATATCATCCCAACTATAATGGTCATTACGACCGAGAATGGATGCAGTTAAGAAGGTCCAACATCTTGCGGTATCAGTATGATGGTACCCACCTCCGCCTAAAAATACGGTAGGCAGATTCCATTTTTCAAGTACATATTTGCGGATCACAGACTCGTAGTCGGGTACTGATAAATTCCACTCACGATGCTCATCTCGTGCCAGACCATCGCATCCGACCGTGACAACAACGCAGTCAGGTTCAAAAACCTCGGTGACATATGTGTCAATAACTTCTTTAAACACACGTTCAAGCGAAGTGCCACTGAACCCACGTTTTGTAGGTATGTTGATGGTATACCCTACTCCAGGAGCATTAGAAATGTTCGAAGAAGTTCCTCCACCCTGATATTCCAAAGACCCATTCTTTGAACCAGGGTAAAAGCCAGTATCATAGCGATGAACTGACATGACAGCAACTTTTGATGAGCGGGCAAACGCTGTTTCAACACCATCTCCATGATGTAAATCCAAATCGAGGTAAAAAACTTTGCTAAACTTGGTCCGCAGCTTTTGAATACACAGAACAATATCATTAACATAACAAAAACCCGAGGCTTTAGATTTTCGCGCATGATGACGGCCACCTTGCCAATTGATTGCAACAGGTGCTAGTTTCTTTTGAGACAAGTGCGGTGAAGGTATAGTCTGACTATGCTCCTGCTCCTCCACCCTTTTCAGAATATAATCTGCACAAGCCACTGAAGCACCAGCGACATACATGACATACTCAGAGATTCCCTCAAAATATGGACAATCGTACTCTAAACCAAATTGCTCATATTTCCTGTGTAGTTTTGTAGTAATTCGTCGTCCATTTGACGGTTGCAAGTTTTTAAAAGAGTGCTGCATCAGTTTGGGTATCGCATGATAAGTCTCTCCAGTTATCTTTTGCTTTTTGGAGGGAGATCCAACATCATTTTGTGAATGTAATCGCTTTCCATTGGGAGATGCTTGCTCAGTATCTGATTCAACTTCTGAATCTCCTTCCCCTTCTTCTTCATCATTGTCATTGTACAAGTCTCCATCTCGATCGAGTGAGAATATAAACTCCATAAACTCTTTATCATGATACTGTACAAGCTGGTCCAAAGTCAGCGGTACGACAGGAACAATTTCACATTGAGGCAACACATTGCCAGAATTTGAGGAATTCTTTTGAGAGGCTGTTGCAGAAGGCGATTTAAACAATTTGTAAGCGTAAATCAAAGTATGAACAAGTACTGCGCGTCCAATATTGGAAGGAAGTTTATCTGACAGTTGAATCAGTTTTTTACTGCACGCATATCCAACCTGCCTAGTCTGGGGATCCGAGCCTTCACTTGACTGTTGTACTCTATCAGCATTATCCTCGTCACTGTTATTATCGTCTTCAAGGTCTGGGCACCGATCCAGATCCTCCTCACTTTGATTATCTTTATTTTGCGAGTCAGAAGCCAGTATTATTGCTCTTGGAATCAAACTCATACCAGAGCTAAGTGGTCTCGTAAGTGCACCTATTGGTTTGAGCCCACCCCGCCTCTTTATTAATGAAGTTATACCGTTTTCAGCTATATTTGGACCTACACTAAGATCCAATGATTCTAGCCGTCGATTTGGACCATCCATATGCTTGTGGTATCTAATTGGCGCCGGTGGAACTAATCTTCTGGGAGTTGACCCTGCACCTTCTCCATTACTATTGATAAGATGGTTTTGAAGGGCTTGCAAAGATTGTGTAACTCTTCTAAGCCTAATTCTTTCTCGTTGAGTTTGAACATAAATAGCCTGTCGGCTCTGGTCAGCAGGTACATTATCAGGTAAATCAAAATGAACTCGTCTAGGGCGTGTATCATCGTCGTCCTGATCAGACCCCTGCAGCCTTTCACCATTCCCGCGAAATCCGGGTTCTGTATCATCCAAGGTAGTGTTATTGCCAATCTCAAATGAAACATCGTTTTCAACTCGTTGGCCAGGCTCTGGGAAGTCACTATTTGGAGTAGATCGTGGGGTCCGTTTCAGGGCTGATCTGACAGGTTGAGCATCCCGATTTGGTTCATAAACAATGTCCTCTTCATGCGAATGCCTTGCTCTGTATATATTTTCCTGAACAATAGGCGTGTGCCTCTCGTTATCTTCAGGATTGGAATTTGAACTAGATTCACCATTAGTTGAGGTTGACTGTGGGCAAATGGCTGTGATGGAACGTTCCGAAACTGTTGAGTCACCATGTTCTTGATTATTAGAAGACTCAGGGTCTGTGTTTGGTTCTGATGTTCTCCCGTTGAGACTTGGTATTTGACCAGGGGTATTATTGGATAATATTCCATGTCCGTTTGTATGAGGCGCAACGGAAATATCTTTATTTGTATCTTCTGGTCCAACCAATGTATCTGGAGTTTCGTTGTTAACAGGAACGGATGATGGAAGAATAACACGAGTGGCCTGTTGACTTGCAGATGTAGGAGACTGGTTTTGTTTTTCTTCCTGTTCTTTTATGTCACTGATCGGAGATTGAGAGTTGGCATTGGCATTTGCATTAGAATCTGTAATTGAAATTGTTGATTCCTGGCTGGGTGCGCCTTGTGATATAGACTCAACATCTTTCATCGTAACGTCTCCATCACCTTCTTCATCGTTAATGGTATCTTGTGGAACAGCGTCGTAATGTGGGGTTGAGGGGTCCCTGACTGTATCCGTGGTATTGATCGACGGTTCAACTGGGGGTGTCGAGGGTGGCGGATCGGTTGCCTCGTGGGCGTCAGTACTCTGGCATTCGGGTTCAATGGACAGCGGATTTTGGGATGATTCGTTGTTTGAGATGGATGAGGAATCAGTTAATGTGGAGGTAAGTGGTATTAGCTGGTGATCATGAGCATCGATACCGCTCATTGTCTAAGTTTTTTCTATAGATGATTGGTACTAGTGGCCAAGGTGAAAAGCAGCAATATTCCAGTAATTAGCTACTGCTGATAAATTGGCTATGCTAAAGACGAATGGTTTTTATTAAGGTTTTGCTTTGTGTCGAAAAAGGTTAAAAAAAATAGGGAGCTGAATCTCTCTATCCGCTGGTTAAAACTGCTGGTGCAACACTAGACGTCTTGTGTAGGATGTATCAAATATTTGAAAAGAGTTATGATTCAAGATTCCGTCATGAGTAATAAAAGAGGGTTCTCCTGACAATGCTCTGGAAACAGTGGGAGTTGGATGGATATTTCAAGGCTTGAGGAACGGCCTTGGTGTCACTTTTGAAATGAAAAGTAAACACCGTGCCAGGGAAGCACGCGTGAGATGTTGTTGTGTGCCCTTCACTGGCACGTGAGTAAATGGACGCGTGAGGGAGTCGAAAACTACACTGATAAACAGCTCAGGCCAATAGCATCATGGCGTTACATTGCTGGTGGCGCGTGCATGCCGCGTGCCACGTCATATTGGCAGTATTCTTTTTATTACTATTATTTGTTTGATGAACATGATCATACTGGATGAATAATGGAACAGGAGCTCTGTTTTATCATATATTTGAAGTACAAGATTACCATGTTATATCAAAGGGCGCAGTTAAGAGCTCATTAGTCTGAATCTACAATTACAAGCAATGAGAATAATTAGAAAATAGCTGGAAACTATCAGAAGAGGAAGCCATCATTTTGAAAGATTGGAGAAGTAGCATCAAGTCAGATGGTTACTGTAAATACCATATAAGGAATCAATATGCTATTATTATTTAAAGGTTGGTGAAGAGCCTACTAGTTATATTATGTATAACCCTTTAATTAAAAAAAAAAAAAAAAAAAACTATTATTATTTTTATTATTCCATTTTGAGGGCTAAATCTGAATATGATATTCTTCATACTGTTTGTCAGTACAGTATCTATTGCCCATCACATGCGGATTTTACTAAATTGCTATTAAACCAGTTTATTACATCAACTCATAATTTTACTTGAATATACAATAATATTAATAAATTAATAAATATACCGCTCACCATTTACACCACCGGCGTCCAACGGCATAGTACCTGGAAACAATTAGCGCAATGGTAGTTCCCACATATAATGAGCCATTAAAAATGACCAAATTGTCGTAGTTCTTCCCTCGAATAAGTGCTCCAGAAAGAGGAACGCCTAAAAGACAGGCAAATGAAGCAAACAGAAACATTGTTCCATATCGCTTTCCGTAGTCTCTAGTTTTACAGATTTGGCCACAGCAAACCGGGGCCAAAGACAAAATAGCACCGTTGCAAAACCCATTAAGAACTGCAAAGGTAATTAGACCAGACGTCTTGTGGCCAAATGGCAGCCAGATGGCAAAGATGGTAGTAAATGACATGGTAGTAGTTCCGATTAATGTGTTAAAACGTCCAAAATACCGATCAGCAATGACTCCAGGAATCCATCTACCAAGGATTCCAACTCCATTTAAGATGGCAAGCAAGGCATAAGAGAGAGACTCAGACTTGCCCTGGGCCAATGCGTAAGACGTGAAGAACGTAAGGCCGTTGATAACGCCCAATTCACCACAAAAGTTTGCCAAAACTAGCCAAACAAACCTCTTGTCCCTGAAAGCCTTAAAATCAACAAGGTTGCTCAACGAAAACAATGACCTGGGGCCATGGGAGCTGCCCCTGACCAATCTAGGCTTTAACAAGCAAATGGAAATAATAAGACTAGCACAATACATGAATCCCAAAGCTCGTATTGCCCAAGCATATCCTACAGTAGAATAGAGCTTGCGAATCATTACTGGGGTGACAGCCCCGCTGAGTGAACCACCCATGGTAGCCGCCCCGATCGCGGTTGCCCGGGTTCGCTTGAACCAGTCGCCTATGATTGCAATTTCTGGCGTCATGAGCAAGGCACATCCCAGGCCAGTGCACAGCGAAAACGACAAGAAGAATTGGTAGTACTGTGTGCACAGTGAAGCCGTCATGAGCCCAAGGGTGACAATGACGGTTCCAGCAATTATTAAATGGTATGGCCCATAGGCATCAAAAAGAGGGCCCACTTGACCGGCCAACAAATAGCACACGAATAGAAACACTGAAAAGATCCAAGAGACTTGTGACTCTGACTTGTCTGCCAATTGATGGATAGAGACATAGGCTTGAACCGCACCCAGGGAATTGATCAATCCAAACACTGCGAACAAACCAAAGAAAGATCCCAAAACGACTCTCCAGGCCATAAATCCACCCTCGGGGTATTCTTCATCCTCTTCTTCTTCTTCTTCTTCTTCCTCATCCATTATAGGCAGTTTGCTGTCTAACGATGGGGTCTGAAAAACGACTTGTTCAATAAACAAGTCATCATCCAACACTTGTGCCCGAAATTGAGTGGCCGTGTCAGTGCCTGTTGCCGTTGAGACTGGCAATGCTTCATTTACTTCATGTATTGTTGTGACCGTAGCAGTGTCTTTTATATGATCTATATTAGCTCCGTCATTCAGTTTTCCCACTTCCTTGTCTTCTTTGCTAGTTACTTCGAGAACCGCGCTTGTAAACAATGTCAGTTCAAGATTATCTTTAGACCCAGGAGTTACTGGGGGACTACTTGGCCGATGCACAAACGCAGTACTGCTCTCTGATCCTGGAGAATATTCGCTTGTAACCGGAGCGTGTGTTATAGTAGCGCTCATGATGAGTAAGGGTATCCTAGAGTTTAAGAGTCAAGTAAGGTATAGATGTATATGACAAAAAGAAGAAGAAGAAGAAGATTGGATTTTGAGAAAAGAGTATAAAGAAGCTTACCAGTATAAATCATGATGACTCAGTCTCTAGCAACCTGCTTTTGCTTCGTAACTGGGCTCGAAACTCATAACAATAAATAAGCGGGGACCGTGTCCGATTCTCCTTCTCTTACTGTATGGGGATAAAGCTCAAGTTAACCGTCAAACAAGCAGAACAAGCAGAACAAGATGAGAAAAAAAAAAAGAAAATCATCTTGATAATGTCACAGAGTTGGAAACTCCATTTAGAGCCATCAGTCTAGTTGCATTTTTCCAGTAGCTCTTTCATTCTGGCGCTTCAAAGTCTTGACTGTTGCAAATTCACATGACCGTCGAGAGAACGCTGGAGTGGGTTGGTACGTTATAGTCCTTTTGTGCCTATTAACAAATATAACAAATATAAAAAAGATGGAATATTAAACATTTTTTTAACCATTGTTTAACATTGTTGACAAGTGTAATTTGTAATCTAATCAATTAATGATCGTCTGTTCCAAGCGTCGTAAACTTCTGAAGCAGCTAAAGTATATATAGAATGCCTAGAATGCCTAGAATATCTAGAATATCTAGAATAACTAAAATAACTAAAATACAAAGACCATCCTGACAGTTCCATCTCGTATTTATACACTATCGGCTGATCAGCTGACCAAGGTCCCATGATCACGTGACATCTCATTACGGCATTCTGTTTATATTGCTGGCAATGCTATCATCGGATCGGCCTTTCTGTCATAATCCTATATATGCCACACACACCCTTTACTTGTGATGCCATGCTTGTTTTGCCTTTGCCGCTGTTCACGCCTTGCCGCCAGACTGGCTTTGTATTTTAAAAATTTTGCTTCCCACATCTGGTTAAGACCTTCTGACAGTTTGTTAAACGGCTGAAGGTCATTTGTAACGGAACTACCAAATACAAATTAACCGTTGAGCCGTATGCGACTTGAGAATTTTTTTTTTCTTCTTTTTATCATATTCACCCTGGTCATTAATAAACCATCGGAGAATTTTTTTTTTTTTTTTTTTTTTTTTTTTTTTTTCTTCCATCATCCTGTGCGCTATACTCATTGCGACCAGCCGTCCAACTCAAAGTCATTTTACTTTTAGGTTGTAGGTATTAAGTGAAAATTAAACATTAAGAATTATATAGATAACAAAAGTAATTAAGAAAATGCAACAAAATTTAATAAAACATTAACAAATCCGAAATGGAAGTCTGATAATAAAAACAAGATAATTAAAACAAGTCTAGAAAAGAAAATCATAAGTATAAAATAAAAGGCATACACAAAGTTTGATGAGTAATAAAAAGATTCATCAAATCTCTGCACTGCAAAATGATATTAACAAGGGCTCCACGATAAATCTTCATAGTATCCTCTAGTTACGACTTCTCATGGTGAAAATTAGGGTGAATGACAATTAGGGTATTACTGAGATTAGTGGCAACTCATGGATACTAGCAAACAATAATATTGTCGTTTGGTGGAAGGAAAAAAAAAAAGAATTATGAGAAACCGGAATTTACAACAGAAATGTGCAGTCCAGTGAAACAAATAAATCAAGGAGCATGTCCTGTGTTAAAGTTAACTTTATCATCCAAGTTTAAAAGTTGGCAAGACTGTGTTCAGTCTATAGGTACAGTCTTCCCCACTTTCAACACAAGAGACGGTGTAAAGAAACTAAATCACCATTTGGACAGTTGTCATAAAATCATCAACATCGTTAAAAAAAAATTAACATCATGCGTTTGCTAGAGTATCAACTTAGTCTCTGTGAGGAGGTGAACCAGCTCTGTTAAAACGAGCCGACTTCTTACCGTCATCGACGGGACTGGTAGATGATGGACGTGACAATGACCAAATAGAAGCGTTGGAAGAAGGTAAAGTTGGAGATGAAGGTGCACTAATGGGAGTGGTTACTGAGGCGCTGGTATTTGAAGAGCTAATAACAGAGCTTGGAGTCGTACCACCAGTACTCAAAGCACTGTGTGTGATACCGGTAATATTGTTGTTACTGTTAGAAGCGGAAGTTGCATAAACTTCACTATCATAAAGGTTATAACTTGATGACTTGTTATGCGATGATTGAAGCTTTTTGATAGAGGCAGAAGAAAGCGGGTTAGTACCGTTGGAAGGGTTGGTATCGAGAGTAGGAAGAGAAGCCATTCTAGCATGAGAACTGGAGGGAGCAGATTCAACAGAAGGACGATCAAAAGAAAACTTAGATTCACCCGACTGATTATAGAGAGGCAACTCAAAGCCACCATCGATAGACTTGCGGTACTTAACGGGCTGTTCTTCGCCGGTTTCAATAGTGTCGTAAGACCATCTAGAAAAGTGGTCAGGAAGAATGCGAGGAAGACAAGTGCGCTTAACAGCGTAAAAAACAACAAAAGAAAGGATTGCACCACCAATTAGATCAACAAAGTAGTGGTGAGTGAGGTACATAGTACTCCACCAAATCCAAAAGACGTAGCCAATAAAGACATAACTGTACTTAGGAAAGAGGTAGCAGCAGAAAAGAGCCTCCATAACAGCACAACCAGAGTGAAGGGATGGGAAAGCACCAAAAACCTGAGGAGAGGCGGTGAAGGAGCTAGTGTACATATCAAGTCCAAGAATCTGGTCAACACGCGCGAGGCCGCCAGGAGAACCGGGCATAGAGTAGTTTGCGGGCTGAAGACCATAGAGATTCTGGTACCAAGGAGGAGCGCAAGGGAAAAGAATTTGAATAGTAACACCAATAAAATTCATCCAGCCAAAGGCAAGGGCGTAACAGGGAAGGGTCTTGGGAGGGGCAAAGACGAACAGGACTGCGGCAAGAACGAATGGGGCGCCGAAATGAACAAGACCATAAGGAATCCAAGCCAGTATATCAAGAATATTGTTGGTATGAGAAGCCAGTACGTCACTGAGGTTTCCACCGTAAAGAATTGTCTCCAGAGCGGGAAGAACGCGAACGTAAATCTTGGGACGCCATTCGTGAGGAATAAACTGGCATGAGAAGAAAAGAATGAGCCAAGTGAATATGGGAAGGGCGTTGAAAAAGAATTGGGAAGTGATTGGAATTGAGATGGCAATGATTAACAGGGACGCAATAATGAATTTACCCAAAATTGGAGGGTTTGTCATGATGGAGAAGCAAAAGATAAAGACTGCCAGTTGGATTGCGAGCAGAATGTCAGTTTTCTGGAGTCTGTGCTTTCGGATGCGATGGATTGTTTTGCGAACGTCAAAAGACGTTTCGAGCTGGCTGAGAGCATTTCTTTGCCTGTAGTCTGTCAAGAACTTTGTCTGCATTCGTTTAGCAAATCCCATTGTAGATGTTGGATGCAATTTGTAGGATGGTAGGAAAAGGTTAGGCTGCAAGTTTTGAGAAACCCAACAAAGTGAAATTAAATCAAGTGAAATGAAATGACCAAAAGGGGTTGCTGAGTAGAGTATATAGTAGCCAGAGGTTTTCTAGGATTAGAGGTGCTGCAAACAACCAAAATGGTGTGGTTAAATTAAAAGTGGAATGTCAAAAGATACAAATGCAGGCTCGAAAGGGATTTGTAAAAAGAACAAAAACAATTAAAAACAATTAAAAACAATTAAAAACAATTCCTAGGTCAATAAAAAAACAATGTGTGCGAGAATGAAAAGAAGACGCGGATTTCCAACTGTAATTCCAGGTCTATGAACGTGATAAAAGAAAACCCTGTTTAGAAGAAAAGAACTAGCTAGCCAAGCTGGAGTATGGTAAAGGGCAAAACACAAGAAATGGAATGCGCTAGTGAGAGGGAAAGATGGGGAGAAGGAAGAGGAAAAGACCTTGAGTATATAGGGGGCAGAAAAAAAGTCAGAAAGGGACAGGGGGAAGGGCGGGATAATTAGAAAGAAAGGAAAAGAAGCGAGGAATTTGACGAGTTATATATTCTGACGATGTGAGCTAAGAAATTTTAAATTCAGCAAAGGTGTGGTCAGGCACAGCGCGCGAGGGAGAGACGTATGAGCCATTTTCGTGGCCCCAGCGCCTGCAGCTTAGGCTGACAGAGGCCGGGTAATGGAGCACAGGCGACAGCAGGAATGCTCGGGCTGGGTGCAAGAATGTGCAAAGTTTGCCGCCCGTTGGGGATTTGGCGCAGAGAATTACATAAGAGATTAGCAACCACGCCTGTTTGTTAGCACCTGGACAAGAAGAGGAAGAAGCAGGTATTTTGGTATTATATTATATTTTATTTTATTATATTATATTTTATTATATTATATTATATTATATTTCATTTCATTTCATTTTATCAAAGCCTTGATATCCTTTTTTACCTCTTCTTACCTCGCCACTTGTCAGGCCGTTTCAAAGTCAATGCATTTTTTAACTAGGTGGCCCGCAAACGCAACAGGGAGACCCACCCACACAATTTTTTTGTTTACATCACATGACAATGGTGCAACTGGCTGAAATGCTTCATGCATCCTAGCAAACAGCCTGTGCTGCTGTCTAGCTCTTTTGAAAAAAAAGCCGGTTCGATTAGGATGGGTGCCAGCGTGAAATGAGCCGATACGTGCCAGGTTTGAGCACTAAAACTGTGAAAATACCACAGCTTCCTCAGCATTCCACGTGATTCACGTGATCCACTGGCGCTTTTCTTTTTATGTTCCCACCAGGATGGAAAGCTCTGATAGTCTAAACACACCCTTTAATTCACAACAAGTAGTCTAAAAAACACTCAGAATGGCTTGAATTCGCGCAATCTTTATTTATTTATTATGTTTTCCCCTCTGTTTTTTTCTCAATTCAACTCAATTAAAATACTCAATCTAATACTCAATCGAATACCTGGTAATTGACAGTCTCCGATCCACTCGGCGTGTTGCCTGAAAAATCCCTCCCTAAACGCACCCGCATGTGGAAATGGAAACCGCTACCCAAGCAAAGCGGGCTAACCGCCGGAGCAGTAGCTCGTTGGCGAAGACAGGCTCATACGAACTGTAACAAAGAGTGTCACAAAATTGCGACACGGTTGTAACAAAGTGGCAACAGTCTCCCAGTGGCGCCAGGCTCTCCTTTTTTATTATTAATTAATTAATTAATTTTTTTTCTTTTTTTTCTTGTTGTTTTTGCTGGGCTGGTTGCGGTCTTTGTAGCTGGTAACACGCCTGGAAGAACGGATGGCCTGGCCTGTCAGTCAGCATCGAGTCGCGCTCCCTACTTCCTAAAACCCTCAACCCCATCTTGTACCTGCTACTATATATTAAACACGATGAGCAGTATTCGATCAGCGAGGTTTCATTATGCGCTTTTTTTTTTCTTCAACCAGGCCTCTTTCTGCCCATGCTTGGCGTGTACTCTATGAAACACTGCACTCGCGTCTGCCTGTATCGTGCTGTCGTAGGCTGACATGGAGTTCATAGACCGTGTCCACGTATGTTCCGATGTCTTTTCGTAACACCAGGCGATCATATGACTGCAGTCAGCACACACTCTGCCGACACTCTCTAGATGCCGAGATGTCTCGACGTACTCCATTGGAGGCTCAGATTGATATATTAGCTTAGTCTGAACCCTTGGATCGTCATTTCTCAGCTTCATCTGCTTAAATAGTGCATCTCGGGGTTTCATGTGACGGTGGCGCTGTTGACTATGACAAAATCAGCCATCTAGTTTATGAGTCAAGAAGAGCATGTATGTATGCACCTGATTATCTAATGATTACATACACACTCCCCAATATCTCAACTCCATTCCGCAATTCCTTGCAATTGACTTGCCTGTGCATATGCTCGCACAAATATCCTTGTCCTGTTCTCAACCTACGCTTGTCGTCGTCGCACTGTTCAATGATTCCCTGGCGGCTCATCTCTCTGTTAACCAAATACCCTCACTCCCTGATTACAACCGTTCATCTTTGATACCTGCTTCTTTTTTAATGTTCATCATCTGGTCATGTCTCGATTTTAAGGCACTGTCCGTTTTCCTGGCCGATTTGTTTTGACTCACAAATTTTCTTACGGCCCCTTTGTATTGTTATCGTTATTTTTATATTACACACTACCTGCTACTCTGTGACAGTCCCAACACATAGTTTGGATCTGGCTAGTTGTGGATACCATGATACCTCCAATTCAGGCAATGCTATTAAATCCTTTTTGCTGTTTGATTAACCTCTATCCAGCTTGATTCCAATCTATTGGATTTACCAGCACCTTTCGATTCCTTTGGTCTTTGGCCTTTGGCCGCTTGGCAATTTGAAATGCCATCTTTGGTGGAGGTTTCCTGGTTCTGATAATGTGTACCTTATTGATTCTACGTGCTTGCATATCCTTCGTGTTAAACAAGCATCTAGCCTCCCTAAGCCACGCTTATGTCGACACCTTGGCCCTTTTTTTGGATCTTGTTCAACAAACTGCTAGGTCTATTTAAAGATTCAATTAGCACTCTAATTCCAAATACTAGATGCGGAAATGTAAACTCTTGTACACCTTTATGTCAAGTGGCTTAAGCTTACGCTCAAGCTATCCTTTTTTCAGATAAACAACATCAAAAATCGCTTGTGAGTCGTAGTATACCAGTCGCATTTGTAAATACCAAAAAGGCTTCTGGAGAATGATACGCCATGTTGGATTTCAAATGATACCGTGTGTTTGTGTTACCAAGTTATGAAATGATCGAGATGATTTCTACTGGAGTATCAAGATCAAAACGCGACTATTTCGAGAAACGAGACTGATTAAACCTTTTCCACATTTCAATGACCCGGACCAATACACTAAAAGATACAGTTAGTTAATGATACTTGTTTCTAACACTTTAATAGTTGATTCTATAGGAAAAGTCGCAAGGTACCAACCAAGCGTATGCTATATGGAAGGAATTAGAAATCCCACACAGCAAGTTTAACCGCTTTTTTGTCAAGAGTCAAAATGCAACTTGATTGCCTATTGTTTATTAAAGGGAGAAGCTTGGTTTGTAATTAGTAGGTGTTCTGAAATCTGGATCCAATTGGTATATCTTTCATAATTGGGTTACCCTTATAAACACTCATGATATCAAAATAGATGTAGCTTCTCTTTTTTTGAAACCTGGATTTTTTTAAAATGACAAGCTATTATATTACACTCTTTGGAAATATAGCACTGGCCGAATACTAAGATTAACAACTGCAGTAAACTACGATTGATCACAGACTACCCAATGGCAAGGATTCAAAGATTCTCTGTTTCTCCTGTTTCTTGGAAGTATTATTAGAAATTATACCAGTGAAACCTTTTTCTAGTGCCAATCGTTTGTATTTGTGTAGTGACAAAGGCATTTTCGGTAGCGTGAACTAGCAATAATTGATATTCAGTGTCGATGCAAAAAGACCAGGGATTATATTTCGATTAAATATATTTTCTGGAAATCCATATTAGCAGATTCTAAGATTCTAAGATTCTAGTATTATATTATTTATAGATGACCAAAAATGGTAAATGCCCGGTTTAATAAAGGAGATGAGCAACGGGAACGAGCAGCTTTGAAGTTTTAATTGTAATTCTTTTTTTTTTTTTGTTAACGACTGCCCTTTCAATAGGGACTATTTCTTAAATCCATTTTGATTGAAAACAGTCTCGTATATATAACCTTCCCTTTTTATCTTTTTATGGTAAACGTTCGTTATATTCATATTGGAGATATCGTTGGTTACTTGAGGTGCCAGTTACTCAAACAAACTGGCGTGAACATGATCCAAGATTTTATTATTAATACTTAACATAACTGAATCTCACAAATAGGCTCTAGCCACCCCATTCTGTTAATTCCACAACATTGGTCACTTGTCTACCAATCCCTTGAATCATTTGTCCCAATTTTTGTGCCAATATGTATCAACAGGCGTTGCAAGGTCAGGTGGACAGCACGCCAATCTTATATTGTTCTATATATAAAGATATCTGTGTGGCACACAAATTTCATTGAGGCCCATTGTTCAGTTGATCGTCAGAAGACTATGAGACCGTTGGTCATTTGTCATAATACAGGCGTATTTCAATATATACAGAAAATATACAGAAAATAAAAATTAATAGTAAAAATAGAGAGTTATCGAGCGGAGGTTTTAAAAACCGATAAACTTTAATCAATCTGGGTTGGATGACATGTTTTAAATCAATGGCAATTGACAATTAGCAAAGACTGATCTACTCAATATTATCAATATTACCAATATAGAACTATTCTCATTTGACGTGACGCTTGCAAGATGTTTAATATAATCAAGATGCGATATTTTCGGCTCAATTCATTTTTTGATTAACCAGCAATTTAAACATTTGTCTAATTTAGATCCAGTTAATATCTTTCTTACCACACAGCATCTTTTCAAGCACAGTAATTGTACTGAAGCACAGGCTCTTCAAATGCTGCACAGTTGTTTTGTTTACTTCTCCTGTGCGTAAAGAATTGGATCATTATTCGTCTGGCCCATAGGTTGGCGTATTCTTCAAGAGCATTTCAAGACCATATCACTATCACCATCATTACCATTATTATTATTCTCATGATTATTGCAGAAACAGGTTAGTCGCAAGTTAAATCAGTCTGATTATGCGTTGATTTTTTTCTGCTAGTCCTCTGTCTATCCACCTCACGTTCATTTACTCTGTCTTTTCTTCCTTTTTTTACCCAGTTATTCTCCCCCACTCGCAAGTAATGTGGTACTCATATGCGGCCTTTTATAAGAAAAAGATCTTTATATTTTGTGAAACTCATAGCAAATCGTTTAATACCAAGTGCTGTGGTATTTGTCTTAGACTTCACCATTGTTGACACCTATTTTTGAAAGGTCCAATTTTGTTTTTGAATATTAATCGATTTTTCGCTGTAGCGTTCCTATGTGAAAACGTATGTGATGCTTCAGTGATTGATTTTCTACAATTGTGTTGGACACTTGGCTCTTGTTTCTCAGAGGGCTCTCTTCTATCGTTTAGATTTGTTAGTAGGAACATACTCAAGACATTGATGGTGGTCGAGTAATTGATTCTCTGCCACTGCTACATTCCGCTAATTTATTTTCTATAAGATGCTTTGGGCAATCATTTCGTATTGTCGTTTATTGTATTTTTGCCTTAGCATTTTCTCGGTATTCTCCAAAACCATTACTTTTGGTTCTGTTGACAAATCAAGGCCTGAAGTAACAGTATCCGGTGCTGTATCTTGATCAACACCAGGTTCACATAACTTTGGAACCAAATCATTGGACTTTGATTTTTGCCTAGGAATGCAATCATAATTTTTAAAAGCTCTGGTAGTATTGTTAGCGATCTTCTTGAACATGTTCTTTTTTAAAGCTTTTTAATAGTAATATAATGCTATTCTGTCCTTTTTTTGTCAATTACTTGTTGAAGAATTGGCCAACTTGAACCTTGAACTGTAGAAAAGGAAAAAGGATATTGAAATAATTGCTACATAAATATTCCGGTAGTCACAACATCCGATTTACCCATTATATTACTGGAATTTGAGATAAATTTCGATCCGATACAGCTAATAACCATAATGCCATAGTAATGGAGCACATGACTAAATAACAAAATTCCTTCTCGCTTACCATTTTTTCAATCAGACTAAGAAGAAAATACAATCATCATTAAATATCAATGTAACACAGTCCAGTTTTCTTAAACTTGGCTGAGTTTTCTACATTTGTCGTTTATAAATGTTGGCTTTTTGTATTTTTGCTGGCTTCAATTATAGCAGTACGATGGCTGGGAATGATTTCTTAATCCTTTTCGAAAGCGACCTGTTTTCTAACTTGTGGACTGACTGTTTCTTGAGTTTTTCTCATTCTAATAGCTTTCTGAATGGCCATTACGATTCCTAAGACCAAATCGAAAGACCCCGCACAAGGAAAGAAAAGCACAGCAGTACGAAAACACATTGAGAAACGAATCCATCTAGAAATGTAGACAGAACTGAAGACGCTTGTGCATTTACGCATGAGTTAGTAGAGCACCAAACGTGGCTATTTGTTATATTACCAGCCGGGATATTTATTTCCTTTCTAATCGAATATCATCACCCTGTTTGCTTTGTCCAATTCTGTAAAGTTCAAGGGATTAATATACTTAATTAGAGATATGCGCGGCTGTATATGATCGATAGAGAGTGTATGCTCTGTCCATCAAACCGAAGAAAAGGCAAGACTTAAAAAAAATCAATTGCGGTATTATTCTTTTAACAAATGATAAAGCCGACAACCGGTCGTTGATAAACTGAAAAACAGAACAAATTTGTTTACATTCCTTTACATTAATTTCTTTATTCTTCATATATAACTACATAGCGCAGATATATGACGAATAACACGCCGTTTAAGCTGTTCAGCCTTGCGGTTAAAAGGAATCCGGGTCATAAAATTTCAGTGTCCCATTTAAGGTCACAAAGAAAAAAAGGCGCATGTAGTATTCCTTGCAAATAGCCTAACAAGTGTAAAAGAAATTCAAAAATGACCCGCATATTGCTGAGCAAGCTGCCTAGTGTATACTTCATCTGCACTGAGAAGCTGAACAAAAAGTGATTCTAATAAAAACAAAAATTAAATATAAAGTTTCAAGGTTTGGAAATCCACAGTCGGTCCTGAATAACTAGTTGCCGCAGTGGGTGAGCAAAGTCGGCCCTTAAGTTCCGAAGTCCTGGGATTCATCATATCTGGCCCAACTTGAAAGGATAATTCTGTGATGGGACATCAAATTCAAGGCACACATGCAGGACACACTGTTTGCTGTTGCCGCTTTTTGTTGTACGTAACGCTGCCATAGTTATTAGCATCCATATTTGCCTGCTATCCCACCTATCATATATCCTTCCAATACAGGGCTGATCAGAAACGCCTTGAAGGGACAGAGAAATATTACCACAATAGAGTACGATTAATAATTTCATATGGTTTTATAACAAGATAAAGAGAAAAAACAACGTACTATGCTTTTTTTGGTATATTTAATGTTTCCAGATCTAGCTGCACTCGTGCAGAATAAAAAAAATATTGCTTCCAACCTGGTATTTCTCTCACTGCTGACCAAGGTGCGAATCGAAACTGTCAATCTAAACAAAAACACTTTTTCAAACTAACCTACATGCTGAGCATTCCATAAAAGGAAATACGGTGCTGAAAGTTGACGGAGTAGCAATGCACTCAATCTGATCGACTATCCATGAGAAAGGTATTGTATTATTTTCATCTCTTTATGAACCAGAAAATGTGTTTTGCTTACTTGAGTTCGGATTCCAAGAACATGACGACATATTCGGACTTGTACGATCAAAGAAATCAATAGGATATGTAATTAGCCCATATTATATACATGTACTAAGCAATTCCAACTTTGCAAGTTGTCAGAAGCATGGAGAAAATCCAAGGAATATGGTTAACAAAGATGTTACATACGGGTTGAGCTACTTTGTAATCATGAGGATATAATAAAAATATGTTTTTACATAAATTTAAATGCCTTTATCTACATTGCTTTCATATTTTTTTATTTTATTATATTTCAGTCGTTCATTCAAGTAGCAACTTTCCCAAAAACATTAAAGCCACCGATTTCTGACCCAATTTCGTGGAGTAAATTTACTATTTCGGTCTAGCCCACGTTTAACTAATTAATCAAATTGATAACCAATTGACTTCCTCCCATCCGATCAGGATCCAGATTTTCAACAGCATAATCTACTCCTAACATTACTTTCAAATGGGACAATTTTAGCAGCTGAGAATCGTTATACGTATTAATAAAAACATATTTGGATTCATTTCGAGCGCGCTAATATCTGTCAGATCACCGATCTAAAATTCTCTTGACTAGAGCCTTTCGTATCAGCTTTACCAACACCTGTGAAATGAACATTTATCTTGCCAAATAGTTTCATCTTAAGGCGGTTTAAATGTCGCAGGCAATTACTTTAAACTATTTAAATTAAAGACAAGCTAATAATTACATTAATATTGATATTGTGTACCCAATCCAGGCTGAACTTTGTAATCTCACAGTTGTTGATACATTCAAAGTTCATTTTAAAAAATAAAAGCACTTAGAATGACTCAGAGAGACAGTTCCATTACTTGTAAAAGAATGATATGTAGAAAGGTAATGTATTAATTGACGTTGATACATAATACTAATGTATATTATAGCCTAGCAGGTTCAACAATATGGTTCATTTTTCCTATAGAATCAAGTCAAGCTTTTAATCTTTGCGAAATAATTGCAAATATAAAGCCTTCAATAATAATTTCACGCCCGAATGTCTCAGAATAGAAAGATCTCGAATATCAATGGATTTTTTTAGCTTCTTCGTATCATACTCAATCTTTGAGAAACAAAAGCTTAAACGATATCCACCATTAGGTTGTCAGAATTTACAGGTTAACTGGATGAGTTTTATTCAATGAATAAAACTCCGTGGCCAAACATCTTTTGAAATTCTAGAATTGTCTATAATATCGAATAGTTCAAACAATATTGGTTAAAGGAATGACATTTTCCCATTTCTTACTATCAGTAAAGTATAATTAAAACAATTTTGTTAAAAAAATAAAATGTTAGAGCATGAATGTAAAGTTATGGGATCCATTCTACAGTGAGTCTTTCAATTGAATGCTGGTACTAACTCAAGTATTTTTCGAAATCCTTTCAATATCCTGTTTCTTGCACGATGTATCACTTTTCGGCTGTCTAGCTCTCATCACACATCTTGCTTGAATCTGCCTACACTTCCGAAACATTGGCCAAAAGGAGGAGGAATTAAGAATCAAGGTTCAGAATTTCAACTCGAAAAATGTTAAAGGTTTAAACAGCTTGATTCTACTGAGTATCTTTATTTTCATTCAGAAGATTGTTTGAGTCAATATTGTGTCCCTATGTCAGTCACTGTTGTTTTTTCTGGTTATTAAATAGGATCCCGCCTTGACCCATATGGTTTCAGACTCATGATACTTATTCAATAACATGAAAAAGAATTGGAATGGATATATGAGCAGACGGATCAATAGTTCAGTCATTGTATCTTGAGATGTAATCAATATCAATTAGAAACCTCTACTCTATAACATATTTGAAATAGATACATACCACCTAACTCTATGTTTTTGTCAATTTAAAGTAAATATTTTCACCATTTTCACAATATTAAAATTACTATCAGCAATAATTTGGCTCAAATTTAGAAATTCCCAGCTGTATCTTTAGTAAACTTTCCATCAGTTCAATTTATTTGGAATAGCTTAGCTTAATACAAGAGCAAAGTTTCTTCAAGTTGGAAAGTTATAAAAGTTTGCAATTGATAAAACCAACAGTAATACCCGCTCATAATTTAAAAGTTTGCGGATACTTCATGTGGAGTTGAAATTGATCAAACTACTACCTCAGGAGTTCTACAGTTGACGGAGCCAATACTATTGCAACAAGATGACTCGCTCTGTTTTCAATAAATGTGCAACGTTTATGTAACTGAATCTATTACATTTTAAAATCTTTTTTCTTGCGTTTTAGTCCATTATCCAAATTTATATTGAAAACGATGTGACTTGATTGGTACTCAAGAATATATTCTTCAGTTAAACGCCTTCTTGCTTTGGAAATGTCCAATCAAAACACATAATCTGTACCACAATCTCCGCAATATTTCAAAATGGCGTCCTGCATATTTCGATTGGGATTAGAAACACCTCTCAGTCTGGTCTTTTGGTTTAAACAAAACATCCTACAAATACTGAGGACCAAAACATAATTATTCACAGGATTGTTGTAATTTTGCGCCAATAACAGATCCAATGTGAATACTTCCAATCATGATGTCCAAAGCGTTTATCCATCAAGTTTTTTTAAACATTGTCAATAGTACAGATGAGGCCAGTAGCCATCATATTGGATTTGTGAGGACGACAATCTGTTTTGTATATTACAAATTTTGGCCTCCATTTGTATCGGTAACTTGACAACAACTTTTTATTTTCAAACTCAAATCCCGAGCTACTATTTTCTATTTTCTACAAAAAAAACAAGTTAAATTCTTCTAGTAATATCCGAATCACCCATTTGCATTGATATATATGGTTTTAGTGACATTTTCAGTTCGAATTGTAGTTTGAGATAGTTATAACAACATATTGAAGCCTTAGACGATTAAATCCGCCTGCTATGGCCTTTAGATAAAGCTACTTGTTACACAACTTGCCGACAATCACCGAACAAATCTGTCAGGTTGTGTATCATTGGTGGTACAGATACACTTTCTTTTCGCGCGAAGATCAATAAGTCAATATATTGAAACTTTTTCAGAGAAATATGCAATACCAACATTGCAATCAATGGTGCTAAAAACCATCCTAATTGAACGAGCCCCAATGCACGGGATAAGCGGCTTTTGTCAAGCTAACGCACCACATATAGTTTAGTATAGAGAAGTGCGCGTAGCAAACATCTGTTTTGAAAGAACTTTCATGTGACAATCTCAGGCACCAGTCCAGGAGCGTGCACATCAGTTGAAATTCCCCTTTTGGAGTCGAGTATGATGACAGAAAACCGTTAGTATTCCGTATAGCCAGCAAGGTATGGTCTGCTACAAAGCTTCCGGCTTTCGGAACTGCGGAATTACAAGCAATTACAAGCAATTACAAGCAATTATAAGCAATTATAACCAAAGATAGTTTGACATTTCACATTTAAGCCACACTGATCTCGGTTGACCAAGCCTCGGCTGACCCACTCCTTGTATTTTGCTTTATACTAAATAACGGCCGCGAATTTAGTAGAAATAAAATTGATTGAAACAGACCATTCTGTTTGCTTCGCCCGAGTAACATGCCTGGTGGCATTACCTAATCAATACAAAAGCGTTATTTAATGTAACAGAAATGCAAGATCTCTTTGTTTGGTAGCCACTGGTGACTATTCAATATTGACATGTTTGGTGGTGTAAGAATTCTCGTTATAGGCGCTGAGATACAAAACAGTTCCAGGTCTGCAAGAGGTGCATTAATCGTACTCTGTATTTTTGACCAATCAGTGAACTCATCTATTACAAGCCGCTCAGCACCAAAAAGGTTGCGGACTATCACAAACCAAATGTCGTACTCTCCTTCATTTTCGTAGAGACATATTGATACAGATTTTGAAAAGTAGAATGACTACATGTTTTGTATAAAAACATGATAATAATGGAGGTTATTAAAATTATACAGGTTATGACAAGAAAAAAAACTTTAGGAATGACAAATTTTTAACGGTTATAAGCTAAAAATCATCATATCGGTTTTCAAAAAAACAAAAAGCAAAAAATAATAAAAATAGAAATATCGTAAAACAAAATAAAAAAACCGGTTCAAAAATCTATTCTTTTGAGCTTCTTTATGCTTCAAGATTTTTCCAAAGGCTCAAGTCAGTGTAATAATATGCCACATGATCAACTGGTCTAAACGTTTCAGCAGAACAGGTAACTTCCTCTGGATTGAGTAGAATAAAAAGCTTACTTGGATCAATGTGCCTGACTTTTACAGAACTTCCGGCGTTTTGACCAGGAGACACTACAGGGCCTCGAACTGGGGATCTAACATGGCTAGGCCCATGTGATGGCATCGGAGGTGCTGGACTGGAGGCCGAGATCGTAGCAACTGGATATGGTAGTCTAGCAGAAGACGGTTGTTGATAGTAATGTTGAGTTGGCGAATAAGAGGAATTGTGATTATTGTAATAATTTCCATGGCTCCCTTGTCTAGCGTAATTATGGCGAGGATCGACGGAAGATGAAGTGCCCGGGGCATTTGAATTTCCACTCGGGGTATCTCCATGGCTAATACTAAGGTTCCCAGACGAGCTGCGGCTAGAGTATGGATCGTAAGAAGAACCACTCAACATGGACAAGCCACTAGACCCAGGTGGTAACATTACAGAATCAGATCCACTTCTGGGACCCCTACCAGACTTTGGGGTGGCTGGTATTGCCAGAGGAGGTAGAAAGAAGTCACCTGGACCAGGCGTTGCCGGTGAAGCGGTGACCACTGTGTTGGTTCCGCCAGATGCGTTAGAGTCAATGCTAGACAGACCGCCCCCTTCAACGCGCCTGCTGTAAAAAAACTTGTTGACATAGCTTAAATCAGGCCGTCTTGAAGAGATATAGTTAATATACTTTTGAGTGCGGTAAACGAGAACTAGAGATTTAATACTCGAATTGCGTTCTGCCAATTTTATGATATCATCCACCTTGATTGTGCTCTCCAACACAGGAATTGACACATGAACCAGTCTGGAAAAGCTAAATAGTTCCATAAGAACACCACTAAGTGAATCTACATTTAGAAACCATAGAATACCATTCATCGCATCATCGTCATCATCCGAATTAACACCTTCGTCATCATCATTGTAAGAACCTGGCTGATAGAAAACGTCCGCCAGACGAGAAAGTCGGTAACGAATGTGGGATTCCAAATGAATCTCCTTAACTTGTTTCTGGAACATGCTGTTACGACCACCAGCCACGATGGCACTCATATCCATTGGATGAATGTGTTTGCAAAAAAGCTGTTTGATGTTGGGATTTGCATGGAGCAAAAGCTGAAGGGCTTCATAACAGCGCTTAATTGAGCCCGTTTGCCCATCAGCTCGGTGAATACGAAGAGTTTCAAGTCGACGGAAAGGAAAAGGTACAATTGGAGGCTTCCTATTAGGACTGCAAATGACTGTAAGATTTCTAACACCGTCAAACAAGTCTTCTTTAACATGCGGAGTTTTGCGGAACCCAAGTACATTAACCGTAAGGGTATCAACAGATGGAGGAATCCATTGTCGATTAAGGGGAATACTCATATCTTCACTAAAGATTTGGATTTCTCTAAGATTGGAGAGCTTGTTAAAGTGGTTGATAAGAAGATCTCTAGTTTTACGGTTGAACTGGTCACGGTCATTGCTAGAAAGTTTGGTGTCAATTGGAAGGTGAAGAAGGCGAATAGTTCTTAAGGACTCCAGGGCATTACAAGAAGCTTTATCAAAATGGAACTTTGTACCAGAAAGACTGATGCAGTCGATGCGCTCTGCAAATAGAGGTGCCAAACTGATTTTCCGAATTGGGTCACTATCCGCTAAATGTAGACTAAATTGTAACCTTTGAGCTGATCTGGCACTCAATTGCCTTTCTGAAAAATAGGAATCAAGGTATTTGATAACTGAGCTCTGCATGGCCTGAGAAATCTGAATCCGGACCTTGGAAAGGCCTGCGAGCACCGGATTATTGAGAATCTTATAAATATGACTCTTTTCTGTAGATCCATAACCGTCAGAGTATTTCAATACTGTTTCACTGGTAAACGAAAGGTATTTGGTGTACTGAAGGATAGAAAGCGGAAACGGCACACCTGTTTTTCCCGATTTTGTTGATGAAAGAAGTAGACTATTAAGTCGAAAAATTGCAAAAGAATTAGAAATAACAGGGACAAAGGCAAAACAAAAGATTAAAAAAATTAGGGAATAAGGAAAATTGCATAGCTTGAACATACCAAAATTGATTTTGAGAGGACCTTACCAATCTTTGCTTTGATCCATGCAAGTTTTTTATTTGAGCAAGTCTGAACTGGTTGAAAGGCGGCTCTAAAAAGGAAAAGTCCAAACTAACTGGGTATATTATTGCTATTGACCAGAAATGGGAGCATATAATATTGCGCAGATCTTTCGAAGTTGAGGATAACGCAATGAGATCTGATTGATAGCAGTAACCGGGGTCTAAGTAATACTGCTGTTGGGGAGGGTGGTACGGCTCTAATAAGCAATTGAAGATGGAAAATTTGACATTATCGGGCAAGGAGAGAAAAACATTTTTTCTATTAATCCTAGGCTGGTGAGAGTCGATGCTTGCTGAATATCGACGGATGGTCTCCGGTAATATGGGCGGCCGTGCAGCGGATGCACGGGGAGGTTGTGATAGGCGTGAGTTTTGATGATATTTTGCATTATCAGCGGGGGATTCTGGGTCGGAGGACAAAAGAGCCGAAATTGACGTTGCAGGGTGCCTGCGAAAAGTATAACTAGACGATGAAGCTGGTTGATAGACAGGAGATGGAGTAGTATAAGGCTGAGGGGATGGAATAGGATGTGGGAGTCGTGAAGGGACCGATTGGGGTCTATAATAAGACTGAAAAGGCTGCTGAGTGGGGTAGGGAATACTCTGAGGTTGTTGAAAATGCAAATAGTCAGAGTGGTGGGGTTGGTGGGAAAATTGAGATTGAAGCTGGGGAGTAGAGGTTTGGTATTGGGGCGGTTGATTATAAGCATATGGGTGATATTGATTAGAATAGTTTGGTGTAGAGCAGATAAAGGGGGCTGGTGAAGGAGATGACAAAGTTGGAGTCGCACTGCTTCTTCTTCTGGAAGAAGAGGATGATGGGGGTTGTTGTTGAGATGGGGTATTCTGGTCGATATCGGATTCATTTCTAGAGTGTCGATAATCAGAAATTGGATCATAGGGATATTCAGGATACTTTTTCATGGTATGTTCTTGTTAATGGAGTATTAAGAGGAGGAAAAATTAGTGGCATTTTCCAATAGGCATTAGTAGTGTGGAGTTTGGAAAAGAGAGAGGAGGAAGTAGAAAAAAATGGGGAGGGTGGGATATCTCAGATATATATATTTTTATATTATGATATTTACAATATGGGGATGATTAGAATATGAACAAGACAAAAGCTAGGTTTGGAAAAGGGAGGGTGTAGACCTATATATCTATATTATATTACACAGTTACAATGCAATACAATACAATACAATACAGTTATATATAAAAAGGATATGGATTTTTTCCACGGGTTTGAACATATTTCTGGAAAGGAGAACGGTTGGTTTATATATTTTGGAATTTAATATATATGGTCAATTAAACTTGCTTTTATTGAATAGTCGGTCACAAAAAATGGTGCTGTACTTTAGATTTATATAATGGCACAACAATGCACAAGCCCCTAATGGAGGGTTAAAAAAAAGAAAAAGATAATAAAATAGGTATGAAAACAATATAAGAGACTACACACTGATTGATTGATAGTATAGACCTCTTATATCAAGTTTTGAATCATATCTAGATATATATTCTTTGTCTTTCAACAAGACCAAATACCACAGTATTCAATTTCAGCATTCAGCGTTCAAATAACTTCTGGGTTCTTCTGGAAACGTCCGGTAAACGAGACTGACAGCTAGCCTTAGTACAAAGTATGTTTAAAGTTGTTTTACAAAAAGCGCGTATCACTCAAAGACCTATAAATCCCAGCTATCAAGCTGAGTTGTTATGATTTCACGCAGATAAGTTGGGAAGTTAACCCCGTTCCATGTTCTACTGGGCTTTGGGCTTGCCGTAGGTCTCTGCTTGAATTTGTTACTTGTTATTAGTAATGTATAGTGATCCTGTAAGGTTCGGTAACTAATTTGACTCTCGCCCGAGCATCACATCACATATGTTATGTTCGTATTCCACTTGCCTCTAACACGTAATTCGGACTCTGCTATGCTATTTGTACGCGAAAATCACCATTTTAACGTATCTGGCTAAATACCCAAATACCCAAATAGCTGATTGAGAAAGGTACCACCTGGATTTCATAATTTTGTTTTATAATCTGTGTCAATATCACTTGTTTTCCAGTACCTCTTTCACTCAAGACTCACTGAAATTGAACCCCGAGACCTTGGATTGATTGTTTTTAAAGTACTATCTCATATAAAAAAAGCACACACATGCATCGGCTACCATCATGTGCCTTGTGGTTTGGAGCCTTCATAATCTCGAGAAATCATTGTGAGGTTTCCACATTACAACCGCAGTGTTGCTAATGTAATCAAATTTATTTTGCTAGATTATTCAAATCTTCCAGTTTCTAATTACTAATTAAAAACAGTATGGCGATACAACATGTCGTTATTATTAATACTTACTACTATAAATAAAAGTTTGACTCGAATTATTGATTGTGCCGTTTGTTATAACAAGTTTATAAGAGGATAATTATTTGAATGATTTTCTAAAGTACGTCAGCTTTAACCAATGCAACTTGATCCTGTTTGCAGCGTCCAATTCGTGAGAAACATCTCCCATTCATTTTCCATTTGTTATCTACAAAGAGGGGAATGGTTGGGTAGGTTTTCATATTCAACTTCGTTTGCAATATATGACAGGCTCACCAAAAAGATACCGAATCCTCTGGAATTATCCCCTTAGTTACTATGTATCATAGGTAATAATGGCCACAATGGCTGTACAAGTAATTATGAAAACGGTATTCATTCTTATTATAAACTGGCTCCGGATCACTCTAAAATGGTACTACTTACATGTGAAAATAACCACCAGGTTCCATGAAAAATGCGTAAGTGACAATATTGATGATACTAGGATCTCAAGTAGTCCAGTTATTCACATTTCTAGGCCGATGATTATGAAAAGTTTACCGTATGAAAAAGGTCCTATTGCTATAGATTCGGCATCTGTATAAATGGAACATAAACAAAGCCAAGAGGCGTGAAAAACTATAGAAACTATTCAAAATGTCTTACTTTCGTCCATAACCGTCCAAATCTACAATCTACATTGATCCATATTCTCAAAGTTTTTCCAGTCATTGGTCCTATATACATCAAGTATATATAATCAGAGCCGTGAATCAGGGGCACCCAAAACTAAACCTGATGCATTATACTTGACAGCCAGTTGATTAAGTAAATTTACCTGCCATTAAAGGAACCTATCTGATGACAAAACCAGTTTAGAATAATAGAAGTAGATTGGTCTTCATTCAATCCCACATGCATGGTGATATATACTAAATCTTATTCTATTGGAGGAAATGTATACTGCCCATGGTGGAAATTGAACCAAGAAAAGGCATTTTGAAAGTTGACCTACTTTTTGTGCGCCATGAAAAAGGCCTCTTAAATCCTCGGTACGCAAATTTGAGAAACCAGCACTCGATAGGACATTTTCGACTATCGGTAAAATCAATAGAGCACATGCTATTATCATTTTTTTTAAAAAAAAGAAGGAATAATATTACTATTTTCAAATACCAAAAAACCCCCAAAAAAAGGCTCAGGAGGTTTAGATGAACAGCAAAACTAGAATAAATTGTTCTCGACAATATTAAACAGGCCTTTTCCAAAAACAAGCAAATACACAGGGAAATTTAGCCAGTTACACAAGCACGCTTATTTAAATCTAATTTTCATACACGCTCAAAAACACATTCATGGAAACACTCGTCTTGTGCAAAGCCGTCAGTATGTCTACAAGGCCGCTTGTTTGAATTCCGTTCCCCGAAAATGCCATTAAAAACGGTGTATCTTCATATTGATTATCTATATAATATACTATATTATATTGCTATACCCTGTCAACTTGAAATCTAACTCTCATAAAAAAGAATTGCTACATGCTTAAAAGAAAAACTCCAAGTTTCGTGATGCCGAAAAGGTTATTTTTATCCCTTTTTTCTGGTGCTTATTTGGCAACAACGTTGATCATCTTGGCAATATTGTGTATTGAAATTTATAAAATTTTAAAGCTTTATTTGATTTCAACCAGTCTTATTGACTTCTATCGCCATTACTCAAATCTTCATTGACTTGCTGTAATTGATATTAATATTCCTGCTCAGGAGTTAAATCATACCAAAATAATTAATTAACTATTTGTTTATTTCAAAGCGGCAAAGATTGTACTACTTGTATTGCGTTATAACAAAAAAGCACAAAATATATAATATATTCTTGTTTTCTACTCTTGTCGGTTGATGCTTAAGCCTTTTGATCGTTAACAAATCTTCCCTGTCTGTGCCTTTCTACCTTTTTACAAGTTGTTTATGGCTTTCTTCAATGATAATTAAATTGTATATATGATATTTTCAAATTTCTCCGCCTCTGGGCTCTTTTTTATATTAAAAACTTGTAGCTAAAACCATTTTAGCAATATTTACCGCCATATTCTTTTTTGGAAAGATCCAATATATCACAAAGTTACAAACCGCTGACTTCTCCTTGGGTTGAACTGGAATAGGCTTGGGGTCAAGTCTCCAGTCTTTTTCAGCTGGAACTTGAACTGCTTGCTCAACAATTGCGTCAATAATCCTACTGTAGATTATAATCTGTAACCCCAAGAGGCCATGACTATTCAATCCAGTCTCTAATATTCCTACATCCTTGTTGTATTGGACTAGCATTTAAAATCTTGCCGTTTTAGGTAATAATCTAATATTTGTCGAGAAAAGATGGAGGCTCAAAAAGTAGCCGCGCATGGCACAGAGACAGGACCAAACTTGTCATTGGCCCCTAAACAACCAGATTTTCACCAATTCTTGATTAATGAATGCATTCACTTACTTTATACTAACAGACGGTCGATTCAACCTGCTCTAGATACTTCACTCATCTAATTTCTGCTTTTGTTGTGTTACTCAATAGCTATGGCTGTTACGATTGGTTTCTTCAGATACACATTTTCCTCTTTCTCCAAAAATGGACTCAAAACGCTGTTATGAGAGTAATATAAGCCTAATCCCAATTAGTTGTATTACTTCTGCTTAGCAATATAAATTACCCATCGGCAGCTTTTCAATGCCTTTTATAAGTCAAATGTGGTATCTTTGTTCTTATGTTCTTATGTGCTTACATATAATCCTAAAGTAATACCTTCACTATTTAAACAAGCTCCTGTGACTACCAAATATATTGCCATTATTTTATGGCTTTAGAAAAGCTAAAGAAGAAGCATTTTTTGAATTTTGAATTGCCTATACTTAGCTGGCATCATGCTTTGTTTAAACAAACCAGATCACATGAACAAAAATATTCATACATAACATGAGTACTTACATCAACTGTGCCAAGTTATATACTTACTCAGTATATTTCAGGACGATAAATCCGTATGTAACAAGCGGTCGATTCCATTTCTACAATTGATCATATCATTACAGTTTCTTCCTTCTTACCAACTCTCCCAGAATTTTAGATACCCTGGTACGAGACAGTTACGATATATTATATATTTCCTTAATGTTTCACTTCACTTCAGACAATATAATCCATCTTTGAAAGCCATTGTTTAGCTTGTCAACTGTTTACTCAAGCTTCTTGCCATCATGACTTTATTAGCTAGACAATTGGCTTATCAATCATCTATGGCCATGAAATTGAGACTCTCATCTTGTTTGCCATTGCTTTCCAAGTTTGGTTGTTCTCATCAGTTGCATGCGCATAAGCCTAGGATACCAAGAAGGTGGTTTGAAAGTGGTAAGATTCCTCGCGCACCCAAGGTTGAATTGTTTGCGTTTGCAGATTTCAGAAAGATACTGCCTAAGAAAAATATCGCTTCTGATGACACCAGTCAAAGTTTACCATTACAAGATAGTAAAAGTTCCGATTCTTCTAAACCCTTGGGAGAAGAACCCAAGTCATTATTTGACAGTATCAAGTGGAATTATGACAGATACAAAGAACATGTGGTTCTTACTCAAGTGGGTAGCTTCTATGAGGTATGAGTTTGATGTTAAATTTTAAAGGGTGAAATGGTGCTTTGTTATTGTTACATATTATTAGTTATTGACATTTAATTTTTCAGTTGTATTTTGATCATGCAAAAGAATACGGTCCAAAACTGGGATTAAAAGTAGTACTGAGAAAGATAGGCCGCAGATCGGATCCAGAAACTATTTACATGGCAGGGTTCCCGCGATACCAGTTGGATACATATCTCAAAATTCTTTGTGAAGAGCTCAAGCTGTCTGTAGCAGTTCTGGATCAATACGAAAAGAAAAGTTCAGATTACCCTGAAACTGTTTTGACAGATAAAATGAAGTTTGATAGACGGCTAACTCGCATTGTTAGCCCAGGAACTTTGGTCAATGATTCATTTATAAACTGGAAAAAAAATAACTATCTTCTGGCTATCAAGCTCCCTCAGAAATCAGAAAGATTAACTGGTTCATCCTCTGTAGGGCTTGCATGGATTGATTTAGGTGTTGGAACGTTTTATTATGAATCAACTCAGTTGTGTGATTTGGCTTCTGACATATCACGCATTAATCCCCGAGAAATTTTAATTGAAAACTCTATGAAAGACGATATGATGTTTGACACAAAGAAAAACGAGTTTGGTTTGTCTGAAATTTCGCGGTATTATGTTAGCTACTTGGATTTTCCAGATACTGACTGGCCCGAGGGGTTTGAAAAAATGTTTGATTCCAATGGTTTTGACGTTAAACTTGATGATTCTACTGTTCCTGAGCTTCGGGCTGTTGGTGGCGCATTAAAATATATACATGAGCGCAGGCCAGATCTGTCATTCAATCTTGCAGCTCCCCAACACAAAAGCGTCAATCGGATCATGAAGATTGATGCAGCCTCGCGAGATGCTCTTGAAATCTTTAACTCTCTTCGTGGAAACTCAGTTGTCGGCACCTTATTTTCGGCACTCAATAAAACTGTTTCTGACTCAGGAACTAGATTATTAGATGAGTGGATGAGGGAACCTTTGCTCAGCATTGAAGGCATTGCAGAGAGACAGAACTGCACTCATGAAATAGGATCTGACATTGCAATGCAAACGCTGCTTAGAAAGCTCATTAGCTCTACTCATGATACTGGGCGGTTACTACAAAGATTTGAAACAGGTATGAACAGCGTGCACGATATTTGTAAGCTAGGAGCTGATTTGAAAATCATGGAACAAATTCGAGACAAAATTATGAACTCTAGAAATCTTCCAGACGATTCATCTTTGAAAAAATTGGTAAAACGATTACATACTCCTTCAAATTTAAGTAGCCAAATTGTTGGGAGTCTTAATGAGGAATTGATCTTGCAATTAATGGTTGAACAAGAGAAGCGAGAGTCAGAAATATATTCAAAAGCTCAAGTACATCTTGAGAATTCCGAGGAAATTGAGGGATATGCTGATCCAAAAGCTAATCTATACGAGGCTCTACCCATAAATCCAATGAAGGATAAAGATGAATGGCTTGTTGCGCCTTCAGGTTCTAAAGTTTTAACTGAGCTACATGAAAAACTTGATGATCTAATTTTTGAAAAAACTGCTTTAAAGAAACGATTTCGCTCTGAATACCCATTACTTACAGCTGATTTAAAGTGGACTCCGGTTAGGGGTTTCTACATGAATATAAAAGGAGATATTGACGAGCAAAAGCATTTTTTGAAAAACGAGCCTTTGAATATTTTAGAGCCTGACAATTTAGTTTTTGTCCAACATAAGACCTGGTCAAAAATTGGTTTTCAAATTCTTAAAGTTAAGGAAGCTATCAGAAATGGAGAGTCAGAAGTGATATCTGAAATTAAAGCATCGGTAAGTTTCATGTAGGTTGTTATTTTAACGGGGATACTAACGAGTCTTTTTGTAGATTATTTCTCATAGCAGCACATTGAGAAAAAGTTGTCATATACTTGATATGATTGATGTGTTTTCCTCATTTGCAAAATGCGCTGCAGAATATAGATTGGTTAAACCAAAATTATCCAAAAGGTGTGTATCAATTGCCATGAATTTAACTAACTTTTATTAACATGAATTACGTTACTGTTATTATTTTTATAGCCCCATTATAAATATAAAAAACGGTCGACATCTCATAGTAGAGACAGCCGTGTTAGATGAGGGTATACCGTTTACAGGAAACGATTGCGTTTTAGGGGATAAAGGAGCAAGAATACAGATCATCACCGGGCCTAATATGGGAGGAAAGAGTACATATTTACGGCAAAATGCGATCATTATTCTTCTCAGTCAAATTGGAAGTTTTGTTCCGGCTGACAGTGCTGAGATTGGAATTGTTGATCAAATATTTTGTCGAATTGGCGCTCGTGATGACTTGTCTCGCGGTCAAAGCACATTTATGATGGAAATGAAAGAGACGGCAAATATTCTTAAAAATGCAACCCAGAGGTCATTTGTAAGTATTTTGTTATTTTTTACGCAGTAAAAGATTAACAACTAACTGTGTATTTAGGCAATTCTGGATGAAGTAGGTCGTGGAACTGGACTCAAAGATGGATTGGCAATTGCTTATGCTACCCTGGTTCACATTCTCCAAGTTAATAAGTGCAGGGCAATCTTTACAACACATTTGGGGCTTCCTTTGAGAGAACTTATTCTAGAAAAAGAACGAGAGATGATTAAAGATTTGAACAAAACTAGCCCAGTTGCTGACGATAATATACACCAGCCATCAAACGAATACAAAACACAAAAGTTTCACTTCTACTGCACCAATCTAACTGTCTTGGAACCCTCTAACACTTCGGAGTACTTTTCGGAAAGCAATGAAATGTATATAATTGATCGAAAATTGGTACCAGGGTTGTGTACTGATTCCAACGGCCGGAGAATCGCGCTTCAATCAAGTAAGTCATTAGCAGTATGAGGTTTTTGTGATATTTTACTAACAAGACTTTTTATTAGGATTCCCCAAAGAGGCTCTCCAGTTGTCTGAAAAAGCATTACAAGAATTTAAATCTAGCAGAAATGGTTGGAAACTTGTACAAAAAGCTGTAAATTAATTAAAAAGTATCATTAGATTTTGTTGCTAAATAACTTGTAATATCATTAAAATATGCTATAAACGATCCATAACTCTCTACTTATGGTAAATAATAATAAAATAAAATAACTCTTATGCAAAACAGTGTGTATCGTACAAAGAAAAAAAAAAACATTAAATCATGCGCTGTAAATATCATTCATAATCACCGTCAGAGCCATCACCTCCTCCTGGTGCTTGATCGTTCTGGAAAGGTTGGTGATGGTGGCTTTGTAACTGCATCAAGAGGTTGGTAATATTTGAAGTATTAACAGCATTGTTTGTATTATTTAGCTGGCCAAATGCATTCACAGGCTGGGGTTGATTTTGAGGGTAATGGGCCACAGGCTGAGATTGAGGTTGAAGGGCAGAGGCAACTTGCTGAAGATACGCAATCTGATCTGGGGTAAGGTTTTGAATTTGAAATCCAGGCATAGCAGTAGGCATTTGAGTAGCCATTCCACCTTGCCAAGGCATTTGTTGTTGTTGTTGCTGTTGTTGGTATTGCATTGGAAACCCCATTCCCGGAAATTGATTTGGATATCCCTGTGCAAGTTGTGGTATTTGTTGTTGATATTGTATCTGTTGATAATTTTGCCCATTCTGGTTGTCAAGCTTTTGGTTCTTAAATCTATTGTTGTTTTGCTGACTGTTGCGGTTATTGAGCTTCCGTTTCTGCCCATTAACATTTCCTTGGCCGTTCAATTGAACTGAGGTATCATGTTCGGCAGAATTTTCTTGTCCAGAAGATTCCTGTTTCTTCTTGTTCTTCTTTTTGTTCTTTTTCTTTGTCTTTTTTTCGCTTTCTTTTGCATCATCAGAAAAGTCTTGTTCTTCAATGGGGATTTCTTCATCATGCATATCACTAGCATCGCAGCCCTTAACCTTTTTAATAGCTTCAGTCAAAACAAACGAAGATGAAGAAACTACATAATATACCTTCTCACCCACTCTAGACTTTAGTTCTCGTGCCTTATCTGGTGAGTCAAACTTGACAATATAAATCGGCGATTGAATTCGGCCAAACGTTTCGTAAAGAATTCCAATGGGTGTGCGATCAGCAAAGCAAAAAATGGAATTTTCATTTAAAATTCGGTATTCTCCAGATGTAGAAGCAGTTATAAGCACAGTCTTTTCGGATATATTACCAAGGGTTCCAGCACACTCAATCTGCGTTTTGGGGTTAATTGTGAAATCAGCCGGCAACTGAGGTGCTGGCTCATCAAGAACCTCGTTCTTTGTCTTCAAAGGGCCAGATTCGCCATCATCATCACTGAGATCTCCCAAATCATCTTCTAGTACGTCTCGTCGATTTCTCCTAAATCTTCTTTCAGGTCCACGTGCAGATGTACTAGTAGATGTTCCGTTTCCAGCATTTACATCTCCTTGTTGATTTTCTCCATTGACTTCTGCAGCATCAGAGTCAGAATCGGAATCTGATGAATCTGATAAATCGGAAGAGTCGGAATTATCAGAAGAAGAAGAGGATGCGCTTCCATCGCTCTCGCTCTCAGCGGTAACGTCAGATTCTGGTGACTGATCAACACTATCACCAGTGATAACTCTTGCTGGTGACATTTCAGAGTTTGTTACACTGTCTCCTTCATCGTCAGACGAATAATTAACTGCTTCGTTATTTAATGCCCGATCAATATCATCCAAATCGTTCTCAGGAGAGGGTTGTTCAAGAGGAACAGGAGTAGGCTGTTGTAAGTTTGTGACAACCGTAGGTATATGAGCATTCAGCACAGTTTCTCCCATTGTTATGTCAGTAATACCGTTGGGTATCGAGACGCCTAAAGAAGCGTGTGCAATTTCACTTGACTCTTGAGATTGAATTGGTTGGACTTCAGTGCTATTGTTAGAGGTTGGTACATTACCATCAGAACTTCTGGTGATAGTTAACATATCCAACGACTCTAATCCAGAAGAGGCAATGTTTTGAGGCCTGTTGTTATCTTGAAACTGAGATTCGAGTATTGATGGTTCAAGATTTAAGTTTGTGTTGGGGATATCAGTGGATTCTGTAAAACCTATCGAAATACTTTCAGCTAAATGTTCATCTGCGATACTAGAATTTATATCGCTTTGGCTGGTGGAAGTACCATTCGAGCCCTCAGATACAGTGGCGGAACTAATTTCTATCGAAGCCAGTCTGGGCTTATTTTCCAAAATGCCTGACGATGTCAAAGGCTGCTCCGAAGTGGAAGACACGGAGTTATCCTGTGAAATATCTTCCATCTCAGCGGTATCAGTTGATGCAGAATGCTAAAATCAGGTTAAAAGGGACCTAGGGTTCAAAGGAAATGTGAAGAGAAATAAGAGCTGCTTTGAAAAAAAAAATATTCTCAACATCATATGACTAATCTCTGGTTGTAGTATTATATAATTTTATTTGACTTGTATGTAATGAAAAAATATGTAAAAACATATACCCTAACCCTCAAATCAAAACAGCAGAGTATTATCATTGACAATGTTTAGTGATTAATTATGAAATAGCCAATTGTTTTGTTGTTCATTCACAGATGTTGAATTTTTTTTTTTTTTGAATATTTATAGATACCGTTATATACCATTAGTCACTGCTGCTGCTGTTTATATTCTATCGCTGAGTTAAACAACATTCAAACTACGAATACAGAATAATGTACCACCAAAAAAGAAGGATTTACAATTTGTTGGTCGTAAGTATCGGAGCCCACCCATTTGAGAAATACAAAGAATCTCGATTAACTATTTAGGATATTACACATTATGAACACACATATCTTAAAAGATTTTGCTTTTAACGAGCTGATCTGTAATTCTGTGGTTATAGTTCAGTATATTATGATATCCCACTCTCGGAAATTTTTATGATTCTCGCGCCATATACTTAATTTGATCCAAACCTCTCCTAAACAGGATTTCATTACAAGTTTTTAGTATCTCGACTGAATTACGTTGCGTATTCTTTTAGAAAAGATTTGCAGAAAGGGTTCAACGTCTTTTGCTAGTAATGAGACTCAGGGATCATAACTAGAATTAAAATTTAGCATCAAACATGGTTACGGTCGGCAATCTTGGACTGTATTTAACAATGTACCAAAAGTTGTTTGAAGCTTATGACTTGGGCCACTTTGGGAATGGACCTTTTTTCTAAACTGATGTTCAGATGTGATTCACAAACCAGATCAAAATTCCAGTTGAAAAAGAAGTTTAACATTGGCATATGTATGTGTGCTGTTTGTCGTGAGTGGAAGTATTTGATTCAACTTACGTCAGTAACGTTTCCAAGCTTGTTAAATGGTTTTGAAAGCAAGTGCGGATACTTCTAAATAGTTACTTAGTCTTAATGGTTAGTAGCAATTTGCGAGCAACTAGTGATGCTCGAGCCTTGAAATGATTCGTTGTTTTCGAAACTATTATTAAAATAAGAATATATCTTTTTCAGGCGTTGCTTTCAGTACTAGAATTGGAGAAATTAAGTATTGATATCTGGCTGGATTGAAACTGAGATATTACGATACAAGAGGAGCCAGATAATGTTCCAATGTAAAATGAAAGCTAATATTCTTTGCAATGCCAAACGCTGAAATGAGGTGAAGACAAAATTAAGTGTTTATCGTACATGGTATATAGATCTTAAATTTACAAAACTGCAGACCCTATTTAGACAGATGATGCCAAATTGAAAGAACTGGTTGGTTTGATGGCTCCTTAATTGTAAAGTATGGAAGCAAATCAAAATCGTAATCTAATTTAAGGTATTATCTTTTGCGTGCTTTTTAGAAGTGAAATTATAGGATCGGAGAAGATATAGCCTACGATCCTTGGAATTAAACCTAAAGTGTTTATAGTTTCTTTTATTTCAAGATACTACTTCTGAGGCAAATATCTGAAGCCTACTTGCTCATAATACCATTTACGATTGAATATTACGTCGCTGTAGGGTTAAATATTGGCAGTTTAGACTTGGGAAATGATTCTGGTGCTAGATATGCCGTACGTAAAATGGAGGGTGATTGGCATGCTTTCATTTGGAAGTGAACAGTTCCCTAATAAGTATATCTAAAATTGGATTGCTTTTGTATATTGTGATAAATGAATAACTTGAACTGAGCTTAAACTATCTCTGATTGCCAAATGTGTGTGAATCACACAATATTACACTAACTCAATGGTGCAGTATCATGTGAGGTATTCAAATGGAAATCGCTGGGGCTGCAGAAATTGAGAATGTCCAGGATGAAAGAAGCCCTCGGCAAGTCTGGGCGCCCGGTATAAGTCAACTAAGTCTTAAGGCTTACCATTAGCAGTCAATGTACTAATTTCTAAAGTTCATTATGTCAACAGAAATTTCTTGCTACTTTCAGCATCATGTTACAACTGAGAGAGTAACCACATTTTTGGAAGTGTCGATTTGAGCATTTGAGAACTTTTTTAGGGTGTTAGCCAGACCGCATAACGTTGATTTTCTATGCCAGGCACGCATTCCTTATGGTTAGAACAAAGATAAAAAGACCTAGTTTTGAAATTTGCTATAGCTGCCAACAAATTAACAGTTTGGCAGTTATGACAATTTTATGCAAAATGTCAGCTATAGCTACAAATATGAGTTACAGAAATCCCACACCAGTGGCAAAATCACAGTTTGAAATGTTGATGTTTTTTTCAAAGCCTCATTGATGAGGGCGTCTATTATCTTTTACAGTCTTGTCATTAGCCTTCCCTTTTTCTCCGATTTTTAAGGCGTAATATCAAATTTCGCTCAGCAATAATACACTTTTGACTTAACAATCAGAAATAATGGACAAGCAATGTCTTGAAAAAGCAGCTGCATTAATGGACTCACTTTGTATGTTTTCATTTACCATATTTTTCAATGAAACCGTATGCCTTAATGTCTTCACACGCAACACGAAAGTTTAGCTCAACTGTGTTATAACCGGGATCCCAAGCAATACCCCACGCAGTGATACCATTTTAAGATCAATATTTTATCATTTCCATAACCTATCCTAGTAGTATTGTAATCTCAAATTATCAAAGATATTGAGGAAAAACGAATCTCAAAAAGCCAAGATCTGAAAGGGAAACTTTTTTTTTTAGATATCAAGTTGATAGCGGTTGCTACTTAGTTCAACAAGGAAATGTAGCTTTCCAGAAATATCAATTTTATTTTTTCCAGTTCTTATTAAACATTTGTTCCCTTCAGCCGCCCAAAGTCTCAATTAACATTCTCTGGTCTCTCCAGTTAAACTTTGGGGTTCACATACTGTGACTGTTTTCTAGTTTATTTGGAAAGCAAGTTTCATATCAAAATATAAGATAAAATACATCATTCCTGAACTATCTCGCTTTATTAACAAAGCAACAAGTTTAAAGGTTTTTGTCTAAACGGGGTCCTCCCTTCCTAAAAGCGTTTTACTCCATTGCGTCCACAATTGTAAACTGAGTCATTTCCACTAAAGGTGGGGAAAAGCAAAGCACTACGATGTCTAAGAGATCCCTCAAACAGCCAAAAACTTTCAGTAATGCATTCAGAGGGTATCATAGTACGAAAGCTCAATATGCAGCCAGTATTCCTATTCTTTGCTTGTTCTTGTAAGTTAGTTGAATAGCTGGCAACATTTAATGTAGAGTATGAGAGATTTTGAATTAGTCAAATTAAAATGGATTCCATTTTTCATCTCGTAACGAGAAGCATAGCAAAGTCTCACTGCCGAATGGATACCGTATTTTTCTAGGTGGACTCTGTAATAATCGAACGACCAAAAGAAGTTTTGAAACTATCACTTAAAGTGTGAGATATCTAGAATGGAGCTTTTTACTATTTTTGCATAAAAACTGTAATACTCTCTTCCCATGATCAGGCGGAAATGCAAAGAGGATGTATATTTTAATATAGCAATTATATAGCCAATTTGGCTAATAGAAGCTTTCTTGTGAAAAACACTCCAGAAATGATTTATATTGTGTATTTTAAAGTATTATGAGTGTAAATCTTGAAAAGTCTTATATTTGTAAACTCAAATCTTCGTCAACTGCCTTGATGAAGTCTCTAGAAATAAATGCGTAATATTTCCAAGCAACTTTACAAATAATCTGATAAGTATAAATATAATGGGTTTCCCAATTTCTGTTCTTTCTTTATCCTGAAAAGGTTTTTTCATTCTATTCTATATCTTCTACTACAACATTTTCATTGAGCTCTTAATATCAATTTTGAAACTTTTAGTAGTCAATCACCAACATAACAACCTACCCAAATTAGCACATCAACACATCATCAAATGATCGGTAAAAATAAATTAAACACTAGCAAGAAGGCATTGTTACTGCTTGCAGCTGCAACCATTCCCGTTAACGCCCAGTCAGCGCAGGGTCTTGAAAGTGCTCTCAGTGCCATCGGAACCAACCCCGAAGCTGCCTCTCTTCTCCAAGCCTACAGCACTGCAACAGGTGGTAACGTTATCCCAGCCCTCAATTCGTTCTTGACCGTGGCCAACTCTGTTGTCCCAGGGTTCTCTACTCTTTTCTCAGTCAATCTCGTTCCCATTGCTGCTCCAAGTAGTGCTGCTGCCCCTGCTGCTGGCGCTGCTGGCGCTGCAGGTCCTTCCCAAGCTTCACAATCAGGCCAATCTAGTAGTCTTCCTGAGGCATCTGGCCAAGCCACTCCTGGAGGAACAGTAGTTATTACAGCCACTGATAGTGCAGGTAACTCTGCTACTATTACCAACACTATTTCTGGCGCTGCTGGTTCCAATTCTGCACCTGCTGAAAGTGGAGGTGCTCTTGGAGCCGCAGTTCCTGTTGTAATTACCACAACTGACGCCAGCGGTAACACCATCACTACTACTGCTACCACTTCTACTGAACTTGGAGCCGCTTCTGGTGCTTCGGGTGCAGAATCTGGTTCTGCCTCTGGCGCAGAGTCTGCTGTCTCTTCCAGTTCTTCTGGTGGTTCTGGAGCTGGAGCTGCTGCAGGCGCTGCCGGTGCCGCCGGTGCCGCTGGACTTGTTGCTGGTGCTCTTATCACAACCACAGATGCTAATGGTAACACCATCACCGAGACTGCTTCTGGTTCAGGATCCGCCGCTTCTGGTTCTGCAACTAACTCTGCTGCATCGGGTTCTGCCACCGACTCTGCTGCCTCTGGCTCAGCTTCTGGCACTGAATCCGCTGCTTCTGGCTCTGACTCTGCTTCTGCTTCTGGTTCTGCTACAGGCACTGACTCTGGTTCTGCTACGGGAACTGAATCTGGAGCATCTACCACTTCTTCTGGTGGTTCCGGAGCTGGTGCCGCTGCTGGCGCTGCAGGTGCTGCTGGAGCTGCCGGACTTGCTGCTGGTGCTCTTATTACTACTACTGACTCTAACGGTAACACCATCACTGAAACTGCTTCTGGTTCCGGCTCTGGCTCTGGTTCCGGCTCTGCTACTGCCACTGGAACTGATTCCGCTTCAGGAACTGAATCTGGTGCTAGCTCCTCCGAGACTGGTTCTGGTTCTGGCTCTGGCTCTGAATCTGCTACAGGCACTGATTCCGGTTCTGCTACAGGCACTGATTCTGGCTCTGCTACGGGCACTGATTCTGGCTCTGCTACGGGAACTGACTCTGGTTCTGCTACAGGAACTGAATCTGGAGCTTCTACCACTTCTTCTGGTGGTTCCGGAGCTGGTGCCGCTGCCGGTGCTGCTGGTGCTGCTGGAGCTGCCGGACTTGCTGCTGGTGCTCTTCTTACTACCACTGACTCAAATGGTAACACCATTACTGAAACCGGAACTGGATCCGGCAGTGGATTTGAAACCGGTGGCTCTGGTTCTGCTACTGAAACCGGTGCATCTGGCTCCGGCTCGGAATCTGGTGGCTCAGGTTCTGAGACTGGTTCAGGTGCTCAATCTGGTTCTGAAACTGGCTCTGGTTCTCAATCTGGATCTGATACAGGTGCTGGCAACACCATCACTACTTCTCGATCTTCCGGTTCCGGTTCTGGTTCTGGAGCCGGAGCTGCATCTACAAGCGGTGGCAGCAACAGCCAGTCTGCAAAGACCAATAACGGCGCTCCATACGGTTTAACTGTTTCTCTCGGTGGCTTTGGAGTTGTAGCATTCGTTATGGGTCTCTTGATCTAAGTATAGTGTCTTTTGATACCATCAACAACTAAACATGCCTTAAAGATAATAAAAATCACAATCGTCTGATGACTAGCTCTGGTTTAATCTTTCATCCATACCATGAGCTACGAATGTTGGGCTAAGCATTCAGCTGTCGTTCAAGACAAGGAGTCCCAAAACTAAATGAATAATGTTCATAAATTGTCTTTTAACTGCTTTAATATTTATGTTTTATCCTTCATTCCATTCTTTTACAATTAATCTTCTTCATATATATTATTTTACTTTTCTCTACAGTCCTTTTCACTCTGTTTGTACACATTTTAATTAATGTTATACTTGTTTTTTCTCTGTAATTTCCTTTCATGTTTTTAATTTTTAAATATAAACTCAAAACATCTTACGCAATGCAATCATTAAACATCTGGTATCTAAACAGACGTTTCTGTCTATTCTAGGTCTTTTTGTCAGATTGGCTACCTTGGCAGTTGCCTTCTGAAATAAGCCTCTAAGTGGCGACAAAATAAAGGCGAAAGCAACTGGTCTCAGAGGGCTTTAATGAAAGCTAGGGAGATAAATAAACTATAGCAACCTTGCAATTTATTACACAATTAAATCATAAAGCCTATACTGGTTCGCAAGGTTTTAAAAGTGGTGAGAAATGTTTCACAAGAAACCTTCTAAATTTGGTTCCCGCTACTCTCAAGTAGCAAGTTTAAAGGTACACATATTCTGGTTTTAGATAATATATTCTTCTCAAGTCCCTGAACATTAAAGATCTAGAGCAGCTTTTACTAAGAAAATATATATTTGTCGTTTATGGGTACATTCAACAACAATTTTAATCAGTGGAATATATTCCACGGCATAAAATCAAATCATGACTCCAATTTTTTTATACTAAAAAAAAAAAAAAAAAAGTTATCTGTCCTTCTTAGTAATTTCACTTTTTGTGCAAATTCCAAAAAAAGTTATTGACGGGTGCGAGGTTCGAACTCGCGCATTCTTTCGAATAACAGATCTTAAGTCTGCCGCCTTAGACCGCTCGGCCAACCCGCCTTGTCATATCAGGTGATAAATTGAATAGCCTAATTAAATATGTTGATGAAATTTTGATATATTGTCCTGAAATAGTTGTTTAAAAAGGCTTGAAAATTATATTATAGCTATTATATCTTTATTTATATTACTTTGTATGTTATGGCTTGATGAGGACTCATATAACCACATATTGGCTTAAAATGGTTGGCAAAGCTGAGTTACGCTGTAGTTTGTATTCCTCGAGACGGTATTAGAGATGCTTTGAGTACACATAATAATTCCAAAACATTTCTGTTTGAAATTCAATAGTGCAATGGAAAAAAGTTGGTATATTAGAGACTTTAGCTCAAGTTGTGTTATTTTGGATTGTTCACTTGACAATTTGATGTGTGAAAAATTGGTGAAAACTCCATCAGCTATGTTGGGCATAGTCTTTAAACTAAAATGAAAACAATATTACACAAGATTATTGAATCAGATAAATCACAATTGCTCCTAATATTTATCATCTTTAATGTTCCTGTTTTACAGGTTGAGCTAGTATAGTCACGTGCATGTTACATCTTCAAGATATTCACAAGTTTCTAATTTATTAATTTCGAAAATGCAGGTACAAAACAAGGAAACACAATAGTTGTTAGCTCCTTCTTAGATAAATATAAACATTGTTTTTTTTTGGTAAGAACTTCTACTGTCCTTCGTAAAGTCGCTAAAGATGAATATTTCAGAATGTCAATGTATTTTAAATCTTTTAGTCAACTGTCGTAACGTCTTCTTGGTTTAGTTGAATATTGTTTGGTCAATTAGTGGGGTATTGCTGCTCAAAGACTCGTGCGAGCTTCTCTTGTTACTTCCTGTAGGCAGCAATTTTGATGAACTGGATCCACCGGTAGCATTGTAAGTTTTCAAAAGAGTCTGGTTGGGACTGGCTTCAGTATCGTCTTCTTCCTCATAGCTCGATCTTCTGTTAGACTCAACATCATTGTATTCGTCCTGTAGCGTATAGAGCTGAGTAGCTCTGGACATAATAGCCTGTCTTTCGGAGTGGGAGTAATTGTATTTCGCACGATAGTCGCGCTGGTATCTTTTAGGAAAGTAAGGCCAAAAGCCAGTTTCTTCACGTTGTTTGAGACCGAAAAAGTAGAGAATAACAAAGATCCAGTAAAAGTTGTATGAGAGCACAGAAGCATAAGTAGCACTATTCTGCCATCCAAGAAGAGCATTAAAGATCATCCAAGCTCCATCTGTTTCAGGATTGCAGCAGTTGACGTGCCAAACACTCTTGGAAATGTCATAGGAGCCGGGGCCAGACCCCTGTTCAGAAATGTCCATACCGACTCTGTTAATAAACTGCTGGTCTTCGTAAAACCAAACACCTCTAGATAACAAGCCAGCAGCAACCAGGTACAAGAAGCAAGTTGAGCCCATCAAAAAGTATTGGATTGACATGTGATCTCCAGTCTTGTACATGCCCCAGCCGATGGTGGATCCGAGAAGAATTGCAGTGATAGCAGGGAGTGGGAAAGAGGTAGCAGCTTGATTTACACCCAAGCCGCCTAAGAAGACGACAGCTTCCAAGCCTTCTCTAAGAGTGGTGATGAAGGGAAGAATGCCCATTGCGTACTTTCTAGAGAGATGGCGAAGGCCCCAGGAACCTCTTCCAGAATGGGTTTCAATGATAGCCTTGCCAATCTTAATTCTCCACTTTTCACGAAGTTTGTTGATTCGTAGCATGGTCGCGCCCATAAAGGTGATGATCAAAGATGCAAAAATTGAGAAAAAGGCCTCCCAGAGCTTTTCGGTGGAGCCCCAGAGATCTTTTCCGAGATGATAAAAGGCGTAAACGAAGAAAGAGCCAATGACAAAGCAGACAACTAAACCGAGAACAGCACCAATCCAGACCTGAAAGACGAGACGGCGGTACACTGAGCGGGAGGTAGAGGTGAGCTTGACGTTTTCATCGTAAATCACTGTGCTTGAGAGGCTCGCAGCGTCGTCGCCTTGAGAAGAGGTTGCAGCATTTGGGCTGATGGAATCGTTAACTGGGAGAGTAGACGGGCTAGTTTGAGAGGTTGAAGTAGCGGGTCTGCTGCCTGTGTTGCTTGCGGAACTTGGACTGGCATTGCTGTCAGTGGAGTAGTGGGAAGGGTTCAAGGGCTGGCCCTCGTCGTCAGTTACATTACCATTGTGCAGGGCCTTTTCGCCAAAACCCTGATTTAAAAAGGCAAGGAGAACAGAGATGATAATGACAGTCTCGATAGTTTCTCTGAAAATGATGAAGAACACCTGTACGGAAAAGTACTTTTCTAACCAGTCCGTGCCGGAGGTCATTATGGTGGAGTCGTGGGGTTAAAGGAAGGATGCAGTAAAAAGAAAAAAAAAAAAAAAAAAAAAAAAAAGGTCGGTGTGTGGAGCGGAATAAGATGGCGAATAGGGTTTGAAAGGCCGAGATAGTAAAGAGGCCAGAGTTTTGCTTGTGATAAGAAAACTAGAGACGAAATAAAAGGAGGGAAGGAGTGTGGGAGTGTTTTTGGAAGAGAAGAGAATAATGGTGAGAGGAAAGAAGGAAGAAAGAGCTGGAAAAGAATTTTAAATTGGCCGGCCCATTAGTCTCGGCGCTTTTAGCCCTTTTAAGCAGCAGGTGGAAAAATGTGAGAGCATGACCACAGCTCAGCCCTAGTGGCAGACACGGGGTCCGGGCTTGAAATGCTGTTGTTTGCCATTGAGAATACGGATGCAGCACATGAACACGGGCAATGGCACCGGCATAGTCATTATAAATGAAGGGAGGAATACGTTTTTGAGAGATTGGAGTTGCATCGAAGGGCGGTCTCGTGACTGTTGCAATGGGGCCATAACAGAGTTATCTGATCTAAAATTAGGGTTATGCGAAAGGCGGCCAATCAGGAGCGAGAAGCTACGTGTACAGCTCAGATCAAGCCTGTCACCTGGGGAAATTGGCGGTACCGGCTGCGAGCGCAAGCTTGAGTGGCGGCATGCGGACGGTTTGATCCATGCTGGTTGGAACTCGGTATTTGCGATTGTTTTGGAAAGGGTTCTCAGCGGAACGGCTATACGAGATCAGATAAGATAGTACGTGTGGCAGCAACAAGGCCATGCTTCAAAGTTCTGTTACAAACAAGAGGAGCAGATTGGAGCAGACTAGAATAGATTAGAATAGACTAGAATAGGTGGAACGGACTGGCGCGATCTGTTACACCGTCGCCGTTAGTCTGTGACTCTTCCGTTTTTGGCTTTTGGCTTTTGGCTTTTGGTTGGACTGAGTCCGGTAAATTAAGTTATCAGATCGTTTGATACGACGCTTGTATGGCTAACACAAACACTAACGGAAAAGTCACAGTACGGACGCGGTCCTCAGCAAACGCAGCTGGACATGCCGAAAGGACGTGCTAGGAAATACTCAATTAGCAGGCAATGGCCAAAGATTTAAACCGCTTTGATTACTGCTGGAGACTTGTTTTCCCACCACGGTGTTTGGAACCAGCCGGTTTTAGAAACAAAGCCGAAAGCCCTTGCTGGTTTAATTGAACGTCCAGGCCAAACACAAGTAAACGCCGTTTAAATCTCCTCGACTCTTTGGATTTTAATTCTGTTTTAATTTTAATTCCGTTGTAATTCTGATTCTTTTTGAGCTATCCATTTCATCTGTCATGGCTTTGCATACTCAAACAGGCCCGGATAGCCCTCTGTGCGGCGTGCTGGCACTGGAATTTACACCACTGTCGGAACCCGCGGCCAATCAGCGGCCGTGCTTTTGTCAGATTCAGCTGCTTATAAATGCCCTTTGGTCGCTCGCCCATTGGCCCGTCTGCTCCTCCTCTAAACCCGGCCAATTCTAAACGTCGCGGTGGCTTTTGGCCTGCGACGAGTCGGTGCTCGAGACGGGCAAAGCCAGACGGCAATCCAGCCTTCAGCGCACAGCTCCAAGCAAGCGCGCGTCCCATGCCAAGCGTGATAGCAGCCACGTGCGCCGTCACGGGACTCCTCCGTGTGTATAATCGATAACATAACCCGTGCTGTGTGTAGACTGATTGATAGCAGCCATTTTAAGTAATTACCGCTGGCTGTAGTGTATTTATTTACCCTTGTTCCTCTCTTTTTTCTTGAGTTTTTCTTTAGTTTTTCCACCAATACTTGCTTTGGTCTCGCTCTTTCTTTCAACTTGTCTGCTCCCCTTTTTTTTTCTCTTTCTCTCTTTCTCTGGCTTTTTCTCTGGACTTTGAGTATTGACCACCACACGTCTTGTCACTTTCACCACCCTTATTATCCAATACTCTACATCCCAGCATTGCAACGCTTGCTCAAGTCCCTTGCTAGGTTCTTGTTAATCTCTACTGTATCTCAACGGTTTCCTCACCTTTGCTTTTTGCTTTTTACTCTTGTTTCTATTACTATCCATTCATTCACGTCTATTGCCCTCTTGTCTGATCTAAATGTGCGACTTGTAACCAATTTGATACCCTGTCCTCACCCATTTATTGCTCCTGTTGCCTTTTTTTTTATTGACCGACTCTACAACTCCTTTCCCCGTCATCCCCTCCGACAATGATACAGCCTCAGAGTCGTTCTGAGTCAATACGACACAAATTCACCGAAATCCAAGAGTCTGCCAACAAGGAAATGCCTCCCATTAAAAATCTTCCGACTTTACCGTCGGTCAGCCAACCACCCTATAATAGAGATTCCGAATTCTCATCACCAGAAAAGTCTAGAGACTCGGCAAATCTGCGCCAACTATCGCCTGAATCCCTGCCTGACCAAGGCGCGCCATACAGTCACAACTCGGATTCTTCTTCATCCATCTCTTCATCGCCTGTTCTTTCTTCCAACATGCCTGAGGCCCAAACTCCAAGAAATATTACGCTAGCATCGCCGTTTCTCACCTCTTCAGCTCACCGGCCTGGTCACTTGCCACCCAGATCTCAAGTCACATTACCTCCAATACGCGGTCTTGCATCAGCAAACTCTCCCCAAGCAATGCCTTCTAGTTCGGATGTTGCGACTTCGGAATCTTTAACCAGCGTCAATATTCCCTCGGTGCATGACCACCCTCTCGAGAAGCCAAAAGAAAAAATGTCTAAAAGGCCTGCAACGCTTTCCGAGGCTCAACCAGTCATCGCTATAGCTCCGGCTCCAGCAAAGCATGTTTCTGTTGTTGCGCAGTCTAAGGAACAGCACAACATTGATGCCTCCAAGAGCAAATCTACCTCAACGGCCTCAGCCACCACCACCTCCTCCTCCTCCTCCTCCTTTTCCAAAAAGGCTCGAAAAGCTTCTTCCCTTGTCGAATCCTCGTCTGTACTACAGAAGAAGCGAAAGAAAAACTCCTACGCCACAGATGACTCCAATACTCTCTTTTCAACATTTTCTGTCAAACTTAACAAACATGCATTAAACGCCCCTTCAATGTCGTCAGCTCTCGCCGCCGCCTCAAGTAAAGTTGACTCTGGCTTTGGTACAACTCCCAACTCATCCACAATGACTACTCCTGCGCCGATACAAGAGGCCTCTGAAAATAACCAGCCGGATACCAACGTTACCACCTCTCCGGAGCCACAGTTGAGGGCCAACCAACAAAATCAAGTTGTCACTTTTATCGAGGGTCCAAAGAAATCCCTTGTTACTTCTCAAGTATGTTCTAATTGTGGCACGACCCGTACTCCATTATGGAGAAGAGCTCCAGATGGATCAACCATATGCAACGCTTGCGGCTTGTATTTAAAGGCTCGTAACACATCTCGACCAGTTCATTTAAAACGCCCCCCCCAAACAACCACCATTGTCATGGAGTCTGGGGTTCGTTCACCAAACCCACATGCCTCGCCTGAAGTAACAGCAGTCACTGTTCCTAGAGCACCCAAATCTTCCTCTACTTCAGTGTCCACTGCTGAAGGAAAAGGATGTGGTGACGGAATGGGTACTTGTCCTGGAGATGGTCATTGTAACGGTACTGGAGGCTCTGCCGCTTGTTCTGGATGTCCAGCCTACAACAATAGAGTTACTAAAGTCATTCAAATTGCTGTAAATCGACATGAAAGTGAACATGCAACACCCGAACCCGAACCTGTCTTACAGCCTGAAGTCGACCCGGAAGCTGAAAAGGAAATTGGTCCTGATGGTACTCCAGTCACCACGATTGTCATTGCATGTCAAAACTGTGGAACTATTATCACTCCTTTATGGAGACGCGACGAGGCCGGCCATACTATTTGTAATGCATGTGGTTTGTATCACAAACTTCACGGTGTTCATCGGCCGGTAGGTATGAAAAAGAGCACTATTAAGCGACGTCGTCGAATTATCGCGGCCCAGCATGCAGAATTTCAAGGTCCTGATGTTTTTGCCGCACGACCTCAGCAACAGATTAAGTCTCCAGGCGATGAAGGGTCTACACAAACAGACCTTGCTGAAGCTTTGATAACCAGTCCTTCTGGCTCTCCTGATGTCGGAAATGATCCATCTGCGGGAGCTGTCGAGTCTTCCGCTTCAGCAGCCAGTTCTACGGTTAGAACAGTTGGAAAACAAGAGCCGTCATTTACTGGATTTACACCTATTTCTAAATTTCGACCTTTATTACCCGCCCTTTCTCAACCTAGTGAACCCCAGGGCAGCCCTTCTTCTCCAGCTGACAGCGATTCTGAACACCCAACTTCTTCCAAACCAATTGCCATTGATTTTACACATTCATTTCGTTCCCTTCCAAAACCACCGGCAATGAATCAGAATCAGCAAAACTCACAATCATTGAGTCGCAATCCCGCAATGGCATCTAAAACGTCTGAATCTACTGATTCTATTCCCGCTTCTTCATCCAAGGTTGCCAGCGTCGGAACCTCGCCCGATTTGTCACAGTACCATTTGTCACGCAATAATAGCAAGCTTCCTGGTATTGGTAACATTACAGGAGATGTAGCCAAGTCCAAAAATGATCAACAGCTTTCTCCAACATTGTCATCAGCGGTGTCATCACCAGGTGCAACCTGGACTTCTTTTGACGAAGCTAGAGGCGATCATTCTCTCAGCATTCGATCAATTCTCAATTCTGAGCCAGCCATGTCTCTTGTCGCTAACCGTTCTGCACCAATTTCTGTTTCTGTTCGTCGCAACCAAAAGGCAAGCGCTGAAGAGGCCGTTTTATCCTCATCCAACTCATCGCTCAATTCTAGCGATGGCTCATATTCCTCTGGCTCTGCTGGGCCTGCTTCTTCCAGGGCTGAGCAACGCCAAGCTGCCGCCAAAACCCAGATTCTTTCTGACATTCCCTCTTCCGTTTCTCCAGAACACCGCAAGGAGTTTTTGGTAATAAAGAAACGAAAGCTTGTGGAAAAGATTGAGAGACACAGAAAAAGAATCGAAGAGACTGAGCGTTTGCTGGAGGCTTGTAATGAAGCGCTGGACCAGTGTTAATCTTGAACTGAATGTTATTTTACTGTTGATGAGCCTTTCCTGAGGAGGAGTTGCTTTTAATGTTACTTTTATTTGTCATTATTATGTTTTATTATTTATTATTCTTTTTCCTTTTATTTGTTTATTTGTTTGTGCTTTAATAATATTGAATTTTGAACGAGTGATAATCTAGATTGGATTCCATTTTCGGTCTATTTTTAATCAGTTTTTAGTAATGGTCTGATTATCTAGATTAGCCCGGAGGCAACAATTTGATTGGTTGGATGGGCAAGAGCAGATCTTTGTGCAATGATTGGTCTGTGGATATGAGCCAAGACGAGAAATGCAGCTGTGGACTTGTTTTTTATCATTTTGTTTGCAAGGATAACAGTATATATTATGAATAAAAACCAATATGTAGATTGGATTGATAAGAATGTATGCCCGTTTTGGGTAACAAGGCGTGGATGAAGATCTGATAACTGCCAGCAAGGCATTAAGCCTGGTGGCTATTATCCATTAGGCGTGTGTGAAATGAAAGTATCATGTGCAGCCGAGTTTTGGCGTAAAAGACGCATGTTTATGAGAACTTTATCATCCAGCTATTTAAATTCGAGATTAATGCAATTAGTATTTTCATGTTCAAACCACTAACTGTATCGCCAAAAGTACATGTTCTTGCAACAGGCTGTTACATGGAGTTGTGACAAAAGTGTGTCACATATATACTATATACTATATGCCATAAAGACGATCATTGAGCTTGTGCACACTCCCACATTTGCAATCGAATTTCTTTCTTTCACATTGACTGGTTTTAATGTTGTTGTTGTTTTTTTTTTTGGTTCTGCTTGGCTTGATTTCACTGCCCTAGTTGTGTTGTATCATTTGATCAGCGTTCATTTTGAGCACTACGGCTCTCCATATCTCCATACAATACCTAAGATTCAAAAGTACCCTTACTTTATTATTAACATGAAGGACATGTCGCGGTGGATCTCTCTTTTAATCAGAGTGGTGGAAATTCAGGAAGAAGATATTTAGTGCGATGTCTGTTTCTAGCAATGAAAGAAACATACTTTTATAACAAGATTACCTGTTCTTTTGCTGGATAATGTATACGTTTGGACTTTGCTACATTATGATAGAGTATCCACCAATATGCCCCCCATTTCTAAGAAATTTTTCAAAGAAACTCGCGTTTTCCTAGAGGCTCCTATTGTTAGCCGTGAAGTTGGCAAGACGTGATATTGATATTCCTGGTAAAACAGTAGGTCAAAGATGAAGAAATATAAACCGAATTATACTACACCAGCTCAGCCATTAACGTTGACGATACGATACGACTTGTTGCTACTGTTCGTGTAATAACTGATATACCAATTCACATGTAAACATTACCGCTGGCTCTATTCCATCTTATTCAGATTATCAGTCAGTAATAGCCTAGTCTTGCAGAATTGCAAGTTGAAAGAATTGACGAATTAAAAGCTACTTTCTAATGCACAGAAAGACTGGATTATGCGTCCATCATACATTGTATGATGGTCAATGAATCAGGAGCCATGAACCATTAAATGTGTTTGTTTCCTCTGCAAACAAAAGCCCATTTGGTTGATGTATTGTTGTGTTATCCTGACGGTTGTGTATATATTTCAATAATCCGAAATGGGAGTAAACCAGTTTGATTGTATAAGGTAGCGTTATTATATTAACATGTCTGAATCTCTGAATATCTAGACATCTAAAGTCTCTTGCTTCCTTGTTTAGGGATTACATGGATGACGTTGCCTTCCAGCTCAGCTGCGCCCGCCTTCAAAGTAAAACCCTGTGGTTTTCAACCCATAAATCCTCAACGGGAATCTCATTGTTTTTTGAAATTAAACCCATGGATGACCACAAGGGGCAGGGTGTTCGGACTCCTTGGAACACTCAATTCTTGGGGCTATTCTTGACGTAACTAGCCTTGAAGCTCCGGTTATTTAGCTCGTCGACTAGTGATGGAATATGGTTGTAATAACTGAACTGGTATTGATATAGATTTGATGGCACTCTACTGGCACCCTTCCAGAACCTTTACGGTGCTAATTGTACAATATTGACTTTAATCAAGCCAGGGCAATCAGTTAGGCATGATCGTCAAGTATAGATGGGGGAAATTTGACAGAATCGAATTTCTCAACCAAGGTTCTTTTGGTTTTGAAAGCCAGGCATGCTCGTGAAAAGTGGAAAGACATGACATGGTTGCCGATATCAGACATTTCTCTTTTGATGGTTTAAGCGTATTCGATAGCCTATAAACTCTAGAGCCAAGAAAGAGAGCCGGCTAGTAGACTAGTTGAAGAGTAATGAAGATGAGATTCAGTCCGCGTACAAAGAATATCAATATGGGTTATCCTAGGTAATCCTAGGTAATCCTAGGTACTCCACGAGGGTATTGATATGATATTCTGACAAGAATAAATTTCGGCTAGCACTCCAAACCAAGCTGGTTGCAAATAGCGATCACTGTAGAAAGCCTCTGATTTTAGCTATAATTTCTTTTTACAAAACGAATACCCATAACTAGTTTGTTTTCTGTGATTATCAAAAAAAAATTACCACCTTTTTTTTGATTACATTTGTTTAGTTGTTTAGTTGATTTTTTAAACCGTCTACCAACTTTACCAGGTCATAGCTTGGTATCCGGGTTTTACAGAGCATTCGCCTGCCTGGCATCGACATATTGCCAGATATTTTGTCAGCGTTGGTTGCAGCCATTCCCATATAAAGCAGTTAAGATCACAAACCTCTCTGAATCCAGGCTTAGTTTATTTTTTCGTTGTTTTTTTTTTTTTTTTTTCATTGTGGCAGGTTTAAACATAACAAGGGTGATCCTGGATGAGATTCAAAACTGCCTTTGGTCCAGTCCAAAGTCTTGTTCCTGGACAATTAACATGTGGAGTTACCAAAGGCTTGGATATTGAAGCTTAATGATCGATTATTAAGGACCTTTCTACGCAAGCAATGGGGCAAATGTCAATAGGGGGGGAGAGGTTGCACACACGCACACTTTGCGGTAAAAAGAGATGATACTTGAGAAAATGTATTCAAACCTACTAAAGAAATGCAAGTTTAGGACCTGTTTTCAAGTCTCTCTCAGTAATTTAGGCGACACATAGTGCCCAACAAGCTGCTATATTCAGTGGAACCATAATCACATGTTATTAAAACCTTGTTTCGGTAGGCAAAACCTACTGGTAAATAAAGGGTCCAGGCTCTGCGTCGCAGGTTTTTGCCGCAAACTGGCCTTAGAGACGTGAACAAAAGACCGTGGGAAACCTGTTTGGAACAGGTTTCTATAACAGTCAGGAAATACACAGTGGCAAAAAGCTACCAACAATATGATTCTATTCAAAAATAAAGTCTAAAGTTATAGAGCATCGAGAAAATAAAGACAAACAGGAAACTAGAGAGAGAGAGGGAGAGAGATTAAATAGGAAGTATAAAAGTAGCAGCAGAAAGGAGAGAGAAAACAAGAAAGAAAAAAAAAAAGGAACAAGAATTAACTGGACTCTGAAAAACAAAATTCAAAAAGTAGCAAAACAAGACAATCGTTCATTTTAAGGGGAGCTGTCTGGCTGTTGCGGATAGATTTCAGCAATGCACAGCGTCTCAACCTCATCAAAATAGTAGAGCAAAACTCTTTTTTTTTAAAAAAAAAAAAAACAAGACAGGAATATATCATCATATAACTGTTACAAAACACCGTTTAGCATATAACACAGCATCCATGCTTCTTCTTCTCTGCGCTTGCTTTTTCGGAATTTCTATTGGGAACTGGAGCAGGTCGAGTAGTATCCTTCTCGCTGAATCCTTCTTGGGTATCGGTACTAAGGTCGTTAGGGTTGCCGGTTGTGGGGTCAAAGTGTTGAGAAAGAGGATTACTAGAATCAGCAGATGGAACGGAGCCGCCAGCAGCTTCAATTCTGTTGCGAACGACTTGACGAACAATGATCTCAAAGGTTTCTTCAATGTTGACAATGACCTTGGCAGAGGTCTCCATGAACCCGCAGCCATGGGCCTTTGCCCAAGCGTAGCCTTCAGAAGACGAAACAGCCCGAGATTCGCTGAGATCCGACTTGTTGCCTGCAACTACTTTGACAGGAGCAGGGGCTCCACTTGGCCGCAGTCCACTCTCAACGTTCTTTTGGATGAGTTCGTCGAAGATTTCAAGGGTTTCCAGCGATGTTCGAGAGGTTATGTCGTAGACAAGAAGGTAAGCATCAATAGGTGAATCAGCAGAAAAGAGAGACCCAAGCATCTCACGATACTCTTCTTGGCCAGCTGTATCGATGATATCTAATCTGTAGTTTTGTCCATCTAGAGAAAGAGATCAAGTTAATGTGTTAGTAGTCAGGGGGGATGGAAATTACAAGTTTCAAGACTATGGTACCAAAGCACTAATGCTCTGTATTTTGTGAATTTTTTTTTTTTTTTTTTTTTTTTTTTTGGTACTTACCGACAACACGAGTAGTAGTATAGGAATCCTCTAAATAAAAGTGTTAGCATCTACCTATCCAAAAGAACTATCCAAGTAGAGAGAGTACGTACCGATTGTAGGATCATATTCCTCAACCCATTTGCTTCGGAGAAGTCGCATGGTAATACAGGATTTACCAGCACCTAAAACGAGAATGTGTATTTGTTAACAACAGCTGCAACGCTATGATGGGACGGGCTGTAAAGACAAAAGGCTAGGGCATACCTCCATCTCCCAGGATGACGACCGTTATTTTGCCCTTGTCCATTATGGCTGTGAAATGTGCGAGAAAGGCTTGTTAGAGGATGGTACGAAAGGGTGCGGTATTAGGCGTTGTTCTAGTTGCTTTTAGAACAGAAGGGTAGTTTGTCTATGGTAGCGATTTGACTGATTAAGAATGGTTCAAGAGAAGAAAATTTATATAACAAAAACTTTAACAACAACCCAACCAAGCATAAAAAGGGGCTGGCCAACAGCGACTGGGAGCACCTGACCTGCGACGGCCGTTGCAAAGCACCTTCAGGTCGTGTGACAGTCACGTGCGGTGTTTCACATATCGGACTTGAAACGCGTGTGTAACTGCCATGCGCAGAGACGGCGGTGTTACAACGCGTGTAACCTGCGTGTGACATTACAACAGGCGCGCCGATCGGAGGACGAATTTGTCATTTGCAGTGTGTCACAGCGCTGCTGCCGAGCGAGTCTTTGGCATTTTCTGCTCTTCTGCTTTTCGGCTCTTCTGCTCTTCTGCGCCCAAGGCAGCCACAAAAAAAAAAAAAAAAAAAAAAAAAAAAAAAAAATTCTCTGTAGGGCTTGTCAAACTAACGGACACGCCGTGAAAGGAACAGGTCTAACAAGCGTGTCCAAGTCTAGTACGCAGCCTTGAGAACTGAACCGTTTTGAGCTCGGTATCGTGCTGCTGCTACCAGCTTTTAAATATTAAGGTTCGCGCAGACTATCGCTGGCCAAAATCCATTCATTTAGAAAGAAAAAAAAAAAAAAAAAAAGAATTCCCCCGTTTGGCAAATGCTTCGAAAATAAACAAAAACCACGGAAATGCCGAAAATTTCCCAAAAGAGCCATCGTGCTGTTTTTGTTCGCCTGTCTGGTCGATTCGTGGAGACTCGTCCGCTCAGGACGTCCCATCTCGGCTACTCATGCCCTTTCCCTCTCGCTCTCTCTCTTTGTACTGTCTCTCGCTCTCTCTACCGAAAAGGAACTGCAAATGCAAATGGCCTGGGAATCTTATACCCTAAGCCACACTAATGATAGCCTTTGCTTATCAACGGTAATCTCTACCATGGCAAATTTTCCCATGCCAGGTATAAATACTATCGCTCTCCCTCTTTCTCGCCTCGCTTTCTCTCTCTCTCTTCCTCCATCCTTCCTCTCTCACCTCGCTCTCTCCGCGCTGCTCATCCCTGAAAATGGCACCCATCCCAATCCAGAAAAAGAGCGTCGATGTGCCGCACACGGCTCACGCTTTTTCGCAATCACCTAGTAGTGCCCATGTCGTTTATGGATCCGTCGGTCGCTCCGCTTTTGCCGACACGCTTTCTCTTTCGCCAAGTCGAAACATTCGATCCCCGGAATATGCCCCCCTGCTAAGCTCGGGCGCAAATTTCGACGACGATGTACTGGAAAACGCCGACGCTCGGTTTGTCGTTACGCCTCAACAGGCCCGCAGGCTCGCTGAGCAAGAACGCGATCTTCTTGATTCCTTCAACAGCAGCTACGGTAGCACCGAGTCGTCTTCACAGGCTACTCTCACAGCTGACCAGGTTGAAGAAGAGGTTGCTGCAATAAATAAGGTCTGGGACGAGGCAGTCGAGCAAGGCAAGGTCTCGACCACCTTTGGTCAGGAGCTCAGGTTCATTGTCAAAAGCTCTCTTCCTCTTATTGTCACTTTTCTTCTTCAGTACTCCCTTACCGTCGCTTCAATCTTTTCCGTCGGTCACCTCGGTAAGTCGGAGCTTGCCGCCGTTTCTCTCGGCTCTATGACTGCTGCCATCACTGGCTTTGCTCTTATTCAAGGTCTTGCAACTTGTCTGGATACCCTTTGTGCTCAAGCTTATGGTGCTGGAAACCATACTCTAGTCGGCGATTACTGCCAAAAGTCTATTCTTATGATTATTACTTGTTTCATCCCAGTCGGCACATTTTGGGTCTATTCGGAACCCATTCTCAGACTTCTCGTCAGCGACGAAGACCCCAATGTTCCAATTATGGCTGCTCAATACCTCAAAACTGTTCTTTTTGGTGTTCCCGGCTACATTGCATTTGAATGTGGTAAGCGTTTTGTTCAAGCTCAAGGTATCTTCCATGCATCCACCCTTGTTTTGATCATTTGCGCCCCTCTCAATGCCCTTCTTAACTACATTCTTGTTTGGAATCCTGTCATTGGTATTGGTTTCCGTGGCGCTCCTGCTGCCGTTGCATTTTCTCAGTGGTTTATGGCCACCCTCTTGTTCTGCTACGTTATTTTCATTGATGGTAGAAAGTGCTGGGGCGGCTTCTCCCGTTCTGTTTTCACCAACTGGGGTGTCATGTTCAAGCTCGCCATTCCCGGTGTCATTATGATTGAGGCTGAATTCTTTGCTTTTGAAATCCTCACTTTTGCTGCCGCTCAGCTCGGTACTACTGCTCTTGCCGCTCAGTCTGTCATTGCTACCATTTCTTCTCTCGCTTATCAGATTCCTTTTGCTTTATCCATTGCTTCTTCTACCCGTATCGCCAACTTTATCGGGGCTGGATTAAGTTCCCCTGCCAAGGTCACCAAGCATGCTTCTCTTTTCTGTGGTGCCATTATCGGCGTTTTCAACGCTATTTTCCTATATAGTGTCAGATACAAGGCTGGTTCCATTTTCAGCAACGACGAAGATGTTATCCAGCTTGTCGGTGATTCTATTTATGCTCTTACTTTGGCTGTTTTTGTTGACGCTCCCGGTTCTGTTCTTGGTGGTATCTTGAGAGGTATGGGTAGACAGTCTATTGGTGGTTACCTCAACTTGATTGCATACTACGTTTTGGCCACTCCTTTGGGTATTTTCCTCACCTTCAAGTGTGGAATGGGTCTCGGTGGATTATGGCTGGGTATCACCCTTGGTCTTACTGTTGTTGATATTGCTGAATTTTGGTATGTTGAGCGTGCTGATTGGGATAGTATCATTGATGAAGCCCAGAAGCGACAGCAAGTTGAACGCATTGTTGAGCCATAGACATTTATATCGACTTTGTATTTTCCGTTATTCGTGTGGAATGCGAGACGTTACTTTTTTCATGTTTGTATTTATTTGATTTCCCTTTTGTAAAAAATAAAAATAAGTTTTGTATATTATTGAGGTTTTTTTTTTTTTTAGACTTAAAGCGCAATATGTACGTTGATGTATATTTTCCTACTGCCTAATATATTTATTTTAATATTTTGAAATTTAAATCATTAGCCTGCGTAATCCACCAATCTCCCAGCTTTGGTTCTCATGGCTGTATCGGCACTGTAATAAGCGAATGCCAGTAACTGGGCAATGGCCACCGATATTGTCCGTGTCATATTCAGATGGGGGCTCGACAGACTCCAAGTGTTTATAGATGCATGGATAACAGAATACCACGCCCGATTCAATGGCGGTAGGGTTGGTGATTTGAGTTCCGCATAGAGGACAAAGAGATGTATCACGGACCAATCGAACCGTCTTCTTGGTCACAGGCGCGATTCTCGTCTCTTCTTTTTCATTCTCTTCATCATCCTCACTTTCGCTATCTCTTTCAAGCATCTTCTTTTCATCTGGCTCTTCGGTTTGAGGTGTGACGGTATATAATTCAGACTCTCCTCTCATAACAGGAAGGTTTCCGTCAAGAATTCCTCGTGTGCTCTTTGAAGCAAGTTTGGAAGCCACATCAGATGCTGACCACCATTCCAAAAACTTGAGCAGAAACATTGATGTTGGTAGGGCATAAGAAAGAGTAGAAAGAACGCCATCTTGAACGGTATCCACGCCTTTTCTAGTAGTAAAGAAATTAACAACTTTTGCAATAAATGGGGTATCTTCTTCTGCATCGGCACCGGTATTGAAGGTATCGTTTGATAATGTTGGAGAAACTCCAGCTCGTTCGTCTGCCAACATGTAATCATATTGCCCCATACGAGCATACTGAATGCCTAACAGCCAGTCTGAAAGACAAGTTGCTGTTGCTGCCCGATTAAATAGATACATCAAATAAAACAGAAGAGTGATCGCGGCATGTCCTCCACTGTAGTATGGGTAGATTTTATAAAACCAATAATCAATAAATACTGTGAGCTTTTCCGATCTGGTCTTAATTTGGAGATCATCTGAAGACAAGTCATATCCTTTTGCCGCAGCGTCAGCTCGTGAGGTAGGTGCAGCCATAGCTCGTTGGTATTCGGCATTGATATCATTAACTAGTGCTCTTGCCTGAAGCCTCTGATGTTTGATCTCCATCTTCTCCTTAATGTATGGGCCTAAAATTGTTATCAAAACCGACGCCCATATCTGTTTGTTCGATAGTCGTCGAGATTTCTCCACAAAGTTAGGTGCTGCTACCCGAGCACGGGGTAATGAGCCAGCGCCACTGTTTAAAACACGAGCACGCTTTAACCCGTAAAACTTTTCCGTAAACGTCGAGTTCCAGTTCTTTAAATGGTAGTATTCGACAATGCCAAAAACAAGGGCGTAGATCTCATCAAATTTGGTAGCAAGCCGTAGTAGATATCGTGGATGCCGTTGTGCATAAAAAGTAACAATGTACCGAATCGAAGGTCCTATTAACGCATCAAGCTCCCGAGAACTAAAAAGCTCAAAAAGAGTCGGCGTGTCAGGATCAAGCGCTGATGCATTCAGCGACGAAAAATAATCCATTTCTTGGTTCCAGTGTTAAAGATTGATGGTAAGAGTAATGGGTGAATTGGGCTGGACTGTCAAGATGAGACTTGATTTATAGACAACCTCGGAACATACTGGCTGAGCCAACTTGTGTTTGCTCCGAAATATTTGCCCACATAGTTTAATTGAATGACATGAGTAGCCTAAATAGTGTACATAACCCACACACAACTGTAGGAAGCCCTACCCATACCCTACATCTATCAAGCAGAAACAATATGGTGTTTCTAACAATGCACAACAAAGTACCTTCATAAATTAGATCCAGATAAGATGCTAAAACTGAATTCACATACCTCTTTGATGCTCAATAAGAAGCCTGATGATACATGGAAAACCAAACGAAGGGGTTAGGGTCCTAAAATCATCCACGTGATGTGCACGCTAGTGTAGGTTTCCTACATGGCCAACCTTCGAAAAACTCGTTAGAGGGTTCATCAACCAAACCTCATATTGAAACCAAGCTTACTCCATTACTTATAAAGAACCAACTTTTTTTGGCAAAAAGAACATATTGCACGGCCCGTTTCCGTCATAAATATTGATTGAGGTGGTCTCATTTTTGTTAGGGACATCGCCATGCAGCACCGCTCTCCACATGTACATCGGCCAGTAGAACAATCTCAACGGCGTGGCCGCAAACATCACCACCAGACACATTCATCAGGAAATTTACCCCAATTAAATGTCGACGCAGCAATGGGTGTAGGAACGGGACCGAATTTGGGAGTCGGAACGTTCAATTCTACGCCGACTTCAACTAACGAATTACCTCCTCACAACCCTTCTGGGGTAAATAATCAACCAAGTTACGGTACAACAAAATATAGTGCGCAACCAGTTCAATTGACGACATGGGCTCATGATCACCAAACGTCAGAGGAAGCTGTACATGTTTCTCTAAACTTGCTTCCTGTTGGAGCAAATGAAGGCGATGTTATTGAGATTCGAAGAATTGAAGCAGATGGGAAAGGCGACACAAAGCTAGGGCCTAAATATTACTTTGTAGTGAAACCGCTGAATGACGAACTGGCAAAAATATCACCCCCAATTCACATTTCTTTAAAGACAGGTCAAATCCAGAATACAATCGGCGTTCCTTCACGAGGAAAGGTTCAAGTTCGACTGGTAGGTACAATTGACTTTTGACTTTTAAATATGTGATTTCTAACATAAATTTTAGAGGATGCCGTCAGATGTTGAAGCTGATATGCTAGAGATTAAGTTTAAAGACACCTATTTGACAAGAGCTGACATGTGGCGTATCTCGTCTGAGATGACAGGAAAGTGCTTTTTCCGTGACGAAACAATAACATATTGTGAAGTTATCCGTTTGAGCATCAATGAAATATACCAAAACGGTAAAAAAGTTTTATCAGGATACGTTGGTCCAAACACGCGTGTTGTGTACCGATGCGATTCGTCACGACTTGTATTTTTCATTCAAATGTCAGCAGAAATGTGGCACTTTGAGGAACAAGGCCACATCATATTTCACAAGATGACCAACTCGTTTTTTCCAGAAGTTTTCAAGCGATGGAGGAAGCAAGACTCGCACCACGTTGTTACAATTATTTTGTTTACTTCAGTTGACATATCAGGCAATAATGGAAGTTTGCAACACGGAGAAGTTGCCCATGATACCCGTGATTATTTTCGCGTTGTGGTGGATCAGATAGATATTAACAACTGGGGTGAAATTATGGAAAAGCTTCGATATGAATTTGCTCGGTTTGAGCGCGATGTTCTTCTACAAGACAATGGTAAAATTGTGGGGAAGATTCTTCCTGCCAATAAGGGCAATATTCTTCAGGCAATCAATATTACCACGAAACTTGTTTCAGGAAAATTTCGCGATAGAGATCTTCGGCGTACAGGTGTCCAAGCTTTGATAGTTACCCCTGGAACAGGTCTTTTTGATGTCGATTACGAGTTATTGTATCAAACGAGCTCAAAGTTAACAAATATAGAGATTGGTGTTGATCTTATTTGTTTGGGGAGACCTCCTTTGCACGTTACTCCGTTATTCAGATATAAGCGGGATGGCCAGATTCGGCATTGCGTTCCTAGCTGGCTTGATATATCTTTCTGGTCTTCAAACGAAAGACATGGGGTTCAGTGGACACCAAGATGCAAAATATATGAAATCCAAATGATGGGTGTCATGGAAAATGAGGCAAGCTCTATCATGATTGATTATCTTCCAGCCCCCTCTGGCAACAAAACAGCAACCGCTATTATGGATGATTATGACCGCGGCGCATTTGGGGTTGTGAAAGTTAAGGAAGAGGAACCTGATGAAAGTTTTTCCGGTATGTCATACGCTCCACGAATGGTAGATTCTCCAAAAGAAGTCAGCCCGGCTTTACAAACCATTGTACAAATGAATGTGCCAAGTTCTACTGAATTTGGACTTGATAACGGGCATGATTATAATGGGTCGGAAAGCGGGGAGACATCTCCAATTGTTCCTGGCGAGATCTTTGGTGAAATCATCAAACCCAAGCCAAAGTCTACATTGACCTCATTATTTTCAACATTGAATAAAGTATCGGCTGCTAATATATCAGGATCCGGTACAAATGCACCAACATCACCAGTTCTATCTGCAATTGGGACAATTAAATCAATTGCTTCTAGGGACACCATAGGCGAGAAAAAGGGAGGGTTTCTAGCTAGAGTATCAAGTATATCAACATTGCGGTCTTTTTATCATAGAGATGAAGATACCAATACAACTATCAGCAATATTTCCGGAACCGACTCATCTAAACACACGTCCACTCCTGATTTCAGACCAGTTGATAGGCCTCCGTCTTCTATAATGGAACAACCTTTAGAAGAACTTGCTTCGGATTCAATATTGATTAAAAAGAATTCTAGCCAGTCAAATAGCAAGTCAACAAACCTCGCCACTAGTCCGTCAAACTCTTCATCTGTCTTTTCCCATTCCAAAGCGGGAACCATGACAGGAATAGGGACACACCCAGACGTACATCTTAATCCTAACAACCCTGATATCATCAATAGCAACCAGTCGGTAACAAATCAAGACTCGCATATCAAAGCATTTGACCAGTTTGGAAATATTCAGCATACAAATACTAGCACCGCTGTTGGAGTTGTATCTGGTGCTCCTATTTCTACCACATCTACAGCTGGGATTCTCAGGTCTGCACAGCAAATGCCACTTGTAATAAACTCAAACCATGATACATCATCACAAGATCCATTGCAGGGAATAACCGCTACCCCTCCAATTCCGGTACCCATTCCTTCATTCGGAGCATCAATGACGACTGGCTCTTCCAAGTTTGCGCCAATAATTAGCCATCGTCGTGACTTTTCTAACCTAGACAGCAAGGGTAAAATTGAAGAGATCTCCAATCCCTTACAAAAGTCGGTGATATCTGAAATACCTACTTTGGAATCAACTTTTAGCACTGATACATCTGATCCTCAAATTCCCAATTATTTGTTGAATCTTCTTAACAATGAAGTTCGCAAACCTCCACCCAATCCCCCCAATCCACCTGCTAAACCAGTTCTACAGAGAAAAGCTACTTTTGCAGGGAATAACCCAGATCGATTTCCAACAAGTAATCCTAGACCTCCAGTTCAAGGTCCAGTGCAAGAGCCTTTTGGCAAGTTGACAGGTGTAAATCGTCTCAATAATATCACAACATTTCCCCATGCACAAGCTATGCCTATTGCAAACTCACGCCGACCAGCTTCCAACCCTCAAACGGTGGCATCAGGTAGTACTAGTAATCCACATACTCATACACAAACACCTGGGCCTACTAACTTGTATGGCACGCACCAGAAACGCTCAACAAGGCAGCCACCAGAGATTGATGAGGACGAGGAGGAGCATTCGATGTGGATGACTATTGAAAACCCATCAAATGTCCCACATGATAGGATTGCTAATATTTCTAACTATGGGCGATGGCAATATGTGTATCCCAAGAGGATCAAACGTCACATTGTCAAATGGAGATCGTTAATTTCACCAGCTGCTCTCCCATTGCTAACATCAAACTTCCCTTCTTTAAGACAATTCGATAATGACTATACCACTCAAGTTTATGATGCAATTTTATTTATTGGTAATGCAGAGTATGGCTCCATGAGTGAATTGCTCAATGAAATGGTTGCAATTAGAATCTCTATGGGGTTCCAAATTGTCGCAAAGGCAAAAGTTGCTTATGTTGAGGCTCAACATTTTAGCGGAAGCCCTGACAGTGTTATTGAGATAGTTCAGACAGATGTCAGGGGTAAGAAGATTTACATGACCTTGGAAAACCAAATTCACCGTATTTCATTTGAAAACGAAAGCGGAAACTCAATTTCTGTTAAGGTATATACTAAAAAGCCACAAAAGTTGGAGTTCCCAGAAGGTGGAAAGGGAAAGCATTATAAACTTGGCTCCGATTCGCGACCGTCTTCGAAAAGTGAAAGGAACTATTATCCTCTGGTGAAAACTAGATATGAGACCAGTTACACACCCAACTCAGTTGATCTCTTTGATGTTCCACCACCCTTAAATTGGAATCAGATTGATCAAATTTTGACTGGTTATGAAGAGTATATTTTGGACGATCCTCGTATGTACCGTATGCGATATGTTCTTGTTCCTGTTGATATTCCTAATCGTTCATTTGAAGACTCAAAAGATGAGGCATTGACGTCTGAAGAAATTCGACTAGAGGGTCTACGTGAATTATCAGTTCATCTTCAGAAAGGCAAATATTATACCCCAGATGAGCTTAGGGTCAAAAATAACCAGAAAATGGAGGATGCATGGGTCCCAGAAATTAAATATTACACTGGAGATCTTGGAACGTTCCTTTTGAGTATTTACGACAATATCGGTCCATATGATCAGATAATCTCTAAAGATGGCCAAATTGGCATGGGCTCGATTCGCAAAAACCCGTTGTTTGCACAACCAACTGAACGATTTAATAGATCGATTCGCATGTCCCAGCTTTCCTCAGAGTTGTTATCTAAAAACGGGATTCGCTTTATGAACAGAAGATGGCATTTGAAGATGCATTATCACTGTTTCATTGGCACTGATTTGGTGATTTGGTTATTAAGTAATTTTCTTGATATTAAGACAGTAGAAGATGCTATCAACTACGGAAACCACTTGATGGACCAAGGCTTATTTCATCACGTCGAAGATCGTCATTCCTTCCTCAATGGTCATTACTTTTATCAATTAGCCCCAGAATATGACGAACAAAGATCGCTAAGTTCTATTTTTTCACCTATTTCATTTAAGAAACAAACATCATCTTCTGGTGATTCTTCAATTCCTAAAAATAGAGGCCGCATATCCTCAACAACCTCCCTTAAGGATTTGGCTCCCAATCACCAACGTTCTGGAAGTTCTCATGAGTTTGTTTCTGCTTCACCTGCACTTTTGGGCCAGAGCAAAAATCCATCCCCAGGATTACATGCTTTACAGGAAAAAGATGGATCTTCTGGTCTCAATCAGAAAGGCCCACACTCAAATTTGAAGCCTAAGGTCTTTTTGACTCGATCGATGAGATACAATGTCGATCCTGCTGTCAACAAAAAGTCTACTCGCCCTGAGATTTTAACGATTCACATGGATCAAATTCACAACCCAGAAAATTGTTTTCAGTTGAGATTTGAATGGCTGAACACGACGCCCAAGTTTATTGATGATGCAATCGCCTATATAAACAAGCTTACAGCAAGATATGGATTAAAATTGGCACAGATTCCGTTGGAAGAGATCACACAGCTACCAAAGAGTAATACATTTTGCTCACTGTTTAAGCAAACTATGGCTATAGATCCAGCTTCGATTGTTCGTGAAAAGCAGCAATATTGGCAGCAGCAACAGAAACAAATTGAAAAATCTCAGGAGCTATTAGCTGTTGCAGTTGAGGAATCGAAAGAGGAAGATGAGGAAAATATGGACGATAGTAGCATTTTGACAAGCAATGGCACCTCATCCAAGGATTCTGAAAATGACAACGAAGATAAAGAGTCCCATGAATCGGCCAACAGTAACCAGAAAGAGTTAGATGTAAACACAGCTCCAACTTTCAGATCTCTAAGATTGTCTTCTACAACCAGTTTGAACAGTACCACACCCACAATATCGTCATTATCTGGAGCTACTAACACTAACATATCCAATGGTCATAATAGTAACAGGAGCAGCTTTTATCACAACAGACTAAACTCAACAATTCCATCTAGCACTGGAATTAATGTCATTCCGGAAGCATTGAGTGAAGATCCTCTTTACTATCACAAGTATGTTCTCAAGAAGCTCGATTATTTCCATGATACAGGCCCTCTACCACAAGCACTCACCGACAGAATGGATGTGGAGTTTTCGTGGGGAAAGCCTACTTACAAATATTTCCAATCTGTTCACAAGAGTGGGTTATGCATTGCTCAGGTATTAGATGATGGTGAATTTGTTTTGATGGTCAACTCGCTCGCAGTGAATCGTGTTGATCCTGGAACATATCGTTCAGCTAGAAAAGATGAAGTTGATTCCACGGTTGATTCAGCGATAGGTAGTGCTGGAAGTGGTGTAGCAGGTCCATCTGTATCTGCTTCAGCTGGAACTCCCGGATTAGGCCCCATTCAAGAGTCTTCTTCTCGACCAGAAACGCCAAATCAAGAGAATCCAGAAAAGCTTTTAGATGAATTTAGAGAGCTCTGTGAAGATGAGAAGAGACTCGCAGAGTTGTTTGATAGAGCAACAAACGATTGGATCAATAAACACAGACCCGATTCTACGGGATCCATTGGTTCTGGAGGAGATAGTGTGTTTGAATACGGTCATAATAATGCCAATTTTGGAAATACTGTCGCCGCAGCGATGACAGGTGGTGCAGCGGATTCGGGGCCGTCATCGGACAGCTCACCCTATTTTAACTCTCAAGGCTGACAACCGATATGAGTATGACAATTTATTTTACGAATAACGATTTATTTGCATTACTTTTTTATTATTTTTTATTATTATGTTTATTTTCAAGTTTCTTGTTTTAAAATTTATTTGATATGGTATACTAGCTCCAACTTTTTGTATTAATTGAATTTGTTCCCTGTTATGCTAAGATGAAATTCTCATTTAAACCAACGTATATTTATTTCCACATATAAAAAAAACTTGTCAATTTTAACATTTACACATTTACAACTTGACGATTCGCTCATTGCGAGAAATTCAGAGGCGTTGAGCAGCCTTGATAACATCAGCAAGGACACCGGCAGCTGTGACATCAGCACCAGCACCAGCACCCTGAACAATGAGAGGGTTGGTGTATCTTTTGGTGGTGAAAGAAATGATATTATCTGAGCCCTTAAGAGAAGCAAAAGGATGGGAATAGTCATACTTTTCAATAGAGACCTGAACTGAAGGTGTACCAGAAAGATCAACCTTACCAACGAATCTAAGAACCTTGTTTTCGGCAGCAGCTTCTTGACGGAGCTTGTCAAGTTCACCATCGTATTCGGGGAGCTTTTGCAAGAACTCAGAGACACTCTCAATCTTCTCAAGAGGCTTGGGAATCAAGCTGTGAACGGGGAAAGAGGAGGCATTTTGGACCTTGTTGCCAGCCAATCGAGAAAGAATAGTAACCTTACGAGCGACATCCAAGCCGTTAAGATCTTCACGAGGATCAGGCTCAGTGTAACCAAGCTCTTTAGCCTTGGAAACAATATCAGAAAACTTAATGTTAGAGCCAGAGGGCTTGGAGAACTCATTGAAGATGTAAGAGAGAGTACCGGAGAAAATACCTTCAATCTTGACCACCTCATCGCCTGTGTTGACCAAGTCGTTAAGAGTGGAGATAATAGGAAGACCAGCACCAACAGTGGCTTCATGATAAACTAAACCACCCTTAGGCTTAGACGAAGCCTCAAAAATCTGGTTCCAGAGACCGATATCAGACGAAAAAGCCTTCTTGTTGGGAGTCGCGATGGAGATGCCCTGCTGAATGAGGATGGGGTAAGTCTGAGCGAGTGACTCATTGGAGGTGTTATCAACAAGGATGACGGGAAGAGGAGATTTTTCGAGATAAGCAGCAATGTCCCCAGTAGAAGAGAGACCCTCAGTAGAAGCATTAAGCTCGGACTGCCAGTCTCCTGAAAGGTTCAATGGAGAGTAATCTTTGGAAATGAGAGCTTTGGAAGAGCGAGCAATCAAAATGACATTGTAAGTGATAGCAGTGGAGACTTTAGAAAGGGCAGAAATTTGGCGAACGAAGGCAGAACCGACAAGACCAGCACCAACAATGGCGACGTTAACAGCTTTGTGAGAAGGCATGGCAAATTTAAGATTGGATTGGTAAATGTTGGGCGTAGTGTATAAGAATGAAAAATTTAAATGGAGGTTTGTTCCATTAGTGCACCACCCCAATAACAGCAAAAAATGCGAGCCCCACCATATTCACTACTTGAATTGTTTTCATCACCATAAAACTCTACCAATTCAATTGATTCACCATTAAGTTTATTCTTTATATTCTCGTTCTCTTTTCATTTTTCCACATGTCCTCTCGTCCTGTTGCGACTTCCTTTTCAGCATTTGCAAAGCGTGTGAATGACGTGCTTTCATGTGGACTTTTTGCTGATACTAGCTCATCATTGCTAGGATCCAACTTGGGCCGAGTTCTCTTCGTTGTTGGCAATGAAAGTGCTGATCTCGACTCATGTGCTTCTTCTATTCTGGGTGCTTATTGCTACACAGTCGCACTTCAGCTTAACAAAGCTCCCAGACTCCCATCTTCCTACCCATCGTTCAAACCTGAAATCGTGATCCCACTTATCAATATCCATCGTGAAGACTTAAACTTGAGACCAGACATCACATTTTTATTGTCTACTGTTGGCTATTCGATCCATTCCGTTGCCTTCCTCGACGACTTTTCGGCCAAGATCGATAAATCATCGTCTTCTACACTACCGTCTTACAATTCAACCGATGCCTATGCCGTTCTTGTTGATCATAACAAGTTGGACGGCCCAACAAGACAACTCTTTAAGGCTGATCGTGTTGTAGGTATACTCGATCATCATGCTGATGAAGGAGCATACAAAGAGGCTAATCCTCGAATAATTGTTAAGACTGGCTCTTGCATGAGTGTTTTGGCTACATACTGGCGCAATCAGTTTGGCTTAGGTAAAGGCGAATCTGTTTCATTTTCTCAGGAAGACAAATCTGGCGCATTGAGCTCTTTGCTCACCGGTAGCGATGCAGTTAAGTTTTCTATTCTTGGCTTAGGCCCAATCGTTTCTGATACCAGTGGCTTGACGAACAAGGTTGATAATGAAGATAAAGAAGCTTTTGCATTCTATTCCAAAATAATTGAGGAAAACAGCGAATATATACCTTCCAATGAAGACAAGGGTATAGAAAACAATAAGCCTAGTTCATCCGATTCTTCTGCTACTTTTGTGTCTACTACAACAGTTGTATCAAGTGATACACTGGGTTCTTCGGGTTTACCGGACACGTTTACTCATCCTGGCAAGTTTAGTAAACTTCTTGATTCAAAGAAGCGTGATATTAGCTCTATGTCACCTTCACAGCTTTTACGAAAGGACTACAAAGAATGGGATCGCGACGAAGACTCTCCTTCCCAAAAGGATTTGAAGATCGGCATCAGCTCGATCCCTGCTTCATTACGCGAAATCTATTCTAAGTACTCGTCTGAGTCCAACGGTCGTACCGAATTTGCGAAAGACGCAAAGAACTGGGGTAAAAAACGTGGGCTTGATTTATTTGTGGCAATGACAACATATCATAACTCCAAAGGTGCTTTTTGTAGAGACTTGTTTTTGGTAGCTACTTCACCCAAGTTAGCAGATAGTGAGGTTAGGTCACTTATCAAGAATCTCACTGAACCGCTTGATTTGAAGGACCCTGAAGACAAAGACCACATCCTGTATGACGAAGAAAGCGACACTTATCAGTTTTTGCAGGGCGAGTCGAAATCCAGTAGAAAACAGGTTGCTCCTCTTGTTCGTCACCTTGTTCAGGGCATTCCATGGACTAAAATTTAAGCTACTGTCATTATTATTTTAGCAATTTTCTATACAAACCTATAAACACTCTAATCTATCATCTGATACTTCTCTAACATTGAAATCTGCCAGCCTTCCTTCAAGGCTTTAGATTCTTGACTTATAAACCCTCTCGGAGATATATCATTATCCATATTTTGACTCTTTCCCCAGTTTAGAATATAACTTCCAAATTCCAAGTGTTCACGAGTACTGTCAATAACTTTTTGGGGTATGGTGATGGATTCTGTATCTGCCCCACTCACTTCCCTAGACCGTACCAACTCAGGAATTCTAGCAGAGTCTGAAGAATAAAAGACTTTAAACCCACGACGAACTGTGTCTCCAGAAGGTGCAGATGACCCAGTGTATGTGTATCTAATATCTGCATTAAATACCCATATAATAAGCAACGGATCTTTTCCGTTCTTCTTGACGTCAGGGTTAGCTAGAGAGCATTCAGAATCAAGAGGGTCGTTAAGATCAGGGTATATTACAAATGAATAAACTCCATGTGAGGATATTAGTTCATCAATGTGTGCTGAGATATATAAATAACCGGGAATCAAAAAAGACATATTTTCAAATTTTAAGTTCCATTTGTAGATTTTTGAAGAAGAATCAGAATCCCGAACGCCAATCCACATCTTGCACTTAGGACATAGAAGATTTTCTGATGAAGATTGAGAAAGGTTGGTATCATTTTCCAAAGCATCTTTTCCATTCAGCGGCTCCCCAGTGCCTTTGACAAATAAAGCATTAACATCTTGGTTATTAAATAATATGTAAGAAAGACCAACAAAAGCTGCCCGGCGAGTGGGAATAAACTTAGATACAGCATAGGCTTTATTATATAAACCTATACCATCATCTGGTTTATGACAATGCCAGAAATCCATCATTTCAGCCCAAGTTTCCGAAGGCATTGCTTTCCAAGAGCCGATAAGATTAGGCGCTACTATTTCCGTGCTACATTCAGAACACTGCAATGAATGGCGCGAATCCTGGTTCGCGCCAGAACCATATAGCCTAGAAAGATAAGTGCTACTGAGCGGTGTAGGTGTCTCATTCAACTTATCATGAAATCTGGTCCCAGTTTTCCTACCACTATCAGCCTCATGTTGAGGAATCACTAGATCTTGATTCTGAGCCTTAATTGACAAAGAAGTATATAAACGATCTTTATCCATCAATCCATATTGAGCAAGTTTTATCTTGGTATATGCATGGGATGGTGAGAAAGGAGAAGGTAATGTGATCTTTATTTGTGCATTATTGGTGTAAACTAGGGTAATGGTTGATGAGCCTTCGCTACCAAACTCAAGACATAGAGGAGTGTAAGAATCAGGAAAAGGGGTAAAAATGCTCAAAGAAATAGAAGATATACGACGCAGATACTCTGCCGTATAAAATGAAGGCGGCGGAGGGCCATTCAAGTTGGAATAGTTAAGATAGTCCATATTAGTGGCAAATGATGAAGTGGGATGAAATTTGAGAAGCGTGGGGCTGAACTGGGAACGAGGATTAGGGTTCTTTTGACATTGCACGCAAAACATAGAAGCAATTGGGTGTTTCAAGCGTTGTGTTTTAAAAAGACTTTTTAACGATTCCTGTCACCTCCACCAGATCTTTAGCACGAGCTGTGCGGCCCGACACGAAACTATATCTGCATGGAAAGACTCAAATCTTTGATATTCTCGTGTTTTAAATCTTCTTCAGCATAGCTCTATCACCTACTTATTCATTTTTGATATCCTATTTTGGTCTCAAACCCCAGCTTAGTTATTTACCAACTCCTTATCAATTGCCATACTCCCCAGCATTGACTGTTTTCGTCTTGACTCGAAAGCCTTTATATCTACACGGTTGGATACATCCATCAGTTGGATGCTATTATATCGCAGTAATATAGTTCATTATGGTAAGATATATATTCTTTTCTTTGCGTGAAGGCAGGTTTGTTGGTAGCTTTTTATGTTGTTAGCCATTCTCCGCGTCTGCAAAGCGACTGACTGACGAGTGTGGCTATTTTTTACCACTTCACTTCTCTACACGTGACGTACACGTTATTTATATTCAACTAACCAATTTATAAGACAAATTTCACCGCAATAAATGTTTACGAAGAGGACTTGATTCATGATGCTGAAGTGCATACCCGTGAGCTTCAGGTTGAAGAAGGTCTTCAGTTATATAAACAGGCCCTGAAATTCCAAAAAGATGGTGATCGAGTGAGCGCACATAAGGAGTATGATACGCTATTCAACCTTGAGGTTTTAAACCTTACTCATGTAAGTATATCTGTGAGAAGTTCTATACTTAGGTGAGCGGTACTAACATGAATTGTAGGAAAATGGACTACCACCATCTGCAGAGAATCTCAAGTATCTTGCCTTTAAGAACCACGGTATTTTATTGCTATCCGACTTAAAAAATGAGACTGCTGATATAGACGAACAAGAGTACAACGAAAGAATCGAGATCATCATTGACGAATTTAGTGAAGCGCTGGTGTATAATAGCGAAGACGAAACATTTCTAAACATTTTGGCGGCACTTTGCACAAAGCTAGGGTATTACCGTATATCAAGATTATGCTACGAAACTATTATCATGTCACCCAGCCGACTTCAGTCAATATTTGACGTATTCCAAACTTCTAGATTCTCCAATCCTCAGGATGTTCAGACATTGAAAAACTTGTATGATCTATGTCTAAAGATTAAAGATACATATACCATAGAGAGCCGACCAGAAGTATTCGATCGCATATCAACGCTACAGTCCAGGTCTGACCCAATCCTATCGCGACAACTGGATCTTTCATTTATTCGCTCTACTAAATTGGGCGAGTTAAATAAGCCTATTCTCATATACCCTTCTAAAATCAATTTGCATGCAGCTGACTGGACTACAATTATCCAAGCGTTACAGGATCATGTTGTTAACCTATCACAGTCAAAAAACAAAAAGAAGTTATCCCAGGAAGACCCATACCAGACTTCTGCTCGGCCATCGAATGCGGTGTCTTTTAATGTTAGGTTAGTCGAACTTGAGGAGCTTGAAAATACCATAGCTAACCCTCACAAACCTATCACAGAGGATGAACCTGAAACCGTGGAACCCAATTCCCCAGCATTGACTCCAGAAACCAAGCCTGAACAGGAGAAGAGCAAGGAGAAACTATCCACTCAAGCCGATTCGCGCGAGTCTAGTTCCAGTATAGAACCCCCGGCTACTAAACACCTCAATAATTATGAATTGACAATACCTGAAAGTGTAGCTATTACAGAAACAAGCGATACTACAACAGCTCCACCAAGCATTCCAGTATCTCAAGAGCCCTCAGTTAGCCCTTCTGAGACCTCCAACAATATTACAAATCGTAAACGGAGGAAATCAGATGCTGTAAACGCCGACTCAGCAAAATCAAGAGCTAGTAAGCGATTCAAGTCACGGTCTGAGGAAAAGCCTGCTCTTTCAAACATCGACTTCTCTGAAGACGAGTCCTTTTTTGAACATATATCAGGATTTCTCAAGTTGTGTGATTTTTCTTTCGGCTCTATTTGCAAAGTTTTTTCCATAGGCCTAGGTGAGGATGATTTGATAAGTACCAGTGACAAAACTCAGATACCTGAAAACTTACCCCAGTATATTATTGATTTCAGAGATGAACTTATAAACTGGGATACACCCCAGGTTGAAATTTTTTCCATGGTTAAGTCTGAAATGTCAACTCAGGACGCCTCAAGTTCTCAATCTGGCTCATCTTTATCACAACCGGTTTTGTCTCAGCTCATTGATGGATCTTCATCCACTTCTGCTATACCTGAGAGTAGCCGCCTTGGATCAATTCAGCCGTCATTATCATCATTGAACTTTATCAAATCCATCAACCAAAATGAATATCATGTGCAAGAAGTGAGGGTTAAACTTGTTCGAAGTCTCTTTGGAATTCAAGATATGAATGACCTTGACAAAAAGTCTCCAGTTCTTAGCGAGATCTGGCCTCTCAATACGATCAAGTCTCTCAACCATTTAGCAGAGCATGTGGAAGAACCTCTACAGGATCTTCCGAAATCTCTAATCTCGAAGATTATTTCACTCACGCCTGTTGAGTCAGATTCTCAAAAGCTAATATTTCTTAACGAGATTACAATTTCCCAGGCAGTACTAGAGTTGATTGCAAATCAATATATTGGTGTTTGCAAAACACTTCGAAAATCTGAGTCATCAACCCGTGCAAGCATTAAAGAGCTTGAAACACAGAAAACCTCTCTTGAAGAGAGATATACGTCGTGGTGCCGAATTTTTCACGACTTGTTATCGTTTCTTATATCACGAATTGATACCACCTCCCAACTTAACGATATTCTATTACGGCACCAGTGGTCTAATCTCTTATTCGGAAAATCCAACTCCGAGAATCCCTGGGATAATGTTGACAATTTTTCTGATGTTATTAATGAATTAGAAAAAATGAATGCATCATTGGAAATTGTCTATCCAAACTTTGTTAATATACCTACATTTTCACTCACTTCAATTCGCAATCAGCTTTCTAGATTCAAAGCCATGTCAACTCTTTCTGAAATTTTTAAGGATCCACTTAGTGAGCTTGAGAAGGAAATGGAAGAAGAGGATAGAAAGGAGGAAGAGAAGAAGGAGGAAGTGAAGAAAGGTGAAGAGAAGAAAGAAAGCGAGCCTAATGAAGAGAAACCTGTCTCTGGAAAAACCAAAACCGGAAATTCAAAAGAAAAACCGATAAAACCCAAGGCAAAGACCAAACTGGAAAAGGAAAAAGAGAAGGAAGAAAAAGAAAGGAAGGAAAAGGAAGCCATTGAGATCAAAAGCAAACGAGATGAGAAAAAGAAAAAGAGAGAGCAAGAACTCCGATGTCAAGCAAGCAAAAGTAGAATTGTGTTACTGGAACGCATATTATTGGGAAATACGGGAGATAACTCAAATTTCAATTCAACCTTTTCAGCACCTACAGCTATTGATAGTACCGAGGATTCTGCACTGAATAAAAGCCATAACCATGAATCAGATTCTGGAAAAGCAAACTCTTCTGAGCAGGAATATGAAGCATTTGCTCATTATCTTTCTAAAGCTCCACTTGACCTGCGTCTTAAGTTTTGGAATTTATTGCTTGATGATTATAAGATTGTGAACGAAAAATCAAGATGCATTGACGGATATCTCTCTGTTTTCTCTGATGTGGTCGACGAAGTTATTTCAGATAGCTATGCGAGCACCTCTCCGGAACAACGATCTCTTCTCTTACTTCGAACGGTATACATGTGTTTTGATCTTACCAAAAACCTGTTATCGTTGGATCTCTCTGTCACAGATTTTGAAACAATCAGTCAACAGAAATTACGGAAAGCCATGTCAGCTGTTATTGCTGTGCTAAGAATGCTCTGTGTCTTTGTACTCTATGAAGATACTATTGTGAATGCTGCCATTTCTCCACCTAAACATCCTGCTTGGGCTAAGTCAGCACAAATTATGAAAGACCTTATCGTCAGATCTTGGTGCGTGTTTTACTACATTTTTCATTCCCTTATCCCCAAGGATGACAATTGCGCTGAAGTACTGAATGATCTTTTGAGTGTTGTCCATGAGCATCTAGGAACAAGAGGATACTGTAGTATGTCAAATGGTGTACTCCTTGACTTAATTTTGAAGGAATTAGGTCGGATAAATTTCAGCGAATCTGAGGCTGATATTATTCAGTGTCTAAATTGTCGTTATAGTATGGTTATCTCGACAGAGCATTTTCATCCATTCGATCACAACGCCACTCATGTTGATATTGACCGGACAACGGCCGTCAACTATTTGGAATTTGCAATGAACACGGTTTTCAAGCGTAAAAATCTTGCACAAAGTATTTTACGAGCTGAAGTTAAGGGTGTATTGGATGACTTCTATGATGCAATTAATTTTCCCGATAATAAGGTACCAGCTATTTCTAGGAATGCACATATTCTTACTCACGACATTATGGACACCAAGTTAGATGTCCCATTTCTTCAGAGATGTTTTGAGGGCCGAATTATTGTTAATTTTGTTCAAACCCCCTCAGAGATTGATATGCTGAGTCGTACCGGGTTTTATTATATGCTGGGACAAGTTCGAATGCAGTTGTTCCGAATTAGAAAGAGAACCATGCCTGGCCATACAGAGGATATTTCGGAGGCTATTAAATTTCTTAAATATGACTTGATGTGTGGCAACTACAATAGGTTTGAAACTTGGTTTGCTTTAGCTCAAGGATATGATGCTCTTGTTGAAGATGACTTAACATGGACTGCTGATAAGATTATTGTTCCGGAATTTCGCAAGCTCACCATTAGCCGACAGAGAAAAGCATTAATTTATTGCTCTATTGGTATCAACCGCCTTTTACAGTCTGGACCCTCAGAATTGTTCAAAAACACGCCAACTTATCAGACGCTGCATCAAAGTATTTGGATATTTTTTGCTCGTCTTCTTTTTAATTCATCACAATGTCCAATGTATATTGCAGCATTTTATCAAATGGGTGAAAAGGTTTTGTGTGGTGCAGATGGTCTTTATACACACCAACCAAGTTACAAACTGAAACCGGAAGTTATTATCAAGTCCGCTCTTGTTGCTATTAAAGTTGCTCAGGTTGAACAGCCAGAAGACTGGTACGTGTACTATCTAAAAGGTCAAATGCTTCATAAACTAAAGAAGCCTGCGAAACGAATTCTCGATACCTATGCTTTATCTATTACATACGCTTCGAAAAAGCAAAATCAGGGGGAAATCCTTGAACCTCATTACAAGCTTGTTTCATCTGTTTACCGCTATCTGAGGTCAGGAGAAATCGACAAAGAAATTGCCATGAATTATTTGAAAATGTCGATGTGCTTTGACACAAAAATCGAGATTGAAGCTAAGCAAGACCCAGAGAAGAGCGAAGTGTATAGCGCGTGCTTGTCAACTTTAGCGAAGATTCGTTCCAGTGATAAAAAGAAGTGGCACCATCGTCCTACCTATCGAATAGCAAAAATCTATGAGGAAGTTGCTAATGACTATTCCAAAGCTAAAGAGGAGCTAGGTACATTCTTTTTACTCAAGGCCACATCTAAGGTGCCTATTCAGATTTGGAAGACGGAGTACGAGAGGCCTGGTCAACACTTTGAGTATATTCGAAAGTATATCGTTTATTACATCAAACTATTAGAGAATACCCGGGATCTAGAGGCCTTTGGATATCTGTCAAAGTGTCTTCGAAAATTCAAAACTGGAATGTTAGACCATCAAGAAGTTTGGGAATTCATGTGTACCACAGTTTCTCGAATTCTTAAGGAGATCTTATACATCCCAGCAAAGTACACAGATGCTCAGATTCAACGTATTTCTCACCAACAGTTTACACTTCAATCTGAAAACATGAAGAATTTTAATGAAAATTCTGATACCCCATTGCATCCACGAATTAAATATTTGAACTATACAGCAGAAATTCGAAGGCTCAATAATGGTTTTGGCTCAACTGCTGCTTTGGATGATGTTTTTGTTTCTCTATATCTCATGATTTATAACGATTATGTGGATACTGTCGTTGCCAGAGAAGAGAGAATTCAAAAAATTAAAGACGAGCAGCTTCAGCTACAATCTCCAAAAACCCCACACCCTAAAAAGATTTCTGTCATGGATCTTTTATCGGATCCAGTCTCAATATCCCCTGTTTCATCACCTAGCAATACAGTTTCAACTACGAAAAAAACGACACCAGCCGTTCCGGCGAAAAGTGCAAATTCTTCTTCGAAAGCTCGTATCACTCGTCGTGAGATCATTAGTAAAGCACTTGGTCTGCTTCGAGTTGCCTTTCCAAAGCTACCCAAAGGTGACACGCTGCTGATCCCCACCGAAGATGAATTAAAATTTTTGGAAATACATGATTATTTGAAGGAAATGGACAATGAGACTGAAACGATTTCCAAAGAAATTGGCGATGTTAATCTATACAAGGAAACATTGACTAATAGGGCTACCTCAACTCCAATCCGTAATGTTTCCTTTGCGGATGATAGTTTTGGGCATGAGCCACTAGATGTTGAGGTTATAGAAATCCGAGACAATGGCGATGCCTCTTTCTCGGGTGATAGCCAAGATATTGTTACTATCCAAAATGATCCTCCCTCATCTGAAGACAGAGGGAGAAGGACTTCAATTTCCTCAATCATTGATCCATCTCCGCAGAATGTAGTAACTGTGGCTTCTCATACAGAGCTGACTGAATCTATCGTTATTTCTGATTTGGTACCGGCTGAGAAACATCCTTCAAACCAAGAACTTGCACTACTACCCATAAATCCCAAAGAAAAGAGTAACGAAAGCAAGCCTGCTGAAAAGACTGAGCAGCCCAAAGAAAAGAAGACGCGAAAGAAGAAAGAGAAAGAACCATCAAATAATAACAATCCGCCTGTTTCTTCTTTAGGCCAGGAGGGAGAAAAACCACCAAAGAAGGAAAAGAAGCGACGAACTAAGAAAGAAATTTTGGCCAAAAATGGGGAAAGTAACCCTGTTACGAAAAATAAAACAGGGGTCAACATTTTACCTGCGTCTAATATTAATTTTCTACTATCTGAAGACGGTGAATCTGGAGCGTCTTCGCCATCTTTACCTAAGGAACCTCCAAAAAAGACGGGCAAGAGAAAAGCAAAAGAGGAAGTGGTAGAGGAGGAGAAAGAGAAGAAGAGATCTAGAAGAAAGTCTAAGGATACCAACGGAAAACTGGACAACCAGGCCCAGCAAGATGGGGGATTACTGCAACTACAGCAGCCTACAGTTGCAATTGCTCCCAAACCGAGAACTAATGCCAGAAACTCCCAGCTTAAATCAGCAGGTAAAAAGTCGAGCAATATTAGCCTATTAATGAACCCAGCAGATAGCGACGAAGAAAGCAACCCTACAGCTACTGAGGCTTTACGCAACGTCAATTCATCTACATCGTCAGAAGAAATCGTGGAAATTGATACACATGAATTCAATAGTTCTACATCTCAGATCTCAATGAATCAGCCGATTAATAGTATGTCCTCGTTGGCGGCCCACCTCGAAGATCAAGACGAGAAAGAAAGAAAGAAATCGGGTGCAAGGAATAAAGATTGGTTCAATACAATTATTGGCTGATTAGCTGATTAATGTTTATATTTCACCGAGTATTACATATAATGTTCGTTCTTGTACGATCATTTATCACGCCCCAAGTTTGTATTTTTATATTTATTTGTTTATTTTTCAATTATTAATGACATTTATTAAAAAAAAAATTGATTGTTTCATTAGAAAACCTTGAAAAACATAACCTTGTCATTGAGTTCTTCAAAGGGTGCTTGGGAACATAACAAGCAATAGGTCGTAAAAAGAGGCGTATCAGCTTAAGGACGAAGGAAATATTCCTGGAAATAATGTTACTTCAAAACACCTCTAACCTAGGATGATCTCATAAATAATAATAACGGTATTCATGGCTATCAGGAATGCTATTGAAAATCGAACCATTAGAAATGAGTTAGATAGAGTAAAAAAATTTCAATGATTTTGAATATACATACGTCGCATAACAGTTCGAGTAGCTCTTACTAGACCCAACAATTTTGTCTTTATCGAATCGTCTTGGATTCCAAACCCTTGTGAAGCACCCCAGCCAACTATTTATTATAAATGAAACCAGTGTTAGCAAGCATTTCCAATTAAAATGAGCATAATCATATATGTTCGAAAAGCCAATTACGATACTTACTTCTGGCAATAAACCGATCTTCACTGAGGATAGCAATTGCGTTTAAAAACAGAACAAGAACTGATTCAGGACAACATTAGTAAAAGAAAGCAATAAGCTAAGTACATTGTATTATTCATACCGTATACTAATAAGCCAACACCAAACATATTGATTTTTGTGTGTAATTGATACAAGCCTCAGATGGTGATTTAAAGAGGAGGTTTGGTTAACGTAAAAGTGTCCAAATCTCTAATTACATAACATATTATCTAACAGTCACATGCTTACATAAAGCGTGTTTGAATCAGACTCCCTGAAGGAAGATAGTGGTTTAGGGTTATCAAACTTGCTTTGGAGCAATTTGAATCAGGTCGTTATTTTGACCTGATTTTCAAAGTTGCATGATCTTCCTCTATCTTACCTGCAACGCCACAAGGGTTTACACCTGCAAAGATTGACAGGCTATTAGATAATAATAAAAATGCCAGGACTTTCGTCGTTGCTGTCTAAACAGCAGAGTGCTCTTCGTACTCGTCTGGGTTCGACGTCTCTTCCATTAAACCTCAACAGACAAATCACCCGCTCTCAACTTGATCGTGTACTTTACAGTTTCAACCGCACTTTCAATCGAACTACATTCAACAATGTGTCATCAAATATAAGAGGACTTCATACATCATCCTCACATAATATGGGGCCTATTAGAAGGGCCACATCCCATTCTGTTTCGTTTTTGAGCAACCCCCGTCACCAACTTGTTACAAAGTACTCCATGTTCTCTCGGAGTGCCGCTTCAGCAACCAAGAGAGGCTTTTCAGTTGGAACTTTTGCAAAAGTTTTTACTCGTGCATCTGCTGCGGCTGGTGGAGCGATGGCGGGTGGAGCTGCGTATGTTGGTATCAAAGCACAAGAGGTTCAGTCTTACACAACCGATAAAATCAATCAGGTTACAGACTGGGCATCAGGAGTTTATAACAGTGCATCAGATGCTGTTGACTCGATTGACATATCTGGATTTGAATCCTTTATTGGCAATATGAAACAGGCAGCATCTGATATGATGTCTAAATCAAAAGACGACTCACTCGAGGACAACCAAACTAGTTCCACGTCAGGTGGTGATGGAGGCTCCCAAGAAGGTGGAAGCGGAGGACAGGGTGATGATGGGACTGGTGCTGCAGCAGCAGTTCTTGGTAGTGCAATTGCTGTTGGGACTGATTCCGATAACCAACCCGGTGCTTCTGAAGATCAAATAATGGCATTGACTAAGAAAATGATTGAGATTCGCAATATACTTAAACGAGTCGATCAAACAGATACTCTTCAACTTCCTTCTATTGTTGTTATTGGTTCACAAAGCTCGGGAAAGTCCTCAGTTCTTGAAGCTATTGTAGGCCATGAGTTTTTACCTAAAGGAAACAATATGGTTACCCGTCGACCTATTGAACTTACCCTTGTCAATACCCCTGATTCACCATCTGAATATGGCGAATTTCCTTCATTAGGGCTTGGAAAGATTACCGATTTCACTCAGATTCAAAAGACTCTTACAGATTTAAACCTTGCCGTACCTGAATCGGATATCGTTTCAGACGATCCCATTCAACTAAATATTTATTCCCCCCATGTGCCTGATCTCACATTAATCGATCTTCCGGGTTATATTCAAGTTACTGGTCATGACCAGCCTGAAACTCTGAAACAAAAAATCAATATTCTGTGCGAAAAGTATATACAAGCGCCAAACGTCATCCTTGCCATTTCTGCTGCTGATGTAGATATGGCTAACTCTACTGCTCTTAATGCTAGCAGGAGAGTTGACCCTCGAGGTGAACGCACTATTGGTGTTATCACCAAAATGGATCTTATTGATACGCAGCGTGCTGCTTCTATGCTCTCTAACAAGAACTACGCATTAAAAATGGGATATGTTGGTGTCATCACCAGACCAGCATCCGGTGGTCTTTTCCGTCGTAATGCCAGTCTTGGAAACTTGGTTACTGAGACTGAAAGATCATATTTCTCACAGTTTCCAGAGTTTAGCAATGTCGATGTTGGAACAACCACACTCAGATATAAACTCATGAATGTTTTAGAAAAGACTATGGCAAGCAGCCTTCAACCAACTAGCGAGGCGATCAGACAAGAGCTTGAGGAGGCTACATATCAGTTCAAAGTTGAATATAATGACCGAGTTCTTACTCCTGAAACATATTTGGCACGCTCTGTTGATAGTTTCAAGCTAGCTTTTAAGGAACTCACCACTCAATTGGGTCGAAATGAAGTCAGAAACCTACTAAAAAGTGAGTTTGATCAAAAGGTTCTTGATATTCTTGCTCAAAGGTACTGGAATACGCCTCAAGATTATCAAACACCTCGAAATACCAACTCATTTGAGCCACCACTATCAGATCTTCCTAATGCAGATGAAAACGATATTTACTGGATTCGTAAGTTGGATGCATCTACATCTTCTCTTACAAAACTTGGTGTTGGTAGATTATCGACAAATTTGGTTATCAGTGCTCTTATGTCAGAAATGGATAGGCTTATTGAAGGAACCAATTTCAGAAATCACCCATTTGCTCGCGATTCCATTCACGATGCAGCTTCGGGTATCTTGAACATGAAATTTTATTCCACTTCTGATCAGGTTGAGAATTGTATTAAACCATACAAATATGAGGTTGATATTGAGGATAGAGAATGGAACAAATCTCGAGAGCATTCATACAACCTATTGAAGGAAGAGTTAAAACAATGCGACAGTGCTTTCAATCAATTGAACAAGGTAGTTGGAAAGCACAAACTTAATCAAGTAATGTCATTCATTGAGAAGATCAGGGACAAACCGGGTCCTATTGCGCCAGAAGAAGGAACGGAAGCGTTTAGCTTTTCTAATGCTCTTATCTCCCGTGGGCGTGAAGCATTATTCCTTCGTGATCGTGCCGGAATTATTCGTATGAGAATGACTGCTATCAAATCACGACAGTGTAAATCCAAGGAAAACAAGTACAACTGTCCCGAAGTATTTTTGGATGTTGTTGCTGACAAGCTTACTCAGACTGCCGTTTTGTTTCTGAATGTTGAGCTGTTGTCAGACTTTTACTACAGTTTCCCACGAGAGCTTGACACAAGATTGGGCTCTAACCTTACGCAAGCCCAAATTGAAGCATTTGCAAAAGAAGACCCCAAGATTAGAAATCACATTGAACTGCAACAACGCAGAGACTTATTAAGACTTTCTTTGGACAAGATAGAATCAGTGATTGAGTTACAGAAGTCCAGATTGAGAGATGGATCTCTCAATATCCCTCTTCCATCAATGTCCATCAATACTCCAGAATCGTCGACTGTTCGAAGCAGATGGAGCCGATAATACATACTGTATCATTGTGAGGCTATCAGTACTTTTTCACATGCCAAAACTTTTGGAAGACTGGTTTGTGAAGAATTTTGATGTATGTAAATTTTGAAATATAATGAATAAAGGTAAATATATATATACATATATAAATATTAAATTTGTTTCATGGATTATTCCACGAAAAGCAATCATTCTTATTTGCTTATAAGTTTGTGGTTGATTGGAGTGGGCTATCGACGGACTACGCTGACCAAAACTGGCATTCCAACACACCCATTTTTGTTGGGTGTTGTGTTTACGCTTGTGCCCCTCAACAATGGTATGTAAGATTAATAAAAAAATCTTGAATATATATTATGAGTTAAGTTATAGAATACAAAAAAGAATTCATAAATAAAAATAAGAAGAGAAGGATAGTAAGTTATTTATGTATCAAGGAATGTTGAATATGTGATTCTAAATAAAACTTGCATCCGCAATAAGTTGATATTGAGAAGCCAACCATCCAGTTGCGGCTCCCTGAGACGATATTCTAACAAGACTAGCAACACCAAGTACAATACCAGTAGAAATTGCTCCTGTAATAAATGACTTTAGCTTAGGTTTGGTCGAAGGTTTGAGCCATTTTTTCCAACCCCATGAAACGTGGAACAGAACCAAACTTAGCATTGAAAGCATTGAGGTGATAGCAATTACCGGATGGCCTGCAAGTGAATTAGCAATGTAGTCCAGCGAAATCAACGATGAATCACCAAGAATATGCTGCGGTAACCATCTTACTGCATAGAAATGAGAGGCAAGCATCGGTATTGCGACATAGCCAGCTAAAGAGACAGAATTAAGTCTTGAAATTGGTGAGACCCATCGCTCATACAAGCTTTTTGATCTGTAAAGCTTGTAGCATCGTAAGATGGAACCTGATAAGATATGTGCCACTAGAGATCCAGTGACGAGAATTGGCTCAACAGCATGGTTCTGGTAAATTGTGTTTGTAAATAAAAGTGCCTTGTTTCCAGCACTGTATGAAAAAGCAGGAAGGATTACAACAGAAGTAAGATGTAAACCAAGGAATCCTGTAAATGCGTAAGAAGAATACTTTTGAATTCCCATTAAAGCACGGATGACGGTGCTTCCACTTGGTAAAAAATGATGAGGATCTGAGTGGTCGTTATTTGGGTCATCAGATGGTGTAGGCTCATTATTTGAAGCAGAGATAGCGGCTTGTGCAGCCTCTTCTGGAGATATTTCCCTGAGTGGAATATCTTTAAGATGGTCTATTGACGATGATTTGGTATGAGGCATTCTCAACTAGCAGAGTTTAAAGGTGAAATTTAACAGAGGTGTTGAAAAAGAAAGAAAAGAGAGAAAGAATGTATAAATTAAGAGGAAAAAAATACAAATGGGTTTGATGGGGCAGTCTAGGATACCGGATCATACGTGTGGATCACGCTGCAATTGCTATATGAGTGAAATCGCAGTCCAACAATTAGTTGTACACGTGATAATTCTTCACGTGTGTGGGGCTGAGGTGGCGCTGAGTAAGCCGTGTTTACTTTTCGACTCTTTTTCATTGGCGCCGCCTGTCCCAGATAATGCTATCATCCACCATACTAATCTCATACCGGACATGAGTTGAAGAATCAGCTCTGCGTCAAACAACCATGGAGAGTATACAAGATAGTGAGATAATGCCAGTGAATGGCAACGATACCCCAACTCAACCCGAAGCTAATGGTGATGAAAATTCTATGAGCACTCCGTCTATCACAGGTGCCTCCTATGAGGTAGACAAAGCAAATCAACCTGCTATAATCTCAAATCCCGATAATTCAGAAAAATTACAGCAAACCGAGTCAATACCTGAGTCCACTGAAACACAAAGTACCGAGAAATTACCACAATTACCGCGAGTTAGTTCAATAAATGCATTATTGAATTCCCAACCGCCATCTGGAATCCAAACTCCCATACCCATACAGTCTAACCATGAGGTTCTAAATCAGTTTATCGACATTGCGCTGGAAACTAAGAATGGCCGAATAGGACTACCTTCGAGCTCTGACCATAATCCATCAGAAGTTAAACCGTCACCTTATCTACCTCAGACTAATACCAACTTGGAATCCAATCCCGGTTTGACAGTATCTAAGAGTGATAGTGCTCCAGAATCTGCGATTTCAGAAAATCCCAAAGTAGCGGATTCTGATCTTGAAACTGATAACGAAATAGAAAATAACAAGCCAGTAAAGCCGTCTCAGTCTAGAGATAATGATCCAGATGGGACTGATGACGAATCCCCGGATAGTAAGGTACCGGTCACTTCGATACCCACACCAGAGATTGATCCATTTGTCGAAGCTATAGCTAGACTGAGTGGCGAACAGACCAAAAGAATTCGAAAACCCTCGGTAAAAAGACAAAATCCATATGGCTTTGAACCTCAATACAAAAAGCCAAAGATATCGGTAAACAATTCCAAAAGTTCAAAAGCAGGTGGAAAAGAAACACCTACTGTCAAAACAGAATCATCCCGAACTACACCAACAGCAGCTTTACCTTCTACAAAGTCGAAGAAGCTTTCACATTCGAAAAAGCGCACAGACCATATAAAACAAGAAGAAGTCGGTACTCCCACAAATAATATATTGGATGCGCTTAATCGTCCAGAAGGCCCAGAAGAATACAGTGAAGGCTATGCATCTGAAGACGGTGACTTGTATTGTATATGCCGTAGGCCTGATACTGGCGTGTGGATGATCGGATGTGATATATGCGACGACTGGTTTCATGGCGATTGTGTTAATTTGACTGAAAAAGATTCAAGGAGATTTGTCAAATATGCCTGCCCACGATGCACAGCTGCTAAAAAAGGACAATCGGTTTACAAGAGAAAATGTAGGCTTCCAGGATGCATCAACCCAGTGGAAGAAAATTCAGATCTTGAAGAGGAAGACGATGTAAATACAAGTACAGCGAGTACTGGGCCACAGTCTGCAAAGAAAGATAAATCTTACATTCCTTCAAAAAAGTCAAAATACTGTTCGAAGGAGCACGCTGTTCAATTCTTTAAACTGATTGTCCAAGAACAACTTCCAAAACACAAGCCAATTAACTTTACTGCTATTACTACTCAACAGCTTGCTACACTTGTCAGATCTTGCACTAATATTGATCAATTTCACAAATTGGGCTCAACCTTTCCCAAATATGATGTCGGCAAGCCTAATGCTCTAAAATCTAAGAAACCTCAGAAAGGAAAACTTCTTCAAAGGGGCACAAACGCTTCTGAGGCTGCAATTGATATTGAATCCATACCAACAGTCGACCTTTCAAAAATTCAGTCCCTTTTAACGACAAGTGATAAATTCCAACTCAAACTATACCAGTCTAATAAATCTAAGATTCTGGCTCAGCTTAAGCATCTTGATCTTCGACGTGAGCTACTTCAAATGTGTAAAGAATACACCAAAAAAATATCCGAAAAGGCTGCGAAAGAAGCAGGTGTCAAGAAAAAAGACTTGTGTGGTTATGACACTCGGTTATGTCGCGAGGAATCCGAATGGGCCGAAGGAGAGCTTGAAGAAGTTGTCAAAGGTCACAAAAGCCAGACCAAAACTACAACCCCCAATCCGAAATCAAAAACCAAGACTGAGGAGAACGAACTTGAGTCTGATGATGCTGATGATGCTGATGATGATAGTAATGATAATGATCACCCGGTTTGCTTATCGGAGAAGCGAAAGTGTGGCAAGCATCAGATGTGGCAAAATATTTTTGCTGAAGAAACAGACATACAAGAACAGGGTCTAAGCGTGAGACTTGAAAAAGTTAACGCTCAATTGGCTGAATTGTATCACAATGTTTTTACACGAAGTATGAAGCCTCTAACCAACAGTTATCTAACTGCTTAATGCTCTTTTTATTGCAAGGCGTTCCTTGCCTGTTTGTATTTTATATTATTTATTAGTTTAATGAAGTTTTTAATGTAACAAACTTAGTGTTTTACCTGGTGTCTCTTGAAATGAAATCGTTTAAACCCAATTGATTTGTTAATATGAAAAAAATGTCTTACTAGAAAGATAAATAAATTACAAGATTAAAAGTAAAATAGTTGCAACTCTATTTCTCTTCCTCTTCTTCCTCTTCCTCCTCTTCATGCAAATCATCTTCAAATTCCTTTGTAACATGATCAGCAGCTTTCCAAACCTGAACAACATTGTCCTCACCAATAGACGCCATAACAAAAGGCAAACTAGGGTGCCAGTCAAAGTCGGCAATTCTAGACGTGTGTCCTCCGTGGAGGAACAAAAGCTCTGGCGGTCCATCCTCCTGTTCCTCGTGAGAAAACTGATCATTTTGACCAATTTTCGACGCATCCCAAACAACAATTCGACGGTCGTAGCCAGCACTGGCAATAATGCTAGAGTGTGTAGGAGACCATTTAACAGACGTCACATCTCCACTGTGTCCACCTTGCAAACTGTATATTGGAGTAGCTTCGCTGCCAAGTAATCGCAAATCCCAAATGTTAACTGCACGATCGGAGCCACCACTGGCAAAGAGATACTCGTTGAAAGGGTTGAAGGAAATGGAATTTACGGAGCCGAGGGCAATAGATGGCTCAGCCAAACGCTTCCTTCGAGCAGCAGCTTCTGGAGATTCCTTTCTACCGGGCTCGGGTGTAGGTGTATTTGTGCCGCGAGTGCTAGGAGCAACGAGTTTTCCATTCTTGTTGGCCTTGGCAGATTTTCCAGATACAGAGCTGGGTGAAGCAAGGACCGAGTCGGCATCGATAGCCTGTGTATGAGCTCCGGAAATTCGTGCAATCGGATCGATTATATTTGCTCGGGTATCAAGAAGGGCAATAGATCCGTCTTCAGAGCATGTACCAAAAACCGTAGGCATATGTCTGTTCCATTTAACATCCATGACGGGTGCCAAGTGAATGTTGTCGGAAAACATAAGAGGCTGGTAGGTGTTTTTGAGAGAGGAGGATAGCGAGCGCTTGACGGAAGCAGCAAGATTGGTTGGAGGGGTAATAGACGAGGCATTGAGACCCGGCGATGATGACCTGCTAATGTCCCAGAAAGCAACGCTACCATCACTAGCACCAGAAGCAAGATATCCATCTGTGGTGATATTCCAGTCAATGGCAGAACCACCGTGAGAATGTCCGACTAGAATTCTTGGAGATTCAGTCGAGTCATTGATGTTGTAAATCAAGAGTTCACCTTGGGTGGTGAACGTAGCCACCTGCGAGCTTGATAATGGGTTGTATCTTGCGACCAGCAAATCCGTGTAGTTGGAGTTTTTCACTAATGGATTTCGGTGAGGGATGGTTTGAACAATTTTGAAATTTGCTGGGGTTTGCTGAGGATAAGAAGGAAACACCGAGTAAGGAAGTAAATTTGCTGGCGAAGCATTGTTTGCACTAAACACAACGCTGTTGAGAGTAGCTGAGGTGGAGTCTACTAATTTTGATGGAACAATGGAGGGTGTACGGAATGGGCCAGTTGGCAAATCAATGTTAGCAATTGCAATAAATTCGCCCGTGTGGTTTGACGGCGACGACGATCCCAAGGACGATGATTCGATGGAAGAACCGCTGAGTTTTGGCGCGCCGTGAGAACCAAGTAATAACTTGTGCGTAGTATATCGTGCGGCATCACCATTCTGAATGGTGGCTTCGGCTGGTGTATTATACCATTGCAATGTCAAACTGGGAGTATCCAAAGCTGTCGCATTGAAAAAGTCGTAAAGATATGGAACGTTCTTTTTCCAAAGTTTGTATTCTATCCGTTGTCTGTCAGTGATACTGTTTACCATTAGGTGATTAACATTGATTCATACCTTCATTAATTATTTGCTCGCTGAGTTTTGTCTCGTTTAATAGTAAAAGTTCATCTGCTAATTAACAATCATGAAAAGTTAGTCTCATAATATGGCTGTGTTGGTTTGGTAGTTCTTGAAACAACTTTGAGGCAATACCCAGAATATACTAGATATATATATCCACCAAAAACGTTCAAAAAAAAAAAATAATAATAATAATAAAAAGATTAAAAGTAGACGTACATTTGATATCTCTGTCAGAAGGCTTTTCTTGAGCCTTGACGGCCAAGAGTTTAGCAAGTAGATCGTCTGAGACGCCCATTGTAAGTTATTTAGCAATAAGAGTAGTATGTGGGTATGGAAATGAAGGAAAGAAAACGCGAAAAATGGGAAAAAATGGAGACAAAAGACAGTTTTGAAAAACGCGGCAATGTGTTCACGTGAATGTCACGGTAAATTCATGTGACAGTCATGTGATCATTAAAGCGTTAGCGCTTGAATTAGTGCGGCTCTAATCTCCGAGGTGTGAATTGTAAAATGTGCTAGTCGGTATATTTCAAATGTTAGTAATACGGCTCCGGAAAAATTGACATTTTCAATAACAATGACGTTACTACTAATCAACTTTTAGTAATTATCTGGAGAAGAGTTATTAATTAAATATATATAAACATAATAGAACAGGGTCACTAACAATACAAAATAGAAAAAAAAAATCCCAAAAAGCTAACACAATTCAAATATACAATCAAATGTCAAATGGTTTTTTAGTTAAAAATAAAAGCAAATTAATATGAAAGAGGTGGATCGGGCCTACAATTCCTTCTGTGGCTCTCCATCTTGTCTCATATCATAAACAACAGGTTGTTGTTCAAGGTTGACCACAGACTGACGTCTCTTTCTGTCAAGATGTTCTTGAACCTGTCTGTCCATCTCTTCATCACCAGGCTGAGTGGCATACACATCAGCCTGGGGGCGCTCCTCCTTGGTGTTCTTCTTGCCAAGTTTGCTGAAAGGATTAGGCATCTTCCACTTTCTAGCACGGAAAAGGTAGTAAAGGCCAACCATAGCAATAAGATTGAAGACGAGGTAACCACAAATGAAACCAATGTTTCTCCACTTGTAAGCGTGCTTAATACCGATGGTAGCGATATATTCATCACCAACCTTGAAAGGACAGTACTCACATTGAGTGGTAGCATCGGGGTTACCAAGATAACCTGGAGATCTAGATAAGAAGGGGCCAAGGTATTCAGCACAAGTCTGGCCAGTAGGGGGGTTAAGCAAGGAGTACTCTTCGGGCTTGCAAATAACTGGACGGTCATGGAAGACATTAAGCATATAACTTTGAATAAAGTATGTGTATGGAGAAACCTTCCACATAAAGGTCCAGAAGCTAGGCATCTGAGTAACAGGCTGCATAACACCACAGAAAGAAAGCATAAAAGAAAACAAAAGAGAGGTGATGATGGAGGCAGAGGCAGAGTTGGGTGAAGCGTACATAACCATGAGAGCAAAAGAAAGGTAGTAAAGCTGGAAGAAGATACAGTAAACCATGTAGAAGTAACCAGCAACAACGTATCCACGATCGTAATGAACTGGGAAGTAGAAGCAGCAGTACAAAATGGTAGAGAAGACAATGTGGTATGGGAGCTCGGACAAGTATTGGGCAATAATAAGATTAGCCCAATGGAAAGTGTTTGACTTTTCTTCTCTGACCTCAAACAAATCTCGAGATTGTTCAGCAAAGGCTTCAATCTGGTTACTTAATGGAGCAGAGACAACTTGAATCAAGAAAAGACCAAACATGGCATTTCTCATACCGGCAACAGAGTAGTCAATATTCCAGAAAGTGAAACCGATAAACAAACCAGCAATAGTCATAAGAGCAAACTTGGCAAAGATGTACTGAGGAGAACGCCAGAATTGGAGGGCAGTACGTTTGTAAACATGGAAAAATTGCTTGTGGAAAGGAAGAGCATAGGTTCTAGTCATGTGCTTCTCAATATGCTTTGCAGGACGGGCACGAAGGCGTTCATTAAGCTCATCAATTTCTTGACTAACAGCAGCACACTCAGGTGACAAATCCCAAATCTCACCCCAATCATCCTCAACAGTAGCCGTAGCACCAGCACCAATGCATTCAAGGATGTACTCGGCAGGGTTCTCAGTGTGGGCACATTCTCTAGCACCGTTTCTCTGGAAGTAGTCAATCAACATCTTTGAGTTCTCACCAATATCACCAAAATAGACAGTCTTGCCACCCTTCTTCAAAAGAAGTAAACGATCAAATTGCTCGAACAAGGTAGCAGAGGGCTGATGGATAGTACAAAGAATAGACTGACCAGCCTTGGCCAATTCACGCAAGAAGGTAACAATAGCCCAAGCGGACTGAGAATCAAGACCGGAAGTGGGCTCATCCAAGAATAACAAGAGGGAAGGTCTAGCCACGAGCTCAACACCAATAGAAAGTTTCTTTCTCTGTTCAACGTTAAGACCACGACCAACAGCACCAATAATGGCCTCAGAGTAAGTAGTCATACCCAAAAGACGAATAATCTTCTCAACGTAATCCATCTTCTCTTGGTCGGGAACGTGCTCGGGTTGGCGGAGACGGGCAGCAAATTGCAAAGCTTCACGGACAGTAGATTCAGCCAAATGCAAATCTTGTTGCTGGACATAACCGGTACGACGCTCAAAAGATTTATCCAAAGGCATACCATTTACTAACAAATCACCAGAAATAACTCCGACATCAACACGCTTAGACAAAACGTTCAAAAGAGTAGTTTTACCAGCACCAGATTCACCCATAAGAGCAGTCATAGTACCAGGCTTAACGTAACCTTGAACATCATCCAAAAGTTGACGGTAGCCGCCACGAACAGGAACAGTATAGTTGACATGCTTCCAAGAAAAGATATCGGGTTCACCATCAAAATTAGAAAGACCCTCAGTATCACTAGGATCAACGCTAGCAGCAGTTTCTTCAATGCTTTCGGGAACATGGCCACGCTTGAACAAAAGAAGATCACCACCAGCAATAACAGGATTCATGAACTCAGTTGCAAAACAGTTGATGAAATAAAGGCCAATATAGAAAACAATGACAATACCGAAATTTCTCCAAGCATGACCCCAAGAGTAACCATAGGCAAGATTAATGTACTTGTCACCATCTACCTCAACGGAGCCAAATGTAGAGCCAGTGAAACCACAAACAACATTAAAACCAGTGGCATTTTCGTAACCAGGGCCATTAGGAACAATACTTTGTGGGGCACAAGGCATAGTACGATGGTGGAATTCGTTTGCCATCAATGTCTCGAATGAATAACGCAAGGGATTGATGTAACTGAGCCATTTGAACCAAGGGTGCATGTTGACCAAAGGAACCATGAAACCAGTGTAAATGACAAGAACCAAAACTGCAATACCAGCAATGGCATTAGCACCTTGAGCGTCCTTCTGGAAAGCAGCAATCATTTGGAAGAAACCGTTGATACACATAGATGTCATGAACAACATGAGTAAGTAGAAGAAGAATTGGCCGGCATGCTGGTTCAATCGTGCCAAGAAATAGACAATGAGAGCAAAAACGACAATAGTAACAAGACGAGATGGTAAATCAGATAAGATACCTTGCAGGGCCTCTGCAGCGGGATGGTAGAACGAATAAGCACGTTGCTTCATCAAAATGGGTCTGTTGGAGAAGATAAAGTTAATTTCGGCCATGGAAAGAAGAGAGAGATACAAAAGGGAGAAGAAAAGGACACCACCACAGGAGAAAGCACCATTGGTGTTCTGGGCAATGTTGTAGAAAAGGGAACCGATAATCAAAGCCTGGAAAACGACAGAGAAAGTGTGAATACCATTGTAGGCAAGATCACCCTTTGCACGCTGGAAACCACGGATGCAAGTAAATTTGAGCTGAGCAGCAAAGGTGACAAGGTAACGAGACTTGACACGCTGTCTCTTCATCTGTTCGTGTTCTTTAACATCCCTGAAACGAGCAATAGCAGACTCGGCATTGTTTTCAGCAGCATACTGGTCAATTTGACTCAGTAATTCAGCATATTCGGGAGAAGCCTTCCAATAAGCCTCAAACTCATCAGCATTCTGAGGAACTTTGTCTTCCATACCGGGTCTTGGGGTACGACCATTAGGATCTGTGATTGCGGTCAAGAAATCAGGTGTAGTTTGACGGCTAGGACATTCGAAACCCATGTTGATAAAGAAGTCCTTAGCCTTTTCGATGGGACCAAAGTAAATTTGGCGACCCAAATAAAGGACTGTGACCTTATCGAAGAGCTCGTAAATGTTTTCAGAGACCTGGTAAATAGCAACAACACCAACATTGTTCAAAAAGTTGGTACCAGCACGGATAGCGTGAGCATACTCCAAGGCGGTAGAGGAATCAAGACCTCTTGTGGCGTTATCCCAGCAGTAGACGGCAGCACGTGCGGACCAAGCCTCAGCAATAGAGACACGCTTACGCTGACCACCCGAAACACCACGGACATAATCATTACCAACCTTTGTGTCGAGAACCTCTCGAAGACCAAAGACAGTAGCCACAAGTTCGAGCTGAAAGTCCTGGTATTCCTTTCGAGACATGTCATCGACACGCTGACGAGGAGTTCTGCAGGAAATAGCGAATCGCAAAGTTTGATCAACAGTCAAATGTGGGAAATGGCTGTCCACTATAAATGAATAGCAAAATTAACGTTAGCATGTGTACTTTGTCCAGAACAATGTTTTTCAGCCCTTCGTTTTTGTAAAGGAGAAAAGAGAAAAAGAGAAAAAGAAAAAAAAAATTTTAAGAAAAAATTCAACTTACGCTCAGGACAATAAATAACATCAGCCTTAAATTGGCTCATCATTTCGTGCTGGGAAGCACCAGAGTAAGAAATATCACCATCAATACTTGTAAACTGACTGGTTTCACCGGCAATAGTCTTTAAAAATGAGGTGCAACCAGAACCTGGTCTACCCAAGACCAAAAGAAGTTCACCTTCTCTGACGACTGCATTGATATCTCTAATAATAGGTCGGACCGGTCTCTTTGTTCTCTTGAAGATTTTAGCAGGAGCAGTGGCGATACCTCTAAGAAGTTCATCGACTGAAGGACCGAAAGCGGTAGTAGCATCAATACCCCAAGAGCTGACATTTCTAAAGGAGAAACCGGTATACTTTTGAATCTGACCCTGAGCATCCATTCTTTGAGCAATAGACTTAAGAAGAGCATTGAGGTCAAAGTCATTAGGATCAATATCAAGAGGAGCATCAGAGGCACCGGGAACAGATAGTCGTCGCTTAGAAATCACACGGGTGAGAGACTCAAGGCGTCTAATGTTATTGGACTGAGAAATGACTTTAGAAAGGTGAGAGGAGGAAGTTTCATAACGTTCGAGATCGTTGTCGAAGGCATTGTTTGGGCCGTTAGTAGCGCGGATGGGACGATTCTGGTACTGTGTGTCGTCTTCGGGTCTCCACGATTGAGGGTGTTCGTAGATTTTTTCATGGCTTTCAGGTGAGTTGGAGAGTTTAGATGATTGAGCTAATGGGTCATTAGCATCAAGGCTTGACGCACTGGACGATTCGTCCTTACCATATTCTCTCTTTTCGGAATCCATGGAGATGTCGGAAGAAGTGAAGAGATGATAAGTGTGGTGTGACTAGTTGAAAGGGAAAAAGGAAGAAAGAAGAGGAAAAAAAAGGGGGGTATATAAATTTAACAGACAATAAATAGTCCTGCAACAGGTAAAATATCAAAAAAAAAATAATAGATAGGCAGGTACGATAAGATAGCCAGCAAAGAATTCAAATTGAGTAGTGGGAAATAGCAAGTATTTATAATATACTTAAATCCGCCAGAAATGGGTATTTGAGTTCCATATAAAATCCGGACCTTTTTTTTTTTTTTTTTTTTTTCTTTGGTTGTTTGTTAATCCTCAGTTTGCGGTGAGGTTGTCATAAGCACATCATGCGGAGGTGATAGCGGGTGCCGTTAGCCAAGGTGTGGTGTGTGTATTTCTGGCCGCTGCGCCTGGAAACAATCCCGCGGACTCCGCTAGCCCCAAACTCTACGACTGGTTTTCACACTGCCGCTACAAAACCTTGGAATAAGATGACGCTTGCATAGTTTGAGTAATATTTTTTTTTTTTAGCAAAGCCGAGATTTGGATTATCCAATGTTCCAAGAACCCAGAAATCCAAACATGGCCGGGCCACTCGGACTCCTTCTTTGCCCCTTGTTTGTGCAAGAAGAGGTGTGATAAAGAAAGAAGTAAACAACCTAATTGGGTAAACTGGCTTAAAGGCGACCTAATACGGTGACGTTCTGACTTGTTTGGTGTGAATGTGAATCGTGCGTGCTGTTGTTGTTGTTGTCGTTGTTGCTGGTTAATAACCATTAGTAACAGCACTGGTGCCGTTAGGGACAGCTCAGCTCCAGCATTGGTTTGGCACTACATTCCACGACAACATCCTTGGCTTTGTAGCAATTTATAGGTCGCGGAAAATCGCTGGTTCCATTGAGCGTGGGTCGAAACTGTTTAACGGCCAAACTCGGGAATATATCTACGATCCGCAGGGTGTGGTGGTGTCTTTTGTCTTGGTTTTTGTGATATAACGTAAGATTTGCTACCGTGATAGTAGATCGATGATAAACGGCATGGTGGGGGTTTTTCTGAGCATTGCAACCGATAATTAATAATTAACAGGCTGAGTGCAATAGCTGTTGCCACGGAGCGCTTGCTTTTAGTCACGAGATTTATCATGGTTTACTAAGTGCCCGGTGGAAACAGAAGACGAAGACGAAGAAGACGAAGAAGAAAAGACGTTGGTTGGTGCGGTGTCGTGTGTAACCTTATTGGTAATAGCGAAAATACACATGCTATATTCGAAACGCACTGCTACTACAACTGCATTCACGTGACAGTCGTGGTTAATCTTCTCGTATTTCCAAAACGCAGCGACGTCTCCCTGTTACAAGCGCACTACGTAACCCTGAGTTAACTTACTTTGACTACACCTGGAACGCTGGGAACAAATAGTCGATCCGAAAGGTCTATATATAACACTGCAAACCGGTCTTAAGGGCCTTTAGGTTTCCATCGTATCGTCGTTTGGGCTCGCGCCTGTGGTGGCTTTCGGGTGATGTCGCCTAAACCCAGACTCTTTTTCCGGATTCTTTAATATGGTTCTGCAAAGAAGGCCATTCTCTACGCCTACAGTTGTATGGTGTGTATATCCAAGTTGTATATTAGTCTGTGAATATTTATAACAAGGGCCAATTTCTTATTTATACCAGGTTTAATACTAATTTTCACAGATTTCAAGCCTGGTTTCCAGCTGTCGAGCCAAAGAGGTTCATGCCAACCCTCCGGAACATAGAATACGACCCGAGCTTCCATGAGCTCACCGGTTGCCGTTCTAGTTGCCCTCAGCGGCGTTATGTTTGGCATATTTTCGTCCTAAATTTTTGTCGTCAAGCCCGGTTCTAGCCAGTTGGCTACAGTTTCTGACGCAGAAATAACCAGCGTGCGTGTGTGTGTGTGTGTGTGTGTGTGTGCAGCCAGCCACTATAGCACCAACATGCTGAACATGCTGAACAAGCGGAACAAGCTGGTCATGTCGATGCTGTGACCGAATAGTTTCTGGAGTGCCTATCCGTCCCTGGTGGTGGTAAACACTTGTCAATTAACAAGTCCCCTATTGCCAGCAACGGAAAATCTCGTAGGCCCCATCAAGGCTAGGCTACAGAAACGATCTATCCATCTTACGCAAGAGCCTTGGTTAAAGTTAATAGTGGCCGTCAGGATCAGTAGAAAGGATTCCGAAATCTTCTAGAAAATATTGTGATCGGCAAAATAATAAAACCTGGAAAATAAGACGAGCTGTTGTTTCCGAGTCCATAAAACTGGCGATGCGTTATCGACAGGGACGGGAGAGGAACGTTTTCCGAGCTCCCGGAACTAAGATAATACACAGCGGCATCGGTTACTGAATCTGTTAAAGCGTCTGTTAGTCATTGCCCTTACGTAGTGCTCCGCTTAGCGTGGACCGGTTAACGTGTGGAAAAAGCTACATCATGAACGGCTGTGTCTCAAATTCTGCTGTGTATGTGTGTGTGTGTGTGTATATGTGTGCTATCTTATATATAGTAACGAGTTAATAACAACTGGTCGTTGAGCATTTATATACACAGATATATAGTGAATACGCGACTTTTAAATGTGATTGTGCGTGTATTTCCCAAATCTAACAGCCTAGAGAGCTGGAAGGCTAGAAAGTAGAAAGCGTCCGAGATACAAGTAATGCTTGGTATTTATAGTTCCACAGACAAAGTTGGGCAACTCACCTTTGTATTTTGTATTTCCTCTTCGGGATTTGATTGCGACACGCTCTAACCGGTGGCCCCAGTCGAATCGGAGTGCGTCAACATCTAGATCCCCCCAAGCCTTGACCTCGACCTTGACCTTGACTTGCTACATACATACATGGCCTGCCAGCAGATTCGGATTCAGGCAGCAGGAGCCAGCTGATTGGCCGTCTCACGTAACTAATCGTTATTATGGAAACCGTCTCACGCTATTTTCCATCCAAACAATCTAAGAGCGTTTGTGTTATTGTGCTGTATTGCATAGCTATTGCATGTATTGCATATAGTAGATCCGCTGGATGTGTGCTGTTTGGTAATCACTATTAACGGCACATGACTACCCTTACCCTGCGCACTAGCCCTCGTACTCGTACAGGCCATTGTTCGGGTGTCCGTAGCTCAATCTACAATTCAATGTACAGCTCACCACCACCCACGTCACAAGGTTCGACGGACAGCCTGTATGAGTCAGGCTTCGTGGCTCGTTCTGTGTTCCAAGAGCCTCCGCTTCGGTGTACACAAGCACGCCTTTGTTAGAGCTCTCCGCAATGCAAGGCTTGGCGATATATGGGCGCAAAAGCCTTTTTCGGCAGCGAGCGACTGGAATTTTGAATCTCCAACAACGTTTCCAATTCTAATTTTACTTTTAATTCTAATTTTAATTTTAAAATTCCAATTGCTGGCCAGCATGGTGAAATTAACAGCAGCAAGCGTACCGCGCCCACTGGCTTCTGCCACCAAATCGCCAAATAGCTGTCCCAACTGGCACTCTCTTTCTAGAAGGAAGACCCTGTTTCTCACTTTGATTATTGGCTTTGGGGCGTTTATAAATCACAACGGCTATACTACTATACTAATCCTTGTACCCTCCATATCACTTGTATCACTTGGACCACTTATATAAATACAAATATTATACAAAATAAAAAAAATACAAGGAGCGGTGTAACAGCGGTATCTCCATAAAGGCTCTTGTAAACATTTTGGTCACACTGTCAACTAGAAACAATCGGTTCATCAATCAAAAAGATCTGCATTTATCGCCACCAGCTCGTCATGCCTTTGATATACTCTCCAGGTGGAGCCGGTAGCTACAACATTCTATATGCCTGCTGGCTTATTCTGGGGGAGCCCAGACTCATGTTATGTAACACCTGGCATATGTAAACCAGTTCACAACAAGCCAGCGAGCGCGTTAAGGAATGGAGCCATCAATGATGATACAACTCACAGCAATACACGGAGCACTTGGGCAGAGTACTGTCTCGGATTCCGAACGGTTGAAGACTACCAATGTGCTGGCAATGGGGCTGAAGAACAGAGCTATAACAATAAACAAACCCCGCTGACTATTTAGGAACTTGGTCTCATTATTAGCAAGTAGTATTGAAGGATAGAAAAAAAATAAAAATAAACAAGCTGTCTAGTTCAGTTCATATGGACTGACAATGAATGCATGGCCCATCAAAACGGGAATGTTCTTGGAGAATTTCCATGTTTATTTGAGCCGCTTTGGAGAGACTACACTATGCTGGATAGCCTTTCACCACCAAGCTGGAATTTCCTTGATCCATTTTGATATTTCGTAAAGCTTCAATTCTGTTTGTTAAAGTTCTCACCGGTCTGGACAGGTGCACCGTATGTGTGTGAGTGCGTGTGTCTTTGTGTCTTTGTGTGTTTGCATTTGTTTATATCACTCTGTAGTTAGCACTATAATTCAACCTATAATATCACCAAAGTTACCATTATACTATATATGCGCTATTATAGCTATATATACATCTCACTCTTCGTATTGAAACTCGGTTGTGTCGTTTTCTGCAAATTTGGGAAATATCAACTTTTTACATCTATAAAAAGAACCAAGTTAGTCCAGTATTCACAAACTCCAACAAGAAACAAACTTACTTTTCTTTGCCATTATAGCTATTTCCACACATCCACATGTAAGAATAACCATCGCCTTTAGTTTCTCCAACATCCTGCCTGCTTTTATTTGCCATTGTTCTCAGAATCATTGGATTCCCACAAGTGCAGGTTGGTATACTCTCGCTCTTAAAGTTGTTCAGGTACATTCTGTATGTGATGTTTATTCGCGTGTTCTTGGAGATTGGATGAGGATCAATCGCAGCAGCTGGTATCAACGAGTGCTTATAGTTTTCTTGACACCCAGCATGCATGATTGTCAAACTGTTATGAGGCAAATGCACTGATATACCGGGCCCTTCTTTGCCTGTCGAAATGCCAGCAGTCGAATACAACCGTTCCTTCAGCCGAAATTCCCGGGTAACACCTAGTGATACACTCGCTATCACACAGTGAGGTCCTAGATGTGTAAGTTGATCTGAATGAAACCCTACAGACTCCTTTGCTCCATCATACTTATTGCAGACTGCCACAGTTGTTCTCCATTTCCCAGGGTATTGGTATTTTGCCAGTCCTCTCTTTTTAATCTCTGCATTCACGGCACGTTCCACTATGTCACGAGCCTCAAGCATATCGTCATTAAACATCCGAACGTTTGTGATCTGCCTTCCATTATATGTAAAGGCCTTGCTCTCATAAAGCCCCCGTTCACTGGTATACACAATGGAAGAATGAGGCGATGAAACTGCTCTGTCAAACATGTGAAATTCGTTTCGTGACCAAGTCTGTGACTCTTCCATCAGGAACTTTAATAATCGATTCGCAAGCTCCACTGGGAATATTTTCAACTCCAATGTACAAGGCAAGTGAAGAGCAACATCCAACGGATCGTACAAATGCAACGTTTTCCCGTGCTTCAACGTCCGAATCTTTTTAAACTGTTGGTCATTCTTATTAGTCTCGTTTCCGTCATCCCTGATAAACGTCCGAAGCGTGGCTTGCCGGTTCATTCCTGTGTCTGGTTTGCGTAACAGCGACTGTTCCCAAAGGCTGTTTTGCAACAACAAGTCTGGTATCGGTGTGTAGGTATCTTTCTCATTTCTTTTTGTGCCAAACACGTCCAAGATCTTCAGCTGATGCCCCTTTTTGGTAGACTTGCACAGGCGTTTGCTTTGCAATCTTGGATTCAACTTGGTAAACGCGTCCGGTCGAACTGGAAATCGTTCAACTGACGAAATATCTTCTGGTTCGTCCGGTTCTTCCACTTCATTTGAATTGTCAACGGTAGATATGCCAATCATATCTTGGGTTTTCTTAACATCACCGTCACACATCGCCAAAAGATCGCGTAAAACCAAGTCATCAGAGCCTGGAAACATGCGTTTCAAGGCTGCCAGTTTTTCGTCAACAGTTTCATTAGACATGTTAATGTTCAATCTGAATCAATATAAATTCACGTAAGCACCGTGAACTAGCTATATCTGATTGATTTGCTTTCGAATGGAGTGGCAAAATTGGGCTGTCCCAAATCAAATCGTTACCCAATGCTAGCAAGGTGGGTATATATATCCATGACAAATAAAAGGAAAAACTGTATCGGAAATCTCTTGCTTTATATACTCCTCAAAAAATATCACAGGTAACAGCTGGTAATCCGTACTTATAAAGCAAGCTTTGAAGGTAATTGGAATGAGTCTCCAGCATTGGTCATATCTAGAGCAAGATCATTTTGTACGCAGAGCTGACTAAGACGCATAGTTGGAAGGAAGATCTATAACGGCACTTTGTGTAACAAAGAAAAAGTGTAACATAGATCTGTTAAACATCAACCACCCTAGTTCAAAATGCCAAAAAATATTGATATAAATAAATTTGTAATATATTCTATAGATTCTATAGATTCTATAGATTTTATAGATTTTATAGATTTTATAGATTTTATAGATTTCGTGATATGTGTATATATAAAAGAAACAAAGATAATTTCCTATCAACCTATAATATAATTTAAAATTTGTGAATGACATCCAATGTAATAAATAAATTTCATTAGTTTAAACAGTAAATGGTAACTGGATTCCCATGAGTAATAAAAAAAAGTTCAGGATAGTAAAGCAGCGAAAAAAAACCCCCAAAAGTAGAAACAGGCAGTAAAGAAATTGAAATGAGAATAGAAAGAAACAAAATGCCAACTAATCTTTCTTGACCCTATGAACATAGAATCAAACTGACGTCTTCTCACCTATGCTTCCAATTGAAGTAATGCTACCATTTACACTATGGCTGCTACTACGGCTTGCACTTCGTGTAATGTAATGACTATCTTCAAGTGAAGATTCGCTAAAATCCCCAGACTTCTTATCTTCACCTCTTGGGGAGTATTGATTCGATCGTCTAAAATATGCAGAAGCAGCTGGTTTGGAATTTGTAAGAGCTTCAAATACTGTGATAGTTTCTCCATCGGCTCCAAGTTGCGATGCTTTAACAGGTATGTATCTTAACCGGCGAACTCGGTATAATAAAGGATTCAAAAACCCAAGAGGAAAAGGGAAAACAAAAGTATTGGCACCCTCGTTAGAAAGGTCCTGAGCGTAAATAGGTAAAATGCTACCTTCATTGGTATCAGAGGAAGAGCCTGATGAACCACAAATTGGTCCACAACCACCAGATCCATTCTTCTTATAGGGGGTGAGTAACATTGAAGCAAGAGCATAAACCAGAACGGCAACACCGCAAAATACTAAAAATATAGGAACAGGAGCCATTGATTCTTCCTTGTTAGATGCTGGACATGCGTGAACCGATCGGGCTTCAAAGAAATAAGTGCAGTTATCTGGAGAGCCAATAAACGAAATGGCAGCATGAGAAGCAGCGAGATCATGGTCACATTTTATAGAAATAAGTGTTGACATTTTGAGCCCAGTAGCACTTCCATCAGGACCAATACATGGAGAACCATTATGATACTCTAATAATAGGTTACGACCACGAAAATATGGCGTAGAACTAGCAGTTCCGAGTGACTTAATGGTGCCATCGCCATATCGGGCAACAGCGGAAACATTAGCAGAGTTGGACAAGGAGATTGAAGCACTAGGATTCTCAACGATTGTTTCCAAGCCATCAGCGCCATTCAAAATATTGGTAAGAGGTCTAAATAAAGGTTAGTAAGTTGAATTAGAATCTCAATATATCATTAGAATCAAGAACTTTAGCAGACAAACATGTTGTGTCACACCTCTTCAATTATCACAGTTCATAGTCGTAGTTCCAATGGTATTAACTCCCAAGATGCTGTTCCAATAAGGATTGGATTTTCAGGAAACGATATGTCTCTAATAATGATTTTCAATTCGACCTATGATCAATTAATCAAATACTTGACGTATCTAATTTTGGGTATAATGATTGACAGGCTGAACAGTACTAACCACAAACAAAAATATCAAAGATTTTGGCATCCCAGCTGAGCCTCATTTAACAGAGGTAATACTACTTCTGAAGGTACTAGTGTGTATGTAGGTGCTCTACCATGTATGACTTCTAGAAAGCATGTTATTTCTAATACATGGCTGTTACGATAATGTATAGCTTTAGAATCAAGTCAGGAGCGTGTAATCCAATAAAATTGGTAAGCATGGGTATTTATATCGCAACTAAAACAGGGGGGTATCTCCAATCTGAGGGTACCAAATGATTTGTAGTCTCAATTAAATTTCTAAACGAGAGAATTTGTGGGAATTTGTGCAGAACAATAAGCAAGAAAGTTTGTAGCTAGCGTAATCATCCCTATTGATTATATCATACTATGCCAAATATTGGACGTGGAGGGTCGCATATCGCAATACTAGTATGTTGCGCTGTGGTTACATACATCAAGGTGATTTTTTTTTTTGAATATTTTGTAACCAGGATAGCTGCAGTTGAAAGCAATGGCGGGCGAATGGACGGTGATGTGTGTAAATTTGAGGGCTAAAGGAAGCAAGACTGTGATGTAGGGAGTATAAATCACTTTTTGAAAGCTCATAAGTCCAAAGATTTGAGAAACAGATAACGAAGAAATGTACTTACTTATCTAGCTCGGCTTCATGTGAAAGACCTTGCTCATCAAAATTAACAGGAAGGAGAAGAGGGGCGCAGAAATTAAGAGTGAAGTTTGCAGGGTAGTTGATTCCTCGAACTTGCCAGTCAGCCCTAAAAGAAATGAGTGTTAGTATGTTCAGCAGCATTCAACCAACAAGAATCATATAATTCATGCCAAATATTCGGATATTGTACTTACATGTCTTGGGGGTATTTTTTGATGAGAGGCTGGAGATCGAAAAAGTTGCCAGTGGCATGTGAAGTAGTTGTGCATGGAATGACAATTGTCTTTTCCAATTTCTCATCAGACTGAGAAAGCGACCCCAATTGCATATTGTCCTTGCTTTTTGATGAAGAGGTACGGGCGTTTGACGGGTCGTTTTGTTTAGATTTTGAGTCAGAAGAGGCAGCATATGCCTCTGAAGAAGGAGGAACGTGTGGCTTCTTGTCGATTGTGGGATATCCGTCAGATTTGCGAAGATCAGGAGGAGAACCAACTGGGTTTATGACACTTGGATTTTGAGAACCGTCAGATGAGGATGGCGCAGAGTCAAAGACGGGATCTGAGGATTTCTTGGAGGACGGTAAGTAAGACGAGAAAGAAGAAGAGGATGGGAAAAAGGACAAAAGATCACTAGAGTAGGATTCAAACATTTTGTCGCATATATATAATTAAGAGCAAATACTAAAAAGATTGAATTAAACTGAATGCTCGAAAGGGAGGAATATTAAGTCGTAAAGTTATGCGTATCGGAGACACAAAAGCCAGGAACTCGGAAACAAGATCCGTAAGCCAAATATTGAGTGGGTTATAGTTTAATTATGATGGAGTTAATGTTTTGATTGAAAACGCTGATATGGGAGGCAAGAGAGAAGAGAGAGAAGAGAACGCTGGGAATGAAAGAATTAAACTAACAAGCAAAATAGTTTTTCTGTTTGTATGTAACACGTTTTTGCTATTACGTCTATCACGTGACGCATATATGACCAGCCACCTGCTGCAGTCTCGGTTGGTGGAAACTAGACTGGCCCGCTGGCTGAACTTAAAACCAGCCTGTATCCACCGCAGTTAGAGGCAGTTGTCCTTTGTTCTAACATAACTGTGTTCTTAAGCTTTGCGTGGGAAGCACAATCCAGTCCAACGAGCAAGATACTCACTTGACAGTCTGCATCGCGTGTTATATTTAGCAGCTTTATCTGAAAATCACGTGTCTGTCATATGAAAGCATTTCACGTGATTAACACCAGCATGCTAAAGCTCGTAATCAATTGCAATATGTCCGTGTCCCATGAATTTACACATAGTGTGTACACAGCATATATCGGTGGCCAATGTCTAACATGTTTTTTTATTAACATTTCTGCACTATAATTCTAATTTTTCTTGGGAATCCGACCTTTCTTTTCGAGTTTCTTCTAAATCTCTTTTTTTCCCCCGTTGATTATACACCATCTCTCTATTTTGATCTTATCATATACTTTTTTCTGGTATTTTACAATTATATACTATATGTATTAGATACCAGCTATAATTTCTTCCAGTTTAACAATGTCGTATGTTATTTTGTCTGCATTATCATTGCTATCTTCAGCTTTTGATACTTGAGCTGGCGGTTTTCATTTCTCTCTATCTCTCTCTCGTCTCCTTTGAAATCATTAACAACATAACTAACTTGGCTGCATACTCATACGGCTATTCGGGGTGTTTGTTTGATGGCTTATATGCCATTTGCAAATGCCTTTGAATGACTTCAATCGTTTTACCACAGTGACTCTCCAATCTCGACTGAAACTATTGAGCCTGCTAAGGACGACATTAATAATGCCATTAACAATGTTTCTAAACATGCGTCTGATGCTGTTGATGAAGCTGCTGATAATGCAGAGAAGATCAGCGACGATTTAGCATCTGACTCTGCTAAACATGCAGACAAGGCTGAGAGGAGCGTTAACAACGCTGTCGATTCTGTTTCTAAGGCTGTCGATGACGCTTTACCTAAGAAGGAGGACCCCAAGAAGGAAGAGTTTGAGAAATTGATTGAGTCTATCAAGAAGGCACTGTCTTCCTTTATTGCGTCAGTCCAGGATGCTGTTGATTCCAGCATTGAGGCTGTCAAGAAGGATCCTGCAGTTGCTACAGCAGCAACAGCTACAGTTGCTACCGTTGCTGTTCTTAGTGCAGGCTATGCTAATGCTTATAACAGACTCGGCCCTTATCACTATCATCAGTTTAGCCAGAAACAGGCGGGAATTGTGGCAGCTGTCTTGGTTGCTATTGGTACTGGCCACTACATTGCCTATAACCAAAGGTCACTAAAGAAGTAGTGAGCTGCCTGTTTTGAGAATGAAAGATGAACCGTCCGATTGTTATATGGTTTTATGAGCCGATCTGAGATAAGTTGGTGTCAGAGTGCAACTATTTTATGTTGTTTTATGTCTTATCTAATGGAAATTCTCTCCAGAAATGTTACTATTAGTTCTAAATATTTAGAATGAGTTCAATATTTTGAGCACAAATTACACAAATTACACACATCTGAACCAGCCGTAACGTAACATTTGTTCAACTCAACTTTACGTGATGTTTTCTTTGTCACGTCCTCTTTCAAAAGCTAGCCTATCTCTTTGCTATACCCCGAGGACCACAAAGGTTTAATCCGGGCTCTGTTTTTCTTCCCAAAGTACTTGCAAACGTGAATTATTACAACTCGAGAGCCTCTAGCAACGTTACAGTGAATCGCGTGGAGAAGATCAGCTGTTTCCTGAAGATACATAGTGTCATGTGATTACGATAACGATAACAAATTTTAACAGGAGGAGTTTGCTTAGGCTCCGCTTCCTATTTGCTAGATCGCCTTCAAAATCTTAAAACCAGGTTCACGATCCAATAAACTCAATTGCAAGAGACACACAGTCTGCTTAGGCCGGACTCGCTTTGCTCTGCAAGTCAACATACCCATTGCTGCGTGTTAGATATACATGAGATCTTACTTCTTAGACGTTTGGGAATTTAACAGATAGTTGTTGACATGTTTTATTCCAATAAATAACAACCTTTTGAAGCTATAGCATGGCTCTAGGTTGAATACATAATGGTTGACCATGTCACGCGAGTTTAGAAACTGGCTAATCGTCGCGCACATTCGCATTTAAAATAGCCAGCCGTGCCACCAAAAAGTTGTACGCTCTACCAGGCTCATTAATCACTATTTGATTGGCCTCATTTGTGTGACTAAATGTAAATTTTGAAAGAAGTGGTGCAAAACTTGTGCGTATTTCACTTTCGAAATAATGACTGCAACTTTGAAGATTTTCGGGACATCCACAAGTAGTTATTATAGAATCATCAACTTGCTTTACATACAAAACTCTTCGGTTCATGTACTTGTAACCATTGATTCTTTATGTACTATGAACAATCCCAAGTTACAGTAAATAAGGAGTCCAGCGGTTTAAAAGTTGATTTATCTATCCAATCAGCTAAGCGTGCAAAGAATTCCATCTTCTTAACCTGATCTCGTGTTTATTCTGCTGTATGCTGACTTCAAATGCCAAAAAAATCTAATTTCTACCCAACTTTTAATAACTAATATTGTAACAACCCTCGATATTTATACAGGTTAGGGTAAATCTAAAGTACGATATCACTGTGACTTTTCACACCAACCTGTTTTTGACTGTGTTGTATATTAAAAATGAGCTTATTCTCAAGTTTACTAGTATAATTGGCCGTAAATAGCTTTTATATTTGTAGTTTCTGCAATTCACCAAGCTCGGCGTAGTTAATGAACACTTGTTAACAATATTAATTGCCAATTTGGGAAATAAAATTTACATCAACGGGCACCATAGCCACGATAACTATGTTAAAACAGTTAACTTTGATGAATCCAAGTGTTTTCGTAATAGGACACATATACACATAATTTTAGTTAAATACCATTCAAGTAATTTGAAAGGTATTAATTTACTACAACCAATTTGATATAAGATTTTGATGCTGTTCTCAGTAAGATACCTCTCACAACCAAGTGGTAGAGCTGGTAAGTAACCAACATGGGCGGCATATTATTAGTATAAAAAAGTTCTTGGACTTGTGAAATATAAAGTTTTGGTAATTTTTGAGATTGATGCTTCTTCAAACTGTCTAGTTTTGTTGGTAACAATATATGAGCCACCTGTGTACCGCCCAAGCTATAGCTCTTTGGTTAAATAGTCTCAAAAACTAGTTTAATTCTAACCTCTTGTAACATTTTAGTAATTGGCATAAACAAATGCCAACTTTTAACTAGTTTGGCCCACAATTGTAAACTACAGATTGTACTTTTTCAATTCATTTTGGGCTATCACAATCCATTTCAGATGTAGTTTCTGATTTATCATAAACGTTTTTTATAATCACAGTGTAGCTTTGGATAAATTTGGTGTTCAGCCTTTTCTCAGATATCAGGTATTGTGACATTACTCAATGACACCATATCACCGAACGTAATGGCCTTTTGTTATTTAAATACATTTTGGCAACAGAGTTAGGGAAAGGGCTACCACCTAGTTATAATGAAATTCTCATCAAGTAATACAATAAACTAATAATGAAAGTCACATATATGGCAATGCAATTATGCAACTATCAGGGCCGGCGATTTACACAGATTTCACATTAAGCATTAACACCTAGACCCTGTCGATCATAGATGCAGCTTAAATCCTGCAGAGCCATATTATAGGAATACTAAGCTACGGGGTGTAGCGATTTGCTGAAATATAGCATGTTTCTAAAGCTCATCTTGCGGCAAGAACAATAAGTGTATTTATGACAACAATGTAAGAAACTGGGTAAAGTCAAATTGGAAAGTATTACTTGTTTAGATCCCAAGTTGTGATTAGTATAAATAGGTGGAGTTCCTGCCTTTTTGAGTGCAAATGTTCATGAACGGTGTTTATGCCGTTGTATTTTTTAGTGAGTCCTTTTAAACTACTTCTCATAATACATATTTCGTGAATCACTGGTTCCGTCCTCTTCCTGCTAGGTGTAATGAAACTCTTAGCTGTAACTATCTATTTTAAGAAACTATAGTCAAAGTATCTCTCGTTTCAATTTATTTTTGAAAAAAAGCCTGTGCATGAAAAGTTGGCCTGATTTTTGGTACACATCGGTCACGTACTTGCTGACGCTTGGTGTAAATGAAAAGATAATTTTGACCCATCATTGTAGGTACATAATTTCTAAAGCATTCTGGTATTTCACAATTCAATAGCTCAATGATATATATCTGGTAAGAACTCCGGAATGTTTGAAATATTATGAAAATCATTTCCGCCTTTATTTCTACATATTGAAAACTAAATGTATAGCTTTGGGCTCATAATTTTAACTTCAAAATGATTATAGCTTGAGTAATGAAATGAAGGATTTAAAACATTTTTTAATAAATTTATATTGAGTTTTTTGAACCGCCCAGCGAGGTTATGTCTTCGTTTGTATCCGGATGTAACATTTCTGCCATTTATTTTAGAGATCATTGAGCTGCTCTGGAACAGTGTATTCTCCTTGTTCTGACCGAAACTAATTGGATCCGTACCTCATTTTATAAATATTTGAATATGTTAGGGATATTTCTTCTCACTGAATTGAGGTAACTTTGAAAGAGGGCCCTGGAGAGCCTGGTACATAAAGACATATTAAAGATATCAGCAATTAAAATTATATTTTAAATAGCCATGTATATAGTCATGTTTCTAACTTATAGATAATCGCCTACAATTGTATTGAATATGAAGACTTTTATTAAGGGTGATGTTATCAGAAAGAGCGCATTGTAATAAACAGCTCAGACAAACCAATAACTATTCTTTTGAATTCACATCAAGATAATCTAAAGACCAATCCGTATTGGAATTTGAAGATATCAAAGTTTTCAGATATATGATCAGAAGTCTTTTTAAATGTAAAACAAATTTGACAAAATCTTTCAATGTCTCTTATTTGTGTTTATTACTTTTATGGGTAAAAACCATTATCAATATTCCTTTCATATAATTGTTATACATTCTTTGTTCTGTTATACTTGAAAGTAAATATGTTCAATATTATTAACTCGGGCGTGATGATCTCAACTATAGTTATATACTGTATCTTTCTTTCTTTTATATAATTTTAATATTTAATTAGACCACGAGCAATCTTTCAAAACCATGAACCATAAATATTTGCTCAGGAGCTCCCTAAATGCTATATTTATAATCATTTTATGAATTAGTATTACACAAATATGTATAATAAAGACTATAAACCTGGAATCTAATCATATTTGAGTTAGGAATTCCACAAGTAATCTGCACAATAAATTGATTATAAAAGCCCAATAATTGATTGTCTTTGATTTATAGCCAATTCTAAGAACCTTGAAAACTCAATGGTTGGGCCAAAAACTGAATTAAAGAAGGCTATAAGAAATTTTTATTTCACAATATTGATTATGAATTGCTTTCATTTTAATAATTAGAAATTTGGTATTTATTAGCTGATATGAATGTGATTGAATATTTTCTTCTTTTCAGAGAAGTTAACTATATGTAAGGAACAGTACCTGATTCTCGAAAGTCTTTATTTACAAAACTGTCAATTTATCCCTTTATTACTTTATATTAGTGACATTGATGGAAAGTATATTTGATTTGAAACAAGTTAAAATTTGGTAGTTTGTATACACAATAATTCTGTGTTATAGAAATTGTGTTTTATATTAACCAACTTATATTAATACCCACAAATTATTAAAATATTCAACAATCCATTAAGTCCTTTGCAGACTAAAGTTCAATTTCAACGCCATAAATACTTGAAAAACTTATAAAAATTTTGATTTCTTGAAAAAGAAAGTCTCATCAATAGTGGCATTTGGGAACAAAATATGCTACCTGGCACAAAATTTTACTTGGAATTTGATCATATCATTGGAATAGGCATAATTTGAGTACATGTACAATATTTCATCTGAATAGACAGTAATTAACCTCTCAATTTTTTCATATCATTGGAATTTGATTCTATGTATGTCTAAGGCAAAGAAAAAAGATGTTTTTAGTTTTAAAATCAAGCAAGAATAGTTTTGAACAAATAGTTAATCGAGCTTATCATAGAGTTGTTAGCGAACTAACACGTGTTGATGCCTTCAGAATCCCCTGTAACATGTTATACATAGACTACCTACTGTATGTTGGAGAATTATAATAAGTGCTGGTAAAGAAGCATTGCTAGTTTAAATAAATTACCAGATATTAATAAATTGGCGCTTATAGAGCATTCCATGTACCTTAAATGGGATTCAAGTAAGTAAATTCGTCAGGTATACTGTTGTGGGTGCACTATAATGAAATCAATCTGTTATTTGGTACAGCATCTGAGTGAATTGCCAAATAGGCATTTTTATCACTCGTAAGAAATTTACCATCAAAACGAAGTACATTAATACCTCTGTCCATTATTCCCATACTTTGCTCTAAATGTGATTTTTTCCAATCAGAAATATCATTTTCCAGCGGTTTAACCTAGGTTGGAATTTACGATTCCGAAAATTTTATGAGTTCAAAGTCTTATTAATGTCTCCGTTCTTTAAATCCCATATGAATATGTTTCTATTCCTCGTTGTCTCTGTCATTGTTCTCTTCTAGATCCTGAAGACTTTGTTTTGAAGTTCTCTAGGCATAATTTTAGAGTCTTCATGATTACCACTTTATTGAAAAATTGATCCAAGAATTTTGCAGGTTTAAGCCATTATGTCTTCAAAAGTATGCAGAAAGTGAAATTTGGTTACCTTTATCACATCCTACGCTATAAATGGGCTCACCCATGGTTTATCAAAGTTTCGTCTTTCTGGTCACATATTCACTACGGAGTATTTTGGTTTTAGTTTGCAGTTTTCAATGTGCAAAATAAAAAATATACGTATTCTTCACTACAACTGTTTTTAAGCCAAAATGTTTTTCAAATCAAATAGTGTGACTAAATACTTTATATATGAAATCTCAAAAACTTATTCACTGAATGAAATTAGAGAAATAGGAAAACAAGGTGTACCCAAATATAATCTTAGAGATTGAAACAAAAATTCAAACCAACACTCACTTGACAGCCAGACTAGATTTTAAATGGTTATTGTTTCATCTGCATAGATATACTGACCAGTTTAGGGGAAAATTGCCTAGCTCATACCATTTGTGAGATTTCAAACTGATCCGAGAAATAAGTGGATTCATGAAGAATATGATTCATAACTAAACAAGCTAGTTATCTGTTGTAAAACTAATAGAATATTTTGCTCATAAATGTTTCGTAGGTATTGTTCTTTGAGATTTAGTTTCCAATGGCTATTTTGCAGTAATTTAAAACATCGCATGAATTTGCTAATGATATTTTTCATGATTCTAGAAAATTTCAAGGACTTAGGACTTAGTCATTGATATTCATGTGACCGGTTCAACTCTGTCAGTTTCAAAAAAGCTAAATTAATAATTATTGGCCACGTGTTGTCGGAATATCTCGATACTTTTATCCTTTTTTGGAACGGGGAAATCATACACCATAAACTTGATGCCGTGATGTCGTTTACTGTGGTATATTTATGAAGGATAAAGAGGCAAACTTTGAGAGTTGAATTTCTTTTGACCAATCATAATCCAACAACTTGCTTCTATCATCAAGATGACTAAACCTAACTTTGACTTTAAATCTTATTTTTGTTCAATTAAAGCTCACTAGGTTTCTCTGTGTATATGCTCGTATAAATTCCAGTACCTTAGTATTGTAAATAATATATAACTAATATTTATTAGACATGCACTAGATTAATTATCCCCTTTTTCTGAAATCTGTAACCTAGAGGTTTCCTAATTTAAAGACGTACGAATGTGTGCGGCTCCGTTGAACAACGCGAGACATTCATTCAAAGCTCTACTTCAAACATTGTTCTCCTAAATTTTTTATTCTATCCACATTGCATTTTTAATAATAATTAAATGAGTTTGGATTTCGTTTAATTCTCATGTATTGTTACAAGCGCGTGGTTTGAAAGGTGAGTATGTACTAATAACTTGATACTGAATTATAATTGGCCATAAATTGAAGATAAGATACTCATCAAATTATAGTCACATGTCCATAAAGGTTTACCTTTTCTGCTATTAGCTAATACAGCAGCCTCTACCCGACCAACTAGAATGTGATAAAATTTTCGACCTACATATATTCGAACTTTTAACAAGTTATTGATATAGTTTATGTTTTTAACTGCAAAACAGTTATAACGGCATTCTCCACAAATATCCAAGATTTGGGTGTGTTGCTGTAGATCAACAGTTGAGTGAGACGTACACCACTGCTAAATTATTTAGATAGCAGTAACAGTAAAGCGTACTCACTTATGGTGCTTGTAATGGACTTATATCTCAAGATGAATTCCATAGAGGTTAAACTACTTGGCAGTAGTAACAATGGTTGCTTCCTTTAAATTATGGGTGTATTTGTATTTCTAAAACTTTGCCAGTCTTTCGACATACTAGCTGAACTTTCAGCTCACTGAGTTCTTGGTAGAGTATTCCCGTTACTTTGCCAGATTTAGAGATTCAGACATCCCCTCATGATATTAAAGGTTAAACAAGCCCTCTGCTTTTGGAAATTTGTTTTTCTCTTAATTTTCTATTCAAGGACTTCCTACCTTCTGCTTGTTCTCAGAATTGTTTTACAGTATTTTGGATCTCACGTTGTTTTAAAAGACACAAGGGATTATCGAAAACCTTTCAACTTATTCGCTAAATGTTTAGACAGAAACAATAGACAATTAGGTGTTCAGATACACCTTGCGCCAATTGAACCAGTTTTAGATATCTAACATTATTTAGTCCATACCAACTCTTTCTTATCTAAATATTTAGCATATTTTAAAATTTTCCGAATTATATCTCATATTTATTTGAAAAAGCATCATCTCTTGAAATTCTTTTATCAATATTATTCCTATGGCTGATCAAAAGCCACCTAAAGCAATTTGTAGAGAGTGAGACATAGCAGCGTATCGTTTTAGAGCAAGATGGGTAAGGAACCTAGAACAGCTTTCTTTATCCGTGACCTCGAAATCGGGATTAAATTCAGTGTTTAACTTATCAATGGTATACTACTCTATGTTTTTTAATGGAGATATTGAATATTTAAATAGAAGTTTTATAGGTTCAAAGAAAAATTCCTTTCAAAGGAAGTGTTTTTCTTAACAAATAGTAGGTATCATTCTAAGCCACCAAAAGCAAAAGATGAGCTTTAATTTATCTTAAATTGACAAGAAGGTTCACTAGAGAAGTAACATCAAAGGTTTTACCAATGCAGTGAATGTCATCCAATCTTTCATAACATTCAAGTCTGCAATACAAAATACAACTACTACATCAAATTGGTCAAAGCTCATTTGATAAATACCTATTCTTCGATAGCTTAGCAAAATCAAACAAAAAGGAACTTGTTTAATGTGAGATTTTATGCTCATTATTTTGTCATAACTCTCCATGCCTAAAACATGTATGTTGCTAATGACTAACTTTAGTTCTCACAACGAGTTTTTGACCACCTGCCTCATCCCTTGTTGAACATATTCAGATTCTATTTTTTTTTCGTCGTTTAAATGTATGCCGCGTCAATGTTGTAGCAATTGTATCAATTGTTGCTTTTTTGTAACTGTTATTAATGGGTGTACTTTTGCACTTTTAGCATATTTATTTCTCTACAAGTTGTAATTCACGTGAACCTTTAATTCTCGTTTATTAAGTAACGCGTTTCTTTCTTCCACCATTTAGTAACTAAAAAAGATTACTCTTAGACATGTCAAGTTTTGATTTGTATAATAATTACAATAACACACTGTTGTCGACATATGAGCAATCTAATATCGTCGCTTGTAAACAATCATCTATTAAAGTAATAGCCTATCAATGAACGACAACAAATAAGTTTTTATACCAACATCATTCATGTGTTACAGAATATGTATTTGATTACAATCTGACAAGCTGTAATAATCTAAGCATATAATGATCGATTAGTGTGGTCAAATACTTGCCTGTTAAAATGAAGAGAATTGGTAATGGTTACAAAATCCTGGTCACTAGCAATACCCGCACTGTTTCCTTTAAACTTTTAGTACTATGTCTTAAAATTAAGTTTGAGATTTAAGCTTTTTCTCACGTGTGCCTTGTACATGTCATTATCGGGGTTGATAATAAGTGCTATTCTCATATAGATTAGTTGGATCTAGCTGGTAAAGAATATAGTTTTAAATTTCCTATAGCTGATCAGTTTCTCGTACGCTTATAATTATTTAATAACAAAGAAGATTAATTACTAAAACTTGAATTATTTTATCAGTATCAATTGTTTGTGTATAATAGTTTTAAATGGTGGTTTGAACAATGAAATCATGTATGTGTCTATTTATTCTCGAATCTTGCGCACATGTAGAAAAATAACATTACAATTTTGCCATGTCCTGGAGAAAAGAAAAGACGAGACAGAAGGAATTTTATTTCCATTTGAAGTAGCAAAGACCTCCATATAACTTGCCTATTTAAATGATTTATCCAGTAGCTGAAAAAAAAAAAGAATAGAATTATTCGAGGGGTATCTCCGATACATTAAATGCAGGGAAAGATCGATTTCGGACAAGCTTTAAAAGTTTTGCGTAATAGTAATATAGTTCTTAAGCCAAGGTATAAGTAAATAGATAAATGAAGGGTTGTACATGTTCATCTAGCAAAAACAGAACATGACGATTGAAGATTTAATATTTCATTGGAATATCTACATCGTCCCAAAACACCAATTCTTTTAAAAAGATCAAATCTAACAAAAACGATTAAAGTGTTATTTTTGTTAAAATTTTAGATACTCAGGTTAGTCTATATAATAGAACACGAACTTTTAAGCAGGTATCTCACATCTTGTGATTATTATGTTATCTCCAAACAATTGATTCCCAACTATGTAAACAACAAACCTATACAGATTATATTAGAACTAGGGAAGAAAAAAACCAGTAACAAAAATTTGAAATCTACAACTTTGGATACTGACCAATCGATTTCAATAAAAATATAGAAATAAATCCTACAAGTTACACAACTTAAATTAAGTGTAAATTCAATCGCTCTTTACGCATTTGTAGTATCCAATTGTTGATTTAAAAGACCTTTTCCCTTTTGACTGATGGTTTCGAGTGTTATGTATCGTCTGGTTAGTATTTCAAAAGTCAAAATGCAATCTTAAGACATCCAGAGCAGATATTCAACTGGTTATTCCTTTTGAAGCAGGTGCTCAAGTTTTTTATCTGTTTGTTTTAGAGCAATTAAATCTTGAATTCACATGATTAAAGTCGAATCAAAGAGCCGTAGCCAATTGTCATATTACCATAATTTTTAATTAGAAAATACATTTCCAACCATAAATATATTTAGTACTTTTTGTAATAAGCAATCTTATAGGACTCATCTTTCGAACCACTCAAACACCGACTTTTCACGAAATAGAAGGCTCTGAATGATTTATAATCTCATTGGTTATTATAAGAGAAATATAAATGTCAATATGATCATATTTTCCACCGGCTAGCATAGGCTCTTTGTAACGTTATTACGATGGTTTGATAAATGCATTGGTCAACAGAACGTATCATTCTTTCTTTCAAAGAATGTATTCAACTGTCACGAGCTTTAGAAACATGTTACATCTTTATTTTCTTTTGTCATTTTACCCCAATGATATTTAGGCGGTTAACTTCACATATGTCAATATTTTCAGGGCTTTATTAGAATGTCAAGAACTTATGAATCACTCCATATTTTAGAAACGGTAAATTTAAGTCGCTTCTTCATATCTATTACAGTAAAAACCATAATTTCCTAACTGTAAATCATAAACAGCATGTTCTTTTTTGATAGAAGCCCACAATAGCTTGATTATTGCATAAAGGGACGTTGCTAAGATGACCCTAGCTTTTCCTTGTTTTCAAAAAAACATTACGCTTGGCCCCAAAGCTGTCAATGAGCGTGATCTTCACAAGACTGTTTGCATAAATCTTTGGCTCTTTTTGTTTGCAGATTATCTCAAAGTAATTACTTGAGATATAAATAGATCTTAATGGTCTGAAGCTAGTTTGCAGTCTTTTCTTTGGATTCATAGCTTCAATATTGTATCTTTTGGTGCCTTCAAACGAATTTCCACGAGACTTTCTTTTTCATTAGCTATCTTTTTGGGATAATTTTTAAAAACAGATTGCTATATATATAATCTATTATCTAACAACGTTTACCCCATACTTCACTAAATATTAGTTCAATTGAAAAAAATATAAGAGAGAATTCTGTCTAGTTGATAGAATAATATGTCAATACCTTACAGTCCGGGTAGAAGGTATAGAAAAGGCTCAATGTGAGCCTTTTTAAAAAAATTAACAAAAAGCCTGTAGAATTCATATTTTATAGGAATAACAGCATTTTAAAATAAATAATAATAGATGAGTGGTTATTGATAATAGCCCATCTCTAGAAGATCTTCCAGTGGGTAAAATATACTCATCTTGTGTTTTGTACCTTTCCAAAAAACTATTCCAAAACATCTGTTAAGTGTATTTGATTCAGATGAGATTGTTATACTTTGTATGTAAAAAATATGGCCTTTCACAATACTTTGTTGATTTAATAGTGGGTAGTTATACTAAGCCTTTTGCTTTCAATATAAATAATAGAAATTTCCACTCTTTTGTCCTGTATTTTATCTTGCTTGCTTTGCCATTTTCTTACTTTTCTTCAGTTAGTTCGCTATACTTGATTTTCCCTGATTCTATCAGGTTTTCTTTGTCTTACTAGTCTTATACCACCTTTTTCAAACTGTTCTAGTTGTTTTTCTCACTCTTCAACAACAACACTAGCTGATGCCATAACCTTTTCCTCTACCTTTCCTTCTCATTCCAATTCAACCTCTGTCTCAATTTTCAGAACCAATTAGTACTTCACATCGTTTCTAAGTATATCCTGAGCACTATCAATACACTCAGAGCTACATTTTAATAATATTAATTCCGTAAGTACACGATGTCTCACACTTTTCCTTTTTGCTTAATAACATAGCAGGTACATTTAAAAAATGCATGTAGGTTGAGAGCTTATTTTCATTGCAATTACTTTCTATAGTACCTACCTTACAATCAATCCGATGTCTCTAATACTACAAATACTAATGTTAATTATTCTTTTACCCCTTGGCAAGAGGCAGAAACCTTTCAGGGTTCAAGCCTTTTATTAATTGCATCTAGATCTCTTCAGACTTTATAAATTTTCCAACTTATCGTCCTCTCGTCTTCTAGAAACAGTTACTTTAGATTACATGTTCAGTTTAAATTCGACGATTTTTGCCATTCCTTTTTCAACAAATTAAATCCCAAAAGTTGTTTCCAACAATCACTTCTGTCACAAACCGCCAAATTATTCAATTTTTATAACCAGCAATTCCGTAAGTACAAGTTGTTTGCCTTCTCAGCCCCTCTTTTACTTGATCTATTTGAAATTTTCCGAAAATTCCAGAACACTATGACTTTCTTATGCAAATTGCTAGCATGAATATCCCTGTTACATCTTAACCTGGGCCATCCGACATCAAAACCAAAAAGCTCTTGCTATTATGAAATCATACTTCATGTTTCACAATGCATCTAGTATCTTATTTCCATTCTATCCATTTCCCAGAGTCAACCAATGTGTCGTGTAGGTCAGATTGTCAAACATGAAAAATTCAAGGCACCCAACGAAACAAGTGAAACTAGCATTTACAAAGCTGACTACTTCTGTTCAATGGACATATATTAATATATGCTTCAGAAGCTCCGTTGACTTATTTTCAACTTTGGACTTGAATACCTAAATGTCGCTAATGTGGGTTTACTTTTTTTAATATACCCTACAAAATATGAGTTTCTATTCCTAATTTACAGTCTCAGCCTATTACTTTCTTTCATTCTTATATCAAAAAGTTCTGGGCATGAATGGCCAACATAATTTTCCACATTATCTTGACTATTTAATTTTCTTTTTCTCTTTCTTTACAAGTTTATTAAAGCATTTGACAATATGGATACAAGCTCTGGCACACCTGGAAAAATAATGTTAATGCTCAATCGGAAAAGAAAAATAAGTTCAGTTCATATCTAGGGGTGTTATTTATTTGGAAGTGACGATATTTATAGTGTGGCAACTGTCAAGGAGGTCGTTAAACATTTGAGAGCCTGTTTAAATTGCTTGTACTAACTTTGTTGATTTTTTTTTCTTTCCTTCTTGATTAAAGGAGTTATAGATCGCTATCTTCTAGACCAGACTTTATAGACGTCATTCCAGTTCTCCCATCCACCCTTCGGTATCTTCATCTCTCTTCCACAAAGTTGTTATGGCAGTTTTCGTGGTTTTGTTCAGCAATACATCACTCTCAAGCCCAATATTTCCACAAGGTGAGTTAAGTTTTGATTTTCTTTGACTGACGTTTTCTTAAAGTGCCACCCACTCAAATCAACCTGGGGAAAATTTTAAACAGAATCAAGGTTTGCAGTTTCTTGTTTTTCCACCCCCTTCTCCTTCATCATCTCTAAAAGGCATCTCATGCGCATACACTTAATCCACTCACTCAATACTTTTGGACTTCTGATATCCCATTGCTATCCTAACCATGACAATTATACTAACCTCCTCTCTCTCTATGATTTCGCTTCATATGAATATTCATAATACTGTCTATGTGTTTCTTCTTTTCATAGAGTAACACATGTATGGACGCATTATATATATTTATATGTACGAACTCAGTCTCATCACCAGACATTTCCAGAATCTTGGCCAACACAAGTAACCAAGCCCATTTCCCAGTACTCAAAAAGGTAACCATCACATCTCAGTGCACAAAAGCCCTGGGAATATCAATTAGACTTATATCAAAAGCCCGACCGTGGCATCAGTCAAATCCTGCCTACTAATACCAGCTCGTCCGTCGTTAAAAGCAGCAATAGTTAATCTAAACTTACGCCATCTTTAATCAGCATTTCTAGTTCAGTCTGAAAGCACACGCCCATATTTCTTATTTTCTTTTTTGGCCAGTGTTACTCATTCTGTTACTTAAAACACACTTCGTCAAATACTACTTAAACCCTCCTATCCATCTCAACTTCCCACTTTAGTCTATGTCCAAACTGTCTTCCTTCAACCCCTACTATCTGCTCCCAACCATAACACGATATTCCAAAAACTCAGGTACCGAAAACACAGTTTTCTCTATTTATATCACTTATACACAACCAGTACCAGAAACACAAATCCTTAAAAGGGTACTCTCAGTATCTTTCGGTAGTTATAGAATCGCTGAACCAACAGTTCTTCCAGACAATTACTCAGAACCCAATTCTTTTTCCGTTACAGTGAAAGCTCCACATTTTTCAGTCGCTGCTCAAGGGCTTCTCCAAGACTCACGCGTTCCTGTCAGCCTAATAGTTGCACCACCAGATAACACAAAAGCCCCTCAGCAGCTATATGTTTGTGAGTTCAGTTACGAAACAGCTTCATCACCTGCAACTCTAACACAAGCGCCACCACTCCAATCGCACGGTCAGGTCTCAATAGCCCAAGGTCCTTCTGATAAATCCCTGTCAGTCATACAATCCACTCCAGTACATCTATCTCCAGCACCCAATACTTCTGCCGTGGCCTCAGTAATCGATCCCAGGGTCGTCTCACCAGAAAACGTTATTTCCGGAAGCCTTGTAGTAAACAGTCAAACAGATCCAAATCTAGCCGGGTATTACAATCAGCAGTCGATTCAGCTACAGCCGGGTCAACAACAGCAACCAGTTCAACAAGGAGTAGCACCGTCTAGAATTCAATACTTTGGATCTTCTTCAGCATCCCCAATAGCACATCAACAATCTGGTATAAGACATCAAAACCTTCAACTGATAGCCACAAATCCACAGGGTATCGAAACTGCCTCTCCTCAGCAACAGGCTCTTTCCGTTCCAAGTACTGGTAGTAATCAAAGCCAACTTCAATATACACACACGACACCAAAGGTACAAGTAACAGGGTCAAGCAATTCAATGTCACCATTAGATACCAATTACACGCAGGTATCTTATCATCACCAACCACAATCTTCTACACCCTCAACTTCTTATTTGGATCCAAGTTACCCACGGGTATCAACAACAGGAGCCCAGCAGGGAACTCAGCAACATCCGGTAACACAACAACAGACACACGTATACTACCCGCAAGGTTCATCATATTATCAGCAGCCTCAAGGATACGATATAAATGTGCCATACGACACGTCATCTAGTAGTGTAGTAGCAGACTTATCAGGGTGGAATATTAGTGGTGTACCAACTGCAGGCAGTATGGGAAGCCAGGGAAGTTATTATCAACCTCGAGTATTAGGTAGTCCGTCACAAATGGGAATCACAGATAGCAGGACGTTCATGGCATCCCAAATACCACATCCACAAATGGGAATGCCACCAATGATGTATGGCCAATTTGATACGTCAATGGCAATACCACAACTTGTTCGAACAACCGCACTGTCACAAGCAACCATGAGCCTTGGCCTTGGAGGAATGGGACATGACCCATTAGTTAACGAATCAACGAAAGCAAGTCTTGAAATAGTCGGCAATTTAGACCACATGACTGGTGGCTGGACAGAGCAAGAGACTGAAGCCAAACGGCGATTGGTTCAATTCAAAAGAACACAAAGAGGGCCAGTTGTTAGCGTGGAATTTTTCCCATTAGAGGCAAGCAAATACACCCAAAATACTCCATGCATCAGTTGTATACAATGGGAAGAGAAGAAAGAGTGCTTTGTAACTAGTGTTGACTGCATTTACTTGCTCGAACAACTGATCAACAACAAATTCACGGTTGAAGAGAAAAATCGAATTCGACGCAACCTTGAAGGATACCACCCTCTTACTGTTTCAAAAGGCAAGGCATCCTCTGGCGAGTTCTTCAAACTGATCATGTCTTTCAGCTCACCCAAACCTAGAAATATTGAAAAAGATGTCAAGGTTTTCCAGTGGTCATTATTAGGGAAGGCACTTCAAAAAATCATTGGTAAGTACTCTGCCGACTATGGTGGGCACGCCGCTAGCCTTGGTTACGGAAGTGGAGGTTCATACCACACAGCACACCAAATCATTCCTCTTCAACATACCCTTCTCACTCCACAACAACAGCAGCAAGTCCGTCTCCAAGCACAACCTCAAATGACTCAACACCCACATGGCTCCTCGGTTCTAGGAGTTTCAGGATCTTTACCGGCGCCTCAATACAGCCAAGAACAAGACTCTTCACAGCAGCAAGATTATGCTAGGGTATCCCAAGTAACAGTACCCCAATGGCAACGACCAACAGCCGACACTAGTGGAGCAGGAGGAAGCCAGCAATACCCTCCACCAGGGGGATACAGATAAGTGTTGGTACAATTATCGCAAGCCACACCTACTTAGTTTCTTTATTCTCTTATTTTTTTAGTTTCCTTTTGTTCCTTTGCAATGAATAATAATATGATCGATATAGCCAAAATATTTCCACTAGTTTAGTTAGTCTCTTTGAAAGAATAAATGAAAATGTACCGAAAGCTTTAGAAATGGAGCTCGCTAAAGCAAATTGGCATACCTTAATGCAAGTCACGAGCTTCGTGACATGAAAAAAATAAGACGTAGAAAACGGTTACAATGGTCAAAATATTGGTAAGAAATCAAAATTTTACATTATAATCTAAAATCAGACAGACGTTATGAGGATATGGTAGGATTCAGAAAAGGGTATCATCATTTGAGAGCTTGGTGCTTGTCAGACTAAAAGGTAGAGTTGATTTGGCAAAATAGTAAGAAGAAGAAAAGTACTTAAAGGTAGATTTTAAAAGAGATTCAACTGTTATATAAGAGAGAAATTTAAAAAGGATGACAACAAGTATCTGAAGCGAAGGAAATGTAAGAAAAAAGCAGTGATGGCAAAACTTAAAAAAGTTAATCGAGTATTATTAAAGATTCGCATTTTGGTAATAGTTTGTGGTATCATTGGTTTGAAAAGTTAAAAAGAAGGAAAATTATTAATGTTAGATATTATTAGATCACAAGCCAGGTTTGAGTGTTGAGTGAGCCAAATGAAAGGGAAGTTCAGAGAATGTAAAAGTGGGTAAATGAAATATGAATATAAAGCACACAGGCAGAGTTTGTTCAGGAGAAAAAGAAATAAGGAAAGTGGAATAAAGAGAAAAAACTAAAGGACGGATTGCCCAGTTTATATATTTTTAAGATGACGAAGGTTTTTCATAGTATCTTACTGAATGTGCAAGTGTAGTAAACAGTTGACTGGTAGGTTAGGTAGTCAAATAAGTTCAAAGAATTGCCATGGAAATTAATTCCAAATCTGAGGGTTGCGAATGTACTTATCATTGGCCATGATTAAGTACAAAAATATTTGCGTGATATGCAATAATTAAAATAAGGTATATCGAAGGGGTAAAAGTTGTGGAAAGTTTTGGAGCGAAAAAGAAATTCCGGTAAAAGATTTAGTTTATTAGTTTATATTTACCGTTTTCGGTTTTTCTAAGGCTAGCAAGTGATATTGGATGTTGTGGCTTGTATTCAGAGTTGGGGTATTTCATATTGTTGATTGGTTATAACTTTTAGAGGTATCATTTCTGCAGCTTTTCTTTGTTCACGTTAAACTTCGATTGAGAAATATGAGCTCGAGCTTTCATGAAGAAAGTTCAATCATATGAGGATATATAAAAAGGAATGAAACGTGCGTAGGTATATGGTAAAGCTAGAAAACTTGTGAGATAGAGTTGGCAATTTTTGGTCATTCAGGCTCTAAATCTCATTGATATTATTAAAAACAGCCATGACATCTTGGACTTAAGCTCATGTTGAAAGCTTTGTTCTCAAGGTCGTTGTGGGCAAACAATCCAAGATGGTATTCTAAAGAACAAGCAAATGTAAAGTTCCGAAAACTCGTGCTAAAATTTCCAAATACATCGCAATCAAGGCTCTAGTTGGAAATAAAGAGTGATCCGAATCTAATTTGGTATCAAAATAAGGTTTTTGAAAATTTTGGTATCCAGATGCTGAGCTCTGGTAAGGAGAGGTAATTACAGAGGTTGTGCAAAAATGGAAGAAGTATCAGGCTTGGTGGAGTGATTATGTAATTATTGGTAATATCATGTTAGCCGTGCTTTATATAAAAGACCGATTCCGATGGATATTACTCGGGGGGCCATGATACGAGTAGGATTGTGGAAATACTTGCTGGAAATGGAATTAAAAATCTTTGATTTATATCTGTATAGATAGATGGTAGGTTTGAATTCCAAAATCACGAGTGTGTTCATGAGTTGAAAGACTTTCTCCAAGTTTAGGTCCTGGGGCGGTTTGGCATTCTATTAAGCTTGTTTGGTGCTTTCAGATGCAATTGAAGGAGTGAAATCTATTGCGATAATCAGCTGGCGTTTCTTTTGACGCTGTCGGGAGTGCAACTTTGGGTTCCTCGGCAGGTGGTGACCGCAAATACATTCGGTAAAGGAAGAGGCCAAGTGGTTATTCTATGAAAGATTCCAGATTCCAAATTCCAAATTCCAAATTCTTTCCGAGCTCTCAAGATAACTTTTTTTGCATAAGCTTCATTGTGGTGCGACCCGAACATGCTGTATAACAGCCTCTATTAGCATATCAAAGCTTTGTAACTGTTCTCAAACCACCTCGAGCATATGTTTGTTAATGTAAAGTGGTGTTTAAAGCAGCGTTTAAAGTATATGCTTTGCCCCTTGGAAATCTTCTTTATTTACAATTAATTTATATATGTACATACAATTGGACTTCTATGGGCTACAGTAGTATAGTTGATGAAGAATCAGACCGTATGACAAGAACATATTTATATTGAAGGTAGGGCTTTGTCGTTAGCCCAACCAGCGCTTTCTTGCTGTCCAACTCCACACGCAGTCAGCTAGCTTGACTGCTTGTTTTATACGAGGTTGTTATAATGGGGTTTATGTAATCTTGCGCCACCAAGCATGTCTATACTTCAGAGGACTTGTTTTTTTGGGTTTGGTATATATTTGGCCTCAATTGTACAGATTCAGTTGCTATTTCTTATAGCACAACCACGACACTGTCTTCGCGCACTTGCCAGTTTTCGAGTTTACAACTACACTACAATATGGCGTGCAACGTAGGTAGCATACGAAGCATACGGCGTGGATAAATGCATCCATATTGTAGAACAGCGTCTCGCAAAGCTTAAATGCTTGCAATTTTTCACTGCCAAATTTCAATAGTGCATTGCGGGTATCAGCTGACTGCTCAATTTCCATGCATGTATTAGGGTTGGATTCGGCGTTCAGTATTGGGGTGGCTCTATACAACGTCCATTAGAACATAAGACCATTAGACCATTAGACCAGTCGACCGTTTATTCTCGTGCTTGGGCAAAAGGGCGGCACCCGATTCCAGTAGCCCGAAAAAAGAATCGTGCTATACGAGGTTAGGGGTTTCAAGTATATATTCCGGAGCCGTTTCGGGCATATCAGATGCACGCACCACCAAGGAAAAAAACAGAGAGAGTTTTTAGCATATTAGCATATTAGCATATTCCCCGTTCCAGTGCGAGGCCGATGGGTAAACTGTTCAACTGTTCAACTGTTCAACTGCTTAGCGGCTGTTTGGAGATCTGATAGCGATTCTTATACAAACGGTATACCCTTGGTCTGAAATCTGAAATATTTCCAAATGAACTGAAGGGACGTTTTTAGGGTTTAGGGAAGGACGAGTCCCCCAATGGTGGATTTTACGTTCAGGGCCAGCAATGCAGCCAATGGCCATTGCCGGACAAATAGGCCGACACTCGGTGCTAAGTCACATGACTCCAAAATCACAGGACCTGATTTGCTCGTTTCGGACAGCAAGCGTGGGATCGAAGCCATTTTTGGTTCTGTTGGCTACGGCCGCTTCGCACCTGTCACCTACTTTAGGCAGGTCCACATCGTGCAGAGCGCCAGATCAAACGAGCGTTTAATGGTGCGTTTTAGCCCAGTTGAGTGTCTCCAGACCTCGCAAAAGACTAAACATGCGAGGGACGGCCGAAAGGCTTTACTGTCCGCGATGATGTCAATCCGCAATTTTGTCGAGACTATAAGCGTTTTTCGCCTGTATCCAGATTGAAGCAGAGCCCAAGAACAGCAAAAGCAAAAGCAAAAGCCCCAATCAAACAGTGTCAGCGCATCACGGATAATCCTTCTCAAGCAACGAATGGTATTACAGTGCGTACTGGCCTATTTTAGCGGGGCTTTTTTGCTTTGGCTGTACTGAGCTGCCTAAAAAAGAGAGACTTGATGATAGGATGCAAGCACGGAGAAATTGCAGACCACCTTTGAGAACCTCCAAAAGAGCTCAATCGGCATTGCACAAACATTCAATCACAGTAACAATGATGATGCTAATGGTGATGTTGCTGTGTATTCAATACCAGCGTGACCCCAGGCCACAGTAAAAAAAAAAAAAAAAAGAAAAAGAAAAACACTCGCGCAGGTGCATGCAAAAAACTACGGAACATATCAATCAAGCAATCCCATCGTCAAACACCCGAGTTATGGGAGCTCCGGCATCAAATCAAGTTGTTTAATAAAGTCAATTGGATCTCAATCTAATAAAGTTTCAATGTCGTAAGAGTCGATGGACCAAGGGGGAAAATTTTATCATACAATCAATAAGCCGAGGGACCGCGACTGTTGTGTAATTCGCCACTTTTCATTGGCCAAATCGGTTGCAAGGCTGCTCTATCCACTACCGCTCTTGGGTCTTGAGCGCTATATAACAATCCACACATCTCCACGTTCTCTTTTTTTTTATTTCTTCTTTCTTTCTTCTTCCTTTTTTTTTTTTTCTGGTTGTCAACCTTTTGAAGGATCCGTTCAATACAACAACAATCAAAAATGTTGGCTGCTGCCAGACTTCAAGCCCTTAAAGCAGTACGTATTATCATCATCATCATCATCATCATCTTTCCTTAAACTTCTTTATCGTGATTATATATGCAGTCGTCCTGTTGTTCATTAATCCTCCCTTTATTCCCGCATGCTCTCTTTTAAAATTTTTCTACCCCATTCAATTCTAAATTCTAACAATCCTATAGGGCTCTCGTGCTACTAGCCGAACCTTTGCTTCTGCCGCTTCTTCTCAACTTACTCGTGACTCCCAGGTCAACCAGAACATCCACGAGTCCAACACTTTCCTCAACTACAAGAAGAACCTCGAAAATGTCAAGATTGTTCAGGAGAGATTAAAGAGACCTCTTACCTACGGTGAGAAGATTCTCTACGGTCACCTTGACAAGCCACATGAGCAGGACATTGAGCGTGGTGTTTCTTACCTCAAGCTCAGACCTGACCGTGCTGCCTGCCAGGACGCTACCGCCCAGATGGCCATTCTCCAGTTTATGTCTGCTGGCCTTCCCGAGGTCGCTACCCCCGTCACTGTCCACGCTGACCATTTGATTCAGGCTCAGGTCGGTGGTGCCGCTGATCTTGCCCGTGCCAAGGACATCAACAAGGAGGTCTACGACTTCCTCGGCTCTGCTACCGCCAAGTACAACATGGGTTTCTGGGGTGCTGGTTCCGGTATCATTCACCAGATCATTCTCGAGAACTACGCCTTCCCTGGTGCTCTTTTGATTGGTTCTGACTCTCACACTCCTAATGCTGGTGGTCTTGGTCAGCTCGCTATCGGTGTCGGCGGTGCCGATGTCGTCGATGTCATGGCTGGCCTCCCTTGGGAGCTCAAGGCTCCTAAGTTTATCGGTGTTAAGCTTACCGGTAAGCTTAATGGCTGGACTTCTGCTAAGGACATCATCCTTAAGCTCGCTGGTATCCTCACTGTCAAGGGTGGAACTGGTTCCATTGTTGAGTACTATGGTGATGGTGTTGACTCTTTGTCCTGCACAGGCATGGGTACTGTAAGTATTATCTTTTTTTTTTTTCTCCCACATTTTTTAATTTTAAAAATTACTCGAAAACTAACAAAATTTGCTATAGCTTGCTAATATGGGTGCCGAAATTGGATGCACTACTTCCGTTTTCCCATTCAACGTCCGCATGTCCGAGTACTTGAACGCTACTAACCGTGCTCCCGTCGCTCAATTCGCTGAGCTTTACCAGAAGGACCTTCTTAGAGCCGACGAGGGTGCTGAATACGACCAGATTATCGAAATCGACCTCAACACTCTTGAGCCTTATGTTAACGGTCCTTTCACTCCTGATCTTGCTACCCCCATCTCCAAGTTGAAGGATGTTGCTGTCAAGAACGACTGGCCCCTTGAGGTTAAAGTTGGTTTGATTGGTTCTTGCACCAACTCTTCTTACGAAGACATGTCCCGTTCTGCATCCATCGTCCTCGATGCCAAGTCTCACGGTCTTAAGGCCAAGTCTATCTACACTGTTACCCCCGGTTCTGAGCAGATCCGTGCTACCATTGAGCGTGACGGTCAGCTCCAGACCTTCCTTGACTTTGGTGGTCTCGTTCTTGCTAACGCTTGTGGCCCATGTATCGGTCAGTGGGATCGTCGTGATATCAAGAAGGGTGAGAAGAACACCATTGTCTCCTCTTACAACAGAAACTTTACCGCCCGTAACGATGGTAACCCTGCTACTCACGCTTTCGTTGCTTCTCCCGAACTTGTCACTGCTTTCGCCATTGCTGGTGACTTGAGATTCAACCCTATCACTGACTACCTTAAGGATTCTGAGGGTAAGGAGTTCAAGCTCGCTGAGCCTTTTGGTGATGCCCTTCCTTCTAAGGGTTACGACCCCGGTATGGACACTTACGCTGCTCCTCCTGCTGACAGATCTAAGGTTCAAGTTCAGATTTCTCCTAGCTCTGACCGTCTCCAGGTTCTCAAGCCTTTTGCCAAGTGGGACGGCAAGGACGGTAAGGACATGCCCATTCTTATCAAGTCTCTTGGTAAGACCACCACTGATCACATTTCTATGGCCGGCCCTTGGCTTAAGTACCGTGGTCACCTCCAGAACATTTCCAACAACTACATGATTGGAGCTATCAATGCTGAGAATGAGGAAGCCAACAACGTTAAGAACCAGATCACTGGTGAGTGGAACACTGTTCCTGAGACTGCTATTTCTTACAGAGATGCTGGTATCCGATGGGTTGTTGTCGGTGGTGACAACTTTGGTGAAGGTTCTTCCCGTGAGCACGCTGCTCTTGAGCCCAGATTCCTTGGTGGCTTTGCCATCATCACCAAGTCTTTTGCTCGTATCCACGAGACCAACTTGAAGAAGCAGGGTCTTCTCCCTCTTAACTTTAAGGATGGTGCCGACTACGACAAGATTAACCCCTCTGACCGCATTGACATTGTTGGCCTTGCTGACCTTGCCCCTGGCAAGCCTGTCAAGTATGTTGTTCACCCTAAGGATGGTGCTTCTTGGGAGTCTGAGCTCACCCACACTTTTAACGCTGAGCAGCTTGATTGGTTCAAGGCCGGTTCTGCTCTTAACAGAATGAAGGAGCTCCAATAAGCGCTTTGTGTGGCTAATGTTTAAATTAAAATCTTGCTATTTGTTTCTTACGTATTTTTAATGAAGGTATTATTATTAAGTAAACTTGAAATTGACAAGTAAAGAATATAAAAAATTACTATTATTATAAAGTGTAAACCTTTTTCTCGTCAATGTAGTGGTGATCGAAATGAAATTAATGGAATATGAGGGTGAGTTGTGGTAGTGCAAGCCAGCCAATGGCATGCATTACGGCGCCTAGTGGTAAATGTGGAAGAAAATAAGACAAAAGGGCAAGGGCTAGGGTAAGATGGTACGCTTGCCATTTTTGGGAGACCCTGAGATTATCAATTGCAATATTGCTGTTACTTTGTGTATGCTATTATCGTAAATAATAAATCAATCCTTTGTATATATGAAAATATGGTTTTAGTTTTAAAAAGTTGCACCGTCATTGTTTAGAAGAAGAATGTATCATTTACAGGAGAAAAAAAGCATTCTCAACGTTTTTTTTCCAGGTTACTTAAAATGTAAAAATTGTCAAAATTGTCAAAATTGCAAAGATTACAAAAATTACAAAAATTACAAGAATTCACCAAAATTGTTGACGCTCTCAAACTTTGCCTTTCCATCTTTTCCAATTCTAACAATGTTAAAGCCCTTTTGGTCTTGGCGAGCTTTCTGCAAATCCACATTAGAGGCTTGGGCTTGACGGTCTTTTAGTTCTTGAAGCAAAATCTTTGCAGCCTGCGATTCGAGAGATTTGAAAGCGGGAGTGGCAGACTCCAGAATGGAAGCAATATCAGTTGGCTTTGACACAGGGGTGTTGGAGGGAAGAGCGTAAGGGTCAAATGATGGACGAGAGAAGAGCAAGGTAATGTATTTGGTACCAAATCTAAGACCGTTCCAAAGGGTAACAATGGTAGTCGAAACACCATATGTGAGAGACTTGAAAGAGGTAATGAAAAATCCTTTAAAGCCCGAAGTTGCTGGAGAAGGTGAGCTTGTTAAAAGAATTGTGGAAGGACCATATACACGAATATATGGTGATGGGGACGCAAAAATTGAAGCAATGGAGCCCGCTGTAGTAGACGCAATTTTTGAAGCAGAAGATGTGAAAAAAGCAATGGGTTTCAGAAAAGCTGCTATAGGGGCCAAGGATCGAGAAATGACACCTTGCTTCTTTTCAGTTTGGGTAGTTATGCTATCAGTTTCTTCAGGATCATGGTCAACAGCCTCAGAGAAGCTCTTGGGCAAAGTCTCACCACTAGGGTATTTCAGGTTTCTGAGATCTTGGGAATCTAAAGAGTAACCAAGCAAAGCATTCTTTTCAACCAACATTGATTCGTCATCCTTCAAGACAACCTTAAAGACTTGTTGGCTAATGCCTCTAGATGATCCTACTAGGGTATTGAAAAAATCACTCTTGGGGGTAATTGCCACAATTCCACGGCCAGTGATAGTAGTTGCTTGCTGTCGACCAGATGCAGATGAAGCAGATGATGGAATGAAAAACAATGAAGAGGAAAATGGAGAGTATGCAAATACTGATGCGACTGGAGTCAATATCCAATCAATACGGCCGTCAAGTGATATGACAGCGATGGAATTTGAAGGACTTGATGCATGCTTAGAGGGCTTTAAAGAGTGTAAAGTAGAAACGAGCAGAGACGAAGCTACTGATGTTGATTGAGTAGCAGAAGATTGAAGCAAAAGGCTAGTTGGCTCGGCACTAACAAACTTCTGGTGGACCAGGGGATAGTTTCCTGAGACTATGCGAGAAAACAGGTTTTTGGAAAAGTGAAGGGTAGAGGTCAATGAAAGTCCTGGCGATGAGCTTGAGGAATTTGACAGCGCTGCAAGAAGGGATCGGCGACGAGCGTACAAGGGAGTAGAAGCTGGTAACGCAACTTGAAGGATTGTGCCTTGGGAGCCAATGACATTAAACGCGGCTAGATAAATAGGTTAGTTGAGAAATTCAATTGATAAGACAAGAGCTGACAATGTTATAATTATGGAACAAGGCTGTATCATGCTACAAGATATGGTGACTTTTACTTAAGACCCACAAAAAATTGATTTTAGCTCATGATTCATGATAGCAGTATCCATACAAAACCGGCATAAAGTGGACCATAAACCAGGGAGGGCATTATAACAAAAAGTCTCGCCATTTTCACGGCATTTGGAAAAAGCCACAAGAAAATAAGACCAAACTATTGAAAATTTTGCTTTTATCTTTCCTGGCTAAATCGAGCTGTTGCAATTTGCCAATATTCTATGTGTTTGTAAACAAACTAGAAACTTACTATGGGTGATATCGGTAGACGCTTGGTTATCTGATGTTTTGGCTCCAATCTCAGGCACATTTTTCACAAACTGTGATGCGTCCAAAGAAGCTGGAGGTAGCGATGAAGTTGGAGACTGGAATACATGAAGAGACCTTGCGAATTGAGTATTTCGCAAGGCAGCTGACAGTATTGGTGATGCCAATGGGATCGAATGGGTACGTGGGTTTAAAGAGAAGGAGCCATACCGGGCAGATGTGGACACAGCATTACGTGAATTATAAAGCATCATTGTGGGAATCTGACGTAGGACTAAGGAACGTATGAACAGGCAAGTACCAATGGGTATTCTAGGGAGCGTGAGAATAAAATTGAGGATCAAATGGTATGGTGATTATATATTGAAAAATTTCAGCAATCCCAAAGAGTGTGTATGAGATAGGAACGTGATATTTGTAGACAGATCTCAATTCATCTATAAACAAGCAATAACCAGTGATAAGGTAGAATATTGGACCAATTAGTTACAAAGCGCCGATAAGATTGGTGTTTTCACGACCTGAAAGATGGATGTCCTGGTGTTTGTGGTGGTGATCCTGAGCAGAGCAAGGCTAATTGGGGTAGATCCTGTACCACCGTGAGAATATATGAGCACCTGCTAGCTATATGCTATATTGAGCTAGGCTTAAGAAGCAAGTAGGGCCAGGAGCAGGTTCCTTTGACAGAGACGAATCATCGAGGCTTTTGTGAATAGTCACTGGGAAAGAGCACGCAGCTCACAGACGCTGTGATTGCCTAGACATCGCAGCCACGTGAAGTTACGCGCTGGAACTGGAGCTGGTAGTGCAGTCCCAACAAGTGTGCTCAACTTTGGGGAGTGGTTTGAAGGCTCAGTGCTAGCAGCAATGAAACGTGTTCGAATATACCTGTCATGAAGGTGCTTGGCTGGTAAGGAAAGGCCATTGCCATATATTTTCACGTGTGATTTAGAACAGCCAAAAGGCGTCTTCTAGTCATTCATTATCATAAACATAGCAGATATACATATATGCCGTCCAATACAATACAATTAGACCACAAGCTTCTTTTGAAGCCTATTGAATTTTTGAGCAGACGGAAATCGTCCGTCGTTAGCCTGCGATAATGATAAGAATGCCGTCATGGAAAGGTAAAAGCCGCAAATTGCGCTAGTTTTCCATCTGCAATAGTGGGATGATGGGCACATACAGGCGGACAGGCGGACAGACGTTGGATAAATTAGGCAGCCGTTCGAGAAGAGACGATGGGCCTGGTCTGAGCCTAAGCCTAAGCCTGAGCCTGAGCCTGAGTTTGAGTTTGAGCCTGAGCTTCAGCTTCACGCGCCATGTGACTTGCGACACATTCCTCGCTTCACGCTTCAGACACGGAAGAGCACGATCGAGAGAGCTGGCCAGAGGTCTCAAGCAAGGCCATTGCCGGGGGAATAGACACAGAGATACGAGCATGAAAACGCGGATGCGGATTTCACAGCAGGTGCTCCGGATGTTCTAATATCCGCTGTCACACCAGACGAGAGCTAGAGCCAGAGCCAGAGCCAGCTGCTGGTAATTGCGTTTTATTTCGTTCATCTCATGGATACGAAGGGTTTCAAGCTAGGCCACATATAATGGCTCATTAGCAGGAGGCCAGCAAAAAACAAGGCAGGAAACTCTCCTTTACTTGCCACAATCACTTATGATTGCTGTGGTGCTGTCCTCAAACTGTCGTTTAGGTTACAAAATCATCCTATTGCCACATTACCCATGCAACTTAAAAGAAGCAGCAGCAGGGGAACGACAAGGTGTTTTCCTGCGAGTGGACGAGCTACGGGCCTTGGTTAGTCGTACCTTCCTCTAAAATGGACATTTAGACTCACGGGCTGAAACCTGCCATAATCAGATCATGTAATTGTTGTGCGTAGCTCACAGCTCACCGCGAACTGGTTTTCATATAAATAGTCCTCATTCTCCTTGGTTTGACCGTTTTTTTCTCTCTCTTTCTTTCTTCTTTTTTTATTTCGCTCTCCCTGTTCCCATATAGACCACTAGTATATATCTACCTTATACACTTTCCTACCACATCAATTGAATATCACAATGGCTGAAATCACTGTCGGCAACTTTCTCTTCAACCGTCTGAAGCAAGTCGGCGTCAACTCTGTATGTATTTGCTAGAAATCAATTGCTGCTCTCCGTCTCAAATCGCGCTCCTTCTAACTTTTAATCAGATCTTTGGTGTTCCCGGTGACTTTAACTTGGCTCTTCTTGACAAGATCTACGAGGTTGACAACCTCCGCTGGGTCGGCAACACTAATGAATTGAACGCTGGTTACGCCGCTGATGGTTACTCCCGTATCAATGGCCTTGGCGCCCTTATCACCACTTTTGGTGTCGGTGAACTCTCTACCTTGAACGCCGTTGCCGGTGCTTACGCCGAGCACGTCGGTTTGATCCACATTGTCGGTGTTCCTGCTACCTCTTCCCAACAGAAGCACTTGCTCTTGCACCACACATTGGGCACTGGCGACTTCAATGTCTTCCACAGAATGTCCCAAGGAATCTCCGAGAAGGTTATCATTCTTACTAACGGCGAGCATCTCACTGACAAGATTGATCTTGCTATCAAGACTGCCAAGATTGAACAAAAGCCAGTTTACCTCGCCATTCCCACCAACATTGGCGAATTCAAGGTCCCCAAGGCTGCTCTTGACACGCCAATTGACTTTTCATTTGCTGATAACGAGCCCCAGGCTGAGCAGGAAGTTCTTGACCTTGTTTACGAAGAAATTAAAAAGTCCAAGAGACCAATTATTCTCGTTGATGCATGTGCTAAGCGTCACGGCAGTGTGGAAGAGGTTTTGAAATTTGTTCGTCGCACTGGATTCCCTGTCTTTACCACGCCAATGGGTAAGTCTGTTGTTGATGAGTCTTACGAGCGATATGGTGGTGTTTACGTGGGCTCTCTTTCTTCGCCAGAGGTCAAGAATGTTGTTGAAAACGCTGATTTAGTTCTTTCCATTGGTGCTTTACTTTCTGATTTCAACACTGGTTCTTTCACGTACCAGTACAAGACCACCAACATTATCGAGTTCCACTCTTCATGGATTCAGTACAGACGAGCCACCTTCCAGGACGTTCGCATGGCTCCCGTTCTTCACAAGCTCTCTGAAATTCTTAAGGATGATGTTTTGGTTAAAGAAGATGTCGTTCTTCCCAAGCTTCTTAGAGAGCCCACTGAACCTTCTGATGACTCTGAGATTACACACAAGTACTTGTGGCCCAGAATTTCCCGTTTCCTCAACCCTGGTGATATTATAGTCACTGAGACTGGTACATCTTCATTTGGTGTTACTAACATTGTTTTCCCTAAGGATGTTATTGGTATTTCCCAAGTTTTATGGGGAAGTATTGGTTACGCTGTCGGTGCTGCTTTGGGTGCCGCTGTCGCTGCTGAAGAGATTGACAAGAGCCGTCGTGTTATCTTGTTTGTTGGTGACGGTTCTCTTCAAATGACTGTTGCTGCTATCTCTTCTATGATCAGATGGAAGCTTAATCTATACTTGTTTGTTTTGAACAACAATGGTTACACCGTTGAGCGTCTTATCCACGGTCCTGAAGCACAGTACAATGATATCCAGCCTTGGAGACACTTGGAGCTTTTGTCTTTCTTTGGCGCCGAGAAGGAGCACAGCGAGTCAATCCGCGTTAGCACTAAGAAGGAGCTTGATACTATCTTTAAGGATAAGGAGTTCAACACTCCCAACAAGATCAGGTTGATCGAGCTTATGCTTCCCGAGATGGATGCTCCTGAGGCCTTGGTCGAGCAGGGTAAGCTCACTTCCAAGACCAATTCTTCTTAAACTTGACAATTTAGTTTGGTATGACTTATGATATGATTAATTTTTTTATTTTATTTATATGGATGTGTTTTAATTGTTAGAGTGTATATATATAATACATATTGTATATACATGTATATGTAATGAATGGCGTTTTATTGAAGGCCGTATAACGTATAGCACTTTTAAACTAGAATTACCTGTTCGGAACTAGGCTGGTACGTGTGTATCCATGTTGGTCGACAGATTTGTACGACACACACGTGCAGAATTTGATAGACTGCTGCGTCGATCATGTGACTGTTTCTAAAAATTGATTGCGACACTGGCACTGAAGTTGATGTGTTTTAGAAAGAGGCATTATCGCGTAGTTGCAAGGCCTAAACATTGCTATTGCTATTGCTATTGCTATCTGAATGTTTTCTGGATTCGAATGAGCGTTGTGACAAATCAAAAATATGCATATGCCATTGGCGTAGCATGTGACCTGAAAATAACCCAAAACGAGTCTCCAATTTTGTCTTGTCACATGCATGTCACATGCACACTCGCTGCTGCGGTAATCTCTGATGGCTCCCAAACACTGTTCTGAAGAAACAAACAGTTGTACAAATACAAATTCGGAATAAATCAAAATGAACCAGCTGCTCATGTGTCTACGATATTTTGCACGATACAAGCTGTCAAATGCTGAAATAAATAAACAAACAAACAAACTAACAAACTGCTCGCGTGCCTATAGCTAATAGTTCAAGAGTGCTGGTTCCTGACTCAAAGGTATGTAATGTAACTAAAGTCCTGTGTACATGTTCTTTTTGTTTTTTGCTCTATACTCAAAGCTTTGATTCTTCATACTTGTCACTAGTAATACCCACTTGACCTTTTTTTCTCCATTGCATTTCTGTTTCAACTCCTTTTAACTTTGTTGCTTTTTTATATTTTTATATTTTTTTCCGCCATATCGTTTCAGCATTATTTTCTCTTCCTGATTACATCTTACTATCCATCTTAAGTTAAGACTCTTACCCACCCCTTAACCTTCATCTCATTACCCATTTTTTGCATACCTCTTGGATAATAGAACCAACACTGAGTTTCATGGGAATACCGATTAGAAAAATATGGCCAGTTTTGAAATCCTCACGTCTCTAAAAGACGCTACTCAACAAGCTCTGCACCAGAATAAGGTCATAATAGCTATCGCCAATGGTATGTTTATGGACGAATGGCTTACTTTTACTTTGGCATATCGTTATCATTCTCACGATACTAAGGAATTGACTGCCTAAATCTTGCAAATCTAACCGTGTTTCACTTGTAGAAAAAGATAACGACGCCACTTGGGCTCTGTCTAATTTGAGCAATGAGTCAGTGAGTACCGCAGTCATATATAGTCATATCGCAGTCATTCATGCTTATTTCTAACATTCAATTACTTTAGTTAAAACCATTGATCAGCACTTCAGCGATAATCCTTCAAATACATGCGGGCTCTAGCGACTTTTTGAGCTTTACTCGAATTGCTAAAATCCAGTCGTTGCCGGCCATTTTCGTTCTTTCATCTTCTGGCCACACCTTTCAAAATATCAAGAAAAGCGATGGGCTTTCTCAAGAGCAAATCGTTGAAAAAATCAAAGAAACCCTGAGCTGCATTCCTGACACCTCGGAACAATCTCTGGGTACTACACAGCCAACAGTAACAGAAACGTCAACATCTACAACAACAGCTTTGACGCCTGGTACCACTGTTTCTTCACAAGTCGATAGCCCCTCATCTACTTTGGGTCAGAATCATGGTGCGCAACCAAATTTTGCCGCACGATCTATAGACCCCAGCCACAGTGGGGTTGCTCCTGAAGCTAATATTTCATCACCCTCTTCTTCAACAGATACGCATAGGGCCAATCGCAGCAGAGGTAATGAGAATGACAAAGCCTTGAAAAAGAGAACCCCATCAGATGAGCCAAAAAAGCCTGCGAAAGATGAGGCACGCGAGGCATCTGTTCGCCGATATAAAGAAGCTCTGAAGAAAAAGAAGATGGAAGAGATTGACGAACGCAAGAGAATTCTAAGGCTTTTGGAGACCGACAAGAAGGAAAGAGCAGCACGAGCCCAACGAGAGTTGCTGAAAAACCAGCTTGCACAAAATGTATCAGAAGGATCAGGAAGCGAGGGCGATTTTTCAGAAGATACTGAGAATGGTCTTTCAGAAGTTGCAAAGCAGCAAAGAAGCAAAAGCTTTTCGGGAAGAGATTCCAAGTTTTGTGCATTGCTTATTAGAAACTTGGACGGTTCTCCACTCAAGTACAAATTTGAATCTACGCAAAAGTTATTGGATGTACGTAATTGGGTCGACCAGCAACTGGGCAACCCGTCTGTGGCTCCAGAAGAAAGTAATCCAGATCTTCCATACAACTTTGTCAACCCGTTGACGCGAGTAACTTATAATGCATCAGATGAGTTTAACAAGACGTTGGCCGAGTTGGATTTGACTCCTTCTGCTACTCTTGTAATTAAGCAAATCCGCGCTGCTGTCTCTTCAGCCTACGGTGACTCCAAACAAGGGTCAGCTGCATATGGAATGGTTGAAAGAGGTGTTAAAGGGATTGTTGGTGCAGTTTCGACTTTCTTGGGCATTGGCTATGTTCCACCCCGATTGTTGGCAAAGCGAAAGGAAGAAGAAGAAGGCAGGAAAAAGGCAGCGGATGATCAACAGAACTCTTACAGACACCCAAATGCCACATCTTCTTCTTTTGAAAACCATGGTAAACATGAGGACAATAAATTATTTGACACTGATTTCGCTCCAGCCCCTTTAACTGACAAAAAAGGAAAGACTGAAGAGCAGCACCCCGTTTATCCATCTGCTGCACCCTCAGGCGTATCAACAAGATATAGCTCTGTGACTTCTTTCCATGATCTTTTAAACAGTACACCTGGATCCGGTGACTACCACGGCATTGGCAAAACCCACTCTGCCTCCACTTCAAGTTCCAACATTCGCACCATTCACGACAAGAACGAATCAAGCGCTGGCAGCATCAGTGGCGATGCTGCTGACAGAAAAAAGAAGGATGATACTCGAGTGACATACAATGGCAACAATGTCAGTCTCGAAGACAAGCCTGATAACGATGATAAATAGAAGACGAGCATGCGCATGATTAAAGGTTTTCTTTTCTCGTTATTTTTTGCAATAATAAAACAAATCACTTGTTTATTCATATTTTGGCACTTTTATCCCTTTAATTTTTCATCAGTTTGATTTTGATATCTCTAGTTTATTTATAGTCATCAATAATGCTAATTTATTTTCACAAGACCAAAGTTATTGCGGGTCAGAGTTAATATTACAAGACTTATACTATATACAATGCAATTAATTTAATTTAATTTTTCTTTTTCAAAAGACTAATCCAATAAGGCTACAGTTCCACTATTCGCTTAGATTCTTCAATGATGCCACTTCCCAGAACACGCTCACCTTGATAAAGCACTAGGTACTGACCCGGAGCAACAGCCCGACGAGGTTTTGTGAATTCAATAGAAACTGTGTACATTGGCTGTGAAGTAGTAGATTGCCCCGCCTCGTTTTTGCTCTTGTTCTTGTCCTTGTTCTTGACAAAAGAAATAGACTTGACAGGTTCAGGAGCTTGCAACGATCTGTATTGAATAAAGAGACCAGGCGGCTGTTCCTTGTAAACCACGCCGGCGTCGCTTGCATCCTCCTCCACACCAAGGTCTTGAATACTGAGAGGGTCGCCGAGCCATTCAAAGTTGACGGACGTTACAGATTCACAAAATAGTGAAGGGTGGTTACTGCCTTTTACTATGACAATCTCGTTGCGGGCAACGTCTTTAGAATGAACATACCAAACGCCGTGGGTGGCAGGATAGCTTTGGGGCATTGATATGCCAGACTTTTGTCCTATTGTTGCATGCCAGATGCCTGAATGCTTTCCGACAACTCGTCGCTCATTTTCTGGTTTTGCCGATTCAAGGCCACTGGTACCCTCTTTTTCGTGCTCAATTACAGCAACAATGTTGCCTGGCTTTGCCTCAACAAACTCGTCCAAAAATTTACGGAATGTGTTGTGTCCTTCCTGACCTACAAAACACAGACCCTGGCTATCCGGCTTACTGGCTGTATGAAGTTGGAACTTGTCCTGGGCCAATTCTCTGACTTTGGGCTTTGTCAAATGCGACAGTGGAAAAAAGATCTTGTCCAGAACTTGGGGTGATATAGAGGAGAGGTAATAACTTTGATCCTTTGGTAAATGCAGTGGCCGCAGTAAATGGCAGGACCCTGTAGGAACATGCTTCCCAACTCGAGCATAATGCCCAGTTGCTAACCACCACTTTTTATTTTGATCAGAGGGTAGTTCTGACAATCTTGGGTACTTACTTTCAAGGTACTTGATCAACTGCCCAAACTTGATATATCGGTTGCACCCAACATCAGGATTAGGTGTTTTACCCTGTTTATACATTTCAATCATTGGATTAAAGACCTCGATCCAGTATTCCTTTTCAAAGTTGACTCGATGGCATTCAATTCCAATATGATCACACACGCGCTGAACGTCATTCCAGTCGGCTTCCGTACATTTGGCTGTAGAACTCCAGTTGGCCATAAAGACCCCTCGAACCCTGCCTGATGGTTTACGAGGCAAGTTTTGGGTATTATTCCAAAGACTAGGATCATAAACTTTGGATCCGGGGTCGTACTTCTCGGCTAGAATCGCGGCCGCTGTACTGCTGTCAACCCCAGACGACATACCGATCCAGATGTCATCATTTGGACCAGGAGATCTGTCAACATACAGAGGCTGTTCTTTATCGCCTAAAGTTAAATCTCCATAATGTGATGACGAGCGAGTGTTGTTAATTTGCAGGATGCTAGGGTTGTTCTCGATAGAAATATCTAGTTGAGGTAAAGCGATCGATGAATAACAGCATCGAGACAATCGACAAGCAGCATGAGGTATTCGGGGGAAATTCAGCGTTAATCTTAAACAAGCTTGTGACATTGGAGACTTTGAATGGATGGATCAAGTACTCGATTGGCTCATTACTGGAGAAAAATTTCATACAGCTTGTGATGATCGGGGAATATGAATAATCACATGAGTATCACGTGAAATAATCATGATAGATTCAACGAACCAAAGAGGAGGAAAATCATGTCATTGCACACAAGCAAGTCATGTGAGCGAGGTTACGAATTACGTCATTTCGGAGGCAGCTTGATTTGTCACCCTGTGCATAGTGGCGGGAGATACACCAACACCATGCACGTGACGGAATCATTGCTGTGGATGGTACTGTACTTTGGGGTAGTCCCACAGAGATAAGCGAGTTCCAGACAATTGTGCAATATCCAAGTATATCTTGATTAAATGCGATTGTTCTCTGCAAAATATCTTTGCGTTTGTTGTATTGCCGTCCTAATATTGTTTGGTCTATTTCAAGTAGGCTTGTTTGACTTTTGCTCAGGAATTACTGCTGCTAGACCAGAGCTTCTAAACCTCGAGGCACTACCAGCGACAACCGACATTAAATCAAAGACATTGTCTTCAGCTCAATCTGTGCCTTCTGTTCTGATATCAGGATCCAGGTTTGCTTCGCACTTAAGAAACCCCAGTGCAGTACCCGATGAAATGCCTAACAAGGCCGCTTTATGGAGATCTGCTTTCGGCAGCATAATCAAAAAAAATGCAGCCACAATTGCAACCACAGCAAAAGCAACGCCAGCATCAAGACTTTTAGCTACTCCTGGCGTTAAAAGTAGAAATACAACGGGAACTGGCTTTGTAAATCGGTTCATTAGACTGGTCAATCAGAATGTGCTGCGGGGTATACGTGAGTATTACGAAAAAACCATGTTTCAGCCTTTTCTTAAATGAGCACAAACAATACAACGAGCCCGGTTCTAACTTTCATATAAATAGTCCACACTTCCTGCTCCCTTTCCCATCATTTTCTTTCCCCATCCATCTGCTATTCAACAATGACGGCATCTACTTATACTCCCACGTCTTCCGACATTGTTTCTTCGGTGGAAATTACCAGTAAACCCATAAATGATAACCGCTCGCTCCGTGCCGTCACACTTCCAAATGGTTTAGAGGCTTTGCTTATTCATGATCCGGACGCTGATAAAGCAGCTGGAGCACTAGATGTCAACATTGGCTACTACGAAGACCCAGAAGACTTGCCTGGCTTGGCCCACTTTTGCGAACATTTGCTGTTCATGGGAACTGAAAAGTACCCGTCCGAAAACGAGTACAGCCAGTACATGGCCCAGCACAATGGCGATAGTAACGCATACACTAGTTCTGAACACACCAACTATCAATTTCAAGTCGGGTACAAACACCTTGAGGGTGCAGTTGACAGATTTGCCCAATTTTTCATCTCCCCACTTTTCCTTCCTTCATGCAAAGACCGCGAAGTTCGTGCTGTTGACTCGGAGAACAAGAATAATCTCCAGAATGATGTGTGGCGTCTCCAACATCTTATGGGCTTTCTTTCTAATAAAGAGCACCCCAACTCAAAATTCTCCACAGGAAACGTTGAAACTCTGGAAACTGTGCCTAACTCCAAGGGTCTTGATGTTCGTGAGCGACTTATTGAGTTTTACAACAAACACTACTCGGCCAATATTATGAAGTTGGTCTTACTGGGCCGTGAAGACCTCGATACGTTGCAAGAATGGGCTGTAAAGTACTTTTCCGCTATTGAGAACAAGAATGTCACCCGCCCTTCCTACTCAGTTCCTCGTCTGACAGAGAAGCACCTTGGTGAGTGCATCTATGTTAAACCAGTCAAGGACCTCCATCGCTTAACTTTGGACTTCCCCGTCCCTGACCAAGCCGACCTGTTTGAATCTCGTCCTGGCTATTACTTGGGATCTATCTTGGGTCACGAAGGCGAGGGCACTATTCTTCAGCATTTAAAAAGCTTAGGTTGGGCCAGCGGCCTTATGGCTGGTACTTATGATGTTTCTATTGGCCAGAATAAATTTCTTGTTATTATTGATTTGACACCTGAGGGAGTTAAGCATTACAAGGAAGTCATTGAAATTTGCTTTCAGTATATCGATATCATGAAATCATCTCCAGTTCAGGATCATATCTACCACGAATCAAAAACCATGTCGGAGGTTAACTTCAAATATCGTCAAAAAGGTGGGGCTAGAACGACTGTTAGTAATTTAGCTCAACGACTCCATGAGCCTTACCCACGTGAGAGAATTTTGGATTATTCCGTTCTCACCAAGTATGATCCCAAGGAAATCCGCAGGCACATTGAAGCTTTGACTCCTAGAAATTTCCGTGCCAATTTGGTTGCTCAACATCTGGATGTTGAATTAGATCAAACTGAATATCACTATGGTACTCAGTATCACGTTGAACGGTTTAGTGATGAGTTTCTCAAGAAGCTTGAAAATCTTCCATCTAACCCAAATCTTTCTCTTCCCACGCCTAATGAGTTCATCCCCGATGATTTTTCTGTCGAAAAGAAGACTGTAGAAACACCTTTGGCTCACCCATATCTCATTCGTGATTCCAAACAGCTTAGAGTTTGGTACAAGAAAGATGATACCTTTTGGATTCCCAAAGCTGATGTTCGTATCTACTTTCACGCTCCAATCTCACACTCATCCCCAACCACTTCTGTCATGACATCACTTTTCTTCTCTATTTTTGAAGACGCTCTTTCTGTCTTTGCTTATGATGCCGAGATTGCTGGTCTTGGATACTCTGTCAGTGCGACCAAACATGGGTTTACAATTCGTGCAAAGGGTTATAACAGTAAGATTGGAGTGCTTCTTGACCATATCTTGAAAAAGCTTGTTGATTATGAGCCCGATAGTCTTAAGTTTGACGTTTGGAAGGAGAGACTAGTTCGATCTTACAAAAACACTGACCACACCAACACTTATTACCAGGCGGATTACCATAAATCTTATCTTTTGGAGGAGGGCGTCTACACTTTGGATGAATGCCTTGAGGCATTGGAGAATACTACCCTTGAATCTTTAAATGCCTACGCAAAGGCCATTCTTAAGCGACTTGACGTTGAGGTTCTTGCCTTTGGTAACATTCACAAGAAGGAAGCTCTTCAGATTGCTGAAAATGTTTTGACTGTGTTGAAGCCACAACCTCTGCTTGAATCTCAGACTGTTACTTTGAGAAGTGTTTTTATGCCCCCAGGTTCTGAATACCAATTCTATCATCTCAATAAGAATGAGAATAATGTCAACTCATGTGTCAAGGTTATTTACCAGGTTTGCAAATTGACAGAAGTTAAGCCTCGTGTTATCCTTGATTTATTTAATGAAATTGCACACGAGCCTGCTTTTAACGTCTTAAGAACTCGTGAACAGTTGGGTTACATTGTTTTCAGTGGTACGAATCGTCAGCGCACTGTTATTAGTTACCGAATTATTGTACAGAGTGAGCGATCGCCTGCTCTTCTTCAGCAGCGCATTGATAAATTTCTTGTTGAGCTTGGTGAAAAGTTGGAGTCTTTTACTGAAGAGGAAATTCAAGAGTATATTAAGAGTGTTGTTGACAAGAAACTTGAGAAGGCCCAAAATATGGGAGAAGAAGCTTCTAGATACCATGAGCATATTGTTTCAGGATACTACAACTTCCTTGCCCACCTGGATGATATTCCAATCTTGAAAAGCTTGACCAAGAAGGATGTTATTGACTTTTTCAACACTTATATTTCCCCCTCAAGTCCTACAAGATCTGTTCTCACTATCAACATCCATGCTGCTAAGCCTGTAAACTTTACACCTGATCAAGTTGCTGCTTCAGTATTCTCAAGTTTGGCCATCAAATACCAGATTGATTTCGATTCTGCTGAGACTGCAGAACTAGTTGGCGAAGCACAAGGAAAGAGCCCTAACGAAATACTTGCTATCGCGCAGAAGGCATTGGAAAAGAAGGGTCGTGGCGATATCGCCCCTCAATTTGTTGCTGAGGCCGCTAAAGAAATTCAGGAACAGATTGCTGTCGAGACACAAGAAAGAAAGCCAGGCACTACTATTGAATCTGCTCCCTGGTTTAAGGCTAGAATGTCATTAACTGAAGCCCCTGTTCCATTCAAGGATTTGAAGACTTGGGCTGAAAACGAGGCCAAGTTGTAAACTGAATTGTTTAGGTATTGTTTAATACTAATTAGATTTTTTTGTATTTCTATCAATGTATAAATAGTTATTTTTTGTATCCTTGTATAGATTCTATTGCATTATCATCATGTCATTAAATATTTGGTCAAGTTTGTAAAATAATGTTGAAGTTTTATACATTAATACTCGTTGTTTCTGATAATCTTCATCATGTCCTCCAAGACTCGCAGTTCGCGATCAACAATCTCGGCCTTTTCTTGTAGTTCATCAACCTCTCTCCCCATTTTAGATTTTGGCAGGGAATATATATCAGTATCGCTGACCGATGTCTGCTGTTGCTGTCCTGACGACAAGCTTGTGGTCGACAATGCTGAAGTAGATCCGACTAGCGATTTCCATTTCTTGGTTTGCTTGTGTAAAGTTGCGACTTCGCCCTCGAGTTTTTTAAATTGTGTTTGAATGAGAGCAGAATTTCCATGGACTTCAGAGATTTTATCAACTAATGGCTTCTCGAGGGCCGCAGGCAGGATAGCAAGGTCGGCTGCGAGCTTTTGGTGCGCTGCTTTTGCTGTATCAAGCCGCTCCGATTGTGCAATGGCGGCTTGCTTAATGAGTTTCTTTGCAGTTGGAGGAGCATTTAATGCAGACTCATCTGTTGCAGAAAAAGAGCTCATTGCTGGAAGGATATAATATTGAGTAACATGAAGAATTAGCACGAGTGTTTAGGAAGCAGAATGCGTTGTATGAATGTTAAGGTGAGGTTGATAAAGTGTAAGCTGGGGCTGACATAAGCCTGGCATAAGTATCGGCGCAATTTGTATCACAGCTACACAAGACTCATTTGCCATCCCTATTTTCTTTACATTTGCTTATTCAACAGCTCAATTATACAGTTCGACAGTGATACATTGACGACTTGATTTGTGCATTCTACTGGTGCTTTTTGGACTATAATCTTCATCACCATTATTTATTCGCAAAGTCAGCCTCGGGCATCCCCTTATTCTGGCACCTTGCTCTACTAGGAGAAACAGTTTGGGATGCAACAGATCAAGGTCTTGACTGCTTACACCTGATATTTCAACTATAAATTACACTCTTTTGACTTTATTTTATTTGGCATCTTTTTTTAAAATTTCTAATTTGCCACAGGGCTGCCGCAATTAGCAGACATGAGTAACCAACAGAATAGTTCAAGCAGCAGCAGCAATTCATCCAATGCCAACCCTAGTGCCAACGCGTTGTCTAAATCAGATCTCATAGATGCATTTAAAACCAGTAAGCTTCTTTCGATATCTTCCAGTCACCGCTCCAAAGTTGAGTCCATATACGCGTTCAGTGACAAAGTCCTTGTTGGTTTAAATAACGGTACTTTGCTTGTTTATGTCGTTGAGGACCCATTATCACCAAATCCCGGTCGTGTGACTCTGCGGAAAACGATTAAAAACTTTGCACCAAGAGCCATTGAGAAGATTGGATTCGTCAAAGATGCCGGTTCTCTTATTGTACTTTCGGATGGTGTTGTGCACGTCTATGATCTGGAAAGCTGGACACTTGACGAAACACTGAATAAAACAAAGGGAGCAACAACATTCGATATTACATTTGGAGTGAAAAACGAGAGAAAGTCGACAGCTGAAAGTGAAATTGTGCCAGTGTCGGAAGATACCAAAAGTAAACGAAGTGTCAAGAGTGATCACGAGGATGATGAAGATGGTGGTGACGAAGGCCATGAATATATGTCAACGGTTACCAGATTAGTTGTGGCGTGCAAGCGAAAACTTTTGTGTTATGAATGGTGGGACAGCGAGTTTTTAGAATTTAAAGAAGTTACATTGCCTGATCGCATTCGCTCGCTATCGTTTGTTACCGTCGATAAACTTGTTTGCGGCTTGAATTCAGATTACTGCATTATTGACATACCATCGTCAAAGGTTTCCAACATTGTACTACCAGGGACACATTCTCATTCTTCTTTTACTTCTGTTGGAATTTCGTATATTGGGATGGGAATCGGGGGACGATCGCCGACACCTCATGCCACTGCATTACCCGACAAATCTGCTTTGCTTGTTAAAGATGTAACGTCTCAATTCATTTATCAGACTGGTGATTTGATTTTGGATCGACCTGGATTGTCATTAACTACGCCAGTTGAACATCTTGGTTATTCATATCCATATGTCCTCACAGTTTTCCCAAAGACAATTGAAGTACGAAATCCAGCTACAGCATCCTTGCTTCAGACGATTGAAATTACTGGAGTTAAATCTATTTATTTTGGAAAAGTGACCTACGCTGCTACAACAAACAGTATTTATCGACTTCAAGGTACAAATCTCCAGCAGCAAGTGTCAAACCTTGCTGAACGAGGACACTTATCTGAAGCTATATCAATATTGGAGGCTATTGATTCAGCATACATTTCTAGTAAGCCCGAACTATTACGTGAATTCAAAATTAAAAAGGCAAAAGAAATGTTGACAGTGGAAAAAGATTTTGAAAAGGCTTTAATACTATTTTCCGAAGTCTCAACTCCACCTGAAAAGGTTGTCCAGCTATTCCCTAAGGAGATATCTGGTACAGCAGAGGACCTGATTCGTTATACCAACAAAATTTCGCAGAATGCTTCTTCAACAGCAAATGAATTATTAACAAGATCTATTCCAAGAAAAAAGAAAGGTAGAACTGCAACTCCTCAAGCTGGAGACCATAGTAATACTGTTTATTCACCCGAAAGCGATCACGAAGAATCTGAATCCTCTGCGCAGATAGATTCTTCAAAGGATAAAAAGGAAAAACAGGACAAAAGTGAATGGACTGAAAAAGAGCTTTCAACCGCTATCCGATATCTTGTTAATTATCTTGCAGATACCAGAAGAAAGATCAGCTTATTATCTTCACATCAGGTTCCACAAAAACAAACTGACACTACAGGAGAAACAAGTGGTAACGAGTCAGAAGAGTCTCAAAACACGCAAACTTCTGCCATTGAAGCCTTATCTGCTGCAGAGCCGACCGAACATGATGAGCCAATAATAAGTAATGGAGTTATCTTGACTCGTGATATATTTGGTGATTTAAAACAAGCAGCTGATTTAGTTGATACCACTATGTTCAAGGCCTACATTATACAATCTCCAGCTCTTATTGGCCCTCTACTTCGTATCCATAATCATTGTGAACCAGAAACAGTGAAGACCATCTTATCTAATGCAGGAAGATGGAGAGAACTCATTGATTTTTATTTTGGGAAAAAACTGCATCGGGAAGCATTAGAGCTCCTTAAAACACTAGCTACATCTGAATCGCCTTCTGATAGTCATCTTCATGGACCTGAGCCAACAGTACAGTATCTTCAGCGACTCAATAACAAGTACATTGATCTTATATTTGAATTTGCACGACTTCCAATTGAGATGGATGAGCAGTTTGGCGTTGAAATTTTTCTTGAGGAGTCCACAGAGTCTGAATCACTGGACCGCACTAAAGTTTTGGTGTTTTTGGAGTCCATTTCACGTCGGTTAAGCATTAAATATCTGGAGAATTTGATTTTTGAGAAATCAGAAGAAAATCCATATTTTCACACTGCTCTTGCCATATGCTATATCAAGGAGCTGGGTGTAGCTGCAAAATCAGCTAATGAGAAGCAGAGTTTGCCGTCAGAGTCTTCATCTTCATCAACAGACTTGGAAAATGCACTACCAACTAGCCTGTTGTTGAATCAAAAGAAATTTGGACAACAATCATCAGCAGAGGCAGCGGCTGCCATTGAAACCAAGAGAAGTCAAGAAGAATATTCGGAGGGCATTTTTAACCGTCTTGTAACGTTTTTGGAAGATCGAAACTCAAAGTACAGACTTCAGCGAGTATTGTCGTCATTACCTTTACGCAACTCGGAATGCATACCAGAAGAAATTGAAGTTAAAGCGATTTTGTATGGCCGTCAAGGTGAGATACGTAAGGCTCTGATGATATATACATTTTCTTTGAAAGATGACTCTAAGGCTCGAGCTTTTTGTTCCAAGTTGTGTGAAGAAAATGCAAAGCTGGGGAATAAGGCGTTGCATACTCTTATGGCTCTATATCTTACACCGCCAACCTACCGAGAGATTGATGATGAGGAAGAGGTACATGTTTCACGAAGTCGTAAAGGCAGCCCTACAGAAACTGAAGAGTCAAGCTTGTCAAGTGATGCTGAAAAGGACTCTAAATCTAAACACCCAAAACAACGTTTGGACTTGGCTCTCGATTTGCTTGCAACTCAGGGAAGTCGAATGTCTGTGGTTGAAATAATCAACACTTTGCCCAGCGACACCAAGATTCATGATATTGGAGTTTTCTTGACTTCTCAAATTCGAACCTTGAGAACATCTTGGAACAACACTCAGTTAGATTCGGCTCTTCGTAAGGTCAACTTGGTCAAAACTCAGGAGGCACTTTTGACTCTGCAACAAAGGTCTATTACTATTACGCCTATTAAGACATGTAAGGTGTGCTTCAAGAGATTAGGCCAATCCGTTATTTCTGTTTTCCCAGATGGCACAGCAATCCATTATGGCTGTGCTAGGGCATATCAAACAATACTTGATGATGTCAAGAAACGAGATGAAGAAGAAAAACGAAAGAAGGAAGAAGTTATGAAGAGGAGCATGAGCAAGAAGGCAACTGGGGATGGTACTGGTACCCTTGGGGATGTGGAGGTTGCATACGGCTAGTTATGATAATTTTATATATACAATAGAATAAATAACCTTTGTAATTTTTTTTTGTTTTAAACCATTTAATAAATAGATTTACAGTTTTTACAGTTTGAACAATCTGTAAGTTGATACCAAAACCATATTTAAAAAAGTATATAACCAGTTGGATGGGGGTTAACGGTGAGTCTACTAAAGAACTACGGATGATAACTCATAAATACTTGTTTTATCTTTATTACAAGTTGGTGATGTTCGTATATGAGACTCGGGGGTTTCTTGGATGTTACTATATGAATGTAACCTAAATATATTGTTGGGTTGGAAATTTTCTTGGCAAACCAGGTAACTAGCTAGTTTACAAAACAGCGGAACAATTGAAACAATTGAAACAATCGAAACAATAGGAGGTATTTTATTTTATTCGTCTCCGGTCTCCAGTCTGAATTTAAGCAAAACATACTAAAAAAAAATTAGGAAAAAAGTTCAGCGAGACCAAGGAAGGTGAGCTATAGATAATACCACGTATCGATATGCCAGAGAGGACGATTTATGGGACATGATAAAACATGATTATCCAAGGTGCTGGCGATAGCTGAAGAAATACACAATAGAGAAGTAACATGAAGAATATCCAAGAGGACAAGAAAGACCAGACATTCCCAAATATGATGTTAAGATTAGACTGTTCATGAATCATACCACCCATGGTCCATATTGATCAGGTGTAATCCGCCGTAATACACCCAGCAGTACCGCACGTGATTGGAAATATTGACGCGGCATCTCACTGATGTGGATGTGCACTAGAAGCGGCCAGTAACCAGGTAAGTGGCTCATTTTACGACACGCAAGGCGATGATGCTAAGGAGGGACGTGGTAAAAACACAGAACAGAAGCTTGGGATTTCAAGTAGCAAAAAGCATCGACCCTGTATCACGACGTGTCACAACGTATCGAAACGTATCACAGGGTCTAGAGCAACCAGCGATACAAACGATTGCTGGCGCGCCATCGAGTCTGGCACAAGCACAAAGTGGTGATATAATGGCTAAGCGCGTGTGTATGTATGCACTCATGTATGTGGGCTCTTACTAAGCTAGTCCACCTTGCAAAATTACATAAACCGAGTTTTTTTTGGACAACTCTTCCTTTTCCTTTCCATTCTAATTTCGTTTTCTTCCTCCTTTTGTTTTTTCTCGCTCTTCTGAGGTCGATTGTCTCGATATATTCCTTTATATCTCTTTTATCAGCACCACAATTTCGTCATATCTGCGCTTCTCATCTCTTATCAGCTACAGTTGATATATAACTGTGCTATATATATAATCTTGTTATATCTTTCGAGACCCCTTTTATAACTGGACATTCTCTCATTTTCTTTGAATGAAGCTTGTCTGAATACGATTCAAATCTACATTGCTCAACTCGACCGGTTGACCTGTTTTGCCAACTGATTACCCGCCCCGTATTTAAAAGTTCTGCTGCATTTCCTCGTATCCCTCAACCGAACGGCTTGTCTTGCAAATCCCTCAACCTTCATTATTGCCTTCAGCAACACATATTATACTTTTCCCTAAAATGCCGCCTGCTGCACAGCCTGAGGTTCAGCCTGAGGTTCAGGATACATACAGAACGCCAGCTATCTTGATGGGCCCGACTATCATTTTGGCTGTTCTGTTATCACCGATCCTCGCCATTGTCTTTTTAGTACACCACATTGTCAATACCATTCGAAAACGAGGCAACCAGGACGAACCAGCTCAGAATTCCAACACCCACGAGTACCCTCTCTTTTGGAACGTGGATATACCTTTTTTCAGAGAGTTTATCTACGACTGCCTACGGCGCTCAAAGCTCGACTTTTCAAAGTACCTGAATGAGGAGGAAGTCACGCCAAAGAACCCCAAGATACTATCCTTAAGAGATCAGATGATAAAGGACCGCATGGTCAGCGTTAATAGATTACTTACCGGAAAAGGGTTCATTACAGCTATGGACATGCTATTTGATGAAGATGAAGAGATTCAAAAGCGTGGGGGATATTTCTATGCTTTGGTTTTACATACCCGAGATATTTTGTGGGACAAGGCCAAGAAGTATGGGTATGGATACGAAAATGAGACTGGGGAGTTATTACCTTTATGTTGGTTTCGAGCATTTTTAAAAACTGGACGGACTAATTCCGACTGTCTTACTATTTACGAAGTCGACTCAATGTTCCCAGAGATGGAGATTGAAGAGGCCAAAGTCAAGGCAGAAAAAATTAAAAAGGAGCTGGAGAGAAAACGAGATTCAAGCAGGGCCAAAGACAATTTATTTGAACCTATGAATCCTCAAACCTCTCGTAGACCTGAAGCAATGGTATCGAATGAACCTGAGCAAATTCAGGGTCCTGAATCGACTAACGAGGAGCATATCCCAGAAGAAGAAGGCAGTAATGCTCCAGCTGAACAAGTCACCGATTCTATTCCACACGCCCAATTACCAGCATTTCCTATTGTGAACCCACATATTGCCAGCATTATTGAAACCGAAGATCGCCTTTATAGTTCCAATCGAAGTGCTAGATCCAGTCTTGACCTTGAAAATCATCGACACTACCATTCATCTTTATCCAACCTTCATCATCGACCCAACATGTCTCGCCATCCTTCGACTTCCTCGTTTTTCTCCACAGTCACAAACATGGCACACGTCCTGACGAATTCACTTGTTGCCACCCCTCGTGCATCTATTGAATTACCCGATCTTGAGCTCCAGAAAGTCGAAGAAGCACCCATGAATAAGGAGCGGCTTGACCAAGCTAAACACCTTGCCCAAGTGGCGCAGCAGCCAAAATCTGCAGAGCCGTGTGAGGAAGAAGAAGACATTTGCCCTATTTGCCTTGACGTTTTGGACCAGATGGTTGAAGAAGAGACGTTACCTCAAGATGATGCCAATGATGCTGATGTTGAAACTACCAAAACTGAAACTGATCTCTCAACTCAACCAACTGAATCTACTTCATCACCATTATCTCCCTCTACTCTTGTCAGTGACACTGAGTTCAAGGGTCATGTTGACAACGAGAGAGTTCCAAATTTAGTAGAATCCGGCCGACAGAATAATTTTGAATCTTTAGTTGGTAGAGAGCCGAAGATTCCCAGGAAACAGAAACTTCGGGTTCTGACTTGCTCCCACATCTTCCACAATGAGTGCATTTTCGACTGGCTTACACAGGAAAAGGGAAGTTGCCCACTCTGCAGTAGAATCCTGATTAATGACATTCCTGCCTCTGTCTTAAACTCTCAAGCGGGCTTAACTTATTAAAAAAAAAAAAAAATTAAGCAATGTTGGTAAATTTGAAGTGTCTCAAATTAGTTGGAGAACGGCTTCAAACCACTTTGCGGCACACCATGACAAGAACGTTGAAACAATATTCAATCCTTAATTATTATTTTTTTCCCCATCAAATTTTATTGTTTGTTGTTATTCAATTTTTTTTTTTTTTTTTGTTTAATCATTTGTTATGTTTTCCACGATTGTTTGCTTGCTTTTTATTTTGTAATTATCTGGGTTTTTTTATTTATTTTCTTTTCCTGACGAACATGTACTTTCTTTAATTCATTAATGAAAATAATCTGAACATAACTTGCTATTTGTTATAAATATCACAAGACGGAAACAAGTTTAAAGAAGAAGCAGAGATAATAATAGTAAGGACTGGGGTCAGCACAATAGCGGGATGATGCAGCAGGTGTCGATGAAGAGTCACGGGAGCTTTATATGGAACAAAATCTGGGGAAATGGAAGCCATCTAAAGATCAACTCTAGCCGTTTTGAAAAAAACTTTGTAGGCACTACTATCAAGAATATATTATCAAGTTGATATGTAAACAGTGATTACAATAGCTCTGTCAGTCTTTTTCTTGTCCCGTTTCTTTTGCAAGTTTTTCATTCTTCAGTTTCTCAACGTAGTATATACATTTCATCCTTTATTGAAAGGCTGTCGTCGTTTCTTATATTAATTGTTCTAAAATAGGGTTTTATGTTATTTTATTTTACTTTTGGCCTTTTCCCAAATTTCCATTTTAGCTTCTTGGTTCAATCTTAGGCGACCTAAGACCATTTAGTATACCCTTTTTTGGCTCTGCATGTTCCGAGCTTCCTTTCGACGGAGCTGCATTTGGTGAATTTGTTGCTGACGAAGAATTTGTTTCTTTATTCCCTGTCGAGCCCTTCAAAAACGAGCTGATATTTGCTGTAAAGTTGCCCGAGCCACCGCGCCCAACATGAAAGTAAGGCGAGGCTTTGGCCTTTTTCTGCTGGACCTCGATCTCGGTCAGATACTCACTGGGCGAGAGTGTCGGGATCTGGCTGATGGGCACTTGGTTGCCGGCGCCTCCACGACCCGTGTGCACCTTCATTTGTGGAGACGAGTAGTGCTGGATGGGTGCCGGCTCGTTGTTAGTTTCCTTGGCGCTGAGGTGAGGCGAAAAGTTGCCAAAGCCGCCGCGTCCAGTTAAGACCATGGTATATATGTATATGTGTATGTGTGAATGTGTGAATTTGTAAATGTGTGTGTGTGGTGGTGTAAAAGTATGAGTCAAGAAGAAAAAGAAGAAGAAGAAAAGATTTCAAGTTGAAGATCTTGTCATGAAAATGCCAAGTGCCTGTAGCCATTGATATTGTCTAAAAGCAGGTGAACATTTTGTTATGTAAGTAGGAAAATGTATGTGTGGGGAACACTGGTCACGTTGTTTGACGCGATATCACATGGCATTCGCGTTTGGTCCTCGTATATCAAAGTCCCATTATGATTTAGACCAAAGTCCCCCGGCTTTTTAACAGAAATTTGATGAAATAACACACATGTTATTTATTAAGGTATTATGTGTATATAGTATATATTAACTGTGGTTCATAATCATAACTAAAAACAGAAAACAAAATCGTAAAGATAAAAGCAGTAAAACATAAAAACAGGTCTAAAAATTATATGGAATTAATTTGAATTTTTTTTTTATTTTGGAGTGAAAGTCGGGCCATCACTTATTAGCTCATCGTCGTCATAAAAGGGGTCTCAAGTATTTGTATCATGGTGGTGTGAATTAATGTTTGGACGCAGGCAGATGTTTGTTCTTTTAAATTCGTTCTTCAACAACATCGTCAATAGGCTTCATGCGAGGCGAGGAGTGGGGTCTAAGTCTAGGAGAAAGAGCGGCAAGACGGGGAGAGAGCGCAGCTAAAAGTGGAGACTTGGTGGAGTGGATTCCAGCCTGGGAAGTGCTGCTAGTGGTAGGGCGAAGGGCAGGAGATCTGGAGACGGAAGAGTCTCTCTTGTGGTTACCAGCACCACCACGGCCAGCGGCAACGTGGGGAGGATCGTAGGCAGCGTGGCCAGCCTGGACTTCAGTGAGGTATTCGCTGGGAGTAACAGTGTGAACTTGAGAGGGCTGGACAGTGTTTCCCGATCCACCACGGCCGGTGCGGACCTTTTCGTTCTGGGGGTGGTAATCAAGGGTCTCTGTGGGCTTCAAGCTGGGGGACTTGGGAGTAATGTTGGGGGAAAAGTTGCCAGCACCACCACGGCCGGCAAAGAAAGGGCGGGGAGAATTGGGGGTAGAGTTGGTCATTGGTTATTGGCTATTAGTTACTTATGGGTATAGTAATCTCTGACTGAGTATGTCAATTAAATTCTCGTATTAAACTGGGGTTGAGAAAAAAGGGAAAAAGGAAAGAAGGAAAGAAAGAAAAAAGGATGGGAGGAAGGGTCTTTATATATGTTGAGATTTTGACTCATCAAAAGCATTGGCGTACATAGTACTTTAACAGTCTTGGTCATCTGTCCTAATTCGCATATCCGGTACAGCAATCAAAATCATAACAAATCCGCAGCTGTCAAACAGTCTCATAGCACCAACAGTCTTTTTGTTATCATATCTGCCGACATCCCAGGACTATATTTCGATGAAAACAAAATTTCTTCTGTATTATTACGAATATAACCCTCATTTACACCGATTTGTCATTTTACCAGGTCAAAGGAACAAAACCCAATATGGGTTTCTAAAGCCGTTTGTGGTAGGATTGACGCTTTGTCACGCGTTGGCTTGAAAAATTTTGCACTTCTTCCAAATAAATAAAAAAAAAAAAAAAAAAGTCAAAGAAGCCTCTCGTCATGGTTATGAAAATAAGAAAAAAAAACGGGAAAAATTCTCTCTATCATTATGAAAGTATCGGCCTTCTACGCTGCCAATCTCACAGCAACAAGATTTTGATCATATTCTCATACATTTGTATATTACAGTTACCTTCCAATTGCTAAAAACAGTGGCATCGTTCAGCTCGTTCCCTTGGGTCGGATCCTATCTCGGAACTCTGCGCATGCAATTTGAATCCTTTTCAACTCCAAGTCATTCCTGCAGCACTTTGACTTTGGCGACCGGTACACGGCTGCCGATAACAGTGACGCTTTAGGATTGAGCTGGTGTTTGCGTTGTTTCTACAGTACATGAAGCCAGACAAGAATCGCTATCCTCCATAATTCTTGCTGTCAGATGTTATCGATAAGACCTATCGATAGTTGCCTTTCCGTAAATTACTGCGTATCAGTCTTATCGATAAGTTTTGTCTGCGCAGACACAAGGTTTGATTGCTCTTAGATTCTTCCGGAGCTGCTTGTGGGGGATTAAGTCAATCTTGGTACGTACACGTGATTCATTTTAGAGGGGATTCGGCTCTTACAAGCGTCAGATTTCGCTCATATATTTTAGTCATATGAAATCAATATGTTCATTTGTTCTTGATTTAAAGATTTAAAGATTTTTTTGAGCCATTATTCTTGCAAATAGCTTAATTTCGACCTTATTTCCCTCTACAACCGTATTTAGTGTCAGAAATGACGTTGCGACGTAACTGTTAGTTTTTCCAGAAGTTACAAGATATTATTTAATGTTGGCTCTTGGAAACAGTATTAAACTTGTTAATAATTAAAAAAAAATAGGTGGAAGTGGAATCTTTTAATACAATTGCATTTTTAATATATGTTTCTCCACGTGATTAAGCAATGGAATCAGGATGCTATAATGGTTTTTTTTTTTTTTTTTTTTAGATTGTTGTAAAGCTTTACAGCAGGAAGTAGCTACTTTGTCAATCTACGTCTTTTGAATCTTATTGTTATTTGCTTGATACATTCTGCGTATTTGCAGTTTTGTTTTTAAAATTATCCAGTAAACTTGATCACTTGAAACCGATAATCAGCTTGTAGTCATGCTTGTATCTAATCTTATGAAAGGACTCTTACCGAAATAAATGCTAATGCCATAGAAGTTGGGCAACTCTGGGAAATTTATAATGATAACACACAGTGAAGTAGTCACTCGTAGATCATACAAAATATGATTAAACTATAACACAATATGTAAAGGAACCTCGAAATCAGGAAATTAGTTTTTGCCAAACAACCTGGTTCCACCAAATTGTTTCCTTTTATAACATTTTTGATTTTCTCGCTTTGATTCATAACCTCAAAGAGATACTCTCTTTAAACCTGCACATTACATATTTTTTACATATTGACTTGAGCAATTGATCTTTGCGTTATCACATCATGGAAGCAGCTACAGATTTTATTTTGAAAGGTTTGCGACTGGGAAAGGGTGAAACTAACAACTACCAACTACTGCCACTAAATAATCGAAAAGACAAACATCTTAATAACCCTAATTTCAATACCAAATCAAAACGTATAAGCACAGATAATACTGAATGGAGTATAAATGACCCATCAAGCGATCCATATGAATCGGCTAGTATCAAAGACAGGTTTGACATCAGCGAGACCTACCTGAACGATGACCAAGCTGAGGAGGAAAATAAAAGGCCAAGCCAAATATTTGGCTATGAAGAAAGTAGTAGCAGCAGTGATGATTCTATCAACATTGAAACAGGGCTTACCAAAGATTCCATAATGTTGGATGACTATTCAACTCAAGTGCACCAACCTCCAGCTCAACCGCCAACTAATGTTCAAAAATATTGCGCAGACTTCAAAGCCTGTGCACAAATCTATAACCAATTCAAGTCTCAAATCCATAACATCGACACCAACATTACATTACTCATGAATACAGTTGGCGATGCTAATCTAAAACGAGCAAAGCTGCAACGAATATATTACGACTTTGGTCTGACGCATTATAATGAACTCATGAGCACAGAAGAGCAGTCAAAGCTACGGGAGCTAAGAAACGACACAAAAGTTTGGATATCGACAATAATGAGGCAGCTTGTGGCGGCAGATGAGTGGATTGCTGGAATCTTTGACCAACGGTTAAGAAAAAGACTTGTTCAGAAAAGAAATATAAAAAGACAAAAATATCGACAAGCAAGTATGGAATCTAAAAGCAAAGAGACGACAGCAAAAAAGAAACAAATTTGGCATCTACGGTTCTTTTTTCCAACTCCCAAGAGAGATAATCCAATTGTTAGTCAAACTACTGAAGATGATCGGCATGGCATTAGTCAGAACAAGGGTAAAAAAAAGATGGAGGACTATTTCCAAGCTAGGTTGAACGATTCTAGAAATAGGTATTTTTTAATTCTAGGCCAATTAAGGCAAGATAATAAAGATACTTGTGACAAGTATACCCAATTCATTGCATCAAATTATAAGCTGTGTAAGTATAATAACCTTTCTTTAGGGTTTCACAAGATGCTAACCATTTTTTAGTAAATCCAAATATCACATCAAAGGACACTCGTATATTCACCTCTAATGTCAACAAATCTATCATGATTCCATTAGCTTACGCGGAACGGATAATTAAGTATCAGAAACAGCATCTTGGTTCTACAGATAGCTCAAACGGCTTTGAAGATCTTCCAACTTGCGCAAGAACTTGTGTTTCATCCGATTCTTCTAATTCATCGAGCTCGCCTTTCTCTTCCACAACCCCAAACACATCACCATCATTGTCTCCCAAAATAGATTTCAAACCCGAGTGTGATGCATCATTATCGACATCAGCACCTTCAATTCAGATTGAAAGTGAGTCAAAAAAGAACCTCTCGCTTTTGGACTGCCCATTAGCAATTCGTCGCCTGGCTATTGAAATTCAGTTTAGACGTCGAGATTTGCATGCGCTACTGGAAATAACGGCCATGATTTTCAACATTCTTAACGGGCCACTCAAAATTAATCTAAGCTTGACTAAGATGTATTCTCACAGGCGCATTCCTAACGATGGGTATACTGGAAATTGTGCAGTCAACACAATTCAAGATCTGGTGAATGAGCGAGAGCTCGGGTTGCAAAAGGATCAAACATACCGCGACTTTTGTTTCTGGATAGAGAATAATGAAAGCGCAGTCAATAATTCCGAAAGCTTGTTTAATGAATTTTTTCAAAAAATTAACGGGGAATTTTCAAGCACACTAGACTCAATTGACAATGATGAAGAATCAGGGTATGAAGAAGATAGTGACCAAAGTGGCAGCTCAGATAATGATGTAAATAAGAATGCTCATGAAGATTCGGAAAACTCGGAAGATTTAGATTATGAAGACAGGAATTCTTGTTTCTATTGGCGGCAGATGGACCATTATGCCAAATTCAAGGGTAACAGAACAGAAAAATCTACACAACTAGTGTCCCAACAAGCCAAAGAACCCGATGAAAATGCAGGGAAACTTGAAAGATCAGGTCAACTTTTGGTTAATGGAGCAATTGGAGTCAGACGTACCATTCAATCATTTATTACCAACCCACTGTCATCACTACCATCCCACTCACGCCGTCGATACCATTATGAACGACTTCATAATCGTCGGTTTCATAGAGGAAGGGGTAATATAAACGAAGGCAAGGATTCATTGATAGTAAATCTTTTAGCCAGGGTGATAATTCCATTTGTATCCAAACAGAAACACCGCCACACCCGTCACAGAATTAAAAGACTGGTTGCGCAGGCTAAAGTCATCTCGTTGGTATTTATGCCAGTTCTTGGGCTTTTTTTGACCGTTTTGTTTATCTGGGCATGTTCAACGTACTTTTCTAAGAAAAAGTAAAGGTTTACCATACTATTCCCTATTTACTTGGTATGTTTGCTTGTATAAGAACATTTGTAAATTGAATGATACTCGCCTGATATTTTTTCCAAAGGCCCTGAAATCAAACCCCGGAAGGAATCAACTAGTTCCGGAAATCGAGAAATTTGGAGTTAAAGTGTATAAATATGGATTAATTTCCTTCATCTTTTGCTTTTGCTTTCTTTTCGTGCCCTGCCAATCTTGTTCCATACATCACCTTGTGAATTGGGGGTTTAACCTGCTGTTAACGTTATTGGTACCGAAATACTCTGTTCCCAGCACGTGACGGTAGGGTGTAGCAAATAAATGACATTGCATTACATGGTTATGTAACTTTTACATAATCCATTATAAAAATCATTCCACCTGTGTGGACCACCAAATTTGCAAGACGTGATTGGCTCTAGGTAATATGGGCCAACCTTCCCAGTGGTGGTCTCGGAGTGTCACCACCTTTTTTTTCCACTCTTTTTTTCCTTTTTCCTTTTCTCGTTTCCCTTTTGCTTCTTCTTTATCGCCATTCAAGCATCCAATATCTGCTTAATCAGACTCTTTTTTTAAAAATCACTTCATTCATTTCATAATCAACAATGCAGGCTTCTAGAATTCTTCTCAACGCTGCCGTAAGTATCCTTGCTCCTTTGTGGTAGAAAGGAGTGACAAAATCTTTGGTGGAATCAGGATGATGCAATAAAGATAAGATTGGGAACGAGAGACGAGATGAACATTTTGTGTGAATTATCTGTAATTTTTGTTGGCTGAAGCGGTATAAATTGTATTTTTAAACGGTTGAATACTCGACAATAGTTGATTGCTTAGACTACACCAGCTTGCCCAATTAGCAATTTGCCAAATCCCGAAATTGCTTTCAGTTTGGAAACTACTTTCATGAGTATTAGCAAGAGAATGGCTGCACAATCTTGTATTTGGTCCCGAAATTGAATATGAGTTGTGAGAAACTAGCCGGCCCAATTAGCCTTTGAACACAACAACATGGACAATGCTAAACTAAGCAATAGTCGTTGATACCATTATATTGCGCGTTCAATATTCAGCATCTTGATTTCACCGAATATTATTAAGAAACACGTCTGAATCATTCATATGCTAACAAGTTTTCTGTTGCTATAGAAGTCAGCCGACAAGGGTAAAAAAATCCCTGTTGAAGTTTACCCACTTTTCCTCGTTTCCGGCATGGTTGTCATTGGTGCTGGTTACAATCTTTACAGAAAGCTTACCTTTGGTGATCTCCGTGTCTCTCGCCAAGGCAAGTCTGCTGAAGGTCACTAAGTTACATTAACTTTTTTTTACATTTGAAACGACATTAAGCATTCTCGATTCTGAATGAATTAAACTTGACTGATACTGCAACTCATGACTATTCACATTATTTAATAAAAATTACTTGATTTACAAAAAAAGATTAACAAATCTATAAAGCATATTGCCTATACTCACTTTTGGTTTTGAATATATCTTGGGAAATTGATTTGGGGACTCTAGCTCAGTGTTCATGGATGACAAGGTGGAACAGGACTAGGACCTTTGTTTATGATTTTTACCAGGTGAACTAATTACTGGGCTGAGGTTGGGTTGGTCTCTTGGATTGATATGAGACGTAGAATGACAGGATTATTATTTATTTGGTGTTAATTGTAGTTGTAATACTTAGAACTAGGGATATGTTTTTATTGACCCCAAATTGCCTTTTTCTTGTCCAAAGTTTCCAAATCAATCCCATTTCCCGTAGTATTGTTATCATCAGCTTGGTCTTGATTTTCATTTCCTGAGACAGCGGAAGTGGACAAGGAGGACTCGTTTCCTAGTTTTATGCTGCGACGGACCCGTAGCGGTTTATCAAGGTACTCAAACCCGTCCATGTTGTCAATTGCCGCACTGGCGTCGTCTTCTGTTTCGTACTGGATGTCGGCAAAGCCTTTGTTACGGAGGCTTTGGCTAGTCAGCGTTTGTGAGTGATTGGTATTGCTTTGATCATCCTGGGAATCAGGAGTCTGTTTGCGCGTCAGAGATGCATTGTCGTAAGGTAGAGACACGCTGGTGATGGGCCCAAACGGAAGAAACAGCGAGTGTAAATCGGATTCGCTAACACGAGGGTCTATATTGGCTATAGAAAGGATTTTATAAAGAAAATGGGCAAATGTGGTTAGATGAATGTTGACGGAGAGCAAGAAAAGGTAGAATGGAAAAAGATGAAAAAAGATAGGAAAGGCTTACCTACGTGGATACGGGATGTTAAACTTGCGTCCATTGTAAATATTATATTAGTAGGAAAATGAGAATAATATGGCCAAGGTATAGTCGAGATGGTTTAAATTATTGAAAAGAAATTGCTAGGTCGCGTGATTGTTGCATGATTTCTGCGTGACACTCACATGACTCAGGATGTCACATGTAGGCTGTGACATTGCAGTCGTATTACAAAGAGAACCATTCAGTATAATGTGATTCCACGTGCAACCGTGAGATGTGGAGTGAAATCACGCGGGAATCACCAAAAAAGGACGGAAGGACAAGAGGAACAAAAACTGCTCAGCGCTGTTATCAGATTAAGCATCGTTGATCTCTTAATGATCTCTTAACAAGGTTGTGGATAGTAAAAAAAAATAGATATAAGCATTAGATAAAACAATAAGTTACAGTCATGTTGATCATGTTGACGAGAATGACAAAGAGAACGACCCATGATCTGTCAGACTAAGAAGATAATAAGATAATAGCAAACGCAGGAGCACACGGGTCGCAATCAAATCAAACATATACGCTCAGCGATTTGTAATTTCAAACGCAGTTAGTAATTGCAAGAGGTTTCGAAGAGACCGGACCAAGCGCTGGAATCGCAGAAATCCACTCAAGGAGCATTTCGCATCTTGTTGAGAGAGAGAGATATATCTGCACACACGCACCACCGGCGAAATCAGGTGAATTTAATTTAAGAATACTACGGGAAAACCCAAACACCAAGTACGAGGGCTAGTCAGGCTGGGTCTAGATTTGCGCGCAATTTGTCATCTGTGCGTTGTCTACCAGAAGGTGCTGGAGGATGAGATGAGGTGTAACGGGGAGAACAACGACCAGGTCAATTGGAACCGGATAGAAGTCGGTCGCTCAGAATAGAAGCCTTGGAACAGGATGGAAGTGGGGTGTTGGACGGGACACATGGCATGGTCTTGTAGGATATGGACCATCTGATGCAAGTATCACCGGCACATCTCTGGGAACCACAATCACTACGGCATTCAAGATTGGTAACAAGTCGCTGAGTAAGAGACCCGGCCACTCCGGGCGCGGGCGCCGGCTGAGTAATGGAGGTTGCTGCCTAGAAAGTTTGTCATTGGTGGAGTCGTTTATTTGCTGGAGCGTGTTTCCCAAATTTTGATATAAATACAAACCAAGTCCCATCCTTTCCTTCTCTTTTCCTCTTTTTTTTTTTTTTTCTTTTCTTCTTCTTGACTATGTTTTCATCCAAACAACTACTCTCTACTACACTTTCCGCTCGGCTTATTTCCAAGTCTGCTACTACCACCTTTTCAAAACCTCTAGCTAGTCGCTTTTTTTCATCCACAACTTCCAAAATGACCGTTAAGCCTGTTGGATCTCTTACCGAGTTCAATTCCGCCATCAAGTTTGAGGGCCTTACCGTCGTCGACTTTTACGCCACCTGGTGCGGACCTTGCAAGCAGATTTCCCCCGTCATTGACCGTCTTTCCACCAACTTTACCCAGGCTCAATTCCTCAAGGTTGACGTTGACGCTGCCTCTGACATTGCTCAGGAATACGGCATTTCTGCCATGCCTACCTTTTTCTTTTTCAAGAATGGCGAGAAGATTGGCGATGTTGTCGGTGCCAACCCCCAGAAGATCCAGGCTTTCATCTCTGCCAATGCCTAAATTGTATAAAGCATTGTGAATATGACATGAAATGAACCCGACCCCCTTTTTTACGATGAAACTGACTCAAAAAATACTCGATTACCTCGTTGATTTTAATTTATTGATAACCCCGCTTGATGATTATTTTAATGTAACCTGTTAATATACAAGAATCTATATTAAAAAAAGTACCTTTATGAAAATTTGAATGATGATTTATGGGATCAAAGGAGATGCTTGATTTGTTCATGTGCGTGCAGAACGGAAGAGGAGACATCTACATCTAACTCACACACGCACATTTCTTTCACACAATGATCTGTAAGGCTTTCCCACATGAAAGCACACAATTTGCAATTTATCGGAGTTTTTTCAGCAAGTTGCGGTTTTGTCCGCCACCTTTTGAAACGCTGTGAACTTGTCGCGCAGAGTGCTGAACGCAATACCGGATCAAGTACAATGTTGTTTATTAAGAATAGTAAGGCCATATGCAATTTGGTTTGTAAACATGCCCAGTTTAATGGATATCTAATGAATATCTAATGGACAGCAGGTTCAGACAGCATGTGATTCGTTTGTAGTTTTTGACATCTAGATCCATCGGCTACTGCTGCTGGGACTGCTGGAAGGATCTAGGCACTGTCACATGGGGCGCGCTGGGGTGTAGCACTGTCCGTGCCGTGCTGTCCAAACAACTATCCTTCGGAATTCGGGCTTTGCCCAAACCCTGGACTCGTCCAGCACAGAAAGCACATCATCGCTACGCTGCAATTCCACGCCCACTAGCCCTAATTTCTCTCCTGGTTTCGCGCTCCAGCACAGCATTTTATCCGAGGCTTTTATTTTTATTTTTTTCTCTATTCCATCTCTCTCCCTCTCTCACTCTCGCTCTCACCCTTTCAATCCTTTGGAAAATCTCGGTATTATAAAACCACAATATAATGACAGAGTTTCGTTGCGCCGCACAGATTCGTTATTGATTGGTGTGGGCCCAGGTTTGTAATCACTAGTCTAGTTGCTCTTGGTTGCCCCCACCAACAAACACTGGCTACTAATCTTATGGTGATATGGCAAGGACTAACTCCTCCAGAGGTTTTACCAAAAGATGCTAATCTCTAGAAAATGCATGTTCTGTAAACTATATGTAAGCATGTCGAAATTTGAATTCACGGGTGTTTGCTAGAAAAGTAATTTCCTATAAACGTAATATATTCATTCTTATCATTGTGGATAATACTTGATATACCTGGTTCTATTCTAAACATGTCCACCTGGTTGATCATCCTTGGTTCTTGGTTCTTAATGGCTTTATACCTTTTATCAGTATACCAGCCTATATTGACGGTCTATATTGGAATCTGTCAAATATACTCCAAACCATCCAACTCAGCGGCTCAGCCATTACCCCATAATTACAAATCAAGCCTACAGATCGAATCCTTGTCCAGCAAAGTTCTGGATTACTATTACTATTAGTATTAGAGTTCAGGTCATCATTTATTAAACTGGTTTGTAAAACACCAAAAACTTAAATAAAACACATGTATAAAGTATATAATAAATAAAAAACAGTAATATCAATAAAATCACTACATACCATTTAATCACAAATCATCTCTCCTAAACTGCTAAAACCCTTACACTTCCATCTCCGTTACCGTTTCCATTGCCATTGCCATTCTTTCCACTGTTTGGCACCTGATGTATGTTCTGGAGAGTCTCAGACTCTGTGGCCTGCTGTTGTTCCATACGCCGTTGTCTTCTTCTCAACGCTGCTTCCATTTTCTGCTTTTCCTTCTTTTCGCGTGCAGTCACCCGTTTTCCCTTCTTTTTACTGGTATCTGTGGCATCAACTGCCTGTGAGCCATTTACCTCATGTGCTACGGAAACTGGCTCAAAAGGCTGTATGGGCGAATCAACTGCAATTGGTGTCGACTCTATATTCTGGGCATCAAGCACTGAATCAATGGTTATATTGGTTGGGTTGGCCAGTTTAGACAAGTCGCGTTTGTTGGTAAAATGATTGAGAGACGATGACCTTGGTGGGACTTGGATAGTTGTTTGTTGAGCTTGATCCAAAGGTGGAATTGGAATTGCTGAATGTGCTGTTCTTTTACTAGGCTTAGAGCCTTGTGACATTAAAGAAATACCGTAAAGTTCCGGTGCCTCAGCATGAAGCTGAGCTTGTTGTGGTTGGGGTATAGCAGTAGCCGGAACTTGGAATGACGGCTGTTGAGGAGTGTGAACAATCGGTGAAAACTGTTGGTTTGACAATTCGGGAGAATCAACGGCAATAGAGTGTTTTTCAGAATGGGGACTAGATTTATTCCTGTTATCCAAATGTGATTGAGCACCTTGTGCTTGTGCTTCCATAGGAAGTGGAGGCAGCGGCTTTTCTAAATCACTACTCATAATGCTTAACCGTTTCTGGCTAACAGGCATATGGGAGCCATCAGACCCTATAGACCTACCGGAATCGTGTTCATCTCCAGATATTGCTGACATTCTGGTTGGACTTGCAAGATCAACAGGAGCCTGAACTGTTTGCCCGACCGGTTCAATATTGAGCAAAGGTGGAGCAGGAATAGATGCAATACGAGAAGATGAAAGCTTTGCCTTTCTAACCTTTTTCTTGCGCTCCATCTTTTCAGCTCTAACTGTTTGTTCTTGTTCTTGCTCTTGCTCTTGTGCCTGTTCTTCCCTTGTTCCATCAAACTCATCTGCATTACACAGCATGTACTCCAAAGTGGTATCAAGATTTCCTCCAAAACGGTCATGTAGCACATTTCTCACAGCATTTTCTGATATGTTATACGGTAGCGAGTCAACAATCAAACGAATATTCTCATCCTCCCTAGCTTTCTTTCTTGCGGCTCTCTTTGTCATGACCTTATCCTCCGGGCCTTGATTATAATCGCCAGCAACAGAGGTCAATCTCAATCCAATTTGAGGATGCCCAGTATATGGACCATTCACGTTTCTAACAGAACTATAATGCTCCCAGTAATGGTACGCAATGTGCAATGTTGGTCGATCATTTCCATTTCCTGGCTCAACATCTGGACGAATCAAAAGCGGCTCAGTATCACGCTGGTGAATCAAAATATCGCAATTTCCAGTCCGAGAAAAGGCCACAATTTCAGCCTGGTCGCCAAACGTTCCATCCTTCTTCATCCGGTTCAAGTGTTGTTCAAAACTCTCATCTAGCATAAACATTTCAAATTCTTGAGGGTGCGTAGACATGTACTCAACAGACATGGCGCGTATCTTGCGGTGAGATTTGCCACCGTCGCCAAAGTACTGATCACTCAAAGCTCTAAACAAACAATTACCATCGCCCATCACGTCAAAAGCATAGAGACCGTTACTAGAAAGCGTAGGAAACTCATCTTCGCCAATGCCTTGGTACTCATTTGGTACTTTTTTTTCAGTCTTAGACTTGTGTTTCTTGCCGGATGAAGAGTTTACAGAAGAATCAGCAAAAGAATCGGACACATTTTTGGTGCCAGACTTGTTATTTGTGCGATGTCCTTTGGCCATAAGTTTGCTTTGCTGGATTGCTTGGGCTGCCAAAGTTTCCAACGGAGAAGACAAGTCTGGGTATTGAAGCAGGCCAGATTGTTGATACTTGTTGATATAACCCTCGGCGGAATCAATAGTGCTGACGCTGCGGTGGTGATGGTTGGGGTGTTTGAGTTGGGAGGAAGAAGAGTTGGAAGATGAAGAAGTGTAAGCAGAAAGTTGGGGCTGTGTCACCGACCGAGAGATGTGTGAGGCTGGCTCAGTGCGGGCACTAGTATGTTTGTGAGCAGCTAAAGGAAAGTACTCCTTCGACTTCTTGATGTCTGACACCGGCACAAGATTAGGCAACGATTCAGGCGTGCGAAATGTAGGATCAGAAAGGGGTCGAGGAGAATCGTAAATAGAAGAAACAGAAGTAATAATAGACGCTGTCTCAGCTGCAGCGGTGGCCTGTGCTGATTGATGGAAGTGGTGATGGGAAGTGGTTACGGAAGGGACAGACACCATACGAACAGTAGTATCTCGTAGGTTTTTTTGTTTTGTTTCTAAACAAGAAGAAAAATCAAATTCTGCCTTTTTGGATTCAGACTTTCTGGGCTTAGTGGCAGTGGCATTTTGTAATGCTTGCGGTTTTGTAGAAGCACGGTATCGAGGTTTTGAAGATAAAGACACAGAACGTCCCAAGTTGGCCAACTTATACGCAGGTCTGTCTTCGAAGGTAGTGTGAATCTGAGGTATATTATAACTTTGAATTTGAGAATTGCTGTTGGCATCCTTGTTATTGCAGGATATATTTGTATAAGTCGAGATTTCAAATTTAGAGTTGAGTCCATCTGAAACCTTTGCACTGTTGCCATTACTATCTTTAGAATTTAGTGTTTCATTTTTCAAGTTGCAACTCGAGACTTCAGAAGAGGAATTCCAGCGTGTGCTTAAGCTGTCGTTTGTGTTGGAATTTGACTGATAGCTGTCTCGATCGTAGTATTCATCGTCATCACTTGCCCCCAAACTGCTGACGCTGCTAATATCACGCGCACACCTGAAAGAGTCTGCAATGGAACGAGGAACAAGCTCTTCAGGATTTAAAGTTGAAGAGCTGATGGCGGTGTATGGCCCATGTGCTGGTTTGTAGGTGTAGCTTGTTTTGACTTTTGATGTGATTGGATCAGGCGGAACTAATCCAAGTCCAACACCATTTGGCGCCTGGTAGTTGGAGTAGCTATAACTCTTACTGTGGCCATGGTGATAGGTATATTTGTTAGAAGGATGTCTTGGAACATAGGTCAGAGACGAAGAAAGGGTGTTTCTAAGTTGCAGAGCTGCTGAGTGAGCGGGCATTGTAGACTGGACGCGCCGATGGGTTTTAGCACTAGCCCCAGGAGGTGCCTGATTACTGTGGTTGATTTGATTCATACTACATTCCGAAATTTTAGAATTTTGGGTATTCACTTGATTTAATGAATTGGTTGAAGAGACAATTGGCTGGTATGAAGCTACTGTTTGAGAAGAATAAGGTTTTACTGTAAAAATGGGGTGTGAACTCGACACAGTGGTATCAGGGATTGAACTGACACCAGATTCAGCAGAAACAGGCTGTTTTATGCCAATTTTTGGCTTGTGTTCTTTAATAGTGTCAATGGAAGAAGACTCGGTGTGTGTGGCAAGAGAAGAGCGAGAAGCATGTTGTGAGTTTGTTACTGAAGTCATTGCAAGCTTCTTAACTCTACCAGTGGAAGGTGCTGATGTCGGGGCTGTGGAAGGGGCAGAAATAATTGAGGACGACGAAGTTGAAGAGGAAGACGACGATGGCTCAGAAACCATTAGTGCTGCTGCTTTACTATGTGTCTTTTTAACTCTAGGACCGTTAACTACTGGAGTCCCTTCAACTGCAAGGGACCGCGCATCTCGGGACTCTTTTAAATTACTTTTGTCACAGGAATGCTTTGTCTTCTTTATTTCTTTGACTGAGGAAGTAGATGCTGAACGAGAAAGCAGGTTAGATCCTTTTTTTGAAATTGGAGTGGATGCTGAATTTGATCTGGAGCGGCCGTGCGTATTAGGGTAATATATATTCTGTGGTGCAGGCAATGGGGGATCAGGCACTAGTATCAAACGGTTGTTATCGGCTTGTATGTCTTTTGAAATTGACAATTTTGATCTGTGCTGTTTGAAGTTGATTTTGCTGAAAAATGTCATCTCGTTATCTGGTTCTTTGTTTAAGTAACTAGGCACTTCGTTGTCACGTAAACTAGGTTGAATCGAGTAATGAGCTGGTTTTTTGCTTGATGACCAGAATTGGAAGAAATAGGACATTGGCTGAGAAATATATAAAGTGACAATGAGAAGAAAGATTGATAGAATTTGAAAAACAACTTCCATGCTATAATCAGTTTGGAGTTGCAAGGTTCAAAAATAAAGATAAAAAGTGAATAGGAGGAGTAAAGGGGAAGCTCGAGGCTTATACTATTAGAAATTCCGGCTGATATAATAATTATTTGGCAGGATATGATTATTATCTGCAATAAGATTTGGAGAGTATGAGTAATAACGCTCAGTAGGATAAAAAAGACATGTATACCTAGGAAAGGGTGAAAATGAAAATAAAAACTTGAATCGGGTTTATGGTGGTAGAAAGAAAAGGAAAAGAGATGTTTCGAAGGGGTAGACGAGAATATTTGTTTAAAAAATAAACACATGCGAACTTTTTGTTATTTATGTTTTGTTTCTCCAAAGAATGGTATTTGACTCAAGACATGAAGCAATCACGAATACAAATTGGAAGTAATGAAAAGTTTAATACCTGGAGTTCTAATGAAAGTTGTGACTTGAAATGAATACAAATATTTTGATATTTTGAAGCACTTGCTCGTTAGTTAGGAATCCATGTTATTAGATTTCAAACGCGTTATTTAAAGTCCAAGTAGTAAATTCAAGCCGTGAAATTGAGAAATCCAGTAGTAGATTTCTTTCTTTACTCCTTTATACATGCTTTATACTGAAAACATAAATTTAAAACATACGTTTGGAAAAATGTTTGGAACAGAAACTGAAAAAATCTTGATTGAGACCGCGCAAGATTGAGCGTTAGTATTCAAAGCACTTGAAAAATTGACTAATAATTTTCAAAACTGAGATATTGAGAATGAAAAATAATATTTCTAGATTCAAATAACCAAAGTGGTCGAGGACTTGATGAAAACACCAGACAAGTGGTATTTTTACAGGAGATCATAGGGTCTCTCGTTTAGCTTGTTTAAGAAAATGGAGCTTTAAAGTTTGAATTCAAAACCAGAGATACTTGTTTTGTTACTTGGTTCCCTAAAACGATGAATTGATAATCTGTTTATGGTTGACTGACTGGTCTTGTGTGGTCTGATCTTGGTGGTTGAAAATGAAGCATAGTATTGCTATATTTTCCTGAAATAGTATTGAAATCTGCCAATTGGCTTAAAGCTCAGCCCAGTAGCAAGATGAAGGTAATCAAAGCCAGCCCCTTGATAATAGTAAACCTCTCCATGTAGGGATATGGATTCGAACCAAGGGCGAAGAAAGTAGCAGATGTGACATCCTACGTTGATACCTATCAAGAGGGATGTTACATGGCATATTGATGTGACCATTTGTGAGACATGGAGTTGCAACCAAGTCATGTCAAACATTGATTGGCAGATCGAGCCAATAATAGGTTAGTTTATAATATCAAAGCGACAAAAATACTTTCAACGGCCAAAGCAACGAAAAGAGGGCTGAAGACATTTGCGAAAACTACCCAGAATATGGTCCACAGCCTCATTATCTCTCTAACTAACCAGCTAAAAGCCCCTTCACGCCATTACCCAATAGGGAACTGCCGTTATGCAAGTTTATGCGCCTCGTCAGTATCATGTGATTGTAGTGTGATGTGAATCTGGCGATTAATTAAATCACGTGGTAGTGGTTCTAGAAGAGTGCCAGCCTGTGGCAAAAGCTGACAGCAGCGAAACTCAATCAGCGCCGTGCTACATGCGCTCGGCATTTCTAAAAAAGGAAACAAACCCTCGCCGCATTCAAAACCTGCTTCACCCAACCTCGTGAATCTCACATGATAGCGATAAGACAAGAGCAAAGAATCTGAGAATACTAGCCATGATCAGGCCTACCGATAAAGGTCTGCTGAACGATACGGTCATTATATCAAAAAAATACGATAAAACAAGTACATGTCCCGCTGTTTTAAACAGCATAAATCGTTATAAGTGTACAGAGTTGTTCACGTATACCCCAAGTATATATGTAAGTTCCAGGCGGGCGTAGTTGAAGCCGTGCGAACGGTTTGCCTGTGTGGCTACAGAACACAGGCAGACCCAAAACGTGACGCAATATGACCTGTGTAGGCTGTAGAAAGGCTATAAATGGCTGTGTTTGGCAAAACCCCTCGAAAACCCACGAAAATTTTCTATTTTTTGAGGGGTTTTAGGCAGGAAGACCAAAGTAGTGGGTTTAATTTTAATCCTCGAGTATTATGTTGTTTTCCCTGTCCCTCTCCCTTTCTCCCTTCACGCCAACATCTTTCGCCTTCTTATCCAATCTTTTCAGTTGCCTCCTTCCAGTTCTCTTTCGGTCACTTCTGGTGGAATCTCTCCTCAAGTGCTTTCTTTATCCATTGTACGTAAATCCTTTACATACAATGTTTAACAGTACCCACGTACAACACCAACATCCACCACCTGTCAACTCTCCCTATGGCTTTTCAAAGCGCCTGCCTTCTATGAATTCAACCCCTAATGGCGCCGTCGATTCTCATGAAGCCGCAGGAGACACTCAAGAGATTGCAATGTACGAAAGACACCCGCAGGAACCCGTCCGGCCGTTAAGTTCCACCTCTCGATCATATAGCATAAGCCACCATCAATCCCCAACGGCATCGGCGTCAATGCCTTCGATATCCTCCATTCCCTCTTCTTCTTCCTCCTCCTCCTCTACCTCTTCCTCCTCTTCTCATGATGCTTCAGGAAGGATCGGTTCTCCAAAATACAGCTACGCCATGTCAAACTCTTCAGGTAGCGACCTACATGTACTGCCACGATTCCAACAGCCCTTAACACGCCCATCACCTACACAGCCACACATGTCTTCTGAGTCTACGACTTCTACAGCTGACGATCACCCAGCACTCTCTTCAGCACTGCCTCCTCCCGTCACTAATAAATATGTCTCTCGATCCGAGGCAGAACATGTTTCTTCTATCAACAACTTGATACAGCAGCAGAAAAGTCAACGTGAAATTGGGCGTGCTGCTCAACTACATGCTGCCAATACCACGTCGACGGGTAAGCGTCCCCGCAAGAAGCCTGTGAGTCCTGATATGGCAGAGAAGATTCTGAACAAAATGTGTGAGCCCGTTCGCCAGTCAAAGAAACATGTTATTGATGATGATCTCTTCAAGGACTTTGTAGACGTGTGGATTGACGTGCACAACGACTACGGTATGGATCCCGGCGACGAAGGCAATTTTAAGCATTGGTTTAAGAATCAAAAACGTTTTTTCCGTATCATCGATGAAACAAAACGAAAAAGCGAATGTCAATTTGACACCGACAGTGGAATGATTACCTTTTCGTCAGAAGCCGATCGCCAGGACTTTATTGAAAAACACCGGCATTTGGTACCGGATATTGGAGAAAAAATTAAAAAGCCCTATAAAGTATACTCATTGATCAAAGAGCTGGACATGAAGAGGCTCTCGAGCAAACACGCTAATACAAGCGATGGTATGCCGCTGGATACCATGGTCGAGATGCCAATGCCTGGAAACAGTAGTAGTACCACCACTACCCACCAGATCCGACATAGTAGTAGCAACAGCAGTCTCCGCCGATCCCTAGACAATTCTGAATTTAAAGGACGCCACTTCCAGACAGTGCTAAGTCCTAGCGTGTCTGAAAATCCCGAAAGCCAACTCAGCTATCCCCAAACACAAGACGACGAGGTGAGTCCTGCGCCGTCGTCCGGCTTTGCACACCAAACAACGCCCACACCAACCAAATCTATTGTAACAAAGTACACTGAAAACGTTTCATTTCTCCAAGTGGTTGATGAAATGGATGGCTTTACGAAAGATGAAAAGGCACGGTTTCTCAGCGCGTACTTGCCATTCAACACAGATCCTCTGTTTAAGCCGGTAGACCCATCGACTATCAATGATATCCGAAGGCTCATGAAGTATACCATTTATTGCATGAAAAAAAGCTATATATCAAGCAATTCTCTCAAGTAGTTGGGCGTTTTCATTTCCGTCCGGTTTGTCTTTTTGCGTCATGAGCTGTTTGCTCTTTGATATTTATTGTACACAGATGTTTTACGTGTATATAAATAGATACGGAACATAAAGTTATTTATTTTGTATTATTTTGCAAATCTTCTAATGAATACATTTTCTCAACATTAAAACAACCTCACGAGCAAAGCGATAAAAAAACTTTATTCAGAGATGGGTAAAGATCAAATTCCAACAAATGTTAATTAGTACCTGGCGATATTGTTTAGCCGCAATGTTGTTAAAGAAAACAAGTAGTGAAGATGAAGTTCAAAAATAGCAGTAATAAGCCGCTGTATACATGGATGCAAAATATAGGGGTTTAGTCACTACAGTTGTAATACGAGCAAACGTGCAAACATTCTGGACGATACTACAGCTGAAAATAATTTGAACATATCTTTTGGTGCCTGGCAGATATTGCTACAAGTGCAGCTTTTCGTTGAGTTGTGGGGAAATCCCGTGATTGTCCTGCGATAACCAATGGGCAACTATACCAATAAACCTGTTGTTGTTGTTGGCCTGGTATGACAAGTTTCGTTCGTAAGGGCATGACTCGTTTTTTTCACCTGTTTATACTGGCTTTGCTTTGTTCAGGATTTGAAAAGTGTGACTTCTATCTCTATATCAATATATCTTATTAAATTTGTTTCTGACTGGTATATACGCAGCATTTGCTACCAGATTTTGCAAACATGAAATTCAACCCAACTGTGGGAATCGCAAATTATCCACGTGTATATCACCATCAGGGGGGTTTTATCTACGTCGCTTCAATTTCATGTCAACATTCACTTCCAGATCATGGACACACCCTATATACTATTTAGGCCGTGTGTTTCAGCCAGAGGTTTGGGCACCAGTTGGTAGTATATGGGTTTTATAGTATTACGTTGGGTTTCACCAGTTTGAGTTTACATACATGAGTATGGCCCGCGGCTGAAAACAAAATGTGTAGACCTAAAAACCCTAAGTTGCAACGGGGGCCGGAATAATTTGGTTACAGCCTGAACGAATTGTAATCAAATTATTCCGAAAGCTGTAGCAAATTCCAAGCAACAGCCCTAAATGGTAGCGTCAACAAGAGTAACATTGAACTAGTAGTATCGTACATATTATATATATGTGATGTGTTTTCTTTTAAAGTCCTTAAAAGAAATCAACCTTTTGTGGACGTCTGCTGAAGTCCAATTGTTTTGTTTCTTCTTTGGTTCTTCTGTACTTCACAAGAGAATATTGCAAGCTGTACAAGTATTTCTAGTCACCCTACAGTATGCCTCATTTGGGCTGTAAAAGTGCATCTGTAAATTTGAATTACGTTATGCATTTGTTAGGTATATTTTTTTTAAAAAAATCTTCTAATTTTTATTGTTATTGAAATTGTGACAGGGCTTTAATATGGTTTCTTTATTTTCAAAATTTAATAAGCCTTGATGGCCAAGTTGGTAAGGCGCGTCACTAGTAATGACGAGATCGTCGGTTCGAATCCGGCTCGAGGCATCCTTTTTGTATTTATCTTTTTCACAATTTACATCCTAAAAGTATGTATCACAGTGTCGTAGGATTCTCTTTTTCCCTACTAACAGACTTTTCAATGTTTCAATATTTTAACGCTTGTAGAGGTTATCTTTACTTTTTATCCACCCAATTACCTTTTTTTCCCCTATAAGAAAACTACAAGATATCAGTGCAAGATTTATGCCACTCAATGATTCAAAACTCTTCAAATTTAAAGAGGGTTAAAATTATGATTGTTTTCAAGACATAATGGAAAAAGGATCATTAAGCTATAATTTTATAGATTCAAAGAAAATGTTAATTACAATAAACGAAAAATCGGTGCAGCGTACGCACAAGAATTGATTTTTTCTTTCGGGTGCATGAAAATTAAGCAACCGGTTTAGAATTAGCAATTACCAAGTTCGAGGCGACAAAGTTGAAAATATATATTGTATTAGAATCATATTAAGGCACTTGATTCGTTATTATGAAAATCAAGGTCTTTGAATAAATAGAAAAAAACAAAGATTTAACCCTCCAATAATATACATGCCATTTCTGGTATTGAAGTAATTGACTTTTAATAAGTATCCATATTGATCCACAATATTCAATCCCAATAAGATGTTTGTCTTTCTTGATACTTCCATAAGGTGTTTGAATAATTAGTAAATTTAACTATGTATAGTTCTGGAATTTCATATTGATAATTAACTTGATAAAACAGACTTTCAAGAAACTATTAAAAAAAGTACTCTCTATCTAAATGAAAGGAATAATAGCAGTACTGATAGTTTAGACTGTAAAATGATAGTTTTCAAATCATCATCTACCTATAATTTCCACACCTATACTGCAAAACATGTTTGCAGAAAACTAATTTTGCCAATATTTTTCAATTACAAATGGACAAACTGTGATAATGATAGTGTTTTAAAACTCTGCACAACTCACCATTCAAATTGAACAGAACCTGAGGGATTCTTAGACATGTCATACATACTGGATGGAACGTTAGTCCAGATAATAAGAAGAGTAATATGCTTTGTCTTTTAGGTAAAAGAAAAAAAAGAAAGAAAGACTAAATGGAAGCAACAAAACTACAGTAATAGAAAAGTGAGAGAATACCAATTTCCAAAAATATAATTTTCTAGTCCATGTGAAATCATTAAAGTTTCCTATTTACTCCTCAGTAATTTTTTCTTTTTCTCAAGGCGCCAAAAGATGGTAACTTTTCTGAGATTTTTCTTTCTATTCTTTCATGTTAGTTCTTCTACCTACATTAATAGTTTGAACACAGGCGCCAAGTAACAATCAATTGCTATTCTCGTTTTAGTTTAGAACTTTAGTGCCAAAAGAACTGGAGTATTCCAAAATGATGTGAGTATTGTTTGGAAATTATGATTCATAACAAGTCTTCGAAGTGACCAGCCATCAAGTATTGCTTTGAAATAAAGCCAGCTTTAGAACCGAGTAATTTTTTCCTCTTCTATTTGTCTATTCACTAGCATTCAAAATGTCTTACAATCATACTATTAGTGTGCATCCTTCATCCAACCTCTGTTATCATCAGAAATTTAGATATACCATACGTCTTGAAAATCAATGGATTGTTAAAAAACTATAGCTTCTCCCAAATCATTTTTGCCGAGTGTCAAACTTTCGCAAATTAAAAGATTAATACTAAACAAGATCAAACTTTTTTTACGTTTACTATTCTAGATTCTCAGTTCATTGAGCAAGCATAAAGGAAAGTAGCCAATGAGCTAGATCTATAATACTCCGTCTAAATAAAATATGGTAGTTTTGTAGTTGCAATTTTAATCTAATATATATAAAATAGAGATAGAACATTTGTTATTATTTTCATTTTTATTATATATAAATTGTGAAATATTTGCGTATGCTGTCTTTCCCCGTTTTAATTTGGTAATAGGTTATTTTCTTAGACTTGAATATCATTCAAGACATTGCTTGCATTTACCGTGAAATTTCATATATACACGGAAATGTTAAATATTAAGCCAACAATGAAAAAGGACATTACAAAGTTGTAAATATATCCTACCTCTGATATCCAATAATTTGTCTATCCACGATCATTAACACAGCTCGAAAGTAACCCCAATGAAAAGCAAACCTTTGCTAGGCTGGTTTACAAAAAGAGTTGACAGTTCCAGAATCTATTTGTGAGTTATGCAATGCAGTCAATTATGAATACAGATTTGCAGGTTGGTGAGATAAATGGGTGCCCGAATAGTTTGCCCAACTAGGAAATTTGTGTATGTCACACCTAATACGAATAAATCTCCAATCGAGCATACAATTGGAACTTTTTACAATTCCATCTTGTACCTGATTCTACTAGAAGGTTGGCTGAATATAATTCACATCTTATTGGCTTACTCCTTATACGCACGAGCACACACTGCTTCAATGAATTGTTTTTCCTTTTTGACTTTGAGTAAAAAAAGAAACATACGTTTGGGTTTAATAAAATATAATCTTACTGTAAACAAGGTTGAACATATCTTCAATTTCCCAATGATAAGTGATTGGAAAATTTCTAATTTATTTCAATGCGTTTATAAAAATCTTCTCGTTGTTGTGAAAGGGAAAAATAAAAGAGCATAGAAAAGAAATCTGTAACTTCTATCTCAAATGTTTAATTGTTAGTGGGTATGCCAGTAACAATAAATGACCAGCCCATCTTTAAATCTGCTCTCTTTAATTTCAATTGAACACGTTTAAATATGGATAGAACTCTTTTCAACGGGTTCCCTTGACAAAAGCCTCCAAAGTCCGGCTTTCTAAAGCATCTAGAATTAATTGTACGGCTACTAGAATTTTGTGCTCAGCCCTCTAGAATGAAACATCTGTATTGTCACGGCATGTGAAGAAAACAATTATTCCCGAAACAAGAATAAAATATCCATTGATGATGGAAATCCCAGTAAATTTGGCTTGATATTCCAAATAAATGATTTACAGGTGGTAGTTTGGCCTTTGGTTAAAAATAGCAGTCGAATAACACCATTGGAACAAAATTCAAAAACTCGTATAGGCTAGTCTAAATTATTACATTGAAAGCCTGTATTTTGTAATTCAGCTCAAATATAATATTCAAGAAAATGGGACTAGTGCGATGTTTGTACATGGTTCACAATCAATTATATTCATAACCAGCCTCGTCCTGGTAAATGACCTGCCATTTTAATTGTTGAGGTGTTGCCCCATACTAGAACTGATTCTCAAATTTACAACGAATTATTTTCCCTGAAATGTAAAACCCCAATTATATGGCTCTTTAAGCAACTAATTATTAATATTTTCTACTTAGTATAATACCACTGCAACATATCTTCAAAGATGATCTTTGAAAAACTAAGGCTTTGGAATATTTTTTCCCTACTACCGTTAAAATTATTTCGTGGAAGGTTAACTATAATATATAGTTTAGTACGAATTATAGATTTCATAATGTTTGTCTTTCTTGTTTAAATTACACTAGTAATTCTCATATTTATTCACGGCTTTTTTTCCTATGATAAAAAAAGAGTTTACAAACTGGTTGAGTTGGCTGAGACTCTGTTTCACATTCACAGCTTCGATCAATTATTCTAGCAGTATATTCATATCGCTTAACGTTTGTCTGATTTTTGCTTGGTCTTATTCATAAACGAAAAGTACAGCTAGAATCTTCATAACCGAAATTAAGACAAAAACAAATCATAAACAAGAAAAAAAAATTGTAATACTCAAATCACTTGTTTGAATATAATAAAAACATCCTTAGATTTTTATACCTTTTACTGAGATTCATAATATAAAAACTGGATCCAAAAATAGCTCAGAACCCTTTAAATATAATATTTCTGTCAAAATATTATACAGATAAGAAGGCATCAGATAATAAAGATGGGATGAGAAGCAATAACCCTTATTGATGGGAAAGCTTAACAGGACAAAAGTAATAAAGAGCCGCTGATTTTTTTTATTCAAGTTGGATTCTAAAAGGATTTCAAATTCAGACCAATATACCTTGATAATTATGTATGTAAAATAGATAGAAAAATACTACTAGAATTCCCATAAAATACCTTACAGTTTGCTGTGTTTTTTATTTATTTCACAAATGCCAGTAATTTTGAACTTTTAAGGCAGAGTTTACAATAATAATTCATAATAAAAAAAGAAAAGTTAGTTCTCAGGCCGCGTAAACTATAAAAGATTCAATATGATTGTTGTTAGTAAATCCTATTTCTTGTTTTATTTCTTCACTACTAATCTGGTAGCGATTACGACAAATCACCAAAATTCTTGTCAAATAGCCCACGCCGCCAGTTTTTGCTCAGTTTTAGTATAAATAAATCCGAATTTCCTGACCCTTTCTTTTTTACTGTCTTTCTTCTTCCTCCCCAAACCTTTTCATAAACCTCTTTATTTTATTTATTTATCCATTCTATGTTATGAACCTACAGTTTAGTTCGTTTCAAAATTAACCCATACAATCGATCTGTTAATTCTATCTTCAGCGACAAATGATGCAAGCTCAACAAATTCCCAATGTTCCACCCGAGCAGATGTCTCCCGTTCAAACTACCACAGTCACAACACAGCATATCAGCTCACCGCTGCGCCGTCTGAGAGTAAAAAATAGTGGCTTTACTTTTGAATACATGGAATCATTCAAGAATTCAGAAGGAAAATATCAATGCTCCAGCTGCGAGCGATCATATCTTCATTTTAAACATCTCAAAAGACATTTTATGAAGCATACTGGTAATCGTCCACACGTTTGCAATATCTGCCAGGACACTTTTTGTCGCAGTGATATATTGAAGAGACATTATGCCAGGTGTCTTAACAGGTTCAAAGTCACTGGAAAGCGTTCTAGCGTTAGTCGAGTCCCCAAAAGAGTCGTTCCCACTCAATTTTATAGTCCGGTAGCTCCAATATCTTATCAATCCTTTTCATCACAGGCACCAGCCTATTCTCAAAGTGTTCCTTCATCCCAGTTTTCATACTACCCAACGCCTGGCTCTCAAGGTTTTGTCCAGCCTTTTTTTTCTTCCCCATCGCCCACCCTTACTGCAACAACATATGCATTTCCTCAGCTCCCCCATCAGCAGATTTCAGTTCCTCAATTGAAATCAACTCATCCAATCTTACCTCCTCCAAACTTCACTTCCATAGTGAGTCAATGCCCTTCATCGCAAAATGTTATTAATCAAAATCCTGGAACAAGTCCCTCTAGTAGGAATGTGGTTCACCCATATAGCGCATATCAGGCTGGTCCTGCTGGCAGTGCTAACATCTACCCAAGTCCTACAGAAACAGACGAAATTGGATCTCCTACATCAGGAAATCAATACAACGCATTCTACTCGGGTGGGCAGGGTCTTGCCATATACCAATCTGATGGGAAGTCTCTTCCTACTTTGGGAGACCCTTCCCATCAAACTTCAGGCCAAACTCAATCCGTCAACCCGGATTTGCACCAAATGCAGTCGATGAACAATATACAACATCTTCAGCCCATGCAACAGACCCTTCCCCCTCCCCATAACTTGACGCCCCCAGCTACTGCTACAAGTCCGATTACTCCAATTTTCCACGGATCTATGTGCTTTCCTCAATACAGTACCTTCTATCCTCAATCACAGCCACAATATCCGCGTAACAACATTTTGACTCCAACATCATTTTCGCCAAACCCACTATCCCCCACACTTCCTTCCTCCAGCTCACTATCACGCACTGACAGTGACAGTAGTTTTACCGATGCTGGCAACGCTGAAGCTGATAATGGCATCAGCGCCCAGCCTGCTGTGAATGGCGGCTACCCTCTTACTAGCAGTGACAGCCACCACTTTCAGCAACAACACCATATGCTGCCTGCTCTCACACCTCAAAACATTCTACCACCAATTTTTTCCAATCCTAACGTCCCTTCTCCGCCAACAACTGCTTCTTCCCCAGACAGTTGCAACCCAGGAGCCATCCCAAATATGAATGAGAATGTACCTGCAGCAAGTGCCTATGGCTACAGCAGTTATCAAACAGATCAATCCTCTCCAACTTCTGGATACAAGTATTCATTCCAAATGCAAGTTCCAATGGCATCATTCCATTCACCCAACACCTCTAATGGACCAACCTCTGGAACATCTACTACATATTTGGAGTTGTAACAGGCAGCTTAAAATAATATAATAAAATATTATATTATTTATTGCATAATTATAATAATCAGGATGTATATATATTTATAATTGTTAATTTTTTGATGTTGTCCATGTGTAAACAGTTTACTGAAAATAGGATTATTTCATATCTACCAAAGTTTTATTTTATGTTTTTCTTTTAATAAAGTAGTGCAAAATATTTTTGTCAATGTCTTTGAAAAGCTTTTTTTTTCTCAGAGCAGGAAATCTAAATATCTCAATCACATAGAGATAGTATCAAACCCAATGTCGTATACAGAAAACAATAAGACCCAAATATTACATGTAGCCAAAAATTGTGACTTATTTAACCTTCTAGAAAAGGGACCAGAATTTTTACAAGAATTTCTCATTTTTTATTATTAAACTTTTACTGAGTATAATTCTTTGCTTTTAAGAACATTTCTTTTTGTAAATATTAGACAAGATATTTTGAAAAGGTAGATGAGATGAAGAGAATTTAAAGATTGTAAAGACTTGGGAAATACTGAGTGTACATAATATTTTTGGAACCTATAGAACAGTTGTGGTTGTTTATACCATGGTTTTTTTCTTTTGGTCTGCAATTATCATGACAAAATTGGAGCCCAGATGATTCTTATTTCATTTACAAGTAGGCCGAAATATTGCACAAGATTCTGTACTTTGAAAGTACTAAACTCAATCCTTTGGAAAGCCAGAATCTTGTTTGAATTTTTTCAGATTTTTACAACTATTTCATATAAAACTAATGAAGTCAACGTCAATTTGTAAGAAGCTTCAAAGCTGTAGGTTATAACTTGGGGGTTCATATGATTCTCATGTGATTGCACTCTTTTCAGGGCCATTCAAGATAATCAATAAAGCTTAACGTGAAACACTGTGACTTCCCACATACACAGTTCTATTAGATGATATATTTGTACCATTTTCAATAGTCCCAGTACGAACCTCTACAATTATTACCTCCTATAGTCGTATATGTACAGATCATGGCAATTTTTATGGGACAGCGATGATGCGGCTATTTAAGGTTTTGGTGCATTAATGATTGGACCAGCCCTTCAAGCATGCAACTTACTACACAGGCACCGTCTCGATGATCAGGTGTTGTAGAAGGAGAGGTGCATTGAATAAGAATTAAATTATTCCCATCAGAAAAGATTAAAATAATAGTGGATCAGTAATATAAAATATTGCTTGATAATACCGCTGAACATTGCAACCCACACTGTCTAAGTCGCCACATGTGATAGCAGGCGACACAACAAGCAATGACCACAAATACCACAGCGTGCCCATAGTTACGGGCCCAGTAAATTGAAATATTGAGCATTATGCGATGGCTGAATACCCTGATCCATTAAGCTTATCTCGAGGAAGATTGCTTAGACTCGTACTGTTTCTACTATTTCAACTTGTTGTACTTTTCCCCTTTGTGAAAAGGAACGAGGTACATGAAATTATTTGACATAACTTAATTTGACTTGGCTCGTGTCGAGAGACCATCTACTAGTGTCAAACCGATCAACCAGTTCCAATGCACTTGAAATAAACGGTTGGTAAAGGGCAAGGGCCTAATAGCTCTATTATGTATATCCCTTTAATTAAAACAAAAACAATGAACTCCAAATCTAGTTCAAAAAATTCTTTCAGGGCTGTTATCCGTTTTTTTGAGATTCTGTTAGACATACTGCAGTTCTAGATCAGATTCCAACTCTAAAAGAGTTCCCCAGAAACTGCAGTAGTGGGTGTTTAGATATTTGGTTACAATTATACGGCCTGAAATGTAATGAGGGAAACACCATTTCCAGTCTATACCAGTTATACATGTTATCACCTCAACCCATACTCTATTACTGTTGATGTTAGCCTTAAACATCCATATCCTAGATTTCAGATCCAAAAAAGTGTAGTTATTTATAGTAACATTTGTTTGATTTTAATTGCAGCTTTCAGGGTTTTTCATGTAAAAGTTAAGATTTTCTCATAGCTTGGCGGTATTATGTCGCCCTCAATGATCAGTTCAAAAAATATATGACTGTTCTATTTCAAGAAGTTTGTCGTATTAAAAGACGAATCCAATGCTACCATCAAAATTGTCACCACATTTTAGTCTGAAATTGCTACCTAGTGAAAAAAACTGGATGTTTTTGTCAAGTACTATATTAGATGTTATTACCTAGAATAATAAGCATGCATTCTAGGCTATGACAGTGTGTATAACTGATTCTACTGCATATTAAGTGCTGTTCCCATTATTATGACATTACATTCATTACATAACGTACCACCACCACCAACCAGTTTACCATTAGTCAATGGGAATACTACCAATCAAGAACTATGAGCGGTCAACTCGAATAAGTATCGTCAACAACTCTCATACGGAAGTATTCGACAACAACGATAACACTACCTGCTATTACTCTATATATACAGATCATTTACAATCTGATTGTGCGCTCTTGTAAATCTAGAGTTCTCTTTTGTTACCAGTTAGGCCTATTTTAGTGTCTCATTTATAGCCTCCTTCTATCGATGCGCCCTCACAATCTTAGCAAAATTCAATTCAATCAATAACCTGATTGTTAAAAAAAAGAGAAATTATATCGTACGCACGCTGAATTACAAACCTTGGGAAGGCAATCTTCAACCAAATAACTTTATGGGTAATCTAATGGATCTAAGTGGGTATCACTCGTTTCAGGTTCGGCTATCAACTAACTAAGTGTTCAGACCTTTCGTCTATGTATTATTATAACTTGAGGGTTTATGTATGTTTGTTGACTATAAACAAAGTAGAATTTGAGTTTGACAAAATAATACTCTTCATGAACCAAGCTTAGCAATCTGAAGATGAGCAAACAACTTTCTACAGGCTATTATTTTTGTCGCAGGAATAACAACTATGTCTAATAAATGTGGGGTTTGTTAAGAAAGATCGCTGAACTATCGACAAGTTGGGCTTCGATTTCTGGAATTGAAAATACTTTTTAGTTGGCAGATATTGCAGGTTATGGTATTTTTAAAGTAGAGAATTTTATATAAGAAAAACAGAGAAAGCCGACTCACTCTGAAATCTGTAAGTATTTCGATGAAGAGTCAGCCTCGGTGTTACATCTGAATACAGCACCTAGGTGGTAGTGTACCTGGTTAAGCTTGGTAGCTACACAAATGAGGGTAGTCAAATCCAACTAGACTATACTAGTGTTGTGAACCAAACACAACTGGAATCTTAAAACTGTGACATTACAAAACTCTTACTAAACATATGCCTATACTTAGTCATATGTTTACCCGGCCTTAGCCTGCCTACAATAAATACCCGATCCAATCCATGAGAATAGTTCTTCTTCTTCCCTTCTCCTCAAGTTTCTCTTAATTGTTTATCGCACAAATTGCTGACACCTATCACGAGAAGTTTGAGGCGCGGAGACAGAAGAATCACTTAGGTATCCCATAGATAGACTAATAGATTCACTTTTCCGCTACATAACCTTTTACTTAATTACTCGTAGAATCATCTAAAGACTGACTCTGACTCAAATTTGGGGATTGTCATAACAGGGTCATAACACTAGAATTAAGAATTGTGATATTTCATCAGAATGTTGAGTTATGTAGATCAGAACGTAGTGCTGTTAGCGAAACTGCCATTGCCAGTTGGGTAAGGGTACAATTTACATATTTATCTCACACATCACGTGTGTTTACCTTACATAACCTAACGCTTTTTTTGCGCGGCTGTCGGAATCCACTCAAAAAAATTTTACTTTGGAGCGCCGGACGTTCCAAGATTACTCGTCTCACTAAAACGAGGATTCTATATATTTTCTTGATCTATTCAAATAAATTTCTTCAATCCTTAAACCCTCCTCTTCCCTACGAATCTTCACTTACCATTATCTTCTAAGTAAGTGGAAAACAAAATATCTTTGTGCCTGGGTGTGAAAACTATTTCTTTTTTTTTTTTGGTTGTTATCCATCCAATTTCATTTATTTTTGGCTTATCAGCTCGTTACTATGATAGAAGATCAATATTGACATTAAGACTTTACACGGAATCAGCTTTCAACGACCTTTTTTCAACGTTAAACTTCTTTTTCGTTTACATTCAAGATATTAGTTTAGCATCCATGTCCTCAACTCCATTACCATCAGACACCCCAAGCTTACTATTCAGTGAGGTTCAATCAGGAGCCGATACTCCTGCCACTCCTTTCGAGTTTGTCGAGCCTTTCTCAAGTTTAAAAGATGGTTACTCCGCAAGACTTATAAAAGGTGTTGAGCAGCTAAAAGTACTAGAGGATTTACCCACTCAGAGCGATGCTGTGGAGGAAGAGGTTTCGAGCCTCGATGCCAGCTCTATCACCTCACCAGAACATGATACACATGTGCCAATAAGCCATCTTGATTTGCCACAACTTTATAGTCGTCCAAGTGCTACCGTTCTCCTAAGATCACTTGCTCTATTCAGTCGAACAAGTGGACTCACAAACTTTACTGTGCCTGAAGGAGAAAGTGAATCAGATATTGAAGACGAAGGAACTACCAGGGAATACGATGCGCAGGATAGTTTTATTGCTAATGCAACAATTTCGGCTGTGCCTGGATCAGGCTTTTTCACTTGGCTCACACAAGTTGTAGGCTCGCCACTCGGTTGGATTGACGACGAAGGAAAGAAGGAAGAGATTTGGGAAACTGCTAGCACATTGATGGCAGAACGATGTGGTAGAACTGCTGCCCCCACAATCAAGCGAAGAATCAGAATTAAAGGAATGAGAGAAGTTTTGGAGAAAATGCAAAAGGTTGAGAAGCTTGGTAGCTCAGCAGATAAGAGTAATGATAAGCAGCTGGAGGAAGTTGAAGATGATGCTGATATTTTTCTGGTTGAGCCAAGCTTAACTGAAGATCTTTTAGGTCTCAAAACTTGGGGATCTTCTTTTATATTGGCTAGTAGACTTGTTCGAGAGCTTGAGATACCAAATGTTACTAGAACATTACCGCTTACGGTACCCCCTCTTCAATTTCACAACCCCGTTCTAGAGCTCGGAACTGGTACAGGACTAGTGGGAATTGCAGCTGCCCGACTAGGCTTAAATGTCACAGTTACTGATCTTGAAGCTATTCTTCCCAATCTTGAAGCTAACGTCTCATTAAATAAACTTCCTGGTGATCAAATCTCTTCTGAAGTTCTAGACTGGACAGATGCAGAAAAGGATGGATTTTTGGCTAGTCATGGCTCTCAATCTTTTGAGACTATCATGATCTCTGATCCAATTTATTCAATTGACCATCCGCCAATGATTAGGAATATGATTGATACCTTTTTAAGCAGGAGCAAAAACGCACAACTTTGTCTTCAAGTTCCCTTACGACCAAAGTTTGAGGACGTTAGAGACATGTTGTACGACCTGCTAGTGGGCTTAAATTTGGAACGATTGAGATACGAAGAAGAAAGCGGTTATGACGACTTTGGAAAAATGAAATTTACTTGGTCATTATGGAAGTGGAAAGAAGGTCCACTTCAATAATGTGCGATTACCAAGCCTCTTGTCTCTCGGAGAAAGGAATCAAAACATAATTGTGGGACTCTACCTTTGTTTAATTATAGAAAGACTGCCATAGAAGTCTGTACTAACTTGCTGTATAGTTATTCCTATTATAATACTCATGACACATGAGGTTTTTAAATTTCTTGATTTGGATATACGTTCCGTGATCTTTATCTCAATGCTTCAAAGATGGAACAATTATCTGATAGTACTACCCCAGTGGTTAATTGTAGACACAGTGCCATCTGATTGGTAAATTAATATATGGGCTTACAACTAACTAGGCGGTCTCTTAATAGTGTAGATAAATAGTTCATCTAGAATTATAAGCGCTAAAGAAACTAGACTATCGGAAGAATTCCCAGCTTTGATATCGCATTGAATATAGATGAATAACTCCGGCTTCTGGGAAATGATCGAACTGTGTTTATTCCCAAAGGATATTAAGTTTGTATGATAAGTATTTTTGAGGTCACAGTATATAGTGCTATGTTAAGATAATGATCATTATCAGGTTTCATTAATGGCTGAGATACAGAAATCAGAGCCTGGGTAAGAGTTTAACGGCCGGTACAACAACTTTTAAAGAAATATGTATTATTAATTAGTTTATTATAATTAATAATAAGATTATTACAAGCCTGTGATAAATCTCCAACCAATCGATTTTGATGATAGAATTGGCGGTTATTTGATTGAGATGCTAATCATTACTAGTCCTTCCAGGCTAAAGTGATATGGATTTAATGGGCTAATACTCCTGTCAAACGTCTGTTTCCTTCAATATAGTGGGTAAGGACCTAGCAATTGGAGCCAGTACACGTTGTTAAAATTTGATCAATACTCAAGTTAAACGCAGGAAGAAAACGAAAACTTAGCAGGGTCCTCAAGCAGCAGGAAACACCAATGGTACTAGATGGGTATGTATAGATAGATAAATTAGATGGCTCCAAACATCAGTTGGCTCAGTAACACAACGAATATCAGGTAGGTATACAAGCAGGATAAATTATCTATAAAACTGATGATTGATTATTGTATGGGGCATAGACTCGCTTGACGATACCCGTCATGTAGACTCTGTATGGTTTTGTTAAATGGAAAGAAACCTGTGTCAATTGAAGTCATGGTTCCTTTTGAATGTTTTAATCAAGCATCCTATATAGGACAAAGTACAGCCGGATAAACCCCCCACCCCGTATCAGTAGAACTGATTTGTTGTGTGTAGTATATTTACCTCCTAAGACTATATCGGAAACGGGCTTCCACTAGTATTTCTCTACACAGCCAAATATTTGAACGACTACTTTGTAAAGCATTAGAATGCACGTGCTAAATAGAGCCCCGAAAGAGCAACATTTGCTCGATGTGGCGTCGATAAGCGTGTATCACGTGAAGATAAGAAGTGTACCGATACACGAACGTATCTATATTCGTATTTTTCCCATATTTTTTTGGTATTTAATTCAGTCATCAATTGATAAGTAATATGAGAGTGCTAGAAGCCGCACAATTATAGCCACAATATGCTTTAACTCCAATCTGTTTTATCATTGCTGGAAGTGTGCCCGAATCAACCTTCCCTTTTTGGTTGATCCTACACATTCTCAGCCAGTCCTATCTTCTGAGGACTATTTAGGATAGTCAAGACGCCAAAATTAAAAGATTTGAGATATCTGATAAATTCTAGCTGGCCAAAGATATTCCCCGATTCAAATAAAAAAGGGTGTTTATTTATTTTATTTTAAGATTTATGGTTGCGTGCAACAATAGTTTGGTCAGGGTGGGCTTTTCAATTACCTGGCCAGATATTGTGTATGGTATCTGCCAAATCCTGACTGTGTTGTAATTTCCATATAGGGTTTCTCAATCATTTTCATGGGCGATCAGTTCTTCATCTCACTTTCTAGTTCAACTGTCTACTGGGATCGCAATGTGTCGTAAGAAGAACTCAAAGCAGTTGTAATGTTGTACTATTGCACTATTGTAATAATCATTACTACCTCGTCAGCAAAAACATCAACTACATACGCATTCTGCTGCCAGTTGGAAATTAAATCTTAAATAGCAAGAAGATAGCAATAGCCGGTTACAGGCTACCAACTGGCCCTTGGGGGTTTCACCAAGTCGACCCGATTAAGGTTGCGGGTTTTCACAACTACGTAACAATATAATGGCCTATTCCTTACTATAAACTATGATATGAAGGGTCAGGTCAATTCAATTCACTCTCAATAAAAGAACTCAGGCCATATAGTAGGTGAAAACTGAACTCTTGTCAAGCGGTTTGCACGCTGGAAGCTCTGATGTGCGTTATCATGATAGCCAACTCTCTGTCGAACAAGGGTACCACACATAAAATGCATCTTCTGAGAGAAAACTACAGGTTTTTGAAAGCCAGGATTTGGTGAGGCTTATTTCGGTCCCTATCGTTTTGGCGTGCGCCCCCGTCCGTATGTAACTTTAATAAAATGGAGAATAATGCTGACTCTTCTTTCCATATATCAGGTCCGTTTCCGTTTACTTGAAGATATTACATCAATTAGACAGGACTGAATTGTGAATGTTCACATCATATTCCTTATATTGTAGCTGGTTGGTAGTTTATCGATATTCATAACGATTAGACTTGGGAAATAATCCGAAGCAGTTGTGTTTGTGGGACGGAGTAATTATCCGAGTAGATTAAAACTCTCAAAACTCGTTACTATCTCCACAACCAGTTAAGCTCATAATTGGATGCAACTTGGCAGAAATTTGATACAAATGCAGGTAGAACCGGTTTTCCCTTGTTTGCTACAATCGGCTATCATTCGAAAGAATCATAATAGAGATTTTTTTAGTTTTCAGGCAATTGGATCCCTTATCAAACTTACCGCATATGTCTATTGCGTCAATCTTTTATGGTTTACCGCTATTAGGAAACATGTATCATTAACACAAATACATCATATTTGACATTTTAGTGTCTTTTTGATCAGTGCTTCCAGATAAGAGTTGAGAAGAGACGTCAGTTTATCAAGTAGACTAGGTCTTTAGACATCTATATAAACTCCTTCATTTTCCTTCATTCAGATTCATTTTTCCTTCTTCATCTTAGTGTTTCTTTAATTTAATCTTCTCTCTTATCAATAATTAATACCCAACCATTTCTAACTATTTTGTTGTTAAGTATATGTGCTCTACTTCAACCAAATAACTAGTTCCATTCAACGTCAATCTTATCATCGAAACCATCTCCAGATCTTACAATTTACACAATTCGCCATGCACATTAACCCAGAAGCTGTCCCTGGTACTGTCCATCTTGTAGATGAGGAGGGTATCATGCATGCTCAACACGATAAAAATACCAAAGAAATTGTCCTTTCACCAACCCCTAGTGACCATCCCGATGACCCACTAAACTGGTCTATGAATCGAAAATACCTGTCAATGTTCTGTGTCATTGTTTACACATTCGCAATTGGTGTTCCTAGTGCTGCAATTTACTCTGTTCTTTCCCCAGTCTCTCAAAAAACCGGCCTTTCTTTGAGTACTCTTAACCAGGGTACTGGTTATATGTTCCTGTTCTTTGGTCTCGGTTGCTTGTTCTGGCAGCCTATCGCTCTCCAGTACGGTAAGCGTCCAGTTTATATATTTAGCACTCTTGCTACAACATTAGTCCTTCTTTGGGCGCCCAAATCTACCAGTGAAGGAACATGGATTGCTGGTAAGATCTTGCAAGGCTTTTTTGGTGCTCCAATTGAGTCTCTTTGTGAAACCTCTGTGTCTGATGTTTGGTTTGAACATGATCGTGGTCGATGGATGACCTCGTATGCTATTTCTCTCTTGGTTTCAAACTTTATTGCTCCTCTTGTTGCTGGTTTTATTCTCGATGGTCAAGGATGGGAATGGGTTATTTACTGGTGTTGCATCTTCGGAGCAGTTTCTTTCATTTTCCTCTTCTTTTTCATGGAAGAAACCAACTATTCACGTAAGACAATTGCTGCCGATGATGTTGTCTATGACGCAAGTGACAATGAAATTATCTCCGGTGATACCCCTAATGCTCCCTCTATTAATGGCTCTACTGAGAAGAACTCAAATATCGACACTAGTGTTGTTGATATGGAACATGGCGAAGTTTTCACCGCTTATACCACCAAGACATTTTGGCAAAAGCTCGCACTTATCGACACCTCACACTCTTCCGATCAACTTTGGATTAATTTTGTTAGACCAGTCACAATGTTCCGATTCGCAGCTGTTAACTGGGCTGGCTTCTTTTATGGTACCAACTTGGTTTGGTTCAATGTTCTCAATGGTACCACCTCACTTATTTTCACCAACGTTTACAAATTTTCTCCCGCCATGACTGGTCTTACTTACATATCTCCTATTATTGGTGCCATTGTTTCTAACTTGTTTACTGGTGTGTATGGTGACAAGTTTAAGATTAGAATGGCTAGACGTAATGGTGGTATTTACGAACCAGAGCAAAAACTATGGCTTACTTTTCCTTTCCTTATTCTTGCCCCTGCTTCATTAATTCTGTGGGGTGTTGGCGCGGCTTACAATATTCACTGGATTGGACCCGTCTTCGGTATGGGTATTTTGGGTGCTTGTGTTTCCATGGGTTGCGCTGTTCCTATCAACTACTACATTGACTGTTACAGAGAAATGAGTGGCCCCGGTATGGTCCCAATCATTGTTATCAGAAACTGCCTGAGTTTTGCTATTAGTTATGGTATTACTCCTTGGGTGACCAATCTCGGCCTCAAGAAATGTTTTATTTCCGCTGCCTTTATTGCTTTGGCCTGCAACCTATCTGTCTTTATTATGATTATTTGGGGTAAGAGATTTCGTGATACCACCAAGGCCGCTTACTGGGGTTATGTCAAGATTGCTGTCGACAAGGGCATGTCCCACTAAATGTATTACGCTTCTGTTTGTTATGTCTATTCTTTTATGATTTTGTTATAATGTCGAATAAGTTATTCGCAATGAATTATATGATTTGATTGATTTTGTTTGTTCTTGAATTTAATGTTTTGTGCAATGAAAACAGTTGGCAAAGTGTAGAAGTCGGGAGAGAAACGAGAGAAGAAGAAGAAGAAGAAGAAGGGATCAAAGAAATAGCAGGTTATGAATATAGAATAGGTAATCATATTAGAATAATCAGAAGGGTAAGGGTTAAACCAAATCAAATCCCGTGTGTATCACGGGAACAGTGTGTGAAAGGTTTGTCGAAAATGAGAGGGAGACGGCATTACTAGTAAGAATGTTGGGTCAGCTTATACCCATATGGCGTGTATATACAGTCTTCCATTACACATTAATAAATAACAAACGATTGCTGACCTTACTTCTGCAATACATGGACAAGTCATCTGAACTGGATCTTAACTTGCTATCGCTTGGTCGTTCACTCTTTGGATTAGGGGAAATTTGTAGGCCAGGGTTGGCAGCGTGTGCCAGTGGCAATCAATTTATGTCAGGATAGCACCAAAAATAATCCGGCCAGATGCATCATTTCTAACAGTCAAGATAAGCTATGAAATGTTGCAAGGAAACCAGAAGCGAACTCGCTGATTGATGATAAGGCCTAGTCAATCTCAAAAAACAACAAACTAACGGCTTTTGCTTATGCTGTAAGTTTGGATGGCAAAACTCTTCGACATAATCGTGTTGTGTACACGACTTTATTGGCCAACTACATCATATGTCTACAATGTCGATTCATAATATTTGGGGTGGGTCTGGACTGGTTTGGGACATTTATTAGGAACTAATAGCGTTCATGGTGACATAATAGGGCCGACAGCGGCTGTTGCAATCTTAGGGGCTTTTTCCACGTGTAGCAAATACCAATTTGGTTGATAACGTACAAGTTATCATTATCATTATCATTATGATTGTAATTTCCAGCCTATAGCCTAAATTAACTGTCAACTGAAGAATGTTGGGGCCTTCGTGTTATGATAATAATGGCTTTAGACGGACGGCTTCAAACTCGGGGTGCGGGACCAAGTCGATATAATCCCATATTTGTGACCCGAAGCCATTGTCAGGAGGATAGAAACAGCTCTAAATTTACTGTTAAAAACATCTGTCAAACCAACTTCCTAAGTGGTGGACTCAAACCCTTGATATCTAGTACTAAGAGCAAGCTAGTTTGGTGAATGTTGGTCAGAATGATATAACCATGGTTAGTATTGACCTGATGCATTTAGTTTTTCTTCCGTCCCCTCTCCGAGCCAACCAATGGCAAGTGCTCCGGCTTTCCGGAGAAAGAAGCCGACATTAGAACCAATTGTGATGTGATATTAATGCAAAGCGAACTAATGGGTCTAAGAGTATTTATGCTGTGTTGTTTGTTTGTTTAAATTTGGAGAGTCAGATGTTGAGACAAGTTGGCAATGGCCGCACACCCCACTTTGGTACCGAGTCGATCACCACAGATTTCAGGCGTTGTACTGGGCGGCTGTGAAAGGTTTGGAGAGTTCTGTGTGGGATACGAGACTCTTTTTACCGCTCAGTCTATCTCTTTCCCCAGATTACATCACCTCCGAAAGCCGCCACTTGTTTATTAAACCCATTGTGTGAGGAAAAAGAGGAAAACCCACCCTTCTCTGCGCGGCAGTTTGCGCCAGGTAACTATGTAACATCCTAAATCTTAATTTAATATGTTCTCAGCCGAATCAGATATCTATCTTGACAGATTCCTTTGCTAGTAGGCATTCAGTATTTATTGACTAGTCAATTGCTGCTGGTCAACTCAATATTCATCACGGTAAGTTTGGTGGAACGGACTGAGCCCAAATATGCTGCTTTGGGGGTATATCTAGCACAATTGCTTCTATATCAACTGAGCCCTTTGAAGTACTGCCCGGCGGCAACTTGATGCAATGATGATTGTTGGATTGTCACTCTTCCGAGTTTGACAACTTTGGACATATGTATTCAATGGCTCACATGGGGCTGAACCTTATAAATACAGGCACGGGCGCTCTCTCATTTCATATAATTTTTCATATATTTCTGTTTTCTTTTCTCTTGTCTAATAATTATATAATTAGGAAATACATTTCCACTTCCCATCTCTTGCTTCTGACCACTCTTCTTCCCAAACAACCCGTCTTCTAGCTGGTTATCGATAAATCATTCACTTCTTCAGCCTCACGTAATCGTTTATCAGGTTTGACAATACCTCAACACACCTCTATCATGCATATCAATCCCGATGCTATTCCCGGTACCGTCCATCTTGTGGATGAGGAGGGTACCATGCATGCTCAACACGACAAAAGCGCCAAAGAAATCGTCCTCTCACCAACCCCCAGTGACCATCCAGATGACCCTCTCAATTGGTCCCCACGCCGAAAATACCTGTCAATGTTCTGCATGGCTCTCTACACCTTTGCCGTCGGAGTTCCTAGTGCAGCAATTTACTCGGTCTTTGCTCCCATTTCTGATAAAACTGGAGTAAGCCTTAGTACTCTGAACCAGGGTACAGGTTACATGTTCCTTTTCTTCGGATTAGGATGCCTAGTGTGGCAGCCTATTGCGCTACAATGGGGTAAAAGACCCGTTTATTTGTTCAGCGTTCTTGCTACCAGCCTGGTCCTACTCTGGGTGCCCAAATCGACCAACAATGGAACTTGGATTGCTGGAAAAATTCTACAAGGTTTTTTTGGCGCTCCTATTGAATCCCTTTGTGAAACTACCGTGTCTGATGTTTGGTTTGAGCACGATCGTGGCCGTTGGGTTACTCTATATGCTGTTTCGTTGCTAGTTGCTAGTTTTATCGCCCCTCTTGTTGCTGGCTTTATTTCTGATGGTCAGGGCTGGGAGTGGGTCATTTATTGGTGCTCTATCTTTGGTGCTGTTTCTCTTGTTTTTCTATTCTTCTTCATGGAGGAAACTAACTTTTCAAGAAAGACCATTGCTGCTGATGATGTATTGGAGGAAAGCGATAGTGAAGTCCTCTCCAGTGAAGATTTAGGTAACAAGCATCGATCTGATTCAATTGAAAAGACGACACCCACAGTTGTTCCCGAAGGATTGGAAGCTGGTGTAGTCAATACTTATACCACAAAGACCTACATGGACAAACTGAAATTATTTGACTTTTCTCGTGGTACAGAGAATCTTTGGGAAAACATTAAGAGACCTGTTACCATGTTTAGGTTCCCTGGTGTTTGTTGGGCCGGCTTTTTCTACGGTACCAATCTTGTTTGGTTCAATGTTCTTAATGGTACCGCCTCTCTTATTTTCACCAGTGTTTACAATTTCTCTCCTGCAATGGTTGGTCTCACTTACCTTGCTCCTATCATTGGTTCCATTCTCGCTACTGCTTTTACCGGTGTTTATGGTGACAGATTTAAGCTTACCATGGCCAGAAGAAATGGAGGAATTTACGAACCAGAACAACGATTATGGCTTACAGTTCCTTTTGCCATCCTTATTCCAGCTTCTTTGATTCTTTGGGGAGTAGGTGCTGCACATGGAATTCACTGGATTGGTCCCGTCTTTGGTATGGGAATCTTGGGTGGATGTGTTGCTATTGGTTGTTCTGTCCCCATTACTTACTTTATTGAGAGCTACAGAGAAATGAGTGGACCTGGAATGGTTCCTATTATTCTTATTCGAAACTGTTTAAGTTTTGCCATCAGTTATGGTATCACTCCCTGGGTTAGCAACTTGGGAATCCGTAACTGCTTTCTTTCAGTCGCATTTATCGCAATGACTACCACATGTTCCTTCTTTGTGATGATAATGATTGGCAAGAAATTGCGTGACAAGACTAAAACTCCTTACTGGAGATATGTTAAGCAAGCAGTTGATAAAGGAATGACCCATTAACTACTTAATTCTGGTTTTAGTTGTAATTTTTTCGTATCTTTTTTTATATTATAATATTATACTACTTGAAAGTATAAAATAGTTTTTGTGATTGTACTAATGTTATGTATGGTGAATCTATACCAAACACCCTGCTATCAGTCTTTTAGACTCTAACAATTCATTCATCAAGGTACTTCCTCATTCTGATTGGTTTTGGGCACAAAATGATTGTAATTATTTTTTTGCTTTCAGCTTGTAATGAACCATAAACAGCACGATAAAACTTGAGAGAGAAAAAAAAAATAGTGACAATAAGTAACCCCCGTAATACTGTAAAGACACTTGTAAATAGCCTTACATAACGCTATAAATCAACAAACAACCCGCCAGAAGAGAAATTGATATGATGATTGGCCACCACACGGATAAATGAAACTCAAGACTATTTGGTCAAAAAAGGAAAACCCAAAATATCAAAATATGCAAACAAATAGAGGAAATCATAAGGCTCATATATAGGCACAATCAGACTATAAGCGATCTTATAAATATAGCCTCCAGGCAGTCGTGACATGGATGGCTTTGGTTCCTCCTGCAATACATTTCCCCTTGAGACCGAGCTGAGTAAACGGAAGCGTGGTTGAGCAACAGAAAGGATATGGTTGTATTGCCAGCTTTACACCAACATATCAAATAAAATCCTAAATCTATTGCGCGTGTTACAACAACTACGAAAACTTCCAGTACTTTTTGAGAATTAAATAGTAAAATCTGAGGAAGGCACTGCGTTGTGGCCTAACAACTTGAAAAAAAACAGAGTTCGATGTTGACAGGACTCGAACCTGCAACCTTTGGAACCGAAATCCAATGCGCTCACCATTGCGCCACAACACCCTATTAAAATTACTTTTTAAAACATATATAAATTATAGTAACAAATTTTCAATGTCAATCTCTTAAATCCATTGGTAGATATTTGATGAACAAATTAAACGTTAGATTTGTTATTTTTCTGTTTCGGTTACAAAGTGAATGTATTTTACATTATTGTGATCTTTTCTTCAGCTCACCTGATGTGCGTGCAACCTCTGACTTTTGATAACGAGTTGGGCCTTAAACTTGTAGTCTTAGCTTTGTCCAGGGCTATTAAAAGTAATGGCCTTTTCCTTTTTGGTTAGAATCACCAGAGAGACATTCATTTTTTTAAATATCAATTAGAATATGAACGTTTAAAACGTAATACATATGTGATTATTATCACGCTTAGTAAAAAGGTGGATAAAGTTAAAATTAATTTACTTGTATGATGTTCATAATGTTTGGTTTAACTGTAATATAACTTCTGTTTCAATAAGGTGAGTTGGAAAAATAATATATTCAGTATAAATATGTATAACTGTAAGTTGTTGATCTCTGGAAGTGAAGGCAGAAATCCTATATAAAAGATATCAAAGATATCTTTACTTAGCATATAACATACAACATACTGTGTGACATTCATTTAAAAAAGTACCTAATTTAAGCCTTGAAAAACTTGTCATATCCAGTAAGGGTAAATCTATACTTGACATCACCCTTCTTCAATCTCTTCCAAGTCTCACCAAGATTTTTCTCATTAATATCCACGACCTCGACCCAAGGTTTGATATTATGCTTAGCAGCAAACTCCAACATGTAATCGATTTGATTAGGAGAACCAAGAGCAGAAACGCCAACACTGTTGCCACCATTAAATAGAGTCCAAGGGTCCAAATTCAACACAAAGTTTTCAGGGAAAGAGATGAGGTTAAGGTTTGCCTTGGGCTTGAGCAAGCTCATCCAATTACCCATTTCTTTTGTAGCAACACTGAAAGATGTGTTGATAATAAAATCAAGAGTGCGACCTTTGCCCTCATAAGCATTGGGCTCACTCGAAGCAATGTAGTGATCAGCACCAAGCTTTCTAGCATCTTCCTCCTTGGATCTTCCACGAGAAATCACAGTAACCTCACAACCGAGAGCCTTAGCAAACAGGACAGTCATGTGGCCAATACCGCCAATGCCAATGATACCGACCTTGTCTCCAGCCTTGATACCATGGTCGAGAAGTGGAGCAAATCCAGTCACTCCACCACAAAGTAATGGAGCAGCATAAACAGACTCCAATCCGTCTGGAATTTTGAATGCCCATTTGGAGTTTACACGGATATGGGATGCGTTTCCTCCCTGAGTCAAATCATCAGTGCCCTCGATTTTGGCCATATAAGTAAGGGTTCTGTTATCGCAATAGTTTTCCTTCTCAAGCTTGCAAGCCACACAGCTACCGTCGGTGTCACAAATAGCGCTAACACCTACTCGGTCACCAACCTTGATGCCCTCCTTAGCTTTAGGTCCGACACGAACTACTTCTCCAATAATTTCGTGTCCAACGGCAATTGAGACATCTGGCTTTCCCCAGACTCCATCAACGGCGTGAAGATCGGAGCCGCAAACACCGCAGCATTCAATCTTGATATCAAGATCATGGTCACGGAAAGGCTGAGGCTTGAATTCAAATCTTTTTGGTTCATATGGCTTGTCGAAATCGACAATGCCAACTGCTTCAAAAGTTTCGGGGTATGTCATTGTTAAAAGTAGAAAGTGGTTGAATTGGATAAAGTTGTTGAGTATTTGAATATGAAGTTGGATGATGATAATAAGAAAGGAATAAAAAAGATTTCAAGATTTAGAAATGAGTAGATGTTTATATACTTTTGATCAAGCAAGTATCGCCACCAATCTTCAAATTTTAAATCCATAGGTAAAGTTCAATTGAGGGATTGGCTTTATTTGTCTCATTTCTACAAGAACTGGTGATTAAATCCTTTCGTTCCTTGTGGTATCTTGAGTTTGGAATATTGTTTTCATTTGATTCAAATTTTCCTAAAGGAAATAATCAGCTCTTGAACAAGCCATCTTTCAAGTTTTCCTTTTTGAAGTTGATTATCTCTGAGTTTCATTGTAGATTTGTATCAAGGCTCTTGGGAAACACTGCTGGGTATGAGCGGGTTAGATTTGATAATTGCAAATGAATAATCGTGTGGATTCTTTTCTAGTGGAACAAGCTAACTCCGCCAACCAGTATCAATACAGTCTGAGTTTGATTCATTACAAATTATTAGTTATACCAAATGAAATGGGTTTTCTCCTCCAGAAAATGAATCTTACCATGTTGTTCAAAGATGAATTCGGAGATAACACATAGTTGCAAATGGTGTTGTTGAGACGAAAATACAGCCTTTAGCAAGATGTTTAGAAAACCGGTCTGACATCAGACTGACCATTATACTCATTTGAAAAAAGTACAATGTCCATGTTTTGGGAGGTTTGATGGCGGAGATTCCTTAAAGCCAATTTAACTCCATTCATCTTAACAAGCTGCTTAACTCCAGTAATATCAACTAGTTATGCTAACTCCATCTACGGGTACTTGAGATGAAGCGGTTTTAAGGGAGATGGCTATGTGGTGTGCGGCTGATATGCTTATTATTAAAACCTTAACTGGTTGGGCTTAATTTCCCACTTTTATCGAACTATTGGGGGATGGAAAACTTGATTGATTTACAGATGAGGCAATTTCTTTAAATTTAAGAATTTTTAAGAATTTTAAGAATTTAATAAGTTTAAGTTTTTGAAATTAATTATGTTACTGAAATATCAATATTAGACAAAAGCAATTTAAGTATCAAAGTCATTCAAATAGCCATTTTTGATCAACCACAGTTCAACATCTTTCTCATCTCTTTGAACCCATTTAATCCTAGTCAATAAGCTTTCCTGACTTTGAGCAAGACGCTGTTGATATGTTTTAATGTCCTTATCCTGAAAAAAGTTTTCAACATCGTCATACTGTTCCTTGGTAGTCAAACCAGGAGTAACAGCAGTGACAACTGTGCCAAGCATACCAGAATTAGCTGTGTATACTTTGATAATAGCATCCCAATTGTTTTTTAGCCAATCCCACAACTGCTGTGTAGCTTCTGGGCTAGAACTATATGCACCAAAGACTTCAGCACAATTTTGTGTGCGAATAGTGCCGTCAAGAAGAAACATCAGCGCCTTTCTACGGAGCTCGGAATCGGATGAAAATCCAAGAGACCCAACAGCAGTATTTCCTTCCTCTGTAGGATTCGTTTGATACACATTCAAAAGTTTCTCAAATGCTTCTTTCCCTCCATATTTTCCAGCAGCTTTGAAGACTGCGCTACGCAAGTTGGGGTCAATAGCTGATTTGTCGCCAGCGCAGTATTTCCTAAACTTTTCAAGGGCATCTTCCACAAACAATGGTATTTCACTAGAAACAGCAAAAGAGTACAAGTGACCCTTGAGTTTCTGAGTCAACAGTTGGTCATCGGATTTAACATTCCAGCCAATCTCGATAGCTTTGTCCTTGACCAAATCTTGAGCAAACTTTTTCAAAGCCTCATTAACAACTGTAGACCGGGATGCCCATGCGTGGCGAATGAGCTTATAGTTAACAATTATTTCTTGCCAAACACTAGATGAATACTCGTTCTTCCAACCATGAATAAGTTCCAAAAATGCTGAAGTCTTGGAGTATCCACTGGTTGCCAACGAGCGAGTGTCTGCAATCAATCCAACTCGATCCTCAACAGAAAGCAACTCGGAAGATTTGGCAAGCTTTGAAACTCGTTCAGATGGGTATTTGACACGGTAAACCCCAGCTTGATCACCATTGAGCTTATAAAACGAAATATCCTCGATTGTGACTGTGATGCTGCGCTCTTTAAGAAGAACAGATTCATCAATTCCGTCCTTTGTTCTAATGGCCAAGTTAATGGGGTAAATTGTTTCATCATCTTTAGCTGTCACATCTCCAGTATTGAGATATCTATTCTGAGTAATCTCAAGCTGGTTTCCATTCTCCTCAACAGTCAACACGGGGTATCCAACATGTTTGACCCAAACATCCATAACTCCAGCAACATCTTTTCCAGACTCCTCCTCCAGACATTCCCAAAGATGTTCAGTCTTTGTATTGGAATATTTGTGCTTCTTTAGATATTTTGAAACACCTCTAACAAAATTCTCTTCACCAAGGTAGTTTGCCAACATTTTAAGAACAGAAGAGCCTTTGGAATATGAAATGGAATCAAATATTTCATCAATCTCATCACACCTATAAATTTGAGCTTCAATGGGGTGTGAGGATCTAAGGCCATCTAAACTTAGCGAATCCTGGAGATAGTCGCCAACGTAAGATTCCCAGACCTTCCATTCAGGAAAAAATATATTTCCAGCATACCAAGACATCCAGGTAGCAAAGCCTTCATTCAGCCATAGCCCGTCCCACCATTCCATAGTTACAAGATTACCAAACCATTGGTGTGCAAGCTCGTGTTGGACAGTTTCAGCAATTAGGCTCTTACTTTCAGCACTGTCAACATTTTCATCATAAAGCAAATCAGATACTCTATAAGTGATAAGACCCCAGTTTTCCATGCCTCCACACTCAAAGTCATGTATCCCAACCATATCTATCTTAGGAAGGGGGTATTCCACATCAAACTCTTTTTCAAAAAACTCGAGAGTCTTAGCAGCAAGTTCAGCAGCAAACTCTCCGGCTTTTTCTAATCCTGGGGTTGCATAGACACGAACAGGAACTCTGAACAGGTTAGATTCGACATACCTGAGGTCGCCAATAATGAAAGCGACGAGATATGACGACATCAATGGGGTGGTGTTGAAGGTTGTAGCAACTTTGCCGTTATCCAACTCTTTTGTTTCTTTAATATCCATATTTGAAAGCGCTGTGTGCTGCTTAATGTGAATCAATGTGATATCGTAGGTTGCTTTAGCTGCAGGTTCGTCGTATCCAGGGAATGCAAGACGAGCATCAGCAGGTTCAAACTGGGTTGTAGCGACAAAAGTCTCGACGCCGTCTTGGATGTGTGTACTTAAATAAAATCCTTTCAAAGAATCGCTAAGTGTTCCGGTATATTGAATGTGGAGTACAGCTTTGGATCCTGCGTTAAATTTTTCTGCAAAATTGAATGTAGTTGTTTGGTCATCGTCGTTGGATGAAGAGGAAATAGGGTCGACACCAAGGTTGCCGTCAATAGAAAGGGAGATTTTTTTGAATTCGAATTCAACAGCATTAATCGAAATGAAAGAAGAAGATTCTTCAACATCGAATCTTTGATAATAGATAGGTTGGTTAACAAGATTAACAGTGGGTTGGTTGAAGAAGACTTACGTGATATAAACATCACCATCAAACTTTGAATTTTCAAAGTCAGGCTCCAAGGTGAGGTTATAATTCAAAGGCTTTACATTGCTTGGAAGAATCTGGCGGATATTTTCAGTGCTATAAAGAGAGAGATTAATACCATGTTAGGAATGAAAAATGAAATGGATGGAAAGAATGGAGAGACTGGAGAGAATGGAAAGAATGAGGGACTAATGAAAGACAAAAGACATGGAGTCGATACACACGATGAATCACTAAGATTATCTGTACACATTGAGAAGGATGCAGGTATATATGTGTACCAATTGAGTGTGTTGGAGGAAATGGAGGGTGGAGAAGAAGGATTATAGTGCTTTGGCCCAGTACAAGAGAAAATTGCCAAGCGGTGGGGTGGCTCATAACCCATACGTCAGAGTGAGAGCGGTGCCGTAAGTAGCAAGGCAGACGCTGGAAAAAACTACCAATCACCATGATGAGTTTCCATAGTTAATTGAAGGCGGTTTGATTGTATATGAATCTCTTGCAGTTTTAGAAAGAAAAGCTATATAATTCGTGACTTTTATAAAATGTGACGCGTTTTTTTTTTTTACTGATCCGCGGGGTTCAAAGGGCTAATCTATTGTACGGCTGTGGCTCCCCAGGATGGGAGTGTGCTATTTTCCACCTACAGATACGACAGGACTTAATTACACTGAATTGCCTTGAAAAGAAGGTTTCGTGTGGATGTGGATATAGAGTATGTTTCTCGTGTTTTCAAATGCATAGTCATGGTTTTGAGCTGATGGTTTGTAGTACTAGAGCCGTTTTTCACAACAGGCTTGCTGCGATGAGCTATCCCAACTGAGATCTGTAGAATATGTGGTAATATTTAGGCCAAATTAGGGGAAATTGGGATCAATTGATTTTGGAGGGAATGAAAACAATGTCAAATTACAATATAGAGCCTTCGCATTCCTTTTTGATTATCCGCCTTTCAGCATTTTCTTTAAAAGTGGTGCGGGGTTGGTATACCAACTTGGCCATCACCAGCTATTAGGTTTGTGGATTTTGGGTTCTAATTGAAGAAGCTAGCAGTCATTCGAGGTTATCATGGAGCGGGTGGCTCAGGAAGAAATACTACAGGTTCTTTTATTTTCTTTGGATAATTTTTGCGATATCCTGAACAGCAGCATGTGAATCTGGTCGGCAAAATTGGAAAAGCATGCTCAAGTTAATGCCGAGGTGAAAGGTATCATGTAAAGCAGGTAGCTTCATTTAACCACCAAATCCATACTAGATTGATGGTAATTGATGGCAAAGGCTGAGTTCAAGTTGGACTTTGATTTTGATTTTGAAAAGTGGGAAAAAAAGCGTCGGTAAAAATCTGTGTGAGAAAGAGCTTGCAAGTAGTAGCTATTCAGTTGTTCAGGACATCTGGCAACTAGTCCAAGAGCACGAGCGCTACAAAACTGGACTAGTTGATGGACACAACGCGATTCAGAAGCAAATTCCAATACAAACAGTTCCAAATGGGCCAAATAGAGTCAAGTTGTTGCGTAAGAAGTGCAAACTAGTCAAGGTAGTTGCTTAGTTGTATGCATGACATGTTGAACTGTTACTGGCGTTGAACATGAAAATGAAAATGAAAATGAAGCAAGTAGAGAAAGGGGGATTGCGAGCAATTCCAAAAGGACTAGATCGGAGAGAAATAGCAGTTGTATTTATATGAAATGTTTGTTTGAGCAATAGGAATTTAAAGAATATGTGTGGACATTGTTGGCGAATGTAGGCTGGACAGGTGCTATATATGCTATATAGGGCTTTTGTAGCAGGACCTAAACATGCACACGCAGCGGTTTCAAAACGAAAAGAAGAAATCAATTGCAACGATGGCCAAAGTAGCAGAAACCAGGAATGATAGTAACAAGAACAAGAACACACATATCATATAAAAACGCCAACTAAACATCAAGTCTCAAAAGGAAAATAAAAACAAGCCGATCACATTCCTCGCAGCCGTGCCCGCCGCATAGGAAATAGGGGTATACAACAGAAATTGGAGGGTTTTTGTTGCAAAAAGTAAACAACTGGGTTGTACAAAATTCCAGAAAACATTCAAAAAAATATATATACAAAACGCGAGGAAAGTAAATAAAGACTATAAAACCAGATCATTGTCTACAACTTTTAAATATCGGCGGATTTTTTTTGAGTTTTGGGTTGATGATCCACTGATTCTTTATATACTCCTTTATACCCAACTTGATATCACCAGAATTCAAAGGTGGATCGTATATATATTATTATATTTGGCGTTTCCGGTTTATTTATTTGTCTTTTATTTTTTGATTTTTTTTTTTTCCCCCGTTTTCTTGTCCTATATCCTGGGTTGTCTTCCTGTCATGCTGTCCTCGTCTCGCTCCTCCTCAAAGTTGTCTAAACTCAACAGGCGCGTTCATTTTTTCAAGTCTTCGCCTCCTTCCATCAATCCCTTCACTACCAAATCTTTCAGAAAATCTCTGGATTCTGAAGAACAATCCACTATCACTGCTACCACCCCCACCACAGCCATCCCTTCTGATCCTAATTCATCTAAATCCTTATCTCGTCGTTCTTCTTCTACTTCCTTATCTTCAAATTCGTCAAACTCCTCTTCTTCTTCTGAGACTATTTCCCAACACTCTGAAGACGAATCTGAACAAACTGCCTCCTACATTCATAAGCCTATCCCTCTGCATCCTTTGCCTCATCAAGCCTTTGGGAATAAACGCACTGCTTCCTCTACCATCTTACCAAAGTTCCGTTTTCCGGAATCCCCCTCTCGTAAATCTTCGATGGCGGTAGGCAAACAACCTTCGGGCCCGCCGTTGCCGCCGTCGTCTTCTTCCTCGTCGTCATCGTCGTCCTTCCAACAGCAGCAGCAGCAGCAGCAGCAGCCTCCCCCTCCACCACAGTATGCTAACCACCCTCAATACCAGCAGCAACAACAGCAGTATCAACAATACCAATTCGCTCCTCCTCCCCCCCCTCCTTCGTCATCATCTTCCACCTCCTCCTCCTCCTCCTCTTCCAACTCTTCTGATAGAACCGTAGTAGCTGTTCCTCAGCAACAACAACAGCAAACTACTTCCCCTGATCAATCTTTACGAAGAATGTCGTCTCCGTCCCACTTGCAACAACCTCCTGCCGACGACCTCCTTCAATCTCTATTAGGCCCCGGTGCTAGTTCTTTACACATGTCCGACGAGACTCTGCGAGCAGCTCTCCAACTCAAAACTGAACAGGAACGAACAAAGCAAGAATATTATAAACTCGAACTACAAAGGAAGAACTCGGAAATCTTACAAAATGCTATTCGCAATAATATCCCCCAGAATATGATTCCTATGCTGTTTGCTAATCAAAGTGAATCCGATCTGCCACCAGGCTTTCACCAGCAACTTCAACAGGCCCAACAGCAGCAGCAGCAGCAATTTACTTATCCACCTGCTCCTCCTGTTGAATCATTGCCAGCTGCGGGTGATCGAGAGCGCTATCCTCATCATCAAAGAAATCTTTCGTTACCTCCGCAGCCTACAATAATCCCATCGGAATATCAGCAACGTGCAGCACAGCAGCAACAGTTTCGTCCACATCATGCTCACCACACTTCGCTATCTTCTGTTCCATCTTCTCACTATTCACCAACAAGAGGCCCAGCAATTGGACAGCAAGGCGTTTTCCACGCCCACCATCATCCTCAGTCCTTATCTTCGTCCTCACCTTCTCGTGGTGCTGCAACTACCTGGCAACAAGGTGCTGCCACTCCCAACCCATACTTTCCACCACCGCAGAATCCCTATCCTACAAACCCGGGATCACCTTCAACATCTGTACATCAGATAATTCAGTTTCATCACTGGCAACCTAACCAGCAAAAGTCTAGCAATAGCAATTCCAGTTCTACAACTTCTCCAAAAAAGGATCAAAACGATGACTCGGCTTCCATTAAACGCCGTCGCTCAATGACCACTTCAGAACGTCATGCTGATCGCTCAGGCTCCCCTACACCTTCATCCAAGCAGGGTGCTTCCACTAATTCGCAAGGATCTGCTATGGCATCTGCTACTGCACATTCCAAACGCCGCGGAATGCACTCCCGCCACAAATCAGAGACATCTGTGCTTCGCGGCGATTCTCTAAGTCGTATGTCGTTATATTCTAGTCCTAATGCCAGCAACAACAGTTCGTCGACGTCGCTAGCATCCCTGGCCGGCAACCCATCCTCTAAAAATCCGTCCCAACGAACTTTAACTTCATCTTCGGCTAACACCTTGATAAACGAACAACCTCCTGTAAGTGGAGCCCCCTCTACTCATAATGTACAATTACCCCTGGGTCCCCACACTCCCTCACTTCCTCCGCCATCTCAAACCTTACCCGGTCCATCGTCTTCATCATCCCCATCACCGCTGCGCCATGATATCACGGCATCTAGTCTTGCTGGTTCCCAAGGCAATATTCCCGGTAGTGCACGCGCTTTGATAATGGCAACTTCTTCTAGCTCTGATTCCCCATCATCTAACGATGATAAAGCAAAGTCTAGAGTGAGCACACTAGCAGCCGTTATGAACGATGACGATGAATCAAAACGCCCACCTTTAAGCACATCTTCCAGCTTTAACTTTCTTGCCAGCGTCGCTGCCGATTCCCAACGACTGGCTTCTCCTGCCAAGATTTCAGCGTCACAGAGCAGCAAAAACTTGTTACCCCGGTTTCAGGAAAGAGCTACGCCTAGTACTGTTTCCTCTGCTTCGGCCGCTGCGGCGGCGGCGGCGGCAGCGGTTGCGGTGGCAGTTGGAACTCAACGATCTGATTTGAATGCCAATTTTGCGTATCCGCCCAAGTCAGAACCCATTTCTGTTGATCCCAAGACGCCAACAAGTACTAGTCGGAAGTCTCCGCGCAGAAGCAGCAGCGGTAGTGATGACAAGAGCGAGCACGAGACATCTGGAAGGAAAAAAGGAGACGATGATGGAGATGTTTCCATGAGTGATGAAACACTCAATACTCCAAGATCTACGTCCATGCGAACTACGCGGTCTCAAACTTTAGCAGCGAGAAGTGGCAATGGCAATGAAGAAGAAAACTCTGAAGAACAAAGATCAAGGAAACAAGGGGTTGGGTTTATTATTTCTGGTGATGAACAATAAGTTGGACAAAAAAATATACATTGGATTTATCATGATTAATGTGTTTAACTCGGCTATCTTTAAAAGTACAGTAAAAAGCCTTCCCTAATACCCAGAACACATGAAGAATGCTTTTTTTTTGTTCAAACGAAGCCAATTCAATTCCCCTTGAGAGAAGGAGTATATTATACCTTTTTTTAATGAGCCTAGCGTTGTTGTTGTTGTTGTTGTTCAATCCAACTATTTGTCTTTCTTTTTTTTTGAATAACCTTCAACTCGACCACTATCCCAACTACTATCCTAGCCACTGCCACCAGCACCATTTTACGGGTGTATGTGTGTGTTTTAACAATTTGGAATCTCTATTCCTAGACTTCTCTTTTCTTGATTAGTATTATTACTCTTTTAACCCATCTTTTTTAATAATTCGACCTCTGTTATTAGTATCTTTTAATTTTTTTTTTTAAACAATTCTTTTTTTGTATTACTTTGTTTCTTTCACATTGTTTGATATGTGACAAGTGTTATTTAGAAGTCTTTTTTTTTTTTTAAACCGAACTGATGTTTGTTCAGTATATATATACATTAAATTATATTATATATATAATATATAAACATTTCTATAATAAATATTTTTTTTAATCTTTTTGAGATGAATTAGAATTGAAACCCTCAGTGATATCAAGTTGGAGATGTATCTGGCTGATCAAAAAGAAAAGGCAATATACAACAGAATGAAAAGAAAATGGAAATGTTTCATCTCAATTGTAAAAACGCATTGTCATTTTGTTTGTGCTTGTGTATGTGTTTTTTTTATCAAAAGAATAGCTAGTTTTGCATTTATTTTCTTTTTCTCTTTTCCTCTTTTCCTCTTGTTCTCCAATTCTCCAAATGTAAATCCACAACGATATTCATTCCTTCACTATTCATGGCTCAGTATTTGTTCTTCTTCAACACTATTTTTCAGCGACTGTTTATGTTCCACGTCTGGGTTCAAGGTTTCAACAATGACCATTGATAAAACACCTGAAGGTACCGCATTCATTAGTCTCATATGCAAACCTTTCACCATTGCTCTGAGCAGCCCTGCTTCTTTTACCAAATTCTTCGCCACGGTCCACACACCTTTTGCATCGTCAGGTCGCATTTGCTTGATTTCGTCAGAGACGGCTAGCTGCTGCCGTGTTTTGACCACGTCGAGGAAATTTGCTGCAGACGTTGCCGAGATGGTGCCAAAGGCTGATGCAGTTGCAATGAGCTGGGGTGATAGATCAGCATTGTTGGATCCTGGTGGGAGAAAGTTTGTGACAAGGAAGGTTTTTGCCTTTTCGTAGGAAATCCACCAGACTACCGAATGGGGCACAAATACTGCGATTCCCATCCAGTACCCGCGGAAAAATCCTTTAAAGCCTTCGGATTGATGAATGCTGCGGACAAGAGAAAAAGTCGAGGTCCCGCTTTCGTTAATCTGCATCCGGCCTTTCACCACCTCCATAGGTGTCCATATAAAACTACTACAGAGCTCAGCACTAGCACCACTCAGAATGTACGTCGGTAGGGAATCATGGCCGAAATATGGAGTTAGTTCTCGTTTCGTTTGTCGGTATGCGACCATGTATGTGGTGAATGCTGGCGTCGTTAGCACAACAGAGGCGCCCAGTCCGTTCCAGTATCTAGGTAGCGGTAGTTTGTAGGAAAAGTTGGTAGAGGTCTGTTGCAGTGTTCGTATCGTATCAACTAGGAAATGGTTAGTTGAAAATGATCAAGATACCAAGGCTAAAATGAAAGGCTAAACGGGTTCAAAAGGGTTCAAAAGATTCCAAAAGGCATGAATTAAGGCCCCTGCTAAAACCCCGAAACCAAGGCCTGTATCAACTTACGTGGATGGAATACAATCTTGCTGCCGACAGCACCGGCACTATATTAACAATAGAATGAAAAAGGTATCATTTGTTAGATTATTTGTACAAAACAGCAGTAAAAAGTTGACTCTTGTGGTATTGATATTGGAATCGAGAGAGGAATCGGTAATCACGTGCATCTGGTGAGTTGGTATTTGATGAGGTGAGAATCTTGTGGGGAAGAGAATAATCAAAACTTGAGATTTGCTTTGAAAACTTGACAATAAGAAACATACACAGAGGCCACGATGGTAGCAATATCCATGATTATAATGAGGTGAGGTTATGCAAAGTGGAGTGGGATGGGTATATGAAAGAATCTAGAGAAATCCTTGTGGTGGGTAGATGATTATTTGATGAAACAACGAGTGTGTGTGTGTGTGTGTGTGTGTTTATTTGTGTATTCAGCACGACAAAGGAATTTAAAATATAATCCGTCGCAGAGAGAGTATATAGTTTGGAAATGCAAAAGGGTTGTTTCGTCAAAGCGCTCGAGTGAAAAGGAAGATGAAGAACGATTAGAACGAAGACTTGGATGACTGAATGGACAAAAGGTGGAGTGGGCTACCAATCGATAGCGCGCGTGGGTGACAGATTAGTGGATTATCGAGTTTGGAAGTAGAGTGTGAGGTGACCGGAGCATGAAGAATATCATTTATCAAAAAAAAAGACGGGAGGAAGTAGGGTAACGATAAAGAATACAGGGAAACCGGGGTTGCTGTTCGAGCTCAGGTCTTGAAAGCGACGTCAAAAAGGGCTTGGGAGGGATGGGCTGGTGAGAAACTGGCCGGTAGCTGTTTCAAGGAAGCCAATTGATTGTTTGCATGCGGTCACATGCCCAGGCCCTTTTGGCGAATGACCAGGTTGTCCATCACCGCTTGGGACGCCGGCCTTATTCTTCCGCGCGGATATAGAAGAGCGTAAGAAGAGCATAAGAAGAGCATTAGCAGGAGTCGAACCACCAGCATCTGACGGATACTTGGCTACGGCTGTGGTTGTATTTATATGAGTCTAGTAAGTAACGCCCATAAACAGCGCATGCCAGTCACATGATGCATATACTGCTTTGGCCATTGCCTTGCACTCTTCACCCGTTTAAAGTTTTGAAACAAGATTTTGTTGAGCATTTCAATGACGAAATGTTTCCTGTTTAATGCATCCAGTCCTGTTATATTGTGATGTGCGAAAGCCCGGTCTTCGCAGCCCACGGAGCCTGGTTCGAGCTTATACAAGACAGAAGCCTAATCATTGGCCAAGAGTCCAATCTGCCCAACCCCCCGGTTCTTTGTTGGTACGTAGCAATGGAACAAATCAAACCGAAACATTTCCAAAGCGGATATATCATGTCCAAAATGCCATTAATGTGATTACCGCTCTTGCTAAAAGGTGCAGGCACACGGACCAGCCTGTTGTTCGGTCCATGTTCATTCACCCTGACCGTGTTTTCTAGTCTTGCACGGATCATTTTGAAATCTGGTGCGACAACATGGCGACGGCCCCCCACAGCCTGCCTGCTAGAAGAACCAGGATTATCCGAGTATACATGGTGTGGGTCAAGATGAAAAGTCGGATCAACTGGTGTTTGCTCTGGGCTGAGATGCTTGGTCCAGGAGGATCATTTCCCCGCCACACCGGAATGCAAACAAAACTAAAAGGCGTAATAATCCTCATTTTTGTGGATTTCAACAATATGACAAAGTGTTGGTTGAACGGAGCATTTGTGACAGTTACACATGTGTTACACTTCTGCATGTGTAACTGTAACAAACACATAAAGTCTGTGTCTGCGAACGGCTGACAGGTAGCCTACGGACGTGGACGGTAATTAGCCGTTTTCCGTGGATCGACCCAGTCTAGAAACCAGCCGTGGCAGTTGGCTTTGTAAAGTTTCAACGGCCAGGTTTTCTATTTGTAATTACACCAGGTCGTTTAGAATAATATTTTTGAGCCTCTGGTTACGCCGTTTGGATTTCTAAACGGTCATACAAAGTTTGAGATCGAGTCAGATCAATCTGTACTTGGATAATAATGGCTCAGAGCGGTAACGGCTTTGGATTCTTTGGCTCAAGTTTAATACACACCCTGTGACAGTTGTGTCACATAATACATAATGGGCTTGTTGCTCGACGAAAAATGACACTCAGGAAAACCAATATGGATAGTCCAGCAAAATACATGCGAAAGATGATTCATACTAACAACTTACAGGACACACAAGCCTGAAGATTACAGCAGTCTTTGATCTTTGAGGATCCTAGTCCGTATTCCACATCAGTTCTGACGTTTTTCTCTGTTCATGTTTGCCACATTATATATAACCTTTCAACCGCTAGAGATGCTCGATTCAGGGCTTAGAAATAGAGGCATCTTTCAGATGATGTTTTGTTGACTCTAATCATGGCAGAAAACATAATCTCTCAAAGGTCCAAGCGAATAAAAGCCTACTATTATTAGTAAATTTATTTGAAATATTCTCGGTATTTGAAAGGCAGGTAAGACTAGAATACTCGTTTAATATCGTAACCTGGTGTCTATGAGTAGTAAGTAAATGAATTAATTATAATCCAACTGGCTTGACTCATTTTGAGAAAGAATGTACAGTTTTGGAAGCTTACCTTTAACCATAGCCATAACGTCCACAGTTGTTAGGGTTCTGGACTAGGCTAGTTTGATTTGTAAAATGAGATGTTTGTCATATCCCGTGCTTAGAAACAGAGAAACAAAAGGTACCCACTAATCTTGGCCTATCCAGTGGTTGGCGATACTGGGCCACAATTTGCTGGTTAGCTGTGAAGTCCAAATGGTCCATTTTTGTGTTCTGCTCATGGAACGGCTGTCATGCGCGTGAGGCTAGCCTGGTGTGCGGGTAAGCGGGAGATGGATCACTGCTTAAACGGTGTCGATGCGGCGGAAGCCAGCCGTTAAACCACTAGACATATTTCGATAATTAGTCCGCGTGGTTTGGTGACTTTGAATAATTTTCTATACACTCTCACACTCTCATTCAGATGATCTTCAAAGTGCCTGATGACTTTAGATCTTCATGATACTCTTTTATACAACATATATGATCCTGATTCACGTCATGAACTACTACTGATGAGCACATGTTGGGGGTCAATGAAGGATGGGGGTCCACCAGAACTAAAACAGTAGCAACATCTAACAGGGGGCTTGCTGACTGAGTAAAGTCCGGATTATTCTGCTAGTATCTCGGAAAAACATGCTATTAGCTGGCCAGCTGGGCTTCCTTTTAACTCTTGCTTTTCACGGTGCTACTAAACTCAATTGTTTGAGTGGCCGCGGCAGATGAGCCGACCATACAAGGCACCCTCAACGCTTTGTGGGGCGATATATTAGACAGACAACATGCTATTAACCAATATGGATCAGTGAATGATTGAGCTATGGATCCCGTCAATCGATGGGCTTTAGAGCCTCTCACGCTCCGTGGCTGTAAAAGGCTGCTATCAAGGTAATTGTCACGCGAAGATCACGTTCCGATGACAACTTTCCTAAAACTGCCGCATCTTGGGACAAAAGAAGAATGAGAAAGTATTGGGACATTATTAGGATCTCTGTTACAAATTACTTGGATTCCACCATGCTTAGGATTAAAATTGACATTAACAGAGCCCTTTCTGGTAATCGGGGTTTGGGCATTCTTTCGAGTTTCAACGGTGTCAGCGGATAATTGACAATGATGTGTAAAGATTGTAAGTTTTCTCGATGAAAAGCTCTCATATAGAATCTTTATTCTTTGGTATCTTTGCCTATTGCAAAAATGCCTTTTTAATACATGAAACAACTTCTTTTTCATAAAATGTAATAAAATCCTTATAGACACACCGGTTAATTTTTTTAATTTTTTTTTGGGGCAAATCAATAATTTTACCATACTGTCCATACACATTAATAACTTTTTGTAAAAACCAAGCAATATTTTGACCCATTTTGTTGACCCTTAAACTCTTCGTTTCTGTATTATAAGCAAAGAACTTTGAGAGCAAGATGATTTGAATTTACTCAATACTAAGAGCTCGGGAGAGTCTTCGAAATTTGCCCATTTTTGTATCCAAATGTAAAACAGGGCGTTTAAATCTGTGCAGAAACATTCAGAGATGCGAGCCCAAGCTCTAAGATTTGCTTGAAACGGCAAAATGCAATTTAAAGCAGCATGGCCAATTTTCTACCATCCATTGATACTCAACAATATGATGACACTAAGGTTTTTCTTAAATCACCTTTACAGAAGTTCGATAAACGCCCACTTTTAGGAAGGCGTTCAAGTAAGCTTTATCATACTGACCGTTTTCTCAGAATGGACGTTCCTCGATGACAAACAAATCTCTATTCATTTGGTTTAGATGCGATGAGTTCAACTGCCATTGATGGAATTCCACCTCACTTGAAACATAGATTACTATCTAAAGCTAACCAAAGATGATGATGTCACCATATTACTTACTGAAAAAGCTAATCTACAAATTTTAGATATCATGTTCAATATTGACTAATACTCACTTTCCAAGGTAGCGAGAAACTTACTGATCGGTGAGCCCCCATTTCCCGAGTTGATTTCTTCGCCACGTCTAATAAATCAAGGAGAATTAAACCATTATATCGACTCAATACGGGAACTTGGATCTTTTTATTAAGGAGAGACAATAGTTTACATCTTAGTCAAATCAGATGGCTAACAAAGAGTTTGATGAATGGTCAAGTGGATATGAACAAAACCGCATAGCATCCGATTTGTGACCTGGCTAAGATTCGTATGATTGGTGTTGATCACTCACGGGCTCTTATCAATCTATGGCTTTAGTGGGTCATTGAAGCCGAAGAAGATCGGGGGAGTAAAAGAAAAGACATGGAAAACAAAGAAAGCTCAAACTTAACCACTATGAACATTCAAATACACTAACGTGCTTGCATAAAAATGTAAATAAAGACCATAAAAACGACTCTATAATCATTTGACCACAAATTGCCCCACGCTGGAGCTGGTAATTTTTTTTAAAAAAAACCCAGATGACCATTTCTAAAGCCAAAAACGGTATAACTTTTACAATTGTCAGCTGTATTATTTATGCGTGGACTTGTATCGAAGGTTAGATGATAGCTTTTCAAGTCTCACTCAAGTCAAAATCTGGACATGATCATGGTCCAAAACTCGAAAATGACCACACTAAGGCAACAGGTATCCAATTAAAGTCCCGCACCATTCTCTCAAAAATGATATGTATAGTGGTTTAATTAAAACAAATGAACAAACAAGTCAGAATCTGGCTATTGCTACGACCCAAGACCCAAAAACCAAAAAAATGACCCCACAAAGACAAAAGCGACCAATTAAAATCTCAATTTCTAACAAGTTTAGAAACTAACTTAACCTTAAAGCAATAACATCAGTTCATACAGTTAAAACAGAATCCGTAATAACCGGAGCATTCATCCAGCTAACTTTGGCCCACTAGCTCCATAGGTTACTATAATAGCCCCGGCTTGACAATAATCATCCAAGCGTCAAAGATCCCACAAGAAATAAATGATGCAAATTATAATCTCCAAGAGCCTGATTCTCTTTAAACATCTGAATAATTGTAATGATGATGTTAATGATAAACATGAAACCATGAGCGAACCGGGCCACATAATTGGGTCAGCATACAGCTACGAGAGATGCATTAAATATGGATCAGCGGAACAAATGTGACTCACGCCACTAATTAAATGAAAAATGGTGCGCAGCCAGGGAGCCAATTTGTGTGCCAGCAACAGAGGCCGAAATTTAACGGTTGCGTTCTGAAATATGAGCCACGGCAAGGAGTCGTTAACTAGGCTAGATGTGTTCCTTATTTTTCTGTATCCAATCCTATAAACGTTAGCAGGTTCGGTTCTTGTCTTATTGTTTTCGTAATTTGTATAAATGTTTTGAATTTCCCAGTATTGATTAAAATTTTTCATCTCTCATTTCTCTCATTTCTCTTATCCCCTCTTGCCCATTCACAGAATTAATCCCTTGTTATCTCATCCAACCCAATCACAGCAGCAATGTTCGAGGTAAATCTTCCTCTCTACGACCAGGGCCAATATGGCCCTCCTCCAGATTACACTACTGGAGCCCTAGTAGTCAAGACTTCAACTACCAACGCTTCAGTTCCAACAGTCGCAGTAGAACTCGATTCCCCAGAAACTTGTTATGGCCTCGGTGAAGTCATTACCGGAAAAATAACCATTGTACCAAAATACATCTTGAGGCTAAAGAGTGTCTATGCCCTTCTCGAAGGTGAAGAGTTCACATCCAAAAGCAAATGGGTCAACACATGTACTCATGGAGCTTGCTCGCGAGCTGTCGTCACTGCAGGCCAGTTTATTGTCCCCAGAACCTCATTGCCCTCTGATATGGTTATCCGACCCAAGAACATCTACACCTTTCCATTTTCTATTCAGGTGCAAGCCTACCGCTCTCAAAAGACCTGCATGTGTGGATCTGTTCACCACACAACCATTCCACCATCGTTTACCAACACTGTCTCTAGTTCGGCTGGCAATGCTGGCACCGTCAATGTCAACAACTACTTTGCAGACCATTACAATACCGGTGGCCCTAATTTAGGCATCCGCTATAAAGTCTACGCATATGTTAAGCACAATCTTGGTACACATGATCATATCCTCAATAATGACTCGCAACATGGCTCTCCTCTAAACACTGTAAATATTATATCGTCATATTTCCCCAACCATACAGATGAATCTAAATTCTTTGTTGATAAGGAATCCAAATATTACGCTGCCAACTCTCGTGCACGCCTCGAGGTTCTTCCCGGTTCAACATTAATTATGTCCATGAACCCCAAGGACCAGGTTCTCATCAAAATGAAGATGGAGTACATTAATTATAGCACCGAACAGCTTGCCGAAGGTGATTCCTCCAAGATTACCCGCAACTTTGGCGGTCTTGGATTTCTTAAGCGCGGCTCTTCTGGCGCAAATATCAACGCCTCAAGCGCCTCTCTTGCTACTACGCACAGCAGCACCTCATTCAAGCATGGAATTTCCCCCTCTCCCAAAAGCATATCCGGTCAGCTCATTTGTAGAACTACCTACGGTACTGGTGCTCATGGCAGTCATGCCGTTTGGGAACGACCCATTGATCAAACAATCCTTCTCCAGCAGGATTGGGTCGATATTGAGGACCCTAATGAAGAGGGCTCTCACGTTGATTCTTCAGTCACCACTCTTACTGTTGGTTTCAGAATTCCTTCCCATATTTCCAACCAAAATCTTCTTGTTCCCAGTTTCCAAAGTTGCTTAATCAAGCGTGAATACTATTTGAAGATGTGTGTTAGAACCACTGACACCACTGTCGCACCATTTGATCTCGTTGTTCCAGTTCATGTCGTTTCCTCACTTAGTGCTCCAGTCTCTGCCGAGCCAGTTTCATCTGGTCACGGTATTGAAGAGACTCTTGCTCTTGGATCATTTGGCGTTGCTCGATCTCAGGTCATTGCAAGCGACACTTCTAGCTCACGAAGTATGCGCCCAAGGTCTGGTTCTGACGCATCAGCTCACGCCAGCAACTCATCTTCCAGTTCCTTTCCTTTTAGCATCTTACGATCATTGAATAATAATCTTCAAAGAATTAGGAATCACCATTCTTCTGGTATTAACGATTCTTCCGGAATTCAGAATTCTTCTCGTTTTCAGCCTGTCGATCCTAGACCCAAATATGTTTACGCTGCTTAACTATTATTTAACTTTCTTTCTATTTTCTTATGACTTATGACTTTTATTTATGTATTTGCATTTTCTCTTAATAGACTAAAATTTCCCCGAAACCATTTAAATCACATTAATCAAGTTTCGAAAGCATATATGACGCATTAAGTATTGCTCTTCTTCAAACTTGAGAAACAGCCAGCCTTTGATTTACGGTATTTTCTAATAGCCTTGTTTTGCACTGTAGAAACTGTTCCCTCCCAAATAGAGGAAAATGTGATGCTTTACTAGAGGATCGTGTAACAAATGATTAATTACTATTTAAACATTATTTTTACTACCCTGACCAATGAGAGCGTGAGTCAAGTCTATATATAAATGGTCAACAAAATGGTGTTTGACCCACTTTAAAGCGGACTCAATTATATCACTGTTTAAGTCCGCATTCCACACCTAAATCTGGGTTCGCAGATCAGTTTCAACGGGGTATATATATTGTTTCCTTGCTAGCAAGGTAATTGTTACGCGAAGATCACGTTCCAATAGCAACTTTCCTGAAACCGCCGCATCTTGGGGCATAAGAAGAACGAAAAGTATTGGCATCATCATCATTTATTTGTGTTACATAATATACAATAAACCTTATACATAACATAACAGCGAGGCATACCTCACTAGCCACATCCACTAAGAAAGCCATCTACATACAAAGAAGGATTACATAGTAATGACAAACTCAATTTTTGGTGTGAAATTTCTATTTCTATGTGTTCGATCTAATCCGTAGTATAAATTGACTTCTGTTCCAAATGGGTTTGTTAAGAAAAAACTGTATTAAATTAGATCTTAATCACTTGTTGAAAAGAGGTGTTTGTATGCCTCCAAGAATCCAATATAAAAGGGTTCTTACATAACATATACATATGATGTATGTATATTGCATATTTTATTCCATCTCCAACTTTATGTAAATGTGCTTAATGGTGATCCTGTTCATTGCTCGTAATTTCTTAGTTTTCGCTTTTTCTTTAGAATTTTTCTTCTCATCCTCAGCAGCCCGATAGAAACCTTATATTGCATTTCCTAGGCAGGTCAAACCTCCGGGGGAAAAAGACCGCCTAAGATTCATGTATCACTCGTTATCATCACACTTGGCTTGTTATTCTTATTTTTTTAATTTTAATTTATTATCATTATTATTTTTTGATGTCTTCTTGTTTTTTCATAAAAGCTTTAACTGCTTTCAACCTCTCTGGTATGTTTAGCAATTTCTGTATACTTAGATTCTTGTCAGTTCTCTCCAAATCGGGCCTGAAGCTTTATATTGCCGCGCATTCTGTGAGTATGTGTTTTATCGTCTCAACTTTATCATCGTCACAGTTGCATCAATAGTTCTCATTCATTTTGCACCTCAAAAAGTAGTCTCCAAATCTTCCATGTCCAGTCATTAGTTGTGTTATTTTTGAGTCATTCCTTGTTTGCGTCCCCCTAGCTTCGTCACAATGCCTAAATCCTGATTTGTTCTTGTTACTAACCTTTTGAAGTGGTACAAAAACTTCAACTTTTCGTCAAGTACTATTCCTAGTAACTTAACTGTAGCTTCCGATTGTTTAACCCTTCGAGAAATATTGGCATATTTATTAGGATCTTACTGTTACAAAATACTTGGATTCCTCCATGGTTCTGATTAAACTCTCCATTAGCTTGGTTTAGAGGTGATTAATTCAACTGACATTGATGGAAGTCCTCTTCACTTGAAACATAGATTTCTATATAAAGCTATCTAAAGCTAATCGACACTTTTTAGATATCATTCATGTTCAATATTGGTTAATAATCACTTTCCAATGTAGCGAGAAACTTACTGCTCGGTGAGCCCCCATTTACCGAGTTGGTTTCTTCACCACGTCCAATAAATCATGGAGGATCGAATCACTATATCGACCCAATATCGGAACTTGGGTCTTGTTATTAAGGAGAGACAATAGTTTACATCTTAGTCAAATCAGATGGCTAACAAAGAGTTTGACAGATAGTCAAATAAATATGAACAAAACCGCATAGCATCCGATTTGTGACCTGGCTAAGATTCGTATGATTGGTGTTGATCACTCACGGGCTCTTACCAATCTATGACCTGGAGGGATATTGAAGCCGGACAAGACTGAAAGGGGAGACAAGAAATTGGCAATAAAGAAAGCTCAAACTTAACCACTATGAACATTCAAATACACTAACATGCTGGCATAAAAATGTAAATAAAGACCATAAAAACGACTCTATAACCATTAGACCACAAATTCTTCCACGCTGAAGCAGTTATTTATATTTAAAAAAAGCACCCAGATGACTATTTCTAAAGCCAAAAACAGTATAACTTTTACAATTGTCAACTGTATTATTTATGCGTGGACTTGTATCGAAGGTTAGATGATAGCTTTTCAAGTCTCACTCAAGTCAAAATCTGGTTATGGTCATGGTCCGAAATTCGAAAATAACCACACTAAGGCAACAGGTGCCCAATTAAAGTCCTGCACCATTCTCTCAAAAATGATATGTATAGTCCTTTAGTCAAAATAAAACAAATGAACAAACAAGTCAGAATCTGGCTATTGCTACGACCCAAGACCCAAAAACCAAAAAAATGACCCCACAAAGACAAAAGTGACCAATTAAAATCTCAATTTCTAACAAGTTTAGAAACCAACTTAACCCTAAAGCAATAACATCAGTTCATACAGTTAAAACAGAACCCGTAATAACCGGAGCATTCATCCAACTAACTTTGGCCCACTAGCTCCATAGATTACTATAATAGCCCCGGCTTGACAATAATCATCCAAGCGTCAAAGATCCCTCAAGAAATAAATGATGCAAATGATAATCTCCAAGAGCCTGATTCTCTTTGAACATCTGAAAAATTGTAATGATGATGTTAATGATAAACATCTTCAAAAGTGCCTTGAAACGTTTTTATTTCGTTTTTTTATTACAAACTATTGCTCATTTAGTAATACAAAATAATAGGTGCCGCCATGACAGGATCTGTCACACAAAAGCGGGTTTGGAACAGACTGTCTGAGCGACTGGCTGCCACCGATAGTAAACAACTGGGCCCAAAAGATCTAGACTAATCGAGAAACCAGAAGCAAACTGGGCTACCAAGTTGGGTCAGCATCCAAATACTAGAGACATGTTAAATATGGACCAGCGTAAAAAAACGAAAAAGCAAATGTAACTCATACCACTAATCAGACGATAATTGGTGCGGTCAGGGAACCAATTTGTGATGGTCAGCAACGGTGACCAAAATATAACGGTTGCGCTCTGGAATATGAACTACGGCAACGAGTCGTTAACTAGGCAAGATGGGCCCCTTATTTTTCTGTTTCTAGCTAATCCTATAAATATTAGCAAGGTTGGCTCTTCTCTTATTGCTTTCGTAATCTGTATATATATTTTGAATTTCCCAATATTGATTGAGATTTTTCAACTTTCCCATTTCAAGAACCAATTCCTTGCTATCTCACCCAACCCAGTTACATCAGCAATGCTCGAATTAAATCCTCCTCTCTACGACCAGAGCCAATATGGCCCTCCTCCAGATTACATTACTGGAGCCCTAGTAGTCAAGACCTCAAGTATCAACGCTTCAGTTCCAACAGTCGCAGTAAAGCTCGATTCTCCAGAAACTTGTTATGGCATCGGTGAAGTCATTACCGGAAAAATAATAATTGCACCAAAATACATCTTGAGGCTAAAGAACGTTCATGTCGTTCTCGAAGGTGAAGAGTTGACATCCAAAAGCAAATGGGTCAACACATGTACTCATGGAGCTAGCTCACGAACTGTCATCAATGCAGGCCAGTTTACTGTGCCCGTATCCTCATTTCCTTCTGATATGGTTATCCGACCTAAACACATCTACACCTTTCCATTTTCTATTCAGGTGAAAGCCTACCGCTCTCAAAAGACCTGCATGTGTGGATCTGTTCACCACACTACCATCCCACCATCATTCACCAACACTGTCTCTAGTCCGGTTGGAAATGCTGGCACCGTCAATGTCAACAACTACTTTGCAGACCATTACAATACCGGTGGCCCTAATTTAGGCATCCGCTATAAAGTCCACGCATATGTTAAGCACAATCTTGGTACACATGATTATATCCTCAATAATGACCCGCAACGCGACTATCCTCTAGACACTGTCAATATTATATCGTCATATTTTCCCAACCATACAGATGAATCTAAATTCTTTGTTGATAAGGAATCCAAATATTACGCTGCCAACTCTCGTGCACGCCTCGAGGTTCTTCCCGGTTCAACATTAATTATGTCCATGAACCCCAAGGACCAGGCTCTCATCAAAATGAAGATGGAGTACATTAATTATAGCACCGAACAGCTTGCCGAAGATGATTCCTCCAAGGTTACCCGCAACTTTGGCGGTCTTGGATTCCTTAAGCGCGGCTCTTCTGGAGCAAATATCAACGCCTCAAGCGTCTCTCTTGCTACTACGCACAGCAGCACCTCATTCAAGCATGGAATTTCCCCCTCTCCCAAAAGCATATCCGGTCAGCTCATTTGTAGAACTACCTACGGTACTGGTGCTCATGGCAGTCATGCCGTTTGGGAACGACCCATTGATCAAACAATCCTTCTCCAGCAGGATTGGGTCGATATTGAGGACCCTAATGAAGAGGGCTCTCACGTTGATTCTTCAGTCACCACTCTTACTGTTGGTTTTAGAGTTCCTTCCCATATTTCCAACCAAAATCTTCTTGTTCCCAGTTTCCAAAGTTGCTTAATCAAGCGTGAATACTATTTGAAGATGTGTGTTAGAACCACTGACACCACTGTCGCACCATTTGATCTCGTTGTTCCAGTTCATGTCGTTTCCTCACTTAGTGCTCCAGTCTCTGCCGAGCCAGTTTCATCTGGTCTCGATATTGAAGAGACTCTTGCTCTTGGATCATTTGGCGTTGCTCGATCTCAGGTCATTGCAAGCGACACTTCTAGCTCACGAAGCATGCGCTCAAGGTCTGGTTCTGACGCATCAGCTCATGCCAACAACTCATCTTCCAGTTCCTCTCCTCTTAGCATCTTACGATCATTGAATAATAATCTTCAACGAATTAGAAATCACTATTCTTCTGGTGTTAGCGGTTCCTGTCGATCCTAGACCCAAATATGTTTACGCTGCTTAACTATTATTTAACTTCCCTCCTGTTTTCTTATGACTTATGACTTGACTTTTATTTATGTATTTGCTTTTTTCTTAATAGACTGAATTTTCCTCTATACCATTTGAATCACTAATCAAGTTTCGAAAGCATATATGACGCATTAAGTGTTGCTCTTCTTCAAACTTGAGAAACAGCCAGCCTTTGATTTACGGTATTTTCTAATAGCCTTGTTTTGCACTGTAGGGACTGTCCCATCCTAAACAGAGAAGAATGTGACGTTTTACTAGAAGATCGTGGAACAAATGATTACTATTAAACTTTATGTTTACTACTCTTACCAATGAGAGCGTGAGTCAAGTCTATAAATGGCCAAATCTTTTGGTGTTTGACCCACTTGAAAGCGAACTCAATTATATCACTGTTTAAGCCCGCATTCCACACCCAAATTTGGTTCCGCTGACTAGTTTCAACGGCGATATACGGCCTGTGTATTGTTTCCTTACAATCTTTACATTTTTTAAAGTTTGGAAACAACGTTTTCTGAGTACTTCAATGACGAAATGTTTACTGTTTAACCAATTCAACCCTGTTATACTGTGACGTATAAAAGTCAGGTCTTCGCAACCCTTGGAGCCTGGTTTGAGCTTATACAAGATATAAGCCTAATAATTGGCCAAGAGCCCAATCTGTCCAACCCATAGCCCGGTTCTTTTTTTGGTACGTAGCAATGGAACAAATTAAACCGGAACATTTCCAAAATGTGATTAACGCTAAAATGTGAAAACACACGAACAGACATATTGTTCGGTTCATGTTTACTTTAACAGGGTTTTATTACTTTGCACGGATCATTTTAAAACTTGGTATGACAACATAGCGACGACGCCCACAGCTTGCATTATAGAAGAGCAAGAATCATCCGAATATACATGATATGGACTGTGGATATGTCCCGAGTGGTAAATACACCTTGTATTGGAGTTCGGGTCCATCATGGTCAAGATGAAAAGGTAGATCAACTGGTACTTGTACCTGGTTGTGATGTTTGGTCCAGGAGGACTATTTCCCCACAACAACAGAATGCAAATAAAGCAAAAAGACGTAATAACTCTCACTTTTGTGGATTTCAGTAATATGATAGAGTATTGGGTTGGTCATTTGAAAAAGTTTATCTTTAACATGTTCAGCTTGTCAATCCATTTCCAAAAATATCCCCATAAAATAGACTTTACCACATAATATGACGGGACAAAAAGAAGTATCAACAACTACAGCTGGTCAGTTGAGTTTCAATCGAGATTCTACAGAAATATTTAAAAACCAAATAAACGAGCCAAAGAAAGGGATAATACTCTTCAAAAGAGTAGCAATCAAAAGCCCCGAATGTTGCTTCAGCGTCCTTAAATACCCTCCTCTTGGTAACAAAATTGTTACACTTTTCTCTCAAAATGACATGTATATCCCGTGACACTCTACCAATTGTGTAACTGTAACAACCGGATTAAAGTTGTGCCTGCGAACGGCTGACAGGTAGCCTACGGACGTGGACGGTAATTAGCCGTTTTCCGTGGATCGACCCAGTCTAGAAACCAGCCGTGGCAGTTGGCTTTGTAAAGTTTCAACGGCCAGGTTTTCTATTTGTAATTACACCAGGTCGTTTAGAACATTATTACGATTTTTGTTTTTTGGGTCTCTCGGTACGTCGTTTGGATTTCTAAATGGCTATATAAAGTTTCAGATCGAGTCAGATCAACGACTTCTCGGATAATAATGGCTCAGAGCGGTAATGGGCCTTGGACACAACTGCTAGCCAGATGGCAGTTGTGTTACACAATGATACAATGCGCTTTTTGCTCGACGAAAATGACATTCAGGAAAACTAGCTTAGGCCGATGCGCAAAGCCTAGCAAAATATCTGCAAAGGATGAATCATACTGACAACTTACAGGGCAAACACAAGCCCGAAGATTACAGCAGCCTTTGATCTTCGAGGATCCTAGTCCATATTCCACATTTGTTCTAATGTTTTTCTCTGTTCCATGTTTGCCACAGTATATACAACCTTTCAACCGCTAGACATGCTCAATTCAGGGCTTAGAAATAGAGACATCTTTCAGATGATATTTTGTTGACTCTAACCATGGCAGAAAACATAATCTCTCAAAGGTCCAAGCGAATAAAAGCCTACTATTATTAATACATATATTTGAAATATGCTTGGTATTTGAAAGGTAGCTGTAAGACTAGAATACTCGTTTAATATCGTAACCTGGTGTCTATGAGTAGCAAGCAAGTGAATCAATTACAATCCAACAGGATTAACAAATTTCCAAACCTGACAATAGGCTTGACTCATTTTGAGGAAGAATGTACAGTTTTGGAAGCTTACCTTTAACCATAGTCGTAACGTCCACAGTTGTTAGGGTTCTGGACTAGGCTAGTTTGATTTGTAAAGTGAGATGTTTGTCATATCCCGTGCTTAGAAACAGAGAAAAAAAAAAAAAAGGTACCCACTAATCTTGGCGTATCCAATGGTTGGCTGTAGTCCAAATGGTCCATTTTTGTGTTCTGCTCATGGAACGGCTGTCATACGCGTGAGGCTAGCCTGGTGTGCGGTAAGCGGGAGATGGATCACTGCTTAAACGGTGTCGATGCGGCGGAAGCCAGCCGTTAAACCACTAGACATATTTCGATAATTAGTCCGCGTGGTTTGGTGACTTTGAATAATTTTCTATACACTCTCACACTCTCATTCAGATGATCTTCAAAGTGCCTGATGACTTTAGATCTTCATGATGCTCTTTTATACAACAGATATGATCCTGATTCACGTCATGAACTACTACCGATGAGCACATGTTGGGGGTCAATGAAGGATGGGGGTCCACCAGAACTAAAACAGTAGCAACATCTAACAGGGGGCTTGCTGACTGAGTAAAGTCCGGATTATTCTGCTAGTATCTCGGAAAAACATGCTATTAGCTGGCCAGCTGGGCTTCCTTTTAACTCTTGCTTTTCACAGTGCTACTAAACTCAATTGTCTGAGCGGCCGCGGCAGATGAGCCGACCATACAGGTCACCCTCAACGCTTTGTGGGGCGATATATTAGACAGACAACATGCTATTAACCAATATGAATCAGTGAATGATTGAGCTATGGATCCCGTCAATCGATGGGGCTTTCAGAGCCTCTCACGTTCCGTGGCTGTAAAAGGCTGCTAGCTAGGTGATTGTCACGCGAAGATCACGCCCCAATAGCAACTTTCCTGAAATCGCCGCATCTTGGGGGAAAAGAGGAACGAAAATAACCTACCACTCTATTTGGAGGGCAAAATGTGAATAATAATAAATGTACAAGTGGATGGGGAAAAAAGGCTGACCACAAATTGCAACTTCCGTTCTTTCCGCTGCATTTCATATTCTTTCATACCGTGAGCCATTGTTGCACGGAAAAACAGGAACAGAGTATGTCATGTGATCTGAGCCCCACTGTGGGAACAGCGGCCAAAAGTCTTGAGCATGCACGGCTGAACATTTTTATTCAAATTGCCATTTACTCACATCCGGATTGACCTCTCTCAGGAACAAGCTCGGGAAAAGGTGATTCCAGTTGCCGCACCAAGCTTTTAAAACCCTAGAGGCTTGGAATATCGAGCCTATAGCCCTCACCGTTTACCAAATTGAAGAGAATGACAAGTCTGCAGTTAGCATGAGCCGTTGTGACCCATAAACCAAGACTCGGTTCCTAGGCATACACTAAAAGAACAAAAGGTAGAGATTATTTTTAAAAGGAAATCAGTGTAAACTACTGAAACAGATGACATGGTGACAATGCAACTGCCCAGAGCAGCACCGGGCTCAATCTATGGCTATAGTGGGACGTTGAAGCCGAACAAGAATGGGGGAGAAAAGACAAGACGTGGGAAACAAAGAAAGGTCAAACTTAAATACTGAAGAACATTCAAATGCGCTCACGTGCCAGAAACAAAATGTAAATAAACACCATAAAACCAACTCTATAATCATTTGACCACAAATGCCCCCACGCTGGAGCCGTTATTTCTTCTTAAAAGATACAGATGACTGTTTCTAAAGCCAGAGCAGTGCAACTTTAACAATTGTCAGCTGTATTGTTTACGGGTGAACCTGTAACGAAGGTTTGACGATAGCTTTGCAAGTCTCACTCAAGTCAAAATCTGGTCACGATCATGATCATGACCCAACACCGAAAAATGACCCCACAAAGGCAAAAGCGACCAATCAAAGTCCCGATTTTTAACAAGTTTAGAAACTAAATCAATCTTGAAGCAATAACGTCAGTTGATACCGTTAAAATAATAGTTAAGATGACATAAAACGGTCATTTCATCAAGTATTTCATGTTTTGGTACGTAATTGAACATGGTCATCTGGGAATATGCCCGAATACGTCATAAATACACGGTGGACTTTGTCCCATTGATTATCCGATTAAAGATTCAGCGAACCAAGTCAGCCGCTAACTCCAATATGAAACCAAACTCAAGGAACTTCAGGAACATATTATTTTACAGACTCTAAGCCTCAGACGTTTATAAATGCAAGATTGTTCCCATATTGGTTGCATCAGGGCTGGTTCTAGCTTGGGAGCCAGGCTGAGAGCCGTGTGATCGTGAGGTACAGAATACAGCGTAGGGAAATATATTGAGTAACCTAAATAGAAAAAATAACCAAGTTGGTTTCTTTATCACGAGCGATTTTCATTCGTTCCATATTGTTACGGAAATCAACGTCGGGCTCTGTCACAGGTCGGAACGTTCCCAGATTCGGATCTAACGATCAACACCGCCGTTTCATTCATTTGGGTCTACATTATTAAAACATGCAAAAAAATAACGGCCATCATTTTGCAGAGCAAAATACGCTGTTTTCAAAAGAAATAGAAACTACCTCGTAAGAGGTGTGCAGTTTTTAAATGAGCACAAAGATTAGGCCTATTTGTATAATACAAGCAATAAATTCCAAAACACCGATCAGCACAATGACATTTAAGCGAAACTAGCTTCATGCCTTGTACTGAATCAGAAAAAAAGGAGGAATGGAAGTCCAAGAGAATATAAAAGACGACAAATCATGCACACTCCAGGAATAAAGGATTGTCATTCTTCATTGGCTCTACGGTTCGCGTTACGAGCACAAGTGGCCTCCCAAGAAAAGTAACCAAATTACAGACAAGTAGCTCGATTCATGCTATTAACGAATAATGAAAGAGGATCTTTTCCCCACAGATTAGCCAAGCTGTGGTCCCAGGGAAAAGAAGGTTGAATAATCATGCGTTTTTCCATTCATCAAGAATATAGAGCAGTATGATCAAAATATCAAATTACAATATGAACAATCTGACATCTAGTCCTCCGAATCGAGTCTTTGAGAGCGATCGTTGTCTTTAATAAACTAAGAACGAAATAGGGAGTCTCAAGAGACGCAAATTCGTGGTTGGAAAGTCTAGACTAGACGATGGTTTAAGATGCATATTGCAAGTAACACCGAGGAAAAGCCCTAACTGAGATTAGAAAGGGGCCACGAGCTTTTGATTAATCAGAATGGAACAGACTAGAATCGTATAAATTCATGCAAATACGAAATAAGAACATGAAGAGAGATAGAGAGATAGTAATACATTAGTAACAATAGAGGTAGGCAAGTGAATGGGCTTTTGTTTACGCACGTGATCCAGGTCTCTGCTAAGCAGCTCGACCAGTACCCCGATATAGGCGTGGCTATACATAATACAACCAATAGGCCCTCGCCATCCTTGTCCAGAACCAGACGGGATTCTCAGCTAGTGGCACGCTAGGTTCGATTGTGGTGACGGGAGGAGAAGACGAACCCGTGGAGTCGAACCTAGGTAATCATAGTCCTTATCCAAGTGCCTGTGTCCCACCGGCTCTCTACATGAGTATAATAGCCCAGGCTCGACAATAATCACCAAAGTGCCAAAGGTCCCCGAAACGTCGCAGTTAGGGAAGTTCAAAGAGTTGGAAATGGACTCGCACACAAAACGTCGTTCAAATCCCTCAGGAAATAAATGCTTCAAATTGTAATCTCCAAGAGCCTGATTATCTCTAGACTTTTGAATAATCGCAGTGATGCTAATAATATAATAATCATAAAAGTGCGTTGAAATTTTTTTATTTTTTTTATTTTCATTACAAACTATTGTTCATTTAGTAATGCAAAATAATAGGTGCCCTGCTATGACAGGATTTGTCACACAAAAGCTGGTTTGGAACAGGGTCTTTTTGAGCGGCTGGCTACCACCAATAGTAAACAACTGGCAGGCCGAAAGGTCTAGACTACTTACTCAGAACGTGCGGAAGAGTAAAGAAAAAAGACGACATCAAACGAGAGCGATAACAGAGCAAAGCAGAAGTATTGACAAATCGTTTGTAACACGCCGAGGCTAGACTTCTTGTAACCTTCAACTTTCACGATAAACACTACCCAACAGGCTTTAATACACACAGGCACTTGATCAAAAATAATCAAGGGCGAGCTGGGTCACATAATTGGGTCAGCATACAAATGCTAGAGACACATTAAATATGGACCAGGGGAACAAATGGGATGCACACCTCTAATCAAATGGTAAACGGTGCGGCCAGAGAGCCAATTTGTGTGGTGCCGGCAACAGAGGCCGAAATTTAACGTTTGTGCTGTGAAATATGAGCCGCAGCAACGAGTCGTTAACAAGGCTAGATGGGTCCCTTATTTTTCCGTATCTAATCTTACAAATGTTAGCGAGTTGGAGACTTCTCTTTATTGTTTCCGTAATTTGTATAAATATTTTGAATTTCCCAGCTTTGATCCAGCTTTTTCATCTCACACCTCTCTTTTCCCCTCCTTCCCATTTACAGAATTAATCTCTTGTTATATTTCACCCAACCCAATCACAGCAGCAATGCCCGAGTTAAATCTTCCTCCCTACGACCAGAGCCAATACGGCCCTCCTCCAGATTACACCACTGGAGCCCTAGTAATCAAGACCTCAACCAGCAAGGCTTCAGTTCCCACAGTCGCAGTAAAGCTCGATTCTCCAGAAACCTTTTATGGCCTCGGTGAAATCATTACCGGAAACATCATCATTGCACCTAAAAACAGCATGAAACTAAAGAACGTTCATGTCGTTCTCGAAGGTGAAGAGCTGACATCCAAAAGCAAATGGGCTAACACATGCTCCCATGGAGCTAGCTCACGAGCTGTCATCAATGCAGGCCAGTTTACTGTGCCCGTATCCTCATTTCCTTCTGATATGGTTATCCGACCCAAGAACATCTACACCTTTCCCTTTTCTATTCAGGTGCAAGCCTACCGCTCTCAAAAGACCTGCATGTGTGGATCTGTCCACCACACAACCGTCCCACCATCATTCACCAACACTGCTTCTAGTTCGGCTGGCAATTTTGGCTCCGTTAATGTCAACAACTACTTTGCAGACTCTTCGCATCCTCTCTCTTACAACAACGTTGGCCCCAAGTTAGGCATCCGCTATAAAGTCCACGCATATGTTAGACACAGTACTGGTACACACGATCATGTCCTCAATAGCGACTCACAACGTGACTCTCCTCTAGACACTGTCAATATTATATCGTCATATTTCCCCAACCATACAGATGAATCTAAATTCTTTGTTGGTAAGGAATCCAAATATTACGCTGCCAACTCTCGTGCACGCCTCGAGGTTCTTCCCGGTTCAACATTAATTATGTCCATGAACCCCAAGGACCAGGCTCTCATCAAAATGAAGATGGAGTACATTAATTTCAGCACCGAACAGCTTGCCGAAGGTGATTCCTCCAAGGTTACCCGCAACTTTGGCGGTCTTGGATTCCTTAAGCGCAGCTCTTCTGGAGCAAACATCAACGCCTCAAGCGCTTCTCTTGCTACTATGCGCAGCAGCACCTCATTCAAGCATGGCATTTCCCCCTCTCCCAAAAGCATCTCTAGTCAGCTCATTTGCAGAACCACCTACAACACTGGTGCTCATGGCAGTCATGCCGTTTGGGAACGACCCATTGATCAAGCACTCAATCTTCAGCAGGAGTGGGTTGATGTTGAGGACCCTAATGAAGAGGGCTCTCACGTTGATTCTTCAGTCACCACTCTTACTGTTGGTTTTAGAGTTCCTTCCCATATTTCCAACCAAAATCTTCTTGTTCCCAGTTTCCAAAGTTGCTTAATCAAGCGTGAATACTATTTGAAGATGTGTGTTAGAACCACTGACACCACTGTCGCACCATTTGATCTCGTTGTTCCAGTTCATGTCGTTTCCTCACTTAGTGCCCCAGTCTCTGCCGAGCCAGTTTCATCTGGTCTCGATATTGAAGAGACTCTTGCTCTTGGATCGTTTGGCGTTGCTCGATCTCAGGTCATTGCAAGCGACACTTCTAGCCCACGAAGCATGCGCTCAAGGTCTGGTTCTGATGCATCAGCTCATGCCAACAACTCATCTTCCAGTTCCTCTCCTCTTAGCATCTTACGATCATTGAATAATAATCTTCAAAGATCTAGAAATCACTCTCCTTCCCGTATCCAGCCCGTCGATCCTAGACCCAAATATGTTTACGCTGCTTAACTATTATGTATTTTCTTTCTATTTTCTTATGACTCATGACTTGTATTTATTTATTTGCATTTTATAGACTTTGCATTTTCTCTTAATAGACTAATTTCTATCCAAAACCATTTGAATCACATTAATCAAGTTTCAAAAGCTTATATATATGACACATAACAAGTGTTGCTCTCCTTCAAGCTTTGGTAGCGGCCAGCCTTTGGATTAGGTTATTTCCTAACAGCCTTGTTTCCACTGTTCGAGAGTTCCCACGTGAATATCACGACATGTTGACTAGAACCTTCCAGCATCACATGACATTAGTCATCTACAGGTCTGGTATAGCAGTATACCTGTCCCCACTGCTGCCAACTTTGTTTTTATAAATCTCACCATCACCTTCTTTTTACCCTCTTATCAGTTCTTTATTTTACTAATTATATATATCAACAATGGCTGATTCCGAAACCTCTTCTTCCGGAACCACGATTGACATTATTGTCAAGTGAGTATTTCTTTTATCATTTTGCCACCGTTAAAGGTCTGGAGACTTTTGGGGATTGGGGAACCGGTGGACTTGATTATCCCATTGCGTTGCGTTATCACTACAAATATGTTTTGACATGGTGGCAACGATATCCAACTTTTTTTTTGGGAAAACAACATTGCAGAATTTACTTTGTGATTTGCTTTAATAAGGGGGTTATAGTTGATTTGAAATACAGATGACTAACTCATTTTACTTGTTCAAATCCTCTCTGCATTTTCAATTGTTGGGGAATGCTGTCTTATCATTGATTTGAGGGATTCTTCATATTGAAATTTCATGGAGACATGGGCAGTTATTTTTGATTTATTTTAATAGATCTTCCAACGATAAAAAGTACAATATTACAATTGCTTTAGATGCTACCGTGGCTGATTTGAAGGAATTAGTTGCGGCCGAAGCCGACATCCCTGCTGATCGCCAGCGTATTATTTACTCAGGTCGAGTTTTAAAGGATCCTGAGACCATTGAAACTTATAAGATCAAAAGTGGGCAGACTGTTCACTTGATTCGTGGAGCTGCTCCAAAGTCTACCCCAGCCCCTTCTAATACCACTTCTTCTGCCGCTGCCGGCACTTCCTCTGCTGGCTCTACCACTTCTTCAACAAACACAGCAACCCCCAATCTTCCATCAAGTTTTGCTACTGGTGGTACTGTCGGCAACCCCCTTGCTGATTTGACCGGTGCTAGATATGCCGGCTATGCCAACTTGCCCAGTGCCTCAATGTTTGGCCCCGATGGTGGCATGGGCCCTCCTCCAGATGTTGATGACCTCGTTTCTCTTTTGAACCAGCCTGGTGTTCGCGATCAGTTTAACGAGATGTTATCTGACCCTCAAACGATTGATATGTTGATCGGTTCTAACCCTCAGTTACAGCAGATGGGCCCTATGATTCGAGGAATGTTAACCAACCCATACTTTAGAAACATGTTGACAGACCCCAGTACACTCAGACTTATGTCTCAGATGCATCGTTCTGGCCCTGCTGCAAACTCTTTCCCCGCTCCTGGCCCAGCCGACGACTCTGAAGAGCCTTCCGACACAACCAGCAGTAATTCAGCACCCAGCGCCACACCTAATACCAATGCTGCTGCTGGATTAGCCAATCCAAACATGATGAATTTGTTTCAGAATATGATGAGAGGAGGAGCTGGAGCCGGAGCCGGAGCTGAAGGCGCAGGTGCTGGAGCCCCTGGCTTCCCGTCTCCAGAATCTTTGGCAGAAATGCAACAAATGCTCGGTGCTTATGGTGGACTTGGAGGGCTCGGAGGACTTCCCGGTTTAGGCGGCCTTGGCGGAGCTCAGCCACCACAAGAAACTGATAACCGACCACCAGAAGAGAGATATGAGAGTCAATTACGACAACTGAATGAGTTGGGATTCTATGATTTTGATCGCAATGTTAGAGCGTTGAGAAGATCTGGAGGAAATGTTCAGGGCGCTATTGAAGCCTTGCTGGACAGCTTGGTTTAAGAAGAATATAATACGTGATTAGTGAAAGTAATGATGAGTTAATACAGTAAAAACATTTAAATAGTTGCATCTAGTGGTTTTCCTAAACTTTTACGAGAAACGTACCATTTGTTGAGGCTTGTAACAGTGGTGAAACTACAAAAATAGAAAAAAAACAGAGAGGTTGGATTTCGTGAGACGGTAAAAATACATGGAAATAGCCGCCCAATCCCATTTGCGAGCCTAGAACGCAATAATAGGCACGAGCAATGCCATGAAACGATAAAAAGGGAGAAAGTGCTGCTGTATTTGGAGTCAGTTATTCTAGTTTTAGATGAGTGTAGTTGCGCGCTCTGTATTTTTCACGTAGCAACAACCGGGTAGGATGATTTGATCTTCTATGGGGTTCTTTGTTATGTGCACTTAGTCAGCAGTATGTCAAGACGGTTGTTAAAAAGATTTCTACCGTTGGAATGACGCATTTGTAGGCGATACAAGTTGGAATAAACGGGCTTGAATTCCAGTACGCTCTTTATTTGCAGGGGCGTCCACTGGCATAGCTGTGAGGGAGCGAAATATATAGGCCAACGAGGAGTATACAGGCACCTTTTCAAAAAACTTTTCAAGAACCTGTTCCACTAGAAGTCTGCTGAAGCGATTCCATCCAGGGTGATCGCACTATCTCGCTCGACCAAGAGGACCACGGCACACAGCTCAGAAAACCACCCCTCTTCCCCACTGTAGGATAGTAGGTATTACGATAGATATGATGATTTCAGCGGTTCAGAGGTTGAAAGGTGTTCAGCAAACGGCAAAGTCTACGGCACGTCTCACGGGCGGCATTTCGTGGGCCAATCCTACAGTAACCAATCCAGTCCTGGTAAAGCCAACGGCAAAATCGCTTTCGACGTGCCAGCATCCCAGCTCGCGATCTCCTGTTGTTGTTGTTGTTGCTGTTGCTGGCGCTGAGGGCTCACAAAGCTTAACCAATTCGTTGACCCAACCCCATACTCAAAACACCACTAGTTTTAATGCTTTGCACAATAATATAAAAGGACGCAACAATCGCTTACTTCCTTTTTCTTCTTCCTCCTCTTGCTCTCTTCCTTCCTCTTCTTGCTCTCCCAGACATTTTTCAACGGCTTTATCTTCTCTTAGCACTTCAAAATCTTTATTTGCATCTGGTAAGCAACTGAAGATTTCATCGAAATTTATTCAACTTTCGAAAAGAAACTACTGTTCAAAGCACCACTCGCTTTTTCAAGCCCATCAATCAGACATCCATTCAATGTGCTACGCTTCTGAAGGTGCTTCTTCGTAAGTATTTGATTATGATTTTAGAGACTTTTGAGATGCTCTTGTGTTCCGCTTCCTTGATGCTTTTTTTTTGTTTGGCAATAGCTTGTTTTGAAAAACTGATTCAACTATGTGTGGCTAGCCTTGCGCATGAATCAATCATTTTAAGCCCTGCTTTGATTCATCATATGTTTCATTCCTTTTATTTATTCATTACTATTTCGCATTAAAATACGGCACATTGGGAGACAGCTTTCATTTTTGGATCGTTGGCTGTGACAAGATTTATAACATGATTAATATATGGTGGCAAATTAATACTCGATTGGGAAGTCAGCAAAACCACCTTGGCTATATATATAACAAGAACTACCTCTCCACGACATTTAATTCTTTCTTTTTTGCTCATTATCATGGCTTCTGTTGCACATTTCAACCTTGACAATGTTGGATTGTGACTGAAATTTCAGGCTTTGATGATTCTCGGTTCACCAAGCTTAGATCAATGCAACATCCATGGATCCAATTCCTCGGCTCGTAACGGCCTGTGAAATTCAGCTGTTCAGATTCGGAAAAAGGCTAATCCCGTGCACCTCGATGAGACAAGCTTCGGCCTATGGAGCGATTTTAATCCATTGACCCTCTTGAGAATATTTGATGGCCGTTGGATTTTCCCTTTGATAAGTTTAGTCGACAACCACCATTTTTTGTTTTGTTTCTTGCTGCTTTCTCCCAATTGATTCGTACACATTGCCCAAACGGCACCCGGTATGACGCTATTCGCGTCAATTGTTGTAACATGTCGTGTAATAACGCAAAGTGATTACTGCATCTGGTCTTGTCCTCCCCACATCAATTGCCGTATACTACTTATCTTGTTTCTTTTCCCTCTTTTCTTTCTTTTCCTCTTTTCCTCATCTTCTCTCTAATCCTTCAACAAAATGGCTAAAATGGCTAAAATTCCCTGGAAACCCCTTGTTTTTGGTGTTTCTCTCTTTTTGGTTTTTGGACTTGTGTCCAACCTCTCTCTATATCAAGCATCTCAAGTCCCTGACAATGTTGTTGATCACAAGGGAAATCAGACCCCATTGACGTATGATGACAACCATCAATATCCACTTTCTAACCCCGACCCTGCTTCTAGTACCACTAAGGTTCCTGAACGTCAAGTTCTTCCTAAAAATGTTACTCCACAGAACTATAATTTGACCTTGGAGCCAAATTTTGAAACGTTCAAGTTTGACGGTGATGTCGCTATTAGGTATGTAAACTTCCTTGACTACAATTTTTTTTTTTTTTTTTTTTTGATTTGTTATTAACGATTCCTGGTTCTTTATTTTATTTTTTAGTCTTGATGTTAACGAGTCTTCTTCATCGGTTTCTGTTAATATTCTTGATATTGAAATCAAGTCGGTTTCTTTGTCTGTTGATGGTGCCGCCCCCGTTGAGCCCATTTCAAATTCAGAAAATAAGGATGACAACACTATCACCTTCAAGTTTAAGGATGAGTTCAAGGCGGGCTCTAAGGCTGTTCTTTCCATCAAGTTTATTGGTGAGCTCAACGATAAGCTCGCTGGTTTCTACAGAAGTAAACATGTTGCCAATGGTGTAACCAAGTATGTCGCTACAACTCAGATGGAGCCAGCAGATGCTAGACGTGCCTTTCCCAGTTTTGATGAGCCTGCTCTTAAGGCTTCTTATGATATCACTTTGATTCACGATAAAGCTCACACTGCCCTTTCTAACTCAGATGTTAAGGATGTAAAGGAACTTCCTAATGGCAAGCGTGCTACCACATTCAACACTACTCCTAGAATGTCTTCTTATCTTGTCGCCTTTATTATTGGTGAATTGAACTATGTTGAGTCTAACTTCTTCCGTGTTCCTGTCCGTGTTTACACTACTCCTGGTCTTGAAAAGAAGGCACAATTCTCTGCCGATCTTGCTGCCAAGTCTTTGGGTTTCTTTGAGAAGACCTTTGGTGTCGACTATCCACTTCCCAAGATGGATATGGTCGGTATTCACGATTTCTCTGCCGGTGCCATGGAGAACTGGGGTCTTGTTACTTACAGAGTCGTTGACTTGCTTTTCGACGAAAAGACTGACAGTGCTGCTACTAAGCAGAGAGTCGCTGAAGTTGTTCAGCATGAGCTTGCTCACCAGTGGTTTGGTAACCTTGTTACCATGGAATGGTGGGATGGCCTATGGCTTAACGAAGGTTTTGCTACCTGGATGTCCTGGTTCTCTTGCAATGAGTTTTTCCCAGAATGGCGTGTTTGGGAGAGTTATGTCGGTGCCTCTCTTCAAGCCTCCTTGTCTCTTGATGCTCTTAGATCCTCCCACCCTATTGAGGTCCCTGTTAATAGAGCTGATCAGATTAACCAGATCTTTGATGCCATTTCTTATGCCAAGGGCTCTTCTGTTCTTAAGATGCTTGCCAACTACCTTGGCGAGAAGACCTTTATCCAGGGTATCTCTGACTATTTGAAGAAGCACAAGTTTGACAACACTAACACCCAGGATCTCTGGAATGCTTTGGAGAATGCTTCTGGTAAGGATGTTTCTGGTATCATGGGCGTTTGGACCAAGAATGTCGGATACCCAGTCCTTACTGTTAAGGAAGATGGAAACAAGATTACTGTTACCCAGAACCGATTCCTTGCTTCTGGTGACGCTTCCATTGAGGAAGACTCTGTTATTTACCCTGTCAACCTTGCTATTCGCACCAAGGATGGTATTGATGAGTCTACTCTTTTGAGAGAACGTGAACACACCTTTTCTCTCAAGGATGCTTCTTTCTACAAGCTCAATGCTAACCAGGCTGGTATTTATCGTGTTAACTACTCTCCTGAGAGAGTTGCCAAGCTTGCCAAGGCTGGCGACTTGCTTTCTGCTGAAGACAAGATTGGCTTGGTTTCTGATGCTCGATCTTTGGCTACCAGTGGTTACTCTAAGACTTCTGATTTCCTTGAGTTGCTCAATGGCTGGAAAGATGAGAATGAGTCTAACGTTTGGCAAGAAATGTTGGCTGGTTTAGGTGCTGTTAGACGTGCCTGGGCTTTCCAAGATGCTGCTGTCAAGGATGCTCTTAAGAAGTTCCAGGGTGACCTTGTGAAGAACAAGGCCGAAGAGGTTGGCTGGGACATTAAGGAATCTGATGACCTTCTTTTGACCCAGCTTAAGGCTACTTTGTACAGTTCTGCTGTTGTTGCTGAGATTCCATCTTTTGTTGATGATGCTCTTGCCAAGTTTAAGAAGTACACTGAAGGTGATGATTCTGCTATCAACCCCAACTTGAGAGGTGCTGTTTTCCGCACTGCTGCTAAGAAGGGTGGCAAGGCCGCTTTTGACAAGCTTCTCGAGACTTACCAGACCAAGCCTGCTGCTGAAGGTCTTGCTGCTATCCAATCCCTTGGTTTCTCTGCTGATGCTGACCTTCGTGTCAAGGCTTTGAACTTTTCTCTAGACGGTACTGTCCGTACTCAGGATGTTTCATACCTTCTTTCTTCATACTCTTCTTCTCCTGAAACTATCGGGGAGGCCTGGAGTTGGTTCAAGGAGGAATGGGATCTTATTTCCAAGGTGTATCCTTCTTCCCTTGGCCTTATTGCCCGTGTTGTTGCAAGTTCTACTGCTGGATTTGTTACCCAGGAGCAGCTTGATGATTTTGACGCCTTTTTCGCTGAGAAGGACACTATTACCTATGACCAGACTATTGCCAACACCAAGGACAGAATAACATCATACATCAACTGGACTACACGTGATTCTAAGGAGGTTGCAGAATGGCTTGCTGAGAAAAATTATTTGGAGAGCTCCAAGTTGTAAGAATGAAAAAAGAGATGTTATGTTAAAAAAAAGTTTATTGCGTGTAAATATAGAAAGATAAATGTTTAATGCTTGGTAATTTGTTATAAAGTAATTGATAGCTGATTCAATTGTTTATTTTAATAAGCAGTTTTTTGTTTGGGAAATCAGGATTAGACGAGTTGATATTCATATTCATGACAAGAAAGGCCGTTTTAGGAAATGTAAGCATGTAAAATGTCAAAGTGATAACAGCTACACCCCTGAAGCCCTGATGACCTCATGTATTATAATTACAATGAACATTCCACCGGTCATGTGTGTTGTTATTGAACTGATAGTGCCATTATGGATACATTTCGCTATATTATATAGAGAAAAAAAAGCGAAAATAGAAAATAGAAAACAGAAAAGACCTTTGTACGTTTCTTTATGAATGTTTGTGGCTGGTTATTGGCTGATTGTATGATTCTTTATTATATTGCTTGTATATACGTATGTGTGCGGTTGTATGATGCGATTGAGATATGGAGGGAGAAAAGAAAGGCAACAATAACAACAAGCTGGAATGTTTATTAATTAAAAAATTAAAAATTAAAAATTAAAAAAAATAAAAAAATAAAAAAAAATAAAAAAAAACGGTTGATTTTTTGTACATCAAGTATTTTTCATAACGTAAAATATAAACACAATAAAATACTTGGACCGATGTGATTACTAATAAGTGATAACGTTCATTAGTAATACACCTAAATAGCTTCTTTAACCAAATTGGTTTAGTTAAATGGAGACCCAAATCACTAACATCACTTTAGAAACTAAATGCTTGTATCTGCTGTGGTTAAGAGAAGTGACTTGCAATATGATTTGCCTCTTTATTATATTTGCAGAGCTTCCCATAATGAAATGCTGTGTTATTACACCACTATTATTCCTGTTAGGGACATATGCTCCTTATACTTGCCACCCCCGAAATTAATATAGTTGATAAATAATAATTAAAAAAAGAGGGAGTGAGGCCAGCCCCTGAAAATTTTGAATGCTTGATAAAGGTGTATTTGCACGAAATTCCAAGCTTAAATTTAAATTCACAAATTCCAAAATTCCAAAATTCCCAAAATCCAAAATCCAAATTTGATTGTAACATTTTGAGTTTGTGGATCTTTTCCATCTGAATACTACTTCCCCCCAGGGACCCTGTTGTGAATCACACTTGGTGTCCTGACTATCCTTTGGAAACATTTCAACTCCCTTAAAATTTACAGACCCATCTTCCCTTTACATAAATCATTTTTATCCTTGTGGAGGACACGCCCAAATGGTTGTACATTCTTTTCTTTAGTACCAATACGGATGTGACTGAAGTCAACGGCCAAGGGTGACTTGTGGAATTTCGCATGGAAGACGACTTGTTGTACCTTTTTCCACAATCTATTAGATTAATCTAAAATTGATGGAATCGAAAATCAAAAACAGGTGGGGACATATTAGATCTTAAATGTTAGGCCACAAGGTGTTTATATCGACGATGGGCCAGACTTATATACCGCAACAAGTTGAGTGGACAGGGTTAGAAATGACAGACTATAAACGACGAACCAAACAGCATAAAGAGAGGTTTTTTTTTTTTTACTGGATTGGTGCAATACTGGTACAAGAGCAAAATAGTAGACTAGTCCAATAATAATGCTAATAACGGCCCTAAACGGATGCGCTATTTCAAAGTAACATAAACCGTTGGTTCGTTAGCAGCTCCGATATTTTTCAACTAGTATGTCCAAGTGGGTTTGTCACAATTGTTCGCCATAATAATGGCCGTTTAATTGAACTTTCGTCAGATACAAAAAAAGTTCATATTGCGCACCAATCTTTTCCTGCATCACCGTTCTTTTGGTACAAACCGGACAGGGCCAAATTACCCACCTAGCCCTACACCCAAACTAGCCGTGGATCTGACAACCGTGCGCACGGCTGGGATAAAAGATTTTTCACATGAGATTCAAACAGTATGGATCTTTATAAAAGGCAGAAGAAAAAAATATTATATGAATAGGTTATTGGTATTATACAAGATGTGTTTGCCACTTGAAATCATATGATTTGTAGGGAATGATCAGTGATTAAAAAGGTTCAGTCTAAATGAGAAAGGGTCTAAAGAGGCTGTTTGGAATACTCAAGTATAGTACATTTTCTTTTTTTAACTATCAACATCTGGAAAGATTTCTTGTTTGTTTTTAAAAGACGTTGAAAGTTGTTTGATTTATTTTTCATTTAACCAGTCAAAACTGGGTTCCTTTTCCTTTTCTTTTTCTTTTTTAGTTTTGTGTTTTTTTTTTTCTTTCAGGTTTTCTGATTCATAAATACAATGACCCAGCTTGTTACAGATTTGACTTCTTTCGATTTGGCAAAAATATTTAAAAAAAATGGCCATTAAAAAGATACTGACAGATCTAAATGAAGTAAAAAAAGCTCTTAGATATACCAGAAGCTGTCAAAGCGCCAAAACCTTCTTCTTGAAGCTTCAAATGCCAGCCAACAAAGCTGGGGTTGTATGACAGCTGACATGTTGTTTTAATGCGTACACTCAAATATTAATCCATCTTTGGTGATAAAAAATCAATTTAGTTTTTGATACAAAAAAGAGAATCAGATTGAATCCAGCAATCTGTTGATACCAACTCCATTGACAAGGTCTGTTTATAAAGTTACAGTCTCAGTACTTTTATCAAACTTGACAACCGCTTGGGCGAAACGAAACGTTAAATAAAATAGTACCAAAACATTGAATGTGAGCTTATACACGAATCTATAAGATTCAAAAGCATACAGGAGGGATGGTTAACCTGCCTGTATTGAAAAAACAAAACAGCCGAATCGCTTTAAAGCCAAAGGGAAACCTGCCCCGAAGGTGGATTTCGATGCAGATCACAAGATGCCAATTATCATTTAACTCGAGGGAAACGATGAGCAAGATTCCTGGTTTTGCAGATACCTTTGGTGATACAGATTTGATAAATTGGTTGGTAAATTGGTTGATAAAGCAGAGGAGATGTATTAAATGTATAGGCAATTCCTGATGCGCCTTGAGGCAAGACGGGAGAATAAGATGATCTGTATGCGCAGCAGGAAATGGTTTACAAATGTCATTTGACAAATAAACAAACAGACACACAGAAAAAAACACCAGTCGCTCGGATATACGTACCTTGTCTTTTGAAAGATTTGAAAGGTGAACAATAATAACCAGATGCCACAAGCAGTGGAGGCACCCTTTGGCTTTGCTAATATAATAAAGGCAGAGATCGTTTAGTGATGCTCCACTACTTTATCAAGGTTAGGGGAGCCGTGGAACTAGAGGTGCTTCGAGACCCTGAAGCTAAAACCTAGACGTTTGCACACACATATTAAATCCTAAAAAGATGGCGAAATTACAGGCTAGTTTGTACTAATGGCATTAAGGTACAAGCACACACCAGGCTGATTACACGAGGTGAAGAGGCCTTTTTGAATTAAAAACAGTTGTAAAACACAAGCTCCACAAGCTCCTTTCGTGGATGTCTCTGGGGCTGGACTGGATTTCAAAAGACGCACACACAAACCAGCAAATCTAAACCAGGCGATTAGATTAAGCTCTGCCTTCCTGGGTTAAATTATACTGAAGAACGGTAGCCAGGGACAGAGGAGATGAAAGAAAGCGTGTTGGCAGAACAGCGTTTGCCAGAACAGCGTTTGCCAGACACCGAGCGTGATCCCCACGTGAAACTCTGCCTCTCAGCACCAGAGCAAGAGCCCTCGCGAGCCTGGACCAGCGTGCGTCTATAACCACCGCTTATTACCACCTCCTCGGCCTGCCGCCGCCTCTGCTGAAGCGGTACACGTTGGGGGACCTGGGCAGAGTGCGGACCATGCGGGTTGTGCCATTGCCGCCAACAAAGGAACATGTCATGTAAACAAAAACGGTTGAAAACACGCACTGCAAAAAGCCTGCCTGTTTGTAAGATGACATAATCCGCCGTATTGGCAAACAATGCCTGCAGCGGTGGAAAAAATAAAAAGTCACCTACATTCCTATGGATACATACAGCAGCCACAGCCATGTAAGTAAGTGGATATATATAACATAGGCCTCCCTCCCTTTTTTTTTTCCTGTTTTTTTTCTCTTCCCTTCCACCTCCCTCCTTGCCTCTCGTACCCTTTATATTTATATATATATCCCTTCCCTTTCTTTTTTTTTTCCCTCTCCAGCTTCCTGTGTTTCATCCGACCTCCGAGTCTGTCATTCCTTTAACAATTCACTAGCTGTGTTTCTTCTTTCTAAAAACTTTCAAAAAACACATATATATATATTCATATTGACAATCTTTTCGATAGCCAATCTTTAAAGCTCCGCCTTTTACTTTAATCGATATCTCAAGGTATGTACTCCGGTTTCAAGTTTTTGTCATTGTTGTCCCATGACAGGTTTGTGTTTATTTAAAAGGTCTGGATTGCCATTGTTTAGACCCTCTATTATCTCTGTTGTGCTCTTGTTTTCACAACAACAACAACAACAACAACCAGCCATCGGTCTATAATTTCATCCACCTGCTACAGCCACTTCCATTAGTCTCTTCTCCCAGCTACTCGGCCTCGTTGAGTCTCGTTGAATCTCGTTGAATCTCGTCGAATCTCGTTGAACCTTGTTTTCCCTCTTCATCCATTCGTCACTTTCCGACGTTGTATCGCATGAATCTAGTTATCGACTTGTTGTCAGGTTGTTTCCCCTTGTCGGCTGCGGGTGTTTGCACTGCTTTTTGCACTGTCACTCTTGGATCCTTGTAACATTTATATTCTCCAAACAACAACTCCATCACGTCCATTCCATGTAGTGTCATGTCTAGTCTCTTGTCGGTCTAAACTTTTTCTTAACCCTTGCTTGCACGTATACATCTCTTGTCATCACCGTCCTGCAAAGCTTATCGACGTTTTGGAAGGCGACACACACCCCCTTTTATTGGCACCACCACAACAAGCTTTCGCGTAACCCCAATTGTTTCAGCCAACGCGATCCATGGGAGTCGCTTTGTTGCCAGGTCTCACTTGTTCCATAAACTTTCGGGCAGATAACAAACTGTTTTTTGGACAGTCGGTTTTAAAATAGTGATAGTCAAAAGTTTAACGCCTTCATTCCTGACAGCTCCTCGGCTTGAATTGGCAAGTTTGACACATCACCAGGTCAAATTTAAAAACATTTGACTTTTTTCTTGCCTGGAAAAATTTAACAGTGACTTTATACATTTATTGCGGTTCTGGTAATTGCGCCTGCTCTTTTGAACCCCTGGGATCTGGAAATAGTAGGCATGATGCAGGATCTTGCAGCTGTGGAATCGCCTCACCCTTTCTATCCATTTACTATCGTCGAAATCACTGTGCATATCCAGAAACTTTTTTTTTTTTAAACACAGTCCACACAACTTTTAATTTTTTTTTACTAACAATGTATTACTGTTTTCTTTTAGTTCCACTCCTTTAAAATGAAATACTCTCAATTGTTGGCTACTGCCGTCCTTGCTTCTTCTGCTGCCGCCGTTCCTCAGGTCGAGCATGCTCACCACCTTCACAAGCGTGATGTCAAGGTTGAGTACGTTTACGTCACCGTCGTCGTTGACTCTGATGGTCAACCCATCTCTGAGCTTGAGACTGGCACTTCCTCCGCTCCTGAGGCCACTGCTGTTGCTTCTTCTGCCCCCGCTGCTGCTGCTCCTGCTGCCGCTTCATCTTCTGCTGCCGCTGCCGCTCCTGCTGCTGCTTCATCCTCCGCTTCTGCCTCTGCTTCTGGATCCGCTGTTCCCGTTGCTGGTTCCGGTGGTTCTTGGCAGGATGGTGTCATCCCCTGTAGCCAGTTCCCTTCTAACCAGAACGGTGTTGTTGCTCTTGACTATCTTGGTTTCGGTGGTTGGTCTGGTATCTACCACCCTGATACTACCGCTACCGGTGGTTCTTGCACTGAGGGCTCTTACTGCTCTTATGCCTGTGCTCCTGGTATGTCCAAGACCCAATGGCCTTCTAACCAGCCTAGTAACGGTGTTTCCGTTGGTGGTCTTATCTGCCAAAACGGTCTCCTTTACCGTTCCAACACTGCTGCTGCTGACCTCTGTGAGAACGGTGTTGGCACTGCCATTGTTGTTTCTGAGCTCAGTGAGGTTGTTTCCATTTGCAGAACCGACTACCCTGGTACTGAAAACATGGTTATTCCCACTATTGTCGAGGGTGGTGCTACTCAGCCCCTTACCGTTGTTGACCAGAGCACTTACTTCACCTGGGAGGGCAAGCCTACCTCTGCTCAGTACTATGTTAACAATGCTGGTGTTGGTCAGGAACAGGGCTGTGTTTGGGGATCTCCCGGTTCTGGTCTTGGTAACTGGGCTCCTCTTAACTTTGGTGCTGGTTACGTTGATGGCGTTTCTTACCTTTCTCTTATCCCCAACCCCAACAACCTTGGCGCTGCCAACTTCAACGTTAAGATTGTTGCTGCCAACGGTGGTGTTGTCAACGGTGAGTGCGTCTACGAAAACGGTTCTTACTCTGGTGGCTCCAACGGTTGCACTGTTGCTGTCACCTCTGGCCAGGCCCAGTTTGTTCTCTACAACTAGATGATTTGAGCGTGCGAGATTCATTCCTCACTCTTTTTATTTCTTCTTTTTCGTGCTTCTTTCCAGTAATGATTGTTTTATTTTTTTTAAATCATTATGTATGCTATCTTACCTAAGAGTTTTTTTTGTTGATTCTTAAATTACCCTTTTTATTTCCATATTGTCTGTGACAAGATGGAGTCATACAACCTTTTTTCCTTATTGTTATATTCGTCTTACTCATTTTGTTTACTTGTTATTTTTTTATTCTCTTCTCTGCTCTCTTACCAAACTGATAAAAAATCTTTTGCAAAAAAAAGAAGAGATGTTTTTTTCTTTCCTTGTCTTGTTTTTTGAAAAAGTAGAAATGAAAGGATTAACGGATTTGGCAGGGCCAAAATTCATTGTCAATTTGAGATTAACCTAGAAATAAATTAATATTAAAAAAAAAAGCATTTAGAGAGATGTAGACAGTTTTTTTTTATTGCAAGTAAGTCTTCATATGAAGGAGGATTGGAATTTGTAGATTCCTTATACTGTATTGATCGACATTGACTATTTCTTGATTGATGGTGTTTTTGTTGTAGTTGCTGGAATAGTGAAATGTAGGGCGTTGCAGAATCCAGCCATTTCTTTATTTGGGAACGTTTGTTCGTCGCGAGCCAAAGGAACGAGAGGGCAGGGTGGCTGTTGTGTGAGCATGTGTGTGTACGCGTCCGCGGAACTTGTGCTGGCCAGAAACGACGCGTTTTTCTTTTATGTTTCAGGGTAGTTTGGTTTGTGTGGCAGGAAAAAAAGCCTATCCAAAAAATACACAAAAAAATAAATAAATAAAAAAGAAACTACAAAAAAAGAAACAACTAAAAAGGGATGTTTGTATGGGTTTATGATTATGTAATGATGTGTCAGGGATGAATAAAGATGAGGGATGGTTGTTATGGATAGGTCAGGTGATGATGAAAAAGGAAGAGGAAGAGGAAGATGGAGATTTTGTTTTTATTTTGAAAAGAATAATAGTAATAATAATAAATGGATAAATTTGAAATTGGTTACTAGCAGTGGTAGATCTAGATTGGCCTTTTTTCTCTTTGGTCTTTTTATCGAAATTTGGGCTACATACCTCTCTCTTTCTCTTTTTCTTGTACGTATGATATTGAGATTGAGACAAGATTGATGGATAGGCAAATACCATTTTTGGACCTGTGTGATTTGGGTATAGTTTATTCCATCATATTTATATACAGCATCTAACACTGTCGTGCTTTTTATCTCCCTTCTGGTCTCAAGGGCTTTCCCCGGTCTCTAGTCACAGTCCCTCATACACTCTGTCAGCTGTTGGAAATCTTGTTTCTAGAGATAATAAAAAGAAGAAAAAGCGGTAGAGGAGCACACCAGGTACCGACACACTCCTTGAATTTACTCATCCAGCAGTCGCCTTTAATTCTTTTGTAGTAAAAGCTGTTCCTTTTCGGGGCATTCCTTGGTATCCTTTGTTTTCGCTGGCGTCGGGTTACAACGTCACAACCTTTAAAACATGTTATATAAATAACCATTCCATGACACAGAAAAAAAACAAGACGAGAGAGATGCACAAAAAACCGACACGGAAACAATACAAGATTATAAAAAGTGAATTTGGCTTGTAGCTTTTTTTTTGATATTGATTGCATGCTGTACGATTCAAGCTTCAAAAATTTCAGTTTCCAAAATTCTCTTTGTTTTCTCATTTTCTCTTCCTTTTTGCACAACTCACTTACTCTGCAATCTATAAGAACTTTTTGCTTTTGAACCTTTGGATTGTGTGCTGTACTCATCTATCTTTTGGGGTAGTACAGTCAGCTGATATCAAACATATTACTAAATAGTAAATCGCAATTGACCAAGGGTAAGCAAGGTTTAGAAATCGCCAATTGAAAGCTACAGCATTGTATGGGGTGTTGAATCAAATTTGATTACAACTGTATGGTTTATATATTTCCTTTCAATGTTTTCAATAGTCTGACATATCTCCTTACATTCACTTTGGCTGGTATGAATATACTAATTCCATCGCATTTGGTATGATACTGAAAGAGACCGGATGTACTGAAAAAAATAGCAACGATAAAAGATCTATCATGGTAATTAATATATACTAGGAATAAGATTTAAGCAAAGCTATAAGCGTGCACAGTTCTTACTTGGGTGATATAAATTGAATAGTGAAACATATTGAGCAAAAATCAAAAGGAATCCAAAAACACAAACAATTAAAACCGGTTTCTGTTTTCAAAACACTACTAGGGATATTATTTCAAAGTTTGCTAATGCAGAATGCAAACATTTTACTAGATTCATGAGATTCAAAACCAGGTTGCACGGTATCAGGATATATTTCCACAGTATCATTATTACTGGTATCTCCTAACCCATTATTGAACATCCAAATCCAGGGGGTATTTCACAACAAGCCGTAACAAAACCAATCCAAAAGAAAGTCAAAGGTATCTAGGCTATGGCCATTTTGATATTGATATTTTGGTATGAGTCTTCATTGCTCGCCTTGCCTTTGCTCGGCAATAGTCTTGACGGCAGCATTGAATTTAAATGTGGATTAGAAGAAAATGAGGGAATAGGGCGTTGTACAAGGTAAACGGGTAACTGGAAGTAATTCAACAAGGATCTATTATGTGAAAAGGAATCGCTTGTAAAAGAAAAACATGATAAACAACGCAAATAGAGATGTATATATATAGGTAGTGAGATTGGAGCCATAATGACTTGAAGAGAGAGAAACTGGAGGCTAGGATAGTCTCTGGGAGGGTTATTATACCGTTATGTAACAAAGCAATTTTCATTCACGTGATATTCACACGACAATTTACTCGAAACTTTAAACGTGAGCGAGCTTAGATTCACATAATTTATTCACGTGAGTATCATGTTATCATACTGGTATTTTTAATCCATAATAAAACAGACTGGTATGTCGGCCTAAACAGACTAAAAGAAAGTGCAGTTACAGTTTCAACTATTTACTGGATCAATTGCCTAGTTTCCCTCTTATTTGTTTTTTCCCTCGTCACTACTCAAGTGGCTCATTGGCCAAATCGACCAACTGGCTCAAATCCTGGCGATTGCCTTTAAACAAAATTTTTATTTCTTTGATACAAATAAATTGCAATAACACCCAGAATATATTGGTTAATATAATAATAACCATGTATATATGTTAATACCATTTACTCTGCTCATTATCCCCCTCTTCTTATTCTTTTTAATCAACTGCATTGCTTGTCCATCGGGATTGCGCTACAAACACCTTTACTGGAATTTCATTCACCAAATTTATAGAACACCGAGGGCAGATTGCTTCAACTTCCGTTAGCCAGTTGAACACACAATCCTGATGGAACATATGACCACAAGAAAGCACTCTAACGTTGTTATTACTACCATTGCTGCTGCTGCTCATGTTGGAACTAGAATCTGCATTCTGGTCATTGCTATTGCTGTTGAAATACCCATCCTCCAACCCTTCTTTTCGTAATGGCTTGCAACACATGGGACACTCTTCCGATTCGCTCATATCAACATAGTTGAGAGTGTCTTCGGTCGTAATACTAGACGAGGGCTGTATCACATATTCCGGTCCACTAATTGCAGAGACAAAAGATTCAATCGTCGATTGCCGGGACATGGCTCTGATGTTGTCAGCCAGCCTGTTTTTTAATGGCGCTACAGATACCGAGAAGTTTGTAAATTTGCTTTCCCCTTGTTGCCCGTTTCTCTTAAACCCGAAGAAATCGCTATCATTGAAAATGTAATCAGCTGAGGTCGTTGTTGCTATTCTGGTCGTTGCTGTTGAAAGCATTGAGGGATCATCTCTGTTAGCTTGCGCGGTTTCAATGTCCAGCTCAGGGAACATTGCAAACACTTCGTAAATGTTCAAACATTTGGCGCTTTTGCGTTCAGTTTTGAAATACCCTCTAAACCAGGCCAGTGGCAAAACTTTACTTGCCTCGTTATCAACTCCGTAGTTCACTATTGGCGCAACTTTGTAGAGAATCTCTCGAGTATGTAGCACCAAATAATACGTCGAGTTGCTTCGTCGCAACCTGTCATCGTTTTCAAACATGCAGTCCAGCATTCGCTTCATCCCCGCCATCGTCAGGAAATTGTTCCTGTCAATTAGCTTTTTCCGCATCAATACTTTTTCCATGTCTTCAATAAAGCGCCACGACAGGTTTGGGTAATGCAGTTTGACAACCTCTTCCAGTGACACTCGCGTCTTCATGGCCTCTTCGTAAAAGCGCTGGAAAAGCACTAAATGTATGTTCCAACCCATGGAGCTAAACATATTGATGTCTTTGTCGGCATTGTCTCCCGGCGCACTGGAGTTGGAATGTTCCTTTGATGGCTGAGCTTTGTGGAGGTTTATTGATCCTCGAACAAACCGGACAATCCTCATGTGAGGCAAAATTCTGCTCGTACTATGATTTGACATTATGATGAAGATCAACACATAAAGATGAAGAAAAAGATGAAGAAAAAGATAAACAGAGGATAAGAGGTTTTATAATATCCATTGACTTTGCTTTTTGAACTTAGACAACTACGTACCCCTCTGTCTATATTAGCCCCAATTATGTACTTGGATAACTAACTGTCATAGCGTAGCCGCTAGAAGCGGTTTTCAATGGGTGTTACATGACATTTACAATTGGGTGAATTAACTTAATGGTTGAATTGGAGTGATGATGAAACTGATATGATATAACAAAATAATAACAATAATAACAATAATAAATCATTATTGGTATTTATCATTAAATGCGATATAGTTCTATAATACTCATAATAATACAACTCCTTTTCTTTCATCTAGATAATCATAGAAACAAAAACACTACTTTCTATTTGTGAAACCATATTCATCTGATTATCCTTTTATTAACTGCTGATTTATATTCTATTTTCTTCCTCTTCTTGTTCCGTCCTATGCTCCTCACATTCAATCTGTAACACCGCAGTTGGAATGTCATTCAACAAATCTCGCCCACATACCGGGCATGTTCCTTTTTGGTGGATTAGCCACTCGTAAATGCACTCACTGTGAAAGATGTGTCCACAACTAAGGACCCGAAACTTTTTGGTCAAGCTAGGGGACGATTGTGGGATACTGTCATGATCCTTTTGTTTTGGGTTATTTTTATCGTCCACTGCTGCTAAACTGGCTGATCCTGTCAAACCATTCAAGGCAGTTGAAGCTTTTGCTGCCGTATCAGAAATGTTCTTTCCTAATGTCACATCATCATTGCTATTCCTGGTATTATTATAGTAATCCTCACCAATAATTGGATCCAAACAAATAGGACATGACTCGTCGTTTCCTGCTGTTGCTCTAAAATAGGTATTCTGTGAAAGAGTTTTTACAACCTCAGTGTCGTCCTCGTTGTCTCTATTATCCCTAGAAAATGGCCCATACTCAACATCCTGTCGTTCTAAATCGGCTGTATCAATTGTAGAAGCTCGAGATGAAGGAACAAAAACAATAGCATTTTCTATTGCCGTGATTATTGAGGAAATTGACCCTCGCTTTTGCTCCTCAGCGTTTGCTGTTGATTTGTCAATATCACCTGCCAAGTTTACAAATCTCGTCGTCTCTTCCGTATTAATTGTACTTGTCCTTCTACTATCAATGTGATACTTTGATTGTAATGCTGTATCCAACTCCATTTCTTTAAACATGGCTTCTACCTCAAGCGCATTCAAACACTCTACCTTTTCTCTGTTTGTTTTTAAAAAGTACTCAAACCAGGCCAACGATAATACCGTCTGACCGTTGTCGTCATTGTTGATTCCACGGTGCTGCTCTTTGGCCAGTTCAAACAGCACTTTGCGCGAATACAATGCTAGTGGGTAATAATATGGCTTGCCCGTTTTTTTCAGCTCGTCATCTGGTTGAAACATTGTATCCAGAACTGTCTGTATTCCTTGAATTGTAAGCTTATTATTCTTACTGAGCAACTTGTCTTTAATCATAAGCTTCTCCAAATTTTGCATACTCTTTTTTTCTTGTTTTTGCAAAGACAAGTCAACTTTTGTATTTTGTAAACTGTTGTTACAAAACTTTTCGAATATTGGCAAATCAGTGTTATACCCAGTCACATCTTCCATAGACATATCCTGATTGAAAAACTCCCAGATACATTTGACAATCAGAATAGGGACAGCCAGAGGGATTAGTGGCAAGAGAATGATTACTGCTACCAGTATATATGGCGTGAACCTTGTGAGTGTCAGTCTTATGCGTGTCATTGTTGATAGATGCTGGAAGTCGTAGTCGTAGTTGGGTGTAGATGATTCAATAACAACTGAATATTTTGATGACTGATGATGATAATAAAAAGGGAAGAGTCTCAAGATCCCCAAGAGTACCAAGGTTTAAAAGAATTGAATGATGGCTAGTTTGAATGAGCTGATCCTATCTAGTTTGCCGAATCCCAATAGGCACATGCAAAACAAATCGGTAAAGATCAAAAAGTCACAACACTCGTCGCTCAAGCTAGCATGAACCGAAAGCCAAAGGAAAGAAAGGGCTTTTAGCAATAGAGTTTTTCGTAAACCAGCCGGTACAACGACAGATTAAAAGAACCAGAAGTATAGAAACAATCTGTAAAGCGCAGAAGAACAAAAAAAAAAAAAAAAGACTTTCTAGAAGACAATTTGTTGGCCTTTTATGGGAAATTGAGTTTTGGAACAGAAGCAGCAGACAAAAAATGAGAAAGAGGAACGGTATACGGTAATATATATAAGTTTATTTCGAATTCGATCGCTCCATTATCGCTATACATTTTGTTTGCCGCTTTCTATTGGCAAGAAATATTCAATCTCTAGTATCCTAAGTCATCCTAAAATATCCTAATGTATACCTTCACGACTTTACACTAATATTTGAACCGGTTTCACGGGCTCAGCCTCATGATGATATGGTTATCTGCATATACAGTATCAGACAAGGTCCTAGATCACTTTCGGCTACATATACTGGGCGAGATTACGACGTGAATTGGTTTCACTTGATCTCTGGTGTCTGGTTGAAAGATATATATATCTTTCTGTTTCTGGTATTAGTATAAGTGAAAAAATGAGTAAAGTAGTGTGACACATTGCACCATTATTAATGAAAATGCTGGGTATAGCACAGCATATGGAGTGAAATAAGAAACCTCGTATATAAAAGTTCCAGCGTTCCAACTAGAACTTGACAACTTACACATATCTGTTTTCATAAATCTAAACAATATACTCTCTTACCACACAAACACCAGAATCAAGTATTGAATATATGTTTATATTTGCGTTCTAATCTAACAAAAAAAAATCAAATTTTGGACACTACCGGAGTTGAACCGGTGACCTTTCCCATGCGAAGGGAACGCGATAGCCACTACGCTAAGTGCCCGAAAACTTCAGAAAAATTTACAAATTATTACTATTTCAATCTGCTATATAAAATACGGCTAGAAAAACAAAAACAAAAATTACTAGAAAACCATACACTATTATTCAAATTGAACTCATCATATTCGTGAAATGACCAATAATAAATTTATTCGCATATTATATACTATTCTTACCATTTTATAAGCACTCCTTATATCACAATGCCAATATTCAATCTTCTTTTAAATTTAAAAATTTAAAAAATAAAAGGAACAATAATCTTACGGTTCTTGGGGTATTTGTCACCAAACTCTCTGCGATATCTCTTGTGCTTCTTAATAGCCCAAATCACCATCTGTACGGCAGAAACAACAGTGAAAAGAAGAGACGACCAGTTCTGGTTAATAAGAAAGATGGACAAGCATGAAAGAATTTCAAAAAGGTAGTTTGGAACTGAAACCAACTCAAATCCATAACCCCTAGGGATCTTTCTGGTCCTGGAACCATCAGCTCTAAGATTGGAAAGAATAATGTGACAATAACCATTGGAGAGTTCGGAAAATAGCCAAAATGCTGTAAGCGCCCAAAGTTCATTAGCACCAAGGGGAACAACATTGCGGCCAAACAACACACGAGAAACAATTGATTTCTCTGATCTGGTATAAGTACCAGGGGCGTAAACAAAGTATGCAACATTCAAGCCAGAAAGAAACCAGTAGTGAGTGGAATTCTTAAAAACGTTGAAAAGGGGCATGGTATCCAAAGAAAAGTGGTGAATAAAGCCAGTCTCATATTCACGCTTAATAAAGTGAAGAAGAGTCAAAACAAGCGTGAGCTGCTGGGCACGGGAGTGCTCAAATTCAAATCCGTAAATCGAGCGTTGGAAAAAGTAGAAAATAGGATGGATCAACAATGGACCAAAGTATTCAATAAAGAAGACAGTTCTCCAGCCAATCTGGGGTCCCAGATCCTTGACATAGACAACAAGTGGTGTATCAGATGTACTATAATTGGAGATGGGTGCATTGCTGTCCAAAGCTGTGTCGCTCTTCTTCTTCTTGGGGGTAGCAGGCTTTTCTTCGGTGTTGGGGATAGTCAAGCGAATTCTGTGAACAGACAGCCCGGTAGCTTTGGAAATAGCTCCAGCAAGCTTAGAAACTGGATCGGTAGGAGCAAGCTCGACCTTGGCAGGCAACTTACCAATCTTTCCTCGCTTAGTCTTGAGCTCAATGGCAACCATTTTTTAGACTAAAGGTGTTTGTTTTTGTCAGAGTATGATAAAAGACGTGGCTTGTTCCATATATCAAAGAACTGAGCGAATATGGAGCAAGTGGCTTCCCTCCATTTCTTTATCACCTTGTGTGTACTTTGTGGTCCTGCGAATACTGGGGTCTAGTCCTGGCACGTGAGAAAAATTTCACAACCAAATTTCACCACCAAAAGCTTTTTTTTTGGTGATTACGAAAATTTCAAGATAAATAACAACATTGTCAACAATAAACACAGGCAACCATGAAGTTAGTAAGGTACGATCATTACATTGTTTATATAATTGGTTTTGCATTTCATTTTCATTTCTAGCCAGGTCTTTGCAGAGTTTCTAACCAATTCCCCATTGTTTGTTTATTTTAAATCTAGATTTTTGATGAAGCTGTCGAACGAGTCAGTTATCATTGAATTAAAAAATGGTATGATTCCAACTGAATACACATCTTTTTGCATCCTCATTCACTAACCATTTTAAATAGGAACTATTGTTAGTGGAACTATACTTGCAGTCTCGCCCAACATGAACACGACATTAAGAGGCGTGACAATGACGATACGGAACCGAGAACCAGACACCTTAGAGTACATCAATATCCGAGGAAATACTATCCGACACTTTATTTTACCTGAATCATTACCATTAGACACACTGTTGATCGATGACACGCCAAAGCCAAAAGAGAGCAAGCCAACAAAGCCAATAAGAGGTCGTGGTGGTAGTCGCGGTGCCAGCAGGGGTGGCAGAGGACGTGGCCGGCCAGGAAGAGGTTTTTAATAATAATCAAAGATATTGTGCATATGGCAAACAAATAGATACCACTTGGTTTAACGCGTGAAAAAGGTCAAATTTTATACCAAAAATCAATAGCAGCTCGTTTGGCGATTTTGACTGTTGAGGATTATGATTATAGATTACTTCCTAGATATAAATGACCGAAGGAATTGTCTCAATTGATCAAACTAGTTTGCGTGCGAGTAATTTTCCAACTATTTAATGAAATTTCTTTATTTTCCTGTAATATTACTACTGTATCAATTGACCTGTGGCTTGTTTGCATTGATGGGCGTGAAAAACAGGATTTGGAGTTGGTCACAAAGTTTTGTAACTGGTAACGGGTATACATGTCCCGATTACGTAACTCATGGATCGCAGCAAACGGTCAGGTAGCTTACGATGACATCAACGCCGGGAAGCTCGGGGAATTGAGTCATACATCAAGTTAGTAGAACCGGGAGCAAATCACCAAGGGAAGCCAACCCCGACGACTTGATGGTTTATGTGTATTTGAAGATATTTGAAGAGGCTTTTATCATGGTTCCAAGACTATAGACACCGACCACAGTCGTATATTAGTGATAGACATGAATGCGCATATCCTGCTTGGAGTCGGACTCACCACCGGACTGTCCTGTCAGAGCATATTTTGGCGGTATCGGTCCGGATGGGTGTGTATCTTTCAGGGTTAGGGTTCACAACACACTATTCGCTTTATCGTTCTTGAATTTCCTCAAGTTTTTCATTCTTCTTCTCTTTCTATCAAGTAAGATTCGCCTGGATTTTATTCATTTTTTCTTCATATATCATATTCACAATGACCAAGTATGTTTTTAATGAGCATTTATATTTTTTATTGATACCTGGCGCTTTTTAATTTTCAATTGCTGTTTTTATTTTTTTATATTGTCTTTAAGAATCTATGACTCACACTTATTTCTTCACCGAAATCTAGGTCTGTTCTCTTGCTCGGTTCCGGTTTCGTCGCTAAGCCCACCGTTGATGTTCTTGCCGACACCCCCGGTATTGAGGTCACTGTTGGTATGTATTAATATTAATTAATGGAACATTATAATTTGCCATTCAGTGTCATTCTAACATTCATTGATTCAATCTTCAATCAGGTTGCAGAACCCTCTCCAAGGCTAAGGAGCTCGCAGGTTCCAAGGCCAAGGCTATCTCTGTTGATGTCACTGACGAAAAGGCTCTTGACGAGCAGGTCGCTAAGCACGATCTTGTCATCTCTTTGATTCCTTACACCTACCATGCTCTTGTCATCAAGTCCGCTATCAGATACAAGAAGCACGTCGTCACTACATCGTACGTTAGCCCTGCTATGCTTGAGCTCGAACCTGAGGTCAAGAAGGCTGGCATCGTTGTTTTCAACGAAATTGGTCTTGACCCTGGTATTGATCACCTTTACGCCGTCAAGACTATTGACGAGGTCCACAAGGCTGGTGGTAAAATCACCAGCTTCCTTTCTTACTGTGGCGGTCTTCCTGCTCCTGAAGACTCTGACAATCCATTGGGTTACAAGTTCTCTTGGTCTTCCCGTGGTGTTCTTCTCGCCCTTAGAAACAGTGCCAAGTACTGGAAGGACGGCAAGATTGTTGAAGTTGCTTCTGAAGACCTCATGAGCACTGCTAAGCCCTACTTTATCTACCCTGGTTACGCTCTTGTTGCTTACCCCAACCGTGACTCTACCAACTACAAGGAGAGATACAACATTCCAGAGGCTGAGACTGTTATTCGTGGTACCCTCCGATTCCAGGGTTTCCCAGAATTTATCAAGGTTCTTGTTGACATTGGCTTCCTTTCTGAGGAGCCCAAGGACTACCTATCTGCCGACAGCAAGCCTCTTGCTTGGAAGGATGTTCTTGCCAAGGTTTTGGGCAGCTCCTCCAGTGATGAAAAGGACTTGATCTGGGCCATCTCTTCCAAGACCAAGTTCAAGGACAACGAAGACAAGGACAGAATCATCTCTGGTTTCAAGTGGCTCGGTTTGTTTTCTGACGCCCCTGTCACTCCCCGTGGAAACCCTCTTGATACCCTATGCGCTACTCTTGAAGAGAAGATGCAGTTTGAGGAAGGCGAGCGAGACCTCGTTGTTCTTCAGCACAAGTTTGGCATTGAGTGGGCTGACAAGACCACTGAGACCAGAACCTCTACCCTTGTTGAGTACGGTGTTCCCGGTGGTTACTCTGCTATGGCCAAGACTGTTGGTGTTCCTTGTGCTGTTGCCGTTAGACAGGTTCTTAACGGTACTATTTCCGAGCCTGGTGTCCACGCTCCTGTTACTCCCAAGTACGCCTATCCTTTGATGAAGGAGCTTAAAGAGGAGTTTGACATTGAGCTTAAGGAGAAGACCATCTAAGTTTTATGATTCTTGATTGTAATGTTTTGTTTATATATACATATACATGGTTTTGTTTGGAAGATTAAAGATTTATTTTTAATTGCTATCTAAGATTAAGGTTTAAAGGTCGTAAAGTCGTTAAATTCGTAAATTGCCCATCAATCACTATTATCGTCATCATCACTGGCTTTATCACTGTCGCTATCTTCACCTGAAGAAGAAGAAGAAGAAGAATCTAAATCACTTGCAATTCCACTTTCTCTAGGTTCTAATTTTCCAGCATCCTCCAACACCAGTCTCTTTGTCAATCTAGGCAAAGCAATCTCACAGACTCTTTCCTGAGTAAGCAATGAATCCACAAATTCGTCCATAAACGTTAAGGAGATTCCAGCAATTGATCTCATTCGAAGTTTCCTCTTATCCTGCAGCAATGGCTCCAGCAGTTTGTAGACATCTTCCGGCGGATAAAAGAGCCTTATATAAAAGGCCGCCATTGCCCGAAGATATTTAAAGTCGGGTTGATTTAGATACTCCATGAGAATCTCATGGCGCGGCTGGAGCAGCACCAGTTTGAACACCAAGCAAATGAAGGGTGTGACGCGCTGGTTGGCATAGGTGCCACCAACATATTGAAGCTCCACCGCGCGGTCGCAAATGGTGGCGGCATTCAGGCCGAAACAAAACTCTTTCCAATACAGCGACTCGAATATTCTCTCTCGAAGAATCTTTTCAATCAGTAGCGAGGGGTTTACATGGTGAATAGAGGTGGCACCCTGAACAAGACCTGAATAATAGAAGAAAAGCTATGGTTAGAAAAGGAAAAAAAAAAAGCAAACGACGGAGAAAGAAAAAGAAATGCAACTCACCTCTGTCGGTAATGTATCTGTCAGAGCCTGATTCTCTCGACTGTGTGGATGCCATTTGTGTATTTCTCTTGGTTGTTGAACAAATATTGATTGCAATTGCGAGCAGCGGGCCAAAAGAAGGAAAAAAAAAAAGAATTAAATTAAAAAATTAAAAAAATTATCACGTGAATACCAGATGACCTCTAATCACGTGTTTGCCTATCTGCCACGCTAGCTTGGCCGCTACCTTAAAATAGCTTTTAACCCAAATGCTTTTCTGTTTCCTGCTGTTTATTTCATCCCCTGAGACACACCCCACCTTCTGTTTATTTAGTAATTTCCGGGATCATTTCTCCTAGTCTTGGTTGCACCGCGTTTTCATACCCTCACGTTCATATTTCTGTCAAGCTAATCAAACAAAAACCAAGCATGTCTGGCAATTTTTGGGGAAACGGGCGTAAACAATCGGCTCCGGCTGATTCATCGCGAGGAACCTTCTATCCACACCAACAGCAGCAGCAACAGCATTATCCACAACCTCCACCCCAGCAGCGTTCTAACCCTGATAACCCATACAAAGGAAGCTCGGGATACGGGAATGGGTACCAGCCTGCTCAAGATAACCCATACGCTCAAGCTCCCGCATCAAATCGCTCGAGAGACCCATATGCATCCCAGCGTGGCAAGGATGAGGTACATGCTCAAGGAACATTTTATCCTCATCAACAACAGCAACAACAATACCCCTCTGCTAACAGATCGCAGCAGCAGTATAGCAATACCCCACGAAAGCAATCTCCATACCAAACCTACAACAGCTCTCCCTCTTCCTCTCCAGATCCTTATAGACAACAGGCTCGTTCCAATGGTCCTGCAAACCCTCCCCCAGAACAATACTATCAGCCAGAGCCCCAACAGCCCCAAGCTCAAGGACGCAACATCAGTATAGTCAGTACCAGCAGCAGTGGATTGTGGAACAAATTCAAGTCACAAGTCAGTCTATCGTCTACTTCGTTTGGCTTTGCTAAGGATCATGATGGTGATACCGACGATGATACATTAATTGCCAACTCTTTGGTTAAATTTTACACTGAAAACCCGAATAGCCCTGGAGAAATTCCAAATTGGCTATTAGACACTAAAGCGGCCCGACACTATCACCGGAGCCGTAATAGTAGTGTTAGCACATCGTCCAGCAGCTCATCGTCGACATCTGGACGCGAGCAATACCAATCTCCACAGCTTCAGCAGTACTATGCTCAAAGGCAACAACAAGGCACTGGCAGCCGCCAAAAGAGCACTGCTGGTGCATCCTCATTGCAAGAGATTTACCGCAAGAACTCAATTGCTGCTGAATCTGGAGCAAGCACATATACCAGTGGCAGACCGCCCATCGTCCCTTCTGCAGCCCCAAAGCCTTCTTGGACGAGCAACTTTACTGGCCGAAACAATGCGCCACCTCCAGCTTCTGTCAGTAACACCCCTACCGCCAACAAAATGAGAGATCGATTGAAATCAGCTCGGCCTTCTTTAGAAGTAGCAAGCAACCCTCCCCCATCGTCAGCGACACCTAGCTGGAGAAACAAGGCTACTTGGTAAGCATTCATATGCGAGAAATGAAAGATACTGGACTCTGATAAGACTGTATTATCAGGATGAGACTTTTTTTTAATATCATAAATACTGGTCGAGACATTAGGAATAATGTATTTATTATCAATATATTTTTGTTACGACACCTTAGCATATTTCCATATAACCTTGCTATAATAGTCACTATGAACGTTATTATATCCTGTGTAGCAATAGTTAATATTTAATAATTTTTTTTTTTTTTCGTGGTCAAATATAATACATACAATCTTTGTAATGTTTACTAATAGCCTTTATCAATATAAATAAATAAAAATAAAAAAGCAAAAAACAGGGTTCGATGTTGACAGGACTCGAACCTGCAACCTTTGGAACCGAAATCCAATGCGCTCACCATTGCGCCACAACACCCTAAAAGTTTAACATTCTTTGATAAATATAAACTGCAACAATATTCTTTGGATTCTGGCCAAGAGCTTGATTAAACAAAAAAAAAGCAAATTAGAAGTGATCCAAAATTCTGCATTGAGGAGAATTATTGGTGCTTTTAAGACTACCCCAGTTTTTGAACTACAAAAGGAATCTGCTATACCCCCACTAGCACTGAGACTGGTAGCTTCTACCAGAAAAAAGGCGGTAAGGATTTTCCAAACCATTGACAAGAATAACCCAGTGAGAAATCACTTGCAGACACCATTTGATGGAACGGTGATTGCTGAACTCAGAGGAATGTTCCTCAGGGTAAGCAAACTTGAATACATAAGGCCACCGATTGAAGATCCTCCACCTTGGGATATGAACAGGGTTGATGATCTAGAAACAACTAGAGCAAAGATGGAAAAACACAAAATTCTAGAGGAGTCTTGGATGAACATAAATAACATATTGCTAAGGGAGTGGAGATTCTCGTACACCATGCAGTCCTCTGGAGTGCAGTACAGAAGAATCACTGAAAAAACTGAATGCGATACTAGAATTGCAAAGCTGGTTACCAGAGATATTATGAGAAAAATGACCACGAAAGATTTAAGCAGGATCACACAACTTAGGACAGGCCATGGCTGGTTTGGCGCATGGTTCAAAAAGCACAATATACCTCAGGACAGCTATAACTGCGAATGTGGACAGCTGGAAACAGTTGACCACATCCTGTTAAGATGTCCCAATTTGGAAACAGAAAGAGAAGGATTGAGGAAGGTATCTCCAAGAATGGAGCTATCAAGCCTCCTAAATACTTTAAGGACTGTAAGCAGTTGCAACCTTCATGAGGGCTCGTGAAGAGCAATCATAAAAACAACAATGAGTATTGGTATGATGAAGACCAGTGGGCAAAACTGGAGCGGGGTTCAAGTAATTACTTGTGATTTCTTCTCCCCAAGAACGGCTGAGAACTGGGGTTTTGTTCGGGCTGGTTGGAGTACACATAATGATGCCAAACGTCATTACGAAAATTGCAATGAGAAAAAGTTGCCATATAGGAACAAAAATATGTATTTGCTATCAAGATTTAAATCAAAATTTAAATCTTGATGGTTTGATTTGTTAAAAAGGTTGGCGAAGAGCCTACTAGTTATATTGTGTATAACCCTTTAATTAAAAACAAAAATAAGCAATGGAATTGACTTTATGTTAACACATCCGACAAAGTTCTTAGTGATTAAGGCGATTTTCATTGTTTCTTGTTTTGTAAACGACCAATTCTCCTGATAAAACTTTGTAGTACAACTTTTTGATAAAATAGAGGTCAGCTTGCTTTTCATCTATTTCTTTTTCTACAAATGAATAAATATTATTAAAGCAAAAGTGGAGCAGTAAAAGTAAATATAAATTATAGGAATTAATATATATAAAGATAAATATTCATAATTCATAAAGCCATATCATTAAACATAATCATAAATCATTTTAAAACAGTGCAACATGAAATGTTCATCACACCATGTTAGCAGGATCTTCCTGGTGCTGTGGTACCTGTTCTTGGTCTTGGTCTTGGTCTTGGTCTTGGTCTTGGCCATGTTCTCGCATTTGCGGCTGCTCTTCTCGTCCAATTGGTTGAAACTGCTTGTTACAAATTGGGCATACTGCTTTTCGCGAGAGCCACAACGAAATGCACTGATCGTGGAACATGTGGCTACAGGGCAAAATCCTGACCAGAATATCTTTTGGGCAAGTCGGAGTGGAATCTTCTTGTTGGCGCTCAAGGTCTCGTTGACTGTCACCTCCAGATGTATGATCAGAAGAATCGCCTCCGCTGGTGACTTCGGAAATGCAGCCTTGGCAAATAACACAGTCTTTTTTGTAAAAGGACTGTTTCATCTCTTCTAAATCTTCCTTGAGCTCAGAATAAGCTGGTACCAGTTCCATAGAGTTGGCCCTGTCCAGAGTGGCTTCTATGGATTTGTAAATCTCAGCACCCTGTTCTGTTATATCACTGCTTCGGCGGTGATCAGTGAGTGCCACATCTTCTATATGTTCACAAGTAGGTTTCTTTTGGCTCATCTCCAGAGAATAAGCGATATAGCTACCATCGGATGCTGTTTCTGTTACCATCATGGTTGACTTTTGGGGTATCTCGTCTATGGTTGCTGTTTTAGATGTAGTCAAGGAAGCCAAGTCAACAGTGTTTTGCTGATTGTTTTTAAGTTTTATCATCTCCAGAAGTTCCTCCACAGCAATATCAAGGGGCTTTGCTGGAAACATTTCATTCTGTTCAGCAAGGGTCAGCCTATTGGAGCAGTGTCGCGCTCCAGCCGGCATTTGAGCTGGAAACCCAAACTGGTAGTTAGGTCCATAACGTCGTATCCTATACCACTTCTTGAACTGATGAAAAGAGGCATGTAGTATTGAGGGCACGATCACTGCGCAGAGCAAGATCAGCACTCCCATGACGATGTGATTCATTTTTTGTTTGTTTATGATAAACTAGGGATGAGAAACCAAAATGCGGGGTACTAGCAGATATAGGTGCACAGGCAAGGGTGATAACCAGAAGACGATGCAAATAAAAGTAAACGACGAGCTGGATATGAAACAATAGAGTCAAAGAACAAACAACAGATTTGGGAATAGGTCAAAGAAGATTGATAAAGAAGAAAAGGGGAGGGGGTGAAAAAAAATTGGAGAAACCCCCCATAATCAAAGGTGCAAAAAAAATGCCTGGTGATTAGAACGACTTATGTGGTCATCTGAATGACAGTATGTTTTTTGTATAGGTGCCAATCTGTATCGGATACATGTCCTCGTTACTATAGAGTCACGTGTAGAATCAGAAGGTTACCCAAACCGGAATAATGTCTTTTTAACATTATGAATTTCAAAGTCTTTACTTTCCTGCTTGGAAATGAATGTCATTTTTTTAAAATATTAAAGTATTTGAACAGGGAAAAAGAGGTCTATATATATGGATTAGATTGGACAGTTCTTTAGCCGGTTACTAATGAAGTACTAGATCGTCATCTCTTTTAATCTGCATAGGATTGGCACTTGACTATAGCTATGGATATATAATATCCAGGACCAGTCAGAATTCAATCGTGAATACTTTTGACTTGTATTGAATCTTTATTTGATTTGAATTTATATAAAAAGTGCATCTTCAAGCAACTCTGCTCGTGGCTCAAAGGACTTATGAGCAAAAGATTTCTAAGAGAACACATGGTATATAGAATACAAAGAATGTAATAGCCAAGACCATGTGACATAAACGGAATCTCCAGTAAATCAACTATGATTGAAACTATCGATACCTTGGGTCAACCTACTCTACAATAAAGATCACGTTTGTCTGATTACTCAACAAGGCAGTGTAGATATCGTCAACGTGGAAGCTGTTTCGCAACATTACAGCGGTATACCAAGAAACGTCAAAGCATTGCGTACGTACATGTCAATTAGACCTATATACGTTGAACTCCCTACTACCTGTATTGTCCACTGTCTCTTTCTAGGTTTGGTATCCCAAAGACGTGAATTGAATGGGCAAGGCACCAGCACAGACGGGTATAATTATAGGTATCCTTGGAGATGTGCTATAGTAATCCCACAACTCGTCGTTTCCTTCTCCATTTACCAAGGGATTTGCGTTGAGACTAGCGTAATATGACTATTGTGATGTATATTTGACATTACTTTTATATTTGATGCCATTAACTTTGGCATCTGACATTCTCTATAATTGCAAACCAAAAAAAGACCGAGCGTTTGCAAACAGTGTATATCCTCGGTATCTAGCGTCTGTTCCTTTCATATGATTTATATTAGCGTGTCCTGTCAGATTGATGAAACCCAGACGTCAGGCTGGCTGATTTGGATAACATCTTTCTTTTTCGTCACGGCCTGACCAAGCTGGGGTAATAATAGTCCAAAAAGAAATTCATCAGTAATAATGAGATTGTAAAAAAAATAGTTATTTGCTAATTGTTTAAAAACAGAGAGAGGGAAAAAATTAAACAAAAAAGAAAGTCAGTTTGGATGTAAATGTCAAAAAAATAAGCTGGTTGCAGACTGAATAATACGGCAGCCAGTCTCAAATATACAACTCGCCTAGTTTTCCCAATTTACCAACAACCAACTGCACAGCTCCACAGCCGTTTTGCAAAAGTCCTGTTGCTTTATAGCTTGACGCTTTAAGCCAGAACTTACTGCACTCTTTTCCAGCCCATATACTCGTTTAAGGAACAATTTACGATTCTCTGGACGTTGTGGTGTATGGTGCTTATAAACACGGTATAAATATGAATATAAATAGCCAAGGCACGTGCATGCTATCCCAACTACAGCTACAACCATATACCCAATCTATATTTAGCCTCGTTTTGGACATTCGTTTGCTGTAAAAGAAATAAAAATAAAAATAACAATAAAAAGAAGGCTTATTTGGTTTCATCAGAATGTTAAAAATCTTAAGAATGCTAATAAATGACGTCGAACCCCCATTTTTTTTGGTTCGTTCTACCAGTGTGGGTTTTTGTTTTACGACCAAATTCATAACCACTCGCTGGTTACGAAAATAGAGCATTGCAAACCAAGAGTGGGATGCGTTTATCAAGTTGGGCAACTAGGAATTGATCGTCAAACAATCAAAACAACTCCTAGTTGAACAGGTAAAAGTCTAATATAAATACGCGTATATAATATACAGACGGTTATAGTTCTGACAATGTTTCTTGGGTCGACAAGGTTCTTTTCTTCGGATTACATGTCTACCACGGCGGTAATTACTGGCCCTCTCACCAGCCTCCCCATATATATTATCCATCCCGTATATATTTTGGCACATAGCATGGTCCTCAGCAAATCACCAAGCAGTACACATTTCTTTATCACACACAATAAAATGAAAGAACAAACGGCCGCTAATGGCTTTTAATTTGCATTGGAGATAGCCTGCCTTGCCGGTGGTTCCACCACGTTCCACCACCTTGGCCTCTGCAAACTCAAAACTCAAAACTCACAAAACCCAAACCCAGCCCTACACTTCAAACCCCATGGCCTGGTCGACAACCATCCACCCCAAGGTCACTGCCACCACAACAACCAGCAAGTAGCAGTAAAAAAAACATGCTAAAAATGCCGTAAAAACTCACTCCTACTACATTCTTCGCATCTCCAACTCTTGCCAATTATTGCCAGTAACTGCCAGTAATTGCCCTGTTTGTACCTTGTCTGTGACTTTTCACATGCCCTGTTACACCTCGTATGCCACCACACCCTTGCCCTAGTCGCTTGCCGGCAAATTTGCGCACACATTCCACGTAGAGTGGCGTGTATGCTTCGTGCCTCGTCCTAGTCCCTACGCAACCCACCAAACCTTCAGCTAATCATATCAAAACAAAAGAACCATCTAGCAAATCAATCCACAACGCCTATCAGCAAGGCCTCTCCATAAACTTCTCTTCTTTGTTTGTTATAAACAGGTTTTTATTAAAGATAATAAAAGAAAATAAATATTTTCATAAATAATAATAAATAATACAAGAATGAAAAGCAAAAACAAGAAAACCATTTTTTATATAAAGTAACCCCAAAGCCTTGTGTATAAATGAACCCAGGAAAATATAAGTCGTAAATCATTAAAATTGTCTATCAGGAAAGTGCCAATTCAGGCCCTTCTCTAATTCCGTGCAATCAAACTTGTAGATACTAATCGTAACCAAAAAAACCTCTCGTCAGTATTCAGTTAGATAGCGCCCGTTACATGTGACCCATCTTGTTTAAACCATTTCACGGACTTGTTCCGCATGATTGTCTTCATCTTATATACAGATAATATGCAAACATGATCACACTCCTCAAACATACTTTCCAAACCACCATTCCATTATAGAATGATCTAGCAAACGTTAATAACATTAGCATCCATCTTTATTCAGTGACGCCGGCTTTGACCAGTCGCTGCCTCGGGGGCGCGCCATTTGCCAGCCTGGCTGATACTGTAAAGTGTAGCAAATTAAAACGTTCACAAGAACATACCATGCAAGAGAGTAGTCCAACAAATGTAGTTCAAAGAATATCAAAAAGTGGCAATCAAATGTAAAAAAGCTTCAGACGTTAGTAGAAAAAGACATGAATAGAAACAGCAAGGCACAAAATAGGCAAAATCTTAGATCAATAGGGTATCAACAAAGATTGCACCAAAAAAGCTGAGCTGACCAAACCTTTAGCAAAGAAGTAGATATGGAGCACATCACCATGGAAAATGTGCAATCAGAAGTATATGTAAGACGTCTCTTACATGTTTCCGACCTGGGGCATCAAAAGATCAAGCCCAGCCATGTCAATCTCGCCAGAGTAATAGTCAAGCTTTCCATTAAGCCAAATGGAGTCAAGGTCAATATCCATAGGATCAGCCATGACACCACCGGTAAGAGCTCCCATAGAAGCAAGAGGGCCAATGTTGCCGTTAATGCCACCCATGGCATCATCATCAATAGTAGCCAAATTGTTAAAGACTACAGAGTAAGATCGGTCCTTCTCTGGCTCTGAAACCGACGCTGCGGGTCGTTCAAGTACACATCATTTCTGCGGGATGATGCGAACGGTATTCCAGCAAGCCAAGGAAAGACGATGGGTGTTCGAGACCCATTACCAAATCAGACTCTGATGTATTGTTGGTGATGTCCAATGGGAAAGCACGGGGAGAGCTGGCGACAGAGGAGCTCAAGCTTGGAACTGAGAGTGGACTTCCTGAATCAGAATAGGGCGAATCAGCATTGGTGGTATTTTCGGTAGCTGAGCGGGAAGTAGAATCATCACTAGTCTCAGTCTTAACAGTAGAACTGCTAGAAGTGCTATTGTTGTTTTGTGTATTTGAAGAGTTCTTATTACTGGTATTGGATTTAGCACCAGAGATAGTGTTTGTAATTGAAGGCTCAGCCTTGATTTGAGCTTTGGGGGAAGGAGAAGAAATTCTAGAAGTCTCGTGAACAGGCTCAGACTTGATTGGTGTCTGGAATTCATCAGGTGAGGATTCCTTAAGCTGGGAAGAATAGTCGGGCTCCAAAAATTCGTCATTAGAAGGAGTGGGAACTTCGACAGGCTTCAAGACAGCCATAGCATCAGCAAGGAGCTTCTGTGTGTTAATATTATCAAGACCACCACTAGATTTGGCGCTCTCAATAAGGCTAGCGAGAGACTTGAACTTGTCAACAAGAAGAGAGGTTTGAGACTTCATCTCATGGAATCCAGAATGAAGTTGCTCATTTTCAGAAGCAAGAGAGACGCACTTCTTTTCAAGCTCTTCAACGTGTCTGCGCTTCTTTTCTCTAGAGGCGTGAGCAGCTTGACGGTTTCTCATGATACGTTCGATACGACGCTGCTCCTTTTCGTCCTTAGTCTTGGCGCGCTTTCGTGGAGGAAGAGCACCTGGTGGAAGAGGGAGGGTCATGATTTCCTTTCTCTTATTAGGGCCAGATCCGACAGTAGTGGTGATGGTGATTGGCTGTTCTCCGGGAGCAGGAGAACTGGTTGCAGAGACATCAGGGCTGACTGATTGGGAAAGAGAGAGGTGAGAGTGAGAGGCTTGAGAGCTAGGGTCTTCTAGAGACATGGATGAGGGAGAAAGAGTGGAATCAATTGAAGTAGCCATTTTGAAAGGAGGACGGTAAAACAAACAAGACGTAGAAAGAGATTTAAAAAAATGTAAACTTTTTTTAAAATAAATAAATAAATATTAAATCAAGTAATAGATATAGGGGAAGAAAAAATTAAGTGATCAAGACAAGAGATATGTTGTGAGGATATAAAAGAAAGAGGGCAAGGAAGGTGGGAATGGGACGAATTATATAGCAAGAGAGGTTAAGCTCAGGGGTGTGCGAGATATGAGAAATAACAAGCGCTGTTCTAAAAAAAGGGGCGAAGGGGGTGCAAGCAATAACTGGGGCCTATAGGCACATTTACGACTGCGGGCGTAAAAAGGACGTGTGTATGTAGTTGGCAGGCCATAATATTAAACTTAGAACCCACATGTAAATTTCTTTGTCAGCTTTTGGTAGTATCTTGAAATGAGGTTATTTATTGCATATCAGTTATATCGTACAGAAGTAATAGGCATGCTTGGAGTAGTTTAGTGATTTGGAATAAATGTAGAAAGATTGGTATTTTATTCAAAATCTCTTCTTTTTTTTTTTCTTCTTCTTCTTCTTCTTCTTCCTCTTTTTGTGGACAAAATGATGTTTTTTTTGATCCAAGGTTATTGGATGTCTTTGAGGTTACGCGTGTGTGGGCCATGCCAGTTATGTAAGACTCGATGTACGTATTACATAATGTGTCTCCCACCGTTACTCTGGGAAAATTACATCACCACAGCACTTTTGTTAATTTTGCGATGAGTGCGACCTTGTTGATGAAAAATTTCACAATTTCAAACCTTCTAGACAAAATCCGTAGACAATACGCAGAGATTTAAGCTTCTTTGCTGGACTCCAGGTTTGTGTTACATAATTTCTCAATTGACCGCGTCTTTCCCATCGACGAGCCTAGATGCCGTAGTACCAAGGCTCCGGTTCGCATGTAGGGTAGTGGCTTACTCTAAAAGTGTCGCTGTAGCGTTATCACGACTACTGTAAAGAACCGAATGTATCTAGTGTTTATTGCTATTGCTATTATGTGTATTTGTTCATCCAGCTGTGGAGACAGAGCAGGGCATAGGAACTCAATTGATACGGTTCGGCCGGTACATTACGAATGCCATGACTGTGATCTCAAGTCAAGAGCATGAGGCGAGAATCAAGTCTCCATAGACACCAGAAGTGGATGGATCTATTCATGTTGGGGACTGGGGTATTCCAGGTTGATTCAACAATCAATCTACCAGTGGCCGTTTGATGAGCAAAAGCAGATCTAATTATACCATTAATTGGTTGCATGAATCATCAAGTTGTGTTTTTTCGTGACATGAATCATTGTAGTCAAGTAGGCTTTGAGTAGAGAATACCGCCAAAGGTTCAACCATGCCCAATTTAAACCGGTGGTAGTGCTGGTAGAGTTGGTGGATCAAAGCAATGGAAATAGAAACCACTCTTTTAAACCGCCTTGAAAACTTTTTTGAATTTGCAAGGAAGAATTGTGAAAAATTGAACAGAATAGCCAACCATATCTTGTTGTAAAAGCAACCAGTTGAACTTTATCTTTATTTTGTGGGTCTTGGACTGATTCAATCTATTTTTAATAGTAATCCCAATTACCATGATCAGGGAAGAAGTTTCAGCTAGTAATAATAATTATTCTTGTGAATCAATATCGACGATGTAAAACAAATAGGAGCCTGAAGTATGCTTATTTTATTTCAAAAGGTTGGGTATTTCAGATTGGGTTGATTAATAGAGACGATTTGGTAATGCTAGAGATGGGTATAGTGAAGATGGGTGATTAAAAAGCTGCTAGTGAGTGTGTGTACATTTGAGATTTTTGTTTATTACCTTTATCTTTTGTTTTATTTTCTGTTGGAAGTCTTCATGGCGAGAATACAGAGGAACGAGTTCAAGCTGTTGCTAGAAAAGAGAATAGGCTTTCCTTGTATCATGATACCATGTGATGTGTTTTAGACCTTCATAGGCCACTTTCATCAAGCACCGATCATACCATTTGCACTCGTATCGAAAGGATCATTTTGAAATTTGGATAGTCCTACAAAAACATTGTTGGCAGTTGCGAACAAGGCTTTTTGACTAGTATACAAGCTAGTCCAGTATTATTTCTTTCTTTGACTCAAATATTATGGCCTATGGAAAAGTTGTCATAATGGCAAGGAAAGGTAAACAAAGTCAAATCTTAATTCCAACATGTTATTAAAAGACCAAGTTGGAAAGCAATTTTAAATTAAAACAAAACCTCCGCTGCTTTTCACTCTTATAGATTTAGTTTTTATTAATGTATAGTCAAGAATATAGGAGGCTGGATCATTGGAATTATCAATGTATTAAAAGGGCCATACAAACTGTTTATATATACTAAATCACTGTTTACAAATAAACAATTGAAATGGAGTAGTTGGATAATACAAATACAAACAAACGACTGGCAATCTTCTTGTTCTTTGCTGTCTAAAAGTCCGCACAAGGCACTTTTTCTTGTTACTGTTAACAAAGTCGTGTTTAGCTTGATGAGCCTGCTTTGTATCAGCTGAACGAGCACGTGGACTGGTTTTATTTCAACGACTCTTGTTAGACAAAAGACAATTTAATCCAGGTTGTATCTATTAAAAGAAAACGGTTGAACGCTTTAACTGTCTTATTGACTAGGTCATTACTCTTGTTACTTGTAAATAATGCTCTTGTCAGAGGTAGCTACTGGCCTAGTTAAGTAATCAAATTTAACAGGACGAGATAAACAAATTGCATCGAAACGCAGATGCTACCGAGATTATAATAAAAATGCAAAATTTACTGAGCATAAATGTTGTATAAATGTTGCGATCTGACAAGTTTTGCGGGATTCAAACTAGGCATTGGATCATCATATTACTCAAACTGGCTGTACAGTGATTCAACTTGGAACATTGATGTCACAGCCGGTATTGTTGGCACTTGTCATATCGATTTTGCAAACGAAATACAAAGTGATCAGAAATTCATCTAAACCCCATTTCCCAGAGCTAATCTTGAAATTGTTATAAATATCAAGACAATAGTTAAAAAGCCCGATAAGCTCTGTGCCATTGAAACAGCTAATAAATCTTGTTAAACTAATCCTAATATACAAGAGTGTAATCTGAATTAGACTCGTCCCAATCGTCGCAGCCATGAGCTTGAGGAACTTTGAAGAACAGTCATGGAAGAATCATGCGTCAATCACAGAATCCTGTTGGGCATGATAAGACATTTTCAAAGAGTAATTAAAAAAAAATGAAAAGGACGATCCGAATCTTTTTTTTTTTTTTACGGAATCTGGAGAAGACGCAAAGATTGTTGCTTGCACTTCTTTCTGTCCAAAGTCTCAATTAAGCTGAGCTGCGTAAAAGAATAAAGAATCCCATCACGTGCCTTTGTGGTTATATGGAACATACTTAGTCATCATTACATAACAGTTGCACCTCGTTTAATGTGGGCTGAACCACCATTCCTGCAACAGACATGGCAATCACCTGAGAACAAGCTACTTAACTAGCGTGTTACTCGAAATGGCAACGCAAATGGAGAGCAGTACCACCTTGACCATAAAAAGGGTATAAATGCTGCAGTGTTTCAGGTTGGATTCCATTTGGTAATTATAACCCATAGAGGAGGAAATTCACCTGGAGTTTCGGCTAGAAATATATAGAAAATAGAAAATAAAAAAGAGAGTTTTAAAGTAATGAGCATCTACATATTCTAGGTTGGCTCTATAAATAAACAGTCACATAACGGTTCAAGCAAAGCCAGTTGTGTTTGTCCAGTTGAAAATATGAAAATATGAAAAACGGACCATGTTCAATTGCTCAGTAGCTGGACCGGTTGAGCATTTACATGATACTGAATAAAATAATACCAAATGAATAACTGACTATACTCTATTCTGAAGATTGGTTCTTCATGATCCTTGATTATGTTCAAGCGGATGAGACAATTTGCTAACGGTTTGAGCAATTCTTATGTGAGTGTTGGTTTTACACTATGGGACACTTTGCGAATGCTCAGGGAGTCCCATAATATTCCCAAAAAGGTAATGAGAGTTGCACATATAACAAGTATTTTTTGGACCCTTTATCTTAATAATAAAAACTTTTAGAAAATATTTAAAGGATAGTCGCAAGCCATGGTTCTTTATGAGAATTCATTATTGTGTGAAGCTTTTAGCAAACGGTCTGGATTACTGAGCTGATCACGCAAACGGGTGTAGCTTTGGTCGATATATGCCTAATGAATGATAAATATACCTTTTCAAGCTGTTTAGTATATTCAGAATCCAAGCAAACAGACTCTAGTTCTTTAAACTTCAAAGAACTTGAGAGCAAAAAAGGCGATAGTAAGCGTGTTGGCGAGTCCATGCATAGAAGAACACTTGATTTCATCCATGGTTATTCAATTGTTATTTTATTTTAGAATTTCCGATACTTCCATAAACTACTCAATTAGTGGAAGCATGACAAACTTTTTCTGGGGGTGTTTCCAAAAGATCCATGGGTATTAACTCGAAACGTACAGGATGTGGGGACCAGGCCTCTGTAGACGTGGAAAACAAGGTATGGTAAAAAAAAATATTTAAGCATTGGTAAATAGTTTCTGGGAATGGGATTGTGATATATTGAGGTCTGCAGATATGGGAGTAAACATGAACCTTACAAGTGATTGTGAGTTCCACGCCAACTGGTGATTAGTTTTCCTTTGAGACCAAAGTGGTTGAGGGATTGTTGCATATTGTAAGGGATCAAAACCGGTCATGTGATGTGGTATTGCAACAAACCTGGTCCAGGAGCAGCGTGAAATCACATGAAAAATTGCACATTCTTTTGCAGGTATATAGACTTGGGCTAAACAGACTAAAAATGTTATTAGAATCAAAACAAGACAAACACGTGCGATGGGCATTTTTTTGGATTTAGCCAGCAGAATGGGAGAAACCGTGAATTTGGGAGTACCCACCATGCCACCATGGGCGAGGGCCTTTGTATGCACAAGGCGAAAATTTTAGCGGCACTGGGGAACGATAAGTATTTATGAGGGATTGGCGACCGTGGAATCGAATGATTATAAACAATTGCAAGGCAAAGAAGACGAATGAGACAGCAGCGGACTGGAGGCAGTGGAAACAGGCTTTGCAGATTCGATTCCAGATTCCAGCGAGCAGGATTGGAGTTTTGCTGCCGCAATAACCCTGTATTTCCATGGCATTTAATATTCGTACTCGCCGGCTGCAAGAGCTGGAAGCCCAGGTTTAGGGAGCCAGAATACGACTTTGACGATTGGCATGTGTGGAAGGGATGGAGGAGTGGCATTGTAGGCACCCGGAAGCAGCCCAGCTAGGCCCAATCCGGAAAACGAGTCAGTTTCGCGTGGGCTTGCGTAAAAGTTGGGAATGACGCGGTAATAGAAGGATAATAATAGACACAGCATACGCCTCTTGCCAAAGATAACGTAAAAAAAGGCATTGCCTTGTGGTAATGTCCCGATAACAAATGGATTTGGATTGGATTGGATTGGATTGGATTGATTTGATTTGAATTGATCTGGACTTGGGTTTATAGCATTTCCCATTCTGTCTGTAGACCTCCGTTTGAAATAACCCAAGCTGTAAAACCACCGTCCATTGCTGCTTGAATCGGCTCTTGCCTGTCTGCTTGCTGAGAGCGGCACTCGCAAAGGTCATGAAATTTCCATCTAGCCTGCGCGTTTAGCTAATGTCACGTGCGAGTCCCAACTCGACTTTGCTACTGCTGGAATCCATGCTATTGGCCTCTCGCCAGTCGTGTTGAATAAAATCTTTTCAAGCGCTGTGCAGCCAAGTTTACAGCCTCAATGTCAACCACCATCGCTGGGCCGGTTTTATCAGCGCACGTGACCGCGACGCCTTTACTCAATATCTATATACAAAACGCTAAGAGTTTTCCGCAAGGATAAGGCATTTGGTATGTAAAGTGTGGAGAAGGGGGGAAACAAACAAAAAAAAATTGAAAAAATAAGGTCCTTTAAGAAAGAAAAAAAAAAAAAAAAAAAAAAAAAATTTATTTTTATTTTATTTTTTTTTACTAGTGTTATACTCGCAACTCTCAGCCTGGCCTCAATCACTCGATCGGACATGGGGCTTCATGTTCAGGAATTGTTGCTTTTAATATGCTCTTAAATGAAATATTTGAAACGAAAGCAACAAGGTTGTATATTTAGTAGACACTCCACTGGTCTTTGTTTCTATCACTAAATGTGTGTATATAATGGTTCTCGAAATGAAATAAGCCACAAATGACGATTTCAATTAATCAAAATCCCTCTTGATTGTAAGACTTTTTTTTTAATTTTTAATGTTTTACTTTTCTAATTTTTTAATTTTTTTTTCAATTTTTTCAACTGGCTAGTTTCCGCGATACCTCGTAGATATGGCCTTGGTTATAAGCATGGATCAGCCCGTACCTGTGCGTGCGCAGCTGATTTATACATGCTTACATAACCACGTGTTACATACATGGCCTTTACTACTTGGACCATTTATTTCAAGTCTCAAGTCTTAACTTGTTTTCAGCGATTCCAACCCCAATTCCAGCTCCCTTTTTTTAAATTTTTTTTTTTTTTTTTTTTTTTTTTTTGGTTTATTCCTATTTTTACAACTTGTTAAAGCTGAGACGTGCATATCTACACTACTACCAAAGTGTCAAGATTCAGGTTGAAATACCCGTGCCGTTTAATTCGAGCTTCCTTCAATTATAGTAGAGGTACTAATGATATCGATTCAATCCACAGTGTGCTTTATTTCTTTTATCAAACGTATATGTCCCATAATATGTCCTATAACTAGCAACGGTACTATATCACACAAGTACCCGGCAGAGAAAGAGAGAAAGCTGTTTACCAGTAGTCGACTCGTCCAATTGCAGTGCATTCTCCGGGTTTCTCGAGTTCGCCAGGAATATACTCTGTTTTATGTTTTTTGATAAGGAGCTTCAGACACAAAACAGGGTAGTTACACCATTTTACGAAAGATAACAAGCATGAAAAATTTCAGGGGCTGCTTCACTCCAAGAAAGGCGCGAGCGTGTAAAAGAATTAACCAATTATTATTTTTTTTTTTTTTTTGCATTCCTTCAGCTATTCTGATTAGTATCTTTTACGCAGACATTGACGATCAGCATCCGCTCAGGACCATTACGCAATACAGGCTACATTCCAAACAATCTGATCCCGTTCTATACAACTCGGACTCTCGCTTTACATGTGTATGCGCATGTTGTCTTCACCGTCAGGGATTGATTACAACTCACAAATAGCCTTCCATCCCTACATTCACAGCCTCCTATATATATCAACTTTGAAATATACTGATCGAAATGGAATGGAATCTACCAAATAATATTATATTCCTTAAATATAGCCCATAATCATTATTTGAGACCAAATGCATCTGGCTACTGGCCGTGTTCACGGTGAGCATATGCACCTGTGGTTTTGCTCTCCCAATTCACATCAATCCCGCTAGGCACATGACTTAACAACGTGACTCACTTTGTATCATTTAGACAACTGATCATTATCGCCGTAACCACGCCGCTTCAGTTTCAGCTATCTACACCATCAATTGGCACTATTTAAACTACAATATACGCTTGGGCTCCTGCCTTTGTTTTCCCATCCTCTTAACTTTAAGAAACATACCCCAATTACTATCATTTAACAAGTCATGCGCACCCCATATTCCGAGCGCTTGGCTACTTGGATATGCCAACATGAGGATATAAATATCTATATAGAACATCTTCCGGATGGCAGCGTTCGGAAATTTCCCGTGACTCTCGTTAATGCCGTCTTTCACACTTCTCATGAGGAATATTGCAGTTCTCGACTTTACGCTACCCAGGTAACGTTTGATCCCAAGACGTATAGCTCAAAGCTCGAGGACGATATTCCTGAATCTAACCCTGAGTCAAGCTCGGAGGAATCAGAGCATAAGGATGAAAATGATCAGAAGGACAGAGATGCAAGTGACAAGGAAAAGGAACCAGACTCTGAAAAGTCACCTAAAGCTACCGACAGAGTTGACGACACAACCCAAGAACTATCATCTCCATCCAAAAGTTCCAGCCCTCTAGTGCAGCCCATTGCATCAACACCTCTCACAGACAATGATGAAAATGACTATGATTGTGACGGTGATATCAGCAGCAATGGAGATTCTGATAATGAATATCAGTCACAAAACTCCAACTTGCAAAAACGTCATCTTAGAGCTAGATTTGACCGACACAACAAGGACGGCGATATGCTTACCCCTCCCACGGAACCAGAAAGCGATATTGAACATCCGTTAAAACCTTCTACTTTGCATGATCCCGTTAGTTTACTCACCGATAACCTCCAGAATGCCTCACTTTCAAATGATACTGTAGATCAGTCCCCACAGTCATCAGCCGCTGCTTCAGCTGCCAAAGACGTTACAATACCCAGAACCACAAAGAAAAAAAATAAGCATACCAATCGATATGAAGGACAATACCTTCCAACTCGAGAATTTGGATTTTACAATACTAGAGATATTAGCTGCGAACAGTACCCCTTGAGTTATAGTGTCAAGGCGATAAACCAGAATAAATTGCTAGATGACAGGCGCAGGCAGAGGAACCGATATGGGCCCCCGCCCCGTTTTAGACGCGACTCTGAGGGTTTGGAGGACAAAACTTCTTCAGACTCAGGCAGTTCTTCTAGCCAGGTCAAATCTGTCCTCCAGCTAAAGGATCTACAGTTTGAACATATTCCTTTATTAAGCAAAGTATTACATCTATATACGAGGCGCTGGGGTGATGTGTTTGGATATGGACATGGGCCAGAAATTCCAAGACATCAAGCATTGCATTTTGGTGAAAACACCAACACTTTGGAAGAAGGAGACATGGATTCCTCGGATTATACATACGCAAGTGATGCTGGTTCAGTTAGGTCTACAAACTCTGCCGATAGAGCATTTACAGAAACAGAGACTCATGAATATACTAGATTCTATCCTCAAGCGGATCAGACTGATACCGAACAGCAGCGTATCCTGAAGAATGCTTATGGCTACCTTGTTGACGCGCATTTTGGAACACACCGCACTGCATTTAACAAAACATATTTAAATGAAGAAGCCAGGTTTGATATCATTGAGATTTTCAAGGGAAAGCAAAACCTTAGCCTTTCTTTTGATCAATATGATGGTTCTCGTAGAAACTGTTTAGTTGAGTATTCCCTTTTTGTTTGTGTAAAGAAAGAAAGGTTTCGAACAAGGCCCACAGAAGATACCACCGAGAACAAGGATCAGCTCTTGGAACCCACGGATATTGATAGAAATGGTCCAAACTCAACCGACAACTTGCGACGATATTACGAACAACTATTGCATCGTACGGATATATTCATTATATCTATGATAAAACCACATGAACTGTGCTTGCCCAAGGCAAAATGGGTTGACGAAATGGTTGGGTCTTTCGACAAGTACAACCTTGATAAGCGTACCCTTGAAGAATTGGCTCAGGCTACAATTGGTCATCATTTTAGCATTGACAACCAGTATATGAACAGACCTTAAAACATGAAGAGTTTACTGTTTTCATCTTTGCATATTTATCTATTTTTCGATGTTTGGAACATGATTTATAAGGATTTAATAATACTTTATTACTTTTTACGATTACCAGTAATGGAGAATATGGAGATGAAAGTGCTTTCAAGTCGTAAGAGTACAAGAACATATCAAGTGTTCGAGGAACTGTGGATATTGGCTTGATTGTAGTACAAGCTTTGGACTATTCAATTAAAATGGCCTGTAATATTCATCAGTTTATTCAAGTTATATGTCAAGGGGTGGCAAACACATTGTGGAGGATAAGCTTGTAGTTTCAGTCACATTCTTCAGCACAAAAAAGATATGTGTCGATGTCGGCATATAGTCAAATTTGAAGATAGTTTAAATGACGAATAAATACTGAACCATGAACTATGAAGCATTTGGATGGTCTCGTAGGTATTCTTCCTTTCCGTCTTGTGTAATGGTAATGTAATAATAACATCACCTTTACCGTAGTGTAAGTGAGGCATTTATTTTTCCGACTTGAGAGAATTTGTAAGATCACGGGATAGAGGAGTGAGTGAAATGGTGATATGAGAAATGTAAACAGGGAGGTATATAAAAAGACAAGCATTTCCTCATTTTTTTCTCTCTTTATCTTCTGTGGGTTAAAAAAAAAATTATTACTTTCTTTAAAATCTTGGGAATAATTTCCAGCTTTTTATTGTGGCTTATATACGATTTTAGTGGGATATTAATTGAAGAATACACCAATATACCCATATACTCTAATTATTCTAATATACCAATCAAGGATATCAGGACTTGATTCACGTGATAATATACCAGCTGCCTGTTTGAAAGAGTTCCAGTGTATTCAAGCCCCAGTATGTTTTATACCCAAAGTATCAACAGCTTGTACTCCTTGATTATTTGACTACAAGAGTGTTTAATATTTGATAGTATGTGAGCCACTGTGGCAAACCACAAGGGACAAATAATTACTTTCAAGACGTGTGCTTTTTTTTTTAAAGAATACATTCAAATTACTATAATTGTATAAAAATAAGATACCCAGGGACAAATCCTAGAAAAAGATCATGATGTGACAAGGGACAGACCACTGACAGAATAAGTTGTCCATAGTCATGCCAGAAATATAAAAGAGATCAAAGTCTCCACCGAGCAGGATTGCAGAGTGAGGAAATCATCGCGATTCACATCTAGCAGCATCCGCAGCTGCAGCCAGAAGGGCAGCATTCAGAACCACAGGAGCAGCCAGGAGCCTTTTGAGCGGATCTAGAGCAGCAAGAAGAGCAACAAGAAGAGGAGCAAGAGGAGCAAGAGGAGCAAGAAGAGCAGTTGCAGGAAGAACAGTCACAACCAGAAGCCATTTTGAATTGATTAATGTATGAAAGTAGTTGAGAGTAGTGGTGGTAGTAGTTGTTGTTGTTGGTTAAAGAGAAAAAGAATAATGTGATGATGAAAGAAAGAAAAGGAAAAGGAAAAAAAGAGACGGATTGTTAGGAAATCAGACTTCTTTTATATCCCAAAAAAACGAATTCAAAGGCAAGGATGATTAGGCTAAGAGACAAAGCTTTTTTTTGGTCACTCTGATCTGGTGCCTGTATAATACGGAAGTTTGTCTGGATCTGTGAGGGAAAGCGAGGGCGAATAGGCCTCATCCACTTTAATCTCAAGTAGATTGCCACATAAACACCATGGACAAGAGCCATTTGCCACGAAACCATAAATCAGAGTCATATTGGCTGTTTATTATCAAGTGGGAGCAAACCAAATGCATTTATTGGTGGACTAACACACTGTTACTTGGGCTTTTTTGCAGCGAAATAAGCGCAGGCTGATACCTTACAACACTGTTGACAACAGCACAAATGGCTCTCCCACGAACCTTTAGTTTTATAATTATTCCTCAGAACATTTATTATCATAGAAATAAATGTCACTATGACCCACAATTTATAATTGAATGCTGATACTTTTAAAAATCTCAACATCTTTTTAAATTGGTTATCAACGCTATTTTTGGCAGGGAAAGCAGCGAAAAACTCTCACGCCGCATGATTATCCAAACTGGTGAAATCTTATCTAAGGAGGTTTTACAGCTAAAGTATCGCAACACGGCTGACGAAGTGGACACAAACCAATCCTGGAGCGTTTGCAATTTTGATCCAATATAATCGCTGCGCATATACGACACAAGAATTGAATATATATGTACGTTATCTTTTTTCTTCTCTTTTTACTGATGTCAGAATGGTTCTGGGATGATATAAAATTGTCAGTCTTCTTGGGATTGGGAAAGGAAAATGATTGCAACTTTCCAACAGTACAGTGCCCGGAATTGTATAAAACAAAAACAAGCCAATAACAATAAAAATAAAAATAAAGAAATGCCTTGTTTACATATAAACTGTTAGTCAAATGACATCATTTACAAGGGCTTTATCATTTCCTCCAGCCAACACATGTGCTATATACATTTCATACAGTTATTAACTTGTTAAAACATCCATGTGCTTTACTCACTGACTTGTTCCTAAAGCCGGACTCACAAAAATGAAAAATTAGAAGCGGCACTGTAGGGGATTCTTTTTATTATAACTTTTTTTTCTTTGAAAATGTTGGGTAACTTTTGGGTTTTTAAAAGCAGCAAAAACCTACTTGCTATTTGCCTTACCCATATATACTATATATCTGGTACAACTCCGTAAACATCAATAGGACCATTCGCAATTTGGTTTCCCTTTTTCAAGCAATACAAGGCCAGACTTTTGTGGCTCTAGTAAGTTGATGTGCTCTTTTATACACCTAAATCATTCTTGGTAATAATACAATTAATTCTAAATACAGATAAATCTATCATTTGCCATTTCGACAAACATTCCAAATCATACACAACTACTCTAATCATTGCTTCCAAGACAACACAGCCACCGACTCAACATGATGAGTTTGAGGAAAAAAGTCAAATCCTCTAATAGAATCAATATGGTATCCCTTGCCTTTTTCAGAGTTGAGCAAGTATCCGATATCTCTTGCTTGGGAGTGAACATTACAGCTGACATAAACAATTTTAGCGGGCTTAAAATCAAGTAACTGATCAAGGAATGGGTGATCACAACCCTTACGTGGGGGATCAATGATAATAGCAGTTTCTTCTGGAACAGCCTTGACATTATCGAAAATTTTGGATGCTGTTCCAACAACGAATGAAGCATCAACACCGTTTAATGCAGCATTCTTGGTAGCATAGTTGACACTATCTTGAGAAATTTCAACACCAATGATGGATTTAGCACTGCCAGCGCAGGTAATACTGAACAAACCGCAACCACAGTAGGCATCAACAAGGTAATTGGGTGGTAATCCAGAACCAGGAAGAACAACATTGTCACGGACGTATCCAGTAACAGATTCAAGAATAGAATTGTTGTTTTGAAAGAAAGATGAAGATGGGTACTTGAAAACATATTTGCCAACATACTCAGTGATGATGTCCTTCGTACTGGTGGAGCAGATCTTGACTTTGTTGGTCGGTTTTTCTGAAGATTCCTCAATCTGTACCTCGGCCAAAGACTCCACAGGCTCTTCAACTGTGGTTTCTCGTAACAATAAAGTAGCTCCTCGCTTGTATTGCTTAAAGTTTTCTTTGAACCATGCTCTCTGTCTAGTAAGACCTTGGTTAATGACAGGTGTTGCAATTGCGCACTCCTCGATATCGATAACAGCCTTTCTTCCAGGTTGGCCAAAACCAACCGGTGGAGCAACTTCCGGCTTTTTTCTGGGCATCTCAAAATGTGGTGTAAGCTTAGTTCTGTAATTGTACTGCTCAGGGGAGCCAACAGTTTCTCCGACAGCAGGAATCAGCGAAGGATCCAAATTAGAATTGTGTTTGTATGCATTGGTAATGACATTTTGCTTGATTGATAGCTGGTCTTCGTAAGAAAGCATTTGATACTGGCAACCTTGACACTTTCCAAAGTATTTACATCGCACAAGTGAGTCATCGCGCTTAGGAGAAGCTTTTGTGACACTAATTAAATCAGCGTTGAAATAGTATTTTTGGGTGCGGTATAGCTTGGCCTCAACAACATCACCAGGAACAGTAAATGGAACAACAACGACTTGGTATCTTTCAGAATCATTTGCTTCACTGTTTTCTTCATTAACATTGGGTTCTGAATCAGCCTTGACAATGCCAATGCCCTCTCCCCCACCAGAATGGCCCAAAATTTCAACAGAAACTTGTCGGTATTCAGGGTGCTTGAAATCTCTAGGTCGTGCAAAGTAAGCGCGAAGGTCATTTGTGTATGCTTCCTCAGGGATATCCTTAGATTTCAAGAGTGTCTTGATGTCGGTGTTTAAAACCCCCTCAGGAGATGTTGTATCAGCCGGTGGTAAATCTTTAAATCTTTTGCTCTTTGGCTTTTGCTTCTTGCCGTTGCCATTGGGCCTGCTTCCGTTTTGGCTCTTGTCCTCGGAAGTGGCTTCGCGCTTAAGGGAATCCGTTGGCTCAGAAGGTGCTGCTGACGACATTTTGGAAATATATGATAAAAGTGAAAAGTCTTTTCTAAAAGAACTGACGGGGTGTGGTTTGAATGGTGTAACTGGTGTGTTGAATGTAGTAAGTCGGAAAGATGATGCTGCTCTTTTGAGTACCAGGGAAATCATGGAATCAAGTCACAGATATATATAGAACAAAAACCTAACAATGATGAGATTATTGCAACCAAAACCGGTAATCTCTGTATCTCGCCAATTCCAACAATAAAACTTCAATCGCTAAAGAAAGGAAAGGCTGAAATTTTTTTTGAAATAAAAATTGCAGATATCACGTGAATGTAATTGGTAATCAAGGGTAGGGGATTCGCTGAATTTTTCAGCCTTGCAGGTTGATACCAAGCACAAACTCATCAAAGCCCAGCCCATCCATATCAATACCAAGCTTGGGCATTTCTCCAACTATTCCAAGGTCTATAAACATATTATATTATTAATTATACAAACAACATTAAAAACAGTAAACAGAAATAAATGCAAACAAAAGGGTTATTAATTTGAGATAATGACATCAAGTAATCGACCACAATCATAACTATCACCAGTAGTAAGGTCAACAACTGTCAGTCCCTCCAAAGTAAACTGGCCTGGAGACAAAGCCAACATTTTAATTTCCGTTTCAAAGCAAGCTCGTGGATTAAGAGGACCAATGCGAACATCATTCATGAGACTGACAATTCCCAACCCAGATCCATTCAATGACAGTTCATCATATAATTTTTGAATTGAGTATTGATCTAAAAATGGAATTCTAGACGTAGTATCAGAACTGATTCCATAACCATAAGAGGTCACAGATCCACGTTCACTGTCTTTTGGTTGGATATAAAGCGTCAGGTGTCGATTAGCGTATGATTTGTTGATTGCAAAAACTCGCCAACTAAAGACCTCACCAACTTTAACTGCACTTGGCGCGCTAAACGAAAGAACAAGACCATTGAGCTGAGATGTAGCAGTGTTAGCTCCACCATTTACTCGACCCACAACACCGTTACCAGAAGAGCTAGATATTGAGCCTTGATGGCTCTTCAGTGACCCCATAGAATTACTTCGGCTAACCTTCAAAAGCCTCTTTACACCCCCTGAAGCACTAGCAAAGCTTACAGGAGCTGAAAGAGAAGTAGAACCGGGTGTTGGTGGGGCAACAACACCAAAATCAACAACAGTGTCCCATTGTGTAGCAATCTGGGGGCCAATATCTTCATAATTTAACATACCGACATGGTCTTCAACTTGTTCCTGAGTAATATCGCCCAATACTGGTATCGAATTTAAAATAATTGTCATAGGTTTTACTCTAGTTTGAGGTAGCCCGGCATCAGGATGATTCAAATGGTATGCGATGGAAGCAGACTCACCAGGAGAAAGCCATAGTGGGAAAGTAACATCACCAAATAGCGTAGCTGAGCCAGCAGTAAAGTGTAGAACTGCAGACCCCACTAGAACATTAAAGTAAGAGTTGTCGACATTATCAATTTCCAAAATGGCTACAATGCTATCTTGCATTCCAGTAGCCTTAGTACATCTTAATCTCAAATTGACAGCCGGATAAACAGGAAACTCGACTTTTGCAGTGATCGTTGAAGTTGAATCTATGCTTTCTATAGAATATATTGACTGCATTTGCCTGTGTCTAGGTTTTGGTGTAGATGTGCGGGATGGCATATTTTGTTGTGCCAGATCAGGAGATTTTATGACAGGCCTTCCTCTGGAATCTGTACTTGATTTATTTTCCAATGCAGTTGGTTTAAACTCATCCTTACCAGGAGGGTTACTAATGAGTCGTGTAGCAGCCAGTCGAGATCGCAAAGGTTTGAGATTTCTATCATTTGTTAATGGACCAAAAAGGTTTGTATCTTCAACCGGTTCAAACTCATCCAAATACTTAATAGTAACCTCACTTGTTCCAGATTCCAATGAAAATGTTCCTTGCCCTCCTCCGCCCGAATCATTTGCATTTTTATTTTTATGCTTCTGATAGGCTTTACTATCACCAATGTTCATCATCGAAACTGCAGTAGATAGCTTTGGAACTGAGGCTTCTTCTTCAAGAAAAGCGACAGAACCAGAAAAACTTGCTGTCACATTAATTCCAACTCTTGGTTTCATAAGTCGAATTCGGGGATGAGTAATGAGTGTATTAATTCGCCATATTGCAGTCCAGTATTCTGATGTGCTCTCTGGCTCCAGTGTTTCGTCACTAGTATTGCTGGTATTTGGGGATATACCGTTTGTGGTTGCTGGTTGTGTATCATTAGTAGCGAATTTTATGTCTTCACCTGCAGCGTTAGATGACGAAAAAGTCGGACTGTAGTAGTTGTTTGACGGACGTTCAGTTTTTCCAGTGAAAATAAGCGTCGAATTATCCAAAGCTGCCGTGAAGAAATCGTATTGTTGTGTTGTATATTTCTCTTCATTTTCGGCAGATCTAATATGTGCATTGTCCTTCAAAAGATATCCCTTGATATGTACATCTACCACAATGCGTATGCTCTGAAGAAATCGAACAAAGTCATCGTTTGTCGGATTTTCAAAATAATGAGGCGATGACGGGGTATTACGGATAGTCAATTGAACATAGTAGGGTAATTTTTCGTCATAAAAGACAGCAGACCGAGTGAGATCTTGGGTATTATTGCTGACAAGTTCTGCGATTTGTTGTGCCTGTGGGCTGTTTAATGGAATGTCGGCAGTAGCACTGTCGGTGGAACTTCCCTGATCGAGACCAGTATGGTCTAAGCGGGGAGCAAACACACGTAGTGTTCCATACGTTGGAAGAAAGTCGCCTTCCATATCAGAACGAGGGTATAAAAAGGACTTGAAGTATCAACAGTCAAAAAAGGCAAACAGTCTAAGCAGGGGTGTTGATGACTAGAGCTGAGGATGTATGACAAAATGCGTGACGTGGTGCTTTTTCTAGATATGAGCGGCTGAATACTCTGACTGGCAGTCTGCTTAGCTTGAAAGCTTAACTATCGTAAATTTCAGAATACCAGCGTAATGGTTGTCATAGTGCTAGTGACAGCAAATGATTCATGAGAGATTAGTGTGAGTCACGCGATCATGCGATGGGGTATGTGGCGTTCTATAAACTTCCACACTTTTCCATGGTGGAGAACTTAATAAATCACATAAAAGCGAACCATCTGCTTTTGATTTTCTTTCTTCTTTCTCCTCTTCCCCACTATTCAATTGATTCTTTACGTCAATCCATCTTAAAACTAAGTTTTAAAATACCGCTCATCTTAAACCGACCAAATCCACATTAATCAATCTTTTCAACATGCAGTCTAACGCCGATTGGGATGCTAACACCGTCATTGGCCGCTCCAAGGCCGCCTCCGCTAGAGCCTCAGTTGCTCGCTCCAATGCTGCTATTAACAGTGCACGACGAAGTGGTGATGTTTTAGCTGTCGAGAAGAAATTTTCAGGTGGTAGCAACAAAGGTACAGACCCCGAAGGCCAGAGATTAGCAAAGGTCGACCGTGACAATGAGGTTGCCCCTCCTGCTAAGATTTCCATGAATGTTGGTAAAGCGATTGCCAAGGGCCGTCTAGACAAGGGCCTTACTCAAAAGGAGCTTGCCCAGAAAGTTAATGAGAAGCCCAACGTCATTAACGATTATGAAGCTGGTAGAGCTGTTCCTAATCAGCAGCTTCTTGGTAAGATCGAGAGAGCTGTTGGTGTTAAGCTTAGAGGTAAGGACATTGGATCCCCTCTTGGTGGCCCCAAGAAGAAGGATTAAACAGCTTGACGGTTATTAATAACAAAAGCAATAACGAGATGATGTCTACGATTATCATAAAGGCACTTGATTTCCACTAGAACTCGAACATTATACCCCCCACACACATTCCTCTCTCATTAGCATCCTCCAAATTTCCAGGATGGGAATTCTGAAATGACATGAAATGATTTATTATTTTTATTAACTCACTTTACACGTATATAAATAACAAGTGAATTTATGACTTTACAGTACAAGCTGTACCTATATTTCCAAAAATATTCTCCATGTGTTGAGATTTCTTACTTGGCCTGGATAACTTTTAACTATGTAGGTTGCTGGGCATTTCAAAGGTAAAGTGAAATGCCTGATTGTTCCTGACGTTCTTCCCAAACAGCGTTTCTCTACAGACTTAGTACCAGTTGAGCTATTATCACTTTATACTGAAGAAACAAAAACATTAGTGTAAACTATGTTTATACAGATCAATATATTAGCTTAATGTGGGATTCAGAGTATAGCTCAAGATGAAAACCTCGCTCTTATCAATGAAAATGAAAAGCTCACAATTGCAATTAGCTTAGAGCTGTGAAGGCCAAAACGCATTTGCTGCTGCGTACTTTATGACAGGAAAAATGTCACAAGCAATAAACTGTAACAAATCACATGAGAAACACATGACTGACAGTCTAGAACACCGCTTACTATCGTTTACGCCAGTTTCTATGACGCACTTTGTAGCAAACATGTCCTTAAGTGAGTTTCGTCAAGATTTGTGATAAACCCCAGGGCCCAACACTGAGGTAATGGTCGGATTGTAATATAAACATTCCCAGAGTAAATTACCACCACCATTACTACTATTAGCAGTAGCCTATATATTTAACTAAGTGGTTGAGTGAAGTAATTGAGATTGAGGGGAACCTTAAAAAGTCGGTTTGCCATCTGAGAATGCGTAGACCAAAGGCGTGTGGTGTGAGGGTTTACGCTGCTGCTACGTAATATTAGCAATGGCCCATGAATTACAAAGACCCGAGGCGGACCTTGATAGCATTGAGAATTGCTAAATACCAGTAGAGGTTGAACACCGAATCCAACAATCAGCCTTTTGGGCGAGAGCAGTAAGGACGAGATGCTCTGCCAAATCTAGTAGTGCTTGTTTATTTAGCGGACTACCCCAGGGACGGTTTTATCACGAAACAGAAGCTCCATAATGGAGCCTTGATAAAAACACCCAAATCCGGATCCAGGACAGGTAAACGCTTCCGAATCGGCATCAAATAATCGTCAGTTGTGTCTCCGACTGTACAATGTTAGAAGTGAATTGTACATGCTGCTATCACCTGTATGAAACGCTAAGTGGCTTTCTGCTTATAGTGCCAGCATATGTATTTTTTCTTAGAATTAAATTTCTTTTCTCTTACCAACACCTTGTCCAAACAAACCAACCATGTCCTTTCACACTCTTCGTCATGACTTGAAGAAGACCTTCAAGGAAAACGTCTCCAAAGATGGTATTCAGACCACCGCGTTCCTTAAGGGTGTTGCTTCATCTTTTGAAACCTTTGGTGACCGCGTAACTAATTCCAATCACCGACACGATGAAGAGCATGAAATGAGAGCTGACCAGGCACGCGAAGAAGAAAAAGCACGCAATAGATTCAAGTATGCATCGGTTTTGATACGGGCTTATCTTGATTTAACTGTTGATTAGATAAAGTGTTGCTGACTGTTTTCTCATAGGAGTTTTGCGTCCCCCATGCCTAACAACCAAGTCAAATGGTTTGCTGGAGGTAAGACAACTGACTTACAAGCGTTTCTGGTACAGCCTTGCTAACTTTACTGAATTACAGGTCACGACTATATGGCTGCAATTGCGCAGGCGATTGAAGCTGCTGAGTACGAAATTTTGATTCTTGACTGGTGGCTTTCGCCCGAATTGGTATGTATAGCATTTCTCTGACAACACTTTGACTTGCTTTTTAGGTCCTAACTTTATCCAAATTTAGTTTCTTGTTCGACCTCCTGCACTCAACGAAAAATGGCGACTGGATAGAACCTTGGCACGCGCCGCAGAGCGTGGTGTTGATATTCGTATTATTCTATACAAAGAAGTCGAGTCTGCTCTATCGATTAAGTCAATTCTCAGTAAACATTGTGAGTACCGAGATTTTACCAAGACTTGAGAGTGAATATTACTAACATGATACATCATTCCTATAGCCCTTGAGAAGCTCCACCCTAACATCAGAGTTATGAGACATCCAGATCACACTGCTTTAGAAGGTAGAAGTGTCACACTGTTTTGGGCACATCACGAGAAATTCATGTTGATCGACCGCAGAGTTGGTTTTATGGGAGGAATTGACTTGTGTTTCGGACGTTGGGACACTAATTACCATCCAATTGCTGACATGCACCCTCAATTCCCAGAAGCGATTGTGTTCAATGGACAAGAGTATAATGATAATCGTGTCCAAGACTTCACCGATCTCGATAAACCTGAACTTGATTCTGTAGATCGTACAAAGGTTCCTCGAATGGGCTGGAACGACGTTTCTTTTCAGGTCACCGGCCCAGTTTGTGTCTCAATGGAACGTCACTTTGTTGAAAGGTACGAGTTCCTCCGTATTTACAAGTATCTTAATCGCCCTAAGTACATCCCTCTCGAAATTGGTGTTATGAATCACAAACCAATTGGTAACTCAAGGTTTGATGATCATATAAAGAAGCTAGGCGACAATCTTCAAAAGATGAAAGTCAACAATCCTTTTAGTGGTGATAAAAGAGATGATGCCGGAGAAATTGCGGATTACGAAAATTCAAATATCAACCCAGATGCTCGTATGACATATGACGTTCACCAGGAAGAAGCTCGTCAGATTTATCTTCCACACCCAGAAGCGCCTGAATCTGCTAAGGGTAATGTTTCCGCTCAATTGGTTCGCAGTATTAGTGATTGGAGTCATGGCTTTTTAAATGAAATTTCAATTCAGAATGCTTACATATCTTTGATCCGTGATGCTCGATATTCTGTCTACATTGAAAATCAATTTTTCATTGCTGGTGGCAAGTTCTCCGACAAGGATCGTTTCCACAATCAAATCGGTGATGCCATTGCTGATCGTGTTCTTCAGGCTGCCCGCAACAATGAGAAATTCCGTGTTATTATTGTCATTCCAGCCATTCCAGGTTTTCCTGGTGATTTGAAATCAGATGACGCTGTTGGAATTCGAGCCATTATGAATTTCCAATACCTGTCTATCGATCGTGGCCAAGACAGTATTTTGGAGCGCATTAGTGCTGCTGGATACAATCCTGCAGATTACATTCAGTTTTTCCACTTACGAAGCTATGATCGTCTTTTGCCTTCTCAGAGCTTTGGTAACACAGTCGTCTCTGAACGTGAAAGAGAAGGAAGATTTTCCCAAACCCCCAATTATATGCACGAACTTCGTCTTAAATACCTTAAATATGATGACGAGTCTCGTGAATTGGGTGCAAGGGCCAGTGTTGCAGACTGTGCCTCCCAGACAACTCCTTCTTTAGTAGAGGAAGGTTGGGCATACCCTGATATCAACGAAGCCATGCATTTTGTTACTGAACAACTTTATATCCACAGTAAACTTCTTATTATTGATGACCGTATTGTTGTCTGTGGCTCTGCAAACATCAACGACAGATCCATGGCAGGCAACCATGATTCAGAAATTGCTATGGTTATTGAAGAGCCACCAGAGTTTGACAGTGTTGTGAATGGACAGCCAACTAAGGTTTCCAAGTTTGCAACCAGTTTGCGAAGATACCAGATGCGTAAGCATCTGGGCTTGGTGAAGCTTCATGATCTTCGTGCTTCAGTTGAGGCTCATGTAGTGGCTGTTGAGAATGAGGAAGCTCGCCCTGCTGGAAACCATGGTCCTGTTCCTGGAGAGTTTACGCCTAACATGCAGCCATTGCCTGTGCCCAATGACTATGACTTCAATACCGAGGAAGACAAAGTTGTTGAAGATGTTTTGTCAGATCAGATGTGGAATTACCTTTGCCAGGTCTCTAGACAAAATGAGGAAATTTTCGAGGATGTTTTCAACGTATACCCAACTAATAAGGTTCGTACTTGGGTAGAATATGAAGCTTATATCGGAGAAATTACAACACCCTGTCACGTTACGAAGAAATATGCTGAAAACCCACAGGCTGTTCGTGAGCGCTTGGCTGGAATTAGAGGTCATCTTGTTCCCATGGCTCATGACTTTTTAATTAATGAGCCGGTTTTGGTTAAGCAGGGAATTCAGTATAATGAATTTGTTAGTGATTTATATGCTTAGTTTATGATCTGGCAGAGAAAGAATGACTTGATAAATAAGTAATATTGTTGAAATATATGGTGAGAAGTCTATAACATGTCGTGTAATGAAGGAAGCACTACCATATGTTTCTTCTAGTCGTTGTACTTGATAATGCCTCAACTCTTATCTTGTTAACTATTGACATTGGTCTCAGATATGTCTATCCCAGATCCACATTTAGCAAATATTACAGCCTAGAAAAACACTGGTTAACATTTATTACATGTTTTTATAGAATTTTGTCTCACTCGTTTACAAATTATTGGAATACTGATTAACTAATCATTTTAGTATAGTAAATTTATTTGCAGTTGAATAGCTTTTTCCGATTAACGTTTGATTGTAGCCAAAAATGGGCACTCTATTCTATCTTCTGTAAATGTGCTATTGAGAATTCCTACTACAGCCTGTCAATACTAATGAATTTATTAGCATATATTTTTTTCCATGCTCTCATTTTTCCCATACCTTTTAGAATAACAGTTTCCGTGCATATGTCTATCACTTTGGCGAATTCCCAAGACTCCTTTATTTACTGTTGTTGGTACACAGGTAGATCTTCATTTTTGTCAAGCCGATTATCTTTCGAACAGTTCACCTAGTGATGGTTTCGCACTCATATATGTTGCGATGCAATTGAATATCTTTTTGCTCTTGTCTGGACTGGGGCAATGCTATAACATTCTTTTATAAGACACTACATATAAAACGATCAACGTAAATCGGGATTGCTATCTCAAAGGCCGTCATAGGCGCTAAGTAGTCATAAATCACTCAACCTTTGAAAGATAAAATCTGCATTGCCAGATACAGAGGTGATGCCTGGAAGAAATGCTGTTCTTGCTCGCATCTCAGTTTTTATGTTAGACAGAAGGTTTGAAAAACATCGGTGTTAATCAAATTCAAAAGTATTCTATACATATAAGATTAAGCCTAAATATATTACAAGCGGGTTAACATCAAATTAACCAAACATGAAAGAGAGAAAGAAAACCAACAAAACTTTGTACGAACGAATGATACAAAGATTAAAATAATACTAATATAACAAGATGAAAAAAAATAAGATGAACCTTCTAGATACACTGTAATGGTAACATACAACAAACATTTTATATAACGATCAAGTTCTGAAAAAAGAAAACCAAAAAAAAAAAAAAAAGTCTACAAGGATTGATCGCATATCCAATTCCCTTCTGGTTATGTACTGTAGATCTTGGGTATAAAATCTAGATATCGCTTTCAGAAGTATCACTATGTGAGGCTCTAGTTCTTCGTCTTAATAAGCGTTGAGAAATGCTTTGTTGACTGATGTCATTGTTACTGTCACTTCCACCACTGCTACTACGCTCATTGTGACTTGTTGCCGTTTCTGATCTCAGCATCCGTCGACGTGGACGTCTATAACTTCTAACAACATCCTCGTCATCCTCTTCATTTGGATCCGAGCTGCTAGTGTTAGGATTAACTTCTACTTGAGTTTCGGTTTGACTAGGGTTGATAGTCAGTGTACTATGATCGTCCTGTAACGAAGACATTGACTGGTCTTCATCTTGTCTTGACATCTCTTGATCTTCTTGAATTTGAAGAGGAACAGAGCCTGAAATTGCCGGAGGAAAGCGCTGCTGAACCTGTGTAACAGATCGGAATATAAAACGACTTGACGGGCTTGATGTTCTCTGAGGAACAGAAGAGGATGGTGAAAGGCTGCTTGGCACTTTTTGTTCTTGCTGATGCTGCTGTCCTATTGATGGTGACGATAAATAAGGGAACTGATATTCTGTTTGTGAGCGTTGCCCTGTTGGAGGAACCTGCGATGCCCCCGAACTGGAAGCAATGGGTGACTGAGAGGGAGAATGAGAAGAAGAATAGAACGGAGATTGTTGCTGCGATTTGGATTGCGAGGTTGGTTGAAATGGAGGGAGTTGTGTTTCTTGTGAAAAAGTTGGAGCTGGTCCCAGTGATGGGATGTTAAAATGCTGAATTGATGGAAGTACAGGCTTTGGATTCTGTTGTGATTGTGGATCTGAAGTTGAAATGTTCCCAATGCCGCTACTTCTACCACTAGGGCCTTGCTGTTGAGATGGAACTTGAATTGGTGGAAGTCTTACTCCCGAGTCCCGGCTGAAAATCGGATCATACCAAGGCTGCCGTAATCCACTCTCTTGTTCAGAATACTGAGACAATGGTCTTTCGGTTCTCGAAAAATCAAGCATACTATGAGGCCGCGTTCTCCTTGTTGGTGTTATAGGTAGGAACGGTCTTGAAGAGTCTGGCGTAGTACCCTTACTTGAAAGCGATTGTGATATCTGGGGCAGTTTTCCAGGAGAAGCTGACTGACTGACAACAGTTCCGGGTTCTCCTGGACGATTCTGCTGTTGAGGTGGAATTTGGGGGTACCTATGATCCATAGGTTGAGGGAATACTCCTGGTCTTCCCGACATGCGACCACTAAATCCTTCACTGCTTAACAGTGAACCAATTTCTTGCTGGGTTACAGCTATGGAGAGTCGTCGACCATGCCTTGGAGACACCAAAGGTGTTCCAGGACGTACAATAGCAGGATATTCATAAGGATGGGCACGAGCTGCAGAATGTTGGCTTCTGCGTCGTTGAAGTCCCACACCGGAAGTGATAGACTGACGTCGGGCTATACCGCTCGTTGCAAAACCAGGCTGGGTTGATTGCGGAGAAGTTATTGGAGAAACTTCCATAGAAGTTGCAAGTCCCTCCACTTGTTTTTGATGTGTCTGTATTGGTACTTGCTGTCGTTGTTGAGAGTACAAATCCTGAGAAGAGGCATAAGCTGAAGGTTGTGGTGGCGGTGGGAGTTGCTGTTGATATGGATTCTCGACTGATTGTCTTAGATCTGGATAAGTTCCCAATTGAGCAGGCTCTCTCATTGGCGATATGGAGATGGAATGTGGGCGTCTCTGGTGAGTCCGCCTGGGTGGGGGTAAGTTTTGATACTCATGTGTCTGTGAAACAATATCTCCATAAGGTTGGAGTTGTTGACCATACTGCTGTCCAGGAAAATATTGAGACGAGGTTGCTTCAGCACCGGTACTTATGGATGAAGGGTCACTAACTGATGATCTTTGCTGGTATGGGCTTTTATGCTGTAGTCTATCATCTCTTCTGTGTGTATGTGCTTGTTGAGTTGGTGTTGTTTGAGTAGAGTGTTCTCCAGGAGGTTGTCGAGATTCTGGCTGCTCAGAATACGCTGGGAAATATCCGCTACTTTGAGACTGTCCAAGACTTCCTGAGGAAGATCCGGTGGGAGGAGGCAATACTGGGTAAGGTTGCCGTTGCTGAGGGGATTGTGTCTGGTACGAAGGAAATCGATAAGATTCATGGTGAACATCTGATAGCCGTGAAGCGCCTGGGTAACCTCCTGAAATTTGAAAAGGCGGTGGATGGGGTTGAGTGCTACTGGAACTAGAAGGATCTTGGCCTGTATAAGCTTGTGCAATTGAAGCTTGATACCCTGGTATTACTGTTTCGGGAAATTTTCTTAATAACCAGGAAACAAAAGATATTAACTATTGGTTAGAATTATGACTGATTAAAACAAGGAAACGAAGATGCTTACCGCTTCCCTCTATTAGGCTCCTTTCGCAGACGAAGCCTTATTCCCTGGTCAGAAATCAATCGAGAAAACTGAGTGGAAGGTAAAGATCCGGGATACTGTTTTGAAGAGTAAACGGTAAATATATCGGATACTATTGATTTTAAGTAAACAACTGAAATCCCACTAGATATAACAATCGCAAAATGAAAAAAATATCATTACACACATCAAACACCGTGAGACAGCAGAGCAAAGAGCACCGGGACTGGAATCGCAAACTCTGTTAGGCAAACGGCAATTGATGTTGTAGAGATCATTGGGTTAGCATCAATAGTAAAATAACCTGTTGAAAAAGAGATAATTGAAAACATAGTGAATCAAGATGATGTGAAACTTTCGAACTGGGTGTTCTGTAATTATCCAAAAGTAGTGTCAATGTCATGAGAAGAAGATAAAGAAAAGCTCAGGAAGAAGTTCCAGCTTTGAATAAAAGCAGGGAAAAAAGATGCAACATACATATACTCAAACAAGTCAAATCGTAATCGAAATTGGCCTTCAAATTTGACTGAAATATCTCCAAACACAAATAGTCCAATTTCTAGAGTAGAGAAGCTATGTTAGAAGTGATTTCTAAAATAAAGGAGAGAAAAAGCCAAAATATAAAAAAGATTTTAAAGATATTGTTAGTGTGAGACTCCCTCACACACATTTATTCCACATTGACTTATTTTCTAAATAAATCCTAAGAAAAAGTTGTTTTTTGATCGCTTGACTTATGAACCAGGGTCCTTTGAATAGTAAAACAAATCTTACCTCTATTATTTTCCAAAACCTTCTGAATGGAGGATACATTTGATCCAACGGTTGGATTCTCAGTCGCAGTTTGAACAAATGAGTCGACATGAGGTTCATACAGACTGCTAACCATGAAAAAGTATCGCTCAGCTAGCCACATCTGGGTTTCGTCATTGTCTTCTATAACCATCTGCACTATTGGTGGTGGATTTATCGTTTTGCGTTCGTAAAGGCCCCCTTAAATAAAATGGTACTTGCCGGTTAGTATCAGTTAATGCCAAAACCGAAAAAGAAGAAACAAAGTGTTTTCCATGTAATAAAAAGTACTAATTAAGAAACATTATTAACCAAACAAGAAAGTATAACCAATCTTTCCTGTTTTAATCATCTTATGTTTCTTTGTTAAATAACCTTCTATCATAATGATCGTCTTCACTCACTTGGAATAAAACTTGGACCAAATACTCACCTTTATCTCGAGGAATAGTAACTTTGCACAATAAAGGTTGTTGCCGAATGAATAGTTGAATGTTGCTGTAAAAAACAATGAAAATGTTGGAAGGTTAGTAAACTTCAGATTCTTTCATACTATCTAACTGTTAAACCTTGTAAATTAAAAGCTTATTGTAAAGAAATCAAATCAATTAAATCACTGGAAAAAGAATCGAGGAGAGATGTGAAAGTAATATTTGCAATAGCTCCAGCTCCAAACATATCTTACCTTGTATCAGGAACTTGGGATGACGGTTGGGCTGGATTTGGCGGCGGCGGCGGGGGTATTGGTGGCTGCTGTTGCTGCCTCTGTTGCCGCTTCTGCGAGGACCCTTCTCCCAGAGGCAAGAAAATTGTAGATGGCTGGCTCTGATCTGAAGATGAAGACGATTGTCCTGGCCTATTCATAAGCCTCTGTTATCTTGTCTTGTACAAGGGTGGCTCTGAATGAATGGTGTAGTTCTGAGAGTGTGAAAGTAGTGTGATGATGATGATGCTGACTAGGGTATGCGAAATAAGAATATAAATGGCGAGGAAAAGTCAGTTCCTTGCTGTTTCTTCTTTTCCTCCTCTTTTCTTGTGGTCCAAAAAAAGAGGGAAGGAAAGAATGGACGAGGTAAGTTGGAAGAAGAAAAGGTGGATTAAGAGGTGAAATAAAAAGTCTATTGCGATGTCTTGGTGGTGAATGCTGCGTGCCAAAGCAGGACTAAATACAAAATCCAAAGCTGTCAAGTCTGAAACTTAGTATCCTCTTGTGATTGAGAGAGTCGTTGGTGCGTGCACAATTTCCGTTAGAGTGTAACAAGATATATTACGCTTCAGTGTATGTATTTAGTGGTGGTTTTATATTTGAAGAGAAACTGAGACGATTGTTATTTTTTTGTGTATATCCGTCGAGCTAGGATTGTATAGCGTGGATATGTTGACAGAAGAACTTGAAGAATGAACTATAAAATCTGGATTTGTGTGCTGATTTATCATGGATGAAGAAGGGGTTTGAACTGGCCGATCTATCAACTTGGTGGTGGCAAAACGGATATACTGAACAATTACTAGTGAATATTTGATTGTAGCGAAACCTGATCAAGAAACAGGGAATATGGAATAGGAAACGGTGATAGAGTGTCTCGAAGGTTGAATCCAAAGCCGTAAAAATATGACAATACTGATAAATTGTATGATAACTGTAGGGTATGTTATGGTTAGTGAGCTTTCAGTAGTAGGATAAAATAATAAATTACTGGTGTGAAGATCTTGCTGGAGTTAAGTTAAGGCGAGAAAAGCTGGTGAAAGAATGAATGTCGTAGTTTGAAATAAATTGGCAGAGATAACTTTTGGCAGAATTGGCAAAGAAACAAAAAGATTGCTGAGACGTTAAATGCAGTTGATGCGTTGGTGACAGAAAGTTTAAATCATCGACTATAAGTGAAGTGAAGACTAGCTGGCGTATCTGTCAATAATATTTGAGATGTCTAGTTAAATAAAAATAACGTGAATAACGGTGTCTAGTTTTAATTGAATCTACTTGAAGAAGTGCATGAATTATAAGAGAGACCATGAGAAGAAAATGAGTGAAAATGGTCCCAGACTGTTGAAATGCTTTTCAATAATAGTACTAAAGATGTTGAAGGAGAGTAGAATTAACCAGGGGAAAAATGTTTGGAAAGAAAGAAAATGTAGGTGAGGAAGAAAAAAATGGATATATTAATAGAGTCAAAAGTTTATTATTCTCGACGAAGGGTGAGGGAGCTTTCAACTGTAATCCTCATTAAGAACAAAAAAGACAAGTTACCATTTACAAATACAGTAAAAATTAAATTTATGATATTTTGGCGTTCATAATTCTAAATATTCCGTTACTTTTACATAAAAATGAAAGGGATTTAGTAGAGGAAGAAAAGTTTCACAGAGACATTGGTTCCATATTTATGTGTGTGTAACACAATTTTATCCCATCATCTTGATTCAGGATCGGTATGTTATGTATCCCTTTAGAAAAGATATCAAATTCTGAGAATTATTGGGGTACTTGGGTTATTATCACTGCAGCTGACAGTTCAGCGTTGAATCCTCTTTCCTAAAATGTAAAATTTTAATTCTAGTTGTTCGAAAAATATTTGAATTAGTCATGGAAATCTTGTTTCAATTTCCCAGTTACAGTTGAGAGCGTCGGATTTGAACAGCTTTCATTTTTTTCATTTTTTTGCTTTGATTCTAAGAACTAAATATAAAGAAAAAATAAAAAAATCTGCCACTCCCTAAATGGTTTAAAGAGATATACAAGTTCCAGAAAGTGTACTGTATTTGTGCAATTCAACAAAATGTACTTTATGTAATTATAATAATTTTTTAGAAGAAAAGACATGCTGAAGATAGTTATTAAAACTAGTGCTACAAAAACATAAAAGTATTCTTTCAAACCATAAATATATTTCAGTTGAATGTTCCCTGGAATGTAAAATACTAATATTAGCAATTTCGTTTGACTAAAGGTCTAGGATTTTGGTATGTTGTAAACCCAAGGAATACCAATCCTATTTCTAGGAATAATTGACCCATGATTCTTTAAAAAAACTCCCCAACTAAGCCTAGCTTACTTTGAAATAGGACACAATTCTTAGATCGACTTAAATTATTGTAAAATAAATTCTCCACTTTACTCCCAAATAGGATGCTCCGTTAAGATATAGTAGAACTTTTGTAAAACCACCGTCACAAACAACTTGAAATTTCAGATTTTTATTACAGAATGTTTTAATAGAGATTTATGATACTGTTTGAAGTAATATACCATCTGGATCATGAGGTCAAACATAGTTCGATGACATGTGCTCAAATAATCGCTTGGTTTATAAATCGACTTAAGAAGTTGACAAATTTGTCAAAGATTCTTTCACGTGATTTAGAAAAGTAATAAGTTGAGACTTTATATTTGAAATAGGATACAGTTTAAAATTCACATGTCCGTCGTAGGGAATAATTTGTCCCTGACTAATAATATTTTTATCTAAAGATGCCCACGTATGAAAACTTTGCTTGTAACTTGTAAGTTTTAATTATGCTCATAGAATGATTCCGTCGACTGTCATCAAGTTCTCCACCAAAAACTTAAATTGGTTGAATAATTCGAAAGGGATGGTTTATGGAACAAATTAATAGTTTAACACTAGGATGTCCCATAAAGAGGGCGCATTAAGAACACAGTAGTTATTAAAGCCTTCAAGCTTGCAAAACCACACTGGTTTACCTTAAAGCTGTACATTGGGTTTGCAAATTCAAGCCAAATGCTGATACCAGAAGCATATTTATATGATTTGAAAATCGAATTAACCATATTTACCCCGTACATCAGTGGACTTGAAGGCTTTTGTGGGGTTTGATTTGTTTTCATTAGTTATTCATTGTTTACTTCTAGTATAATCAATGATGTATGTAATCATTTAGATCAGCTAAACAGATAACAGTCGAAATATATGCTTGCCCAAGATGATTTTCATAATTTGATTTTCAATCACAAGTATCCGGTGTGAAATAGACCTTAAAGTTCACAGTCATAACTTGCAATTGTGCTTCTATTGCTTCATACTTGAATTCTACATTGTTAGCAGGGAGCAGTTTTAAATAAACAGACACCAGCTTTTACAAGCTGTTCAGTATATATGACTAGTGCATTAAAACTGAATAGTTTATGAGATTTTAATACTTGTTTATATACGATAATTTGTAACATTCTCTGGTCATTGATATTTCAAATACTCGAAAATGATGATGCCAAGGATCCTTAATACTTGAGAGTGTACTGCCACTGCACAAAACCCAAGTCAACAAGAGATATTAAGCTATTTTTGTTTTTTTGTTTTTTTATTAAAGGGTATATTAGGCTATTATGAACCAATCGTTTGGAACACAGCTACAACAAGAGAACTTTGTACAATATTAGGGATTGCAAATATCATATAGAAATTCTAATCCTTCAAGAGATTTCGGATTTAGGAGATTCTTAATTGTTAATAATATTTATAATCACAAAATTAGTGAATCTGAAAAAAGCAGATACAAAAACATTACATTGAGATTCATTTAGATAAACTACAATTTTTTATTCCAATATGGTCCGGATTTCGTCAACCTTTTGAAATCTTGTTAGTGCTATTGAAACAGTTTATATTTAAACCCACAATTTAAGAAGAGAGGTTTCAAAAATCACAATGATTGTCTTTGAAATATAATTTCGTTTGGACATACGACACCTTTACTGTTAGACTCTAAAATTCAAAACCTGGAAATCTCTAAAATACTTAAATAGGCATCTTGCTAATCTCTCTCAGAATTTGATGCAAATGTTTGGTTCGTATATATACTGGCTACTACCAAGTCAGGAACAGTAGCAAAACTAGTTAGTTTAACACTATTGCATCGTTGGCGCATATTTTCCTGCGTGAGGGACAACAGAAATGAAGACATAATTCGGGGACAATTCACGAGCTAATGCATAGTGCATGATATATCATCACGTTGAACCAGAAATACTCTGGCTTTGCAGTATATTTTGTCTTTTTTCTTCGCCGAAAATTAGGGTAAGGAGGTAAGAAAGTGTTACAGGTATCTGTAATAAGTATGTTACATCATTTTGATAGGCTGGCTTTTAAATTGCAGTCATTCTTTTGCTTAGCTTCATTTTCACGATACCTCTATATACCAGTAATAGATTAAAATTCGCCTTTAATATTATTCCATTTGCGATTCAGTCATTGGATAATTACTAGACATAAATGTAAAAGCGTTTACCACATAACTCTCAGCGGGATTTGGGGCCAATCATGAGTTTGACACGATATAGCCGCACGGTTTATGCTGTTAGCCAGAAAATACATTTGTGATATAAAAATAAATAGAGGGAATAAATAAACCTCATTTTTAGGGAAACTAATTTTATTTCAATTTAAACTTGGTTGTGAATGAATGAGGTATTCCAACATGTTTTAAAGTGGTAGACCCAAACTGTTGCGCGTATGGTCTTTGAGGAAAAACTATCAAAGTTACCTAATATATCAAAATTTCATGATATCTCCTAAAACTTTGGATAAAAAGATTATAAAGGTGTAAAACTAATTTCTGTTAGCCTTTCTTTCGACAAAGCGTTTTCCGGTTGATTTGCATACTGCTTCTCACTAAAAGTGAACTGTGTTGTTCTTCGGCCCATCCAATGAAGTATTCTGTATTTGATTTTATCAGCAAGGCAGCTGGTATTAAGTAAAAGTTTTAGTTTAAAATACAAATTCCAAATTAATAAAAAAACTGATATGAAATCGAGTAAAGGTGAAGCGAATTTCCATCTGATACAACTCATTAGACTTTGCAAAACAAAACCAATATTTCTGGTAAACCAATAACGTTTTATAACTTGTGAGTTCCTTATAGCTTTTTTTTGTGTTAGGAAAATATTTTTTTATCAAGCACATTTCATTTAATAACCTTTTTACCAACTAAGCTGAAATCCCTAATTCGAATATATTAGAAACTGAAACAAATTGCTTAAGTGAATTGAAGGGCATTTACAACATCTCTACAACTCTTCAGCAGCTTCATGCTGTATGTGTCATTTGAGAAAGTTTTCAGTAACACGAGCTCCATATAACTAATACTATGATATCATTGTTCAAAGATACTTGAAAGAGTACGCCTTAAACGTAAAGCGAGCTGAGGTTGAAGGTGTGTATCAAGAAATTTTTAGCTCATAACCAGAAAATCGAAACTTAAGTAAGAACCCCGAGTGACTTCAATATCACTTAATACTATTGCCATTCAAATTAAATTTCTATTTTGAACGTCATTAGTTTTTCTAAGCAAATTTTTTGACTTACCTACAATTTATTGTATGTAAGCGCATGTAAATATGTGAGAAGGAATATCTATTTGCAGCCTTGCGTGGCTGAATTCACCTGTCAAAGTTAAAACGAACTGGTTGGAAGCAATGGAAGTATACAGGTATACAGTACAGAACTATACAGCCACTTTCCCGCAAAAACATCAGCCTTATCACGACGCCTCAAGCAGTTTGAAAAAATAAGAGCAAGCGGGTGTGAAATATACTGAAGTGGATGAAAGTGTATCCAAATCCTGTTAGTGATTGCTTGAAAATTTACAGTATGGTTAGAAAAACCACCACATCGTGGATGTCATAATACTGTGTGGGGATGGTAATTAACCCTAAACCAATAATAAAAATATTATGTAACTGAATGACTAATAAGTGATCTAAGTATACAGAGCTTGCTTCCAACTATCTCTTAGTAACGAACCAACTACTACATGCGCTTATCCTAACACCGATCCTTTAGAATACCCTTTATAATCTATAATTTAAAGTAGATCGGTAGATGTTGAAATTTTTATTTTATTTATTTTATTTATTTTATTTATTTTATTTATTTTATTTTTATCAAATTGTTATCTAATTAATTGTGCGTTTTCTTAGATAAATAGCACTACTCACTGGTCAACAATACACGGAATAACTACTAATCCAGAGTTACAAACCCTTTTTTTGTATGTACGAGATTTGGTTTAACACGTTACCCTACTCTATAGGATCGGCGATGCCTTCAGTACTAGTGTCCATAACAGCAGATGACCACCAATGCCATGCTAGGATTAAAACTTTCAAACACCATTGAATAAAACTACAAAGAAGCAACAAACACAACAAAACTTTACACGAAATATGAAATATGAAATATACCAACAAATTATTTAACGAAAACAAAAATAAAGGTAAAACTGCAAGGAAAAAAACTTTGAAAGATAGCAATGCTGTAAAATACAACTCTTCTAAGAAGCAGGCATGTATTCAACCTCAATAAGATCGAGAGGAAGCCCAGAAGCCTTGATAATCTTTTTGATTTCTTCGTACTCTGCACAGCACAGCTTATAATGACGATACCATGTACCCCAATTCTTTCGTTCAGTATGATCCAAGTCAATCCAATGATAGCAGATACCACATTGACCCTCCCATCTTGCCTCACGGATTACCTTTCTTCGAATAACTAAAGGGTCCTCAAAGACATAGCCCTGCGGGAAAATACCGTGCTCATGGTTTTTATGATATAAAAATCCGGAGTTCTTCATGAGATACCAACCACCGTCTTTGCAATGGTTGCACCAGCCTTCTTTACCAACACCAGTTCTTCGGCACCAAATAGGATCATATATGCTACCCTTTTTGCTGTTCTGATATGGCAAATCTTCTGGGCTGATATTGCTGATAATTTCTTTAACTTCATCGCTCATGGGGATACTATTGTCGTTGGGGACTGCACCTAATGGAAGTGTATTGTATTCAACTCTTGTCTGGTTGCTGAGCATATGGAGGGTCATCTCGTGAGTGTTGAACTCTGTAATTCCTCTACCATTGCTAAAGTTCATTTCAGTCATAAGTTGTCTGCAGCTATAACGGTTGATTCTTCTGGGTGGACGTGACATTATTATATCTAATGCTTCTTTCAGTTCCTCCAACGAGAATATCTGACCATGTCGATCTTCCATTCTAAAAAAGTGCTCTGGCTTAGTTCTCAGCTGTTTCCAGGAAACAAAGTTAGACTCGACTTCACCCTTTTGCCTAGAGTCTATTACCAGTGAAAGCCCCTCGGGAAGTGAAAGTTGCATAGGAATTCCTCTCCCTACTTCAGGTTGTGCAAAATTGATACCAATATCTCCCTTTCCTATCCTATTCTGGTCAATGTCCTTTTGTGGAGAAATGCAATAGTCAAATATACTAGCCAGTTCTGAAACGAATTCTTCCCGAGATATTGTCAACGGGTTGTTATCGGCATGCCTTTGCCGGCATATCTCAGGCTGCCCTCGTACTCCTGGTGAAAGAAAAACGCGGTTGACGCTATTAGCGATGTATTTTTCTTTAAACTTACTCATTCTTGATATTCCTCGGCCACTGGCAGCGGCAGGGATTTTTGTTGGTTTCCCTTTCTTGGTTTTTGAAAAGGCAACGTATAACGTCGAAAGTTCATGAACTTCGTTAGGGCATACAAGGTTTTCGTTGAGGAATGAGTGAATGCTAATGTTTTCTCTTAATACCAAAGATTTAAATGGTATGCGATGGGTTTCTGCTGGCCATGTATTGATAGGAACTTGCATATGTTGTAGAGTATGGTCCGCAAGATGATTATTGCTTGCAATCGCTCCATGAAACCCAGAACTAAGTACAGCCATCGAAACACCTGGAGAATTTTGTATTAGCTGAATTTGTTGATTACCAATTGGATACCCTTGATTTAATGCCGATGTGCCATTGTTATAAGTTGAAAGATACTGATTACTAGCCAGCTGATTTTGAGACTCGTTTGAGAATGGTAGGTTTAAATTGAGGGAACTTGTAGCAGATAATTGGTTTGATGTTGGTTGCATGTAGTATGAGTTCCCATTGTTCCAAGAATTTTGACCAGATACTTGGGCTACATCTTGTGTATGGGCTACAGATTGAGTGTTGTATGCATGTTGAAGATAGGATTGTTGAAGTAGGTTATGTTGTATTGATGCATTTGACTGAAACGGTTGAAGTTGATGGTGATAACCTGGGATAGTGTTGCTGTAATTTGCTGCTTGTGTTCGAGTAAAGCCCGACTGTAAAGTGCTAGGGCTTGTACTACTTTGACTATAAAACTCAGGGCTTATGTTATCTGTGTGTGTTCCAGAAGGATAGCTATATAGTCGATTTGAGGATGACGCTGACTTTGTTGCGTACTCGGTCTTTGCGAAATCGGAAGGTGAATGTGTTGATGTATTAGATGAAGGAGATTCCAAATGCTCTTGAGACGCAAAAAAATTGTTGGAGTTCATATGTACCGAGGGATCAGCCTGGGTGGGATGTATCGATAGTGGTTGGTGGAAACTTGGTTGTAGCGGTGGATAAACAGGGTTAATAGGGGTAACTCTACTAGTGCCATTAAAGTTATCTTTCGCAGAAGAGGCATAAATATTCCTGTTATCACCAGTAGCCGACAGATCAGCCGTAATTTGCGGATCGTAGGTAGATTGAGAAATATTTGTATGAGCGCTGCTGTTACTACTGGCATAGTAAGAGTTGGGAAGGGAAATGGGACTATTGGTGGCTGAAATTCCATTTAATTGCTGGTTATTATAGGTGTAATCGTTTGAGTTGTTGGAAACATACATAGTGTTGTTGAGAGTTTCGGTTTTGACTGGTTGATATTGCCGCTTTCCTAACTCAGTATTATTGTACCCTTCAGGTCCAGCCACGGAGTTCGGATAGATGGGATAGCGTTCTTGTGTTTGATCTGATAAATTCTGGACTGTGTTAAGGTCAAAACTTTTAAGAGACATCATGTGTATAATTTCTATGATATTTGAGTAAGAGTTTCTCGACCTAACAATAGGGGTTGAATAAAAAAATCAGAAGCGTTAATTGATGTGTCAATAGCTAAACTAGAAAATGGTAGTTACAGAAACAAATTAATATGGTCCCTGATTGTTAGATATTACTGTGAAATTTGAAAAATTGCCGAAAAGAGTCAAATATAAAAATATTGGACAAGAATGCTACCTCTGTTTTATATTTATAAGAGCCTGCTTGATGCTAATGAGCTTCTTAAAAAGGAGTAGTATGACACTAGGAACTAACAAATTAAATATAGTTAGCTCCCTATTGATTTCCAAGGAGCATGAATTCAAACATTAAGAAGTGCTCCCGTTTGATTACAGTGGAAAATTCTCTCATTTCAAAAAAATAATAGAAGTAGCATATCAAATACGTTTCTGTATTTCTTTTGTTAATTTCAACTCTTAAATAGATATGTTTGAATATAATATCACATATCATTAAATCTCCAAAAACAGAAACAATTTGAAGTCCAGTAAAATTAATATTGGATTAGCTGTAGTTCTGACTAAACGGTTATCTAGTTTTTTTTAAATCAAAAGCGAATACTAACTGAATTACAATTACAACCTATTATAATTTAATCTTGCTTATACATTTATTATTCCTTTTAAATTCGAACCCAATAAAGCAATCATTTTTTTAATGAGATACAGTTCAAATTATTTAAGCTGATAGAAAAAATGTTTTGTTTTGGAATCTCTGAAAATTCAGAAACGAAGGTTTGTAAAGAACGATCGATTGCCTATGTTTCAAAATAAAAAAGAAACAATATATCTCCAAATTTTCTGTGCCCTTAAATTGGCATTCTTACGGGATCTTTTGAACTTGTGAGCCTGATTTTTTTTCCCGTCTCTCAATTGGTTGGATTCACATTATCTTTGATTACAATGGGTAATCTAGATATTGAAGAGAATTGAAAACCGCCAAATATAAATGTCGATTATAGCAATTGATACATCAACGAAAAACTACCGGGATGAAGAACTGATGTTGGGGTCAAGAATTAGTGCCAATGTTATCTCAATTTGAATACTGGTAAGTTATAGTTATTCCAATGCCAACTGATAAGCATAGCATTTATGGTTCCAATAGTTGATGATTTTTTTCAACCTTTTTAGATGTCCGGAGTTTTCAATTGCCAGAACTTGTAAACAATAATTCATATAGTAAATAATAGAGTTTTCACAACTTCATAATGGCAATTATTCTCGGATAAAATTGAACGGTCTTGTTGAAAGATTTTATTTTCAGATCGAAAAGAAATATTTGATTTAAAACAGAATAAAATTTACATTCATCTAATATAAAACAGTTGCTGGTTCATAATGGAGGAAGGGTAAGTAATTTCTTGCCATTATTATGATTTTTTTAAATCATATCTAATTACAATTCAAGGTTTCGCTAAAAATATTTTTTATATAATTCAGGAAAGAAAGTTGGACTTATTTAGTCACACTCTAGTCAAATATGTGATGGACTGAACCAAAAATCAATAGCGAATGTGTGTTAACTAATTAGAAATAACTAAAGAAAACCTCAATTTAAAGGTTAAATTTCTGGATCTTACGTACAAAAGAAATGAAAGAACTGCTAATACTCTGATTGAAAGTTCATATTTCTGGTATAGAGTAAAGAGATAGTGGGTATTGTAAGTACAAAAGAAAGCAAATCAAATTACAAAAAGTAAAATGAGGTGCTCATTACCCCGGAATTTTAAACTTATAGATTATCAAAATAAGACAGACGAGTACTCGCATGAATACGAATAAAATTTGATGCCGTATATATATGAATCAGATATATGACTAGAGAGATTGCCCTGACTCACTAAAATTGTCCAAGAAGATTTAGACTTAAATTAATGTTTGCCTAAATTTTGGGGCGAAAATCATTCATTTTATAAAAATTCTTATTACTAAGATGTGTGGTATTTGGAAATGTATCAGAAATGGTGCCTAATAATAACATTGAAAGAAACGTATTGTAAATTTATTCTGGTGATCTTTCTGATCGAAAAAGTGGTATAAAATGGAACCTGCGCTCAGAATATATATATCAACAGACACAGAAATTGTAATCTACTAGGTATCAGATTTGTAGAAGCTTCTGAGCAAGAAGCTTTTTAAATTAGCCAAATATTGTGCCAACAAGAAAGTGGAACGTACCAATCAAAGATAACATTCATTTGAGCAAATTTCTTTCCAAACTCATTTTGAAAGTGCGGAAGCTATAACAGATCGAGCGATATATTAGATATCATTTCCCAATAATCGACTTTTTAAATTATATGAAACGTCTCAAGTTGCTAGTAAGTTCTACAACGTTCTCCATTATAAATGTGACTTCGTTCTTTAGTGAAAAGAAATATAGTATTGATGCCGTAAGAAAAAAAAGGTAATTGAATCTAGCGTTGTATATAGGGTCAGAAAGTCATATGTTTTTCAAGTTGTTGTTATTCAAATAAGTAATGGTGAATATTAAGTCGGTGAGATATTTCAATTTAATCATTATTCAGATTTTGAATCTGGGAAGAGTAGGTATTATATATATATATATATGTTTATCCAAGTAGTCCAAACTCAAACTAGAGCCATCCAAATGCATAGAGATAATACATAATATATAATATTATATATAAAAATGCAAACCTGGTCAAACAGTAGTTATTTTTAAAAAATGCATTTTCAGAAAGTCAACTAGAATTTTCATGTAGACGTGGTAAATAACAAAAGCCCATATATCATAAGCGCATAGAAACATGGGCTCTTTTAAAGCTAAGATGGTATATTATTTTGGAAAAGTACAATACATGGACTTCAGCTATGTAGCCAGAAAAACAAGAACTATGAATAAATATTCCAGCCAAGCATTAAGCTATATGAACTGTTAAAATATGAGATAGTACTTGTTCATAAAACAAAATGTGTTGTTTGAGGTATTAAATGGTAAATTATGTTCATTCTCACATGAGGTCATTAATGTCCAATTGAAACGGGTTAATAAATAGTCCTTGAATACTTGCTTATTAGTAAATCAAAAAGGTTGGTATGAGATACAGATTATGTGGCTTGAAAAGTCGAATGGAAAGACATGTAGGTGGAAATAATACAAAAAATGGGTTAGATCATTGTTTAGAAAGGCTAGAGATATCAAAGGTAGTACCCTCTTCCAATCCTCGTGGCTCTTATTCCAACTATAATGGTTTTCAAATCGTAGGTAAAAGGCTCATTATTGATGATCTCATGCTTTGTTCATGAGTGAATAATCATTGGTATCAAAAAGTAAATATAATCTAGTACATTGGTATTAATGAAAAGCATCTTATTAGCAGCATGAAATTTTTTGTATTCTCTTAGAATGCAATGTTTATATATATTGTAAAGCTCAAGTTTTAAACTGTTGGTGTTTTTACCACGTGAAGGTCACAGGATATTTATTTTTTGTTACACTTTTTGTGGCAATTCTTTTGTAACATTATGTTTGTAATACACTAACCCTCTTAACATTCCGATAAGCAAGAGATTCCCCGAATCAAATAATTAGGAAGAATAATAACCAATTTAACAGTGATCGAAATCTGAATACACTTTGCATTTTACTTTACGATTCCAAAATTTGTCTTTCTGTCCTTCTTATTCAGTCTTTTTGGTGCTTGGGGTAACATGGCAATCTTATCATAGACAAATAGTGGTCTCGTGACCTTGTCTCATATCGTATCACACTAACTCTAGCACATGATCGTTGAGACTGACTGACCTTCCCTCAATCCACATCTATATCTTTAATCCAAAGCTCCTTTTACAATCTGAACAGCTTCATACCTCTTTTTGTCTATTCATGAGAACTAAAATTTAATAAGGAATCATGTTTTCTGAATGTAAGTGCTTCTTTATCTATTGTTCACTTCCTATGATCAAATTTGATATGTTCACCATCCTTATCTATGCTATCAATCGTGATCGGCCGAGGCTTTATTAAAACATACCAGCAGATCCAGTGTCCGCAAAAGCTGAGCATAACTAACATTTTCTGTTATAGATGCTTCTAAATTTCTATCCCAATCTCAAGCTCGATTAAGTGCTTCAGGCGCTTTAAATTCCTTTACGGGGGGTAGTAATAACGATGCTCCCCTTTTCTATTCTACTGCTGAGTTTGAAGACGAAGAAAACAATAGCGACAAGGATGCAGATGATACTCAGCCATCTGATTCATTCCTTACCGGACCTAGCGTCTCTGAACCTCGGAGATTTACTACCCAAGGAAGTCAAATACACAGCCAGGCTCTTAGGATGGGGGATCGTTCTTCGATAGCACAAGCAAAGCCATCTAAACATATAATATCATCTATTTATGGCGGCGCTTCGACCTACGCTAAAACTTACAATACACAAAATTACAGTCCTAGTGCTTCTCAGCGGCAGAGCTGGAGCCCTCAGTCTAACAAGCTGAGTCAGTCATCAACGCATCAGTCTCGAAAGTCTAGTCTAATATCATCACATTATCCTGAGATAAACGAAGAAGATGAAGATGAAGAGAGCAATCCTAATAATTCTTACAATAATTACATTCAATATAATGAAGATGAAGGCCCCAGCGCGGCATTTCTGTCAGTAGAGAGCGATTCTTCAAGCAACCCACAAATATATAATAGTAACGAAAATTTAACTGGGAGCATTTTATTTTCGAAACCGCTAGATGGAAGTACATCCTCCTTGGACGAGACTCCTCACGCCAGTCTGTATGTTAATAATTCTGACCAGAGAAGACAGCGTTCAGATCAAGCATCCACCATACTCAAGCCTCCCCCTCAGCCATTTAGGCAACCATCATTTTTTTCGAACCTTAGGCAGAGCGTTAATATGGCATCCACTTTGTCGACTTCTTTGGGTTCATCTGCTCAAAACGGCTCTGCTGAGTTAGAAAGCATTCAACTAACTCAGACTCTAAATGAAAGTCAAATCAATCGAATACGAGGGCAAAAGCCAAAGACTAATCTGTATACGGACAAGAGGACCATTTTGAGCAATGAAGGTTCCGGATCATCCACTCCTCGAGGTGGAAATGGAATTGCAAGGAGCCGGAATAATGATGACGAACCTCCAATTGATTTGGCAGTAGATTTGAAGTCAGGTGGTAGTGCACCACATACATCTTTAAAAAACCCATTAGATCACTTTCATAATAATGTCCTGCCTGGTATGTCTGTTCCGTTTGACCCTGAAGGCTTTATGCCTAAAGAAGTAGATTTGGAAGCTCAGAATGATTACGCCATAGACTCTGATACCGATGATGAAGGGCCACATGCAAGCCAGAGTCCTTTTCAAAATGAACCAGATAATTCTTTCTTGGCTCAAGACTTTCCAAGACATGATGTGCTTTGGGGAAATATATATCTTGGGCTAATATCCATGATGTTTGCTACCTCTCTAATAATCTGGCTACGAACTGAGGTCCCTTTGAGTACTGGGCCTAAACCGTCTCCTATTCGTGATACAATGTATACAATGCTTCAGAAATCGGGAAGATTCTTTGCTTTTGATATAATTGTTGCTTCTGCTGCTTCAATTGTATGGGTCTTTTTATTAAAGAGATATTCTTTGATTTTATTCTATGCTTCAATTGTTACAGTTCCTTTATGTTTAACTGGACTTTCAGTATACCCTATGGTTATGTCTTACAGATCTACTTATGGTGGGAACACAACACAAGATAGAGCTATGCGATGGACCACTATTGTTCCTTTGGCAATGGCAGGATTTTGGTGTTGGTTTATTTACACTGGACGTAGTTCGTTGAACCGGGCTTTGGGAATTATCAAGCTAGCTTCATCCATTCTTTCTGATAATCCACCACTGATAGTTTTGGGATACGCCACAGTTGGATCGTTTACTATTGCAAGTTGGGTTTGGATGCATATGTTTACTCGTCTGTTTTTAAACGGCCATGCCACAAACTCTAGCGGTGGGTGGGTTTTTGTTTTAGATACCCAGACATGGATTTTAGCTTCTTTCTACACGTTTATGTACCTCTGGTCTTGGGGTGTTGTTTCTGGATTCCAGAGAGCTACTATATCAGCTGTGGTTTCACAGTGGTATTTTTACCGAAATGCCTTTCCACAACCTTTGGCTTCTGATATGACACTGGAAGCGCTCCAGTATTCGATCGGATCTCAATTTGGAACTATTTGTCTTTCAGCGTTATTGAGGTTAGCAGTACGATTGCCTCTTTATGTTCTACCAAAAAGAGCTATGGGATACGTGCAGTTGGCAATTTATTCGGTTCTTCCAGCTTCGGTTCTGGCATTGACTAATCCCTTGGCATTGAGTAATGCTATAATCAATTCTCAGGGTTTGGTAGAGTCTGCACAGTCTATTTCATCGTTAAAATACCTTGATCAGGGTCATAATAACCCAATGGAAGCTATCGATAAAATTGGAAGAAGAATGAGTGTAGGTGGTCGTAGAATGAGCAGCATTGATAGTACTCTTGGAACTACCGAGCAGTATATTGGAGGTGTCAAAATGGACAGAAGACAGCATTCTTGGACTGCATATCGACTAGCAAAGATGTTACTTTCGGCAGCTCGTGGTCTTGTATCTCTGGCCTTGGGATATGGCGCTTGGATTCATGCAGCCAGATCTTCGGACGGTAGCTTATATGGCTATGCGGCAGGCCTTATGGCAGGCTTCATTGGATGGTTTGTTTTAGGAGCTTCTGAAGGAGTATTAAGTATGGTGGTGGATGCGTCTTTTCTTTGCTTTGCTATTGATAATGCAGCAAAAGGTGGTCATTGTACAGAAGCTGACAGACAGTTTGGAGGAATGTAATTTTATGAATTAGATATGTTATGATCTCTTTGAAGCAAACCATATCTTACAACGCGGGCGATTAATTCATTATTATCATTTTTATTTTTTTATTTCCGCCTATTGAAAGCGATGAGTCATTAGTTACCCCTACTTTGTAATATTTATTTTGATATATTGATTATTGAATTAATATGTTTTTATCCATTATCTGTGTAGTCAACACTACTAGCTTAAGTTTTGATTCATATTGTCACAAATAACCAAAACTATTACACACAGCTTGTGACACGTGATATACCCATCCACTCCACAAAATTTTCTGAATCAACACAATTCCTATATGTCAGAGCCCTTGATTTACTCAATCAGCACACAACTTCAATCTCAAAAATGCCAGGGTTTTCTCAAGCTGGTATGACGCTTGCAACTGGTGCGTTTCTTGGAGCCACCGGTTTTATTCACATGCTTTGGGGCGGCGGTAGCAGTGCGCCAGTTACCGAAGCACCGTCTCCAGTTGTTCCGGGTCCCGGCGGTGTTGGATTCCCTGCTAAGGGACCCAATCCTCCAGTTCACTCTGTGATAGATTATTCCAAGCCTATTGCTCCCCCTCCTTCTGGTGACGGTGTTCCTGGATCAGGAATTGTTGACATCAACGCTGCTGATTTCTTTGTCAAGTACGGTCACCCAGGTCCTTACCACGATCAGGCGAATCGGGATGAGTTTGTTTCGTTTTACGATCGTCGCACCCGTATTCCACTCTATGTTGTTGAACATATATCCAAAGACAGTTTAAACTATGGACGAGACTCTAATGGTAGACCGCCTGCCGACCGTAAGAATTCCGTTTTCAGAGAAGATACCGCTGTTCCTGATGACTACCGATCTCGTCTTCGAGATTACTTCCGTTCTGGTTATGATAGAGGTCATTTGGCTCCTGCTGCTGATGCCAAATTTTCTCAGCGAGCTATGGACCAAACCTTCTTTCTTACGAACATGGCTCCTCAAGTTGGTGAAGGATTCAACAGAGACTACTGGGCCCATCTTGAAGACTTTTGCCGCCGTTTGACATCCGACTACCGATCTGTTCGCGTTGTTTCTGGACCATTATTTCTTCCTAGACTTGATCCCGCTACCGGTAAAACTATGATGACTTACGAGGTTATTGGCGATCCACCAGGTGTCGCTGTTCCTACTCACTTCTATAAGATTATCGTTGGAGAGCAGCTGCTTAATGGCAAAAGTAGAAGTGAGGATGTAGCCATTGCTGCATTTGTCCTTCCCAACGCGCCAATCAATAACGCAACACCTCTTAAGAGCTTCCTTGCTCCAGTATCGGCCATTGAAAGAGCTACTGGTTTGGAATTTTTCAGAAAGGTCAACCCAAGAAGCAAGAAGGATTTGTGTGGCCAGGTAGCATGTGAAATCAGAGTTAGAGAGTTCAATAATGCCGTCAAAGCTTTGCCAGCTCCAAGAAAGTAAAGGGTAGAGTATATAATTTTTTGTTGTAAGTGTTATTCCTATTCATTAAATGCATTATTATTGATATCATAAACAAAAGTTAAGTTGTTAAAAACGAAAAATACATGCTATGCTATTGTTAAACACAGAGACATTAAAACCATAATAAATTAAATAAAACAAACCCCACGATAAACCACAACCAAAATCTATTACTTGCTGTTGTTAAGATCATCTTCGTCTGGGTCACCAATACCATCCTGATAAATGGCAAACATTGCCTCAGATTCTGGCAAGCATGGTGAATCATAAACTTTACACATTCTGTAGCATCCTCTAGCTTTTCTCAAAGACAATCTTGTAGTTGAAGCATGTGCAACAATATTACCACCAATTGGCTTCTTTGGGTCCATGTTAAACATGCCAGCAGCACCATCAACCTGAGCCACAACTTGATTGGTAATAACAACTGCAATACCAAACTCATCAGCTAGCCTTTGTAACATTCTCATAAATCGAGCAACATGCGTTTGTCTGGCACTTAGCTCTCCACGACCGCTGAAATCTGTTCTATACAAGGCCATAATAGAATCCACAATCAATACTGAAAATCGAGACTGGGCCATCATTCGGGCAGCCTGGTCAAGCAACTGTAGTTGGTGATCTGCATTATAAGCACGGGCATAAGCAACATTGTCAAGTGCATATTGAGGCTCCAAACCGAATCTGTTGGCTATAGGAACCAATCTGTTTGGTCTAAACGTACCCTCTGTATCAATGTACAAACATTTGCCTTCACCACCGCCCATATCAATTGGAAGTTGTGCAATTACCGCAAGAGTGTGGCAAATTTGAGATTTTCCAGTACGGAACTCGCCAAACATTTCTGTGATTGCGCCGGTTTCAATACCACCACCAAGTAGGTTATCTAATAGTTTGGACCCTGTGGAAAGTCTGATCAGATTAGACTGTCTTGTGTGGAATTCTGAGGCAGTAGTAAAGCCCATTGGAACAAATTTTGAGGCCTCCATCAATAATTTGTCAGCCTTTGCCTCGGAAATGCCTTTAATGTTCATAAGACCCTTCTTAGGACTATCTTAAAGTTAGCATGGAATGATTGTAGACGATGTAAATGAATGAAACTTACGTGTAGGCAACACTCTCTACGGTGTTGAAACCACCGTCTTTTAATTTGCTAATATCACCGCGAGTGATACCATTTCCTTCAAGTTTTTCGATCAAAATAGGACCGCTCATGTCATCCTCATGGGCCACTTCCCCTTCCACAGGCCCAACAATGTCGGTAGTATTTTGCGAGATACTACTGTCAGCTACTTCAGCAGGATCAATGGTGATGGTAGTTTCAGGCATTGTTGTTGAAGTATCAATGTTATTAGAATAAAAAAAGGTAATTAAATGAAAATGCGATTAGTATTGTATATTTATAAAGAGATAGAGAAATGATAAGAATATTGAGAGAGATGGGAAGAAAAAAGTCCATCTGGTGCAGTTTTGGTGTCTTTTTCGTGTTGTGAGTGGGTCCAGAAAGCAATGCGATTCGCCACCTAAAACAGCATTATGTAACATGTATGTTCACATGACTAAGAACCCTAACCTTTGGCATCATAGTACGATATCATTGGCCAACTCATAAATGACGTGAGGTTCTGGCGTTTTGCACGCGCAACTTACGTGTCTAAATGTTTGCTCATCATATAGTCACGTTATCTACCGTATTTTAAATTTCACAACTAGCAAGATAATTATCAGTTCCTGGAGAGGATCGGCGAAGAGAGTGTTAGATATATATTATGTATAGCCCTTTATGAGAAACGAAAATTGACCAGTTTCTTAGAAGAGAAGGACTGAGTGAGGTCTGTGATCTTCTACATAAATTTCATGATAAACTACATTTTACGTTCAAAATAGAGATGACGCATCTAGAGGAGGATAGCATAGATCGTTGACATCTCGCTAGGACAGCAAAACCAAAGACATTTCTCCATCACCATCGAGGTACGTTACATTTTAAGCACGGGGGACAGATTCCAGAATGAGATGGCTCTGAAAATGGTATAGATTGTCCGGCTATTACAGCAAAATGTCTAAATAGTATAGGATAGGCTGTCTGTGAATAAAATGCATAAAACACTAGTATAGGCTTTAACTGACAGGAATCGGGACATGTTACTTATTAACGCACACAGTAGGGTTATAAGTTATCCTTATAGGAGTAACAAATACGGCTAGTGACCGAGTGCCCATGGCTTGTAGTTCGTTTCTTCGCTGATTCACAATCGCTTGATTCGTTCGTTGGTTGGACTGATAGCTTTGGCTAGTGCGTACTAGGTGTGGCATGCTCTATACGCGTCACGTGAAATGTCTGTGATTCATCCCACGTCATTAATATCAGCACAGGGATCGACACATACTGCAATAGATGAAGTACTTGTTGGGATCCTAACACAAAATAGGCCTGGCGCATTGATAAGAGGATAATACTGATCATGGCCAATGTGCTAGGAAAACAAAGTCAAAGGTCTTTTTTCCATTATCACGGAGGTATCTCGTCTTTTGGGCACTGGGGAGAGATCTCAGAATGAAGTGGCTCTAAAAACGGTATAGGCTACTCGGCCATTGCATGGGCCCTTTGTGAGTGACAAGCCACTGGAAATAAGTGGTAAGAGGAGAGATAATATGGCATGATCAATATGAAGGCCTTTTAATCAAATATGGATTGTTCATCACCACTTGTCTGAATACGAGCTTTTGTTGCTACCTGTAATGGCGCTGCATTCCAAATTCGGTTATGACAAAAGTTCAAACTTAGTTTTCTAACTAATTAACTGGATTTAGCTGGACACTAATCGAGATTGTGTTTTAGCGACAATACGACTGAAATGATTATAATTGCAGTCCCTGCCAAGACAAAATCAGCTAATAACTGTTGGCACGGCAAAAAGCGAAGGCGATGCTCGCATCTCGTATAATAACCTGCCTCTATTTTCACAGTCAATCAGGAAGAACCTGGCTTGTTCTTCTTTAGTCCCGCAGCTATTTTTTATTCTTTAAAAGACTTGTTTTTTTTCTAGCCTTGTTGGAATGCTCAAAATGATTGCGTCTTACAAGTAGCAAACATTAATATTGGGATTCATAACTGAAAATTTCTCATGTATCAGTCGTTAGCTGCCAATTCCGGTTATTACTAGCGTCTTGTTACTCATGGAAAAGCACATTTTAAACCCATGTTAAATTCTAGACAGGAAAACCCCATGTGGTAGCAATACGAGCCCCGTATGTAACGCCGCTTGGCTCCCCTAGCTTATGACGACTTGTAAAATGTTATTTTCAAGCAAGATCCATAGATAATATGAAAGGAAACGCTACGATAGTGCAGCTATTTGTAGATAAAAGGATTCCAAGACAAAAGGCACAAGCACAGGTTAGCCTGAGAACAATGGGAAACGGCATGAAGCCTTAAGGTACATGGGTCAACCTACAAACAGCAGTCAATAGTCCGTCGGGCATAACTTGGGTATGGGCCTACGTCCATATATATTTTGGAAATTAATTGTTTAGAACAGTTGTATAGCTACAGTAGACATGACGCGTCATAGCTATATTGGTCATGGTAACAATAGTGCTCATATTCGTGAATTCTTATGCCCATTTCAGTGCTCGATGAACTAAAGTCTGCGCCTTGCGGATGCTACATACGAATGGCCATCCATATTTCCACCAGAACAAGTCCTCAGAAGTTATAACTAAGAATAAGGCAGACACATAGCACCCGAATCTTTGCGGAAGGTAGTCTATTAAGGCCAGAACGATTATATCGAATGATAGTTGAATTGGTGAACCTAAGTTTCCGTAGCAAATGTCATGACACAACTATATCCAAGACAAAAAGGGTTGTCTCTAGGCTGCATACTTTGTCTATGGGTGCGTGGGATTTGGGACTATGTACCGATAACTAGCCAAAAAGGGTCAGAAGTTTACAATAAAACAAGTGGGATGTATTCTAGTTGGACAAAGCGTGCCGCCACTACGATCACCACTGGCTCTGAGTTTTATTCCACAAATTTGCATTCTTCTCTCTTCCCCATAATCGAAACAATGGTGTTACTATAGCAAATGGCCAATGGACTTGTTGTGGGTTTTCTTCTTATGGTGGTCTTTCCCTGCAATCCATGCCAAACATTGGGATCCTGATCGGGCTGCCCTGAATAACTCTGAAACACGTACGAGAATTAAAGCTCAGAAACACGAGGATATATGTTACATATATATTATGTAACTTAATTACTAGAAGTCTACAACACACCCTCACCAAAAGCGAGGTTAATTTACAACTGGACTGAGCCGTCCTCGTGATAATTACAAAAGGAATATCTACTGCAGCTAGATCACTATTAGAATAAAGGATCAGATGAGCCGTGGGCTCAGGGTCTAGTCTCCCAGTACGTCAGTTAATTGTATGCAGTTTCGTATTAGTGTTTTAAATATGAACGGCAATATCTTCAAATCTTTTATTGACGTTAAGCTTTGCCGTCATGTACAAGATAGTAGCGCGTGCTTCAGTCCATTTCCTCACTATGGTATCTATATGTTTTATCCGGTTCTTATTGTTTGGAGCTTTCTTTTTTGTTCCAACTATATTCTGTTCAAGCTCCGCGGTTATGCTGTAGCTCTCGAGAAGAAGAAAAGATCACAAGTAAATAACTAATAAAAGATTCTTAACCATTTCCTTGAGAAAGCTTTGTCATTTCTTGAGTATGGTACGTTTCCCATTTGAGTATGGATTTGAGCGTCAGGTTTCAATACGGGTCTTTGGGCACATGTATCGTTCAAGTCCGAACTTGTCGAGCCGCTTTTCGTTCCAAGTTATTTTCAAATATTGCTGTTAATTCTTGACACTCAAATCCATTCCATATGTTCGGTAGGCAAATTTTCATTACACGTACATAAACTAAATATATGGCTGTACATTCAGCTCTTTAATCGCGAGCTATTACTCACAGAGTAATTTACACGCAAGTGGCTCACAGCAATCTTATTAATCGAGCTTAATTATAAAAGGTTCCAGCTCAAGATTATAAATTATAAATTATAATTAATAAAAAAACACTGATAAAATGAGGCCTACGTTATTTTGTCTTTGTGATTGATTATCATTGTAATCATGGAGTACTTATTTTGGTGACTTTTACTATAATAAGACGCTTGGGGCAAGCATTTCAGTCTAACATCTCTCTTATTTTTGACTTTTACTTGATAGTTCAAGATTTTACCCGTACTATCTGTCACTGGTGGGTTAGATATGAACTTCGGCAATTGTCTTATAGGCTGTTGTCACTGAGTAATGGCGCTTGAATGTCTTATAATATTGAGTAAAAGGAACAGACAAGTCTCAAAATCAAATTTCTACCTGACTTTGCACGTTTGTAAAAAGCTAGCCTTATCAATACCAGCTATTCAACATTTTCTTCAAGATACCACCAAGCCAATGATGGTGCAATAGATGTAAATGAACCTACAACCAAGTATTGGACAAGAATCTTAGCGAGTGACTTGTTACCTAAAACACCATACAGACGCGGGTAGTAGGTAGCAGTAGGGAACTTTGACAGATTACTGAACCAACAACACAATATCTGGTCTTGACAAATGTTCCTATTTTGACCAATAGGATTTGATTCACTTACACATATGAGATAAAATAACCCTAAGTACTACAGATGATTATAAATGATTGTTTTGTATATTTTGTTCTTTTAGTTTTACTGATGTTACTAAATTTGCTAGTTTTATCAAGATATTGTGGCTGATGTTTAACAAATTGAGTACATGACAATTTTGGATAAATTAGCATTTCAGGTTACAGAGGAAAATACTTCACTAATTTTAGTTAGGAATTGTTGCAATTTCACACAATGTTATAAAGTCTACTATTCAAACAACGAGTTGGTGCAGTCAAGACTGAATAACTGAATGAATCCTTCAAGGGTTAATAAGTTCACAGACACCTCGGTGCATGAGATAACAGCTAGCCTAAAACACGTTGGTGTGGCCAAAAAGAATTAGCAATTTATTTGTTTGTTTTTTGCCATGTGGAACCCATATTATAGGCTTCAGGTAGAGAGAGCCCCGCTTTGGAGCCCTACTTTTTGCTATGGCGGTTCCTTGGATTCAACCTTAGGAGAAAAAGGTTGAGGCGCACTTGTGAAGTCGAGCCCAGAACCATTCGGAAACCTCAAAGCGGCACATGAGTTGAAGTACACACAGGAAGTTTTCTTTAAAAGGTAATGTAATATCAGTGATGTGTTGTGTATAAATATAGAATATCTAAAATTTTAACAGAGGTAATTTTCCGGTTTGTTTGGTAGTCGTTGTGTTTTTGATTCATACATAGTAATGACACACTTGTAAAACTTTTGCAGCAAACATTGGAAGGTTGATCCATAAATTTGAAAACTCCAAGCAGGAAAAGATGCAAAAGTTTCCAGTTTTATAAATTTTAAAAAATTGAGTTTTCTGTTATTAAACTGGGGTTCAGTCTGATGGCCCTTGTTTTCAATTCATAAAATGTTTTGGGCTGGTCGAGGGATCGATTCAGGTTCTGGATCACAATGTACCCCTTTAAAGTTTTCAAATTGTAGCTATGAAACTGGTCCCTGAAAATAGAAATACAGAAAGGTTTTGGTAAAGATGTAGTTGGCTGAACACGAAAGTTTAATTAAAATTGAAAACACTCAAGTAAACAAGTGTTGGTAATGTAGGCTAGTTACCAAGTATTACTGAGATAAGTTTCCAAAGTTTTGTAAAAGAGTTTTAAATAATATTAATAAAGGTTTTTGGAATCCATAAAGTTGATTTCTCGTATTTCTGATACAAACGTTTTTCACAAAGTTTCCCCCAATTTACCAGTTCAAACTTATTTTACAGGCAATCGAGATTTGAAATCTCATTGAAGTTTCTTTCATGTTGTCATTCTGTCCTTTAAGATTACTATATGAAATGTATGAAAATAGTTTTAAAGGTTACAAAAGCAAAATGATCTTTCTCTGGTCTGTAGAATATTCCAAAATTCCAATTTAAAATTGATCCCAAGTTTTCAATGAGAACACATTAGAATCTAAAAATACTCAGGATATACTCCCCGAAAGTTTTCAAAACAGTAGTCATGTTTCTCGACTAATGGTCAACCTTGAATTCCAAACCCTTAATAAACCCTAGCCGCCTGCTTTTTTTGAAAATGGCCAAAATATAGCCTGTACAAAACTTTTGTATGCAGAATTCTACACCGTTTGAGCATGCTGGAAATGAATTTACAAGACGGTACCTTTGTGAACTGCATTTTACTGCATATATTACCTTTATGGGATTGGTTGCAAGGCTGCTACGCATTACCTGGAGTTCCTAACATTCAGACTTGAACATCAAAAGTATATACGCAAGTTTCAACCTCCATAAAAGTAGTACAAGTATTATAAACGCCATTTACCAATCATGTGAAAAAATGCGAAAGGTTAACTAATTAAAGGTATGGATGTTCTGCTACGATGCACTCATACATTCGCACTATAACTAAGCAACTTGGTACACGTTTGTTTACTTTTACCATCCCTTTTCCCTTTTGTGTATAAGTAATTTGGATCAAATCATCCATCTAGGTTAAGTAGATTTACTAGCATTGCAATGCTCTATGGCATGGCTATGGCTGTACACAACTGATACAAAAGACTACCATTGAACGACCAAATCCAAGTCCAGTTACAGTAATAATATACTCGGCTACATGTCTAGGACCCCAAAGTTGCCCACGGTGATCTGGGACCAGTATGATGATGATATGCAAAGGCAATGCGGGGGAAAATAAACTGCACACGGCGATCCATGCTTTTTCTGTTCAAAAAAGATATGCATTTTGCCCTCTTGTTTGAATTGAGGAAGTAGCACACCGCCAGGGTCTGATAGCTCAAAGCGGTATTTTTTGCCTGGTCTTATTTGCAAAGCTGTAAAGTAAAAACAACCCTTCCCAACCTTACTATTCGAATTACCCAATTCCCACACATTATTGTTAACTATTTGTTTCCATGCACATATCATCACAAATCCATAGTCGTTCAATTTATCATTGCTTTAAGCGAGCTATATAACCGGTATGATGTGAGTATATATGGTTCTTCATTATTTCTAGATTTATTTAGTATTCAAACCCTCTTAATGTTACCATCTTTATAAATAATTCCGGGTCAAATACTCTGAAGTAACAACCCTGAAGCTCAGGTATAACGGCTGGCATCTAGTAACTGCAAGATGTTCCATGCCCCTTTCCCAAACGCCGCATTCTATTCTTTTGTTTGTAGTTTAAGATTTAAAGACGCCAACAAGAATCGGAACATGAAAAAAGTGATAATAAATATTCTGTTTGCCGGAGTGGGCTTCTTTAGTTCTCCATAATGGCTTTACAAAAGGCTGCTGTTTATAAAGAATCGTTGATAACTATGCGCACTAGACATTACTCATCGACAATTTAGTTTACACTCGATTACAATTATAAAAGTTGGCCGTTACAAATTATTTCTTTCAAGCTCCTCAATACCTGCGAATCCAAGCAAGAAGAGCTTTGACCTCTATGGGTGGAGGTGAAAGGCTTCCATATTTGCTAGAAGAACAATGTAAGCTGACTATCCGTTTGGACTACCACTAAAGTCAAAGTCGGAAGATAGTGATTGCGATGATGATAAATCATTTACAGGATTAAAGTTTAACAATGGCAGCATCACACTCTTTATTTTTTAGGAGAGTATAGGATAGACTATCTCTGAATAAAAGGTATAAAACACTAGTATAGGCTTTAACTGACAATAATCAGAAACTATTGCTTATTAAAGCTCACTGGCGGGTTATAAGTGATTCCTATAGGAATAGCAGAACCAAATGATCAATTGTTCATCGCTTTTAATCAGTTCCCTTGTCGATCTGCAATTGCTTGCTTGCCTTGAGTTCACTCGAGGGATTGAAAGCTTTTCCTTGTGATATTACCAGACGTGGATTATTACAAGTGTCACGTGTCATACGTTTGATTTATCGCATGCCATTAATAATAGCACAGGAATCGACACTTACCAATTTCACATACTGCAATAGATGAATTACATGTCTAGTATTCTAGCACTCCTCCGCATGTATGAAGGCCATACACAGGCAGATGGGTATAGATCACTTAGTCTGAAAACGATGTCCATTAGGCCAGAGTCAGAACTCTGAGTATCAAGAGAAAAAGCTTGACAAAACCTAATACACATCACTATGGTATTTATTGTTAGATATGGAAACAATGATAAAAGATATAATCAGATGAAAATAAAAATAAAAATAGGATTAAGTTATCGGGTTAGAGGGGAATAGATGAAAGGAAGGTATCATGAAATCGGTGCAATTCTAATACGATTAACAATGTAAACTTCGAGGTTCTTATTCATATTGGATTCTCTAGATCTTCTGAGTCACTTAACCTTTCTGGGTAACATTTTCTTAACTATTTCATATTTAACCAATTTGATTTGAGATGACCATGGGTAATGTTTTGTCGTTTGGAAAGGTTTGGTGAGGCTGTCAGTGGCCTGGTCTTCAGACTTGACCTTGACAAATTCAATTTTGCCAGTTGGGGCAAGATGGAAAAGCAAGCCAGCTTTAATTGCAGCATATCTTTCAAAAGATAGTGATATGTTTGTACCAGCAGCGTCCAGATAGGTATAGACTGCATAAATTCTTGTTAAGAAACAGAACACATCTCTTAGGTACATGAAATCCTTCTGGGGGATTGAGAATCATTGGGTAATTGAGCCCTATATGCTGATAATCCCGGATGGAGCAAAGTCAAAGATGGGATCGTATTCCATCGTTCTTGTATGGTGAGTAGATTGGTTTCCATAAGGTCTTGAGGAGATATTACTGCTGGGTAGCGCCTGTCAAACGAACGAATTCTCAAAGGCCTTCGAATCTCTGACTACTAAGACTTTCTGGGTCTCCATGTCCAGAACCAAGTCGCCTTGCTGATCAGACGGCCTGTCAATGTCGATTCCCCACTTCGCCTTGTGCTCAAAACTACCAGGCTTCTTGGTCAAAGCGAATATTACATCACAGTTGAATGTAACCAGGCCTTCCAACATTAGGTATAAAGTCTCTAGCCACAAATAGATAGGGAGACGAGCGTGTTATGTTATATGGCGGAGTCTGTTCACAATAATATCACGGGAGTGCTGTCATTTTTGAGAACTTTGGTGGTAATAAAGCCTTCGTCATTCTTGATGCAATTGACCCTTTTGTAAAGCTCCTTATTCTTAACTCACTCGTGGTAGAACGAGTCAAGCTTGGTAGATGCATCAATGTGGTTGCTCAAGGCAGGCTTTGCAGGTGGAGTAGAGTTGGCAGATTGGCAATCACGCCCCACATCTGTAGTATTCTAAGTGTAAAGCGTCTTGAATGCTTCAGGACTGTAAATCTGTCAAGATATAGAGGGTAAACTATCTCTGAATAGAAGGTATAAACCGCTAGCACAGGTTTTAGCTGACAATAATCGGAAATAATTACATGTCAAAACGCACAGTCAAATTATGAGTGATTCCTATAGGAATAGCAGAGCACGGATGGTGGTCGAGTATCAGCTATCCACGGTTTGTAGTCAGTTCCTTTGTCGATTCGCAATTGCTTGCTTGTTCAAAGTTCTCTCTAGGGAGCTTTTCCCGGTTTTACCAGGTGTGGCACGCACTGCGAGTATCACGTGAAATGCAGGTGATCCAGTAAATCAATTACACGTATTGTAATGTATGAAGTACGAGTTAGTATTCTAACCTCATTTAAACGCTCTATCGGCTAGTACATTGCACCCTGATGTTGGCCAAAGACCTCAGGGCGTGATGATAAGGTTTTGTTTGGACAAAAAGTGCATTTCCAGACTAAGTAAATATTGTGCGGGGATAAGGCTCTACATTTCACGCCTTAATTAAGGTACAATTGTGGGTGGTCCCAATCTGTTAAAAGATTACTTACCATGAAATATAATCAAGAAAATAGCCCTACTGGTTGTTATCAGTTTTGTTTGTGTTGCCTGCTATAGTCGTCGGCACCTCTCAGCCCTTACTTTACTAGCTACTGATATCGTTATTAAGCATTATTATCCTGAATTCCAGACCACGTACAACCGATCCAACAGAGTCAGCACCTATGAGCTACATATTTATCTGATTGGGTTTGTAAGGTGACTGTTGCAAGTTTTAAAATTTAAATGATTACTGATAGACATATCAAATTATGTCATATTCCTTAAAACTTCTAGCCCTACAAAGACTAATTAATGTTCTGGCATTCTGCCTTAAACCGTGGAGTTTTCTTTCTTTGAAAGATTCAGCTATAACAGAACTAAGCGATAGCTAGAAACAGGTTTCATACTGATGTCTTTAACAAATCAAAGTCTTTTTTATTTGGCTTTGAAAGCTAAGCAGCCGAAAAATAAATGTGGACCCAAAAGATTTCCTAATCTGAATCACCAGTGACCAATGTTGGTTTACTATAGGCAAAATGTAGTAACCAAGTCAAAACTTTAAAAATATTATATAGTCTTCATTATTATTCCGAGATTGCTGTTTGATGTATGAAATGATTTACTTGCTATATTTCATTGGAAAATTGTGAATTTAGAATTCCTTTTTATAACTTCGGCAAGAGAAGAGTAAGACCTATATACTTTTCATTTTATGGTTTAGCATGTGAAATCTCCACTTTCAATATAGAGCTAAACCCAAGTCGTTCTTGAGTCATGTTTGGGGTAAGGTAAGCCATCTTAAGAAAAATCGGCGTGTACCCCACAGGAGAATGATTATTGATAACGAAAGGTGCGAATATGCATCAATAGAAATACAGCAAAAAAGGGGCCACGTGAGTCCACGAAGCTATTACTATTTAGTTCTCATACATGCCATAGAACCAAGGAAAAGGCGGGGGTTCTAAACCAGCGCCCAAGATTCAGTTTAAGTGGGTTTTGGTGAATTCGTGGAAGATAGACTAGCGGAAGGAAGCAAAGATCTTTGTAGGAAACACAGTGCAGTTTCTCCATTTGACAATTTGAACAGTTCCGCCAGGACAAAATGAAAAGTATGTGCAATGGAACGCTGTAAAATTCCGAGTTGAGATTCTTTAGAAGACCCTGATGAGCTCGGAATAGGTTGGTTACAAAGGAAAGCCTTTGTGATGAACTGCAGACTCAAATAGACATTACTTGGTAAACTACTGGGGATGGGGGAGAGTCGATAGCAGATTGAGCGATTATCCCATAACTATGTTACCAGCAGGAGCGAGCCTGGGTTTCGTTGGCTGGACATTTTGGATGAGGGCGCGCCACTTGCAAGAGAATGGTGAATTTGCATACACAATCACTGCCGACGTTTGAATTTGTCATATGCGCTACATAGTTATAAACGATAGTCTTTACGCAAATTTTAAATCGAGCAGTTTCTATGGTTGTTGGCATTGAATTCCGTATCAATACGGATGCTCTCAATCTCAAAGGTTTGGTTGGCTTTCAGCAGTATGCTCAAGGTCTAAAAAAGAAGTGGCCAAATTGCCTAGAGTGCGGGTAGGAGTAGTCGAGCCAAGAGACGACTTACTGTCTGTGCCTGTAGAGCTATCAGAGACGGCATCAACTATGTAACAGTTAAATGGCGGTACGTATGTGTCTACTGTTGACCAAGTTAACAAATAAACTGGCTGAACATGACATGAACTCTTGCATAACTAGGAGACGGCGGCCAAGAGACTGGTTAGCAGAGTCTCTCGAGAAAGGCCAGTTGCGGAAGATTCCAATCCCGTCAAGGCCATTTACAGGAGGTTAATGCCTGGTCTTTCGCTCAAAAACCAAAAAGTAACAGTTGTGTAATGTATTGTGCCGGTCTTGGGTTGTGCGTAATCAACATAGTGTATTTGAGGGGTCTGAGTGTTGATGATGAACACAGTCCAAGTCCTAGCTCAATAAGGTTCAAACGGTTTGTCAGAGAATTTAAAGCTTGGGAACAGGACAAATTCCATTGTCTGGAGCCACAAAAAAATCGTTTTAAACTCAAATGTATTCTTCAAAAACCGGTTAGTAAGTAGATCGTTGCTTCCACGTCTTTAGGTTTAAAGGTTTGAAAATGTAACACTTGAGAAAGAGAGAACTCTATAGCGCGCGTGTGCGTGTGGGCGGGCACGTTTGTTAGTGTATGTCACGGGTGCATCACATGAGCGCAAAGTAATAAGCCAAGTCTATGAAACTGGGTGCAGACATTAATCGGTACAAATTACTAAATCAAAATACGATCAAAATACGATGGCGCTGACTTACACAGACAGAAAAAGCAATGAGGCTATTATGACTTCACACACTGGAACACAAACACAGTCCTGTATTTATTTACATTTATTGCAAGGGACACTTCTATTGACTGGAAAGACCTGGGATATTGACAGTATATGCGTAAATGCTGCAAATTATATTGTAAAGATTCTCTATTGATTTTTTTCATTTTCTCAATCGAGATTGTATAGATTTGCTAGCTCTTAGGACTAATCATGCTCATTGCAAATGCCCTTTCCAGATCCCCTACTTCCTAATTAAAGTTTTTGCGCAGCGAAATAAAGGGTTTTGGTCGGGTGAATCAATTTTAGTTGGCCAACAATGGGCTCTTGCTGGTATTATATCAAAACACAACAGTAATCCTTGAAAACCTAATAATATTCGATTACTTTTGACATGTAGTGGTTTTTTTCTATTTAAATCGGTATTTACTCCAGGCTTGAATGCTTATGCCTTTCTCGTTCCCTCTACGTAGCGTGTGGTAACTGTCTACTCGCACTGGGATACTGGTTGTTAGGGTCTATCAGGGCCCAACTCAAAAATGCTTTAAAAAATGTGGCATGAGAAACAAGGTTCTCTTTAGCGTCTGTAGTTTGTAAACAAACCAACACATGTGTTCAAAACTAAAGTTTATCCCTGTTGGAACAAATATCAGGAAGGACGATAATGGCCCAACCACTGGTTTATATTTAACTCTTGGCTCTCTCATGAAAGAATATAAACGCAATAACTAAAACCTAAAGCTCCAGAAGATGTGCTCATCTTGATTTGGATATCCACAAAGACTGGCTGGCTGTAGCTAGGACTCAGCCCTAATTTCCTAGTTCAACTTGGAAAGTACGGCTAGCTGGTTTCTCCACCATTTTTACTTCTGGGCAGACAATAGCCCACATTTGTGAGTGGTGTCTCACATATTTGTCTAGAAAGATTGACGAGTGCAAGTAGTGCGCAGTGTTGTTGTTCTTTTCAGTTGATAACAATGTGTGTGTTTTCTCATCTGCTCCGTCAAAAGGTAGTTACTTGAATATCCCATATTCAATGTTGCGCTCATCTTCTCGCGATACAACAATCACAACGACTAGAGTGCCCAATGACTTACGCAACTATGGCACTTTCTTTGTTGCTACTTGGAAAAGACAAAAGGAGAAGAATCGGGTTTGACCACGTTCCAAAGTCTTTTGACAACCCTTTTTTTGCGATTCATCTAGCCGTTTTGATCTAAATTAAAAGCCTGTTGACAAAACGGGTTCACCTAGTTACACTCTATAACAGCAAATTCCTGGAAAAACAGCTGTTAAATATAGTCAAAGAGAGAACCCCTAATATGTGACACGTTTTTGTTCTCAGTCTTGCCCTTTATCATACAGCCTTGACTAGATCAGGGCCAATATCAAGCAATAAGGACGGCAGAAAAATATTAATTAAACGAGTTCTAAAGCACGATCATACCAAACCCATTTGCAACACGTATTTTATCAGATTTCGTCATAGCAAACTTTCACTCATGGTTTTTTTTTTATAAACTTTGACTAATTTCCCTGGATTGAACAAAGATGTTTAGTCATTGGGTGCAATTTATATTGTATTTGAAAAACGTCTTTGACAAAAACATTACTAACTTGTAGTGGCCATGTTTGTCTCGTCTTTCAACTCTGTTTTATCAAAGGTTCATGCCAGAAATACGCATGTGAACAGTTGACCCTCCTGATAGCTTGACCAAGCCGACCAAGCAGACCAAGTAGGATATCCCTGCTGTCTTGGAAGTTTCCTGTATTACTTGGCTCAGGATGTAGTGTTCCAGGCAGACTAAAAAATGCTGGAATAATAGGCACGCACTCGAGTTTATGACCGCGTGTGTCACGGACTCTGTTACATTTTCAGTGTTGTCACTTACTGTGACATTACATTTATCATATAATGCCTCGCAACTGGATCGCCAGCTTCCAATGGCAATCTTCTTCACCCCAGAGGAAAGCACATCCTCCAAACAGTCATCTAGAATAAGGAGAATCGAAAAACATCAATGCTGAAGATAATCGGCAACGACAACACTCAGTGCTGTTACTACCTGTAAAGATCACTTATAGTCTGGCTGTGTTATGCTAAATCTATAATACACTTCTATTAGCAGTTGGGCATGTTCTAATGTCCTATTCACGCCCTATTCATAACTTGTATCTATTGATACGCCTTCATAATCTTAGCAAGGCAAGCTTGCCTTTTGGTTTATGTAGAATATCAATTCTTTTGCACCAACCGCCTTTCAAATAAAGTGCAAAACATGATCTTGCTTCTAATTAATATCAGAATACTTTTTTCTTTATTTTGTAAATGCCATGTCCCTGAACGAATAAAATGCTACCAGCGCTAGTGATATAAGGTACATGGAAGCAGCTTGGATATTTTAAAATCAATTAATCCCCTTCACTACTTTTTTTTGAAAGTTTAGTGAACAATGTACGTCCATCCCTTTTGTTAATTTGGATAAATTCCTCGGTATGTCAAATAAACCGATTTTGTTCTACCATGATACACCCAAGATATACAAATGAGCAAGTATCAGTCCCAGTCTCTCAATTAAGATTGAATCTCATCAATGAATTCGAATGAATTCGAACTACTATTTGCTAAGATTCCAAAAGATGGATTATCAAAATTTCTCTCCAAGTTACTGCAATTCAGTCACGGGGAAGTTTCGCAGTTAGCATCTCCCCTTTAAGGTAACCAGCTACACCTGAAGTAATTACCTTATTTTCCTAATGCATTGTCAATGCCAGATTTCACCACAGCAGACATGTATTTGTAGACGGAGTCGGATGGATATGCTGTCTGTCCGTTGGTCTCTCTCGGACTCCATGTTCCCCTCTTTTCTGGGAGAAACACGCCCTTTGAGTTGGGTTCCTTGTAATTTTGAACGCTATTCAATTTGTGTTTGCCCAGTATTTGTCACGTTAAGCTAAGCTGCCCACCATGGACGTCCTCTTTAGCTTAGGACTGTATCACCGTTCTTGGCTGTAGCAGATTGGCAATTATGATGGAGTAGACTTACAACCAGCCCCACTTTACATGCTGAATAAATCGCATTCATCGTCTTCTAAGCGGACACTTACCGATTATTGCACTTGTGCAACTCCAAAAAGGGCTGAGGTTCAAACCTACAAATAAAAGAGTGCAGTGCTGAGTTGTGACTCTTTTTCCTCTCAAAGTCCTAGTCCCCATTTATGTTTTGTTTCAAAAAAGAAGATTATATTGGGCCTCATTTTTCTATAGTTTATTAGACTTGTGCTTGTAGTCGACACCCTGAAAACTAACCCATTCTACGAAACGGGAGAATCTACCCTTAAACCTTTTGTGTAACGCTGTGATTTGTGAACCAGAACCCTTTTAAGAACGAAATTAATTGTTAGACGATAAATGGCTGGCAGGGACAAAGAATATCCAAAACTCTAAATACTTGATGGAGACGTGAAATTTTCATAAATATACGCAAGGCTAATTGCAATAGCACTAGGCAAAATTACTGAAAACTTTGTGCTATTTCAAGTGTGATTGTGACAAAAGCCAAGAAAGTCTTAGGATTCATATTCATATCTGGACCTTGAGGATGTGAGGTAGGAGCGTCTGGTGAATTAGCTAGGTAATTATATGCGTAGCTTGTGTACAGCAGCAGGCTTAGATTACATCCATGGTCTGGTGCATCTAAAGGCTTCTCCTACAACTTCAACTAGACCCTATAATTTTGATTTTGAATTGCTAGCTGTTATTACAGCACAGGATAGCCGTTCCCCAGTTTTTTTTTTTTAGAACCCGACAATCCACCCACCAGTGAGTGCTCTACCTGGCTTTGTTTTTGTTTTTTTCCTACAGATATCCACGTATCCGAGAAATTCAAAACTAGGTCTACCCTAATGGCCCAATTTGTGTTAATATTGGTTCTAGTACTAGGTGCGAAGGGCCTTTATCCCATACAACATATTTGTAAATACTCGGTCAACTTTCTGCCATTTTTCCCAAAACGGAAAATCGGTAAAACCAGTCTGCCGGGACCGGTGATAGTAATTTAATTTTTCGGAAGCTTAAAATATACCCACCACCGTTGTGTATATCATTCATTTCTATTTTCACTTTTCACTAAGCATGCCAAGTAGGTTGCCAACGTGTGATTGCTTTCGTACAATTGGCACAGCCCGAGGAAGTGCCGCTGGCTTGTTTACTGCCTAGGTTACAAAAATGTAAATATTTAATAATCGGTTGATCTGGCGTCCAAATGTTAACTAGCTCTGTACAAAGGTCAACTATTTGGTCCAATCACTTTTATCCAATGCCCTTGCCATGTAGATCGATGTGATTGATTAATAACTATAAAATTGCTCATAGATAAATTGGGGTAGTATGCCCAGGACTCATCATAACCTATCCTGTGAAACCTAATTTTGTCTCTTGAGAATAATACCCCTTAGCAGTTCCTTGTTCAAGGATATAAAAGTACCAGCAATACGGGTTTGATAGTCTTTGTTGGCTGGATGTGAGGCCCATTAAGGTCTTGGTATCTCGGTGCCAGCTTGAATGGTCCACACTACAAGTAAAAAAGCTATATATAAATTGATATACAACCTCCTCAGATTTAAGCCAGAAAATGTGCGGCTTTCTGTGCTTCAATTTGACTAGTTATCTGGCTGGCGCCTCGGGGGAGCCTTCATACCCTCCAACACTAATGTATAATATATAATGTATAAGTATACTTTTAATCTTATTGAAGTTTTCTCATGTACTCCCTAATAAATAACCAGGAAAGCAGCGGTATCAGGCCCGTTTAGTACTATGGCTGTGCCATATGGTTGTTTATGAAAGCCATCAACTCCCAACAGATCGCACAATTCATAGAATATTGTAGTAGTTAACAACTAAAGTACATTTAAGACTCAATCACTCCACACATACTGATCATAATCCTTTGGAATAGCCAAGGAAAGTGTGTTAGAAAGATATTAATACTGGTCACGTGTGTATGATGTGAACCATATCAACTTTGGTAACCGGAATATACAATTAAATATCCCTCACAATTAGCAATGATAACTTGTTGTTAATAAGAAACAAGTCGCGACCCAGTTAGCAAAAAGCGGTTTGCATATGCTCTACTCTTTGACTCTTTTACTCTCTTCTTTTGCTGGTTCTGGAGTCGTCATTGCCATTGTTGTTCTCCGAATGTTGAGCTTAGGGATTGTTGACAGCTTCATGGTTAGTAGCCAGTTTAATGTGCACTCTACTTTGAAGAGGACACAAAAAGTTCTACAATCAGACCTAATTCCTTTTCAGAATATGTGGAAAACATACCCTAAAAGCTAGTTTCCCTTGCAACCATTGATTCTTGGTGCGAAATTCTGTAGTTACAATGCACATACACCCACTTGCAAAGCGTTGCAAAGTAAGCGACTCATAATTATATTCCTAGTATATTTCTTATCTAATCGCTTCAACATCAATATACTTCTGGCACCCTTAGTTCAAGTTGAACCGAATCACTACCGGAGAGGCTCAAATCTTTCAGGACCATAGTGGAATGGCCGTTCTTGAAAATACATGCAGCGTACTATCGCATTTCGAACCCGACTATACCTTGCATAATTTACAATTAGCATTCAACCTGCACATCCGGCCACCAATTCCTCCCAGCTCAACCACTATCATTTTACCCCCTCTCCCCCAATTTCTACTGTCGATATCACTGATACCGAAACTCCAGATATTGACTTAGAAAAACCATGTCTTTACAATAGTTCCTTCTAATCGGGTTAAAAATATTTACAGTGCTACACGTTTTTGTTTCCAAAGCGGAAATTCTAATGACAGATTCAATGTAGTTGTTTTCTACTATTTAATCCCGTTAGCTGGTATTGCCTTTAGGTTGTTGCATGTCACCACTCGGTACTGATTGACTCGGAGCTGGGATTTTACAGGGGCCTCATTATGTCTTTTTTCACCAGAGCGAATCCAAGGTGATAAATGAGAACTGCAAACTAGAATCTGAATTCCACGTTCACAGACCTCTCTGTAAGCTTTTAGACTTATAATCAATCTATTGGAGCACTGTCACATCAGGACTCGGAAGAAAAGCCCAAAAATGGAGCTGCATTATTGAATAGTATAAGGTGGTTGGACTCGGGAATTACTCAAAGTTATGTAATAGGTAACCCTTGGTAGGCAAGCCAATCCCATCCAGTCCACTATTGCAATTTCAGGGCTAAATATTTCCAAAGGTCGTATGTTCAGAGCTTGGAATATAAGCCAGATTAGAATATCATTTCAATGGACTTGGATATTTATGAGATTTAAACGTCCAATACCAAAATATTATATGGTTAGAATCACTTTGTTCAGTAAGGAATTTTTAAACCTCTAAACTATTCCCGAGGGTTTAGAAGCTCTCTGATAATTAACATGGATTGGCGCCTGTCGAGTATAGCAATAGCAATGGTAGTGATCTTAACATTCCGGCAATGCTGAGCATCTGTAATGATCATACACATATACCTTTTCCACACTAAGCTCCATGTTGACTAGAGCTACGTTTTCTGTTCTTCAGAAACCTATTTATTCCGTCTTGAATGGCATGATGAAAAGTTGGATTTCATTTTGAACCTAATTAAAACATCCCAGCCTGTAATACCTTTTTTTTTCAAAAGCCTATTTGGCAGCAGGATTGAAGGAAATTTTATTCCATTAGAGATAGCGTTTTAGTATGTGCGTATTACTGGAAGCTTAATAAGGCACTGAAGAAATAGTTTTGGACTTGAAAACCAATACCGGAACGAGCTCCAAAATAGAAATGCAGTCTAAAAATATACGTTGAAACTTAGAACTGGCAGGAAGGTGCTGAGGAAATTTTGATCAGAATCTTATAAGAGTCTGAAGGTTACAGCTGGTTCAAACCATAATATGAGCCATGCTGTGTGATTTTAAACTAACCCGTAACCCAAGTACTGGGCAAGATATGACACTAGGTTTATAGTGTTCATAATAAAAAAGATTCGGCTTTGGCTCATGGTTCTATAGTAGGAATGAATTAGCTCGAATAATATCATGCCTAGTATAACCAAACTTCTACGCTTATATATAAGGGAATTTTCTATTATTTATATTGCTTCTATATTTAGGAACCAGTTTGGTTTTAGTATTCAAACTGAAAAGTGTATATTTCTTTCAATATTGAAACCTTGAATAACGAAGATGGTCCAAGTGAACAATAACCAGCTGAGTACAGCACGTGATGGTAGCCTGAAAGGCACTAACCAAGGAAATGTAAGTTGCTTAGAAAACTTGCAGGAAGGTGACATTTGACAGCATGCGAAAAAGCGTTACACACTTTACTCCATCAAGCGGGTTATACCCTAGTGGTCAAAGCATGCCGCCACTACAATTAGCACTGGATCTGGGCTTGATTCCACATGGTCGCATTCTTCTCTCTTTCCATAAGCAAGCCTAGGGTACTACTATAGCAGGTGGTCAGTTAGCTGGTCGCGACTTTTCTCCTTGCAGAGTATTTTCCCTGTAATTCGTGCCAAAATTGGGGACCTGGCCGGACTGCTTAACACAACTCTGAAGCACATACGCAAACAAAAGCGCAGAAACACAAAGGTTATATATCTGTACCAGAAGAAATCGGCTAGGGTGGTATGTCTCCCTGTTACATGCATATTATGTAACCCATGAATTAGCTTACTTCCTTACTTACCCCATCCACGCCAGAAACCTAATTGAGTCCTCATCTCTACCACACGTCACCGTCACACAAGCAGCGTCATACGACCTGAAAATCCCTTCATTTTGAGGGAATTGCTTTTAAGCTTAGAACAAACTACTCTACTTCCTGCATTTCGAGTGACAGCCTAATCAGAGGGTTCTGCTTTAACATACCACCAGTTGTCTAACTTAAACTTCAGCATTCGGATTCTTTGGTATATATACATTGCCCATAAACTTTACCCAAGCAGGGCGGGGTCTTTATGTACCGCAAAAAGCGTAGATCAAGAGCTCATGTTCTCAAAATGCAAGTCTCAACGGCTCCCGTACTCTGCAAATTGGTTTTACTTTGTGGAATCGCCAGGACTTGTGTATCAAGCATGGTTGGTGCTAAAACAGCCTTGACTTTGACGGGATGAGATACCAAGGGATGAAACTGTGGCGTGAATTTTCTTACCTTCTTTCACCAATTGCGGGGCCTTTTCAAAATGCCCCTCGGTTGGGTCATTATTTTGTCCAAATCTTTTTGAAAACCCCCCTTCAAAGTTTTTTTGTTATTATTTTATTTCTTCCATTTAATTTCCGGTTGATACGTAGCGTGTTTCCTTTCCAAGCCACGGCCGTTTACGTAAAGCAGGTTATTTAATGTAGTGTTTGTTCGTTCTTCATTTTGAGTCTTTGTGCGGGTAGGTTTTTTTAAATAAAATAAAAAAGAAATAGTCGGCGGTGCAACTACTGTTCCTACCTTTCAAATGGAACCACGGTCGCAGAAGCAATGAAACCTTCATTTGAATGACATTTCAAAAGTTCACCAGATGGGAATTGCAAGGCCTAGAAGGTGCTGAAGACTAAATGTAAATTACAATTTAACAGACCCTTCATACATTGCCTATGTCTTTATTGTTTTCAAGAATAAATATATAAACTTAGAATACGATGATAGAAGTTAAGAAGACCCTTGCTTTACCAAGAACGTATCCCGGAAAGAAACCTTACCAACAGTGTTTGAAAGGCGTCTGGTGGATTCGGGTTCTTGAAACACATAAAAACGTGTATAAAGTTTTCTTGCGTGTCAGATAGTAAAGGTATTTCGGTAGTTAGGGTAAGATAAAAAGGGAGCAATAGAGAATGAAGGATCCAAGGTTTGTATATGACTTTGTATGTGTGGAACATTGATAGTCCAGAATGGTGAACAATTAACACATTCACTGCTAAACTAGAATATCCCAAACCCAGCATGACAATTGTAAAAAAGATTATTAGAAATTATTAGATAATATATTTTACTATTACATCGTTGGTGTTATCCTTATCGTTTATTATGAACTTGCCACTATTCTGTGGGCGATCTTTCAAAATAAATGCTTCGAGAGATCTATGCAGTTGGCAATGGAAAAGAGCCAAAGTTAACTTAACGTCATATTGGTGGTTAGTTATATATGTTGTAAAGTCGTTTTAAAAGAAAACAAGGAAAATCAGTTCATATTAGCAGAACGATATTCCCGCCAAAAGAGTGTTTGTTGTTATAATTGCTTATTTATGTCTAACCTTTTTACTAGCTGGAGAGACATGAATATCCTCTCCTCCAAATTACCTTCCACTTAGCCTTGTCCATGATATATTTAAATTTACCTTTAATTTTTTATTCTTCAAAGAGTAAGAAAATAAAAATTACAGTTGGTACGTATTGGATTCGAAATGTAACGTTAGATTATCGAAAGTACAATATCGAATATCTACAACTTTAGAGATCCTTCAAACTTTATCATTCCAATACATATAATCTACAGAAGAATGGAACCATTATAGGGTGACGACTTTCCTAAATACGATACGCAATCACTGTTACAGGCCTTGGAGGCCTGTGTTTTGGACCTTGAAGAATGTTAGCATAGCTCATGGTCGAAATCGAGATAAGAGATTGATGAGATGATGTCACCATAGGACGTTTACTGGGGACCCAGTTGGCATTTATTGAGTCTACCAGAACTAGGAAGGTAATTACAGGATGAACAGTAAAAAAAAAGTTTTCATTTTCAGTGAAGAGTTGTCAGCATGAACCTAATGAGTCAGGACATCTAGTTGTAAACTAACCAGCATCAACATGTCTTTCAGAATAAGCCTCGAGTAGACTGAATGGGATAACAGCATAAACCCGTTCTTAAGTTTAAACAACTCGAAATTTCTAGTGTATTAATGTGTAAAGCCCTTCATTAACCCGTTTCCTGTAAATTCCCAAACCTGAAGTCGTTTTGATTCTGATTGGAATTAAGGTACTGATATTAATGCTATTGCTTGTTACGAAGATCATGCTGGTCAGGAAAAAAAACGTCAAGGAATCTATGAATAACTTTGTCTCAATAAAATACTTTTCGCATCAGTATCCTTATTCCGCATTTATCTGATAAAAAACGTTTCTGTGGTCGCTTTAAGCTTTAGATTAGTACCTATTTCAACATTAAAGATTTTGGATAGTAATGGCTGTTAAAAAGGTTGCGTCGCGATTATTTTTGCAACTTTGACACCGTGCTGCATACAGCCAAAAAGAACCTCGGGGTAAACTTCGCCAAACCTGACAAGGATTAGAACCGTCAGCTTTCAAACGCTTCAAATGTTTTTTTTTTTTTTTCGCAGGTACTCTCTGGCTAATGCTAACTGTGTGAATAGCTGGAATAAAAATGGAGGCTGAACTTTTTCCACCATAGTAAAAACATGATTTTTCCAGAGCGAGATGCATATTTAGCTCTCTTAAATTGTAATAATAGTCAAGAGTTTGATATAAATGGCGTTATAATAGCATTTACAAATAATTATGACACCTAGCCTTTAAATCAACCTGGATAATAATAAACCAATTGCTATGCGTGAGCACAGTTATAAATATATTAGCAAAAGCTTCAGTTCATTTTGGGGATGCGATTGTACAAAACCGTCCAAGTAGTTACAGTGTGACTTTGAAAAAAAAGGTTTGTTCGCCCAGAAATACTCAAAATCAGCACTCTAGGAGCAGGTTGCCAAAAATACGGATAACTACAACAATAGATTTGCTAGGTTTAAATATATTGAACTTTCCAATCCTGTCTCATGCCACAATATTCCGGGTGTTATTCCAGCATGAGTATTTCACAAGGGGCGGCCTTTACTGTGTTAGCCCGTCAGAACTAGATGCAAATAGGGAAGTAAATATATTGGAATGCTCGCTTCGGACTAAAATTACTCCTAAGAATAGAGATCAGTCGAGTGGGATGTGTTTGAAAAGGCAACAGAAACTCCTATAAATATCAATTTCAACTTTTTTTTTTTTTTGGTATCAAATCTTTTGTGTTCTATGGTTGCAATTTAACCACAGGATTGAGGAAAAGCACACCATAACAGCACTAGCCCTTTGGGCTGCGTCCTTCGCACGTTTCCCATCAAAGCATTTCCTGTTAATGCTGTTGAGAGTGTTATTCAAGTTTATTTGAATGTCTGGTTTTGGGTATTTTACGGTTTCTATTCCACATCTACGAGCTCTTTAGGTCTTTAGGAGTGCTAGCCTAAAGCTCATAAATCCTTTAAAAATTGGTGGCTACAAGCTTCAGCTTGGTTCTCTTTTCAAACTCTCTAAAGCTTTTGGTTTGTAGTAGTAGCCACTTAGCCTAGCCTTCTTCATTTTGTAGTAAACTAGAGAGGCACGTGGAAATTAATTATCTGGCTACATACACATGATGGCACTCAAGACCAGGGAACAACAGGATGTATTTCCCCAAGTAGCAGGCTGCTAGCTTTTAACATGGTTTGACCCGATTTTCTGTAATTTTCCGCTACTCCAATTTTCAGTAGAGATTTGTTCCTCTGATGAAACGAGGCATGCGCTTTGATAGCCAGATTTGCCGGTTTGGCGAGGAGCTACGGCGTTGTAGCCGACAGGGAGTGACAACGAAATAAATATAGACTGTGCAAAAAGTTCGACCAAAGCAAGAACTAAATAATAGCATCTGGAAGCGCAGGCAGCAAAGGCATCGAATGATCTAGGATGGAGAAATGCCCATTTTTTGGCTGGTTAAGGTTTGTGCTTAAGGCTCGATAGTATTGGAGGTGCTGGAAACGAAAATCTCTAGTGAGTTAAACTCTAATGAACAAACTTTACTTGGGTAACGGTGACGGCATTCACATGAATGGCTGGCAGCAATACAGGTATGGATTTGAATGGCTAGGAAGCATGGTGGTGAAAGTGTTTATGCCATGGAGGCAAGGGTGGAGCATTCCTTTTCTGTTAGAGGCAGAGAGGGCTTGATTAACTGTTCGGTTAAAGGGCCTCCTTCTGTACATGAATATGTATAAACACCCGCTTAATAGATCAAAGGGTGGCAGCTGGGCCTGAGGGTTGCCTTGAAGATCCATTGCCAGCTATGCAAACTTGACAAAAAACTCTAGTGAAGAAGGGGCCATCACACAGGTAAAATGCAAGTGTACAGTATAGTACATCAAGGGCTACAAGGTGTACAACATTAACTGGGTGTGTGTTGTTGTTCATAGATGGGATAGAGTGCCGCTCCTCCATTCATGTTGCGGTGTGAGCGATATCCAATAGATCCAATAGGCTCCAATAGGCCGATTATAATTTTTGGGAATCCAGGCTTGAGTTAATGAGAAGATATGGAGAAGCAAACTGTAGAGAGGGATGAGATAGGATGAGATAGGCTGAGTGATAGCACCCATGTATTACTGTGAGCTGGATATACAGATGCAATATAGCTCTCATAAGATAACACCGCGCACTTGATTACACGTTCATTACCTAATCATTTATAAGAGCTACTCTTACATAATATTCACTAATCAGCATCACATTGGGGCCACACGGATCTACGTTCGAGACTAAATGTAAGTCAAAAATTTACCTTTAAAGGTACAAATTTGTAATTTTTTCTCTCACCGCGGGCATGTTGCACTGGCCCTTTGTCACGGACCCGCTTATTATTTGTGTAATAATATTTCTGGCAAATTTAGCTCCCCAGAACCAGGAAATTGGAAAACTGGGAGATGGCAAAAAAAAAAAAAAAAAAATTAAAGCAAGCCGAAATATAAAAAATATTAAAATAAAAATAAAAATAAAAATACAAAATGCAAAATACAAACATACTGGATAATGTGTCGGAAGTCGTGTATGTAGCGGCCAGTACAAATTCCAAGAAAAGGGCCATTTCTGGTAGACGATACCCGCCAAATCTTGTAAGTTTACAGAAAGTCATAGCTAAAATCTATGCGGAGCACTAAGGCTAGGAAACGACATAAAGCCATAGCGGCATCAAATGGATTGTGAGCAGGCTAGGCTCGAGTTTACGAGCCCTTCAGCATAACGCGCTAAAAGTAATAGCGGGCTGCTATTAGCGGGCGTCTATCATGCTAGTACTGTGGTGGTGGCTGCCGTAATAGCACTGCTTTATTAGTGCGTGGCAGTGTGACTATAGTCGTAGTTTATTGCCCTCGCCATGGCAATAGCAGCGCTCTATTGTTTCTGCTCTCTGAAGGGTATATAATGGTTCCCTCGCCCGCCCCTGACCCCTTGCTTTTTATTTCTCAACTCTTCACTTTTATCCACATCTCATCTTATTCCCTTTGCTTCCCTGTTTCACCCTCCACAATGGCTTTTGAAATCAAGACTTCCAGCGGCCCAAGGTCTATCCTCAACGACGAAGTCCCAGAGACTTCTGTCCCCGCAATAAACAGTGCCGAGCCTCGCTCCACCCAGCAAGCTCCTCCAATTCCTCCCATGAGCTCTCATCCCTACCACTCTCAGAACAGATACACATACTATGTTCCTAACAAGTATGGTGCAACCTCGTCTCCTGTTGATGACAAGTTTTCTAGTGATGCTCAGGAGCCTTCCCCTTTCACCCGAAATGGCTCGATATCCTTGCCTCCTCTCCCATCGCACTCTAGAACTGTTAGTCAATCCATGCCTGCTTACAACGAACAAGGTTCTCGTAATGATTTCTATTCCTACCAGGCCCAAGAGAACTTGAGATACCATCAACAACAGCCACCACCACCGCAACAACAGCAACAGCAACAACAACAACAAGCACCACCACCACCACAACAACAACAACAACAACAACATCAGTCACAACCTCATGATAACAGACCACCATACCCTCCTCACCACCACCATCACCACCACCACCCATATCAACATCCCGCTCCTCCCCCTCCCCCACCACAGCAGTACTTGCCAACACATTATGGAGCTCCAGCCCAAGGTCCATATAACATGCCTTACCAAGGCCACATTGTGCATCATCCTCATGATGCGTACATGTACGGCCAACAGCCAGCATATGGCCAACCCATGCCAGCCCCTACCACTCTTACTACTGCTTCTTCATCATACACTCAATCCACCACCACGGCGTCAGCTCCCACTCCTGCCACTGCGGCAGCCCCATCAAGCAGTACCAAGCCAGTTAAGAAGTACGTCTGCAGTCACTGCCAACGATCATTTACTACTTCTGGTCACTTGGCCCGCCATACGCGCATCCACACTGGAGAGAAGAACTATGAATGTCCTCATCCTGAATGCAGTATGAGATTTTCCAGACAAGACAACTGTATGCAACACTACCGAACACATTTGGGTGGCCGAAGTCGCAACGGTGGACGCGGCAGAGGTCGCAAGAATGCCAGCAAGGACAAGGAAAGAGATGCCGACGAGACTGAGCCCGTCTCTAGTAAATGTTGATGAAGGAAGAGGCTATTTTTTTTTCCCTTTCTGTACCAGCTTTTTGTCGTCAATAACGACAAGCTCAAATTTGCATTCATGATACTGTACAAGTTGTGTTTTTAAAAAATAATCTGCGATGGTATTAATCCTCCTCCCCAAGGGGTACGTATTCCCCATCACACTTGCACAATGACAGTAAAATTCACACTGTTGTCTCCAGTTCCAGCCCCACTTTCAAAATTGTTTTATTATCTCTTGTCCGTTTGAAATAATTTTTTTTATTAATTGTTTTCAATTAGCGATTATGACTATGTTTTCTCTTTTATGATAGTAATGATATAGTAATGACCCCACTTTTTTATACTAAAATGACTTTAAGAAACTGTGTATTTGTATGTGCAAAGACGGGCTGCATAAGCTGTTAATGTTACAGAAACGCTTCAGGGCCAGCGAGGTAGATAAACACTACACTCCACATGTAATGGTGACAGGTCATTACCACATTGACCCTTTGAGTACGGCAAAGTACTGGATCGTGACTTTTGAATCAGCCAAGCGGATGCGGATGAGCCCAAAGGGGGTTAGGCGATGTAAGTGGAAAGCTGGCCTGACGCTGTCATGAACTTTTTAATGACTGGCTGGATGTTTGGTACTCAAGCAGAGCCGCTAGTGAATGGGTTGATACTAGAGGCTCTGGGATCCACATTTCTGGTTCCGAAGACCGGGAGGGAACCCTATGAATGCCCAGAGTTAATGATGGGGAAAATGTAAACTGGAAACTGGAAGATGGAAGATGTAATTTTTTTATTTTTTATTTTTTAATTTTTTATACAAGTATTTTGTAGTAATTTATAGTAATTTATAGTATTTTGTAATATTTTATAATATTGTTTGCAAAGGAGACTTGTGTTGGATAAAAGCAAGAGAAAGAGAAAAGGTTTACGTGACAATATAGATGTGGATTTCCTATTGCAAAAGTAGAAAAAAATAAAAATAAAAAAATAAAGAAAAGAAAAAGAAAAAGACTTTTACAATAGACCTTTACAGATGTGTATATATATAATGCTTAGAATTAATTGCAATTAATTGCAATTACCTGTGATTGCTTGTATTTTAGCCATTTGACCACTTTGCAAAGAGCTGGACAATGTAGACATGCTCGGAGCATTTCGCCTTCACAATAAAATGCCTAGGCTCTGGCGCTTGACGAATTCCTCCCGACGGATTGCAGAGGCTGTCCATATAAGCAAGCGCAAGTATATGGATACCCGGGGGTTGCTGAGAGGAAAAGAGTGTTTGTGCTTGTGTATATGCTTGTGGAAATGGCCAGTCAGGGTTTCAAGCCCGAGCGATGAGCATTGCCGAGAGGTCGTTCCCTTATGGTGGGCCCGTCTGGGAGAGAGCAATCGTCAAGCAAGTAGCCCGACAAACACAAACACAAACACAAACACAGCTGCCAAATTGTAGTGTTGGTATAGGTTTTAGAGGGACCGATAGTGACAAGTACATATGCCGGCCCAAGATACCTACCAGGGCTGCTTCATACATTCAGGCAGTCTTTTTTTTTTTTTTTTTTTTTTTTTTTTTTTCTTCTTCTTCCCTTTATTGGTATTTTAATATCATTTTAATATTAAATATTTTATTCTCATCGTAATGATAAACCGTTTGAAGCGTACCAGAGGCGGCTGAGCCATTCGTAAGCTGTCACCCTTTGACACGCTGGAATGACAAAATGGGTTAATACCATGTGCCATTCACGCAACGGAATTTAGTGATGGTGTTGGAAACAAGGATCTGTCATGGGCTGTAGGTAAGGCCGTGAAGACACGGGCAGGTAGAATGTAGTGGCTTATTATACAAACAAGAATATATGTAGGAATAGGAGTAGAAGCAAAAGGAAAAGGAAAGGAAAGGAAAGGAAAAGTATATATAGTAGGAATATAGAAATAGAAATAGAAATAGAAATAGAAATGCAACTTGATCACCAAAAAATCAGCACCTTGATAGCGGCGGGTCACGTGCAAGTGGTCATCACCTGATGTCCAAAAGTGACAACCAGAAAAAAAAAAAAAAAAAAAAAAAAGAAATCAAATAAATAGCCAAGACGACAATTGCAATAATATTCAATAATAAATAAATAAAATAAAAAAAAGCATCAACGCATCAAAACATCAAAACAACAAGACAACAAAAGACTTCCTATGATCAATTTCTGATAGTCGACGAATCTTTTTCTTTTTTTTTTTTTTTTTTTTGCAAAGGTTTGGTGGTGTCCGGCTGCACACAAAGACCCAGCACAGGTGTCTGCAAAAATACCTCGGGTCCCAACGGTTTTTTTTATTTTATTTATTTATTATTTATTATTTATTATTTATTATTTATTATTTATTATTTTCTTATTTTCTTATTTTTTCTTTTTCTTTTTAATGGCCCTCTCTCGACAGACAAAAGGCAAATTCCAAAGGCCAGGGCTTGGAACCAGACAACAATGGCCAGGCTTTACACATGTGGATTGCGATCCAAGGGCACAGGACTCTTGTGCCGGGTGCGCTAACTTGGGCATGGCCTGATGTTTGGAGCAGCGGGGGTTTTTGTTTTGAAATGAAAGAGCTGTACAAAATATAACTGATGGTCTCTTTGCTGTCCTTGTATTACAGGATACAAACCGTATACAGTATACAAATCAGCTATGTAGATATTTTATATATATCTACACATTTTCGTGCGGCAGGCTTTCGTTGCCTGTTTTCACCCTGCTCAATTGTCAATTGTCAATTGCCAGACATGGATCCCGATTCTCAGCCCATCTCGTACCGACCCATTGTGGGAAGCAAAGTCAAGCCGTATAACAGCAATAGCAGGCGGAGCAGGCAGAGCATTGAGAGCAGGGCTTTCCCACAAAAGCAAAGTGCTAGACTCGAACCCGCGACGGAAAGGAAGCAGAGCGGCTGGGACGCATTAACCACTGGACTAGCTCGCGCGGCCCTCCTCGGAGCAGGGCTTGGAGAAGGGCTTTGCAAGCAAAAAAACCTTGCAGGCTGTGTGGTAACTTGCATTTGCTCAAGGGTTCAAGAGTCCGAACAGACGCAAAGCCCAACAGGACCGCCACCCGCTGACACTTTTGTTCTGTACTTTGTTTTTGTGTCTTGTGAGAATAAGAAAAAAAAAAGCAAAAAGAAAAAGAAATCTCTGGAAACAACAAAAAAAAAGGTTCTTGCTTGGGACTCACTGATGCAAAGAATACAGGCTGTACAAGAATCACAAGAATTAAAAGACGCAGAAGCCTCAGCGTCTTGACGGTATCTTTTGAGTAGCCTTGACCAGATGTCTGCATTACATGCTCATTACCTGGGCTTTCCAAGGGCCTGTCTTCCCAAAGTGCCAAAAGTAGGGCTTATTTGTGACAGTGTGAGTCACGCATTCTGTTACACCTCCAGTGCTGCTCCAGTGCCATGTCATTACGCTCGACGGGCAACGCCTTACAACTGGATCGCCATCCACCAATGGAACTGCCCCTATCCCAGGAGCATCGCTCAAAGAATCCAACCGTCAGCGGGAACAGGTGTAATATCATTAATATCATTAATATCATTAGCATCATCAACATCATTGATTACTTGATTATTTAATTATTTAATTATTCCCTGCTACTGCTCCCTGTCAGGATCGCTTAGAGCCCGACCGCGCGCTCTTGCAAATCCGTAAAGCTATAAATCTCTTCTATCATCAGACACCTCTACATCTACATCTACATCTATATATATATATATATATATATCTATTCTGGGCTTGTTCATAACTTCCCTCTATAGGACTCTCTCCAACAGTCCCAGCGTATTTCCCCTCTTTTTTGTTGTTATTTTTATTTTTTTTAAAAATTTTTCACGCCATATGTTTCCAAAGAAAAAAGGGAAAAAACAAAAAAAAGAGCTGATCTCTGGTGTAGAAACCTTTTGATAGCCTGTCTGTAATAAGCGGAAAAAAGGTTGTGTACTATGCTTCCAACGGAATGCTTTCCAAGTGGTACAGTACAACTTCCACGCCTGACTGCTGAACCAGGATTTGTTCTATGGCAGCAGATAAGAGGAGTTACACCTGAGAATCATGCCACAATTATTATTTGCACATAACCAGGACACCAAGAGGAACAGCAAACGATCCACCACCGTATACACCACTTGCCCGTCTTCATGTGGCTTACCTGGAGCAGACCAAAGAGCCCACATTTGCAACTGATTGAGACACAAGTGGCATACCAGAAGCAGACAGGCCTAAACTAGGTTATGTCTTGACAGAGGTCCATCGCCCAACGTGATGTTCACCTGATCACGGGCTGAACACTGAACAAGTGCTACAAGTGCTACAAGTGCTACAAGTGCTACAAGTACTATATGTACCACAAGTACCATAAGCCATAAGCCACTAACTGTGAATCTCAACTGTATGCCAATTCCCCATACGATTGTGTAAACTGTGACAAGTCCCTACAGACGTCTAAAGTGATAATTCTCATTAAATCGCGGCCGAATGTAGACACACAAAGCAAAGTCTTGTGTTTCATCTTTGGTAATAAATTCAGCTTTTGATTACAGGCGGTCAAAGAAAGAAGAGGAATAATAATAATAACATTGTTATTATTAAAATTATTAAAATTATTAACAATAATAATAACCGACTTGCAATCATATGTATAGTGGTGTCAACCACTTGGTGGCAGGGGTATTGATTGCTTCAGCTGTGGATGAGACACAACTATTTTGAAAACTAGTTTTAACAAAACTACCCTTGGTTTTGCTGAACCTCTTGCTTTTATGGGTCACAAAACTTTTCAAAGTTTCAAATGTCTGAACTTTTCTGGTCCGGCACAAAACCCTAAACACAAAATAAAAGCAAAGCATAATATTGGATTGCTTTTTCAAATAGTACAAGCTCCAATGATTTGAATGTCCAACTCCTTTTCTTTTGAAAAAAAAATTGGTGATAAATGCCCACTGGGCATTTATCAATGTGATGAGTATAATATTTGCTGAAGAACAACAGGCACCTCTCGTCGTCCCAAAACTACCATCTTTGCCATCAATTACAATTTTGTGGCCCACAGCACGTATACAACACTCGCGCAAAGTAGCCATTCTAGTGAGGTAACCATTCTAGTGAGGTATCCAGCAAATAACCACTTCCCTAGTTTGTTAAACCATATAACAAGACAAGGTTGAATTATTACAATTTGTTACATGTAGAGAGGCCTTGGGGATGTTGCATCCTGGCAGGCCTGACAAAAGAGCATTCTGTCTACGAAATTGATATAAACAGAGATGAATGCAATGTGCTGTGTTAAATGTTGATATACAGGGTCATCAACCTGGTGATCGATGGCTGATGAATTCATTTTGGATATTTCAAAAAATAAGCCGTCAGGAGAATCGAAACAAAACATGGACCAGATGGACCAAATTGGCCAAATTGACCAAATTGACCAAAATGACCAGACAAACCGATTGTTACTATTCTACATACATAATTAGGATGCCGAGTGGTCTATTGGCATTATTGATATTATTCAAAGACTTGGATTGAGAAATATCCACTGAAGCCAGACTGGCTGGTTAAAGACCCTGTTCATGTATGCCGGCAGTATCTACACACACAGGCGGGATTGTTGTCGATGGCCCCGACTTGAAATAAAATCTCCTGCAATGTGCACTTCAAACTGTTAATAGGCACATTCCTCATGAGATGTCGTTGTCATTGCCGGTACTATTACTCTAATTCCTCTTATTGTTCCTAATAATTTAATTGGATATCGGATGTATGACGCTGGCTTCTTCATTTAAAACAAGAACAAGACCAGGAATCGGTTACGGGGTATCGGAATTTTGTTTAACTGGTGCATTTCATATTGCTTTTGAAATATGCGGAATCACACAATTCCAGCACTCTCATGAAATACGCTTCAAGATTGCAAAAATACTAAACTAGTGGAATAGCGAGACCATTCCGTTTTTGGGTCCTGACACACGCTAAAAAGTTTAATGAATATTCTTCAAGAAATCAAATATGGAGACTTGGTTTGAGGAATACAAAAAAAGTAAAAAGTAAAAAGAAAAAACCAAAAGCTCTGTTTTTACCGCTAGGAACAACCTTTTTCTCCCAAAGAAACTGAATGAGAATTGAAAAAAAAAAAAAAAAAAAAAGAAATCCAAGAGCATTCTCCAAAATCTCCAGTTCCAAAGTAGACGATTGAAACTAGTTGTAAACGCAAGAGCCAGCTGAAACCCATTCGTTACAAAGCCAAAGAAAAGGAATGAGCAAACCAAGTCTTTTTGAGAATATTTTGCATTTTCTTGTTGCGCAATACATTTAGATCTGTATCAATCAGTAAGAAAAGTTCCGATTAAAAGGTTCGTATTGTTGTGTTTTTTCATTTCGACAAAAGTCTAGATGGATAAAATCCAAGGCTAGACTTTTGTGACAGTCCATTTCACGGGAGACGACTCACATGAAGATCACGGGAAGGCTGTGATGCGAGGGCTAACGACAAGAAAAAAAAAAAAAAAAAAAAAAAAAGGGAGCAAGACCTTGTCATTACAACTTCCATAAATTTCATTGTCCCAAGCCAAAAAAAAAAAAAACACGCTATGGGTTCATTTAATGGAAAAAACTGGTATTGTTCAAGGCATCGGTACTAATTTCCGACAGTTTGGATTTCTCAAAGGTAGCGGTTTTCCTAGTCTAGTTGAAGCAGGCACACGAACCGAGTTGTAACCCACAAGCGCAAAAGCGTGTTTTTGCTTCTCCGGCCAAAGAATACAATTCCTGAAACAGTCGACAAGATTGACAAGATTGACAAAATCGACAAAACCGACAAAATCGCTCACAGTGCCTGTGGAACAGCTCATTTCCAGTGCTCTGACCTGCCCATGGCCGGAAACCACCAACGAGCTGCTCCAATATCAGGGACCAACTGTTGGAAATATCGACTACGGGTAGAACCCTTTTCGGCTAAGACTCCCGCAAGCTTTGGCTTGTTATTATAGTTTGAGGAGACGACCAGAACCTTAACAGTAAAAGCTGTGCTAACTAAATATAGACGTGGACGTGCAATGCTCTAAAAAAAAAAGAAATAAAAGAAATAAAAAATAAAAAATAAAAAATAAAAAAAAACCCACAAACCATTTGCTTCATTTATTACTTTGTCGTTTTTTCAGTGTAAATTTTTTCGTTCCAGCCCTTCTTGTCGGCTATTGTCCGCTACTACGACTCTTGTCTACTCCTGCTTTAAGCGCTGGGTGGCATCACCTGACCTCCCGGGTCAAGTTGCTATAGCTGTCGTCATCGCCGGAAAAAGGGTGTTTAAACCTAGTGTTCTTTTTTAATTTTTTTCTTTCTTTTTTCAACCATTTTTTCGCTAGTTTAAGAATACGTCGAGCTAGTTTTTGCAAGCTTGTCAAAGTATTACCCATGTCGTAGTCGTAATCGTTGCCCTCAACCGCTACACAGGCCTGACCTAAACCAAGCTGGTCACTCCGGTACCAGTACACAGGCTCGTCCAAATGCCTCCAAATGTCTCCAAATGTGAGCAGCCCCAGCAGAAGGAATCACGAAAATCCAATGGAATCCCAAATGGAACCCCATCGCACCAGCACAGGTCAAGTGGAACGAACCACGGAATTATTTTGTGTGCATTCAGCTAACGGGAGATCTCCCCTTCTTTGTAAATCATCAGGGTCACCTTGTACCAGATGTCGACTTTGCGTGTCCAAAAATAGGCAGTGCGGTTAGCGCTGTTGCTGGCGATAATTTGTTTTTCGCGCTCGGTTCTTGATTCTTGATTCTTGATTCTTTATGCTTGGTTCTTGGTTCTTGTTTTCTCTCTGTCAATCGAAAGAAAGAATTTTTTTTTGTAAAAGAAAGTGAGCTATTTATTGTTGGGTTTGGTCCAAATCCAGCATATTTTTTTTTATTTTTTTTATTTTTATTTTTAATTTTAATTTTTTTTTTATTCAAAAAACTTTTAAACATTTTATTATTTTTTTTTACATCAATCAAATAAATATCCTTATTCCTTTGCAAACAACCTTGCTCTAACCTCTTTCCTCGTCAGTTCTGTCAAAAAGTCATCAATCAACTGGCGCTCACATGACACTCACGTTACGCCGTCTTCTAGCTTCAGCCGTGGCTTATTTGCAGTACATGGCAAAACTGTGTCACAGGCGCGTAAGCTCACCTTGACTGAAATCTGACAAACCTGCTTTGATTTCCAATCTGGTCTGGTTTGGTCTGGCTCTCTTGCAATTATAATCATGTTCAACGAATTCGAGCACGTTATAATACACGCAGTACTCGTCCAGACTTCTTTATAGACACAGTACAGAGTTCTTGCCTTGCTATAACGTTTTGATTCCTTCCATATGATTCATCCCACTAGACAAAGTGCCCCAAAAAGAAAAGTTACCCGGAAAACTAGGTTCAGTATCGTGACCCTTCCACTTCTGGCCATTACTACCCATAGCAGTACTATTAATGATTATAATGGTTTTACATGGCAGCTATCAGCCATCAACTATCAGAAGTTTGAGTCTTTTGCGAAAAAAACAAAAACAAAAAAAACAATCATATGGATAATGGATGTAACGTTCTGACGGTTGGATTACTTTGGGTTACTTTCCAAATAGACTCAACCTTTTATTTGGTTATACAAGAGCATAAACAGAGCTAAAAAATAAAAAATAAAAAAAAGATATACACATGGTTCAATTGATTTTTGTTTTGGCTCATTTGGTACTGAGCATATAAAGCAAAGCGATATAGACCTGGCAGAATCAAACCAGAATTAAGGGGCGAGAACCCAAAGAGCAAACACCAGAATCAGGAAACAGGATCATACCAAGTTACAAGTCTCAAGCTGTCCACGTCTATTCCAGCTGGCTCTGGCTGCAGGTCAAACCCCAGAAATATAAACAACTAAAGGAAATACTTGGTCACAATCTGGAAAAAGTAACAGATATGGACCCTTTCACCACCGAGAGCTCATCGATATATATATAATCATCCAGGAAAATGGGATAAACCAAAACCTTGTGGCCAACTTAGCATTGAACGTATGTAAGGATTGCATGGCCACGACTTGAATTTGTATTTTATTATTTTGCTGGCTTCTTGTGAGAACGGGGTTGGAAAATGATACACATCTGTATTGGCCATGGATATAATACTTGCCGCTGCACTGCTCCAAGATCCATCTTTCAGGAGTCAAGTATAAATACCACCCTCTTTTCTTGACGTTTTGCCAAAAAAACTATGAATCTTATATAGCTCAGTAGAATGAAAATACTACCGGGTTTATCTTTTGAAAGTGCTGTAGTTTAATTTTTTTATTTTAAAAATATAGACCATATCTGGGGATTTTCCTTACATATTGAATATTGAATTCGACTTTTGAAATCACCTGCTAGAATTTATTATATTACATTTTATTTTATTTTATTCCCAATGATCTGAGTGATATATGATATCGTATGATACCGAATTAAACGTCAAAAAAAGCTTTGAATTTCAGGATCATCGCAGACTATTACACATCTGTCATCTACTGGAAGTCAATCATTGAAATAAATCAGCAATAAAGCATTAGTAAACGTCTTGAAACATATATTTTTCTTCTTGATAAGCGCTATCCATTTACTTGCTAGCCCACATAATAAAGACGGTGTATGTTTTGCCGTTATTTAACAGACCTTACTTCAAAATCAATGTCACAGGGAGCTGATCATCTTTTGATAATCCCATTAGCTGCACATGTCTCCACAATCAACCCAGCGACCCTTACTTTTGGTTTTAACTGGCACTTGTCTTGATAAAGCCCATGACATGGAATTGGATAACAGCAAATAATAAATGGCAATTTTGACGTTGCAAATTATTTCCCAAACTGCTATTTTGTTTCACCGTGGATCATTGCTATTGCTGTGGCTTTGTAAAACTTGGTTAAATTGCTTAAAAACCAACCGAACAGCTACGAACATTATTGGTGGATTGATAAACGGATAAGCTTTTGTCAGCCTGTCGGATCATATCTTGAAAACATAAACAAAACGCGCCCGAAAAATGGAACAGGGTGCCGTTTAATATGTATCCGTAAAAGATGGGGAAACAAAAAAGGCTGGTTGTGACAGGAATGCTCAAGCACACTAATTATCCAGAGCTTGTTTAAAGAAAGAAGAAAAGCCCAAGATCAACTACATTTGATCCCATTCATTATTTGTGTCTGGCCTTACAGTATTGCCAATCTGAGTAAAAGACTGGTAAAATCAATAGAGATCAACATTGATCAGTTGAACCACAAGGCATTACGACACTCCTTATTAGGAAGATCAGAATGTAAATATTAATTGTGATCTTGATGCTCACACACGCAATATACCAAAAATATTATGTACAGGCATCCGAGCAAATCAGGAATAATAAGCCAGAAACTTGGGATTTGGATATTTAATATATAACCCTATTCACAAATACCAAAAAAAAACCTTGAAAAAAAATATTTTTTTCGACAAATATTTATTATAGCCAATTTGGCATTAGAGGTACAGAGAAGGGTTCCATACAGGGAATGACAAGTATGCAATTAGGTCTGACAATCATCACTTGTAAATGATCAGCCAGTCTTTTATTTACATTTTCAAGAGCCTGAGAAAGTGGTCTGATTACGGAAGGGTCCGAGCACCTTACCAAAGAAATGTCTTTGTTCAAAAGCGCTATCGATGATAGCGTCGATATATACAATATATATATAGAACTATATTCAAACGCTTGGGCATTTCGTTTTCAGAAAACTATTTATACACGTTGGTGAACCTACAAAGGCTCGTATTTCCAGATGGTGAAGAGGTCCATTTGGAAAACTAGGTCTAGAAAGGTGTTGTTTGCAGAGCCCTAAGGTTGTAACGCAAAAAACAACGAAATAAGAAAATCGAGACCGGAGTCCAAGTACATAAGATTCAAAGGCTAATAGAACCTCTATTTGATTAGGAAATGATACTTATCGAAACGCAACCTAGAGGTCAACAAGGATGGCCCGAAACAGCAAAAGACTAAGTCAAGGTACCAGAAACGAACACTCTTGAATACGCTACTAATTCTCAACGCTTGACTAGCTTAGTAAAAGCTAGTGATGAAATGAAATAGGTCTTCAACGCTTTGTCTAAGGCAGATTGTTGCATTCCAACAACGAAAAATCAAATAGACGACCACCCAAGGCTGGCAAACAAGACAACTGATGATGCAACATTAAAGGCTTTCAACATAACCTAATTTCGGGTGTCCCACAGCCGGCGTTGGCACGAAAGCCGAATGCAAGGCCAACATACAAGGGTTTTCTGTTCCCGTGATTTAACAACATGGGGAAGGTTATGTCAGATGACTAACTAGTTGTGTTTCACGTGAATTGAGTTGCAAGAGTAGTTTAGTTTAGGTCTTTGGCGGAAATGCGTCAAGCAGGCAGCAGGCAGGTCTTTCGAAAGCCGTCTTGATCAGAAGATGTACGCTGGTCCTAAACTGAAAACAAGTATGCGCAGGACATCATGTTAGGGTGCTTTCACCCAGCCCAGCTGTCAGTCATGAGATACACATTGGCCGTCGCTACTATAACACCGCCTGAAGCGGGTTGTCGGTTGTTATGTCGGTGGTTGTAAGAAGCGAAGCGGTCTTCAATTCTGCCAAAAATACATTTTAAAAGTATTTCTTTGCCTAAGAAACGTAGCTAGGAGAAGAGACATATAGATTTAAGGGGTCTAGAAAGAAACAAGAAGCAAGGTGTGCAAATGAGACTGCAGGCAAAGTGTTGATCCTTCCTAAAGATGTACCCGTACCGGGAGCAAATGTAATTCGGGTCAATGAATCTTTGATGCACGAGGCGAAGAGAGCAGTAGCGTGTTCCCAAAATGAAGCCGAACAGCAGGAATGAAATCGGAGAGCAAACTCTAGTGTTGCAAATCACCTGTGCCCCTCATATCGCGGCTAGTTTTGCTAGTTTTCACTTTGTGAATACCCAACACTTGGAGTGATACGCAGGCGATGTCAGAACCACGACAAGACAATATCATTTAAGGAAATTTGCCAAAAAAAAACAGTACAATATTTATATATATCGCACTGTGTCTTTTGTGTCTTTTAAGGCCTTATAGATACAAATGCTCTCAGGAAAATGGGTGAGACATTTGCGAATATGGATATAGACTATAGACTTGATGGTTTAAATCAAGCACACATGTATATACACACATCACTAGGACAATAACAACACTACAGAAAAAAAGATGCGTCTTATGATTTGAGCCATGACTTGTATATCAGTGCCGCAGCTCTAACAGGGCAAGGGGAGTAGCATGCTTTTTTCCCTTAATACATTCCAAACAGTGGTCAAGGCAAAGCAGCGATGGGACTTAGTGGAGCCTCCAGCAAGACCAGCGCTAACGACATTCCACGTGACCTCGGGTCCACAGGTCGCAGCAGCCGAGCAGGGCTCAACCTCAACCGCTAGAGCCAAATGTCTGAGGGGAAGATCACTTTCTACAGAAAAAAAGGGTCTCAAGCCTCAAGCCTGGGAACAAAAAGGGTCTAGACACGCAGCTCCACGAGGGGCCTTCTCCCAAAAGGCAAAACAAAAAAAAAAAAAAGAAAAAAAAAGATGATAATAGGAAACATTTTGTACGTCCATCCCAAGCTCTATGAACGTCGGCAAGCCTATCCTACTGTGTTTCTTGTGACGATTTCGGTGGTATTGACGGACCACTTGTCATTTAAATTTTCAAACACCTTTTATAATTCCATATTTTTTAAAAGAGCAAAAAAAGTGGGGAATCCCTGAAATCGCGGATTGCTCTGAATAGCACTCGGAATTCTACATTCCATGATGGGTCCCGGGGTGGCCTATTAGGAGGACGCCAAGCTGAAAAAAGGTTGAAAAAAGGTTGAAAAAGGTTGAAAAAGCTGAAAAAGTCAAAGTGGAATACGATGGATAGGGAGAGGAATCGCGACTACAAGTGCCTGTCCTACTGCAAGTTCGTACGACCATCAACAGGATCCTTAATGGCGATCATGTCACTTGGGCGTTTCCAACGTCGGGCATGTAGAAGCTGTGCCCAACATGGTTGACGTAGAGCATAGATAGATAGAATTCAGACTTGGAGTCGCAGCGAGCGCTTTTATTGTATTTCCTCTATATTTGATATACTTACTGACTTTTCCAAATTTGGCTGTTGACAGTTGCAATAACGCCCGGGTTTATGTAGGTTCACGGATCTTTCAGGGACTCAATTGTCCCCACCAAATATCATATTTAATCTGTTTGGACCGGGTGTTCAGAACATCTTGACACTCGATATTTGGTTTTTTTTTTGTTCTCAGTGTAGATCCTCAACAGTAAAAAAAATATATATATAATAAGAGGAGCCCTGAGGCGTCCCAACGTTACATATCTCCAAATGATCCAACTGCAAGTATTCAACCCGGGGGAACTTCCTTTGGCTATTTTGATATCATTTTTCTTCCAACTTTTAGCATACAAAGAATCCTAATGATAATTATGAGCCGTGAGATAGTGTAAACACGATAGAAGAGTATGCTGGTGTTTTTTTCCCTTGTTCTCCAATTAATCCATTGTCCGTTTTCTCCCCCAATATAAAACGGGTAGATGTTTATTTCTTCAAGCCATGCTGCTCACCCAAACGTAAACACAGAAAAGCACAACGACGCCAAGTACGTTTGTCTTTAGCCACATAGTTTTGTCGGTGGTAAATATCTGCCGGTTTTTAAATATTTTTTATTATTGTTATTCTTTATTCGATATAAAAAGCGCAGTCTTGATGTTTACACCCTTAAATATTTGAAAGGATGAGTTGCGCAACGCTATTGTGATTTAGACCTGGCTATCTTGAATGTTGACAAGACCGATGATCTTCTCTCATAACCCTCAGATCCCTCAGATCCCTGCCTTTGGGGGGAAAATAGGCTCTCTCGACGTCTATCTTCCTAACAGCTTCCATCGACTGCTAATTTCTTTGTTTCTCAGAGAAAAGTGCTGTGATACCTAATTCCGGAGAGACAAGCACAAATACTCTAAAGTTGAAAGTGGCCTTATGGCTGGACGCTGGTACTTTGTCTCTAGTCTATACAACTAGCCTAAACATCTTTATTCTGACAATGTTTATGGACTAGAGCAAAATCAAAAAAATCAAAAAAACACGAGCAATCTAGACCAGGATCTAGAGTCGTCAATTAACGAAAAACAATTTGATAGATAGGCATGCACAGCTCTAGCTCCTTTACATACTAGTCTGGCTCTGTTCCCAAGCCAAACAAAAGACTTTGGATGACAGGAAATTCCTAGAATGGAATTTGGGAATCTTCTACGGCAGGTGATCTGCGCATTGTAAAACCCTGGACCAAATTATCCGTCCGCAAGCATTCTGCCAGTCCACTGCTGAGCCTCGGGGTACATTTCTTGCCACATCTAGGCCCAAAAAGTCATAAATCAGCTGTATTTGAACGAATTCCTGATTCGTGGGAGTGCATTAACACTTTGGAATCGGGACAGAGGGCAAAAGCTTGTATCAAAGGTACTGTTATGGACCAAAAAGAAAACAGAAGTGATTTTTACACTACAGCCATGATTCTTCAGTAAAGCACGTTTAGACTCCAGAATTAACCCAAGAAATTTAGTACGAAGATCACTATACACATTGCACCACATTAACGTAAGGACAAAGTCTTGATGATTTTTGGGTTCCTGTTTGTTGCTCAGCTTTTAGAAATATCGAATATCATTGAGAGTCGTTAAACTCAAAGATTACACGGCCTGTGTGATTTTCCAAGGTGAAACAAAAATACTGTACCAAACCTTCCCCCAATAGGGAAAGAATGCCATAAGGTTCCGATCCCTCAGTGCCATGGCCGGAAGAAAAGCACTAGGGTCCTATGAAAGAAGCAGCCAAAAAGCACCAAACCTTTCAAAGTGAACCTTAATTTTCAAGCCTTAATTTGCTGGTAGACTTTTATTATTATATTTATTATTAGCGCTATTATATTTAGATTTGCAATAGTCTTGCCAGTAAAAGGTTACAAATTTTACAGTCTTGTTTTCAATCTGTTGTTGGGTGGAGACCTAAGCTGGTCAAAGCTGAGTGTTTGACGTTACGCGGCTGGCGCATAGTTACAACCTAGTCACTGGCTCATTTCCTGGCACAACAACCTGAATGTTGTAACATAAGGGTGGTGTGACGAGCAATTTTAACAGTTTTAACAATTTTAACAATATTTTGCAGACACTTTGAAAGGCCTGTGAGAGCTTTTGCAATTACAAAAAAAAAAAAAAAAAAATAGCATTATCCACCAATTGATTTTTAAAATCGTTTGGGTTGACAAAAGGCCTAGATTCTCAAGAAAGTTACCGTATCGTAGAGGCACATATTTACAAACAATTACAAGGGGTTCAACAGTAAGAAAGACTCAGTTTTCGTTAATAAAAATTATAGAATATTTTTCTTGGAAAAGATTAGACAAATAGTCCAACTTCTTCGTTATCTTTTGAATTTTTGTCGACATTGATAAATAGCGGTCTAGATAGGAATAACATTGAATTCCAACACGAAATCAATACGCGAACCTGACTGCAAAAATGAGGTGTATAAGCACAGTTGACAAGGCCATCGGTGACATTCACGTTCTATATGTACATGATCTCTGCACTATAGTTGTTTATTAACGGGTCTAGAGGTTGGACCCACGGTTTCAAAAGTAGACAGCTTTATACATTCACTAGTTCTTAGCTCTCTTGGTCTGGTGTACAAAACCGCTGGATTTATTCCGTGATAGTAGCAGGTTATGGAAAAGAGCAAATTCTAGTGATAATCAAAAACCATATCCTGTATTGATCGATTTATAATGAAAGCAGTTTTTGAGCAGGAGTTATTTTAATTGAAATAAACAAGAACATTAATATGCCTCTTGAAATTTTTAAACAGAGAAAGATAAATATACACGCCTCGAATATCTCGAATATTTCAAATATAGTATTTGAGATACCTGTCAACTCGGATACATATTTCCACATCTCTAGCATGTTTGGCCATGGCATTTATTAAACAGATACAGCGAGACTATAAGAATCATATGAACCAAATGGACCTTGAGAATCTTTTGTCTTCGTTTGGACTACAAGCACATTCTGTAATAGTTCAAATAATTTGCGGGAACGTCAACAGCATTACGCGATCCTAGATCGCAAAATAAAAATAGAAAAAGAAGGCAAGCAACTTGCAAATTCCCCGGAAGAAAAAAATATCCAAGTTAATATTCCAAATTATGTATATACAAAGTACACATAACCTAACCTTATTGTGGCTCTGGGAGTTTTCTCTGGTTTGACCAAAAAGGTAGTCTAATTGAGTGCTCACTGGGCTTTGGTAGAATATGACTATACGGACTATTACCACAAAGAGATCAATTTAGCATTTGGTGGTAAAGCCGACCTTACTTGAACCACTTTGTAAACCCTGCTAGCTATACATGTCGTTTTTCCACGTCTTTCTCTCTTACATTGTGAATATGGTAATGGGGTATCAAGATCGATCTGGACTACGGTCTTCAGTATGTGGGGAGGCAGCTGGATAATAATTATTGGGGAATACACCTCGACATGAAGCTTAGACCTCAGTTATCCATAAACGAAACTCTTCAAAGTGACAAGTGCACGAAACGGAGCATTAGAAAAAGTTGAGGCACAATCTAACCAGTCCTTGTAGGTCCCTCTAGAGACTTACTTAAAAAATTCGAGATTTAGTGGTCATCCTTAAAGTGTGGTGAAAGTAGAATAATCGAAATAACCAGATACTCAGTCAGTTCAGAACCCAGGGTATTCCTTGAGAAGACAAATAAATAAAATAAAAACCCATCTAACCTGGATCTTTACAAATCCTCTATGAAATGGATCATGCAACAATGCCACGCACGTTCTGAGACCAACTTCAACAAAATAGTAACCCTTATGGCTCATAAATACAAAGTGCAAATCTTTTCTCTTTCACGTCTACATTGGCCTGGCTGTACTATTACATATTACAATTGCTGCAAGTCATGATCCTTTACCGCTCGTTAAAAGTGTTTATCAACTTGACAAAACGCGAAAAGTTTGATGGATATATGAGGGCTAGATACCAAGAAACGTGGTATAATAACTGATTGGCACTCTTGTTTCGAGAGCCTACATTCAACACATTTCAAGATGTTTGCAAGCGGAATAATTTCAGGAACCAGCAACGCACAGGTAAAACGGGTTTTGCTTCCCATACCAAGCCGTAAATATGAGAAGCTGCCTGGGTAAATCAGCAGATGAACCCAGATTCCTTAAAATTATTTTTTTCACCCATTTTCAATGCTGCGGTAGACTGACTTATTGTTATTTTAGAAAGATATCCCAGGTGAGGGCTGGACCATGCAAAAGACAAAGCGGCCGCACACTAGAGAACTGCGATTAATTGTCTTTGATGATTTAATCACAATTACTAGGATGTAAGCCACTTTGCCCCAGGTGTGATTCGATATTTCGGAATTTAAATTCCTGAATTGGTACAAGGTAAAGGGTTCAAATATAAAGTGATATGTATGTGGAAATTCATCGCTTTAAAAATCATCTAAAAACGCCAATAAGATGAAAAGAAGCAGTGTGTGAAATCTGGAGAAAACAAACGAGGCATCCACAAAGACCCAGGTCTTGGCCATGACGTTTCAGTATATTCTATTGGGTAATTGTATAACAGGGTCCCATTCGTATTGAAATCTTGAACCGAAATTTTTTAGAGCATTATGTTGATTTGTGACAGCCAAAAAACAACAACAACAACAATTTCTAAAAAAGACACAAGCAGGGAATCCAAACGGATTAAAGCACAAGGCATCAATCTTTAAGAATATACTCCAACCCGAAAACTCTCCCGAACAAGATATCAATAACACTATAATCCCAGTAATTAACAAGAATAAGCAACTCACATCATAGAGTTGAATTCATATATATTGTATTTTGGTATTGTTAACATACAGTTTAATACGCCTGATCCTCCCACTCCTTGATATATCAATAGGTCAAGCAAGCCCATGTCAAATACATGGACTATTGTTTAATAGTGGAGTATAAGCAAGCTGTATTGGTATAAATTGAAATAGCACAGGTATAAGGATACTCAACCTTTTTTGAAATTAGCTTCTGTCCAACATTAAAGGACGGTTTCAAACAATACCAATGTCCAGCACTTTGAAAATCTCCGACAAAATGCTGGAAAATTCCATTATAAGACGGCTTGATATGAGCAGCAGAATGGAGCCGTCCAAAGTGCATTTCTTTTTATTGTTCGATTTGGATATATAAATGGCCTTCTCCAATACTTCAATTTAAGTGAATCGAATCCGCTTCAGATACAATGTTCATGTAGGTGGTAGATACAGCTGCCATGTTGAAGTCTTTCGTTTCTTCAAGTTAATGGCCAATGAGCTGAGGGGATTAAAATGGCAGCAAGGTAGAAACAATGGGATCAAGCAAACAAAGGGTTGACTCCACAAGCTCAGATAGGAAGTTGACGGATCTACCGAATCTACCGAATATTGCAGAAGCTTGATTTCTCTTGATGAATATGATGGACCGCATCCTAATAATTCTAATAATCCTAATAGGCGGGCAACTTGGATTAAAACTCACAAGAATTGAGCATATATAAGATCTATCCTTTTCAAAAACAAAGCATGCAATTGAAATTACAGGCTAATATTGTAAAATGCTGAACAAGTGGCTTGTGTATTTAACTTTTCATAGCAATTTTCCAACGTCTCAGGATATCAAGGGTTGGCCGACGGACGATCCGTCAGTGTCTGGGTATACGTAAGTTTGAAGTGGGTGTTTCCTTATTAGTCTAGCTCAAGGAACTGCAGATCAAAAATCAAAAAATCAAAAGCCTGGCCATTTGATTCCTCCTTGAAATACGAAGGATGGATACAGATGCTGGTGGTGTCCTATAGTTGCTAGGAACATGAACGCAGCAACAAGTGTGGGTTGTCTCGTATACACACTTGGTTGTGATCCACGTAAACATCATGTGAAAGTCACGCGGTTTAAGAAGCATTTGGTTTAAACAACGTGGCATTTACAACCATTCCCACGCAAACGCACTCGGACTAGGGCCTCACAGGTATCCCCGTTCCTTTATTTTTAGGTAAGCTTAGGTAAGAAACTTTCCACAAGATTCGCCAACATCATTTAAAGCAAAACATATAGGGCTCTATTTTATTTCTGCTTTATACCATTTCCCGAACGCAATACACATTCAAGGATCTTCCATCCAGTCTTTCTTGAATACCGTTAACTTACCAATTGTTCTAACTAGAACAACTAAACTTTCAGGGATAATCGGATCCAAGCAGAATAGATCAAGCCCATCTGGAACTTTAATAAGCGACCAAGTCGAGTACGACGCCACCGGATAGCTAATACTTTATTTATCTTTGATACCAATAAGAAGAAGAAATAAAAGAATAATCACAATGAAATTTACCACAGGATTGATCAGTGTTTTAAATCTTGCTGCTGCCGTTTTGGGCTCCAGCGTTGTTGAATTGACTGAGAAGAACTTCCAGTCTGTTGTTGTCGACAGCAAGATTCCCACCATTGTTGATGTCTATGCCAGTTGGTGTGGTCACTGCAAGCGCTTAGCACCCGTTTATGATGAACTTGCCGACGCCTTTGCTCATGCCAAGGGCAAGGTCCAGGTTGTCAAGATTGACGGTGACATTCACCGCAAGATTTCTAAAAAGTACGACATTACTGGCTACCCTTCCATTAAGTTTTTCAGCCCTGATGGATCCATTGAAGAAGTTCAGGTTGGACGTGATTTTGAATCTCTCGCAAACTACATTACTACAAAGACCGGTGTTAAAAGAAAGGCTCCTCCACCTCCTGCTGTTCAACCCCTTACTGATTACAATTTCGATGAGCTTGTTGGTGACAAGAACAAGGTTGCCATTGTTGCTTTTACTGCCAGCTGGTGCGGCCATTGCAAGAATTTAAAGCCTGTTTACAAGGATCTTGCCAATGTGTACAGACATGATGACAATGTTATTATTGGAGAAGTTGATACCACTGGCGGTGAATCTGCCAAGCTCCAAGAGAGATTCCAAGTCAAGTCTTACCCTACTATTCTTGTTTTCCCTTATGGAGAGATTCCTGAAAACGTTGAAGATATTGAGACATACCAAGGACCCCGTACTGTTGAGGCTTTTACTGATTACGTCAATAGCTTGTCTGGTGTTAACAGAGCTCCTGATGGATCGCTCAACCAATTTGCTGGTAGATTTTCCACTCTTGACAAGTTTGCAAAGTTATTTGTTGAGGCACCTTTGGAGGGCAAAATCAGCTTGAGGGAGAGAATTGTCAAGTTTATGACTGACGCTCACATCAAGGGTGAGGCTGCTGCTGAAGCCGCTGCTAAGCAATACCTCAAGATTGCTGAAAAGATTGAAGAGTCTGAAGCTTACCTTGACAAGGAGATCAAGAGACTTGGAAACATTATCTCCCGAGGCAGTCTTAAAAAGACTAAGAGTGATGAACTTACAAAGAAGCTCAACATTCTTAAGATTTTTGTTCCTGGTGCCGAGCCTGAAGAGGAGACTGTAAAGGCTGAGAAGAAGGCTAATGATGAGTTATAAATAATGAATTTTGTAAAGTAATTTATTAACAAAAAAAAGAAAGAAAAAGAGAAGGAATATTCATCATGAAATCTAGATGATATAGTATACATGTATATAATATTATCAAAATATATAAAAGAATCTATTAAATGGAATAGTAATTAGCTTGATTAAAACGACTCCAGAGTAGCCATATTACTGCATCAATCACCAAGAGACAGGATTAGTATTGAAAGCGTTTCGCAAAAGATCAGGGAAAACTTCCCCCTTTAAGACACAGTGTTCGATAATAGCATTGACATGCTGAGGAGTGACTCTAGCCAGCCAAATGGCTTTTCCCGACTTTGTATAAATGATACAGTTGGCTGCATACTTGTGGCCACCGACGTGAGAAACCAAAAGAATGGGAACGCCGCCTGGGCGGTCGTCGGACACATCTCTGTACAAGTCGTGTTCACGGAGCTCAGTCTCAAACTTTTTCTTTAAAATGTTGGCGGTGACGGCGCATCGCTTGTCTCTTGTTCGATGGGAGCAGAGAACAATGTAGGCCAAGCTGTCGGATGCGACAATCTTGTTTCCACTTTGCAGTGGCGGGATGCTTGCGACCGTGTCCTTTGCCAAAGGTGCCAATATAGGGGCTTCTGGGGGGTGATTGATATTTTTTTGGAGGGTATTTTTGTCTTGAGTAGCATTAATGCGAGCTTCACCAAGAGTCTTGAAAACAGTCTCTAAATCGCTAGATGCAGTTTTAGGGGTGATTTTGTCAATGTAGATAAAGTCGGGCAAGATGAGGACTCGACTAGGTCTATTTTCAATGTCTTTTGATGTTTCGTCGAATTCCAAGTATTCATCAGGTGGGTTTAGTGACGAGTTGCTGATCATTACACGGTGCTGATTAGGTTTGCCGGTTGCTGGATCAATGATCAAGGGTTTCCACGTAGAGGATGATTCGTCGATAGCATGAGCAAGGGTTCCTGCTTCATCAGTCACACTATGAACCCAGTCGGTCTTTCCTGTAGCACACAGGATCTGGGTACTCCAAGGCTTTACCGATCCCCATAAAGGAGCGTCCATGTCGATACTGACGGAACTGGGATATTTCTCGGTAGCTGAGGCTCCATCGCAGCTGGAACAGCTGGAGCAGTCAGCGATAACAAAAGTTTTGGCAATTTCTTGAGAATCCCGTTCGGAACTGCGGCCGTAGGATAAAAATTTGTTTAAAATACCCATGATGTTATATCTGCTAGTCTGCTAACCTGCTAATCTGCTAATCTGTGCACAGGGAGAGTATATAGTTAAAAGATTGATAACAAGACTGTTAGAGACGAACTTTTAGGAATCCAGAGAAGAGAGAGAGAGAGAGAGAGAGAGAGAGAGAGGAGGAAAAAGAAAACGAAAAAGAGAGAAATGAAGGGGGACTTGATAGTTTAAATATAAAAAGATTTGCTTTTAAAAAAAAGGAAAGAAAGAAAGAAAGAAGAAGAAAAAAAAGATATTCAAATAGCGTGAAAAAAGGAATCACACGTGATCCAAATGTTTATGTATCACAATTTGATTGATCAGAATTGAGCCGAAACCAGGAAAAACTGAGCAAAGAATAGAAACATAAAAATAAAATAAAAAAGTTAATAAAAAAAATTGGCATTATGAAATCATTACCAATTTCGGATCGACTCAAAATTATCAGATTGAAAGTTTTTGAGCCGTTGCTGTTTTAGTTGTATGGCAATAGGGTGCGCCCTTGGAAAAGCCGTGTGAATCCCTGAGTCAGCAAGGGTTTTACCACAGCCTTACACTATATTGTATATCCACACGCAGAGGTGTTTAGATGTGTTTACTGTTAGTTTATTTTATTTCAATTTATTTCAATTTTGGTGGTGTAAAAGTATAGGTGTACCAAGAGTTGGACAAGAGTCGGATCTCTTTATTTTATATCACTATCACACACCATTCCTTCGCGGCACTTTCAATCAAGCCAGTAACGCAAAGGAAATCCCAAAGCTTACAACCGTATCTGACGTAAACGCAAAATACAAACAACATTGCGTAAGATTGATGGCATCAAAAGAAGACCGATTAGGTAAATGCAAGCACGGTTCTCCAGTGGCTTCGGATACCAGATTGACCAATAGCCTGAGCAAACGCAAACTGGTATCGGCTAGCAAACCCGGCAATCAGCCACTCATCTCGACCCAGCATTCTTCAAGCCAGATTCTGGATAAAAATCTAAATAAGAACGGCATGTGTTTCACACCCAAGAAAGAACAGCAGTATATAACTTTCATTTTGTCTAAATTCTCTTGGTAAAGGCCACTGCAACGGTGATCAACGTTGTGAAGAAGGAATGCACTACGTTTGTCCTCGGAGATAAGCTGTTACTGTGCGGCGTACGCCGTCAGCTGATTAGCGCCTACACGAACACATTACTCGTAGTCGCAAAAGCTAGTACCGCTTGTTGTGGTGTTTGGGTAATTTATATTGCTATTAATCATATCTAGATTGACTGAAGTTGAGTTTAATTCCCAGCCATATTGACCACCAAAGTCTCCTATGGCCATGTCACGTGCATGTCACGTTAAGGTCACGCTGCTATCAGCTGATTGGCACGCCAACGTGCACCGTGAAAACGACTACGTGTGTGGGATACGCAAACCTTCCACTTGGTCCCGTGGCCTACGTTGACTACAAGCAGCCCTTTTATAATCGGACCATTATATATAAATTAAACCTCTCCCCATCTTGTTGTACTGTATATATTCATCCTTAGTTTATTGAATTTTTTTTTTTTTTCATCATTCTCTATACAAAGCGCTTTTAACTTTTGCTCATTATGCATCTGAAGTATCTTTCTGGGTCACTTCTTGCTTCTGCTGCCCTGGCCGCTCCTATTCGAATCTTGGTGTCGGAGGAAGTGAATGCTGATCATGTTCATGAAATCCCTACAGTCGAGCAAGCTGCTCAAGAAGTTCGTACCCTAGTGCACCGCGAATCGCTTGCTAACCTTGTTACTGTTATTCAGGATGGCCCTGACGCCGGCACTCCTGAAGCCTTTGTAGAATATTATGCTGATTGCGATGACGACGGTTCTCTGACTTTCTTGTCGCTCGCTATTTCTTCATCAGCTAAAAACATTGCTGCTGGCTCTCCCGCTTCTTTGAGCATTCGTGTTGGCGACCACCCTCTTACCGATCACGTCAATCCAAAGTATCCTGGTAGCATTCCTCCTTCTACCGCTGGCTCTCCCCGTGTTTCGCTTCGTGGTGAATTTACCTCTATCAACGCTACTGACCCTAAGGTTGCCGCTAAGCTTAAACACTGCTTCCTTAGGCGACATAGGGATGCTAGGTTCTGGCTTCCAGGTAACGAGATCCATGACTCAAGCTGGGTCAAGTTCAAGGTAGACGGTGTTTACTTTATTGGCGGGTTTGGTGACCGTGCTTATATTGGTGAGATTCCAGCTGATCTTTACCAGTCTGCTACCCCAGTTACTGGTCCACCACCACATCATAATCCTCCTCATCATCCTCCTCCTCATCATCGCCCTTCTCCTCCTCATCATCCTCCGTTTGATAGTCCCTATGACAGGCCACACCACTTCCCACCTTCTGATGGTCCTGAGCACGACTTTCCCTACCATCCTCCTTTTGGCAGCCCTTATGACAAGCCACACCACTTCCCACCTTCTGATGCTCCTGAACATGACTTGCCTCACCACTTCCCACCTTCTGATGCTCCTGAACATGACTTGCCTCACCACTTCCCACCTTCTGATGCTCCTGAACACGACTTACCTCACCATCCTTCTTTTGATGTCCCTGATGTTCCTTCTTTTGACAGACCTCATCATGCTCCTAAGCATGTTCCATCTGGTGACAAAACCTATGAGCAACTTTCATCATTTTTTGCACACCTTTGGTCCAAGATCAATCCCTTTGGTAGAGATTTTGACAATGAGCAGGTTCCAATGTTAATTCAAATTGAGGATCCTTCATTCTCTTCCCGCCACGGACCTTCTTCCTACTCTCATCTTCAGATTGAAAAGGAAAACAGTGTTAAAGAAGTTTCCGAAGAAGAAGACGATGAAGAAAACCCACATTTTGGTCATGGAAACAAGCCTCATCACCGTGGTGGAAAGAGCCATCACAAGGATGATAAGAATAAGGATGACAAGAATAAAGATGACAAGAATAAAGATGATAAGAATAAGGATGATAAGAACAAGGAGAAGAAACATGGTAAACATCATCCTGGACGAAAGGGTCGTGACCACCACAAACCACGCAAGCACCGATCGTTTTCTCTCTGCGCCCTCAAACACCTTTTGAAGAGCCTTACTCACAAGAATAAGCATGCTATTGAAAAGCTTGAAGACCTTAGTAAAGCTGAGATTCACTACCTTCTTAATAAGAAGGACCACTTGAAGAAGAAGGTCCATCATTAATGGTCAAGTATTTTATTATTATTAATTTCCCATATTACTTATTGATGCCTTTTTTATACTTGATCCAGATTTATGTTTTTTTAATTGTTGAATGCTATGACTTTTTTGTTCTAATTTGATTTTTATCTATGAATATACACTAATACTACGAATGAATTAATAAATGTGTTGAAGAAGCGTTTAGGCCCTAGCCTATTGGTACGTAACACAGGCTACGTGAAGATGTTGTTTACGCGGGTTGCGGCAATATATTGTCACGATGAATATAAAGCGATTGTTGCTTTGTTAGAGAGAGGAGAGGAGAAGGGGGAGAAATATGAAAGAAAAAGGAAAAGAAGAGCTTTGCCAAGTTGGAGAGAATACGTAGGCAGCTGACGACGTGAATACATTCACGTGTAGCAAGCCATTATCCAATAATATATACCATCTGGATATTTATGCGTGGTTCCAACGTATGAAAGAATATGCTTCTGTCATTATGACAGAGGAAATAAAAAGGAAGAGGAAGAAAAAAAAATGGCTAATTAAAAGGACTTTTCAAACCAGGCTGGTTTTGTAGTTGTAACTCATTAGGAACGTGTGGCAGCCGTACGCAATGTCTAATGGAACTATACCTTGCACCGTATTTACAATCATTGGACTACATATATATATTATAAAAAAGCCAATCAATTGCACATATATATATATAAAAGTCTACATGTAATATATTTTCACTATGAATTTCACATTCTCTTTTGTATCCAGCACTGCCGACTTGTCGGTAAAAGAGGTAGCCCGCATATGATAAAGACCAGTAATTGTAGAACCTGACAACCAGCTTGAATTTCGACAGATCGATTAAAGTAAAGTATCTCAGTTGTCGTTTACAACTTTTCTTTACTACCTGAAGCCAACTTGGCCACATCGTCCGTGTAGTCAGGTCTAGGTAGTTCATAAGCACTGGTAATAGGTCCATACTTGACTCCACCCAATCTGGCTACAGGCTTCAAGTTTCCAATATTAATCTGCGTTAGGTCCTCGTTGGTGATATCCTCTCTAACATGGACTCTTACAGCCTGCAAAATAAAAGTCTCACTGCCAACAAAATTTTCCTTACGTTCGGAATAAACAGGAATAACATGAGTAACCTTGGCTTCAACAGAAAATGCACTCTCAGCCACTAATGGAGGCCTGACAATTTTTGAAGGCTCCTTTGTGAGGCCACTAAGCTCCCACTCTGAAACTCCGATAGGGGATCCGGTAGAAGTAAAATTGGCAGCTTCGCTAAACCATTCGGAGATAATATTAATGGTCGCTTCCTTGGTTTCATTCAAATGCTTAGCTGTGTCCTTCACATTACCAGTGTTTTTGGAAATTCCGACAGCAAAAGTAATGGGGTCATTACTGAGGACATTAAAGAATGAAAACGGTGCAATATTGTCAACGCCGTCTTTAGAGGTTGTGGAAATAAATCCAATCTATACAATAAAGTGGAGAGAGGAATAGTTAGAACAGTCGTGAGTGTATATATATATACCTTGTACATGTCAAGTGTATGGACTTACTGGCCGGGGTATGATAGCAGAAACTAACAATTGATAATTGTGTCGGGGATCTCTTTCTGGGGAATCAGGATCAAACGAAACCTTTTTGTGTTTTTTCCATTCATCGTCGGTGGCACCAGAACCTGGGATCCATGTTCCGTTTGCTGGAGACTTTGTATAAGGAAACGAGTCGCTATGCTTATAGTCTGGACGCTTTGCTTCAATGGCATCGAATTCGCCCTATAATACAAATGAAATTGAAGTGGAAATTGTCAGTTGAGGTCAATTGAAACAGTTTTGTGGGGAATCCTTACATAAACGGGTTTCTTGTTTGAAGAGCTGGAAGACATGTTGATTTTTGAAGGTTTGTATAGATAAAGATAACTAATTGCAAGGTAGTTGAAACTAGAATCGAGAGGAAAATCGAGTAGTTTATATACTTTTGTTTTAAAAATAACAAGCGACTGAGCTATTAATTATTCTTTTAGAAATATATTACTGACAAACCGTATACACACATGTATTGGTCATGTTGGAGCAATAGTTATCACATTATGAGGCACAGATTGATTTGAAATCGACGCTGACAAATGGGAAATGCCATGCGAGATATTATATTACACGATTACCCGATTACCCCATTGCCCAATTACCCGATTGCCCAATGACCCAATTACCCGAACACCCGGCTACAAGTACACGGCTGGGGTGCAAAGCAAGGCTGACGGAGTTGCACGACTGACATAATAATCAAATAAGCATTGTTTATGTAATCCTGATTATGCAATCCGTTGGCTTTTCACGTGAGTATCAACTGACCCACCCACCACACTACATCTTTTATTGCAATGGTGCTTTAAAATTCTCATTTACGTGTTGGTACTTAGTTCTGTCAACAGTTGCCTGGTTTCGTTCTGTTTTCAACATCTTTTACAATCACTATTTGGTTGAATGCCGATCTATTCTCATGATTTAGCCTCTACTGTCGATAGTCATTTCTTTCCCTCGTTGTACCACCTCGCCAGGCATCCATCCTACTACCCCCCTGACCACTTGAAAGTTACCAAGGGCTTGCCGACAAAATGAGTCCAAAGTCTTGGGATTACATTGCAAAGATTGGTATGTACTGTGATTTTAAATTATCATCTTCTTGTGAAAATTATCCAAGCTGATAATTCTCTTTAATACACATTCTAACTCCTTGTTCTCATCTAGTTATGATTGGCGATTCGTATGTCTCATATTGAACAAGCTTGTTCAACCACCCTGTTTGTATCTCTAAACTGAAGCATTAAACTAACCTGAATATCATCATCACTTTTATCATTACTATTATTATTATTATTATTATTGACTACAGAGCCTGTGGAAAATCATCACTAACAATTCGACTTACAGATGACCGGTTCTCACAAGTGCACGATGTCACCATCGCAGCCGAAATAGGCAGCAAGGTTCTCCAGGTCGAAGATAATAAAGGAATGCACCACATTCCTGCCTCCAACACAATAATAGGAGCTCCGACGCCGTCAAATACACTTAAAATCAAAGGAAAAGGAAGCAGGCGGAACAAAAAAGGAAGCATTGAACACCATGTGTCGCCAAATGGTTACACTGAATCAGAGGAAAGTGGTGAGCCAAGCAAGAAGGAATACATGAAGCTTCAAATTTGGGATACCGCTGGACAGGAGCACTATCGAGCTGTGACTCGCTCGTATTTTAGAAACGCAGCTGGATGCTTATTAGTTTACGACGTAACGAGGCGAGCGACATTTCTACATGTCAAGAACTGGCTAGAAGATATCCGAGAACAAGCTGCCGAAGACATTTCAATTTGCTTGGTGGGAAATAAGAGCGACTTGATTGAAGAAGATGACTTTATAAGTCAAAGTCGGCCTTCAGATACCACTACCACCAACCAGCTCGACCTGGACGAAAATGAACAAGCAACCATTTCAACTCAAAGCTCGCATGCCTCAGGCTCCTCACCACCAATCTCCACCGCAACTTCAATTACCTCAGAACCCAATTTATTAACCCCCAATCCCAGCGCAAGAGACAAAAGCAAGGGTAAATCCATCAAACCTTTCACACCCCGCAACGACCTGGATAGCAGGGCTCGCCGTGAAGTTTCAAAAGAAGAAGCTCAGGCCTGGGCTACAGCAAATGGCATTCTTTGCTTTGTTGAAACGTCGGCCAAAACGGGAGATAACGTGGTGGGCGCGTACCAATATGTTGCAAACGATATTTATCACAAAATCGTGTGTGGTAAGTGCAACTTGAAGGACCGCAAATCGGGCGTGAAGGCTGCGGGTAAGAGAGTAACGTCTTCGTACGGCGAAATGATCAACCTTTCAATGGATTCTGCTAGTAACAATCAACAAAAAAGCAGTTGTTGTTAATAGTAATTATAACAATAAACCATCCTCCGTTGAAACTTGGGTATTCATTTACACCTGTTGTTTCTTATTTGCACAATTCATTGTATATAGATTTCTGTTTTCATATTATGCCTTTCGTGTGTCAGTTTTTTCTTCTTTTTCTGTCCGTTAATAACTAATTTAACCTATTTTAAAAATTCATTACATCTAAAATCTAAATAAAAACAAAATATTCATCATATACATTCAATGATTCCAGTAGCTTACTTACTCCTTCTTGGCCAATTCAGCAACCTCTTCAGTATAGTCAGGTCTGGGGATATCAAAGGTAGTGTGGACGGGGGCATAAGTGAAACCACCCAATCTGGAAACAGGCTTCAACTTGGAAAGATCAACCTCAGAAATGTCGGCGTTGGTGACGTCCTTTCTAACGTGGACACGAACACCCTCGAGAATAAAGAGCTCACCGGAAACACGGCCCTCAACAACCTTGGAGTTGAAGGGAACAACCTGGTTAACAACAACCTCAACAGAGACAGCACTCTCGGCAACCAAAGCGGGCTTGACAATGTCAGACTTGGCCTTGGTGAGACCACTCAAGGGCCATTCAGAAACACCGGCGGGGGCACCGGTAGAGGTAAAGTTGGCAGCCTCAACAAACCACTCGGAAATAATGTTGACGGTGGCTTCCTTGGTTTCCTTCAAAATTCTGGCGGTGTCCTTCTCGACACCGGATGCCTTGGAGATACCGACAACGAAAATAATAGGGTCAGAGTTGACAACGTTAAAGTAAGAGAATGGGGCAAGGTTGGCAACACCGTTAGTGTCAATGGTGGAGACGAAACCAATCTATGAAAGAAGCAAAAATGTTAGCAATTGATTTAGATACCGAGATTGACATAAAAAGCACAATTGCAACTTACAGGTCTGGGAGAAACAGCAGAGACAAAAAGCTTGTAGTTGTTGATGGGGCTTCTGTCAGCAGCATAAGGATCGAAAGAGATCTTTTCGTGCTTCTTCCATTCATCGTCAGTGGCACCAGAGCCAGGGGTCCAGGAACCTCCGTTGGGAGACTTGGTAACGGCAACACTGGATTGAGCGGGGAAGGCAGGACGAGCGGCCTCAACCTTGTCGAAAGCGCCCTATTTAACAAAAAGAAAGACAGAACCAAAGGTTAGAAAAAATTCAAGCACCATTGAAAAGATAGGGTCCACTGATTGAGCTTAATTGCAACTATAACCAGGATTTTCCACTGCTGCACTTACATAGACGGGCTTCTTAGCGGAAGAATCAGTAGAAGTCATTCTTAAAAAGTTCAGGTTTGTTGTGGAAGAGGGTAGTGTATATGATGAGGATCGGAGAAGAGCTGAAGATGAAAAAAGGGAAGAAAAAGAAAGACGACGAAGAAGATTCATGGTGATATATAAATAATTTGGGGCAGATCGAAAGGAACCCGAAGAAAGGGTGCGCGCGTTTCAGTATTTGTAAGACGGTGAGTGTTTTTGGGATCTGTGTTTGTAAGATCTTACTACTGCCGCTCTGTAGTAATGGTTTTGTAATTGGAAATCCCGTTGAATAACAATGCCGACTGAGACTCTTTGTAATATCCGGCAAGAGCACGACAAGAGCACGACAACGGTAGACGGAAGAGGAAAAGTGCTGGATTTTGTCTGTTTGAAGCGCTTTTTTTTGGTAATTTCAATCAATCGTTTGAATTTTACAATATATGAAATAATACACGCGTGTATATATATTTATTTATTTATATTTATTTATTTATATTTATTTATTTATATTTATTTATTTACACAACTTGTATATACTTTTGTCTAGTAAAATCCAGATTAAACTGCATTCGTCCTACGGTGCCTCTTGTTTGAGAATCATCGCGTCTATCTCCGCGGACATTACACCGCATGTATGTATCCTTTCCATGTAACCAAAACCGGCCCAAGTGAACAAGCCAAAATCAGCGCTGGAATAATCTCCCGCACGGCTATACCGCAGCCGCAGTCTATCTTTCTTCTTTTGCCTCTTCAGTCACGCAATCAGCACTGTGGCTGTTTCGCTGTTGTTACTGTCGGCGTTCCGTGAATCGGAACCTGTCGTCGGTTATCGGTGAGTCCACGTGTGGATCGCACATTTCCATTTGATCAGAGCCAGCTCCTTTTTCCCATACTGTTTTGGTACTGGTCTACCGGAGGGTGGCCTGAACGACATTTGGTATGTGTAATCCATCAGTAAATCGTCACTAATGTGCTAGGAAAATGCAAGCAGTAATCCAAAAAAAATTAAAAAATTAAAAAAAAACCGGCCAGGTTGATCGGAAGAAGAAAACTACCTTGTTACTTGACAAAACTATCCGAGAATGAATCGGAGCCTAGGTTTTCCGTGTCACGTGAAAGATAACCGGCATTGTAAACTACCGCATTGAGACTCTAAATCTTGTGATCTATTAATAAGCAACGATCACAAACTCATTCTCTATGGTTTTGTAAATAATCAGTCATCATTACATAATGCCAGTATCCGCGAAAACAACACGTCAGCCTGCTTTCAGCCAATCGAGCTACGTCAAACTTTCTCGCGCCACAAACACGTCAAAAACATAATCATTATTTCAACCCGTCTCAAGCCAAACATTGCTTCTCAACTTGATTCTGCAATTTTATTTTATTTGTATTTTATAAAATTTTTCTTTATTTTCTGTCAAGTCTCTTGGTGAATCTAATTCGCAATGTACCGAAAGCCGATTATCACCGCTAACAGAGATGTCAACGCACCATATCAACCTGTTCGACCTCAGAAGCTCAACAGTGCTTTGCACGCAAATGGTGCTTCCTTGGGATCTATATCAAGTCCCCAATTCACTGAAGGTCGAAAGGCTCCTGCATATATTCCCGATAGATCAAATCGCAACCGGCTGTCATTTGAATTACAGCCAACCTCTGGACCGAAAGCACCCTCCTATACTCCTCATAGAACCCACACATTGAAACGAGCATTGTCTTCAATAAGCAACTCAGATCCAAGCGATGAGATCACAATTCAAAGTATATCAAAAACCAACAAAGTGATACATAACGAGGATGATAGTAATGACGATATTAAAATCTTGAGTACAACTGAGGCATCAAAACAGACATTGGCAAACGGAATAGCAAGCAAGCAAGACTCTTTTGTAGAATTGCATTCATCTTCTTCAGCTCCCACTATTAGCCCAAATAATAAGTATATTATACCCACTATCAAACGCCATAGAATATCTACAGATATACCCATCAATAGAAATGTCACATCATCAACTACTAAACCACTTTCAAAACTGCCAATCAACCCAAGTGAGCCTATTCTTGGTAGACCATCAGTAAACCAGCAGCCATTACCTGTATCTCAGTCCACATCAATACCAATAACTAGACCAACTTCTGCTGACTCCACCCGATTCAGTGGCAATATTCTTAGATGCTATGAAGTAATGTATCGCAAGCCCTCTACAAAGAAACACAAAACTTGGGACTACGACGGGCAGGTGAAGCAGTTTAGTAATGGCACTTTAATTTTGGAAAACACCAAAGGAAAACAAGTTGGCCAGTCTGCCTCGACATCAAACCCTCTAATTCTTGAAAGCATTATAAAAATCGGATCATATGAAGTTGAAATATCATTAGAAATTAGTGCCCAATCTTTGAGCAAAGAGACTGCTCCATCAAAGCCCATCAAGACTCAGACACCGGTGAGCACTTTTAGACCACCTGCCTTTGTCAACAAACCTACAAATTCTTCCCATGTATCTGGAATATCATCTAATTTTGAAGAGTCTCTCTCAAAACCTGTATCCTCTTCATTTGATAACAAGAGATCTGGCTTTATATCAAGATCAAATCTAATAACAATGCCAGTACACGATCCTCTTAACCCTAATAGTATCACTCTTCCACGATACCCCACAAAGTTGCTAAAGATCGATCAAACCCCTTTGGATGTCGTCATTGATCCATACATTGGCAAACATCTTCGTCCTCATCAAATTGAAGGCGTCAAGTTCATGTATGAGTGTGTTATGGGATACAGAGACTATGAAGGAAATGGTGCTTTGCTTGCGGATGAAATGGGATTGGGAAAAACGTTAATGACAATAACGTTGATATGGACTTTGCTCAAACAGACTCCCATTTACAACACTGAGCCTCTCATTAAACGTGCTCTTATTATTTGTCCAGTGTCTTTGATTTCAAATTGGAGAAAAGAGTTTCGAAAGTGGCTAGGTCATCGTATTGATGTTTTTGTTGCTGATGGCAAGACAGACATTAGGCAATTTTCTTACAGTAGAATTTTCAAGGTTATCATTTGTGGTTACGAGCGTTTTCGAAACATTTCCAAAGAAATGAACTCTGCTGCCATTGATCTGATTGTTATGGATGAAGGACATCGACTCAAGTCTTCCAACAACAAGTCTTCCCAAGCTATTTTGAATTTTGACACGAAACGCAGAATCATTCTAACTGGTACCCCTATCCAGAATGATTTGGGTGAGTTTTTTTCCATGGTCGATATTATCAATCCAGGTATATTGGGCACTTACCAGCAGTTCAAAAAGGATTTTGAGAACCCAATAGTCAAGTCCCGACAGCCTGAAGCTTCTTCTAAGGATGTAGAAAAGGGAACAGCCATGTCTGAAGAATTGTCTCGAATTACCCGCATGTTTACACTTCGAAGAACTGCAGATACCCTTGATAAGTATCTACCTCCCAAGACAAATTCTGTTATTTTCTGTAAACCGACTTCTGAGCAGGCTAGATTGTACAAAGAGATTCTTCAATCAAGTGCAATTAAAAAGTGTGTGGGCTCTGATAGCCCCATGGAGCATTTGCGTGCTATTACACTATTAAAAAAATTGTGCAATTCCCCTGCTTTGTTGCGGGATCAGGACTTTGATGTTTTCAAGTTAAATTTTCCCTCATCTTTACCTTTTGCCAGCGGAAAACTCCGCTTTTTAATGTTATTTCTTAGCATGCTTCGGAAATACACTAAAGAAAAGGTTGTAGTTGTTTCTGGCTTTACAAAAACACTGGACATTATCCAGAATGCTCTTGGTGATGTTTCAATGTCATGTTTGCGATTGGATGGTGAGACGCCTACTAATCAACGCCAAGGCCTTGTTGATAAGTTCAACAAGTCAAGCCAGAGTGATTCTTTTGTTTTTTTGCTTTCTGCAAAGTCTGGTGGTACTGGTCTTAACTTGATTGGTGCGTCAAGGTTGTTTTTGTATGATACAGATTGGAATCCTTCGGTGGATCTCCAAGCAATGGCTCGTGTTCATCGAGATGGCCAGAAATACCCAGTATTTATTTATCGATTGCTGTTAACTGGTGCCATGGATGAGAAGATATACCAAAGACAGATTACCAAACAAGGATTAGCTGACAGTTTCATGGATGGTTCTAACGATGAAGACAAAAAGGGTAAAGGAAAGGGAAAATTTACAGGTACACTGAAGTCGAAATCATCTGGTCGAGGAACAAATTGCTTTTCTTTATCCGAGCTTCAAGATTTGTTCAAATTTCGAGAAAGTACCAAATGTCACACTCATGATCTTCTTGGATGTACATGTTGTAAAACTTCTACAGACGATACTGATAGTGCAACTTTAGTCGGTCCGAAAGAGCCTTCAGGCTTGACATATGATCAAATTATCAAAAACAAAAGCCAGACTCAGCGCCCCAATCAAGATGATAGTAAGCCATTGCTAGTTGTTGATGATGAAGACGAAGACGAAGATGAAGATGACGAAGATATATTTGTTAAAAAGACTAGAAAGTCCAACGCATCAATGGTTGAAATTTCGGATGACGAGATGGAGCCTGAGAATGAAGTTGAAGTTACTGAAAAGAGCCGATTTGGAGGCTTTACTACAGCAAAAGACGTCGCTGAAGGCACCGCTCCCATTCCGAAATATTTGCGTGAAAAGGCCAATGATGAGATGAAGGGCTTATACCAGTACAAACACCTTGATCCCGCCCAACTTGTTTTGGATCACAAATTGTTGTCTCCGCCTACTCTGAGTAGATCTGGGACACCGGGTGATGATGGTGACAATCCAGTCTTGATTGATATTGAAGAAGACGAAGAAACAATTGAAAAGCAAGTGTTGCTTGATGATGATATTCTTTTGAGAACCATTCAGCATAAAAAGTCTCCAGTCACCTTTATTTTTACAAAGAATACTTTGGATAAAAAGAAGTGATCACAGGTTTATTTATTTTAATTTTTTGCATATTTTTACGTTTAATTCTTTGTTTTAATGTATATTTATTGATATTTATAATACTATTTATTTGTATTCTTGTTAATTATTCGTTGATTAGATCGTGGACATGTTGATGTTCACGTGATTTAATATTTCCTAAGTAAACCCAAAACAATGCCTGTTGATAAGGTTTTTTTTTATTTATCAAAAGTCATACACCGTTCAACTTTTCTGGCATTAATATTTGCTTTTATTTTTGATATTTTAATTCCGTGATTGGCAAACTGCGACATATTTTATCAAAGAAACCTGCCTTGCGACGCGAATAAAGGTTACTACTTACGACACGACCGACCACAATGTCAAAGCGAAATTACACGGATTTGAGAGGAGGAGTCAGTGGGTTTTTAAAGAAAATCCGGGCCAAAGCGAAACAGACTACTGACTTGGAGTCTCAAAATGAGGTAAAAGAAAAGGTGGCCGGAGAAGAGGGTAGTAAGATCGACGCTGTTTCGGGCTCGGAACAGTCTCGAAAACGTGGTCAGAGTAAGAATGATGACAAAGATGATCAAGAAGAAGAAGAAGATGATGATGATGATGAAAGTGAAGAAAGTGAATCAGCTCCATCTACAAAACGACAGAAACTGAGCAATGAAAACAATTCTAGTCATAATGGTGATACATCCAGCTACAACAAACATCAAATCAGCGAGTACAGCAAGACTAGAGAAAACTATCATCAAGATACCCGACCACCGGACGATTTACCCCGAAACTTGCGACACTTTTGGTACGGCAGATACAATCTATTTAGCAGATTTGATGAAGGGATCATTTTGAGTCCGACAATGTGGTACAGCGTCACTCCCGAAAACGTTGCCCGAGTTATATCTGACCAAATCTCCTTACGGTACCCCAAAGCGCGAGCGGTCGTTGATGCGTTTGGTGGTGCCGGAGGAAATACCATCCAGTTTGCTCATGATTTTGAAAAGGTGGTTTATCTAGACATTGAAAAGGAGAATGTTGAAATGGCGAAAAACAATTGCAGGATTTATGAAGTATTGGATGAGAAGACTACTAATGAGGAGCCTCTTTCGGAAAAAGACAGGTATTTACAGCGAAGGTATGGAAAGAGTGCAAATAAAATAAAGGAAAAAGGAGACAATGATACCACAGAGTCAGATCAAGTTGTTATTGATAAGCTCAATGCAAAAGAATACAAAAATAATCGCAATATTGAGTTTTACTTGGGGGATTTTTTCAAGTTTAAATATCCGCCTTTATTAGACTCTGATACAAAAGAAGAAGGCAAGCCACGGGTTACTCGAGATGACGTGGTTTTTCTGAGCCCACCATGGGGAGGCATATCATACTCCAAGGACGAGGTATGGTCTCTGGCCAAGTGCGAGCCATATTCTATTCAAGCTACGGTGCAAAGGGCCCGTGAACTGTTTAGTGAAAATATTGTGCTGTACCTTCCCAGAAACTCTGATCTTGACGAAATTGTGAATGACAAGGTCATTTTCCCAGACCTGGAGGATAGCACCGTGAAGAAGAGCCTTGTGCCGGGGTTCTACTTGAACCATGACGGCAGATGTAAAGCGCTTTTGTTATTTCTGGGCCCGGGGCTGAAACCTTTAAAATATGACATCTACAAATAGGATAAAAGAGTTGTTAATACCCATTAAGATTAAGACTGTGTACATATATATACGTTAATGATTAATACTTTTTTTAAAAAAAAACTCACTGGCTTTTTCTTTTTCTCTAAGAAAAATAGTTTTGAATCAGCCTTCTTGTGCACCACCAATCTGGCGTTAACCCTTCACTGAAACAGTCGGCCAGATTGCAACAACCATTGAAAACATCTTGATTGGAAATCTAGACGGTTTAAAGATTGTGACAGCGTCTGGTCAGCAGAGTAAGTACCAGTGCATGTCATTACAAACCAGCTGCTACTACTATTCAACTCTATTATCCCAAAACTAACAACATGAAATACCTTTTTTTTTGTTTTTTGCTTCTTTTTTAACATGGCCAAACTACATTGAAATCTATTGGTAATGTAAAATAAAGTAATTGTGTACGCCATTCTTAGACAATGGAGTTATTTAACGACGGCTAATAAAGAAAAGATACTCATTTAATCATTAAAGGATTAGATTTCAGTTTAAAAACTTAGAATACATGTTTTAGTATACAAAACAAAAGAGCGAAAACATTTCAATCAAGCTTTTGAGTAAAAATAAAAATCAAGCAAATAAAGGCATCATTAAAAATAAGTTACAAACTAGTTGTGACAGTCATAGAAATTCAACAACCGTTTAGATAGAGAGCTTAGACTTAAGTAGGGATGCAATCTCAGAAACAGCATCAGTAATCTTCTCCTCATTCTCACCGGAACCTTGGATAGTAGGGCCCTTACCACCGCTTCTGCCACCAACAAACTTAGTAGCGACAGAACCTAAGTCTTGAGCAGAAACACCCTTCTCAAGAGCAGGCTTACCGATGTAGCAGCCGTGAGCAACCTTGCCCTTCTCACCAGCAAAAAGGTAGACAGACTTTTCAGGCTCTTTGCTTTTCACGTAATTGATAGCCTCGTTAAGAGCTTTGGAGTTGGCAGAAATCTCAGGGACAACAGCAACATAGTAAGTAGCATCCTTGTTGTTCTCAAAGTACTCAGTAACAGCAGTTAAAGCCTTCTTACCCTCAGCCTTCTGGCGAGCCTTTGACTCATCAGAAATCTTCTTCTGAATCTTAGCAAACTTATCGTTGAGCTTAGCCTTAGCAAGGACAGCGACATTAAGAACCTTAAGATCAACACCAATGGTCTTGGCACGGTTCTCCTTCTCAATACCAGATGGAAGAGAGTCCAAAGCGTCAAGCTTTTCGTCAAAAGACTTGGCAAGCTTTTGAACATCATAAGCAGCAGTACCGGTGACGGCGACAATACGGCGAATTCCCTTAGCAATACCGCTTTCTTCAGTAATAACAAGCTCCTTGATATCACCAGTCTTGGCAACGTGGGTACCACCACAGAATTCAATAGAAACCTTCTCCCATTCTGAGCTCTTGGGGTTAGCCAAAAGATCCTCGACAGGAACACCGACAGAAACAACACGGACAGGATCAGGGTAAGTTTCACCGAAAACAGCACGAAGGCCAGCAATTTCTTTGGCTTCAGCAAGAGCAACATCCTTGGCGTAAACAGGAACACTCTTGATAATGTACTGATTGCTAATATCTTCAACTTTTTCGACCTCTTTCAATGAAAGAGCAGCCTTGTGAGAGAAATCAAAACGAAGCTTCTCAGGGTTGACGAGGGAACCCTTTTGGTCAACTGAATCACCAAGGACTTCTCTAAGAGCAAAGTTGAGAATATGAGTACCAGTGTGATTGTTACGAATAGGCCATCTTCTGAGTTCATCAAAGCCAGCAACAACTTCATCACCAACAGAAAGAGAACCGTACTTGATGTAACCAGTGTGTAAGACATAGCCAGCATAAGTTTGAACATTCTCAACTTCAAACTCGGTCTTGCCATCAATGACAATCTTACCAGTGTCGTATTCTTGACCACCTTGTTCAGCATAAAAGTTACTCTTGTCGAGAAGAACACCAATCTGGGTTTCTTCAGGGATGTCTTTAGTATTGTCAACAAAGTTTCCGTCGACATAGATAGCAGTCACCTTAGAGTTGACGTCACCAGGCAAGTACTTGTAGTGGTCGTCAGTGCGAGGAACAGCGTCATTTCCCTCAAGAGTAGCGAGACTGTGGACATCAAGCTTGAGAAGATCCTTACCGGTAGAGCGCTTGCCACCCTTAGATGCTTCCTTAGAGGCAAGGCGGGCAGTTTCAAACTCTTGCTCGTCAATTTCCAAACCAGCTTCCTCAGCCATCAATCGGGTAAGATCAACAGGGAATCCATAGGTATCGTAGAGTCTCCAAACATCCTTACCGTTGAGCTTGGTTTGACCGTTCTTCTTAGCGTGCTCTGCATATTGTTCAAAAAGCTTCTCACCGCGGTCAAGGGTTCGGGAGAAAGACTGTTCTTCTTCGTTAAGGATTTCAAAAATAGTATCGGTATCCTTGGAAAGTTCGGGGAACATATCTTTAACTTGCTCAATCAAAGTTGGAGAAAGACGAGAGAAAAAGTTTCCAATAGGAACATCAAAATACTTTCTAACATAACGAGCACCTCTTCTCAAGATACGACGTAAAACGTAACCACGTCCTTCGTTGTTAGGGTATCCACCATCAGCAATGGCAAAAGTGAGAGTTCTAACGTGGTCGGCAACAACTCTGTAAGCAGTATCAATACCGTCAGTATCATCTTTACCAAACTTTCCTTCGTAAGGTCTGGCACCAGTGAGCTCACGGATCTTCTCAAAAATGGGGGTAAAAACATCGGTATCGTAGTTGGAAGATCTGTCTTGAAGAATAGAAACAAGACGCTCGAAACCCATACCAGTGTCAATGTGCTTGGCAGGAAGAACGCGAAGCTCACCGCTGGCTTCACGGTTGAATTGAATGAAAACAATATTCCAAATTTCAAGAACATTAGGATCATCCATGTTAACGAGATGAGAAGCATTTCGTCCGCCAATTCTGTCATAGTGAATCTCACTGCAAGGACCGCATGGGCCCTGATCACCCATCTCCCAGAAGTTATCCTTTGCAGAACCGGGAAGAATGTGATCCTCAGGAACGCCAATTTCAAGCCAAATTTTCTTGGCTTCAAGATCAGGCTCCAACCCTTGCTTCTCATCACCACCAAAGTAAGTAACATATAAGCGGTTAGGGTCAAGTCCATAGACCTTGGTCAACAGTTGCCAGCCCCAAGTAATGGCTTCCTGTTTGAAATAGTCGCCGAATGACCAGTTACCCAGCATCTCGAAGAAGGTGTGGTGATAACTGTCTCTACCGACGTCTTCCAAGTCTAAATGAGAAATAATAGAGGGAAATGGTTAATCAATAGATCGCTAAATGAGTTGCAAACCTAGTTTCAGTCTACATGTGGATCAAAGAAATCCAAAATCACGCTGATCTAGTTTAGAGATACATACCATTGTGCTTGCCACCAGCACGGATACACTTTTGTGAGTTAGCAGCTCTGGAGAGTTTTGAGAGAGGAGAAGAGGGCTCTACAGTGCCCAAGAATATTGGCTTATACTGGTTCATACCAGCATTGGCGAAGAGAAGGGTAGGGTCATCATAAGGAATGACGGAAGAGGAGGGCACGAATGTGTGTTCGTGAGACTTGAAGTACTCAAGGAAAGTGGTTCTGACCTTGGTAGCAGGCCAGTTTTCAAGAGTAAGATTTGAGGCAGTCATTGAAGCAGTGGGGTGGAAAAACCGGCGAGTTGTGAAAACGGGGTTAGATATTAGGTGACTTGTCAAGTACAGGGTAGAATTAAAAATAGGCGAAAAAAAGGTGGGAGAGTGTGGCCTAAGAAAAAGCATATAAATAAGAAGGAGAATGCGAGGGTAGGAGAAAAAGCTAGACTAATAAAATAAAAAGAGGAGGATTGAAGGGGATATTTATATAGTATTTCTATAAAGAGATAAGAAATCTATATCAGTGAGGGATTGACTAATTAACGATATCAAACTCGCGTGGCATTTACACCAGAATCAAAGAGTCAAGGGAAGGTTCTGATAAAAAAATTTTAGGAATTGCTCACTACACAGAGGCATCTAGACTTGTTACACTTTATCATACAGGACCTGTAATAGCCACACAACAAATCAAAAAAGAGTCATAAAACAAAACCCCATCTTCTCAGCGCTATCAAAAGAACGCATTGTATATGGATCGTAAAACGTCGAATCCATCACTGTTACTGCTGAGTTCCGAGTCTCGGGTGTTTATTTGACTAGATAAAAGAGATTTGACAGCGTTTCATCGTGCAACCCTCGTTACATCTGTTTCACTCCTATATGCTAAAAGCAGATTGGCTTACGACAGGGTGAGTTCACTGTAACCAGCCCTTGAAATTTTTTGAGTGTCAAAATATATGTATATATATGGTCTAAAAATTCCTATTTTTTATATTTATGAATAGTTATTTTATGTATATAGATCAGCAAACCTGATTTATCTTAATTTCGTCATGAATTAAAGTTATGGATGATATTGTATGAAAAAAGGAAATGTAAAAGGATGGGGATAATAAAATTACTGGGGATAAATACACACACACAGACTATTCAATCGCTTAAGCAGCAAGCTTCTCAGCCTTAGAAACAGCCTCTTCGATGCCACCAACCATGTAGAAAGCAGCTTCGGGAAGGTGGTCGTACTTGCCCTCAAGAATCTCCTTGAAAGACTTGACAGTGTCCTTCAAAGGAACGAGACGGCCCTCAAGACCAGTGAAAACCTCGGCGACAGCGAAAGGCTGGGAAAGGAATCTCTGGATCTTACGAGCACGCTCGACAGTAAGCTTATCAGTCTCAGAAAGTTCATCCATACCAAGAATGGCAATGATATCCTGAAGAGACTTGTAAGCCTGGAGAGTCTGTTGGACGTTGGTGGCAACGTCGTAGTGCTCCTGACCAACAACGGTAGCGTCCAAAAGACGGGACTTGGAATCAAGAGGGTCGACAGCGGGGTAGATACCCAACTCAGAAATAGAACGAGACAAGACAGTGGTGGCGTCCAAGTGAGCGAAAGTGGTGGCAGGGGCAGGATCGGTCAAATCATCGGCAGGGACGTAAACGGCCTGGACAGAGGTGACGGAACCCTTTCGGGTGGTGGTAATACGTTCCTGAAGGGCACCCATATCAGTGGCAAGAGTGGGCTGGTAACCGACAGCAGAAGGAATACGACCCAAAAGGGCAGAAACCTCAGAACCGGCCTGAGTGAAACGGAAAATGTTGTCAACGAAAAGCAAGACATCCTGACCTTCCTCATCACGGAAGTACTCGGCAATAGTAAGACCGGTAAGGGCGACACGGGCACGGGCACCTGGGGGCTCGTTCATCTGACCGAAGACGAGAGCGACCTTAGAGTCACCATCGAGGTTGATGACACCGGTCTCAATCATTTCACGGTAAAGATCGTTACCCTCACGAGTTCGCTCACCGACACCAGTGAAGACGGAGAAACCACCATGAGCCTTGGCAATGTTGTTAATGAGTTCCTGAATGAAAACGGTCTTACCGACACCAGCACCACCGAAAAGACCAATCTTACCACCACGAGCGTAAGGAGCAAGAAGATCGACGACCTTGATACCAGTCTCAAGAACTTCAGCAGAAGTAGACTGTTCAGCGAAGGTAGGGGGTTCAGCGTGAATGGGGGCGAACTTGGTAGCCTTGATAGGTCCACGCTCGTCAATGGGCTCACCAATAACATTGATGATACGACCAAGAGTACCACGGCCAACAGGGATGGTAATGGGAGCACCAGTGTCCTTGACCTCCTGGCCACGAACAAGACCCTCAGTACCGTCCATGGCAATGGTTCTGACAGTGTTCTCACCAAGATGCTGAGCAACTTCGAGGACGAGCTTCTCACCATTGTCTCTGGTGACAGTAAGAGCGTTCAAAATAGCAGGAAGGTTATCTTGGTTGAACTGGACATCGACGACGGCACCGACAACGGATCTAAAATCATGTTAGTAAAAGATATTTATAATAATAATATGAAAATTTATGAAAATTGTCTTGACGCAGTGAAGAATGAGAGCATATATTAGCCTCTGATTGGCTAGTTGTGCTAATAGGGAAAATAAGATGCGGAAACAGATGAGATAATTTTATCAGCGTAGCTATTGAATTCAAATCGATAAACGGCATCTAAAACAACAAATGCTAAAGAGCCACAAGTATTACGATTGAACTGTACTGTTGGGAGTAGGGTTGTTATGCCTGCTGAGGTGTTGGTAGAAGTGAAAAAATAGTTGGTGGTAAGAAATTGGCCAATCAGAACCGAGTATCTAGCTTTTCAGCTCCTTAAGGCCCCAGAATAGTGAAAAGGGTCCGGCAACTTCAAATTTTGGTGAAAATAACATAGAAAATCAATATTCGTAGTTCATCTGCTTCATTGGCGTGGGAATTCATTTAGGAGTAACCGTTTGTTTCAATTCCAAAGTTTGAGTACCTTGAAATTTTTAACGCAAAAACACTATTACTGCTCATTCTCACTAAACAACAAAAGACTGATTTCATACAAGCTCAATAAACATGAGCCATTGGCGTAAACAAAGATTGATTGATTCCTTACCTGATAGAACCGGCAGCGGCAGCCTCGGTGGCCATGGATCTGCGACCGAAAACACGGGCGTTAGATTGGGCGACACGGAAAGCCGAGCGCGACATGCTAGGGATAAGACGAGGAGCAACCATTGTTAAAGCTCTAGGATGACGAAAAGAAGGGACGGGGAGTAATCACACTTTCGAGCGATGGAGAAAGAAGAGGGAAAGGGAAAGGGAAGAGAAGAAGAAAGGAGGAAGAAAAAGAGTGGAAGGAAAAAAAAGGCGGAAGACCAAGGAAATTTTAGTAAGGTGGTTGGTGCTCCTACAGCCATTTGCGCAACAGCTCTCCTCCAACAGCTGTCGTTGGGCCTCGCAGAGCCTGGCTAGCTGGTTGGCTGGTTTTACCTGCTCAACCCACCCGTGTGCATTGCCTGTTACGGGTTTTCGTGGGGCTGGGTTTAGGTAAATTCACCTGATAGGCTTGGATGGGCTGGGGAATTCTGCGCTTTCATTGGGCGAGACTTTTGTTGCTCAGACAACTTTCACCAAGCTCTTCTCACTAGGATCGGCCAATTGGCCAATCATCGGCAATTCCTAACCCTGTGCAGTACTCAGCGAGTATTCATCGAGCATTTTTTCAGGTAACTCACCAAAATGCTATGAAAAGTACACGAGTTTTTATGCTACTTGTTTTGCATGTGCATACATGGCTGTTGAAAGTACCGGGCAGTTTTCTTGTATAGCACAGAAACCGATTCAAATTTCACAAACGAACATATGTTGGATTGAAAGACATCAGGACGACCAAGCTTTTACTTTGAAGTTATAGTCTAATTACATAAAGTAAAAGACCTGCTCATTAGGTATTGATTGATCAATAACCTTGGGTAGAACGTCGGCTTGTTACCAAATCTTGCCTTACCCGCAATCTTACTTGCCACACAAGAGCTAACCGACAGATATAATGACCAAAAAGTATGTGTCGAACAGTTGAGCTTCACAGAACTCACAAACTTTACAAACTCTGCAAGCTAAAACTTGTCACTACCGACTTGGTTCCAATTGTCTGCCGATGTAATTGATGCTACGGTCCTTCTCCAGGTTTTGCGTATTGCTCCCATAGATGCGATATGAGCGGCTGAACACAAAAATATCGCACGTGTTATTCTGAGCACAGAAATCTAAAATCACATGATAGTCACACGACAAACACAACGTTGGCCCAATTTCCTCATCTGAATATTGAAACAAAGTTTAGCGCGTCAATTTTCATTCCGCCGTGTCTTTATCTATCGCGCGTGGCAACTGTTTTGTTTTTACCTTCTAAGACTTACCTTCTAAGACTTACCTTTTCGCAAGCTTCACGTTTATACCAAAATGGTGCAGGACTCACAACCATTTGTTTCGCTTCCTGAGGCCCTTCGTTCCCAGGTTCAGGCTGCAACCCAAAAATACCCAGAAACACTCGATGTGTTTCTTTCGCTATGCAACCATTTTGAAGGCACCAGCAATGGCTCTGGATCAACCAAGAAAAGAAAACTTGACAATGAAGGTTCTACAGCTGTCGCAATTGATATTTTAACTCTTGATGAAGATGCTGCCCTCAAAATCGCAGGCGTCTCTGTTCAAACGCCAGTTCGCAAGAAACTCGATCTCATTTTGCACAAGGACGTTTTGATCTTACGAAAACCTGGAACAACATCAGCAAGTTCGCCTCCAGAATATGTTATTAATACCAAGGACATTGATAACGCGTATCTGCTTCCAATTCCTGAGAAGGCCAAACCTCAATGGGCTTTGATCATTAATCCTCTTAAAAATCCAGCAACAAATCAAAACAAGTTTGAAATCACCATGGTCACAATCACAGAAGACAACTTAAAGCTAGTAGTCAAGCCAAATACTGGTGAGCTTTACAATGGCAATATTCAAGAGATTCTGATTCTCTACTTCCAACGGCAAAGTATTTCCATCACGAGCGAAGCAACTATGCCACCAAATCATTCTCTTATCTGTGTAAGCTCACACCGAGGGTCTAAGGATGGCCACTTATACTTTCTTCCCGACTGCATATTTTTTGGATTCAAAAAGCCTTTATTACTTTTCAGATTACCTAAGGTTCTATCAGTTTCATATTCCTCGATCACTAAATCAACGTTCAATATGACTATTAAGTACATGGAGAACCTGGAAAACGAGGCATCGGGTGCTACCAATGGGGGTGACGCAAAGTCTTACCAAGTAGAGTTTTCAATGATCGACCAAGATAATTTCGACACAATCAATCGTTATGTGGAAAGCCATCGTTTGAATGATGAGAGTTTGGCAGAGGAAAGACGAGCCAAGGTTGATGCTAAAGCCGTTTTCCCTGATGAGTTGATCAAAGCATCACGAGAATCTCGTACTCAGGATGACGATGAATTGCCAGCTTCTAAGCCCAGTAATGGTACCAAAGAGCCCGCATCATCAAAGAAGAAGAGTGAAGTCAATTTTAGCACTCAGGATTTCGACTCTGATGATGATGAAGAGGACGTTGACTTTGAGGAAGAAGAGGAGGATGATGATGACGATGAAGAGGAAGACTAATCCAGCTGATCATTATCAGTAATGCCTTTTAATGAATTACGTATTATTTAGAAGTTTCCATTTTGTTAGTATAATGGAGCCAGATTAATGAATATTCAATTTTTTACGGTCACTCAATAAAGAATAAAAACAAAATAAATCAATTGAATGAAAGTATGTAGACCGGGTATGAAACCAAATAATCTTAGAGCATAGAAAGAATTCGGCGATTAAACGGCCTCCCCACAAGGGAGCTTATATCCAGCTATCAATTTATACTCCTATAACAGAGATCATTAGTTTCACCACAGTAGGAGTTCACAATCTCGTAAACAAGAAAGTTCTGTAGAATGAATCCAATACCAAGTCACAAGACGCCAGAAACCATGACACAAAACGTAGCATAGTAACCAGAATCAAGAACCCGAATAGTAAAGTATGTACACTAAAACAGTATACCACCTTACTAGATCTCAAGAAGTAAAACCGATGCAGCTGTTTGTTGAAGAAGAAAAGAAAAAAAAAAAAAAAAGAAGAAGAAGAAGAAGAAGAAGAAGAGCATTAGCATTGCAGAAGAAAATTTGTTTATGTAGTAGACAAAAATACACGGTTTGTCATCATTGGGAATAAACTACTAATCACCACGTAATAATATTAGTCACCAGCGACAAGGGGATAATCCGGAGTTTGGTGGCAGCTATAGTGCGCAATTTGGTGGGGTGGTGTTCAGGAATTCACGGCTGGCATATAGTAATAGTACCAATCTGATTGGCCAGGCCGACCCCAAACCTTCGAATCTTCAGCTATTCTACCGAAATCACCACCAAAAAATCCTCAGTTCTCGTGGAGGCCGCTATTTTTTTCTTCTCTTTTTCTTTTTCTTTTTCTTCTTTTCATCGCTCCATCCGTCATATCCACATCTACAACAATGCTTGCCTCCCGTATTGCTCCTTCTCTTCTTAGAGGTATGTTACCTTTTTTTACAGGTTCCTGTTTACAGCTATCCGATTTGTTTTGGGATTTCACCTCTCGCTAGCCTTTTTGAGGGATTGACTGTTTGCAGTAAAGAGATGCTCAATCTTATATAATCAGCAGCAGCCACTACTAAAGCTATCATTTGTGAAGCACTGTGTGTCGGGATATTAAACTCGGTGAATTTTTTCTAACTAGTATTCCATGTAGCTTCTGCTCGCCCTCTCGCTGCTGGCATGCGACCTGCTGCCTTTGGCCTCTTCGGCGCTTCCAGGTATGTCAGTTTTTGACTTTTAAGACGAGTAATTATTGATTCGTTCATATTTGCTAACCTCTTTACTGCTACTCGCGCGTCTTTGCTACGATCCGAATTTCTTGTCACGTTGGCCTTGGCGAACGAATTGACATGAATACCTTGGTTGAAGAAGACGTTTTTTTACTTGACTTTTTTTTTTTTTTAATAGACCCCTCACCACATACAAGGCTTCTCCTGATGTCGAACAAGAAATCATCAAGAAGCAGCGTCTTAACAGACCTATCTCTCCTCACTTGGAAATCTACGAGTTCGGCATGACTATGACCTTATCTTCTTTACACCGTATCACCGGTGTTGCCCTCGGTTTCGCTTTCTACGGTTACACTTTGAGTTATGCTATTCTTCCTGTTTTTGGCTATGCTGTTGACGCTGCCACTCTTGCCACTACCTTCGGTGCTCTTCCTCTTGTTGCTAAGCTTGGCCTTAAGGCTGTTGCTGGATTCCCCTTTGCTTTCCACTTCTGGAACGGTTTCCGTCACCTTCTCTGGGACACTGCCAACTTTGTCAGCAAGAAGGGTGTCAACAAGACTGGTTACCCCGTGCTTGCTCTTACTGCTATCAGCACTCTTGCTTTGATCTTCATTTAAATGGCTTGATTGAGGTTTGCAACGGCAGAGAAAACACGAAAAAGAACCAAAAACAGCAAATAATGATGAAGAAGATAAACTTGCATTTCATTCTATTTAATAACTATTCGCATTTGTGATGACGTCCTATTATGGAAGGATGGATAATTCCCTACTAAATATTCTTGTACGAAAATGATAAATTAACTATTTTCTTAAACTAATTGGTTACCTCGGGGTATGCTAGCGACATCCCTATTTGACTGCTTGACAAGTAGTTTAAATGAGTACAAAGCCCCGAGACGGTTGGCTTGTAGAGGCTGCTAGCTGAGTGACCAGACACATTATATTTCCGATAGTTTAGCCAATTCTGCTGATTTGAATTTGAATTTGAATTTGAATTTGAATCCCAAAACTAGAATGCTTATTATTCCCCAGCTACATTTTCCTTCTGGAGAAGCGCTTCGACATCTACACGTGACGTGGGAATTAGGAACCATTTCACGAGCCCGCTCGAGCAAAGCATATACACTTTACACTCTAGATTTAACCTCTGAGGGATGAGCTAGTAGCAACTAGTAACAACTAGTAGATTAAAGGATAGTCTCACAAGACCGAGCCTTATTTGTTCAGGATCATGATGTCCATCATGGTACTGATTTCACACAATTTATACCGCAAATTCAAACAAATGAGATTTGAGCCGTTTAAAAGTTAAAACAGGTAGTATATTCTGAATACAAAAATTTGCGCTACGTAATCGGCAAGCCTATATCTCAAAGCTCTGGTGACAGTCATATGACGGAAACTTTGATTGGAAGACTCGGCTCCAAAACAAAAACCAGTAGAGTATAAGGCCACCCAAGGCAAGTAAGTAAGAGTAAGCCCTGTGTTGTCCAAACGTCTATGGCCGTTTTCCAAGCAAAGGGCTGAGGATAATGTGATGCGACAAGAAAATACACAGAAAATACAAACAAAGGACAGAAAAAAGGGCATGTTTGTAACTCTCAGAAACATAGGGGAGCCGGTGGGTTGTTTACATGTCAGAGCAATGATATTATGTTGGGCGCTAGATTGTGTATTTTTAAACCTCCAAATGAGAGACTCCAATCCTGCCACAATCACACAAGCAGACTCTGAGGTTGTAACATAAAAGACGCTATCAATTGAGGAAGAACGGTGTTTTACAAACCAAACTCTCACGTAGTGTATAGCCTTTAGGGGAAAGAGAAGGCTGGGGCAAAAACACACACCTCTCCGGCACCAGAAGTTTTGACAACAATGCTGACATCACTATGTAAAACTTTTAAAACTCTATATTCAGGAGTACTCTGACCAGACAAACACAGTTTTTTTTATATGATCCTGACTGATCCATTATTAGTTCAGCGTTGCTTTAATCAGTTCACAGCCGATACTACGAGGGGAGCTGTGACTATTCCACCCAATTGTCTTTCTTCGTGAACAAATTTGCAACCTTGTGGATACCAACATTCTCCCAAAACACCAACACAAGTGGAAACATTTCTCCAAAGTAAACTAAAATATTACCAAAGCCTGTATATATATATATCGGTCGAAGTTGCAGTTCGCGCGTTTAGGCAAGGTGCTGTTATTTTCGCTCCGCCCTCTGGCTTCTTCTTGCTTTCCTAACTATCCCCAACTAGGTCTCGTATTATCCACCCTTGCACTCCCTTTTTCTTACGCCACACATCGCCTTTCACTCGCTATTTGCTTCCTGAGCTTTCGCAATCATGTCTGCGGTAGACGTGCCGCAATCTAAGCACCCGGCACCCCAACAGCTGACATCGGCTAAGCGTTCCGTATCTCCTCAAAATGGTAGCACTGAATCAGACGCTCGCGCTCCTTCACAAAGCCTTAATTCTTCTAGCATAGCAACCAACTCAAGCGCTACCACCTCACCAGGTAATACCCAACAACCCCAAAAGTGTACAAGTCCCATTTCTATTTCTGTTCCATCTGCATCACACCATCCTCCATCTCAATCAAATTCCATGACATCCTCGTCACCAGCCACCCCGTCGTCAGTCTCAGCATCCACACCAACGAGTCTCAAGCAACTTGGGCCGAACAAGTCAAAGAAGAAACAGTACGAGGACTTCAAGGCTCACTATATCCACGCTCAGCGCAATGAGCAGAAAGCCCTCGTCTCTTCTTCTATTATAACGGCAGCGGCGGCGGCAGCAGCAAGCGCGAAACGAACTACGGGCGCCAAAAAAGTACCACCAGCTCCAACAACTTCTCAGGGACAATCTCGTCACGCTAATACTATCGGGCATTCCTACGTTTATACTCGTCCAAATAATAGTACGCCGAATCTGGCACACTCTCAGTCAGTAACCTCAGGTCGCGACAAAGTGTTGAAGCGAATTCGTGAGACTCCTGCTGACCCTACAAGCAAGCCCACGAACCGACCGGCTAATAATAGCACTGCACCTGCCAAAGATCAGAACTCATCGAACACATCTTCCTCTTCTTCGTCTGGAGCTCAAAGTCTCACTTCTACATCAGCTACCTTGTCAACAAGTTCTGTAACCCCTTCACATTCTGCCACAAGCTCCTCGAGCTCGAAGACTCACGATCAACAACCAGTTCCTATCTCCAACTCTACTACTGGTAATAACTCGAGTGGAACTTCAGCAGCTTCAACCACTCAAAAAGCCAACTCAAAAAGTCCTGTTCTCGGACCAGGCTCCAGAAACAATCGGTCTACCTCAGTTCCAAAAACTACAGTGACAAGCCCATCGTCAGAGAAGCAATCGACCGGGTTCAACAATGTTTATATTATCACTACTGCAGCTTCTCCGTCTACAGTTAAGCCAGCTGCATCACGCCCCGTCAGGTCCCCATCACCATCTCCTCCTCTTCCTTTAGTACCCTCATCTGTTTCCTCTACCAACTCGCCAAGCTCTCTTGATGTCCCCGCATATCAGCACCAACGTCCACAACCGTCTTCAGCAGCTTCAGCTTCAGCAGCAGCAGCTTTTAAACGACGCCGGCTTTTGTCTCCAGCTCCTCCAACCGTATCGACGAGCCCAGCTACTTCACACTCATCTTCTCAGAATACTGAAGCTGCTGAATCTTATTCATCACCAGTAGATCGTACGAGTTCCATAAGTTCCGTCGCGACTTCTGCTACTGTTCCACATGACACCGCCATCCCATCTGCATATCATGCAAATACTAATACTTCAGGTTCAGCTTCTGGAAACTACGATGAAGAAGCATATTCCCATTTGCTGATACCACACCCTACTCTAAATATAAAAGATACTGCTTCTATAATTGCAGCAGCAAGGAGAAGCGTGGTTAATACTTTTAAAGAACTTACAGAGTTGGACAATATTCTCATTGGGCGAGATTCGCTTTCTCATACTGAAAAGAAAGGGGCATACAGTGCTGCTGCGAAAGCTCCTTCTAATGTTGCAAAACCAAGCAGCAGTGTAACGTCCCAATCGGAATCAAAGGAGGTCAAAGCTAATTCTGCAAAAGAAAGTAAAGATAAGGACGGAAAAACTGGGATTATTACGCTTGACCAATCTGTATCTAATAATGCAGACTTTGCCAAGAGTACATCAGCTGTGAAGGTAATTACTACAGAACCTGAAGACAATAATCCAAAAGTAAGCAACACATCTGATTCTGTAAATTCAACAGCTGTCCAAGCAGCTGCTATTGCTGCGAAGCATCAACAGGCCCAAAACAAAGCTAAAGCAGCAGCCTTGGAGAAGGAGAAGGCTTCAAGTCAGCAGCGAGCTCAAGGACATTTGGTAAATACCATTGATTCACCTGCACAACAGCCTCCAATTCCACAGTCTGTTATTACTCAGGGATCTGCTGCTCAGTCTATTAAGCGTCAACCTATTAAGCGCCAACCAGAAGCGCAGACTCCTCATGTATTTAAATCACCATATAGCCAGCAGCCTCCGACTCCTAATCCTCAACCCTTACCATCACTTTCTAGTTCTCGTGCTTCTGCAATCGACTATTTTTCTAGTCAGGTTCTTCCTTTAGCTGAACAACCATCTACTAATGCTAAAGCGTCTCCTTCAATTATCACGATTGAAACAAAGCGACCATCGAGTCAGAGTCCAGCTAAACTTCTTGGGGGTTATGACAACAGTTCTAGACCACACCCAACAATTGATACCTCTTCATCTGCTATTCATGATAGCCCTACTACCCCTACTACTCATCAGAGCTCAAAAATATACTCTCCCACACCCATTAAGGGTGGTTCTTTGAACCACATTCCTTTACTTCATCATAATCACGATAATTACATATCCCCAACATCTTCTCCAGATAGTGATTTGACGGATACTCATCGTTCCAATATTCCAACTAGATCTAAAACAATCGGTTCGCCTGATGCTTCTAGTTCCAAAAGAGTTGAAGCTATTCGCAAGTCCAAGTCACTTCGTCGCGATGTCTCACCAACAAAGCTGTCACCTGCTTTGCCTAAAGTTCTGAATTCTCCATCTCCAACAATTCCTGCACTTCCTCCTTCAGCTATAAACTATAACTCTTATGGAGTATACGGGAATAGTGATAGTGCCAGTCACCGTGGTAGTACCTCTAGCTTGGATCATCGTTCAACTTCCAATAGTCCTTCAGGAACAAAAAGACCCTCAGCAACTGCCCAAGATATAGCTCTTGCTGCTTCAAGTGCAGCTTTTCGTTCTACAACTTCTACGAATGGATCTACTAGTAGTCTGAACTCGATAGGATCGAATGATACCAAAGGATTTAAGAACCAGTTTACTGGATACCCAACTCTTCTACCACCTACACGACCACAAAGCAGTCTATCTAATAAATCCTTTTATAGTGCCATAAGTGGAATGAGTGCTGATAAAAATATCAATGATACTGATGACTTGGATAATGACTCTAAAGTGGTTCGAAGTATTTCTAGGTCTCCTGAGCCTAGAAATGCTACAAAAGGTTCTTCAAAATCTTTCAGTATTGAAAGAAAACCTACCAATAATCACAATGAGAGTGTTGGTCCAGTGGAAGGTTCACGTATGGCGGCCCGACCTAAGGCTACAAAAGCAAACGCTGAACCGGTTGTAACATCACAATCAATAACACCGGAGAATGCAACAAAAGCAACAGTCACGACATCAGCTGTTTCTACAGGTATTAAGTCTAACAGAACTACACCTTCTCCTATGTCATTTTCCAAGGTTACTCCGAATTCACAACAGAGTCAGGCCAAGCATGCACCTCAAACAAATTCCTCTATCGGTTCAGTTTTGTCCAAACCCAAAGCTCAGTCAGTCAAGACATCAACTAGTCAAGGATCCTCAACTACAATTTCCCCTCAACACCACACAATTCAGCATTCAAATACCTTTCCAATTCAACAGCACAATTCTCTTCATTTGAATAGCCCAGCTTTTGCATCATTTTCAAGAGTATCACCAAATTTGACAACATCCTCTTCATCATCTACCCCACAGAGCCCTTCAGCCAATTTCAGCCTACTCAGTCCTGCTACACCATCCAGCCGACCTTTATCTTTTCATTTCTCTTCACACTCTAAGGACCCTGCTATTGGTTTCAAAACCGCAACTCTTCGTACTCATCGCAAAGCCAAGAGTTCAAATACTCCTGTTTCTATACCCTCATCTAATTCCACTGCTGTTACCACTCCAACTATTTCATCAATATCTTCTAAACCATATCATTACCCCAATGAAAGTGTAACACAAGACCCTGACAGTAACAAAACGTTTAGTTCTTCAGCTGGCTCTTCAACACTTCATTCAAATCACAATAATCCTTCTGCTGAAGCTGCCAAGAGTGCTGCATTTCATTCTTTTATTCCTCCCAACTACATTTACTCTCACCATGGCGGTGCAACTGCTAGTTCACACAGTCTGGCCAGTAGTCCGACTTTTGCCAACTCTGTGAATGATAAAGATAACTTGTATTCTATCATATCTGGTACAGAGCGGCCTTCTTTCGACAGATCTGGTACCAATAATGTTATTCTTGCTAGCACTGGTCTCCCTGCACCTCCTGGATCTATACCTGCTTACCAACCAAGTGCTGTGCAACTTGGTAGCAGTACGCGACACAAGAACTCACATGGAATTTTTGGATTAGTCAAGCGGAAGCTTATTCCTGGTGGAAGTAGCAGTCAGGCAAGTGGTACTGCTGATCACAGTGGCTCTACTGCTGTTAGTGGAGCTGGCGGAGCATTTGCAGAATACGATTATCCATTGGCTCATAGTGGTCCAAGTATGGGAATGAGTAAAACAACTATGCGAAAGCAGAGCAATCGTAAGTCCTTTAATGAAGATAAGCCATGGAAGCACCACGGTGATGCTGTGATATTGACAGAATCTGAGAAGAAGAGATACGAAGGTTTGTGGGCGTCTAATAAGGGAACCTATATGAAGTACCTTTATGTCCCGACAGAAGCTGAAGCTGTTGAGCAGCAGAAATTGGAACATGAAGAAGACGAAAAGAAGGGGATAGAAGAGGGATTAACGGGAGAGCTGAATAAAGATAAAGAGAAAAATGAGTCTATATTGGACTCTAATGTCACTGATTTTGATACCAAAGCTACCGATAATAAGAAGATGGCTAGTATAAATGACCGGGAGGATGATATGTTCAAAAGTTTTGATGTAGATGGTGAATTACCAAGAGTTTATACAATTTCCGGCTTAAAAGAAAGGGATGACATAAAGGGCCAAGTTGAAAATGATGCCAAGGCTGGTGGCGATGATGAGAAGCCGGGTACAGAAAATGACGATTCTGATGATCCTGACACAACCATTGATGCGATTGATATATCTTCAGCCGTTCCTGATAATGATCTTGAACCTTCTACTTCTTTATTGAATGATGATGATGCCAATGAGGAGGAAGGCTCAGATACTGAAGATGAAAGAACAGAAAGCTCTTCTTCGTCTGATGAGGATGGTGAAGGTAGTGGTTCAGATTTATCAGATTTCTCTGAAGAGGCAGTTTGGGACGAGGATGAGGATGAATCTGAGGACGAAGATGATGAGGATGATGATGTTGAAATAAGGCTGATTTTTGCACCTACCCCTGAAAGTACTACTGATGATGAGTTGGAAGATATGAAAGAAGAGGAACTCGAAAGTAATAATGATTCTCATGTTTCACTTCCTGCTTCTTTAACTGATGACTCTATTGATCCCGTACCAATGTCAGCCCTTTCCATCGCACCTACAGTGAAAGCACCAGACCAAGATCCTTCTTCTGGTTCTTTAGTTAATGCTTCTAGTTCTACAATAACTACCCCGGCTGCTCCAAATCCTCTTCCTAACTCTTCTCTAGCTACTACCTCAGTCACATCACCACCCATTATTTCTATCACTGTTCCAACTACTCCTGCAACAAACCGTCTCTACTCATCTCCTTCATTGCATATCTCCACATCATCTCTACCATCTTCATCCCTTTCTCCAATTCAATCACCCGTTGCTATTTCACCTCTTAGTTCTCCTCATGGTGTCATTTTGGGACCTACAAGGTCGCCATTATCACAATCATTTTCTTCATCTTCATCACCTATATCACCCTCTCAATTTCTATCGCCAGATTTCAGCTCATATGTGTCACGGGAACCATCGCCAATTCATCAACTTGATAGAAATATGACTCACAACGAGGCGCCTAATGCTGTTGTTTTTGATCACTCAACAGCCGAATATCCTACATTTCCAAGCAATGTGGCCCGATCTAGGAGCTTGCAGCGAGATGGTTTTTCTGATAACCGAGATGGCAATTTGGTTCCTATTCGTTCTAAGAGTGTTGAAATTGATCGTAAAATGGGCTTTGGAGGGGCTGGATTACCAGGCCAAGCAAAGGGAGGGCGAATTAATTTTGTTTCGAATATATTCTCAGGTGCTGATATTAGCCGTCATCGATCTCCTTCGCCTGCATACCCAGCTGGTGCTCACCCACTGCGTTCAATAGTAATGCAGCCCGTAAAACGACGGATGTCACCTCACCATATAGCTTCTGCTCAAGCCTTGATGATGCAGAACTCTTCTTCACCATCAGCGTCTTCTTCGCCCGTGTCTCTTCCATCATCCAATTCTGGATCAGAAGCCCTGTATTCGGATTTGCAGAGGAATGCCAATGTTTCTTTGGCCACGCTGAGAGAAGACCAACGTAGAGGCCCATCGCCAGCTAAAAGCATCGCGTCCCCTAAAGCTTTACAAGCTTTACAAGCTACTGACTCCATGCCAGTTACACACGTTCCAGCAGGAACCAGGGAGAGAGAATTTCACGAACAGCAGGGCTTGATATTGAAAAACCAGCAACTGCAGTTAAAGATTCAAAAAGAGCGGGAGAAGCTAAAAGCTGAGCACTCTGAAGATAGCAGTTTAACCAAACCTAATTCGAGTACGACTTCATCTCCTAGCTCCAGCAAACCTTCAAGTCGTGGAGTGACACCGATAACTGTTTCCAAAAATTTTGCAGGATTGACAGATAAGGATGAACAACCAGCAACAACCGTGACACCGCCTCCTATTCACACTTCTACTACGAATTCTCATTCCACCACTCATCCTGGCCCAACCAATGCGGCTTTGAATAAACCACACAATCCTGCTACATACCTATCGTCGTCGAATCCTCAGCCTGTGCCTACAACCAACTCTAATTCAGCTGCACTACCAAGCTCATATTATCGACTAGAACCCAATCCACAGGACGATATTCACGGCTATGTTGTTCGCGATCTTTGGCGTCGCAGTCGTGTTCCCGATGATACACTCTCTCGAATTTGGGATCTAGTCGATCGTAATCATAATGGCACATTGGATCGTGAGAGTTTCCTTGTTGGAATGTGGCTAGTTGACCAATGCCTTTATGGCCGAAAGCTACCGCACAAGATTGATGATGCTATTTGGAAAAGTGTTAGCCGACTTGGAGTTACTGTCGAGATTATCAAAAAGAAGAAGCATGCCAAAAAGCCGCATCCTCACCATCATCACCACAGTCAAAGCCATAGGGAACGAGCACCTCATGCAGCTAACCATCTCAAAACTAGCTCAACGGCCTCAGCAGGTTCACACATGATGTCGGACTTGGTAAAGAGTGAGGCCACCAGACGAAAAGAAGAAAAGAAGCTGAAACAGGAACAGAAAAAAGCAAAGAAGAGAGCAAAGAAAATGAGCAAGCTAGAAAAGAAGGGAAAGGTCTAAATGAAAAATACTTTTCCAAGTCAATGTTGATAGGTTTCTTTTTTTTTTTTTTTTTTGCTTTTTGTAGTATACTGACTTTTATTTCTTTCTTTTACAACCAACAGTCTTAGACTTTTATTGCAACAGACTTTAATGATTAATAAATAATGTTTAGTATATAATTGCATTGGAATTTATTTTATTTTAATTATTTTAAAATTTATGAGGTTATTATGACATGAGCGTATTTTCACAGGTCCAAAGCGTTTTTCACGTTGATCCATTCTGATAATGTATAGCTTTACATGAATTCCTTTTTAAATGAGCATTCCTCTTTACCGATATTAATATTTATTTTAATGGTCATGGGCATTACTAGCCAGGGCTCAAAAGCAGGGACTTCTCCAATATCTGAGGTCTACTTACAATTAGTAATGGAAGGTGAAATTAAAGGGCATGAACCTTAGGAAGGGAAATTGTGAACTTAGTTATTACACACACATACACAAGAAGCGGCTTAGTCAGCGTTACAACACACGTTCAAATCAACCTTCTTCTCTGTGCCATCATCTCTCCACTACACTGCCACCTTCTCCGCTATCCATGCCTGGTTTTTACCAGCACAATCTCCATATTGCCCCGTCCTACATCCTTCAACACGCCTCTTCGATTCGACTTGCCAATTTTCATACACCATACTGTAGTTATTTCACCATATAAAGCAATCTGGCCATTGCAACCTCCAGTTATCCCTTTGATCCTCCACAATGGCGTCAGTATTTTATTCAACGAATTTGCTGGAATGGGACGCTGATAAGGTCTGTAAATGGATTTCGCATCTGGGGCTATCTAAGTATTCTCAAAACTTCAAAGGTATGTGCCTTTTCTTTTCTCTCATTTTCTTTCTTATATTTTGCCTTCTAACTCTCCTTTTTATTTTATACAGAAAGCAATATAACAGGCGATGTTTTAATCCACCTCACACAATCCGATCTCCGCGAGATTGGTGTTATGTCGGTCGGCCATCGCCTTCGAATACTTAAATCCATCTATAATTTGACCGAAGCTCAAGAAATCCAAGTTGGTCCTGATCGATATATCCCTCCAAGTAAGTATCTCCTTATTTTTTTCCCTGATACTTTGTTTCTCCGAACTGAAAGGAAAATACACAAATAACGGCCGTTTTGTTATAAATATCACGCAGGCCCACATACCACTCTCTAACCAAATCTCCTTGATTTTGTTTACCTTCTTTCATGACACTTTATCCAATACCTGTCTTTCAAAAAATGAACTTCACTAACTTTAATCGTTTGCATTTGATTATCTGTAGCTGTCATATGTTTACAAGAAGAAGAAACGTCAAGGGCGATAGCTGCGACTTCCAGGCATGGGAAATTTCAGGCAAACTATGTTAATCTGACGAGTAGTGATGCTTTACCACATATACTAAAACTTTTTGAAGTTCGTGATGAACGCATGTCCGTTGTTGAGAATGAGATTCGAAGGCTGGCAGACAACTACTCTAGGCTTCGAGAGGAACTTCTCCCAGTCTTCCGAATGTTTAAGGAATCAAAAGTGAGTGGCCAACGTTTACATCCTGACAATTTCTTTTAGACTTTCTAACATTTTGTTTTATTTATTGTTTGTTCTTTTTTTCTTGTTTATAGCCTCTTCCTATGCCAAATGATGTCCCATTAAACTCTTCGAGCTACCACTCATCATTACAAATTGCCTCTTCTCCTCCATTATCGGCGTCGAATAATCCTGTAGCTGTTAACTCTTCCGCCCCATCTCCCACAGTTCACCAGAGTCAACAAAGTACCAAACAATCATCGCAACAAGGTCAATCCACTCAATCTTCTCTGGCTCCTTCTTCCTCAGGATCGACACCACAACTTCTTCTTCCTAAGGGATCATCGAATAGACGTAGGAGTATTAGTAGTCAACAGTATTTAAGCTCTGCTCTTGCAAACAACACTGCACACCCATCTCCTACTACCAACTCAAACTTGAACAGCCAGGATTGGCTCGACACTTCATCTTTCTATGGCGGTGGATCTAGCAGCGCTCACCAGCCTATTTCGTTATCATCTTCTACGGCTAATAATGTAGTCACTACGACCATAATTACTCCAGGCAATCTTACATCTGTCATTGGTGCCAATGGCACAAGTACCACGAATACTCCTACTACTGCATCAACTGTTATCACGTCATCATCTCTCCCAGTTCCACCTGGATCTGGATCCTCCAATCACTCTTTCGCCCACGATATGTCATATCCAAGTTTTGGCAATAATACCAGCGATATCCAAGATACCGAGCCTACTACAGTAGACTTTAAGAAGCTTGCGTCAGCTTCATCTTCATCATCTTCCTCCAGTTCTACACCTGCATCAGCAGCCTCAACCAAGAAAATGTTCCCATCTTCACAACAACAGGCAGTCAAGCCTCCATTAAGCCACAGCAACAGTCTTCCTCATCCAGGATCGCATGAGGAATACATGCATGAGCCGGTTGGTGCACCAACATCGACAAATGAACATACAGCTTCCAAGCCCAATTATATGTCTTTGGCGACTTCATCGATAGGAAGGTCCAACACTCTCATGTCTATCCCATCACTTGCCACACAAGCTAATATTAGCAGCGCTGGCTCAGGATATGCCAGTTCTCGCAATGCCAGTGGGAGTATCCAATATGGAGCTCATGGAATACATGGGGCTTACTCAAACAGCCATAGACATAGTGGGAACCACATATACCCTCCCAGCTACGCTCAACAGGATGACAGTGATAAAACTGACAGTGATACCCTCACGAATGAAAATACTGAGCAGTTATCTGGTTCCCTGAGTGGTGGTAGCCAACATAACACCAACAGTGAAAACGAGTTTAACTTTATCAACGCCAGCAAAATTAGCGGCAATGGCAACAATAATAGCAGCTCGAGGGTCAGCATCATGAATGGGCTCAGCGCCATCAACGGGGCAATCAACAACATTAATGGTATTAACAGTCTTAATGGAATCAACTCTTTGAACGCCATTAACAGCAGCAATGCACACCATTCGTTAGCATCTATGCCTAGTATCAGTAGCATGGTTTCTATTGGAACACATCGCACGTCTGATCCTATCAAGGACTTTAATATCCCGCCTGATGTGCCATGCTACAAAGTTCTTCCTAAGATTGCCAAGAAGCATAAGGTTCGTGGCGACACTGGCGAATTAGTGGTTTGTTATGATGACCAGGAAAGGACGGTTGGCCTTGAAGAGATGCCAATGAAGATTTTCAAAGAGTTGCAAGCTCAAGGCAAAAACCCAGTTTTTATGATTCGTGAGTCTACGGGTGTGAAGACTGATGTTGGATTTGTGGTGACTGGTACACCAGGTGGTTTGCTTTAAACATGCTTTCCTAACATTATCCATTAGCATATTTGTCCCGTTTCATCTTGTTCATGAGACTATCTTTTAATACCACGTTGAAAGCATATTTTCGCTCTAATTGCTTCCCATTTGCTTCCCATTTTGAAAATCCTAGCTTTTCGAACATCTCTTACTCTTTTTTTGCATTTAGTATGAAGACGAACAAAACGTTTAGCTTGTCAAATATGACTGCATCTCAAAAACCACTCTTATTTATTATTGGCTCGGATTATATATGTTTGCTATTTTTATATAATCATAATTTAATTTATTTATTTATTCAGCTAACTGGGTTAGATTCCTAAGAATGCAAGAATGAACTAAAATCCATGTCTTTTAAAAATTGAAAAGGAATATCGTTAATACTGTAGTTGATAGTTAGCTTGTGAACTTGTGAACTGGTCATACATGACATGTCATTTTCTTAACTAGTTCTATATTGTTCATGAGACGACACGAAGAATGCCACTATTTATAGCCATCACTGGTATCACTGGGAGGGCTCAGTCACTCTTATTTCTCGTTGTTAAAGAAAAACAAACAAACAAACAAGTACAAACAGACCTTGAGTGATGCAGATGCTACATACAAAGATTTGGGTGATGTAATGATGACATAATTTAATGTAATGTAAACATTTCTGACACGTTTTCAAATAATAATAAAAATAAAAAAAATAAAAACCTGTACTTTGGCAGGGTAACTGAATTTTATGAGCAGCGCAAAAATATATCGACACCAGCAGGACTCGAACCTGCGCGGGAAAATCCCAAAAGATTTCTAATCTTTCGCCTTAACCGCTCGGCCATAGTGCCTTGGATATTATTTTGAAATAATTGTTACTATATGAATTGTTAGAATTAGTTTTTTAATTTTCAATATGTGAAATTTTTGCTATAGTTATTTTGTTTAAATAGAGTAGTGCTAGTAAAGTCATTCAATTACTCTCATGAGTTAAGACATTTCTGCATATTATGTGTTGTAATCTAAAACCGGAAACTTTTAGCACGGAATTACCCACCTCTCTCTCAACAAAGAAGTTCTGCAAGATCAGTGTTCTAGACTGGTGGGGGTTTATTTTCCTATCTGGGGTTACTTTACACAAGGTGTCGTTAAGACATGGACCGAGAATCGGAGTATAGGACGGGCTGCGCTGATCCTTAGGTCTGGACAAGAATGGCAAAATGCCTATTAGTTATACCATGTATACAGAGTCCTTTAATTACAAACAAACAAATCAATTTCTGGTTAAAATATTGTGAATTTTCATATAGTGTTATTTGTAATATCTACTGTCTGCAGGTTAGTATATTTGTATTCTTTCTAGATTATTATTCACCGTGAATAAGCTGTAGGTGGGATTTGAATTGCCTGATTTACATTTTCCAGAGCTTGCTCAGCTAAATAGGTGGGATCCTCTGGAAGTTCACAGCATGCACCAGGGCTGATTTCATGATAAAGATGTATATGTAGAATAAACCGAAAAGAAACAAAATAGATTCAAAGTCCAAGAACAAGTAACACCATTTCTGGAACCAAAATAGCAGAGAACCAATCATTGCTACTCGTTTTTTTGAACAACCTTCTCTCGTCATATCACAGGAACAGAAATCACAGAGAGGCCGAGACTGAATAGAGTAGAGGCAATTGGTTCCAAGTATCAAATAAAAAGACTCTTCTTCTTTTTTTTCCCTACAACAAACGATGAAGATATCTGCGTGAATGGGTTGGCGATTTCACTTGTTGGTATCATTGCCGTCGTGCTCAATCTACCAAAAAACTAACTAGGTGGTATATCATCGACAGGGTCAAAACACTGGAAAATTGAAAGTTTTCATTAAATTATCTGCATACCAAGACCAAGGGTTTCATGCTAGACAATTAATTTTCATAATCATGAACATGCCATAATATCTATTTTTCAGCTTGCTGAATTAAAACGACTCTTCTTAAGACTAGAACGGCTGAGACACTTTAAACCAGCGCGTTAAGTAGGACCCCGCATCGCAAACACATAGGGTCTACATGTCTCTCCTCCACCAAACCACACTGATAACCTTTCAAGTTTTCGAATTACGCGTGCGTGTATTGTTAAAGATTCCACATTCCTGTGACACTCAAGAGGGGACCCAACATATAGCTGATGTTTTGGGATTACTACTAGTTAGTAAAGCTGATGCTTCGAGAGGATTTCCACCAACCCACATAGGCCCATTGATCCAAGACCAGCAGAAGTATGACATAAACCCACTGCCTCTTCAATATTGATGCAAATCAAACATCTTTTCTCGAAAAAGAATCAAACGGACAAAGGGAGCATATTTAGTTGACCACAGATACTGAGAAACAGAAAAGAGTGTAGCGTGTAGCTTCTTCCAACTCCTGCTTGTTCAGATCGCCATATTGCATATTGTCCAAGAGCATTTCTTCTCAGATTGAAACACCCTCCACATTCGGGTTCCAGAAATAATTCTCCGATAGATGGGCGTTCTATTAAAAGAACTAAAAGTTTTGTAGTTCCAAGTGCTGATGTGTATTCTATGGCGGACTTTTGTACCTTGCACAACTGTCAAGAAACAAGAAACTTGTGCTGTAGAGTGGTATCGGATACCAATACACAAGTACGCAAACACGCAAACACGCAGAGTTGTGCTAATTACACAAGTTGGCTAATAAACTTTAAGCTTTATGATTCGCCCATTTATTGGCACCATCTTAATTACCGCCGCAGGAAAATATATTTTGGCCTTCCTGTGACCATTTGAATTTTTTTTTTTTTTTTTTTTTTTTTTTTTTTAGTATTCCTGTGATCAGTTAAATTCTCCACCCAACTTGGGGGTTGTAACTCCTCTTATTTCCTGATTGACGGTATATATACCGTTTGTATATATTCAAACCGTTTTAGCGGGAGCTGTTTCCCCTCCTGGGAATATATATTAGAAAACAGGGTTTTGTGAAAGCCTAGATGTTGTATCAAAATAATCTAACCAATTTCAAGAAGCCCACCATATGTTTTCATATACTCTTTCACTTATATATCCTTGAGTCAATTTATAATCAACGTAACCATACACGGTGCCAAGTTCTTAAAGGTTACGCCCATGCTCCTTTTTAAGCCTCTGGTAGAAGATTGAATTTAGGCCAATAACCGTTTATTATTATTCAGTCGACCACTCTTTTTCTATCAATCCTGGGGGTCAAAATGCTACGTAGCTTAGCCTGTGGATTAGATCTGAAGAGAACTGCTGTGGAGAATTCCTCCTTGGACCATTTCCTTTAATAATCCTTTAATAATCCTTTAATAATCCTTCATCTCTTGAGCACAGTTTCATGAAAGACAGTGATAGCATTATTGAGATATATTCCACAGTTTTATAAACGCGAGATAAATCCACAACAATGGCTTAACGATATAGATTTCATTATATAATAAACTATTAGCTTCTTGAAGGAGTGCTAATTTTTCCGAAAAAAAGAAAAATAAGTCCACCTTGTTGGAAAAACCAACAAGAGGACTCGTTGAGGAGAACTTAAGTGTCCGTTCTTAATCCAGGGTGATGCCATTGAAAGCCAAGCCCAAGAACAGCGTTTGAGAGCTTTCAAGAGCGGAAATAAGGATCAAGTGATTTCCAGAAGGAAGCGTTATATAGGTGTCTTCTGTGGTTGGGATCTGGATCAAAGTGTCACCGCTGCTGATAAGAATGTAGCAATGATATCATACAAGCTGAAGAATCGGATATGCCGTCATTACTTTACTTTAGGTGTGGGATTTGTGCCACAGGATCATTATTAAGGTGTGATTACAAAGTAAACCACTGGTCTCACACCTGTTCCAACGCTGGTGATTCTCAGTTTTTGGAGTATAACAGGCCGTGATAAGAAGAGCCAACTGCGTAACTGTGAGCCCGCCTGTAGATATGAGAACAGGGTATTTTGACCAAAAAGGTGTGCGCCAAGCCAAGCCCACAAAGCGCAACTGTTTTCTTGTAGCTGACAAAGAGCAGGCCGGGGTTCGGAGCTGTGGGTAAAAACAATCACAAAGCGTGTGTGTATATATATATATATACACGCTGCATCAATAGCCTCAACCAGACGGATAAGATCTTTTGCTGCTGTTCATATACATTGTATGCTGTAGTAATCGTAATGGTGTCGTCAAAGAAGGCTTAATTTAAACATAGCCTTAGGCTTACAGATTTTGTGAGGCGGGTATGAATTGGCATTACCCCAGACTTGCAAATCAAACCTGCACAAAAGCGTGCACAGGAAGGGATTGTGCACCCACAGCGAATGAATGGATCAAATACCTTTCTTCTTCTTCCTTTTCAATTGGTGCTCATTTAGGCCAGAGGTTGATCCACAGCTGAGGCTTGACAGGACTCAAAACGGGATTATTCCAGCCTCTCTCAATGCCAGTCCTCCCACTTACTACCCAGTTAGCGTACCCGGCGTATGTGTCTGGCCTGTCTGGTTGAGATCAAAGCATATGAGCCGCCTGGGGCGGACAGCGCAGAACGATATACACTAGTAATACCGGTTCCAGCGAAGAGGACTATTTCCCGGAAGATTTGTATAAAGTTCCGCCCATGCCCGCGGCGAGAAAAATGCACAAAGTCTATAGCGCTGGAATACAGCCTGCAACGCTTGTTCAATTAAACAAGCTGGAGCTCAATCGCACCAGAGGGTCGTCAGAGGGTCTTCAGAGGGTCTTCAGAGGGTATCCAGATAGCATCCAGATAGCCTCCAGAGTTAGAAGCGAGCCATGCTGTTCATGTTGTTCAGCCCGTCAAGCGAAATTAAGTTGCTTTTATCAATCTACCGATATAGGCCCGTCGCACAATCCCGATTACTTAAACCTCTTCCTGACTTAAAAGGCCTTGGGCCATCCACCCCCATCTCCCACACAAAAGCCGAGTTAAGTCACTTTCCGCAACCAGAATAAGTTTCTTACCCCTCTTTTTCGCGTGCAAAGACCAGCCGTATACCCCAGATTACTTGACTGGAACCTTTTGAAATATGACATCCGAGAAAAGCAGCGTTCGTCTTGTCTTGGGGGTTTTCTTTCTTTTTTTGCTTTTTCTATTGCAGCTGCACAAAAGACAAACTTTCACCTCTTTCAAAGTTGTATAAATATCTGATCAATTCCCCATAGATCCCACATTTTATTATTCTCTTTCTTCTCTATCCTCTTCCTCTACTCTTCACCCTTTCTTTAATTTTGCAACCGTTCCATCTTTCTTTCCTCAAGTCTTTAGCTTCGGGCATTCGATTACATAAGCTTTTGAATAGCGTGGAATCCCAAATCTATTGATTAACATCTTTGACAACAACTATCCTGGTTTTATCACTGCTACCGGCACCGGTTCTCTTTATTACTATTATTATTTTTCTTTCTTGATCCACAAATATATCCACCATGACTCGCCCCGACGGCTCTCACATCACCACTAGTGATGTACCTCGATACGACTCTAACTTGGTCGACGAAAAGTACGACGTCTCGCACACAGAAGATGCCCTTTCCAACACTGGAAAATTTAGTGCCTCTGGGGACTCGGAGGACTTTATCGGCGGCTATGGCGCCGGCGCATTTGTAAGCGAAGAAGAACGACAAATTGTCGAGAAATTTGACAAGAAGCGCATCGACAAATTGAGGTTGAAGATTGACTTCAACCTTATTCCTGCTTGCTCTATTCTTTATCTCCTCTGTTTCTTGGATCGTGGTAACATTGGTAACGCCAAAATTGCTGGCTTGACCAAAGACCTCAATATGTCTGCTGAAGATTACTCTGTTGTCCTTGTCGTTTTCTTTGCCACCTACTGTTCTGTTGAAGGTCCTACCAACATGCTTCTTAAAAAACTGTCAGCCAAGATCTTCCTCCCTCTTACCTGCTTCTGCTGGGGTATCTGCATTCTTGGTATGGGCTTTGCTAAATCAAAGAATGATTTGATTGCTCTTCGTGTTCTCCTTGGTCTTTTTGAAGCTGGTCTCATGCCTGGTTGTGCGTACTATCTTTCCAATTGGTATCGTAGTGCTGAATTGTCTTACCGGGTTTCCATTTACTTTTCCTCAGCTACTATTGCCGGCGCTTTCTCTGGAATCTTGGCTTGGGCTATTATGAAAATGGACGGCATTGGTGGTCGTCCTGGCTGGTCCTGGATTTTCATTCTTGAAGGTCTTCTTACTCTTGTTGTTGCCTTTATTTCCTACTTTATTCTTTATCCTAACCCTCACAAGGCCCGCTTCTTGTCTCACGAGGAAGCTGTTTTCTGGGAGTGGTACATCCGTCAAGATCCTGGTAAGGGTGTTGAAGACGTTGACAATGAGAAGGTTGGCTGGAAGCATATTAAAGATGGTGCATTCAGTTGGAGAGTCTGGTACTTTGTTATCATGTCTCTTGGTTGCACTGTTCCCATCTACTCCTTTGCCTACTTCTTGCCTACCATCATTGTTGACTTGGGTTGGACAGCTTCAACCGCTCAGCTCATGTCTGCTCCTCCTTATATCTGGGCCTGTATCGTTACCATTGTTACATCATACTTTTCCGACAGATTGAAAAATAGAGCTTGGTTTGTTGCCGGTCCTATGATTTTCTGTGCCATCCCCGGTTTCGCCATGGCTTTGGGCCAAAGCAAGCCTAATGTTACTTATGGAGGTGTGTTTTTGGCCACTGCCGGCCAATATGCCCCATGGCCATCGCTTGTTACCTGGAACGCCAACAACTTTCCCAACGCTCATTCTAGAGGTATTGCTATGGGTGTCCAGATTGGTTTTGCTTCTGCTGGTGGTGTTATCTCTGCTTACATTTATCGTGCGAAGGATTCGCCCCGCTTCAAGCTTGGTCATGGATTGGTCTTGGGTTTCACTGCCTTGGGTATCATGATGGTTGGTGGTTTGGTCGCTTATTATCACAAGGTTAATCTCGATAAGGAAAAGTACTGCCGCGAACACCCTGAGGTTTATCAAAAGGATCCTGTTGAGTTGGCAGCTATGGGTGTCGATAATCCCTTGTTCAGATATACCTTGTAAATAATGTTATGTCTAATGTTTTTCACTTTTTGCTTTACTCTTGTTAATGAAATGTTTATGTTATGAATAGTTATTTGATCTTTTTAGGTTTGAATAAATTTGAAATTATGAAAAAAAAAAAGAAAAGAGAAGATAACAGATGGAAGGATGTATGAGAATCTTCTTGTATATATAGGAAACTAAACTCTTGTAGAATCATATCTCTGTGGCTTGAGAGTTGAAGAGCAAAGAGTCAAATTATCTTTGTAATAGTCAATTAGAATTCCTTTCATAGCCGACCATTACCATTATTACAGATTAAGAAGACTCTGAGCTCACAAGGTCTACATAATAGCCTGAGCACTTGCCGTTGGGTACTTGAGTTCAGACTGGTTAACTAGCCAACTAGCCAAGAGCCTCTCTCGGCCAGAAAAGCTTTCTTTGCCTACAACCGACGATTATCCACAAGATGCAACAATGGGCTGTGGAATTGTATAGTAATATAACGGTTGAAACTCAAAACAGCCCCCAAGACATGAGAATGTAGTTATATCTTATTGAAGGTGCTGAGAACAAGTAACGGTGCAACTTGGCTATACTTGGCTCTTGGACTGGATTTCAAAGAGAGTCAAATGCATAGTAGGTTTGGCGATGATGAGATGAAAGCTTATTTCAGCGAGTTCTTGGCCAAGCACACAGACGTCAAAGCTTTTCATTTTATGTTTTATTGTTAATATAAATTAGGCGAGATTCTTAATCATATAAGACAGAGAGCAGAGGTGGTAACGTGAGGTTTGCACAATACAAGTTGCACTATTTGGTTTTGTCTTGTCGGCTCATGGTTAGACTGCCTCAAAAGAATTGCATCTCCATACCGAATACAATATTTATATGAGTCATAATTGTGGGAGCTCTCTAGTCACTGGAACTGCAGCCTAGGTTGTGGCAACTTACACACGCTTGCTTAGACTTAAGACCATAGACTTGAGCATTTAAGTCTACCCCCACGCCACACAAATTTGGCATCTCTCTTGCTTAGAACTTAGAACCTCCCACACACACACACATCCCACAGACTTAAGCATATCTTAGAGTTCTGTTTAAAGTATATGCGCTCCCGTCGGAAATCAGAAGGTTGCGAAGTAGGGCTTGGCAGATAACTAGCAGAAGATGCCGGGGGCAAAATGAAAACAGCCAAAAAAGCTGATCGATTTGAGCACGCATAGCAAAAGAAAGAGAGTGAAATTATATTACTCAAACTTTTCAGGCCTGTGAAAAAAATGGGACATGCAAAAGACCAGAAAACATACCAGCAAAATACCAACAGTCTTCAATAAAAAACTGTGGGCTATAGCTTGGAGGAACATTTAAGCACCTGAATAGCTTAGTTACGCTATGACAGCACGGCGTGGCTATTCAATAACATGGCATTGGTCTTGCTACTCTTAATCACTTTGTGAGCCCATGGCCCACATAGCACCAGCGAGCGTGTATCGGTGAGCTTAAGCAGCTATCGACTTAAGAAAGTGTGGATCTACTTGCTACACTTGAGAGGTATAGTATATATGTTCTTTTACAAATACAGCCCAGAAACACTCTAACAGAACAAGGTTATTCACATATCCAGCGAGATTACCGGCTCTGACAGGTTAGACAAGGCTATATATGGCAATCCATAGTTTGAAATTGGCAGATTCTGACATTTAATCCACAATAGAGAAAGAAGAAGTTGAAATGCTAGGCATTTTAGGCGTTTAAGCACTAAAAAAGATTCAAGTGTCTAAGATTGTTGTTTGAGCGAAGGACAGCGGCTTCCCCCACAATTAGCAATCCACCAGTCGTACCACGCGTACACCAGCCAGTACTGCCATATGCACGCACAGGATATAAGGTGTGTGCTATCCACCCAATCACACGCGCTTTGTAGGTTTCGGATCTAGGTCTGCTTTGAGAATATCTTACAGCATACACAGCATTGGAATATGGAATACATGCGAATAGGAATGGGCAGATTTTCAAACAGACTGCGAAATATTCACACTTGTTGCATGTTGAATTTAGTAGACTATTACGTAAGAGCCCTTTGAGGAACAGAGGTTCCGAAAGACTTTAGGCCTACACTAATTTCGGATACCAAAAAACGATGAAAATTAAAAAATGAAAAAAGATTAAAATAAAAAATAAAGACAACATCCCGAATTTTTAATAAATATCAGGTTTCTTTCAACAAATTAAATTAAATAAAAAACGGCATGGAAAAGGCGGGTTTGGGTCATCTATTAATCAGTTTTATAAAAGAAAGCGCTTGGAAAGTTGCAAAGTCAAAGGCCGGTCTTTTGGCTGGTTCCAGAAGAGCATCGTCTCGGACATTTGCTCGAGAACAGATAAAATTTAGTCATTTTTTCTTCAGGAAGATCTTTATATAGCTGCAGGTGCTGGCGTATTTCCAAATGATGGCTAGACTTTTAAAACAACCGAACATCTTGGTTCCTACTTGGGCAGTCAACAGCATTCGGACTGACTGCTTTTTCCCAAGTCTTTAAATCTCTTACCTGTTGATGTGAAATACCCAGGCAAAAGCCAAGATATCCTTTGAAAATATTGAATACCAATACTAATACTAATACCCAACAAATCACCTTTGATAAACCGTCGCTGAAGACTGTGAGGGGAAGTGCTCGACTACTGTTTACTGACCATCTCCAAATACCATTTACTTTTGTCCATTTTTAAGCTGCTTTTCGGCTCACATCTTTTGCTATTTTTGTACCGCTTCTGTTCGTGCTCCTGTGACTTTTGTCCCTGTGACTTTGGAGTCTGAAGCCCTTGGTAAACCCTGTTCCTGTGATCGTCAAGATGGTGTGTTCCTGTGATTCAACGAGATCACGTGACATTGACTTTGATGGTTGCCTTCATCTGTGCCTCGGTGATCAACAGAGCAGCGTTCCTGTGATTTTACTGCGTCATGTGATTCGTTTTAGAAAACAGGCATTATTTAACAAATAAACATATAATCTTCAAAGCCTGATAAATCCAAAGTTGGTTCATTGCTGAAATATTGATCTTTATCGGTGTTAGGAAATGTAAACCTGAGCTTAACAAGACCAGTACGGCTTAATAGACTAGCCAATAAAACAACGCTAAACTAGCCGTAAATCTGCTTGAACATTGGCAGAAAAAACAAAATAAAAAAAATAAAAAAGAAGAAAATAAAAATTTATATCCAAATGTACAACCTTGTAAAGTTGAAATGCATTTGGTAAATATTCTTCTCCAATATTTAGCAACAACTAAAAAGAATACAAGAGAGAACGGACTAAGTGGCGTTTTCCCAGGCAAAAGCTGTAAAACCCTATGGAGCCTCCTCTAAGTACATTATAATCATGGAATCCATAAAAGTAGAATACTTTCCACTGTTAATAAACTTTTTCAGCTTTAGAAGATTTTCCAATTCTGGACTAGCACCAACCTAATTACAGTGCGTAATTGGCCCAGGTGTGATTGGCACTTACATACAAATCGTGATGGCAAATATAGCGGTTAGTTGCTAGTTGTGAGTCGTTGGTAGGCCGTAAGCCAGTACTCCTAGATATGATGTTTCAAATCATAGCTATGTATGCTGTATTCTAATATCATATCATTTTGTAACACAATACACCCTGTTCACTGTGGCCGTTAATTTTATATTATATACATAACCCACACCAAACCATGTTATTTTGCTTTTTAACTGAAAACATTGAGCTGTGCTAAGGGTTGTATTAATTATATTGACAAGTTCCAGCTTAAAAAATTATCAGTTTCTCAGTTTCTCAGTTTCTTTTCTCACTTGCCTTTGGAGTAGGACCAGAACAACTCGATATCTGTTTTCAGGATTTGGCGTTTCATTTTGTTGTTGCATACTCGTCACGAGATCTTGAACCATTGTTAGCGATCCAATTGGAAAACTAAAACTAAATCGTCTGATCACTTATGACGAACACTTTGAGACTTTTCAATAATTAGAACGACCAGAGGTTTTGAAGGAACTGGTGTTAAAATGCTTATACTTGCGTTTCGACAATATGAAAAGTCTTAAAGTGATTGGAGACTCCTTTTCTGGTATTATCGGTTACATAAACCAATAGGACATATTTCCTTACAATGAATAGCATCAAATTGAAGACCAGTCGTCAGTAACTACTCGGTGGAAAATGTATCTAAGGAAGCCTCATAGACCATCAATAGCTTTATATCAACGACTCATTAAAATGTGTTCATTTTATAGTTATATATTAATACAGTTTATTTTCTGATTTCATAATTACTTATTTTTTCAAAATCCTAACAACAAATTAAAATACATACACGCAAATATTTCTCCAAATATCACACAATATTACCCATCTCGTCAAATTTATTGAATAGCTCTGGTTTTCTTTCTCTTCTTAGTGACCGCACTAATCTCTTCTTCGTAAATCTTCTTAGAATCAGTTTTTCTTTTAGCAGCTTGAGCTTTGCTCTTAACACTAACAACACCACCCTTCTGAGCAGCTCTCTTTAAAGTATCATCATCAACCTCGTCGTCAATTGAAAGTGCATATTTGCTCATATCAATAGAACTGATCATATCAAGTTGCTTAGCCTTGAGCTCAGCAGAAAACTCATCACCAGCTTCTTTCAAGTCATCTTCCAAAGATCCCTTCAATGGAACAAACTTTTCATCTTGAATACCGTCAAGAGCCTTAACAGCCTGGTCCTCGACAGCGGGTAACTCACTATCAATGGCGTTGGAAACAAGGTCTCGGAAATATAATGAGAATTTTCTAATAGTCTTGGAGAACATGGCAAGAGTTTGGTTGACGGGAAGGTTAAGTTCAGCCGAAAGAGTATCAATATCCTTCTTCTGGAGACCAATACCCAGAAGAATAGCAGATTGAATGCTCGACAAGCCAAGAGTTGTCGGGAATCGGTTAGAGAAATAGAGCAATGCAATTGTGGGCAACAAGTCAATGACAACATGATGATCCAACAAACTATTAGCGTAAGATTCCAACCTCTTCAGGTCAAAAGGTGTAAGTAGTCTGTCAAGATCGGTTTTAGTAATAGACTCAGGTCGGGGCTTTTCAGCAAGAGCATTCTTTTCACCTTCTTTAATGCTTAATGATTGAATGGAACTAAAATTACGGAATTCATAGGCCAAAAGGTTAAGGAATCTCTTACCGAAATCTGTAACAAACTCTCCAAGCCATGTCTTTTCACGATCCTCAAGAACCTTCAACATAATACACGTGTGCTCTCCAGTAAGTTCGTTAGCAGTCTGGCGGAGGTAAACAGGAGAGTATCCAGATCTCTTCCAGAACTTATTAAGCTCAGGTGTCAATCCAAAAGAAACACCAAGATAATGGAGGTAGTATGGTGAAATTTCAGAAAGCTTAAGAAGCAATGGAGGCATTGACTTGGGGTCTCTGTACTTGATATCATCATTGAGATTTCCCTCTTCCAATTCCTCATCACTTACACGAGAAACAGAGTAGTGCTCTTCGCCTCTCTGTTCAGAAATATCGGTAAACTTTCCTTCAAAGTAGTCTTCTAATTGCTGCAAAGCACGAGCACCATAACCCATACCCATGTAATCAGGGTGGGTAGCGATTCTAACAACTCGGGCACCAGAAAGTCCGGCAAACTCGTCATCCTGGAATTGTTGTGAAACAGTCCAAGGAATGAGATCACCAGCAGCTCTCTGGCCTCTACTTAAACCACTGTGAACACTTTGTCTAGAGATTTCACCTTCAAGTGCCAACTGAATAACACAAAGAGGCTCAGGTAACTTCTTATCATTTTCATCAATAGGGGGTAACAAGACATAAAGTTGATGAGCAGGGGCATCACTTAATAATTGCAAATCATTGGGCGAGTTCTTGTAATGACTAGCAACATAAAGAGCCATTACCTTGTGTAAAAATGCTTCTGAAACTGGATGGAATGAAAAGAGGGTATCTCTGTTAATGTAGAAAAGGTTGCACTGAGAAGGATGTGGGCATCCCTTTTCAGTGAGTCGCTTAGTAGGAGAGATAGTGGCATCAAGACAGAGAAGCTTATTCAACCACTTTTCAACAGGATCACCTGGAGAGTATCTGATTGGCTCTTCCAACGAAACCTCAGTCAAGGTACGGGCCCCAACATGTGAATTGTCAGAAACCTTACCATTTCTACCGACAACAGTCAGTTCAGGATCTTCCTTCTTATTAGCAATGCCGTTGGATTGGTTACGAAGCTGCTGAATAAGCTTCAATGAAAGAGATCGACCAGTACCTTCATAACCATTAATAGTGGATGCCATGAATACAAGGTATGGACCCATGAGTTTCTTAACAAGAGGAAGAGGGATAGCAGCAGCTTCATCAATAACGACCAACTCGGCTTGACCAAGTACATGAGCATCAGAAGGCTGAATATATTGGATGGTCTGTCTGTGAGATCTGAAGATGTTGACGCGCACAACTGCGTTGTTGTAAGCTGGGTTTGTGGACTGGATGATATCATAGTCAAGGTGCTCATCATAACCAAGAGCATCAAAACCCTTGAAGATAAACTCGAAAAGAGTCTTCAAGTTTTCTGGGGACGGCGAGGTGATGAAAATATTTGAATAACCTGATGCAACAGCAGCAGCTATAGAAACACCTAAAGCAGCTGATTTACCACGACCTCTACCGGCAGTCAAGGTAACAGTATTCTTTAAAGTCTTTTCGGAAATGGAATCAATAAAACTCAAGATAGCCTTGGCCTGATCGACAGTTCGAGCAATCTCAACCAAAGGACCAGCAGGCTTAACATCTGAAAGACTATCCTTAATGTCCTTAAGCTCTTGGGCATGTGGGGTTAACTCATCATCATCTTCCTTAGGAGCCAAAGCCTTGACCTTCTTACCACCAGAGATTGGTAAAACATTGAGCTCATCGTCAACAACAAGACAGTTTTCACATGAGCCGAGAGAAAGCAAGAAACGCTCATTAAATCTGGCGACAACATCGTTATGGGCTTCGGTACGGTATCTGGAGTGAACATCCATAGTCATGGTATAAAGTTGTTTGAGAGAAGTCATGGACTTCAAAAGGATGATAACAATTCCTCCACCCTCAACAGTTTCGATTGTTCGAGCGAGAATGTTTGGTGTAACAGCTTCAAAGTCTTGAAGAATACACATGCCGTAGGTATTACCAAGAATCTTTTCAGTCTCTTTGTAGTAAACGTAACGGATATTCTGTAAGCTGACAAAAAGTTCAAAAGGGTCTTCTTGATTAGCTTCACGAACACCTCGTTTAATTTCCTTTTTAATCTTGTTTTCGCGTTTCTTTCGGTGGGAGCTGAAACCTAACAGTTTCTTCTTGTAGGCCCATAGAACAGACTTGTTCATCTTAATGTCAGCAGCTGACATCAAGTAGTGCAAGTTAGGGAGCTGGTCCTTGGCCTTGTCACCGACAATGACGAAAAAACTTCGTTGCTTGGTCTATATGGGTTATCCAAGTTAGTTATAATACTATTAGGGCAAAAGTTTGCGCACGACATGGAAGAACAAATAACATACCTGAATACCATTCCGGATAAGGGCTGGAATACGAGAATCAATTGCCTTTTTAACCATTTTGATAATGTAAGTCTGCTGGGGAAAGGCTTGGTGAAAGAAATCAAGATTCAGCCTTTTTCGTTGAACAATCAGAATAAAAAAAAAAAATTTCTTGATTACATAACCACAGCAGCCGTATTATATCATGTGATGAGCACAGTTCTATTATCGAACAACTTAGCAATCAGCTTCAGTAGTGTCAAATTTGATAAAGAATACAGAAATACTTTATAAAGAGAAATAGTGACTTTGAGAATGAATATCAAACGTATTAAAAAGCATTCACATTGCAAGATATGCTTTAAACGCTATTCAATTAATCTAACGCAATGCTTAGTCAACATTACCGCGTGATGACCCACGTGACGGTTGTATACGCAGAAAAACGACAGCCACCTAATCAACACAACCTTTCCTACAAAACAAACACGCTCATCACACAACATGTCGGCGGAACTCTCAACATCAGCATTAGAACAGAAGGAGCCATCCTCCAAGTACGACCCCTCTGCCTTTTTGCACGAAATTTCGGGAAACAATGTTGTCGTAAAGCTCAGTTCCGGCGTTGAGTTTCATGGTATGTTCTCTGTGAAGGTTTTGCTGATGGCTTGATCCACAAACAGCAGCTGTAAAATATGCATTTTGCTATTACTTTTAAGATTCATGGACGCTAATAGAGAAGTGAAATACGATTTTAGGCCGATTACAATCAGTGGATGGTTTTATGAACGTTGCGTTAGAATCTACCAAGGAATTTGTGAATAACAAGGAAGTTGAGAATTGGGGCGATGTATTTTTGCGTGGACACAATGGTAAGTTTAAATGTGGATTTGCGTTTCCAATATAGCCGTTGTCTTGAAAGGAAATGCAAACCGCAAGTTTTTATTTACATTTGTTGAATATTTACAGTTATTACCTCAGTTACTAACGAATTTTGGATTAATCCGGTTTTGGGTTTTTGTTCAAACTATATATAGTACTTTATATTTCAGCAGACTAGAGATGCCAAATAAGCCATTTGATATGGCTTTTTGTTTTATTTATACGCTTTTAATGACAAAATAGTTAATGATATGAATATGATACATTTATTAAAATAGAAGCCCGTTGATCAAACGTGTGGACTTGAGTCGAGTTATGCAAATCACATTATCTCACCTCTGCGTGCCATTGATCTTATTATATTAGTAAAAGTTACAAAAAGGGTTTAGCATAGAATTGCAAAGGTGTCTGCTTTTAGTGGTGCAAGTGTAGAATTGCAAATCCATAGTTGTGATTTGCTGGGCCTTTATTTGCCATTTAGTTTTTCCCATTTTCGCATTTCACCACTTTACCTTTTTGTGTCACCACCAACAACGTACTTCCCAACTGCACACCTAGACTTGCTCCACCTCCCAGGTGATAGCTTTCACACCCGTCCGTTCTTTTGTCCCTTTGATTCCAAAAGCTTGCTTTGCATCATAGTAATCTTATTTGGTTCGTCACCCTTTGTTTTTCTTATATATTCGAAATACGAAATCACCATCCGCCACCGATTTGGACTTCCTTCTAGCCACGATATAGCCATTTGATATTTCTGGTATCATATCAGCATTTGCATGTATGTGTCTGTTTCTTATTATTTGCCGTCTGATCTTTTTGCTTTACAATAGAGTGACCTTTTTTCTAACCCCCCTACCAGATTTACGAGTATTAATTACAAGGTATCATCCACCACCGCAATTTTGAATATCCACTCCCTACATATCGAACCGCCGAATCCAGTGGAAATCCAGCATTCCCTAATAATATATTCATAAGTATTACCCAAATCCGAGATGCCATCGACTCCAGGCTTGTCTGAGAGCTCCAGCAACAACTCGGGACGAAGCCCTAAGATTATTCTTAAAACATATTCACCATTGTTATCAGCAAACAACTCTTCTAAATTGTCTTCCAACAAGATGTCTACCATTTCACCACACCAGAGTTTACCATCATCATCTTCTTCGAGCGATCTGGACACCTCTAATGGGGGCTTGAAGAGCCTTTCTAATTCGACGGAGAAACCAAATAACCAGCCAGTGCTCAAGATTTCACTTAAGCGACACAATAATGGCACATCCAACCAATCTAGAAAAAAACGCAAGTCTACTGAAAAGCAAAATAATCAGGTCGATGAAAATGAAGCTGATAAAAGTCGGAATCAAGATGATAGCGTCCTTAATAATGTTTTGATAAAGAAACGTAAACCTCAGCTCTCTCAGCAATCATCGCCGAAAGTGTCGTCTCCTTTGATTAATCAGCCGTCGCCAATTGAATCGAGATCTATAACCCCCATATCTTCGGCAGCATCGGCAGCATCGTCAGCAAGTGGGCAGCCTAAAAAGCTCAAGTTAAGGCTTCAACTCCCCAAAACCGATCGACATGGTGATCATAGCGACCATAGTGAAAACTTAAGTACCAATAACCATTCTTCCAAAGAATCAACGGCTCCATTGCTGATAAAAAACACAAGAAACGAAATGAATCCCGCTGCAATTTCAAACCTTCTGCAAAATACAGATTCAGTCGTATCAACATCACCAATCTCAAATCCCTTCATTGCTGCTACCCCTGAGCGCCATACCTCGGCAGCCACTGCAATCTCTCCCGGCACTGAGTATGCATCATCAGAGAGCACCGCCATTTTACTACCATCTAAGGACAATCTCACGGTCCAAGAGAATGATCAAACACATACACCCGCAACGACACCTGCTCCTGAATCTCGACATACTAAACATACTGCCCGTTCTTCCAAATCTAGCTCGATACCCATTAATTCTCCAGAACAAGATAAGTCAATTGAAGAAGATGGATGGACTGCTCCTGATAGTAATCCTCAGAAAAATAAAAAGTTTTTCCGCATAGGGCCTAATTTTAAAAGAACCCATCAGAATTTCCCAATATTTGATACCCAGGGAAATGAGGTCTTTGCAATTCTGGCCTGCAGAATTGATCGTGGATTCCATCATGTTGAAGATGAATGGATTACTTATCGCCGTAATTACATCACCCTTTCAACCGCTTTTTCGCTCACTAAAGGAGATGTTATTGAATATGGGAAAATCCCCAGATGTAACTTGTTTGTAAATACCGGTGATGGGAAAAGAGCCAGAATCAACTATTTTTCATTAAGAATTACTGCTTTGGAAATTGATAGAAGTGGGACGTTTGATGAAGTTGGGCTTATACAGCATACACCAAAACGTAACAAAGGTGTTAAACGGGCACCTCCTTTAATTCCAGCTGTTCCTGGGTTACTTCCTTCTCATGATTTTATTAAAAATAATACCACTTTCAGAACCTCAACGCGGAAGAAAGCGGTAGAAGGCTATATTACTTATCCAAAAAATCAGCTCGGAGAGTTTGGAAAATATTACCCATATGATCAGGAATCAGGAGGGAATATACCATACGTTGGATTATTTGAACGTATCCAGTTTACTACACCTAATGGCGGGGACTCTAGACTAGTTAAGACTCTAGTACAGTTAGTTGCCACCATAGAAACTGGCGAATCATATGTTGCAGCTTGGTGTGAAACGCCGTATTTTACTCTTAGAATACGATCACCATCTTCATATGGAGACAATGTGTCTTTAGTACGCAGGAAAAGCTCTGGTTCCTATTCAACGGCATCTCAACCAAGAGCAATTGTTCAGGTTATTCCTGGTCAACCAAAGCTGGTATCGAAGTTTTCTATGGAGAATGAGGGCGGAAATTCTTCACCAAGTCAAGCGATGTATGGAGTTCTTGCTCCAGGTCCTAGTCATACCCCTGGTCAGTTGACGTTTCACATGAAAATTCCCTTTAGTCCAATTTACCAAAGGCCAGATGATGGTTCAGAGCAAGCCCAGGCCCAGACAGGAAATGCTGAAAATCAGAACGCAGAGAGCTCAGTTGATCCTGTGCAAAAAAAATCTAAATTTCCACTTTTAATACCAAAACCCACTCCGCAATCACTTCTTCACATTCGTCCATTTCCCAATCACATTGTTGCTCCTAGCATTTTGCAGAATTTGAATGCCATGGCTGCTAAATCAAAGGGAAAATCATTGTCCTCATTATCGTCTATGCGCAAAAAGAATAAACCAATTGCACCAGCCCCATCAAATACCCAACCTAATATTATTAGATTACATTCGAAAGCAAACAAGAAGGATCAGGGTAACACCAAGACAAGGGATAAGGGAAAAGGAATTCATCCACAGAAACCACAGGCTAAACCTTCTTCTCATACTGCTCGGGATGAAATAGCTATCGAAGATGACGATGAAGAAGAGGATTCTGTTGTTCTATTTGGCGGTCAATCTACTAATATCCAAAGTAAATTACCAACAATAGAAAACATTACTTCGCCCACTGCTGTTAATGTAACCAGGAGCCCAGGAACCCCAATTTCTGATTACTCCAAGCCATCTCCTGCAACCTCTTCTACACCTCTCCCAGAACCAGCTTCTCGAACTAGAAACTCGCCACTAACAGTTGACTCAAGCTCTGCACCAAATGCGCGAAACTACAATCAGGCAAGTGGAAATCAAGATTCACTTAAATTTGTTGAGGTTAGCTATAGCGAACCTCGCAAGCCTGTTCCTCTTAATCCTGATTCTACAGGTACTGGATCTTTGAGAATGCTTCCTTCTAGCTCAATTTTTACTCCTGTTAATTTTTCGTCAGCTACCCAAAAGACTGGTGACAAGGTTCTTAAAGTTGGTCGCAGACAAGTAAGGCGAAATTGGAGTGACCACCAGACAGTTTTCAAGATTTCTGCTGCAACTCCTCCCAGTAAAAATACCAATTCGATTGCATTTATTAAAGCAAACAAACCTAGCACTTTGGCTAGCCTTGCCTCAGCAGCAGTGACAGCATCATCTAGTACTCGAGCTAGTGGTGCCCCCTTGATGATGAGCGGAGCACCAATAAGTCCTAAGCCTCCCCAGCCGATATTGCCCCAGCCTTCTCCACCACCTCAATCAAGTTTTCAGTATGGGTTTTCTGTGCCTGTTCCGAAACAAAGATCTAATCCGCCACCGCCTTCTTCGCTGTACAAATTTTCCACTTTTTCATCAAACCCAAGCACACCTAAAGTTAACCGTAAAGGTAAAAAATAATGAACCAGCTTTATGAATATCCATCCACATCTTACGTGGTACTATAATAGCTCAGCATACCCTGAACACGAATGCCTGACATTTTTTAAATTACTTTTTGTTGACATGTAATGTATCTCATATATCTATATCTATATACATTTATTTATCAAGTTGATGAATGAATCGGTTTATCTGTGGAAAGTCATTTTTAACCTTAATTGAGTGCTAGTACTATCATGAGATTGCCATCTCATATAGCTTTTATCTGTCAATTGTGTATCACAAATCCATTTTCTGCCAATTCATTACAAGAAATTTTTGAATTTTTTTTTTTTAGCTGTGGCACATGCCACATGGGGCAACCTAACAAGCTTTGAAAGCAAGTGGCTTGTGAATAGATTCCACATCCAGATTTAGCAACACCGCTTAATGGGGGCAAGTACGGTGCCAGCACCGTTAACCAGATTACATGCTGGAGATAAATGAGTTCCAAGGATCCATCTTATGGTCTGGAATGGTTGCTAATGACTAGATGTCACAAAATAGCTATTTAAGGTTGTTAGCTAGTGCCTTAAACACATTATTAGAACCTGAGTTTAGTTTCTCTTTGGGGTATTTAAATTGTACAAAATACGGGCGAGTTTCTTTCAAATTCTTAGGAGTGGAACCCTAATGTAATACACATTTAAAGATGCCTAACGTATAGCGGAAATGATTATTAAGTATATGTTTATGGCTTGGACAATAATGATATAAACAGTTAAAGAAAAGAATTCTAATAACATGGAGAAAACGATACATGTAAATGAAAAGAGAAGTTAGCTTTAAAATTAAAAAAAAAAAAGACATTATGGAATCTTTGCTGCCAAGTTCCGTCATATATATAGTGAATCGAAAAAGGAGGGGCTGCAAAAAAGATTTGCTGGTGCGATTAACAACTATGGTTCCGATGGAGATGCAGGAAAAGTAATGAAATAGTACATCATAATCTTTCGTAAAACTCAAGAAATAGATTGGAATAAGAAATCTGGATAACATAATAGCCCCTTTAACAGTGTAATAGGAGCAAATGCCGGTCTGAAACTAAAGGGTAATCTTGCATGTGTATTGTAAGTCCTGTTGAGTGTTTAGTTATCCTTGTTGAAAAAGCCACCAAGGTTAACAGTGAAAGAAACTTGGGCTTCAAGGCAGGTGATAGGCTTTCCATCAACGGAGAAAGCTCTGGCAACAGCAGTGTACTGACCAGGAGGGATTTCGTTGGGGAGTTCAATCTCCTTAGAGATGGAAAGAGGGCCTTCCTGAAGAGGACATTTCAAGTCAACCTCCTGAACCTGCTCACAGAGGTCAAATCGCTGAGTGAGCAAGCGAATGTAACCATATCTGACATCGACATCAATATAAGCGCCATCGGCAACTGCGCCATGGAGGGTACCAGTTGCCTCAATAGTCAAGTTAGCGCCCTTCTGGGGTGGGTTGGGGGAAACGTTGATGTGGTCAATAGTCAAGAGCTTTGGAACATGGTCATCACAAAGCAAAACAGGGCTTTCACCTGGAATGGGTTGGGACTTGATGGAGGCATCTTCGCCGGATGACAATGGGTTCTGGAAAAGTAGACTGTTGGAGTCACGGACAGCCAAAGCGGCCGAGATAACGTTGGTGGCCTGGAGTGCGAGAACAGCAACAGAAGTGGTGATAGAAAGGATTTTCATTGTGGTCTAACGAATGTTAACGCGTAATGAACGTGTGAGAGGTGGAATAATGTTGCTTAACAGCGAAAAGAAAGACAAACTGTTTGGTTTATATAGGCGATTGTTAAGATAAGCGGCAGGCAGGTGGCACTGTGGTTGCTCCAGGAAAAAGCATTCACTGGCAAAGCCTGCAAATGCAGTTCCAAATTCGGTAGGGCAAAACTGGGTCAAATGACATGGTCACGTGTGATAGCACAACGGCTAAAAGCAGTTCCTGGCAGATCCTCTAAGTCCTAAGTCATTACTCCTAAGCTTCATTTATGTATATACACAGATTTGTATACAGGTCTTGTCTTGGGCTGTTAGTAATGCATGTTCGCCACACGGTTTCAAATGACACAAGTTCTGTCTACTTCCTTGATCTTTTTTTTTTTTTGTATTTGTAATTTTATCCTGAGGTTAATAACTCATTCATCGGGATTCGCCATCTGAATATAAATACTCCTGTTTCTCCACATTCTTTTCATTCATTTTCATTCATTTTCATTTCCATTATCGCTTACCCAGCACCTTTAGTATATATTTTTCCCCATGTCCGATATTGAAGATTCCTACGAAGAGATTGAACTCACAGTTGTGTTCAAGAATAACCCAATTACCCGAACTCTACCCTCAGATTTACCCTTTGAGACGTTCCAGGAGCTGATTTTTGAAGAGTCGTCGGTGCCCATTGCAGGCCAGAAGCTCTTTGCACCTAAAACTGGTTTAATCAAAGTTGATAAGCTATCTGAAGGCTCTAATACCCCCATATCAGTCGTGTTCCCAACTCCCCAATCCCGCAAACGCATATTGCTCATGGGAACACCAGAACCCGAAATGTTGAAAGTTAAGGAAGCAGAGATCATGTACGGCCAGCAACTTGCTGTTAATGAGCGTATTAAGGCTGCCAGGGCAGCCCACAGAAGAAAGAAGAATGCGACACTGAGTTCGAGTCCTAGCACACAATCTCAGCATCTTCCTTCAGTCCATACACTGAGTGGTCCTTCTTCTCAACCTCAGCCTAAGCGCCAAGCTACGCAAAACAATATGATTAGAACTCTGTCAGATTTACACGGCCCGTTAGGCTTACCTGGACTCTCCCCAGGCAGCCCTGCAGCTGGTGACGATGATACGCCCAAGACGGAGTACACTTTCCACAAGCTAGTTCCACTCCCATTTCTTCCCCACCCAAATAAGTCACGCGAGCTACTGAGGCAACTGAGAGATGATCGTGGTATTATGGCCATCATGAAGAAGTATAAATGGAGCATCCCTGTTTTAACAGAGTTAGACCCTACGATGAACACTGCCAGTAATGTTGAGGGAACTACAAGATTACTAGGCTTGAATCGCAACAAAGGCCAGGTTATTGAATTAAGATTAAGAACAGATGCATATGATGGCTGGCTAAAATTCAAGGACGTTCGCAAAGTCCTGTGCCACGAGTTGACACATAATGTTTTCGGCGATCATGACGATAATTTCTGGAACTTTTGCCACAAGCTGGAGAAAGAAGTCATAGAACTAGATCCTTTTGGCCGACAGGGCAAATCTATTGTAAGCAGAGATATCTACACGGGTCCAAGAATGAAAAGCTTTGATGAGGATGATGAGGGGGAAGAAGAAGAGGATATGTATGATTACGATGGTGCATACGACGATCACCATAGATTACTATGTGATGGCGGTGGCTACATCGGCAGTACGCATATACTAGGAGCTAGTCCTTCAGAAAGAGAGATGCAGAAGATAGAAGGTGATGAGAGGGAAGGAGACGATGAAATGCGCAAAGAAGATGTCAAGGCTATGCTGAGACAAGCTGCTCTTGAGCGAGAAAGACGAAGAGAGACAATGAGAGTACCGCCGAATTCGTCGAAAGACACACCATCTCCGTCTCCAAACTCTGACGAGCCGGGTCCATCTAAAGGAAAGGGTTCTCCATCTTCACCCATGTAATAGAAATAATCTTGATATCGTTACGCTTTTTCTGGTTATATATAATAATGATATATCACAATGTTTAAACCAACTCAAATGAGATAACGAGTACAGTAGTTACAAAATGTATTACATACATATCACTAGTTTCCGCAAGTTGTAACAACGTTCGTTACATACACACACTCAAGTACAGCACACACAACAGCATCACCCCCCCTTTCGTTCAGATCTTCATGAGTTTATCCCAAAAAAGTTCATTCGCTTCAACAAGACAACTTCTTTCTAGAATTTAGCACACATCTATATATTATTTGATATAGTTATATACCTCTAATACCATCAACACCTTTCTATTACTTGGCAATAAACTATGTCCGAACGATCTGACGCTGTTGAGAAGTACAAGTAAGTACAAGGCTATCTTTGCTTTCTCGGTCTTCATATTCTGGGCCTTTGCCTTGGGTTGTGGTTTGAACTATTGTGATCTAACCCATATGTTTTTCTAAAATTTATAGGCTTGTGCTTCTTGGTGAACAGAGTGGTAAGTGTTATTTTTGATATTTGATAGTACTTGTTGCAAAACTGCCTACATGATATTTCTGTTCTTCACAGATATTGTCAACGGCTGGCATTTAGTTTTAAAATAGAAATGGCAAATCTGCGAGATGTGACCTTTTCTTTGTCTCGATTACAAACAGACGAAAGCTCTGAAGAAATATTAAAGTGACAGCTAGCTGACATCGACATACAATATGTGATCCGCCATGCTTTATGAGTGATTTGATCGCTGGTGTAGGAGACGATATAGTGGAGTTTTATTAAGAATCATTTCCATCAGGTATCCATGATTTATAACGACAAGAACAGCAAGCTGGAAGTTGGAAACATTATCAACAAGTTGCAAATATCGTCAACTTTAGCATGAATTTACTCTCGACTATTTTGATCGATCTCATTGTTGCCCTAAAGACATCTTTTCCTCTCATACCTTGAACAAAACATTACGGAAATTAATAAGGCATTGTCTTTATCTATTAAATTCCAAACCGACAATTCACCAGCTCTGTTCAATAATGTATCGCTGGTATTTATGGATCATAGATGGTACAAAAGAGGCGCCTGATCAATGTGACTTGGAATCAGATTTATGCACCGGTGACTGTTAATCTGGCGACCAAGTCAAGTTGGCTAACCTCACTTTCAGATAATTTGTATCACGCTTCAGTTACCCGCCGTCACACGACAACTGATCCCTTCTATCACATGAGAGCTTTAATTTATATTCTATCAAAAATAATCACTTTGGTTAGTGGATTGGTAGTCTCATGTTGCAAGATATTACAATCTCGGCTAGTGATTCTTAAATCAACGTCGGTTCCAGTTAGCGATCATCCTTTTCCAGCATTTGACCCATTATTTGCAGCAATATTATGCCATTTCCAATTTTTAAACACAAGCATTGGTGTCAATGAATTATAATTCAAATCATTTGAACTCATATACTAACCTGATTTGGCTTTGTAGTTGGAAAGACCTCTCTTCTTTCTCGATTCATGTACGACTCATTCGATTCTCAGTATAAAGCCACTATTGGTATAGATTTTATGTCAAAGGTATGCTTATTTTGTTATTTGCTGTCAATTTGTACAACCAAACTAACTATATATCCTTATTGATCAATTGGGACTCGGTAACGAGAAGGTAAGAGAATGGTTGTGTTTAGAAAGCTATAGTTGAGATACATTGATACCAAGTTGGATATTGTGATAAGTTTTTGCAACAAGCAAAGGCTCAGTATTTCTTTCTTACACACTATTCCTATCATTCGTCATCCGAATTCTCACGATCGTAGTAACAAATTCTTAGACTATGTATCTTCCAGATCGAACGATACGGCTCCAATTATGGGACACAGCCGGTCAAGAGCGATTCCGCACATTGATTCCCTCTTACATTCGTGATTCTCATGTTGCAATTGTTGTTTACGACATTACAAATAGACAGTCTTTTAAAGATGCCAGCCGCTGGATTGATGATGTTCGAACAGAGCGAGGCGATCAAGTGATCATAGTACTTGTTGGAAACAAGACCGATTTACGTGACAACAGAGTTGTAACTGTTGATGAAGGTGAAGCAAAGGCCAAAGAGCTTGGAGTTCTGTTTATGGAAACCTCTGCCAAAGCAGGCTACAATGTTAAGGGACTTTTCAAAAAGGTTGCTGCTGAATTACCAGGTCTTGAGCATAACAAGCCAGAAGAGACAGAAATTATTGATGTCAGCATTGATCAAAGCAAGCAAGATCAAACTCAAGAAGGTTGTAACTGTTGATTTGTTGTGAATGGAATCATATTCAATGTAACTTTTTTTATAACTATGATATAGATAGATGCGGGTGGACTACGTACTTTCTCAAAGTTTGGAGATATTGTAGCAGGATTAATGTATGTTTTAATTTATATATATATAATTTTTTAAAAAAACCTGACAATTTAAAGGGTTTCTGGTTAATATACCGGATTTTTAAGTCATACTATGGTCTCGGGCTTTGAATCGTGAATTGCACAAAAGCATAAAGCCCCAACTTTTAAACCAACAGCTACCGCTCTCATAGGAAATGATCTCAAAAAAAAAATTGGAGGGCTGATTACTAAGCAGGACAAACACAGCACTACCGCCTGCTTACTTATTGATCGCGCTAAAAAAATTGGAAAGAAAGAAAGAAAGGGAGAGAGAGACATAGAGAAATATAGGCCCAGCACACATCTCTGAATATACTGTCTTATATTCTCTTCTTGGACTTACCTCAGGTGTTTTAGATCTTGATTTCCCGTCAGTTCAGTATAGATTGATCTACGAGGATATTCATTCTATTCCTTTTCGACCTTATATATTGTTATTTTGTGCTGTTTAGTGACTTTGGTTTTGAACACTTGACACTATGGTCAGTGAGAACCGGGCTCTTGCATACCAGATTCAATCTGGAAATTTCCGTCAGGCATTGACAAAGATCAACAAGGAATTGAAGAAGACTCCAAAGAGTTTGTATTACTTGGTACGTATAATAGCGATGAGTTATCAATTGATTTCTGTTTGTGTTTCTGTTGAATGCATATTTTTTCTGACACATTATATGTTGACTGGGTTTTTTAGTCTCTCAAAGCTTTTGTGCTAGTTCAACAAAATGATTTCGAGGAAGGATTAAAGGTAGCAGACGAAGTTGCTGCTACTGGAACCGCAGATTATAACATTTTACTGATCCTACAAGACACTTATCTCCTTGCCAATCGACGTAAGTACTTGGTGTAATTTTTCATGCCATGATTTCACCAATTGAAATACTAACAAGAACGATGTAGCCGACAAACTTTCCGCATATTTCGAAGAGGTTGGCAAAAAGAATCCAACTAACAAGAAGGTTTTGGAAATTTGGTTTGACACAATGCTTTCAACAGGCGATATCAAAGGACTTCAAAAGTCAAGCATGGCACTTAGTCGACTTGGAAGTCGAACTTACAAAACTTGGGCAATAGCCAATTTGTTTCTGGCATTTAAGTACGGAGACATTTCTGATATGGAGAAAAAACTATTCCCTAAACTTGCTGCTGGAATGGTTAAAACGATCGAACCATTGCAAACAGCACAAGAAGGGTACCTTAAGGCTTTGATTTTCCAAATTAATGAGGATAATGAAGGCTTGCTAGAGTTTTTGAGTTCCAAACAGGTCAGAGATTGGGATCTGTTGGATCTGAACATTATGCTGTGTGAAACTTTGGACAAGCTTGAAGATTGGGAAAGATTGAAAACACAGTGTATCAGGATTTTGAAAGAATTGAATCGAGACGATTTCAACCACTGGAGAGCGTTAATCAAGGCATGTATTAAACTCGATCAGTGTGACTTTGTGCGACAATTTATTTCAGAATACAAAGCTGGACAAAATAGTAAGCTCGCAACTGTATTTTTGGCTGCCGAAATAGATTTAAAAGATCTTACATTGAATGCGGCTGCTGAACAGTATTTTGATTTTATGGGCTCTAAGAGAAGTACATTTAATGATTTGCAGCCTTATACACTTTCTCCAAAGTTTGATAAAGCTCAATGGTTAAAGTATTTGGAAGGAGTTGAAGCTCAGAAAAACGATCAAAACTTGTTTGTTAATATTGAAAAGTTTAGATTTTTATTACGAGATGACAAGTACGATTTGAATGCTCTTGTAAAGAAGCAAGTGGAATTGTACATGAATGCTAAACCCGCACTGAAGAAGAAAGATGCAAAGGATTACCACAGTGCGGATGATCATATTCTTGTTGCCGCTTATGCAGTTCTTGAGCAAGGAAAGGGCAGTCGTGAATCATTACTTCAAGCTGCCATTTTACTTGAAACTGCATGTATCAGAGACAGCCATCAGTTTTATGTTCGACTCTGGCTTGTTCGTATCTATTTACTTTTGGGTGCTATGACCAAGGCACACATCCATTTCAAGGTTCTTCGAGTTCAGAGACTACAGGTTGAATCTATGGCCCCATATATCATGACTAGGGCAATGTCACTCTTCCCAAGTGTGGATCCTCTTCGTTCCACACTTGATACATATGGGACTTTTGATAAGGAGTTGAAGCATGGCCTCAATCTAGTATATGAGAAGGGAACATATACACAGCTTGAGAGTTTTATAAATCTACGACATTCAGTTGAAAATAGTTTGACCAGAGGTATTCTTAGTGTCCAAACCAGTCAATTGTCAAGATTCCAAGTTTTGAAAAAGGGAGACCAGATCGAGTCCACGATTTCCACAAAGGAGTATGTGGATAACAGAGATCTAGATATAATGTTCGATTTACCTCGAGAAGGCGAACAAAAACTTTCTCATGTTCTTACTCTTGGTCCTAAAGTGGGCAGCGATTGGGTAAAAGTGCACGAGCTAAAGCACGAGATGGTACGATATTTGGTTTCTGGTGGTGATAAGCTTGGCGATTTGCTTGTTTCTTTAGAAAGTTTATTGGCTGAAGCGAATACAAAGAAGGAGCTGACTGAGTCTGAAGCTTGGGCAGCAAATGTTATTGTGCATTTGGCAAAGAGCGCACGGGATAAACAATCAGACGCCGGTTACCAAAGTGTTTATTCAGCCTTTTCGAATTTAAAACTTTCCGAAGCTGTGAGAGACTGGAAAACTATTCACAAGTTTATGGTTGCTTTAGAGACATTTACAATTATTTCAACTTATGTTCATACATTAAACACCAAACGCAATCAGTTACATTTCAGCCATGATGGTGCTCGAACATTGAGTGAAAATCTATTAGCGGAAATGGAGAAAGTTAAACATCTGGCCGGGGATCTCAAAGATAAGCGACCACAGCAAACAAGAGACGATGTTAATCAGCTTAACGCATTCTGTAAGGAAGTAGGACTAGAAAATGTGTTTGTTGAAGATATAGTGGACGGAATTTTTGCGTCGCAAGATCAGGCTTTAACTTTAGTGAGAACTAAAATTATAAAGGCTTGATGACCAAGATTTCATATGTTTTGAAATATTTTGAAAATGTGAATACAATGTGATATTTCAGTAGGCATTATACTGTTGTAAATATATAAATTTGTTAGAATCTGTACGTATTAAGTTGAGTCTTTTTTGATAGAATTGATCAACTGTGATTGATGGTTCAAAAGATCTTTAACGGAAGCGGAAATTTCAGGTGAGACTGGCTAAGGAACCAGATTTCCAGACTACAAATAGAAACATTCAATTTAAAAGACGAAATATAAGGTCTGGAAAAAAACTTTTAACTAAAGGAAAATGGGAAGCAAAACAGCCGAAATAAGGGTATATATTCGGAAGTCCGTGAGGGAAAATTAAAAAGACAGATTCCGAAAGATATTAGGGTTATTAATATGGAGGCAAAAACATGAATATTCCTAAAAGAGACGGGAGACGAAAGGTTTTGGGCTAGTTCTCGGAATAAGAGAAATATGGTATCATTTCGGATATATGTTATACTGAACATTTTTTTGGGGGTTCCAAGCGGAGTGTACTCAATCACACACCTTTGTTTCCGAGAGCTAATTGACAGCTCACTAGGGTCGAGTTCGGAACATTTAAATCTTGGAACCTACAAAATAAATTGGTCAAAATGTTTTGAGACTTATTAGAAACTTAAAGGTGCAAGTAATGATTTACATTAGTGATGGAATAGTTTTTTTTTTTTTTTAAAAAAAAATAATAAACAAAATAAAACTCGTTTGATTTGATTTCGGAATGATTCAGACATGTATATCATAATGAATAAACCCCGTAGCTGTCAAGACGGAACTGGAGATGGATAAACACACATGAGTCTATTAAGTTACAAGTCAAAGTATTCAAAGACTTGGCATCAAACCCTATCCCACTTGAACAACTCTAAGATTTTCCAATCTCGTACTTATATGCTGCATCGCCTCAAAATATTCCAGATATATCTTAGTATCTTGCACCAGAAATCGGCGGCAATACAATGTCACTATGTCACTAGTAGCGATCCGTTTCCAAGGCTAGCTTCAGCCGTTCGTGTCCTTTAGTTCTTACTGGCGGAGGTCACGTTAGTTTCGTGTTTGTGTGCACGTGCGTTTGTAAAAATCTATTAGTTCTTACTTGGGCAGCAAATACTCCCGGATTGCATATGACTATATTCTCTCCGATCTCCTGGTCATATTCCAGAATATTGTAGTACTACTGACACATCAGCGTATTATCTGGTTATGTGCTAGTATGCTATATACACTTCTTTGGTTCAACTATTGTTGTTCTGCTTTTTTTTTTTTTTTTTTTCAATTTCAATTTCAATTTGATTGATATATATTAAATACAGTTGAATGCGGTAAAAATCATCATAAGAACAAGACATAATTACAATAGTGTCATAAAAAGACGTTAAAACTAGAGGGGACATCAAAAATAATCACAAAATAGGAGGACATGCATAAACAAAGGTGTTGAATTCGTTAAAAAGGGGAATATGGTTTACATGAGACTGTTTCCATCAAGGGTCTCTTTCTTTAAAAGAGACCTTCAATTTCTCCATCGTCATTAACCTCAACATCCATGAAACCACAGTGGGTAGGGAGACCTGGAATAGTCATGATTTCAGCAGCAAGAGCATAAAGGTAACCAGCACCGACAGAAGCTCTAACATCCCTAATAGGAACAGTGAAACCGGTAGGGACACCCTTAAGTGCGGGATCGTGAGAAAGAGAGTACTGTGTCTTTGCTATGCAAATAGGCAAGTTACCAAAGCCCTGTCGAGTATAGGTCTCAACCTTCGATTTAGCAAGTTCTGAGAGCTCAATATCCTTGGCACCGTACATCTCACGGGCAATAACAGACATCTTCTCTTCAACACTGTTGCCTTCAGTCTCATAAAGGAGGCGGAAATCACTGCCCTTATGAGAAGCCTTGATAACACCCTCAGCAAGATCAATAGCACCAGCACCACCTTCAGCCCAATGGTTAGCAACAATGGCATCCTCAGCACCATACTTGATGGCCTCCTCGCGAATGACTGCGTGCTCGGCGGGGGTGTCGGTCACAAACTTGTTGATGGCAACAACAACAGGAATTCCGTAGGCCTTAGCATTGGAAATGTGCTTTCCAAGGTTAGCACAACCCTTTCTCAAAAGCTCAGTATCTTCCTTAGTATATACATCAGAAAGAGGAACACCTGGCTTAACATCAGGGCCACCACCGTGAACCTTCAAAGCACGAACAGTAGCTACAATAACAACAACATCAGGAGCAAGGCCTGAAGATCTGCACTTGATGTTGAGGAAACGCTCACCACCCATAGTGAAATCGAAACCAGCTTCAGTCACAACATAACCAGACTTCTCATCGCTTTCACCTTCACGAGTACCAGCAAGCTTAAGAGCCATCTTGTCGGCAAGTACAGAGTTAGCTCCGATAGAGATATTGGCAAAAGGACCAGCATGAACAAAAACTGGTGTACCTTCCAAAGTCTGCATCAAGTTGGGCTTGATGGCATCCTTGAGTAAAGCAGTCAAAGCACCACCAGCACCAATGTCATCACATGTAACAGGATCACCTTGCTTACTACTGGCAACGACCATACGACCTAATCTTTCACGCATATCTTTGAGATCGTTGGAGAGAGCAAGAATCGCCATACATTCAGAAGCAACAGTAATATCGAAGCCAGTCTCACGAGTAGCACCCTTTTCAGTAGGAGCCTGACCAACGGTGATACCACGAAGGAATCTATCGTTACAGTCAACAACACGCTTCCAGGTGATGGTTTCAGGGTCAATGTCGAGACGAGCAAATTTGGTAATTTCCTCTGGGGTTAAATCATCAGGGTTGGTCTTATCAATTCCGAGCTTCTTAAGACGTCTGAACATGACCTTAGAAAAGGTGCGGACACCCTTCTTAGCGGGAACCAATCTCTTGTAAAGGGGGCCATCTTTCTGAGAATTCTCGTGGAACATACGGGTATCAATGGCGGCAGCCAACAAGTTGGTAGCAGCAGAGATTGCATGGATATCACCGGTCAAGTGGAGGTTGAATTCGTCCATAGGAATAACCTGAGAATAACCACCACCAGCAGCACCGCCTTTAACACCAAAAGTGGGACCCATGGAAGGCTGGCGGACGTTTGCAAAAGCAACCTTTCCAAGATGAGCACCTAAAGCCTGGACAAGACCAACAGTGGTGGTAGACTTACCTTCACCAAGAGGAGTGGGAGTAATACCTGCAACAAGAACGTATTTACCGTTTTTACGATCTTTCAAACGGTCAAGAAGAGAAAGTTGAACCTTGGCCTTGTAAGCACCATATTGCTCAAGCTCACTAGGAATGATTCCAACCTCATGTGCAACCTCAGTAATATTCTTGGGCTTCTGAGCTCTAGAGATGGCAAAATCAGAAGGAACTGGATTCTTAATGTCAAGAGGGAGAGGTACAATTTTTCTCTTCTCTTCACTGCTGTAGAAACGCTTAGCAGACGAAAGAACATTGTCAAGGAGCATGGCAACAGTCATAGGTCCAACACCACCTGGAACGGGGGTGATCTTAGAAGCAACCTTGACGGCAGCCTCAAAATCAACATCACCAACCAATCTTTGACCTGACTTTTTGGTATCATCAGGGATAAAGTTAGTTCCAACGTCAATTACGACGGCGCCTGGCTTGATCCAGCTACCCTTAACAAATCCTGCCTTGCCAATAGCAGCAACAACAATGTCGGCAGATCTGACTTCTTCTTCTATGTTCTGAGTCTTGGAGTGGAGGACGGTGACAGTAGCGTCAGCATTCTTAAGAAGGTAAGAAACTGGAGATCCAACAATATCTGAACGGCCTAGGACAGCAGCCTTTTTACCGGCCAATTGAACGTTAGACTTTTCAAGGAGAACAAGAATACCTTTAGGAGTGCAAGGGACGAAAAGGGGAGAGCCGCCTCGCTTAGCAAGCTCACCAATGTTAAGAGTGCCGAAGCCATCAACATCCTTTTCAGGAGAAACAGCATCAGTAATTTCCACTTCCTTAAGGTGTTTGGGAATGGGGAGCTGAATAAGGATACCGTGAACGCTAGGGTCGTTGTTCAATGTGTCAATTTCGGATAAAAGCTAGGAAGAAGTGTTAGTTACATGAATTCGAGAGAAATTTCCAATTGGCTTCAATAAAGTAACACAGATATGTAGAAATTGAGCTGCTAAAATCTAACGAAAGATCAAGATAGCCAGTGTGGTATCATAAACGTGTATTCATTGGATTTTCTGTAGTGGCTTACCTGAGCTTGTGTAACGGTTTCAGGAATCTTCTTCAGCTCGCAAGAGATGTTGGCCTCTGCAGCAGACTTGAGTTTCATGCGAACATATGTAGAAGAGTCTGGTCTATCGCCAACTTGAATGATAACGAGAGAGGGTTTGAAGTAAGGCTTTGAAGCCTGGATCTGGGCGATCTCTTCGTTCAAGCCAGCGCGAATGGACTTGGCAATGGCGTTTCCGTCAATCAACTCAGCAACCATCTTGAATGTGGGGTTGGGGGTATAGAAAAAAAAATTATATAGAACGAAAAAAAGTGAAAGAAGATGGAAGAAACACAGGGATAACTGGTAATTTATGGAAAATTTTAAGAGGTTCAATCTAAAGAGTCAATCCAATAGATCATCGTGTACACGGTATTCGTCCATTACTCGGGTTCGCATATGTTTGGTTCACAACCTAGTGTTGGATGGTCGCCCACGAGCCCCATTTGCCTCGGATGAAACCGAACGGGCTAATGGAAGCGCCGCCGAGACCGATACGACGTGACATTAATACAAGAGTCCCGGAGCCCTTAGAAACGGTTCCTCCTATTGCTAAGTGCACCGGCTTTCTTGCCGCGATATGGGTGGCTTGAACGTTCCCACGCCTCGCGGCTTAAGTAAGTTCTGACACAGTTTAACTCGTGTCTATCATAATCAGTCTGCGGCTGATAACTCAGTGAAAAGGCCTAATCCCCACTTTAAAACCCTTGCAAATGTCATTAATTCATCCTATATATATTTTAATCATTCAATTATCAAGTTATGTCTATCGGTGCAATAAGGCAACTTCCAACTGTGAAGAGAGGCTTAGAAATACAGTAGTCTCGGTGGCTGCATAGTAATTCAGTGCTTCAATCAATATCTTCAAGTGATGATCAAAACTGCTTTCATACTGCTTTAAACTAGCATTCAACCACTTGACAATCTCATCAGGAGTCAATTCCTCGCCAGATTTGTTTGTTGGCCGTTTCAGCTTCCGTCTCTCTTGTTCGCCCAACATGGCATTATCAACAAGAACTATGGATTTCTCGCGTTGGAGCATATACTCAGCAAAAAGCCGGCAAGCTGTGTATAATTTCATTTGCAATCGTAATAGCTTCTCGTTGGTGAGCATGCTTTCCTTCATACACGTATCCAGAAAATACACATGTTGGACCATCAAAAGGTCAGCATTTTTCGCTTCATACAGCTTCTCTTGGAATTTTCCCCAATTGGGCTCAATTACTTCAAGGGTAAAGTAATAAAGAACCTGTTGAATGAACAGTAACATTTTTGATCTTAACCGTGTAGCGTGTCTCTTCCATTCCTCAAGATCGGGATTCCCACTTGAATGGCCCCACACCCGTGATTTAATTTGTCCTACCCAAGAGTTATTCAGCATTCTTTCAATATGTTTGAGTTCTACTAAATGACGAAATAGAATCTGGTATCTGAGGACTGTTTTTCGCGATAGCACCAATGACAATGGGAACGGGATGTTGAAGTCTAGTTGTAATCCAAAAACTGCTGCAAATGTTTTGTTGCCACTGTTACTTGAACCAGTTGTACCTCCACTTGCGGCTCCAGAGCCATCCCGCAGAAGCTTTTCCACTGCCTCTAGATCACCAGTTGATGCAAGGCCCAGTGCTTGCTTCGGATCCATGCCTGTGACATTAACAATCTTGATGAGATAGTCCGTTACACTAGTATGTGATATATCCACGATAACCTCGTCTCTAAACGGATCTGTTGACGAAATACTTCCTGGTTGGCGTAACGACATATCTAAAAGGTATTGAAGCTTGGTTTTTGAAGCACTTCTAGAGGGTTTTGAAAGCTCATCTTCGGCAATGTCCATAAAGTTAATAAAGAAATCAGCTTGGTCCAAAAAAAAGTAATGCTTAAGAGACCCCAATCTTGCTGGAAGTTCATGTGTATGTATCAGTAATGAAAGTAGTGTTTCATTGGCATGGTTATATGCCTGTGCAAGTGATAATAATATCCGGCTATCTTCAATCGACCCATATACTGTAGTATCCTCTTTGGACGCATCTACACCGCCACATTCTCGAACAACATTTAGATATTTTCCAGTAAGAAGAATTCTCTCGTAAACTTCAGGGTCTGATAGTTGTAACGGTAAGTCGTCTTTTCTTATAGTGTATCTCTTGTCCCAATATTCATCTGTATAGTCTTGTTGAAGTTTGTCTCTTTTGATACTTTTCTGTTCCCGGACCAAAAACTCGTCGTATGGATCAAATATAACACCCTTGTGAATCCACTGTTTTAGCATTTTAAGATATGGTATCGATGTATCATGTAATAAAGTCTCTAAAAACGTATGCGCCGCTGGGTCGCCGCTAAAGGCTATTAATCTCTCTGCTAGAATTCGCAGTATAGTGCCTCCCTTGCAGACTGTAGATTTCGATGCTCTTCCTGTAAATCCCAATTCTGCAAATTCTGCAAAATTGGCACCTTCACTGATCTTCAACGATTCAAGCATCTTTTCAAAATCATTGTTATTATACGCGGATGTAGCATCTTCGCTTTTCTTTGCATTCTCACGAAGAATCGCTTGTGCAAGATCATAAAGTTGCTTAAATATGTGTGATGTAGGCTGAAGCTGTAAATTTAAAGTCTGTAAAGAAAATGAGTTGCTGTAGTATAATTCAGTTTCGAGTTGAGATACCAAGCAGTTGTAATTTTGAAGAAGTTTTCGAATACTAGCACATAACGCTTGGTTCACTTGACCATACTCTTGTTTTGAGTGAACATCAACGAAAGATTTTAGTGAAATATTGTGACGAGCTAGTTCACACACACTTTTAAGAATTGACTGCATGCTGAGTGGGACGCTTTTGTTTATACGAAAATCTGGACCTTTTAGACGATCAAACTGAATGCTAGGATCATAAGTGTCGCTAAATCGAATATATGTACCCTCACAGCCAAGAAGAACAAACAGAATATCCTCAATTATTAAAGCTTCTTGTGCCCGTGACGATAGGCGTTCCAGAGTACGGTGTTTTTTGTATTCTGCTGGAGCGTTGATGTATTTAGGAAGAGACTTGAGTGAGTTAGATAATGGTGACGGGGAAGATTTTGCAAGTTCGACCCTGGCAATCCAGCCTAGAATTACAAATTGTTAAAAAGTATTCAACACAAATATACGCCAAAAAAATACATACTTTCATTTTCGATATTTGGAGATTCTCGATACTCAGATGGTGTCGATCTCATTTGTGTGGATGCTCCCGACCTCCGAGCAGCTGCTGATCGATTTTGAGACATTGAGGTAGAAGATCTATACTGATTTCTTTCAGTCGAGGGTTGAGTTGAGCCAGCGCCATCTCGTCGTGAATAAGCACCAGACATAGCCATAATATTGTATATTGGTAGTTGAAGGACGTATCTTTGATGATGTTTTGAAAAAGTGTAAACAAAGGGGTCAGCCTTACGATTCTCAGTCAAGGTTGGCTGAGGTCATCAAAAGTGGCGCCCTTACATAATTCACTTGACACTGGTTGTTAATTGCCACCAACTTTTGTTTTCTGCCTATTTCGATCATCCTTTATCATTCGAAATTATTTTGTATCTTCTTCCTTTTTCAGATTAACTTTTCCTAGCTGATTTATTCGTTAAATATATCTGGAACAATCATATTTTTCAACCAAGAGTTTTTCAATGTTTCTTACAAGAAGTGAATACGATCGTGGCGTTTCCACCTTCTCCCCAGAAGGCCGTCTTTTCCAAGTTGAATACTCGCTGGAAGCTATCAAGGTGAGTGACAACTACTTTTGAATTAATTTCAGTTCCATTATTCGGTATATGGGGTTTTAATTGTAGCTTTAAGGAGCATTTCTAACATTGTTTATTATCTGTTGGTATAGCTTGGATCTACAGCTATTGGTGTTGCCACCTCCGAAGGTGTCGTGTTGGGCGTTGAGAAACGTGTTACTTCTACTCTTTTGGACCCTTCGTCTATTGAGAAGATTGTTGAGATTGATGATCATGTTGGTTGCGCTATGAGTGGTTTGACTGCTGATGCACGTACTATGATTGATCATGCTCGAGTTGAAGCTACTAACCACGACTTCCAGTACAATGAACCTATTAAGGTTGAGTCAATCACACAATCGGTTTGTGATCTTGCACTTAGATTTGGTGAGGGTGCAGAAGGTGAAGAGCGAATTATGTCAAGACCGTTTGGTGTTGCGCTTCTTATCGCAGGCATTGATGAGAATGGACCTCAATTGTAAGTGTTGTTATATCTTTTTTTTTTTTCTTATGATCTATGAGTTGCTTTACTAACCTCAATTATTTTGGACTTGAATCCAGATATCACGCTGAACCTTCTGGTACTTTTTACCGATATGACGCAAAGGCTATTGGAAGCGGTAGTGAAGGCGCACAAGTTGAATTACAAAACGAATACCATTCATCATTGACTATGGAAGAGGCTGAATTATTAGTCTTGAAGATCTTAAAGCAAGTCATGGAGGAGAAACTGGATGCAAAGAACGCACAACTCTCAAGCGTCACCAAGGAACATGGTTTCAAGATATACGATGATGATCGCATGAAAGTTATTGTTGACAAGTTGGAAGAGCAAGCAACAGGTGATGATGAACTCCAGGCTTAGATAAATAGAGAATTAAATCATGGAAAGTAGTCAGCTATGTAATTATCTGAAAATATTTAACTACAATGTGTAAATTTACCCAATATCAAATCCAATACGCAAAAAGAGCTTTTGGAATAGGCTGGAATCATATGTTCATGTGATACTCATGTGACATTGATTCAATGCTACAAAGTTGAGGTTACCATTTTTGCAAAGAGTAAAACGCCAACGTTCTTTAACAGCAACGCTCTAGGAATTTTCCGTGAATCTTTGTGCATATTTTCTTCTCTAGTCAATTGATTTCATTTCGTTATTTATTTTATTTCTTTTGAGTGCCTTATTGATAATGCCCTAGTAACAGGCATGGCAACATTTGACCTAATCACCTTGCACTTTTAACTCGGTTATCCACTAGACTACAAAATTTAGAATTCAACGAGTAACAGTTTTCATAATAAATCATATTGGTGTATACGTTCCTCTTCAATCCACTTCATGACATGAGGTTGTTTTCCTAGAATACAATATAATATTCAGTTTTGGCGTCAAATACTAATGATACCTAAAATTCAATCATCTCTACTGCCAAAAAAGCCAAATATGATACAGGAAGACATGGAACAGATCGATATGCTTGTCAGTGAGGAACTAGATACCGATTCATTCAAATCCCATACGGAAAGCACCACACCTGATTCTAGCACCAATGAAGACAGCAGTTGCTCTCTCGAATCTTCAACAGAACGTCTGGATTTTGACATAGAAAAACAGAATGACCACGACACTAACCTTGCATCCAAACATTTTAAGAAAACCGACTCAGCTGCCTCCCACAAAGGAAAAGGGGTGGTTTTTAGAGGATCGCCTATTTCCTCTGTTTCACTGGATGAGGATCCTGAGGACAGCATATCTCTTATATCACCAATATCCAACAGTCCTACTTATTTCAATACTCAGAAAGGCAAAGAGCCAACTCCTCCTGAGACTCCAACGAGGGTAAAAAGCGCGTCAAAATCAAATACGCGTAAGCCGCCATCAGTTAGCTCCAGTTACAAACCACTACAACCACTATCGCCCGAGGAATATCCTAGTCCATCAGTTACCACTAGCGGTGCAAGTAGCGGCTTTCCTCTATCATACGCCCCGCCACACAGGGAGAAGAGGAAAAAAAAGAGACACGAAGGATACAAAGACAAGCAAGAAGAGAAAGTGCAGGCTCAAAACCAGTTGGAGACCTTGCCCGAACAAGACCTCAAAGAAAGATCCCCGGTAACTCAAACGTCTCAAACATCTCAAACCTCAACCCCATCTATAACTCCATATCCAATAACAGGACTACTGTCATCGTATTACCAAGATTATGAAGTTGGGGCAAGCACCCCACCCGTTGTTAGACACAGCGATCACAGCAGTAACTACGACAGTCAGCTAAGTAGCAATGAAAGCGGAAGCGAAACAGAGGTTGAAGAAGAAAGCACCACTCGACAAAGCCCTGGGTTGACAGGCCATACAGAAAAGACTGATGACAGACGCGCTAGCAGCAGTGGAAGAATTAGAGGCGGGAGTATCAGCCGTTCTCAGCCTACAACAAACGAAGGAGGTGCTCGCAAGTTTTCCAACTCCCATAAGACATCTGCTTCCTTTTCAGGTACCCCATCAGTGGCCAGCACCGACTTTACTGGAAATCCCTCAGGAATGACATTGTCGGCATACCCATCAAGCTCTCGAAGATCTCGGTCTTCTTCGATGACAATGCCTCCACCATCATCCAACCTTCAGTCGCATCAACGCGTCTCAAGAAGGACTAAAGAGGATGCCGCCTCAACGTCAACTTTAGAGCCTTCTGACAGCCCATATGCTGGGTTAGATGCAACGTTTTCTTCAGGCACATCAGCAACTGGACCTCATCCATTAATAACTTCCAAAACTGGATCAACAGTTAAATTACGGATACCAAAAGGAAATACTACTCATTTTCCGGCTTCAGATATTGACGTTAATCCCGGATCCAGTGATATTCTTGATATAGACTCATTTGACGAAAGATTAGGCCAACCGCTTAAAAGCTGGCAAAGCTCTGAAACGCTCGAGGGTGACTCTGAACTATACGCCAAACGCGAGGAATCTCGTTTAAAAGCCAAAAAAGAACAAGAGTTGAAGGCACCTAAGAGCGCTGAGAGCCTAAAAGCACTGGCACATAGTGGACAAGAACAGGGAAAATATATTGAGTCCACTAAAGACATATCATCAAAGCAGCACTCTGAAAATGATTCTGGCGGTTTACTCATCTCATTGTCGTCTATGGCATCGCCCACAACATCAGCAACCATCACAACAGCGACAGGCACATTAGCAGTCAGTGGGAACTCGGATAAATCAAAAACACCACTGTCATCAAATTCTAGCGAGAACAGATTACTACCAGGTTTCTCAGACTCGTTGTCAAGTTTCGAACATAAGCCTTCCGCATTAAAGGAATCTAAGAACGCAGCAGCACCTCTATTGAAAAAGCCATCATCGACTTATGGCGATGATCATCCTCCAGCTTCAAAGTTACTTAAGGGAAAATCAGCGATGGAGGCCTGGAGCAAGGCCAAGAGCATGGATACCAGCGATTATGGTAAACTACTAGATGAATCTAACATTCGCGAGGAAAAAAATCTCATTGTAAACGATGCTACTTTGGAAAAGTACAAACTTGGCTATGATGGTGATGATGATGATTATATGTCAATTGGGCAGCCGCCTCCTATAACTCTGGACACAGGACTTGGTGGTTTTAACGACCACAATCGACCCAAATGGGATAACTTGAAAGATCTAGAAAACGTTCCTTGTGAGCCTTTTCCATTAGTTCCTGGGTCTGAAGGTACACATGGTAAGTGTGTTTTTAATCTAACTTTCTTAATTTATTTAGGCTTGGTTCCACTTCGAGATTTCTTAGTATGTGCAAGGTTTGAAGTTTCATTGAAACCAGCGCCTTATTCAATGTTATTTCCTTTTCAGCATACCTTAAAGCATATCAAAACGAAAAAAACAATACATTATGCTTAAATTTCACGTTAATTTCAGCAGCATAATTTGTTACTGAATCAGCGTGTTTTTCAGCCTCTAATTGTTAGAGTTAATATAAGATCCCATGCTCTTTAGTTAACATTGAGAAAGTCGATTTTTTTTCATTTACACGAACAGCACCATACAGTTTTTGGGAATTAGAGCTCAATCAACCTTGGCCTTATGATAGTACTAATCAGTGGTGGTGTGCGGAAAATGTGAACCAAGCTTAAATACAGTTCTGTGAATGGACTCTGTTAGCTTAGCTATTTGCTGAGTTTTTTTCATTATTTCTTATTCCATTTGTTAACAATACTAACTGATCATTACCTGTTTTTCTTCCTTCAAAATAGTAACAGAATCATTTGAGAAAGAATCATCTGACATTCAAAAGACCTCAGATCCAGGCGCGCAAAGCTTTCCATCCAGTAACATCGACAACAGCCGTATTAGTCCCACCAGCCCCTTATCCTCTTCCACAGCTCCACAAGATAATAACTCTCAACAAGATTTCAACACCACATCAGCTGCTAATCCCAACAGTGGTGGTCCTCTTAACCTCATTAAGCCACCTTCAACTAGCCCAAGAGATCCCAAACACCTGCAACAGAAACAAGTTCCGCGATCAACGAATCTTTCAAAACAAGGTAGAACTAGAAGCAACAGCCAAACTCACACTATGCCAACATCAATAAACCAATTTATAGATACTGTTGCTGATGATCGTGTAAAACAAAGTGCTCATGGCGATTCTAAGCAGCCTCCTGGTTCGGTAAGTAGAAGGACACGAAGTAACAGCAATACTGCGTCCATGGGGAGAATTCCCCCTACTAGTGAACAAAATAAGATTAAAGCGGTAGGCGGTGGAAATAGCCCCGGCTCTGAGAGTAGCAACATCTTAAGAGAAGGTGACGAACGACTGCCTAGACTTGAGGAGGAGCAAGGAGAGCATGATACAGTTCCAAAAAGCGGACATATTGACTCTTCTTCTTCTTCCGAGCAGCCCACTGGTGTTAAAGTATCAGAGTCAAGTTTAAGTGAGTTTTCTTTTTGTTGTTATTAAAAGTTTCAACCTGAGTTACTAACATTCCCAATTTATAGAATCTCCTAAGGACAGAAAGTCAAGTGACTTACCAACTCCAATAATGACAAGATCACCAAAAGGACCACCCTTTGCCAACCCATATCAACCTAACGGAGCGCCAGTTTATCATACGAATTTTGAAGACGACGACAATGAGTCCGGTGATGAACAATTCCATGGTCCAGAACATCCCCTTGACCAAAACCTAGCTTCTCTTTGGTCCTACTTGAGCGAAGCTCAAATGAAAGATGTAGATTACATCAATATGGTCTACAATAATATTAACAATGTTTTTGATTTGGAACGGTATTTATCAACACTTATAGCCAACGATGCTACTCTCAATTTCATTGTTTCGCCGCCAGGAGTCGCTACACCCCTTACGTGGGCTTTTCTTCATGTAAAGCGTATTGTACGAGATTTGAACTTCCTTGCAATGGCACTTCATTACGATGGATGTGGTGATTCAGAAAGAAGGCCGGATTGCATGGTCATGAATCGGGCTGGAAAAAACAGTCCTAAGGTCATTTGTGCCAGTACTCATCCACCAGAATACTGTGATGCCATGAAATACATCTTTCATACCTTGAACTGGGCTTCCTCGATGGTGAACTACACCCATATCGATTGCGACCAACTTTTAAGTATAGTCAATCCTGATATCAATCATCACATGCTTACAATCACATACCGTCGCATCTTCCAAATCTTCACACATGCGTGTTATTTTCATCCAGAAGTTTTTCAACAACATGAAGAAACAACCAAAATGTACCAAAGAACGCTTGCTCTTGGAATTTATACCAAGATGCTTCAGAACACCCCATTACCCGACTACAAGGTTGATTTTACAAAGGATGACATCACTGGTTTGAATGAAGAAAGTTATATGAGGCAACTTACATTCCTCGTTTCCAATGCTACACTTGCTCGAGAAAATGCTGATTTATCCCGCTCCAATTCCCATCTTGACGATATGATACTACAGGGTAGTTTTGGACGGGGACCTCGCACCCCTGAATTTGAACAAAACCTAGCTCGTGAGAGGAGGAAGAGCAATAATGACTAAGTTTGGAACCTATTATAATTGGGAAATATTCCCACTTTTAATTCTTAATGCGGCTCCAGATCAAAAAAAAACCAACACTTTACGATTTAATTAATAACTTTTAACTACTAAATACGAGATATTTGCTCATGTATAGATAGAATAGCTTTCGGGAAAAAAGAAAAACTCAATTTGGAGTATAATTTGTAATGAAAACTCCATTTATAAAATGATAAAGGCTAAAAAGAAATACATAAGTTATTCATAAAATAATATACATTAAGGGCATAAATTAATAAAACTAGAAATAGCGAGTTTAGGAAAATGAGTAAATCACGCTGCAAAGTATTTTATTCCAGGATGTACGAGTATTCTGGATACTCTTTGATCTTACTATACAAAAACTTTTCCAGCTTTGTCGCGTGTTTATAATAAGTCGTGGACTCGTTGTTATACTTTCGACAGTTGTTGAAGATGAGTCTTGCATCATACAAGAATTGTTCAAAGGTCGAATACGCGTCGGCTTCCAGCCTTGTTTCCATGGTGGACAAATCCATCGGCTCCTTAATGACCTCATAATAATCTGCAACCTCATCACGGTTGACGGGCTGAGAGAATGGCCAGGCTGAAGCATGGCTTTGCATTTCGTTGAGCAAACTTTGCATGACAGCGAAATGAGGTGAACGCTTGGGACGGCGCGCAATTTCGTCCATTTCTGGGGTCCAGCCTGCTTCCTTCAGGCCTGGGATGGTCATGGGATCAATTTCACTGATCTCACCCTTTTTGAATACCTGTAAGCCTGGATTGACGACGTGTGATTTGGATATCTCGCGAACCTTGCGCATAATAGCGGCCTTTTGTATAAGTAGGATCTTATTAGCATCAAGGTATCTTATCCGTGGTAACATTGTACATTGCATGATGGTACCTCCCTCGTAATCTTTGATGTAGCCCATCCATATTGACCTATCTAAAGAGATTTCTTTTGTAAATCCTTGCTTCTTGAAATAGCCAATCGCGTAGTTATCGGCATATGTTAAAAAGTGTTTGATGTTGTTATCATAGGCGCCTCTAACGTAGTCCTTCAAGTGGTTCATCATATGTGCACCGTAACCTCTTACTTGTTCTGTTGACGATATAGCACAAAATACAATTTCAGCAAATGTTCGTCCCTCAAAGGGTCTGAACGTGATACCACCAACGACAGTTAAAGGCTTTTGAATGACAGCTATGGACACATGAGATCTGTCAAAAACCAGTCGCGCAATATATTCTCGAGGCATCTTTGGAAGCTGTTTCTGGAAAATGTTTTTAAGGCCTGTTAATACCATCATATTTTCTTTCGAATTGTCATTGTTTACCACTCGGAACTCGATTACACCATTCATTTCTTCTAGGACCGCTGCTCGCTCTTTGTATGGGTATTCAACGCCATCAAAGACGAATTTTGTAATCAGTGGTTTATCATTATTTTCTTCATCGTCTGACTCCTTCTTTTCGTCGTCTTCACCATCTTTTTTCTTGTCATCACCATCATCTTTCGTTTCGTCATTTTCATTGTTTTTGTTTTCGCTTTCTTCAGAAGCCTCTTCTTGTTTAACAGTCACGTCTTTTTCCGTCTTGTGTTTTTTATTCGACGTAAAAGCATCGGTATCTTCTTTCTTTCTCTTCAAACCTGGCCCTGAAGAGTCATCTTTTGATTGTATCGTTTCAGCCATTGTCGATGAAAATTTGGAAATTGATGAAATATATGTGAGGCTGAGAATCGCGAAAAAGGTGGAACTTGAAAGAATATATAAAGGGCTTAAATTTTTTTGTAGAGTTCATGTGATACACACGTGATTTTTGAAATAGTTGATATGTTACAGAATAATTCTGTTACAAATAAATTACCCATATTACAACATTCCCAAGTAATACGTAATACGGCTGGTGGAAAGCTTAAGGCAAAGGTAAATCCTAATCTTGTTGGTTATAACTTGTATAACTTGTGTTGGCTGTAGCAGAACCAAATACCCTTATATTATTACAGTTTGCCGCTGGACCTCCAATATCATGTGGAGTCAGGATCTTCCCTCAATTTAGACAGCCCTAGAATATAATAATATCTGGTTTGTGGGTGGCTCCGCACTGTCATCCGTCTCAAACTCCAAGAGGTCTTCAGATAATATCGCAACAATCTTGGGTAATGATAATTAAGACCTTCCTCGATAATATCGTTAGAACTGTCTTGGAATGGCCAGGTACGTATTTCTGGTCTAGCACACGCGGAATGGATGAGAAGTTATGCTTGGATAATTAAGACGATACGATATTACCCATTGTACGTGCCGTTACATAATATATATTTTTAAGTCAGTTCTAGACGCGTGACTCCATCACAGCTCGACAACAAGCTTCTGTGTTTATCATGATAAAATTCCTTAGCACTGTAGAATGAAAGCTTTTCTTATTGCCTACATGCTAATCGATTTCATGACTTTACACTTGTGTACCAGATTTACGAATATTTGGCAGCAGACCCGGGGTTATAATCAAATGTGACTTAAGCGTAACAATTGAAGACGCCAATTTCTACGTATGCTTCTTTATATCGATGAGAGGCCAAGCATCTATATTTTGTCAGCGGGTATAAATTTGTTTATGACCTTAAGGTCTACTTGTTTCTTTTCATTTTTCTATTTTCGGTTTGAAATAGGTTATTAACCTTGGCTGAAACTACCAACGCGTGTATATTTTTGACTACCTGTCAAAATACATTCATTATTACCAATTCTAAGCTGTCTCTGACATTCTGAATCAAGACCCATTCGAACCCAAAATCTGGGAGTACTTGTTTTGGTATAGCCTTATGGATAATATGCATCAATAGGTAACTGGAGAATTTCACAAAAATAATCCCGGATCCTCGAATACGTTCGATTAGAAGACTTTGCTGATAGCTAGCCACCTCATCACGCTCTGCATCAATCAAAAGTAAACGCCTTTGACTTCGGTATATTCCTGCATTATATATACACTCTCATCCCTCATATATCTCTCTTCTTCGTTCAAACTTTTGACACTTTACTTATTTTCTATCTTCTTACTTCATCTCATTCACTTTTCAGGGACTCACAATGATCAAACGCCGAGCTATAGTACTATATACATATACCGGATTGATAGTGCTTTTGTTAATGTTTATCATTAATAACACATATTCGCAAAAGCGCACCTTCAGTTTAAGTCGCAATCAACAAGCAAATCCGTTCATATTACCCGATCCTTTTCCTGGCGTTGACACCAATATATGGCCACCGTATCCGAAAGAAAGCCAGAAAGGAATTAAAACAAATAGTGGGAGTACTAAGAAAATACAAACCATATCGGAAGCTGATCGAAAAAAGGTACATGAAGATTCGGAACTAAAGGATGTTGAAACGGATAAATCCCTAAAACAGATTAAGGGAGCAGAAACCAAAAAGATTGAAACCCCCGAAAAAGAGGATGAAATAGTCAAAACAAAAGGGGAAGAAAAAAAGAAAGAAATATCACAAACTGAAAATACCGAGGTGAAAACATCTGAGAATAGTGAAAGCAAGAACCAGTGGAAGCCGCTCTACAAAAACTACCTTTCTAATAAGGAAATTTCTATGGGAATGACTTTAAATCAGCGCATTCAAAATCGACATAATAGATACGAAGAGTATATGGATGCTTTTAACAAATTGACAAAAGATGAGCAAAAGAAGGAATCTTCGAAACTTCAGGAACGATTTCTTGATATGGAGCACGTCGAACAGTCAACCTTTGCAAAGGACATCGAATTCACGGAAGATGAAAAAGAGTTTGGTGCCATCCAGCCTGCTGGGGAAAAAATTCTGTTATTGACTGCTAGTGATGGTCAGGGTAATTCTGAAATTGGGGGAGTACTTGAAGCTGCCCGAGAAAACAGAAAGGAGTATTGTGCATTCCATGGCTATACTGAATATTTTGTTAATTTGACCAAATATGCAAAGCCTGGTTTGCATCCAGTTTGGGCCAAAATGGGGGCCATTAGAGATGCGTTTGATAACCATCCCGAAGTTGAATGGATTTGGTGGCTTGATACAGATGCCATCATTATGAATTCGGCTATTGAAATCGGTCGTCATATTTTGAACAAAAGAGCTCTTCGAGAACGATTGACTTATGGTCGTCCTCTGAGGAATCCAGATGCTAATTTTCATAATGGGGTTTACATGGAGGAAGGTGAAGTAAATTTCAACAATATTGACCTAGTATTTAGTCAAGACTTCTTTGGCCTGAACGCTGGTTCTTTTTTCATCCGAAGATCACACTTCACAGATTTCATTCTCGAGGCTTGGGGAGACCCACTACTTGTCGAGCAAAACTATATGCGTGCAGAGCAAGATGCTCTGATTCACCTGTTTATTTCACATGAAAGATACCAACATCATTTCGGTCTGATTCCACAACGGCTTCTCAATTCTTACTACGATGATCCCGGTTGGGTTTGGTCTTGGCAAGAAAATGATTTTGTTGTTCATCTGGCTGGCTGTAATACTAAAGGCCACTGTGAAAGAAACTTTCACGTCTTGTGGAATAAGAGAATCCAAGTACCCCCAGAATACCAACTTAAAAATAGAGTTAAGATTAATGAAATGAAAATTGGAAAGGAGGCTTATGGAGAGGAATACCTGAAGAAGGAAGAAAAAGTTAATTAATAATTGGATAATTCATGTATTTATATCATTCGGTTTTAGAATATAGCGCTTTGAATAGAAATTGGGATAAACAATAGTTTTCCTACGCACTCATGAGTAGCTGCTACATAATTGTGAAATATGCCATTTTACAGCATCGAAGATACCTCACGATCTAGAAATTATTAAGCAATAAAATTCAAGACTAGTGTTCCAAATTGAAAATACAACAATTATGAACATAAATAAACAAACATTTAATCAGAAAGAGCCCATTCGTCATCCCCATCACTAAGGCCAAAATCTAATTGCTCAGTCATTTCCTGAATTTCAGTCAAACCGGCAAGGTCTTCCACATACTTGGGGTTATTGAGGGCGTCCTTAACAAACTCCCAACCACGATTCTTCCATTCATTACGCACAGCAGAACTACATGCTGAGCAAGATGGATATGCCGGGCCAGTGATCTTCATGCTTTCAAAAGATCCAAGGAATCCTCGTAATTGATGGGGAATATAGTATCCAAATGCAGCTTTCTCCAAATCTTCTGCCGAGACTTTCTGCTCAGCCTCACTATCACTAGAGCTGACTGTTGCAGCTTTAGGTGCGGGTGCCAAACCCTTTAATGGATGTTGTAATAGTGAGACAAGAATTTCAACAGCATTTGCACTAGCCAACATTGCAACACCAGGTCGTGTAACAGTACACATTTGATCAAGGGTTCTGTTTGACATTGAATCAAGGGGGGCAACCACATCGTTACAAAAATAACATCCAAGATGTGGAGTCGGGCTGGTTTGTTCTTCCATGGTATTATCATTATTATCCAAAACACCGTGTCTCATAACAACATAGCTGTCGAACCCTAAAGCTGCGTTAATAACAAGTTTCCCCATTGCAGCACACATAACTGTTGGTAGCCATCGTGCTTCTCTTGAATCCATAAGCAAAAACACTACATCGTGTTCCTTTATCAAATCATGTAAGATCTCATATTCTGTCTTCTGTGTGGCTTCATCATGAACTGCATGACCAGCCATTGGAATCTCTAATTTGACACCACGAGATTCAATTGATGGGTAAATCTTTTTTAGAGCCTCAGCTGCACATTCAGCTTTTGGCTTTCCTCCATCATTACAATCTTCAAATGTGTACAAAGGCTGTCTCACGGGATTAGAATATGATACATTACCACTGTCAACAAAAGTAATACTTCTTACTCCCCAGCCAAGCAGGCCACGAGCAATATAAGATCCAAGTGTACCTGCTCCAAGTAACAAACAACGGGTATTCTTGACGATATCTAAGTCAAGGTTTGGTGCAATTCGCCATTTCATTAGTTTCAAATTAAGATCAACAGCTTGATCAGCGAGCTTGATGGGGTCAATCAAGGAACCTAGATTTGTGTATTTAGGAGAAAGCTTTCCAGTGGTCGGAAGCCGCTCCCATCCTGCTGCCTTAGGAACATTGAGTAGTAATGAATTGATGTTTTCTGCCGATGTAGACGTTGCCAGTCCTTTGATTATAAAACTATTAGTGGGTGGAAGTTCAGGATTGGTTTCCTTGGGTGACTTGGAAACAGTTCGTCCTCGGTATGCCAAAACATTGAGATTAGGAAACTTTTCAAAAAGTCTTAAATGGAACGCCAATAACAAGAAATTTCGAAGAGGCCAGCCGGGAACTAGCTCGTATGGGGAAGGGTCCGAGAATACTAAGTAATGTTCGTCTTCTTTCGCATCTGTTTGCAAAAACTTCTCGTATTCTTCAATTTTGGAAACTTCCCATCGCGTTTCATCCTCCAGAACAGCCTTTCTCAATAAAAAGAACCCCCATTGATCCTCACTCACTGATTTTCTCCATGACTCTATACTGTTGAACAGTTCCGTGCTCACATTAAACAAAGAGGTTTTATTAGAAAGATTATTGGATTTCCAGTCAATTAACGGTGCGGGAAATGCAAACCAGTAATAGTATGAATACTTCTTCAAATCGCAATACATTAGAATTTGAAAGGCCGATAGTATTGAAGGGTTCTTCACGGCCGTGCCAGATAATATTGAATCGCATATTTCCTGTTGTTTATCTCTAATCAGTTTGGCACGGTCCCAGTTTTTAAACGTCTCGATTGTATTAACAGTCAACAGAGATCCTGGTGCTAGGTATGGTGCTGGGGTTGTATATTCAAATTGCAATAGGTCATCCGTAAAAAAACTTGATTTGGAAACTGATAATGAAGCGAAGTCTGAGCCTCCATGTATTGGTGATGTGCTATAAGTGCCATAAATTGGAATCTGAGATTCGTCTAGTTTAAGGTCATTAAGCTTTCTGTGAGACAGTTCGTGAAAAAATGCGGAATCAACAAAAGATCGAAAGGGGGCAAACTTCAACGATGAAGTGGCGATATCTGACGATGTAGATAATGATGAATTAGGGTGTTTGCCTGATGTTGAGCCAGGTCTATCTTCTTGTGAACCACTAGAGGACATTGGATAAAATGAATATATTCTTGTTAAATATTGGAGGAACAAAGAAGAAAGCAGGTAATAATAATGATATGTTAATACTGTTTATAAAGAGAGAGAGTTTTTGAAATGTTGGGGAGACTGGACATAAATAGTGCGTGCTATGACCCTTCCCGATAGCATTTCACGCGTACACGTGATCACGTGGTGATTACCTTTTTTCAGAGCTCCGATCTGATGTGATATCTATCAGCTATAACTTTAAACTTAAATGTTCCTTTTATTATTAATCTAAGTTAAATAAATTTTCTTTGCCATCAAGAGAATAAAATAAAAAATGCTTAGAATTATAGATTCATATTCACGTTTTTTTTAGTATACATCGCTGTAAATACCAACACCGGCGGCAGCGCCAGCTCGTCTCTTCTTCTTGGCATCCTTCTTAGACCTAGCATTTTCTGGATCGTTTGCTACATGCTTACTACCTTTCTTACCTTTCTGTTGGTGGAATGGAAGGTTCTGATGTCCCCATGTAGATGAAGTTTGGAAAAAATCCTTATCAAAGCTAGCTCCAGCTGAAGCAACTGCCTGTAAGTTAGCAGTTCGAACCGCAGACAACTGCATGTTTCTCAAAGATCCCTTACCAGACATCTGATTAGATGGAACGTGCTGAGAAAATGAAAGATTTCCAAGTTCAGATGCAAGATCAATGGTATCCTCTGCTTCTGCGATGGTAAAACTCTTGGGTTCTCCCGCCTCGACTGCTTCTTGTTCCCGGTCGTGTTGGATGCTCTGTAATAGGGCCTGTACAGTTGCAGTCTCGCCATATCTCTGTTTGGCAATAGCTTGGAGAATTTGTTGGCGTCTGTTTTCTGGAAGACTTCGAAGCTTATACAGTTGCTGATTGAATTGGGCGCCAATTGCATAAGGATCGCTACTGTTAGAAGATCCAGCAAGTAGGGCCGCATTTGAAGAGGCTTCAGATTCATTAGGCACCCATCCAGGTGGTGGATGACAGTAGAGAAGCTTTGCATTCACGTAGTCTTTTAAGATATATCTGGCAGCACGAGATTCATCAGGGCTTCCTACACCAGCACGCATGAAACCACGAGCACGGGCATATGCAGATAGGAATTCAGAAGCTGTGGGAATACCAGAACCACCATCAGCAATAGGGCGAATGTAAATGCTGATACCGTAAACTGCTTCGAGGAAAAACTTAGGAATGCGCTGAGTAACAAGAGCAGCAGGACCGGTGAACTCTCTAAGTTGATCAATGGGCAAAACACCATTGCAGACCAACTCGGCATTAGTGTTGGAAAAGTTGGGGAAAACTAAACCAGGACAGTCACACAGAACAACATCTTGAGAAAGGTTAATGGTCTGGAAGTGCTTTGTCTTACCGGGTGTGGAAGAAACCGAAACCTTTTTGGCACCAATTAATGCATTAATTGTAGAAGATTTACCAACGTTAGGATAACCAACAAGACCAATGTTTAAGGCACGTCGCTGTGTTAACTGGTTTTTCTTGTTAGCAGCAGCAATGTGAGCCTCCTTAGAGGTAACAGGGTCATTTTCTTCCTCTTCATCTTCGGTACCAGTTGTGTTTGAAACGAGTTGAGTAAGGAAGAGCTCTTCAAGTTGATCGACTTTGAGAACGTGAATTGGATTTTTCTCAAGAATTTCACGAACTGGAGTAGTAGGTTTCTCTTGGGTATTTTCAGAACCTTGCTCCTTGCCTTCACTTTGAGTTTCCTCATCTCCAGCATAGGTATCCTCCGTTTCTTCAATTTCAAGATAATCATCCTCATCTTCTTCATCTTCTTCACTATCACTTCCTCCCTGTTCTAATCTCTTCTTTCGCTGTGCTTCCCTGATCTTTCTTAGCTCCTCTTCTCGTTCGCTTCTTGCTTTTTCTTCTTCTTGCTCCTGGAGAGCGGCAAATGCCGAAAAGAAGGCGTACCTTATTCCGTTTGCATTGAAATAATCTGCCCATGCCTGTCGTTGAGATTGGGTTAAAAGGTCAGCCTTGTTGATTAAAAGAAGGTTGTGCTTTTTTCCATGATCATATTCCTTCACATAGGCCTCTAAATCCTCAGATCTAAAAAACATTGGGTTTCGAGCGTCAACGATTTGAACAACCAAGTCACTTCGTTCAATAACTCTCCACAATTGTCTCCAAACTTCAAGATTGCGTTCGAATGGTGTAAGTAATAAATCTTGTTGATCTTGTAATTGTGCTAACTGTCGTCTCCATTCCAAAAATGAGTCCTTCTCCAACCTGTCAAGCTCTTCTGATGTGGTCTTGCCCTTTTCCCATTTCGGGCGTCTTGGAACTGTAAGTTTGGCACGGTTTGCCGCATGGATAGCCTCAACGTCAGCATGTTGTTGAGGAGTCAAGAGATAGGGGTTGTGAGCTGAAAATGTAGAGAATGGTAATCCAGAGCTGCTTGCAGATCCATCTTGGTTTCCTGTGCTGATGACTTTAACTGAGTTATAACGATCAGCAGTAAAATCAGTAGCTGCCAACTCAGCTGTGTTCAAAAATTCATCAAGTGCATTTTCCTGGGTTACAGATCTTAGTTTGACCCATGCTGCATCGTCTCCACCAGTACTTTCACGAACTGTCTTACCGTCCGTGAGATCAGTAGTGTAACGGAAATTACCTTGGCCATCTATGAAACCTTGAGGCTTTCCTGCTTGCTTTTGACTGTTCTGTAATGCACGGCCCAGACCAGTGGGGTTACGAGCATTTGCTCTTTGCTTTGCTCCTGCCTTGGGAGTTTTCCAAGAGCCGTAATGTTGTTTGGAAGAAGACTGTAATATAAAAGTGTTAGAGAAAAATCAAAGAAAATGTTGAAAACAAAACAGCAAGCAATTATTACGAATAACTCGCAGTTCTAATTCAATACATACCATTGAAAAAAGGTTATGTCAAATTGCTCTATAATAAACTTATGCCTCAATAAGATCCAAGTAATATATGAGATGGCAAAAGAATCAGTTTGAAATGCTTTGCTTTCTGATGTTCGGCTGAGAAAATTTTTTGGCACACAAGTTAAAGCCGTATGACCTTTCCCTAACCTTCACTCGTTGGTATGCGAGTCATCTTTAGTCAACCTAACTACAGGTCTTTATGTATGTTAGATCTGCTGTGTAGCCTACATTTCTTGAATCAGTACCTGTGCTACTACTACTACTACTGGTTTACGAAACCAAGGTGGTTTCTTCAATACAAAGAATATCTGCAATACATGTAAGCCAGACTTGGCATAGATTGAAGTCGGCTTGATATCACCCAATTCAACCATGGTCAGATTGTTATGGGCATTTACTGTGCAGAATCCACAATCTCCTGATACTCTTTCCTCAACACCGGCACCAGAAACCACAAAGAGATTTCGACGGTTTGGTGTGAATTCGACATTAACAAAGTTCTCATTACCCAAAATTCCATCAGACACAGCTGTTTTTCAGGTATATTTGCATGACAGTGGCGATCTACACTCCACAGATTTAGATTCATTTTATTCACCACTGAAGGAGACTCCAGTCGATTATGGTCAAGAGATTGTCAATTTAGTCAAAAGTAGGGATTATAATGTAGAGTTGGTCGCAACTAGGGGAAGTTCGGAGGAATCTCCTGGAGAAAAGCTATACAGTGCAAAGCTGAGTCCTACTACCATTCCATACCTCTTGTCTGATTCAATTCCACTTGAAGCAAAGCAGCACAAACAACAAGAATTGGAAGACTCTATATTATCTCTTTTATTTGGATTACCTCTGCCTCGAAAACCACCATTGTGGGTTACTATGAAGAGCAGTGTGAAAGTTGGGGATTCGAAAGGGTCAGAGAAAGATATCTTGATGTTACAGATCCGGAGAGGCTTTCTGTTAAAAACTGTACAAAACTGGTCTCCATATGATGCCGAATTAATTGGTGAGATTCCCTTACAGAGAATCGATACCAGTGTTAATGGGAATGCTAACACAGTCTATAACATGTTATTTCAGGGCAGTGCGCAGATGATGCACGCCCAACGCCGAGTCTCACAGCTATCCTCACAAATGGAATTGTTAGCAAACCAGCTCAATGAGTTTGTTTCTTTGAAAGAAAAAAGTGAAGCCGAGCTATTGGAAAAGGCATTGGTGGTACTCAACAAGAAGAAAGAGAAGCTTGAGCAACTTCGAACTGGCGTGGATATACCAGATGATGACGATTCGGCTCTCTATGATTTCTACACCAAGATTGGTGAATTCAGTAGAGCTGGACTTACAGTCGATGTGGATCAGAATGACGGTTTTGATTCTAGGGAACCACCTCTAACAGTCAACCTTAGACCACCTCCGTATGATGGGCTCACACATCCAGATACAAAAACCGATGCTTTTAGCTCAACTGCTATTAAACGAGAGATCCCAGAGACGCAGCAAAGTGCCAAAAAGTCGTTAAATATAGTTACACGTGAAACTGAAGGTGAATTTTCAAAGTCTGAAAAAGACCATGATATCCCACCTGAGTTAGAGGAGAAATTTAGACGGCGATATAAAAGACGTTTCCATCCAAGTACTGAAAAACGAAAGAGATGGTCCTCTAGCTCATCAGATAATGACGAGCATATGAAAATCCAAGCAGAAGAAAAGGAAGAATTTCAGAGTAATTCTAAATTATCAGATGGTTCAGATACGGAAGATTCAGAACCCTAGCTAACAAGCCCTTCATATTTATCTTCATGACAACAGAATTGTAGTAATAAAAAATACAATTAATTTCCGCGTTCATAATCGGTATCGAGTTCTCTCCCTCTATCGAGAAGAAAGACTGCGCATTGCACTGAAGAGGCCCCCTCAAAGAACCCAATCTTCCGCAGCACCTTTCCCATCGCAAACAAATTAATGCTCACTCTGATTTCTGATGACACTGCCTCACGTTTCCACGTGACCTAACAGAACTCTCAGGAGAACTTTTTTGGAAGAAGTGTTTCACCGAATTTCCCACCTTTAAGGTAGTGCTAAGACATAAGCCCTAAACACCACGACTTGCATAACACAAGTCTTAAGTACAAAGGTATGCGCGGTAGAACGGCGGAAATACATGCATTTCAAGTCAAGGCAGGGTAACAATGTTTTACCAAAGTAACCGTATGCACTCTCCTAAAAAATTTAAAATTTTGTAACTATTTAGACCACAAAGCTCTATTTAGCTCGGGTTCGATTCGTGGGTGGGGGTAAATGTGAATAAAAAATAAACTAGTAATAGTATCTAGTTTTTGATTAATTTCGCTTCAAGTATTCCATCTATCTATATTTTGATTGATGCTTGAATTGTTTTGGCCATCCATAAATTGAAACAACGATTTGTATTTCACGGCCTTTCTTTCACGTTCCAGTCCGGCTCGGTTCTCTCGATTTGAATCCTGAATGTCCATCAAGATACCTGAATCTGAGAAATCCCCGAAATATAAGGGTAACGAAACTTACGTTCTAAAATATCTGTCTTACGGAATCAAGTTAACAATTAAGCTGAGGTTTTGCCAAAACGAGTGACACAACAGCAAAATTCAATTACAAGTTGCATGTTGTCAACACCTTCTAGAATATTAGACTAAGATTTTCTACTCAAGTATACACTTATCCTTCTGTCTCCTGTCAGGTTGACTTACTTATTCTATAACACACAGTTTCAGTTCTTAATACAAATTCATACTACCTATACCATCTCACATTTACTAAACATCTTGAATTATTGCTTTTTTTTTAGTTTGCATGAAAGCCATTACATTACATCTGATTTCCTTGCTCAAAGTGTCTTAAATGATACATTTAGCTTCACCAACAAGCCACATTCCTGAATCGAACGATCAAAAACTCCATACACTTTGTTCTGCAATTGAGAAGTCTTCCAAAGCTGACACAATTATGATTGACAGCGATATTGTTCCTGGTTCTAAGTACAGCTCAACATCACGGCAGACAAGGAAGCACAGCGATAATGAACAGTACACTACACCAATTGAACCAAAGTTGGTTAAACCAGACGTGAAGCCTATAATATCCATAAAAGACAGTAACTCAGTTACCAGACTCAATAAACGTTTTCATAATAGTCCATTTCACAAAAAAAGGCTCAAATCTCACATACCATCACACACTTCCTCTTCCTGTCATACCAAAACTCATAAGCCTCCTTCTGGAGAAACACCCCACAAGCTACTATTGGATGTTACTTATCAGGAGCAAAAGAAAAGACGCTTGGCTGAAATGGAACAAATTTTCACGACTGGTGGTGTTCCATTGCCCCCTGGTGCTACTCCTAAATTAAGAGTTTCAAAACATTCTAAACATGACAAATATTCAGGAAAACCTCTTATCAAACATAAACCTGGAAATTCCAAACTACCCAGCCATGCTGTTTCGATATACCCCAACAAAAATGATGTACCTCCCCACATGAGTATTTTGCAGCGAATCTCTACTACCAAAGCTGAAAATATTTCTCAAAGACGAACCGGTACACCGTCTTTTTCTAGTATGGATAAAGTAGATAGCGATATTGTTTCCTCACAAAAATCAGTTTTAGCATCGTTACCATCTTCATCGAAGCTCTATGAAGGGATATTACATAAGAGTTTCCTTGAGCAAACATTAGACGGAAATAGATCTTTTATATCGCCATATTTATTTGAAAAATCTCTTATAGATGAGACAGCGAGTCCAACATTGTCAAAGCAGTGTAAGATACCAAGTTATTCAATTGGGGAGCAGCATTCAACACCTAAATCTTTTCAACCTCGTGAATCGTTATTTATAACTAGTCCTGTACTAGGTGGCTGGAATGAACGCCAGAGGTGTCAATACCCGTACGTCCCTATTTCATTTGGCAAAGATAATAATTTTATATCAGGAGAAAACATTTCCAATTTGCTATTTGAAAGTGACTTAACTTCGTTAAGCAGTAATACCCTTAAAAATTCTAACCCAATGGCCGTGAAAATCATAAGCAGTTTGAAGAGTCTTGGGCCGACAATTATTAAATCAATTAAGAATACACAACTGAATAAAGGCGCCTTATTCAACCAAATACCAAATAGTGCTAATATGACAGGATCCGGGAATAGTTATTCCAGTAAAACAGGAATTTTTGATCCAAAATATTTACCTTGTTGGCCACAAGGTAAAGATATTATTTCACGTGCTAGAATGCCTGCTATATCTGAATTTTTGACCTGGGCGGATGAAGATGCAGCAGAGAAAGTAAATGAGGAGCAAATGAAGCGATGGAATAATGTTATGACTGAGCAAGTGCAGAAGAACAAAGTCAAGAAACGGCACAGAAGAAAGAATAGCTCATCTGTTAAGACTTCATGTGAATTTAAAGTCTTGGTCATTGCAACACCGAAAATTTGGGGAGCAAAAGTAGATGGACTGACTGGTAATACCATACATTTGAATAATGGACTATCAATTGAGTCTAAATCTAATCAAAAGAGCAAAGAAAATTCATCTGGAATTAAGGGATTAAGATCACGCAGCAATAGTCGAACCCATTCTGTGAAGCATCCTCAGAGTGAATCACATAGCGGGTCTTTCGACAAGCCACCTCTTTTGTATGTTGGTGATGGCTCTGATAGCTTGAATATTATGGCTAATAAGAATGGTGGATATTATTTTGATACCAACGGAAGAAGACGGAAAGTCAGGTTTCTTGATACTGTTGAATATTCGTGGTTTGAGTTTCTCTCTGAGGAGGAAGTGCAGAAAGAAATAAAATCTGGAGTTGAAAGTAATAACTCTGAACCAGAACTTGTAATTCAAAACTCGGAATCTAGCCGCCGCCACAAAAATACATTTTCATTAGCATTTAGAGGGTCTCTGATATCAAAGAACAGTAATAACAAAGTCACATCTCCCGAGAAAACCGGAGATGAAATATATTCATTAAATGTGTGTCTGTTAGTTGGACCGTCGGACTCTTTTATCAATAAGAATTTGATTGGTCCCGAGTTGGCTACTGTCCACAGATTTTTAAACAATATTAACTTGAAAAGCTATGATAATTTTACAAGGAATGCAATCTGTGATATCATTAGGAAAAATCTTTTTTTGTCAAGAATTGAACTACCCTTGAAAGTAACTGCCAGTAAAGAGAACTCACACCAGCTACTTTCAGGATCAATAATTCAAAATTTGGATTCGCCATCAATTAGACCAAGATTTAAATGGTCTCAGTCTTCGCCAACAGGGAAGATTAACCATAATATATATATTGCAAATATTATTTATTCAAATGAGCCCTCTAAAACCTTGAATACATCCTTTAGCAATACATACCAATCCAAAAAGCAACACTTGTCAGGTATTATGAAAATTCCGAGGGTTACCATTGCACCACAACATCTTAACACAAATACCAATCATCCTCCTAAGAAGCTGGATACCCCCAATGCTCTGATAGAAAGCTCTGATTCCACAATTTTTGCTGCTCTTACACTTTTGGATTGTATCCCTCGTGAGAATGATGTTCTCAAAAACCCCACCAAGTTTAAAAAAACAGAATATGGGTTTTTAAATAATTGTTACTGTGACCAATGCAATGAAGCATATCGAAAAAACTACATGGAGCCATATCAAGAAGCTATTAAGATATTTCCAGGTAAAAAAAGTAGAGCGCTTGCAGCTAAGACTGGAGTAGTATCAGACTTAGTTGACGGCAATTCTCGAGGCCCATTCTTAGAGAACAATGTTGCTAGACTTTTAGAATTTGCTTACTTCAACAGTAAATTTTTTGGCGTACCTTCGCCTTCTGAGCCCAGACTAATATAATTACAAAGCAACCAACGTTTTAAAACTAAAAATACTTTACTAGAGATAACTGAACCAATTGAGTGGAATGACTATCTGTAATAAAATACAATGGAATCGGCATTTTTGTGTTTGAGAATGCAGGTTTTCAAGGGAATAGGTAAACTTCAAATTATGAGGTTTTTATAGAATTAAAATAATACAATATATAAAAAATACAATAATACAAGGAATACTCTTAAATAAAATAAAGGGCGAGGGTCACAAAATAATAATAATAACAATAATAAAGGGGTATATGAATCAAATTCTACCGTTAACAAATATAAATGTTAATCAGTTAAAAAGAAGAGCTTCGTTTCATGTACGAATGGTAATAATATAAATCTAGTAAAAGGAAATATAATAATTTGCAGCACTATGCTACAATAGTATATAAAAGATATCAAGGAATAGTATAATTTGTGTCAAAATTGATGAATCCCATGCTTAATTATTCCCTATACCAGTGGCAAGTTTTATTTATATCTAACAAACTCGCTTTTCTTCTTCTCAGAATCAAGCATTTCATTGTAAACCAAGGAGGAGGAGCCAATTGTTGATGATCCGTTTCGAGAATGAAGATCTAGTTTCATAGGTGGGGATTTAGCTGATTTAAATGCATTTGACTTCTCGTTGACTTTTCCGTTTTTATTTGCATTATCCAATTGTGGGTCTTTTTTCGATTTTCTGGATTTGAAACCACCAGGAGTTCCTTTGCTTTTTCCGTTAGTTAAATGTTCTGCATTTCGTTCACTGATAGAGTTTATGTTACCGTTAGTGCTGCTGGATTTCGATTCAGTTTTAGGTGCTTTAGGAAAAGTTTGATCTTTGTTTGTAAGAGTTTTGGGAGGATTATTCTTATTCTCTACCATTGAAACAGCTTGAGTGGCTTCATAAGATTCAGAAACAGTTTCTGACTTTTCCTTAAGGTATTGCTGATGAATCCACAAAATAACTGTCTCGTAACATAAAATGTACTGTCGCAGAACTTGTACCATTGAGAGACGTTGACGACGAAAATCGTGAACAGTGCGATAAACGAGGTCGAATGTTTCAATATCAGATTCTGTTTGCCCAGTTTTAGAAGAAAGTGGAGCAGTAGTAGAATTTGGGATGTCTGCACTGCAGTCGGTTGGCTTAGGCTGCCCAGGATTAGTTGCTGGAATATTTGCAGGTTTAGAATTGATAACGGAAATTGACTCCACACTATTGGGATGCACAAACGGGTTGTTTGTTGCATCAGCACTGAGTGTTGCAAGTGGATTAGTTAACGCAAATTTAGATGGCAATAACACCGCAGGTAGAAGCGATGCTGGTGCCAAAGGCTCAGCGGCAGGAATATGTGCTGATTTTGCGCCCAGGAGATAGGATGAAGAAGATGAAACGGGATTAGGAGTTGATTCCATAGAACTAGCAAATTTTGGAGCTCTTGTGGACGGATTACTAGGTACGGACGTAAATGCAGAGGTAGCAAAAGTTGAAGACAATGGCAATGGTGTAACGGGTAAAGTCAATGAAGATCTAGAAGGATCGGCTTTTGATGCTAACAGTGATGCTCTTAGTACTCTTCTACTCTTTGGGGTTGCTGACATACCATATTCTCTCAACATATCTATAACTGAGTCCACAGTACAAAATGTACCAGTGCGACCACACCCTGCAGAGCAATGAACAAGAACCCACGGAAGTGGTTGACCATTAATTCTAGGACATGAATTGGCATGTATGGAAGATGGAGGCGAGTCATATTGTTGTAACGAACTTGATCTTGTTACTGGGGTAGACTTATGAGAGTGGCTCAATTTAGATTCTGGAGTAACAGGTGATTCAGCAGATTTAATATTAGGAACCAGCATCTTAATGTATTCGTCTTTTAATCTGCATATTTCAATCAAGTCTTCAGGGTTAGCAGGAGATCCAAGATCAGGCCAAGAAGAATACTGGATTTGGACGACAGAATGGCTCACTGAGGAATCAGATATGCCCAAAGAACTTCCAGCTGTAGATATTGAAGGATCACAACTTGCTGATGAAGCTGGACTAAGACTGAACTTTCTAATGGTCACAGTATTGGAAGTTTTCACAGACAGTTTAAGATCTTTACTCTCTACCAACTTTAACCTCAACTTTCCGTATAAGCCATCTTCCCAATATTTATGACACTTTATATGCCCACCTTCAGTTTCCGCTGTGAGCATTACAATCAGGGGTATCTTTTTGTCCCAAACAACATGCCAGAAATCGTTAAAGGTATCAGGTAATGGACCTTGTGTGGCAATATAACGATTGCGAGATCCTTTGGGTGAAATATATGAGGCATTGAAATAATCACTCGCTCCAGAATCATTCAGGTTGTCTTGAGGTTTAGTTACTGTCGAAGTTGTTTTTTTAGGGTGCAGGATGTTTGCGGTACTTACTGAGTCGACGCTTTTTGACCCACTATTTTTTCCATTTAAATCTGAGCATACAGGTAAGTTAAACTCACTTTTTAGTCCAGATTTCAACAAATTAGATGGAATAGAATTTGCAACACTGGGAAAATTTGTAAGGAAAGGTTTGCTGGAAGGTTCGACTGAGACTTTTGTATCCGATAAAGTGTTTGAGTTGGACGATTCTCTATTGTCAAACCTATCTGGGAGTTCTCCATCATTAGTTGGTAATTTGCTAACTGTAATTTCTTTCTCGATGGGTGCCGAAATGATTGTTGGAGATTTCTGTAGTCGTGTGTCAATATTTATAACCGGAACATTTAATGTTGGTTCATCCAATAAGCCTTCATTAGCATTATTATTATCATTATCATCCTCGCCTTTGATAGTTGGAAGCTTATTCTCCGAGAATGATCCTGGAAGACGTACACGAGTATGATCATAGGGCCAAATGTTTGAATATCTGTTTTTCGCACCCAACTCCACACCAGCCGAAAACGAGTACCGAATTTCTGAGTCATCTGGGGTGAGTAACTCGCAACAATCGTTCGCTAGATTAACAAAACTAGAGTTGGTTGGTATGTGTTCCCGAGGAACACCATCGATAAAAATCGCAGGATTTTCCCCATAATGCCCAGTCAAGTTGTTGGTATTTCCATTAGTTCCATTATTAAGATTCATGCAAGAATCACAAATGATAGTACTGGCCGAAGTAGGAGGCTTTGCAGAGTCGTTTTGAGTTGAGTAGGATCTTACATCTTTAGCGTTGAGCGACATGGAGTTTGATGTGTGCGAATTGGGATTCTTTACAGCCTGTGAAAAAGCGGTCTGAAGTCTCACCTTTTCAGCTTGCTCAATATCGTGAAATCTTCGGGCAATTTTCTGAGGCCCTACTTCAGGGTTAATAATATCGCGTATCCATGCAGGAAAAAAGGTATTAATTTCATCTGTAGAAATATCAGAGGGTAGTTTTATCGGTGAAATATCATAGTCAAAATTGTCAAGAGTATTGTTTAGAAGGTTAGACGCAAATGGCTTCATAGGCCCATCCTTAATAGAGTTTAATGGGAGACTAAATCCGGTAAGTACTGGAGGAAAATTAAAAGTTTGTGACTCTCCTAAACGACGAATTGTTTTTTCAGCTGAAGGATTTTTCAAAGGTGATTTTGTGGTTTGAGAGTTATCCGTATTAGATTTGCTTGCCTGTTCTAAAGAATTACTAGATAAGGAGCTGATACTTGTAGGGAGTTCTGCAATGTTGCTTAACACTGCTATGTCCACAAATTCCGAGTCAATTAGATCTGTGTGTGCTTCAGAAAATGCAGTGTGACCGCCTCTTAGATAGTATAAATTTCCTTTAAGGGAGTCAGCTTTGCTAAATTTAAGAATTGTATAAACAATTGGAGAATATGCAGTCGTTGAGACCTCTTCAGTAGATTGATCGTAGATTATTACCGAATCATATTGGTCCAGATGATCTATGCTATTTCGCTGATTCGGTATCATACACTCTCCAAACCGTGATATCGTAAAGGTAGGTCGCTTTAAAAGGGTCGATGGAATGCAAACATTAATAGCTGTTTTTATTCGAGACTTGCTGTATTGCGCAAAGGGTCGTACGTCAATAATAAGGGTTTTTTGTCGCGTCGGTGATATTTTAAGCTGAGATATACTTTCAGACAAAAGCTGTTGGAGTTCATCAGATGACATGGTATGCAATGATGATGGAAGCTGTATCCTGTGGGCCATCAGAGAGTTAGCAGGTAAGGATGGTGAACGATACTTGTGGTGAGAAAGATGAGGGAGAATGGAAAGAGATTCAACAGTCGACCCAAACGAAGGAATGGGAGCTAAAGGATATGGCTTTGAAACATCAAGTGGAAGCGACTGTCTGTGGTTAAGGGCACCAACAGATACCCGGTGCTGTTGAGGGTTTTGAGAAAGGCTGAAATGGTCGGGAGTAAAAGATGCAATGGGAACTAGAGGAGAGGGAATGTGACCAGGAGGTCCCGCAGCTGAGGGTTGGGTCGCTGCAGCAACAGCTGCTGCTGCTGCTGCTGCTGCGGCAGGCCCTGGAAGGTGTGACGAGGTCAGTAATGGTGAACTTAACGATGTGATATGAGTTGAAGATGCAATGGCCGCCGTAGACGGGTATACTGGAGCAGAAGCCGGAGTCACGGCAGACGGCACTGAGGAAAAATAGGGATTCGGCGAAAAATATGAGGGCGACGGAGGCGACGACATGAGAGGTGTAGGTGATGTTATAAGAGTAATGGTTGGGAAGGAGGAAGAAAAGCAAGTCGGTGATGTGGAGTGGAGGTGCAAATGCAAAACAAAGAAGCAACGTGACTTGTTGGCTGAGCGGGTCGGTGGCAAGTACTCTCGAATTATCGTGAATTAACCGATTCGTTCAGCCTATCTTTCTATTAAAAGCCTCCGGCATTGATGTCATTCCATAGTAATAGCGGGTTTCGTACGTCACCGCGATCGTGTTGTGCTCCGATGTATCGAATAAAGAACTATGGCCAGGCAGTACGACGCAACGGCCTTAAAATTCGCATTTACGAGAGCCACAGCACTGTTTTTATTACCAAGCTACGGGTGGAATTCAGTTAGAACCTCTCGAGAGAGTTCTCAAGCTCAAGAACCGCCTGCTCAAGAGACTGTGGGCTATTACAGATGAGCTGTGGCAAAGCTCTCGGTGGATTCGTGTGGATCGACTCTTTTTTGTTGCATCCACAGTGATGTACCAATGTTGGCCTCAGCAAACTTTTGGAGTTCTGCGAAAATGACGTCACGGCATTGGTTATTAATAGTCTTTCGCGCGTGAAAGTAACGTGATACAAGTATGACTCATCAGTGACTAATCATTGGTAATGGCCGTGTTTATTTCCAACATCTTTCCGGTTTCAATTACATCTCCTGCAACAATTCCTTAGATACGTTAGCCAAGGATACGCGTTATTCAACATTTGCAAAACTTCCTCACGCTATGAACGCAGTCAAGGCTGCCGCCAAGTCGTTGGTAGGCTTTGGCGCGAATACGAACAGTAATTCCAATGACAATGATGGATCTGCCTCAGATAGGCCATGTGAAACCGACACAACAAACGCGTCAGTCACTGGCCTTGAATTGGACCGCATCGGAGAGCAACTCTTCAATGCTCGACTACGATACACCAACCTAATGAAATACGGAGAGCGCGGATTTGCTACCAAAGAAGATGACAAGGCTTTTCACGAGGAATGCCAGAAATTGAGAGACCAAATTCACAAAGAGTCTCTCAAAGTACAGCGTGCTCTCGCCAAACAGCAGAAACGGACTTTAATTGAGCGTGAAAGGCTAACCCAGAAAAGCTCTCAAAATACTGCCTCTGATCAACATTTTTTAAGCGATGCTGGGGATATGTCCATAAACCCTTATTCCGCAAATACCAGCTTCTTTGATATCCAAAACTTGCAGTCATTCTCGGAGATTGAACGAGAAAACAACGACGCTGTGCAGATATTGGGGGATGCTGCTAATCGTGAAGGAATGATGAACCCATTATCTAATATCAAATTACCCCAGAATCATGCCAAAGATCAACGTTCACATGCTCCCAGCAATACGGGGCAGGATAATATATACTCTCACAAGATCATGACACCTTCAGGGAATACATGGCGAATTCCAGATATTAAAAGCTCAGAACAAGTTGCACCTCCGAAGATGGATCCGCTGGATCCAATAGTTTCCTCGACTGAGGGTTTGCAAAATAAATCGATAAATTCTTCAATGGAAGTGGCATTCCCATCAATACAGCAGGAGGATAGATTTCGTGAAGATTTATACCCGAAAGAGCCACCACCTAAAAGCCTTTCTGACACCAACATTCCATCTGGTATTAATAGATGGAAAGGGCTTAACGGTGTAATGGGTCTCAACTCAAATGTAATGGACACCCCTACAAATTCTGGAAACACAGTATCTTCTGGTAGCACCATAACTCGTCTTAAAGAAACTCAGGATTCTCAAGACTTTCCTATTGTCCCATTCTCCGGGTTAGGATCTAGCTCAAATCCGTTAGTTTCAAATAATCACGAATCAAGTGAATTTGACAAGAACGTTGATCTGAATCTGAAAGATTTAAATCTAGAGTTGGGATACACACATGAGAAAATGGATATTATAATTCAACGATTTCAAAAACTTAGCAGACAGTATGTGACACAGAGTAATCTGCTGGAAGACCAACAAAATGAAATAGCCTTGTTGAAAGATGCCAATCTACAATATAAAACCCTGCTAGAAGCAAGGGATGCAACTGTGGAGAAACAACAAACCCTAATTAACAATGCTAGAAGTTCTGGTTACAAAATATTTACTGACGAAGAACTTCTTGATGGTTTAACCGAGATAGACAAGCTGAAACGAGATGTTCAGAAACTTACTTCGATTCACACTAGATTAACATCACCAACACATTCAACTAATTTGGCATATGAAGGCATTGAAATTCCTCTTGTTGTCATTCATTCTATTGATAATGCAGCTCGTGGTCTCAATTTGGCTGCCGAAGGTGCTTCAGTTGACGAAATTGAAGGAATGCTTGGAATTGGTAACATATTTAACGATGGCAGCCAAAACCAAAATAACAATGGTTATTTTTATTACAATGAAGAAGCGACAAAAGATAATGAACAGTCGGTAAATGACACAATTAATAACATAAACAGACTAAATCTTAATGACAAACACGACAAACACAATGATGACCCTGCATATAATGACCAACTACAAGAACATAAACGTAATGATACCCCAGATAATAACAGTAAGCAAGTTAAATGGAAATCCCCCAGCAATTACCGATACTACAGTGTCTCCGAAGATGAAGGGGACTTTGATGCTAGCCAATTCCTCAATGATGCATCAGTTAACCCCAACGCCATTCCCATTTTTAGATCCCGTCTAGATGACAATCTATACCGCATCACAGCTCAAGATCTCCAACATTTTACCTCTTCGCAGTTGGCGTATTTTTACCAGTTCCAACTCAAGAAATCGATCCGGCAAATCAATGATCTTAAGTTTATGCGGCAGTTTCAAGAAGGCGAATTAGAAAATAGCAAAAGAATCTTGCGCCGTGTTCGCGAGTTTTTGGAACTATTTGGTGCCATCCCTCCATCCCATTCTAACGTTAGCAATAACGACTCACACAACCAGCTCTCCTGGAAATTGGGCAGATCTGGACAGCGACAAACTCTCCGACCTTTTTCGTCGTCTTCAGCTGCAGCTTCAGTACTTGGGGGCAGACGCAACCGATATGGCGAGAATAGCGGATACTTGTATCACTTGAGAAATACCATGCGGCCCCGGCAACGGATGAAAGTCTTGTGTACTGCAGTCTTGGCCTGTGTTCGACTAAAGAGGTGGACAGCCAGGCAAAAGATGACAAAACAGAGGATGATAAGGCAAATCAGGGAAATGCCATCCAGGGGACATGAGAGCGGCGATAGACGAAGAAGGATGTCGGATCCTAACGGGATGAGAGATAAAAGGTTTTAGTTGGGCTTATAATATAACATGCCTTGTGTAATCTCTGGAGTACCATTGTGTATGAATACTTCACTTTCTCCTGTGGTGATATTTTACAAAAGTATTCTTATTTATTTAGCATTGCTTTTTCTTTCATTATATAGACTGTATTTAATGACACTTAAATTTATTGAGAATATGAGCAATAATAAATATTTAAATTGAAGGTTTGTAATTGTACATAATGAGGTGATTGGTATAGTATAAACATTTCATCTATGGTACATATGATAATGATAATAATGAAGCGGTAGTCAAATAAATATAGGCTGTACTTTATATATGATGTGAGTCGGGTTGTTTAATCGCTGACCAACTTGAGCTTGAATGTAATGGATCCTTCGTCACCACTCTTGACTTCTACCTGTTTAGGACCAGTTGGTTGTTCGTCTGCACTCCAAGTCGACTTTCCGCCGTAAACAATGTATCCATCATCATCTTCTGTAAATTGGCCGAGTGAATTTCCCTTAGAACAAGTAAATACGTCGTCGATTACATCGCAGTTACCCTTTGATGATGAAAGAGTTATGCCACCAAAAGTAGCAGGTCGCTTGCGGTATGTGGCACAGGTTCCAGATGTGTACCAGTGGCCGTTGGAAATTAAGCATCCAGGTTGGTTATCAAGTCGAATATGGCCCTTTTCAGCTGGTACTCCGGGGTTTCCTGGCTTTCCAGGCTTTCCAGGATTGGGGTAGCCAGGAATAGGACTCTTCTTGGTTCCCTTTGGGTAATACCAAATTTGGTCTGAGCATGTCTCACGATCGGGTGTGTCGATGGGAACAAAATGACCAGAAACAACAGCACCTTGTAAATGGAAATAATACCAAACTTCCTGCAAAGCTCCAAAGCGGTTGCATCCCAAACGAACAGTATGATTAGTGTGTTGCTTGATAGCATCAATAATTTCAGCTTTGGTGTACGGCTTGTCTTCAGAAGGTTCAATGCCTGCTTTCTCTAGCCACTTGTAAGTGGGAAGAGTTCTTTCTAAAGTGACCACAGCGTTGAAGAAGTCCACAACATACTGGTACTTTCCTGTCTCTTTTTTGTAACATGCTGGGTTTACAGTGTACATACAAGTAGCGTGTTTGTTGAATTCGTGTTCCCAAAGGTCAGCATCACGGCCACTAATATCCTTCCAAGTGTACTGCATTTCTTTGAGCAAATCATAAGCACCCATTTCTTCAAGCACAGCAGTAGCATTATTAATAGCCCATCCCTTATTACAAAATTGTTCGTATCCACCGCCGCATTTGTTAGACCACAAACCGTGGGTAGTAAACAGGTCTTTGGGTCCAGTGGCCGGGTTGTAGTCCCAGAACTGGGTGGCCAAAAACATACCATTACTGCCTTCATAGCAACAACTGTCCTTTTCTCCCGGAGCAGTACAAGAAAGAGGGGTATTTATGGGGCAGGTTTCATGTTCAGGAGATTCCAATAGTGGAGAAACATATTCACCACTGTCATCATTGTCTACGCTCTCATCTTCAAGTGGCAAGGGACTGATATCGCCATATGACTCGGGAAACATGAGACGTAATGAAGGAATGTATGAAGAAAGAGACTGTGCAAGGGAGCCGGAATCAAAAAGAGGAATAGCGCTGACGGTTGACAGCGCCATTAATGTCACCAGCGTAGTCGTCTTACGCGACGAGGAGTCTTGTATCGAAAACTTCATCACAAAAAGCAAGTAAAATGAAGTTTCAAAAGATCAATTGAGTAATAAGTTAAAGATATTTGAATTTGGTAGTTGTTGAAGTAGATTTAGACGTGAGAAAAAGGGACTAACAAAGAAAGGTGGCGAACAGAAAGTAAATAAAGGAAAAGGTGCTCAGTGTGGAGAAGTGACTGATATGGACCGTTATCAGCTGTAGCGATAAAGCAGTGCGGTGGTGGGCTGCAAAATGAGAGCAATCAGTCAACAAAGCCCAATTTAATCAGAGTTTGGAAACAAAAGGCGGAGAGCTCCTTCCTTAATTGGAGTCATGATTTTCTTAAATAAACTAAACATTCCAAAGGTAACTATTTTTCTCCAGCTGAAAAATGATCAAACTTTATCATAACCCGTCAGCTTCACGCTGGTCTGTCGGTAGGAAAGGTCAACGAAAAAACTCTCAGCGCTCGACAAAGCAAGCAATAAGGTATATTGTTTGCATTCTATTATTGGAATGTAATGTAATATATAGCTCAGGATAATTCACATGTCATCAAACTTGGTTCCCTAAGGTTTAAACCAAATTTGAAGGAAAAAGGACCAGGAACGTTAAGTCCTGTGATAGTCATGTTACAGTCAAATCATGTGAAGGATTTCGAAACCCACGGTTTGATCAGCTGACTTTGAAGGAAAAGGAAAAGGGATATTCAAAGGAAAGAGAGAAGGGTTTATGAACATAACGGTGGAAGGGACAGTGGGCCTATGATTCGATTTTATAATCTCTAGGAAGCCTCTTTATGGTGCAGAATTTGCCGTTTGATAAAATAATTATTGCTTTTCCTTAATTTCACCATGTGATCCATATCTATGGTCTTGGTTCAGCCTTTTATACACATGTGCCAGGTACTTGAATGGGAATCATTTTCAGATTTCAGAAACCTGAATTTAACCATACCGACTATATACAACGGATAAACAGCGAACTTTGGTCAATCAGACTGGAAGACCCAAAAATGCTCGCTAAAAAGATAGCAATGTCCGTCGGTGAATCGATTTGGATACTCTTGGTATTGATAATGAATATTTTGTTATTTGACACATTTGGCTGTTAGAGATTAGAGATACATTCATATTAAAACACTAGCTCCTGAATAGATTATACACGCTTCACTGTGTTGTAGGAGAAGATATTTCGCGCTATGTACCATATATTAATATCATGGCTTAGCTTCTTTCCTCCAGAATACGGTCAAGCAGGGAGATGAGCCGTTAACTTTAGGAAATTCAAACCAAAACTTGGTTTGATGAATTGAACGTCCGTCATATCTATTTAGGTCAATTGGTATAAATTTAAGCTGAATTTAAGGTAGATACTAGCCACTGAAGGCTGCTTTTGTAAACACATGTACTCATGCCTCGTATCAGCCACTCCCTTCTTTCATTGCACTATTCCAATATACAAACACATACACTATCTTGCTCGCAGATATTCTAGAAATTGATAACCGAAACGCGGAATGGCCGTCGGACTAAGCTCAACCCACATGCTTGCCGAACAATTAAGAATTTTTTTGTTGGCAATATAAAGAATGCCGCGAGGGGAAATATAGGTCCAGCCTTGTTAAATGAAGACATATCCTAGTTATGAAATAAAAACCCCATAATGAGACAACAATTAGTACAAAAACACATAGTTCTTATAGTTTATTTGAAAGAAATTATCAGAAGGACGTTCAAATTTTAATAAAGTAAATTCCATATTCCAGCAGTTTTGTAGAGCTAAAATCATTCAAAAGACTTTACGGTGATAAGGCATAAATAAACCAATGGTACTACAATATTACCGACGGAGATGCGCCCAAATAAAAAAAGAGTTCTAGGGCAGTTACAACAAAACTAGCCTTTGATGAAGCAAACCAATGAACGGCAGTCCCCCACAACACGATAAAGTATACTTGTGAAATAGATACAACATTTGCAGTTTTTGGGTTGCATTTAATAGTACCAAGCAAGCCAATTGGACCGTTACCGAGATTTAAAAGTTAAAAAAAAAATGGTGCAGACATATTGGTTAAAAGCTTTTGATTTCTCTAGCCACAAATTTACCTGATGTGATATTACTCAAGTTGCCACAACGTTTCAAAGTTTAGCGGAACTCAAAATTGACAAAATTCACTGGGGTAGACACACGTTTTATCAAACACATGGGTTATCTTAAAGCTTACTGTCTGTTGATTTCTTGACTATCCCACCAATTGACCGAATCGGCTCTTTTCCTATTCCTACGGCATTGGAATGAATTACCCCGAGTTAAATTGAGCAAAAAATAAATATTCGGTTAAGCGTTTCTCGTGGCGGGAGATCTTCAGATCTTCTCATAATATTCCAAGAAATTGGAAGCTTAATTGAATGGCCTGTGCCATTCTTTCAGTTCAACAAATTATTAGAAAAACATGGGAAAAGAATACTACAAACTCTTGATACGAAATTCTGAGCTGTGATACTCAATTGAAAAGAGAAATAGTTAGGGAAGCAGCACTAGAAACGAAAATTAAGTTTCTTCCGAGCGCCGAGTGTATTCTTTTGTCCAAACGAAACGGTAGCAGTTCTCCATGCTTAAGCGTTTTCAGTTTTTTTTTTTTTTTTTGGCGTCACCTGTTACATTGTTGTAATGTGAATGGAATCCTTACCAAAGTTAAATCCTGGAATTTTCAATTGTCTTTAAGACTTTAAGATAGCCAAGTTCCCCCAAACATTTCATAAACCATATAAATATCTCATAATTTCCCTTTAGGCCTGTTTTCGAAATATTTTATTCTTATTTCCATTCTCTCTATACAAACCTAATCATTATCTAAAACAGTCTTCAAACATCGGGCCTTTTTCACTTAAACTATTGTCAATTTCCTTCCATTGATAAGTGACACTATTAAAACCCAATTACTCAGATACGCTCGTTCTAATAAAATCAATAATGCAGTTTTTCACACCGTCTCCTTCAGTCGCTAAGACTCTTGTCACTATCATGGCTTTGTGGAATGTTGTTTCTGCTCAGTCCTCAACTTCCTCCGCTGCAGTTCCCGCATTTACTGTCGTTCTCACCTGCGATGAACTTGAAAAGCCTGTTGGTCACCAGTATGCTGCCCCATTATTGGACTCCCAATATCATCAGCAATGTAACGTCGATGATAATAACACCCCATTGTCCTGTTCTCTTGGTTCCAAAGTAGCCGACAGCTGCTGTTACGAAGCCACCCAAGGTGTTTTCCTTGCTACTCAGTTCTGGGACTTCAACCCTGTAACTGGTCCTGACAACTTGTTCACCACCCACGGTCTTTGGGGCGACAAGTGTGCTGGCGGCTACACCCAATACTGCAACCCCAGCTGGGAAATCACCAACGCTACTGAGGCCCTTATTGAGACCGGCTCTTACCGCCTTTTGGAAGAAATGAACTACCGTTGGAAGAACAATGCTGGTCCTGATTCTGAGCTCTGGCTCCACGAGTTTAACAAGCACGCTACTTGCATGGCCACCGTCAACCCCGCTTGCTACCCTTCCACTGCCAACAAGTACCAATACGTTGCTGACTTCTACAACACTGTCATCAGTCTTCAAAAGACATTGCCTACTTATGATTTCTTGGCCAGCGCCGGCATTAGTCCCAGTACTACCAAACAATACACCAAGACCGAGATTCTTAACGCCTTTTCCAACAGTCCTTTTGGATACCAGCCTTATATCGGCTGCACTGATGGTGGTGCTCTTCAGGAAGTCTGGTACTACTTCAGCTTGAGAGGTGCCGTCTCTGACGGTTTGTTTGTTCCAATGGCCAACCCTGGTAAGAACACTTGCCCCGATAACATCTGGTTCTATCCCAAGGGTTATACCACGGAGAACCAGCTCACTGAGAGTGAGACCACTGGTCCTATTAACCTCAAGAATGGTGAGGATGGCTGTCTTCTTGCAGATGGTAAGTGGACTACCTCTACCACTTCCTGTGCTAACTTCACCATGACTCCTGCCACCTTTGGTGGTATCTTCCTCAACTCTACCGACGGTAACTGTACTGTCAGTAGCGGTGTCTTCAACTGTGCTGAGGGCAACGCTCCCGGCCAATTCACCCAAGACACATCCAACTACATTCAGTACGACGGTTCTTCTACTTGGAGTGCTGCTTCCTCTCCATCTGGAAGTAATGGTGTTTCCATCTCTAGCGGTGGATCTGGAACCACTTTCTATCTCTTGCAAGGCAAGGCCTAAACAATCCGTCTCTCTGCTTTCTCTAGAAAAGTATTGTTCAACTTATATTCATAGATAGTCTGTAATGTAATATTCCAATATATTTCATGTAAATTCGAAACCACACCATTGTAATAATCTAATATCTAATGCTCCAATATCGAATCTATAAAAAAAAAAATTGTAACAAAAATGTACATAAAAATCGACCAATCCCATTACGAGGGCCCAGGTGCAGGTTTTAACCATTTACCAGTTACCAGATTTATGATGCCGGCTTTGGTGTAATCTCCAGTTTTTGCAATGTTAGGAGTCAAGTTTGCAAACGCAATTCTGACATAGATATTCTTCAGCGAGTCAATGGATGTTGTTTGAGCAGCATGTGAAATCCATTGCTTCAGCGAAAATTCCGTTGCATTTCCTCTGTAAACCTCCACGTCATTGACAATCAAACTGTATCCATTCCATAGTGTGTTGAGATATTCTCCCTGGCGTTTAGCTTCTCGTGCAATATCATACCATTGTAAAACAACATCAGCGGGTGCCTTATCGTTCTTAAAAACGGCACCGATAAACTCGGGCAGCCCACCATAGTTTAATGCATCACCTCTGTTTAACTGGATGGCAGTTTGGATGATACTGTCAAAATCCCAGCGAGCAACTCCACTAACAAAAAGGCCACAAAGTAGACCCTGGTAAAGAAGACCCATTGTCGTAGGAAAGCCGACACCCGGAAGTAGCAAAAGCCCTATTATGTAGTGATGGAGTCTCAAATTTTGATTATGAAGTGAGCCAAGTGTAACCAGGCCCAATATCATAAGCAAATAGATGGTAATGTATTTCTTAAACTTTCCCATTCTCCAAATAACAACAGCTTGCCCAGTAGCCGCAGATGCAATGATACCAACAATTATAAAAAGTGCTATAAAGCCTCCCTGTTGCTTGATATCTGAGAGCATAAGTCGATTAATTGGAATGTTGGTAAAGGTATAGTTCTCCATCAGAGTGATCCAAAAACCGGGAACCCAAAATACAGCCTTTGAGAGATGTGCTTGGATGTTCAATAGTACTCCTTGGCCTGAGCATCTCCAGACAACATATGCCCCCATCATAAATGGTAGAAATCGGCGAAATGATACAGAAATAAGCTCTGATATGATCACCTCACTAGAGACATCCGAGTTTATAATAGGAGGATTTGATCCCAAAGCAACAGTCCAAAATCCCATAATCATCATGACCCAGTAAAACACAAGGCCATCTACAGCAAAGTATCCAAAAATCAAGGAAAGAAGTATGTTGAAAGCCACCAAAAGATTTCGCAAGTCATGTCCACCTGAGAGCTTGTGCTGGTTAGGGAAATCGTCATCAATCGAATAAGACTGAGGAAACCAGCCATCAAAACCAATACTTTCCACCCCTGAATGTCCTTTTGATCCTACAAAATTAGATTGAGGGCCTTGTGCCACAATTCTTCCAATCTTTCCTTCATTGTTGGACTGATATCCATGATGAATAGTTGCGGCACACACGAAGGAATCCGCCCTATAAATATTGTAACCTTCTTTCCCTTTTTCACCGCCACCAACCGCATAGGGCTGGTAAATTGCTTGGTAGTCGCCAACGGCAGTGTAGCTCCATATATGAGAGTCATCGAAGCAATGAGCAGGGCACTTGAACACAAAGTCTTTCATATCTGGGTTCATTGCTCCACAAGCTATCGCATCCACGCCGCATAGCTCGTTCTTCCCTCGCCACATATGAAATGTAGTGCCACAGTTGATGAGGTGGATAGGCTCGTTGTCGACCTTTGGGATCGCAAGAATCGAGTTGGATACTATGCAGTAGAAGATAATCGACCACAGGCCGAGAAACAGCCATAGAGCAAGCAGTCGACTAGAGTGCTGCCAACGTGACCATAATTTGATAGGAAATTGCTGAATGCTGGGGAGGATTAGGCTGATGTGTGGATTCCGCGGCTCAGATGGACCATCCATCCAGTCCGAGATACGGCGAAGTCTGGCAAGCAAGCTGGAAGATCGAGAGGTGTGTCCAGAGTATGCGTTGTAAACGGGGCTGTTGGCACCACCAAAGGTTCCAATTCTAGAAGGAGAGTCAGCATACATTTCTAGGTCGGGCCTATTGACATCACCCTCCATCTCATAATGTTCATGCGAGGGGTTTACAGTATCGCCTAGTTGGTCCCGGCGTTTAGCCTGGTTTTGGAGGTCGTTTTCACTGTCGATTGGGTGTGAGGTTAAAAGGTTTGCAGACTCCAGATCTTGTTCATCATGGAAGGGTGTCCGAGAAGAGCCTTCCAGTGTCATTTTCAATTTTCAAAGAATAGTTAAAAGAAGTAAAGCAAAATTGAGAGAGAATGAGGTGTTATCCCGAGGTGCTCATGAAGAATAAGACAGAAACAGAGTGTTTTTTGGCAGATCTTCACATAAGTACGGGCAAAGAGACGTTGGGGGGAGGGGTTAGACAAGAATGGGAATAGAGGAAAGTAATATAGGGGAACAAGCTCCTGCTATTTATAAAACTGTTGAAGGCTTGGAGTACGCGTGGATTTGGGGACCAGTGGATAAGTTCCGTATCAGGTTGTATATACGTTGGCGAGTGGATTAGGTGCTGAATGCTAAATGAAACACCACTTTAGGAAAATAAAAAAATAAAAAAAATAATAATAAAAAATAATAATAAAATATGAGATATATATATATATCTATGGCCTTTTGAACTTGCTTGGAGAAACAGCCCTCCAAAGACGACACCGCGCATCTGCTTTAAGTAGCCACTTGTGGGTTGGGCCGGAAACCACTCGCTTCCTAAGCGCTCCAGCTGCCGAGAGAAGTAGTTTAGGACGGTCACATGACCGGGCCCTCGATGCTCAATACGCGCGTTAAACCAAACGGCATGCTCCTTTCTGTCCAAAAAGCAGCGCTTGTCCATATCGCACTTTCCTGGTGGATCATGGCAATGCATATGGTTTGGTCGCAAGCAGTTTACTATCAAGGTTGCGTTTAAAGTTGAACGAGCGGGCCAGGTACTTGCGAAACCGACACCAAGAGAGAGACATTTGCTTCTGTGGATTCTAGATAGCAGATGACGCCATCGCTGGAGCTGTATAATGCCGGTGTATCTTTGAGCTATATAGCTCCATGTTCCAGCAGTGCGCGGAGTCAATGTCAGTGGCTACTGCTCGCGCGATCCGCCTTGCACCAATACAGCATCCGATTATCCTGATAACTCTCGTTCACCATTTTCTAACGCCGAGATTGTGCTTTGGATCTTTGAATACGGCTCTCGGGATACAAATTACTCTTGGAAATGGTATATCTAGGGCTGTGCTTTTATGTGCGGCTCCATATTACTACTGCTAGTGCTATTCTTGAGTTACGTTTACTAGCCAGTCAACCAATATCAACCGAGGGCTCAGGCCGTCTCTTGTAAATCTAAATCTATCGAATTAACATTTCTAATATATAAATCTATCTATCTAATTCAATGAAAAGGTGTTTGGAGTTCAGCTTTAACTAGATGTATATACTCATCAGTAAGCAACTCAAATTCCCAAAGACACCGACAATGTTTCCAACACACTGTTGTCCACGCGTCCTAAAGCATTCGCATGATCTTGGGATTGGCTCTGGAACTGGACTACACTTTCCTTAAGGAAAGGCTTCACTGGAATAGTGTGAACAGGATCAACTTCCCAAATCTTTCGTTTGCGCTGTGCCTCTGGGATTCGACTTTGCTCTTCCTCCTGTAATTCCCGCCTCAGTTCATTACTGTCTGGCTCCACAGCAAGACCAGACGATGTCTTGGCAAGGTACTCATTAGGATTGGTGTAATCATCAATAACATAGTATATTTCCGCATCCCCAATGTCCGTTTCATTGGCTTCTTCAATAAGCTGATGCCACAGCATGAATAGGTCAGAGAGGTAAGGGACCGCTTCAGAACGGCCAGCCCGGACAACAGCTGCAGTTCCAAGAACGCAAAGCTTACGGTCTCGTGGTTGGCCCATGTTATCAAACTTAGAGCACCACTGGCTCAACACAAAATCTAAAGATGACGTTGGGAGTTTGCCATGTTCAATGTCTTCAGCGTTGTTATTGGTGCCATACACAGATGCTTCTCCCGAATTATGGGTCTTCTGACGATGCAAGTTTTGGACAGTTTCAGGCTCAGGAATCGGTGTGGCATCGAGCATTTGAGCAAATGTATTGATATCACGAGTTGCCATGCGTGCAAAAATAGACAAAATATTGACATTGGTTATAGGTGAAATATCGGCGGCCAAGTACACAAGTAGAAGCTTGATCAACCCAGACTCATAAATATTTTTGGCAATTATCTCGAGCGGTCCAAGCGTAGTTAGCAAACTAATTGTCCTGGTAATCAATGTCATTTCTTCGGAATTCATGTTTGGAATGTAAGACACATAGGTTTTAAAAAGTTCGTTAGAAACGTGTGCAACAGAATCGGGGCTGAGAAGAATATACGACTCTAAAATCTCAAGTTCTATAGGTAAGTTTTCTGTGCGATTATTAAGAATGGATAGCAATCCAGGTAGTAGTGAGATAATATCAGCGTTGGGTTCAGGCGCATTTCTAACCATAGATTGCCAAAGTGGTAATGCATCTTCAAATAAAAACGATGAAAGTGGAGACTCTGGATCAATTGAAACTTTGAGCATGGGTACTGAGATTGAGTAGGCTTGAAGAGAGTTGTCCCCAGATGATTCAATAAACTCAGAAAGAGTGTTAAGAATGGATCCTCTCACAATCAGATTGTCTTCTGATTCCTCCCAAAGAACTGGCAATGCTTGTAAGACAAGATTTGAAAAGGGAGCAATGTTCTTTTTGACGCGAGAAATAATCACACAAATGGTATCCAGAACCATCTTCTTAGCTTCCATGGTTTGTAGGGTATTGTTAATAAGTGGAAAGAGGCGATTTAAGAACGAAGCCAAAAAGGGAAGAAATTGAGAAATATCTGTATCCCAGTCATCGATTGTGCAACGTAAAGCTTCACAAGCATAAAGCATAATGACGCGATCATTCAATGGATTTTCAGGATTCAAACAGTATAATAGAAACTCGTATATCTTAACCCTGCTTTCACCGTTGCAGTCTATGCCAACCCACTCAGAAATAATCATACAGACCCTTCGTCTGACTAATTTGTTTTGATTGCCAATGATGTTACCATAATCAGTTGGGTTATTGCTAGATGAATCATAGGTATCCGAGTATCCTTGAGGTAAGAATACATTAACCAACATTTCATTAAAGTTGATATTTTCAAAGGGGGCATTGCAAGCCAAAGTGAAGACATTGTATGCCACTTCTCGCAATAAAATATCAGTGCTTGATGAAGAGTTCTGTATGAACTCTACAAGAAGTGGACTGACAACGCCTTTGAAATTGGCAAGTAAAGAAACCAAAACAGTTTCAGCACATGGTCTCGCATGGAAATCTGATGATCTATTGCGTTCATCATTGATCCACTCTTCTGGTTCATCCTTCCAAGACTCCAAATCTCTAGGAGTTAACTTTAAATAGTTGTTTAATAGTAAGGATATCATTCCGTGGATATTTTGTGGGTTAAACAAGTTGTTTTGTAAAACTTCAATTGCTCGTTTGCCATCCTCTTTATCTTCCGCTTTTCTAAATCGAAGTGTTGGGGTTCCCTTCTTGAAAAACTCGTGGATGCAAGACTTGAATAGTTTCATTCCTTGTACAACCACTCTTTCCCAAAACTCAGACACCTCTTCAATGTTGGAGTCGGAATAATTACCTTGTAAGCCTAACGTCTTGATTCCATTTGGCAATTTGTCAAAGTCGACACCAATGCTTTGAATCAGGACCGCATTTTCTTGCATGATGGACATATAAACATGAATTACATCAAGTGAATTGGGCAACAAAACGAATGACACAGGAAATCGCTCTAAAAGTCTTGTAAATATCTTTCCCATTGTCCTGATGTGTTTTGAAATCATTTCAGTCGGATAATTGCTGTATGTCATAACAAAGCCCCTCAAATAAGTATGTATTTTCTCAAAAATTTGGACAGCTTCAGGTGCTCGATGAACATAAGTATAGCCATTTGTAAGGACTTTTCCGACAACTTTTAATGCAAGGTATCCGACTTCCATGGCCCCCGAATAGCTACCAAGACTTTCTCGAGCTTGGTTCACCCAGGCATCAGTAGCCGAAACAAAAATTTCACCAACAAGTCCAACAATGCCGGGTGCTGCGTTTTGGAATCCTCTAAGAGATGCACCAAACTTTGTGACTGAAAAGGTTTTAACGAGTTGGTTGAGGATGTTGAGAAGGTTACTTAATTGGATCAAGTTTTGAGAATCGCTAGCCTCCTTAATTAATCGGGCCACATCTTCAAACATAGTAGGCCATTCTGATGGAAAGTCGATACGGGCTATTCGGGCAACACTTAATGCATTTTGTAAGTTGATTTGTTTGTCAGATTCGCTAGTCGGTACAAATAAATTAGATCGGATGATAGCCTTTTCTGCAGGTTTGATTTGCGAAATTGAAGACTTGCGCCAGTATTTGTTGATTCCGTTTTTCAAGTAAATAGCAGCAATCCAGCGGGTTGCCTTTGGAACAGACTGATCAATATATACAGACTAAATATATAAAATCCAAAAAAAATGTTTGGGTTAGCCCTTTACTCCATAGCATATCTAGTTATCATGAACAACATACCTGTAATAGTGAGTGGAAAGTATTACTTAATTCAAAAGACTCAAGTTGAGACTCTCCTTGTTTTCTCAATCCATCACTTGTCTGAGAACTAGCAGCTGCAAGAGCCTGAAGAACTTGCTGAAGAGAAGGTTGGATCTCACTCATAGCTGCTTTATTCAATAGCCATCAATTCTGATATGATAAATATAGCGGGTATGGTTGATGGTTAATAGCTTAAAATACTGCCGTGAAAGGTAAATAGGATTCACCAAACTCTTACTGATTTGTAGCTCAAATATTATCCAAAGGCATTCAATGAATCTTAAGGATCCTAATTGGAAACAATCTAAAAGTAAAAAAAAAAAAACTAACGATAAAAGATGAGGTTCAGGGTCAAGCTAAAGGCAGGGTAACCCTCAAAAAATTCTTAACTACATTAAAAGCGTCTCTTTGCCCAGTCAGTATCTTACATTCAACCCAAAAGTACATTTGGTTTTCTTACCTATAAATGTACAATCATTATTTGTCAAACTAACCTGTTTGCTTGATAGAAGCTCTAAGCTTTATAGTCATAGCCTTCCACAACTGGGTGATCTGAATAATGATTAGATAAATCAGTTAGAAACATTGTCCAGGGCTGCAAAATCTTATTCTTTTATTCTTTTCAGAATTCAAGTGCGCATCTTACGATTATTTACAGTAGTATGACTGTTTCTACATTTTCAGCATGTATGTACAGATAGGATTGAAATAGGATTGAGATTAGTTTGTAGTAAGAATATTTTTGAACTTCATATAGATGGTATATATTTTATTGAATAGCTGCGGAACCAATAAAAAACAAAGCAGGTATACAAGACATATCTTGCGGTGTATAAGTATGTGTCATTAACAAATTCATAAAGAAAACATAAGAAGTAAGTATATTTTACAAATATATCTTAAGACAAGACCCCTGTGGCGGCATTAATGGCACCTTTGGAAATAAGAGCCCACTTGAGAAGGTTGTATGGCTTCTTATCTTCCAAAGATTCCAAAATGCCCGGGAAAGCAGTACCACCGTAACCGAGGTATCTGTTTGGAGCATAGAAAATGTGCTTAAACCATGGGCGATCATCAAGACCTTCGTCATGAAGGAAAACACGTTCAAGTGTCTTAAGACGATAGTTGTGGATATGGATCTTTACCAAAAGGTTAAACTTCTTGTGGAACTTGAACCAAGGATAGTCTGTGCTGTATTGGTCCAAAAGATACTCGCTGTACTCATCAGTCTCCTTACCAACCTTCTTGAACTCCTTGAGTGCCTTTTTAAGTTGAGAGATTGCTTGCTTAGGAGTCTTGGGAGTCTTTCCATCACGCTCTCTGTCACGGTCATTATTATGGTTGTGATTGTTACCGTTATTGCTATTATCGTGGCCGTGATCGCGATTGCGGTTACGGTCGGAGGAATCATGTTCAGAGTTAAACTCTGTTAATTCAAGGGTTTTCTCGAATTTTCCAAGGATTTGCTCAAGACTATTGGACAAAGAAGTTGCGTATTCTTCAACAAAGATTTGGAGAACAGGCTTTTGGGAAAGGGTAACAGAATAAAGACTTAAGAGTTGAGTCGCAGCTTTGTGGAAAGCCCAAGTGTCATTAACATAGTTGTCGATCCAATCAAAACTGTCATAGTTTGAGTGATAGTGATAGACAGGATCGCCTGGACCAGGGCTGAAACCAAAATCGAGTGACGGGATACCCAGATGATCGATAAAAACAGTGTAGTCCGAGCCTGTTCCCAATGTATTAATATGAGCTCCATTAGCTGACTCCCAGACATCAAAGACGCTCTTATCGTCGTGTTGTGGATGGGGAACACGTTTGGTGACATTGCGAATGAGATGGTTAAGAGAAGGAGAAGCACCAGCACTGAATCGAGTTCCAGATACAGCTACGTCCAAGTTGATATAAGCAACAGATTTCTTGGAAAGGTATTTAGCATGGTCTTCACCCCATTCAGTTGATCCAAGTAAGCCATATTCTTCTCCATCCCAACTTGCCAACTTGATAGTTCTAAGAGGCCGCCATCCCTTCTTCTTAAGTTCACCAAGAGCTTTAGCAAATCCCAAAAGCACAGCGCTTCCACTGTTGGGGTCACCAGCTCCACCAACAATCCATGAGTCTCTATGGTTTCCGACGACAATAACTTCATCTTTTAAGATACCTTCGAAAGTTCCAATAACATCATAAATGGCAGGGGTGCTGTAGTTTTGGAGACTGTACAAGTTCAAATCAAGCTCAGAAGGACCAATATTGTAATCGACACCCTTTAATGTCAAAATACCTTTCCAGTCAGCGCCAAAATCAGAAGCTTTGGGGCCCTTTCCATTGAGTGCCTTCAAAATGGGTAATGCGTCCTTGTAAGAGATGGGCAAAGAAGGAATGCTGGGAATAGCATGGCTAGGATCCTTTCTTTCAGAATCTTTGTGACTGGGGTATCCAGGAGTAGTTGGGTCACCAGGTGCATACGAAAGAAATTGAACAGAACCACGCTGAATAGAGGAAGGATTACGAGCAGGCCCATTAGGATATGCCTCATATCCATTAGAAAAGTCAACTCCACCATCATCAGTAGGGTCAGAGTAGATGAGAACACCAATGGCACCAAGTTCCTGAGCAAACTTAACCTTGAGACCTCTAAACAATCCACCATACCTGACAATAACAATCTTACCTTTGATTTCAACACCCTTGGCAACAAGAGCATCAAAATCTTCCCTTCTGCCGTAGTTAGCAAAGATATACTTGGCAGTAACATTTCCACTGGCACTATATCCGTGGAAAGAGGGGATTCTATCAGGGGAACCTGAGGTTTTGTCTTCTTCTAAAACATCCTCTTCAAGTGAAGCTTCAAAAACAATTGTTCCGTTGACAGGATCAACCAATTTGACAGCATGATCAAGGGGATAGTTAAGGTATGTATAATAAGAAACAATTTCAGTATCCAACCCATATTCTTTAAACTTAGACTCGGTGTAGTCAACCAAGTCAGTACCAGTACCGGCAAGGTGTGGGGTTTGTGTGTAATTGTAAAGGAATTCTCTAATCTCGTTTTCATCTAGAGAATCAAAAATAATTCGTTCAACCTCATTGTCAGGCAAGAAAACGTTATGAAGTCTGAATAAATCGCGTCGAAGGGAAGTTCTTGGTAAGAAGACCAAGTTGAAAGCAATCAAGAACAGGATACCGAAAAAGATGTATGAAAATAGCCTTGTGCATGTTGTTCCAAAACGTCTTTTCACTATCCTGGGGCTAGAAGACCGAGGAAGGAGGGGCTCTCGTTCGGAAGAGCTCATTGTGTTTGATTATATAGTATCAAATGTTGTCTAAGTTTTAGTAAACACAATTAGTTGGTTGCTTCACATTGGATATCAAATAGTATGAAAAACTGCTCAAAAACTTACTCGGAGCAAAGAAAATTAAGCAAGATTAGGGTGGATTGGAAACAAAAAAAAAAAAGGAGTTGAAGAATTAAAAGGTTAAGGAAATAGTAACTACTTATAAGAAGAAAGGTTGAAAAGTATGGCAGGAAAAGGAGCTGTATGTGCATTATAAAAACGGGTTCCGCCGTTGCTAATCTTACGCAACCTGCTTTTTGATAACGCGAGGAGTGGCTTTAGCTCCCTACAGTGTAGTTGTACTATACACAAATCTTACATAGGGCAAATACACATCTCTGCCGTTTAGTACTTATTCTTTGTGTTAAATGAAGATGACTTTATTCGAAAACTAGAAACCAGTATGATTGATCTACCCCAGTCAGTTTCACAAATACCTTTGGTTGTGGGCTTTTGCAAGTGGCTCTACAACGCCTGAAATTAGTTTGGTATCGATACAAGATTGTTCAGTCGCAATTACCCGAACGCACGCAATTTGAGTAAGATCACGTGAAATCACAAGGCAATGGCTGAGGTAAGGTTTTGCCTTAAGAAGCGTTTAAGCCAATTGTGAATTGTGGGGTTGTGATTTCCAGGATGCCTTGTGAGTAGCGTTCAGAATGTGTGATATTTCCCCATTATTTGAAATATGTGGTAATTAAATGATTTTAAGAAAAGTCCTGTTTTTTCTCAAAATCGCTAGTATCACGGGAGCAAAGGCTGGAATTGGAATTTCTTGATTCATTTACAAGTTACAATGGCCAATGGATAAAGCTGTGCTTAGTAGTAACAGACACTACAGTTATTCATCACAGTTTTGGGTATACTTGGATTATAAACTAATCAAAATGCTAGGATATATAATAATAATAATAATAGTACATGCGGATACAGTCAAATTGAAATAATGTCAGGAAGTAAAATGCTATAAAATAAAGCCTTTACAAAACTAGTAACCAACCGTAGGCCAATGAAAGTTGGTAAAATGCTGGAATAAATAATAAATAATAATAAATAGAGCTATTTCGCCTGAGTCGTAGTTACTCCATGACGATCGCACCAGTCCCTTATATACTTGGGTGTTAGGTTCATACTCAAAAGTTGGTTGAGAAAACTGCAGAATTCGTCAACATTTAGAGGTTGAAATGTCAAAATCTTGTTCCAATAGGGCAGAGCTAATTCATTGTTGATGAGGGTTTCCGAGATTCGTTGGGCAATTTTCAAGTCGAGTTGCACATCAGTTTCCACAGCTATTGAAGAGCTTTTATCGCTGGTATTCATGTTTTGTGACGGTATATCGGAACTTGAGATAGCACGTCCATCTTGTTCTCTATCTGTGAGTTGGGTATAGCATCCCTCTAAAAGCTCTATCATTTGACGTTTAGTTTTAACAGCGCCAAATCCAAAACTATCTACCAGTTTTCTAAGATCCTTGACTGAAAGCTTTTTGAGATCTTTCTTATCGCTTGGGAGTTTCTTTAAATTCTCCAACGCAGTATTTTCCAGTGTGCTGCCACTGTAAACAGAAAATGACCGAGTAGCGCTTCCATTTAAGATTGATGGTGTTGGGGAATCAAGCGGATTATTCCTATAAAGGTTTGGTCTGTTGGTCGTTGATGAAAGGGTGAGAGTTTTTAAATATTTTGTTGTGGAAATCGGTGAATAGACATTACAACTATCCAATAACTCCAGCATATCAGCACGACTTTTACAGGATTTGAACCCCCATGACTTAAGCTGATCTCGTAATTCTTTTGTCGTAAATTTGGAAAAGTCCATCTTTTGCTTTTTGTACATGTTTTTATCTTTTGAAGGGTTCGTTGCAATGTTAAGATCATGTTGAGATAATACATGGTTCGATGGTGTTCGTTCTGCCGATGGAGTGAATAGTGGAGACGATGTCGGTGAATTTAGTGAAGCATCCGTCCTACTGTTTATAGAAACAGATAATGTAACGCCAATACTTTCTGACGGACGTTGAAGCGAATCAAAGCGAGAAGCGCCAATAGGAGATTCTGGTACTTCAATTATCTCAATTTCTCCAACACTCGGTGAGCGCAATGCAACTTCAGGATGTACTGTAGTTGGATTAATTCTTTGTCTCTTCGAGGGAAGGGCAGTATCTTTACTTAAAATTTGGCCTGATGCTGGGTTTAGGGTCCTATTGTTTGAGTCGAGGTGAGATGATGGTCGTTTTGTTGAAATGGATATGCTTACTTGGGATGAGCTTTCTTGGCTAGAATGTGTAAAATCTATGACATCTTTTTCATTTGGATCTTCAATATTTGTGGTATTCTTGTTCAGCTGAATCTCTGTAATGACTTTGTCATTTTCATCTGGCCACCCAAGATCTTCGTAGCAATATACTGATGGCCCAACTTCAAGAGGGCTCTCCAGAAGCGGTATTGGAGAGGAGTAGTCTGTGGTTTCGCAATCATCAAACGGGCCATGTGTTGTTTCAGTTACAGGACAGTCATCAGAATTCAATACTACTGGATTTTTCTCGGGATATCCTTCATTCTTCTCATAAAGAACTTTAGTGGTGATGGTATCAACGCTTTCTTCAAACTCTTTAAATTTCTGCGTTGCTTCCTCTTGCAGTTTTCTCAACCTTTCTTCCATTTCTAGCTCCTCTCTTTTAATTTTTGCCAGCTGGGTCGTTTCAACCTCCCTTTTCTTTGCTTCTTCAAGCTCTTGGAGATAGTTCTCTCGCTCACCTTCATGGAGTAACTTGAGGGATTCAACAGAGATTTCAAAGGTGGGATCATAAGTCGCTAGTGACTCAACGTCATAAAAGCCGATTCGTTCACGTTTAGAATCCAAGTCTTCTGAGTCTACAAGTGGCGGGAAAATAAACCGAGTATTAACTGACTTTCCATTCAAGTTGTACAAATCTTCAATCCCAATTTCGCCAAGACGGTCGAGATAATCGGTCCTTGCATTGTAAAATGGAGATATGACTGGCATGCTTTTGATCTTTGCAACGGCCTTTGTCGGAGACAAAATGTTATCAAATGTTATTGCCTTTTTCTTGCCTTTTCGGTTTGAATAATCAAACATTTCAAGAAAGCGAATAGTCCTATCGTTCATGTTACTGGAAAGCTTTTCATTTTTAATTGAGCTCATTACCGCACTTTTGGTCATTTTAGCATTCAAGTCTGATATACTCTTAGCGATGGATTTACCTTTCACAAAAGGCTTTAAAGCATTGTTAACGTCGTCATAATAGTGCTTTAATGCCTTTTCACCAAACGATTCCGTTTCAATATTATCAAATGAAAGTTGGTCTGGAATGAGTGTACGTTGAGTTTCTGCGTCTTCTTGGAGGCTGGTATACTGTTGTGTGTCATTTGTGCAATCCGTTTCCTGAGTATCATTGGGGAAAAATGATGTTATTGAACCTGAAAGAGTCGAGCTCTTGGTGCTGTTAGACTTTGCAGGTCTTCTTGATCCAGATCTGAAGTTTGGTGGCTTTCTTGTTTGCAAAGCTTTCACTGAGCCTGACTTTAGCGTTTGTTGTCGTTGAAATAACGGTGGCTTGGAAGGCAATGTGTGAATACTCTCTTTCATGACTTTTCCAACATGTGTGTGCCAGTTATTTCTTATTTTCATAAAATTTGCTTGAAATCAACTGCTGGATTATGATAAAAGCGAGTAACGGGCTGTCCTTTGGCAGTTGATTTCCAGTCATGTAAAGGGTGGGTTTTTCGTGCTTATTCAAAAGTTGAGGGAAGCGTAGAATTCAAACTTTGGCTTGTTTAGGGTCTAGGTTGGGGAGGGTCAGTGATCCAGTGATTAAGCGTCCAAAAGGTCATGTGATTAAACAGTGTTTAAAATATGTTTCACGTGATTCAGTTTATAGTATGGGTTTGGAACCCACAAGACTAACGACGCACCAGGATTTATGCGTCAGAACAAAACCTTTGAGCTATAAAAATATTCCTTTCGTTTAAAACTTTAATAAATTCCTTTTTATTTACTTTAAAACTATATCATTATGAACTAAAGACGTAAAGATATCTTATCCGATGCAGTATCCGCTATAAAAGATGGATTAAGCCCCCAAGAAGCTTCAAAAAGGTTCGGTGTCTCATTGAGTGGAATCAATAAGAGGTTGTCGGGCGGCCTCACCAGATCAGAAGCTGACAAAATCTGTCAACTACTGACGCCTAGGCAAGAATGGATACTTGAAGACTACCTCATTCATTTGGCACAATTGAACATACCAGCAAATTGTCTGTTTACCATGGAGATAGCAGGCAAACTTCGTCGAGCTCTCGACCCCACAGCCAAAAACCCGGGGAAGTCATGGCTGGACGGATTTTTGAAGCGTTCAAAGCATCTCAAGAAAAACGAAAAGAAACATATCGATGTACCAGGTATCAGAGAGAATGGTGAGCTCCTAGTTGAACTATTTTTTGAGAAATTACAGAAGTGGGAGACGGCACAGAATATTACCTCTGGCCGCGTTTGGAACTTGGACGAGTGTGGATTCCAGGTCTCTGAAACTCAAGTTGATAGCATAGCTATTAGTCTTGCTGAAGGCAACAATAGTGAATCTGGTCAAGTATCGGCGTTGGTATATGTTCTAGAGACTATATCGGGGGACGGCAGAACATTGGCTCCTCTAATGATTTACAAGGGTGTTGATATAATGGAGGCATGGTTTCCCCAGGATGTGACTTCTAAAGATATTCTAAGCATCTCGGCTAACACTGCGATATTTGAAAAGTGGGTCACGACTTGTTTCCCATTTACCGATGAATGGCAAATACTAATTATTGATGGCCATAAGTTTCAGGTATCTCCCGAGTTTGTGCAGTCCGTCCTCACAAAAAAGGTGGCTCCGCTATATCTTCCATCTCATTTGCCTAATGTACTTCAACGCTTAGATAAGAGCCCATTTGGAACGACAAAGAGGGGGTTCAGGCAGCGAGCTGCTTATCAGTTTGCCCAAGAGATATTGCCGTCAAAGATAACTTTCATTACCAACTATATGACCATTCGGCCAAGGGTATATGCTGAAAGGACTCTTAAATCTGGATGGAAGAGGATTGGTATATTCCCCAGAGACGTTTCAATTGCTGTTGATTCTTTCAACGCCCAAATGGATCTTGTTCAGAATGAAATTCAAGAGCCGGAAGAGCCAGAAGAGCCTCGTGTTGCCTCGCCAATTAATGTCAATCTGGCAGGCTTGGATTTAGTTTTAACAGGGATAATGTATCCAAAAGGCTCTGAAAATTGTGCTCCTATTATTTGGAAGAAGAAAAGAATTAAAATGTTGTCAGATACCATGGTATGTAAAGAAGTCATGGTTGCAGCAATAAATAGAGGGAGAGAGTTGGAAGCTCAAAAAAGAATATACCAGCAGAAGACCAAAAGACTAGTGAATCAACCTAGCGAAGCAGAAACTACTAATCGGAAGAGGCGGAGACTAAAACCAATGGAGAGAGCTGAGGATGACGATGGAACTGGTGAAGATACGTGCCGCGATTCTGAAGCTGTAGCAAAGAATTAGACGCGAATATTGGTCATTAAATAAATATTAATATATATAAATTTGGATTTGAATTTGAAGTGAATAATACAATATGAGCTTTAAAGAGTTTGGATAGTTGAATATTTTAATTTTTAAATTTTTGACGCGGGTACTCTGAAGGGCGCCAGGACTATATAACACGGTTGACAATATTGGGCCAAGATACTTGCAGTCGTGAGATTATTACTAAGAGAAGAAGCCAAACAATGGCTTAATAGAAGCAAAAGCCTGTTTGAAATTTTAGACTCTGGCCTTTAACTGGTTCTCTAATAATACACTGATACTTTACATGAAATCTATTAAAATTAAGAGTATTGCATGTCGTGGTCTGTATAATATCTTGACCATGTTTTTGCCTAGCTAACTAGTTTTAGAGACGGTTTCGACGGTTTTAAAGTCGGCTGTGATGTCCCATGAATGAGGATAGGATACCAAGGAGACCTATTAAATAAATAAACTAATACGGTACTACTCTTGGAAGCAGTTGGATATGAAGCAATCAAAGTCTTTCAGCATAATTAGGGTGATGTGTGATATGTTTGAACCTGAAGAGTTTTTGGATGCTCTTAGCTGTGTCATGCTGACGTACATTGAGCTGGGTTAGTTATCTAAAGTGTCCATGCATTATGTGGAAAGTAAATGAAATTGGGATTATGGCATTACAGTTGTACCTGGGCAATTGGATTGCAAAAACGTCAAGGAGATGTGGATGGAGAGGCAAATAGGTTTACTGAAACTTGGCAGGTAAAATTATAAACATTAGGCTATACAATATGCCATTTTGGACTTTTTTTAATTTTTTTATTCTTTGATATATATATATATGGTAATATAACGAGACGAATAATTTGGTCAGAACATTAGGGTTATAGAGTTGGTTGCATTAAATCCAAAGGTGGTATTCCAAATGAGTGCAGGTTTCCACGCTCTATTAGTTGCAAATAATTTAGTATTAAAGGCTTAGAAGCTCTACAATTTTTTCTGATTTACTACGTCTTGGCATCTATTTCTAGTTATTTCAAGTTGGAAATTGTGAATAATGGGGGGTCTTTTTGGAGAATGTCGCAAATTTGTTTAGAGATTAGTGTTACTACAACTGGAGCAATTGGTATTTTGTTAAAAACAAACCTAATAAAAGCCTTTAATAAAGTCCTAAAGTGAGGTTATAAATGTTTTGGTAGTTTTGATAGTTTTGGAGTGCCAATGGCAATGATTCAATTGGCATAAACCTGGTCAACCTTGTTATGTTCTTGTTCTTCAAGCAAAAGTAAATTATTGGGCAATCTGGCTTACTAAATAGCAATAAATGGATTCCAGAAAAGAATTTACGTGACAAGTCTCAGATTTAAGTGTGAAATATTCATCGCTTAAATTCTCAAATACAAGAATGAATTATCATTCATTTCGGTACAATGTGAATATGACATGTATTAAAAACTACTGTTGTTACGAGGATTCAGGAATATCGTGTAGGAATGGCATGTAGAGTTGAAATTCTTTGGAACGTTGCTGTTTATAAAACGACACCTGGAGTAAAACCTGGGCTTAGAATGGTGAGAGAAGCCTTAGTATGTGAATGTGATTTGGCTTGAAATTTAAAAGCTTGTGAATGACGCGAAGAATAAATCAAAGATTCATACCTGTTGACAGTTATTAAAGGTTTTTCAAAGAGCTTACAGGCTCCAAAACAAGTGGTAAACCTGTTCTTTGCGGAATACAAAAATCTTAAAAAAGAAGTGAAAGTTTCCATTTCTGTCATTATGGTTGATTGTGTACATTTCATAACTTTTACAAAGTTAGAATTGGGCTTTTCAAGTTTCCAAGCCGACTGCTGGTAATCAAGATGATATTCAAAGATTTAAATATTTAAATATTTAAAGGGGGGTTATACATATAAGACACTTTTATTTGACAAATATGAAGGCAGATTAATACTATTATTGCTATAATTTTCATTTTCCTGGAGCCTTTGGAAACAGAATGGAATATAGAATAAACACCTGGAAAATACCACGGAAAATTGGTACTGTAATTGTAATTGTAATTGTATTCCATTGTAAAATAAAAATAAAATAATAATAAAAAGGTTTGAAATTGGCTTGTTTTTTTGTTTTGTAGTCAATTGGAATGCATTCCATATAACAAAAACACACATTCGCCTCTTTGCCTCTTTGCCCATTTGCCATTATCTCATTTAAACAAGACTCGTAATACCGTTTCTTCCTTCTTTTGTTAATTTAATCACCACGCCGTATCACAGGCAGAGCCCCCATTGAATTGTAAACACCTAACTGGGCGTGCCCCATGTGACTCTCATGTGATGGGCACATGCTAGCCACTGGGCCCGGTGCTGATTTGTGTGGCACATGTATAACTACCGCCACAGCCACAGCCACAGCCACACAAAACTCGTTCCTTCTTTGGTTGTGTGCTACTGATTAGATTAGATATTGGTTTACACGTTTGGCCAGTGTTTAAAAATAAATGACAACAACAACCATGACTGAAATATTACAAACTCCATTCCTCTTGGTGTTCTTTTTTCGTCAACTAACGCGCTCCACGTTCCCAGCTCTCAGCTCTCAGCTCTCAGTTTTCACTTTTCACTTTTCCACTCCTTCTTTCACGTAAAGTTTCTACACAAAAACCAAAAATAATCACACCTTTGCCAAAAACCCTTTGGTATATACGATATGTGCAATCTTCACGAACTTTAACCTCGCTTGTTTTTATTCGCAAATATGGTAAAGCTCCACCCCGTTTCGCGTTCTTGGCTTGCCTAAATTGGCCACTTTCCTTCATCTTTCGGCTCCTGTTTGCAAACTATCTCAAACTTTAACCCAAAAAAACTCTGCTCGCTCTCAGCACATCCACAGAATTCATCCTCCCAACACAAGTTTCACTCCTTCTGTTCCTCCCCCTTGTTGAAAAAAATGTAGCCTGTACATGAATCTTATCACGGCTTTAGACAATAACAGATATATATTTTGGCAAAAACTATATCAACAAGTATTTTTTGGTTTTTTATTTAACATCAATAAGATTCAGCTGTTGTACACGTAATAATAAAAATAATCAATAGAATGTATAGGAAATTAAAGAGTAGGCAAAAGGTCTCTACTTCTTTTTTTATAAATCAGGTCCAAACAGACCACGCAAGGAGATATAAATACTGAAACGAAGTCGTCAAAAAGTAATTTCAACTCTGGAAATTCTTAATGCAAATCATCGTGGTCGAATGTGTGTGATAAGGTCGTAAACAAATATGTGAGCACTTGGCAAAAAGTACCAAGCTGGTAATTCATAAAGGTCGGATATTTGTGGTGAATAATAAACAGGTCGTCGGCTCTAGAATTTTGGAAAAAGGTTCAAATCGGATTTCAGGGTGTTTGTAAAAGAAATCTAGTTGGGAAGGACATTTTGAGCAAATTCACCAATGACATTACCTGGGGGAGAATATTCACAAGCAAGGAACTGGCCGGAGGAACCACAGTCATAAGAGTAGCAGCCGACTTCGGTAGAAGCGAGCCAAACAATCTGGGTAAAGTGGCCAGTAGCGTCAGAGAAGCCAGGGTTGGAGTAGTCGTATAGACTGACTTCATTGTACCAAGCGTCAATAGCAGCTTCAGTGGAGGGGTATCCAATGGCAATGTTTTCACCATATGGGCCTCCAGAGTGAGCAAAGACACAGTTCTGGTTGTCAAGGTAGTTCTGGGCATAGCTAGCAAGAGTGTTGGACCAGGTAAGAGGAGCAGCACCGTGCTGAGCTCTAAAGTTGTTGTGGACGGAAAGAACAGTCTCGGCAAACGAGCTCAAGTCGCCGCCTCCGGTGGAAGAAGGGGTAGCGGCAGGCTGAGTAGAAGAAGGAGTTGGTGATTCAACGGGGGAAGGAGTAGGAGTAGGAGTGGGAGTGGGAGTGGGAGTAGGAGTTTGTGATTCAACAGAAGGAGTGGAAGAGGAAACGGCAAAAGTAGTAGGAGCAGCGAGGACAACAGAGGGTGTTGATTCGTCAGAAGAAGAGGGTGTTGGCGAAGCTTCCTCAGGAGTAGAGGTGGAGATAAAGGTAGTGCTGTAAACAACATTGGAGGATTGGTGAGTGTGGCCGGTGGCAGAAGGAGCAGCAGCGGTAGCAGAATCAGTGGCTGGGATGTTGACGATTTGGCCAAACTGGTCAACATAGGCTGTTCGCTGTACAACAACGGTATCAACGCCGGCGTCGGCAGCACTGTCGGCGGGAGTGCTGGTGGGTGTGGCATCGTCGCCGGCAGTGACGGTAACATAAACGTTTTGAACCTGAGTGACGACGGCAGGGTTGTAGTAGACAGTGACGACGGGCTCAGCGACAGCTTCGGCATTGGCATAAGCCATAGAGGCGAGGAACGCCGTAATAGCAAAATTGGAGAACTTCATTGTAGTAGTTGTGGTAGTTGTAGTTGTAGTTATAAGTTGAGAGAAAGAAAGAAAGAAAAGTAGTAAAGAAAGTGAAAAATTGAAAGACTTTTTTAATAGTAAAATTGAAGAAATACAGATATAGACCAGCTATATACAGGAGAAATGAAAACAGAAAGGAAAGAATGTAGTTAGTAAACCGAAGAACTTGTAGAATGGAGTTAAAGAAAAAGGCAGAAGAGAGAGAGAGAGGAAAGCAGGTGTAAACCGCTATATATATATAATTACCTGGGTGGGCTATAGGCGGGTGCTATAGGGGATGCTGAGGCGTAGGCAGGGGGGATGCGAGGGTTAGGGCTGAGTTTGGGATATGGCAGGCGAGACGGGCAAGATGGAGGTGGGAATATGGAAAGACGCGATGTGAATTATTTTTTTTTATGTATATATATACAAAAGGTGAGATGAAAAATTATGGTGAATCAGAGAGATATATATATATGTTTGTATTTCCTGATCCTGATGGCAGTTGACGGTCGTTTTATATTCCTTCTCAACTCGTTGTTTTATTGTTCTCGCAAGGGTCAAAGAAATAACCCACGTTCAGCCTTTGATTTTCGCCCTATAGCCCCCCTCTATACCCCCGACACAAAGGCTGCCACAATGGCCGCGAACAACGACTCTTTGTCACAGAACTAGTCTTGATTCCCTCCAGCCATCGCTACCGTCATAATCATTGCGATTTGCACAGAAATGGGAATGGCGGTGCGTACCCTGGCGTTTGGGTTTTTTCTGCTGGTGCTGTTCTTGACATCTTTGTTTGAAAAAACGGGAAATCAGGCGGCGGTTTAGGGCTGGCTCGACGGCTACTTTGGCGGATACAAATACAGGCCAGTAGCAGCGGACGGCAATTGACTCAAGTATTTGGACAAAGGCATGTTTTTGGCTTAAGCTCAAACTTAGGCTTTCAAGGCTGCTGTTGGAAAGGAATGTGTCGGGGGTCTTGGAGGAAAATAACCTTGATTTCCTTTTGCGCTCTTAGAGTTGGAAATGCTGAATTCCAAACCTGCTCAGTTTAGTTATCGTCTGCTAGGAATATTATGAGACCTTGTTGTACAATCGTTTGAATACGGCCGGATTATCAAAGTGCTGCTGGCATTCGGTTGGTCTCTAGGCATCATGTAGTAGGGCTTGCTTTGGGATTCCGTTGGTGGAATGAGCATTTTTATATAATCTATTGGTTTCTAGTTGCTCAGTGTCGTTTTCAAATAAGTTTAATGAGAAATAACACTGAAACTTTGGTCAACTCAACGACTATGTTGGTTGATTCAGAGACAGTCAGTAATAAACATGTTTATTTCAACTGTGTGACTAGAGAGTCTGGTTCCGTCATACAGCACAATGATAAGCTACAAGTTGTCAACATTTTCAGTCTGCTTCGACTTTGACTTCAAAGGCTTTGGAATTGACATTGCTGGGGTTTACAAAAGTTTCCAGAATTGACTTGAAAGGTTGAGCTCATTTGTTTTAACTTTAACCGACGCGACCCTGCAAGTCTTCTTTAATATGGCCCTCACAACAGTCAAACTTTTAAAGTCAGACATTTGGAAGTAATCATATTTTCCACCAACCTTCTACCTCTCGGTCGGCCATACGAACAAGTCGCTTCGCATTCAGTTCTCGCTCATTTTTCGTGCTGTTAGCGCCAAGGCACATTGCTCGATGCCAAGTGATATTTTGAACTATGGAATGATATTCAATTCTTGTTTATCACTCATCACGCCTGTTAGATCAAATAGGAATACGGAATGGCATGCTAAAGCAGCTAATCATTTTTGTTTCCTTCAGTATGCTGTTGTTACAGTTGTTGTACGAGTTTGACACAAACATTTTTGAATCTTGTTCTTTAATATCCATTTCTAAAAAACCTATTTCTCTCTCACGGTTTTCTATTTTCGGTATCAATATTTTACGACTGTTGTGTAGAGCTCATTGCGTTGGAACGGAGTCCAGTTTAATAACTAGTCAAAAATCTCATTGAAACTGTCAGCTATATCTACAACCTGCCAACCCCTCAAGTTGTGTTGGCTTTGTTGCACTCATGTGACTTGTGGTTTTTTGTATATGGTTCTTAAACAAACCACGTAAAACTGCACTTTTAGGCAACAATTCACCAATGGCCTAACAAATTTCAGTCTGGTTGACCTACAGCCGGTGATAAAAACATTTGTCTATAAGCCTTAGTCATTATTACCAAGACCAGACAGCTCCATCCTCAAGCGAACTATGAACTATGAACTGTGAACTATGGCCAAGTTACATGTTGTGTTACAGCTCCAAGGTTTTCGCTTGGGCAGGCGCTTGTGGGGTTGCACAAGCATTTTGTCGACAGTTACGCAAAAGGTTCCATTCTTATATATCCCTAAACAGGAAACAGGCCAAATAAATACAAACCTTTAGAAATAAAAACACCATTCAGACCCCCAAATTGAACGCTTCTGCTTCTAACCCCAAGCGCTAGCTAGAATCAGTGACCAGAGCTGCTAGCTTGACCATGTTTACCAAGCAACGAGAGACAGGTTTTCGAGAAAACAGTTGCAATAAGTTACAGTAGAAGGCACAGTTTGTAGAATAAGAATGTCTGTTTTTGACGCTATCAGATTTCCCAAATGCTACGTCTTGCAGTGGGGTGATACGCAGCCACAGATACAGATCTCTGTACCTAAGACCGGCCAGAAAAAGCCGTGATCATACGTGGTTTGATTCGGCCATGTAATAGATACGGTTCTAAGAGTAAAGTGGCGCAGAAAGCATGGAGGTTGTTGAAATATACAATAAACACCTGCTGGATGTGTATATCCAAGGCTATTGTCTATTGTTTTTGTCATTTGCTTGAACCAAAGTATTAGCTATTTTAAAATTTTAAAATTTTAAAGCTTCAAAACCCTGGAAACTACCACTCTTGAACCACATATAATAATCTCTGAAGGGATGGACACGCAGTCGTGATTTATGATCAGGATAAAAGCACAGAGCAACGTACTTTACGGCCACCACCGTTGTAGACTATGGACATTTTGGCGAATACAGCGGTTTAAACGCCGTGGAGATGAAGCCCTACAATACTACCTGGTTAAACAGTTCCAGCTAGACGTTTCAACTGATCGCTTGCTAGCGATGTAATTGACCACGGAATATTCACCTCTTTAATTTACAAGCCTTCCAGCTCTGTTTTCTTAGGATTGAGCACACCCCGTGTCCGTGCGGCAAGTCACTACACAGTCGATCCCCTACATTTGGGTGTTTGATAATACTAGTTTTTTCCGTGGCCGTGTATGCCATCAAGTACCTATCACAAGTCTATACGAAATGGACAGAAGCGAGCGTTTCCCCCCTCTGTTGCCAAAGCAAGCGTGTTTCGAATATATACAAAAGGTTCCAAACACACACATATATCAGCATGGTGCCTGCCCACAAGCACGTTGTTGTACAGTTTACCCCTAACTGTTTCCGCGCACGGCTCTATCTGTTATGCGCTTTTAACATCAGTGATCAGTTTCAGAACTTACAATGGGCCAGGGACATTGCTCAATTTCTACGGAAACCGTCAGTCTCGTTGGATCGTTGTGATGCTGTGAAAAAAAAAAAAAAAAAAAAAATGGTATAGCCATTTAAGGGTAATTAGCATATATTCCGTCACACCCTTACATCCATACATGGTCCTGGTCCTTGAATCTGAATCGCCAGTTTTGTTCCCTCTAGTAACTTATGATTATTTTCTTGAATTTTGGAAATTTAGAATTTCGTCACATCCCTTTCTCCTATTTCGTCTATTTCGTCTATTTCGTCTTTTATAATTTACTACCAAACCTGGATACAATTTCATGGGTTTGTTTACAAAACGACAACATTTATCCGTGGTCGTAGTTCCATTTCCCTGCATATAGGCACAGTTGTCTGTCTTTGGCCACCAAGAATGTATTTCTAATAACCTGGCCGGATCCAGCCTGAACTCTTTCAATCTGTGTCCGAGGGCTTTTAAATAACCCCATCCAGCATTCTTTGAGACTTTTAAACTTGCAACTTGTAACTTGCCTGCTTTCCCAAAGTCGTTGTGATTTTTATGCTGTCTTGCTGGAAAATCGACAGGACAATTGCAGATTTCCATTTCTTCCATATAGACAGGAGAGCATATGCCCATTGCTTCTAACCAACTTTGAGTTTTGGCTCTTGAAAATGAAAACCAGTAGCGGGAAAGAGACTGACTGTACGCACTCTGGAAATGCTTTCAACTCAACGATATCTGTCAACCATGGTGACAGCAAGATCCACTAGGCTACAGACTCATGTTGGAAAGAAACTAATTAGCTAGAAAGGTGATTTGATTATATTCCATTGAAATCCTAATTTAAAGTTGTATCCGACAATTTCTGAAGAGCGTTACAATTAGCCGACTTTGGCCTAGTTTTCAATGATTAGGCACTAATAAATCAACGATGAATATATACGACAAATTACTATCCAGCAGGTTTTTAACTTGACCAATGTTTTACCCTTACTGTTAAAGCAGGACTGTTCTGACTTTCTTCAGAGGTCCCTTGCCTTGGATCACAAACAAAGTGTCAGGGAATCAAGATACTAAACCTAGTTTAAGCCAACACCTACTAGATTGAATTTCACGACCTGGCTTGACGATCAGATAACGCGATACCTAGAGCAAAACTGATGCAACAACAAGTCGAGCGTCGTTGCGTAATTACGACATTATAATTTAGTTACCAAAGTACTTTTGCACTAGGTTAAACATGAAAATACTAAAGTGTTGTAGTCAAATAGTTCTGCATACAACCTTCCGATATTTTTCGTGGTAGAGTCGTGGAAATATTGAAGAACGAGAGTAACAAACAAAAGTTAAAAAAGAGCCAAGTAACTAAATGCAATTGGTTTTGCTAGAATAGAATCAAAACCTGATGATATCCCAAGAGCCGATCAGATTCTCAAACGAATAAAAAAACCAAAACCAAAAACGAGGTGGGTTGGTTGGCTGGAGTTGCCGGCTAAAGAGAGAGAGCCAATTTTGCTCAATGGCTGGTTGGGACTTTATTGGCGGCCAACCATGCGCTTAATGCTTTGGCGATCTTTTTCTTGGTTTCCTGTAGAGTATCTACAACAGCGTTTATGAATAGCCATGTTTATCAACGATGTGGGCAGTTTACAAAAAGGAAATAAAGCCAATGTCCAATTTTTAAAGGTACTACATGAAACCAAAAGACCGAAATAGTCAAATCGAATGGTGGAAATAAAGATGATTCTCAAATATTCTAAACTGGGGTTTGCGCACACTTGGCCATTTATCTAAATTATCCGCAAAACAGGAACGATAAAAGCTTATAGCAGAGTTAGTGCGAAAACCGATAACCGAATGTTTTCGAATAAAAAGACATCACCAGTGAAATCAAATATATCTCAATTTTTATTTATTTTAGCTTTTGCCAAACCGTTGAGACGGAGTAAAAGCACAGTATTACTGCGTACAAGTCTTTGTCCTTGACGACTGATGTAGAGGCCGTTTCCAGCATCATCTTTGTTGACAACGTCATATCAGGATGATAAGAAAGCAGTAAATATTTATCGAAAAGAAAACATCAACTGTCTTTTACTCCAAATGGACGTGAACTTTTTGAAAAAAACGCCCTTTTGAAAGTTGAACTGCGCATAGCCAAAGACTCAAGTCACATGCACACACATGAGTAGTGTGTGGGTTGACGCTTTTTTGCGGCAAATCTTTGTTTTTTGTTGAACATTGAGACATGGAAATAACAAAAAGGTGGAAATATATTCAAGATTATCGCCAAATTGATTAATTCTGCACGTTGATCCAGGTCTTTTTTGTTTCAATTTACGTAGGATTTTGTATAGAAACAAAGGTCTTCCTGAATAAGATGAATCAATAGGACGTTTGAAAAATGCGACGAAGGGACCTTGCATTTCACCATGTTAAATAGAGGCAAGCGAAATTAAAAAAAAAAAAGAGAGAACAGCTGAATTTCGTTTACATGTTCTTCAGTCCAATCCTCATATGAAAACAAGCTAGTAATAGTATACCAGTGATAATTTCTTCAAAGGAGTGTTTCATCTATCGCAACTATATGGCCAACTTGGGCCATATCACCCTGGTAAAAACCACAACACTTGGTAGGGCAGCTGCTACAGTCACATGGAAAGGGTTATGGATACCGACAATATGGATATCACAGCTGTCAAAATAAAATCCCCAAAAAGTCCATGTCGTGTAATACTGTGATGAGCAGATGATTATGTGTTTATATCAAGATTTTGTTCCTTTGATATTCCTCAATGCCTGTTAGATCGGCATGAATCTGGCTTTCTCGCTTCACTACGTTTTAAAATGGTCCTGGAAACAAAAAAAAAAAAAAGAAAATGGCATCAATGATTATCATGATACTGCAGATGAGAATATGATACTCTTGTTATTAGCCATAATAGGTATTTTAATATGCCAATACACAGCCGTGTGTTAGCCGTACCTGAAGCTATTGTCAAGTATCGCCAAACCTTTACTTGTACTGTCTATGGGCTTTTTCAAAACAGTTGCAGTAGAATAAATGGTTGAGTATTTTGAAATTTGGTAGATAATTTGACTAATACTATTTGAACTTGCTTCATCCGATTTCAAACTACTTGGTATTACTGGGCTTTGACATCATTGTTCAAAGAATATTCCCAACTATCAAATGATCAAGTAAAACGTATTTCAAACAACCGACACCGTTAAACTTGAAAGAATATGGACTGTGTTTTAAATAATACAAATGCCTGTCGATATAAAAGTACCGAAATCTCTAAAAAATTAGGCCAACTAGTTAAATTAGATCTCTTTGTAAGACAATGTGAAATGATTTGAATGCTCAAACCTTGCCTTTGAGACCTGATTGACGTTTAATCGCCATCCTGACAGGTGGAATTCCAAGACGAAAATTCGGTAACTTGAAAACATCTAAACTACCTGAAGATCAAAGCTTTTCAAAAAGATTCTGTCAAAGGAAATGTTTTGAAATATGGTTAAGATTTCCATTTTACTTATTTTTCAGTTTTGCGTTTGCAATTTGATTGTTGTATTTTATTATCAAATATATTCATGTTATCAAAAAAAACTTCAATCTTCAAATCAAAGCCAGGATGACAGTCATTAAATCACCAAATCATCAAATCATCAAATCATCAAATCACCATAGAGCCAAAACGTCATCAATCAAAATCCCCTAATTACAAACCGTGACGAGTTTGCCTAGTTTTGAATTTGACTCCAAACTAGTTACATAAGTATATACACCAACAAAACAAGCCAATCCGAAAATCCAAAGCTAAACAAAACTCTTGTCGAAACAAAATATTTATGACTCAATTCAAATAATAATAAATGATTTGTTTCCCCTTAATCACACGTGAAACCATTATGTTTTTGTATTCATTTCATGTCGCAATCTCATCACATTGTTTGAGCCTCGACTTTTTATTGATTCGTTATCCATTGTCATTCAGGCCCCACAAAATAAATGCTTACAGTCATTTGATGTATTCAGATTAAAGCAACACCATAGCTATTGTGTGTTGCAAGATACACACGACTGTTTTCCGCATTACTTTACTTTTTACTTTTCAAAACATAAAGCTGTCAAATCCCAAGGCCCAGACATTTTCTTTTCGAAACTTGACATTAACTCTAAGTATCCAAATATTTTAGTTTAAAAAATTGTAGTCCAAGGTTTTATGAGTCTTGCAAGAGAGATCTGTCAAAATACAACGACAAACTCTTTGAGAATAAAATTTTGTATGGTTTGAAAGCTGGAAGATTACGAATAGCGAAGCCTTGTTATCACCGCAATACTGTTTCAAATCTTTGAGCTGTAGTTTTTGAAAGCAAGGCAAACTAAATTCAAATCAAAACCAAAACCAAAACCAAGTTCAAAATACAAGTGAACTGATACAAAACGCAGGTGGTGTGAATGACACAAAGGAGCCCAATATGCAGTAACTCGTCACAAACTCTTCTTTTTTCAAAGGCTTCAAACCAAAAGACAAGCAACAAGCAGCTGAGTCCAGCTGATTTGCCATGTTTCTAACGTTTCTAACAAGGGCAGAACTGCAAATGAGCCGTTGGAAACAAGCTGCCAGCTGACTAGATGGCTATAATTCCATTGATTTTTGTGTGCGACACGTTTTCCTTGTATGTGGCCAAGGCTAAAATAACGAGCACCTGGCCAGCCATTCACACAACCTTAGCACACCTGGCCCTTGCATCCCAAATCATTTCGGAGAAAATATACATTTTCGGGTTTCGTCACCTGTAATTGTTCACTAACAAGCATCCTCATATATGCCATTCTTGCTTGCATTTATTTGACATTTTGATTAAAATCAAGATTATCGCAAGCTAAATAGTTAAAATAACCATGCACTTGATTAACGTTGTATGAATCTTAGCAAAGGGTGTTGAAGATAAACTTTCTACCAGGCTTTAAATCTATATATTTTCTGGATAGTCTTTACATTGTAATAACCATTTCTTCTACCTTGATCTGCCCTGCTCGACTCGCTTGTACTCAGCAAATACAGACAGTTTCGTTTTATACAGCCTGCCAACAATCTCGCGTTGAAACGCTGTCGAGTTGTACGTGTTTCCAACCCTTCTTTGTGAAAAGTAATGCATGTTTCCTCCTGGTGTCAATGTTCTGGAAGTTTAAAAGTAAGGGATCATCCTGCTGTCACACGCTTAACCTTTTCAAAGGCTCAACTCTTAAGCCGTCCAATATAGAGCTCTCCTTTTTTTTTTTTTTTTTTTTTTGTAAAAGCAAAAGTAATGCGCAATTTGAACAAAGCCGAAACTGAGAAACAAAAAAACGATTATCAATTTCACAAGATGACCGATCGCTTTAAAACCATGTTGGACGTAGGGAGGTTGTGAGTAACAAGAAACTGCATCAAATTGAAAGCACCATTATGGTTTCCAGATTTACAATATAAACCAACTAAAACCCCAATGCTGGTTCATATCTGATTAGTTATAATAAACTTTGAATATGTGTGACGATCAGCAAAAAACCAACTCTTGATAAAACATCATCTTACTCATATTTTTGAGCTATCCCATAGCTATACTAAAAGCTTTTTTATTTTATTAAAACATAATATCAGGCTCAAAGTCGTCTGCATGTACCGTCTCATGGATAAATATTTTTTTATGGATATGGAAGATGATTATTATTTATATGATAGTTTCAATCAAAATCAATGTTACACATCAAGTCCAGTAACTGAAACCCGGGAGGGGTACATGTCAAGTGGTATCAATTGTGCAAAAGGGTCAACTTCTTTAAAAACTATTGACAAGCAATGGCTTAAAGTCCAGCTCATTTGACTCTTAATCAGACGATATACAACGATAGATTCGGCATTTCGAAAAGTGTCATTAAGTTTGGAGCTGAACAAATATATGTGAAAGCAGGCCCAGCTTCTTGCAACAAACAAAAAAAAAAAACGCCTTTCCGGAATTTGAACATTTTCCAACAAGGGCAAGAGTCCACAACTACCAAAACTTTTTAATATCCAAAGCGCAAAGAGGACTTTACATTTTTATCATTCATCATTCAGCATTGTATATAGATAAACTCGGAGTACGTCAAATATGCCACGAATGCTCAAATTTTAGTACGATTAAAACCAGATCATAGGTACCAATAAAACCCATATTCTTAGGAACCAGAATAACTCACGAGAAAACAGACAGTAATGGGAACGTATTGGCAGGTCTTTTGGAATTTCCCAACAACAATATCATGAATGATCAAGTTGAGTCGTGGAAGCTTTACTTTGATATGTGCTTTTGTAATGAATCCCATAAATTTCCCACTAGACGTATCCAAAGTAAAAAAGTAACATTTCCAGCAACAAGCTCAAAAACCAATAAACAAACACAGTAATTCCACCAGAAAGCGTAGTTCCAAGATTTCAAATAATTCCCAAACATTTCGTGGTATATTTTGATCAACAAACAGCATATCACTAGTCCACTTGGTATCAAAAATATCCTTCGTCAACACTGCGATTTCTAATTGTGCGGTTCAATAAAAGAATACCTCATTTGTAGATATAAAGAGCAACCAATTAAAAGTTCTGGACAAATAAATAAAAACCAAAGCAATGATAGTACATTCAACATCCAAGAACAAGAATGTATCGTAGAATGTCCCAAAGGTATACACAAAACCATTGATAATTAACAGCATCTAAACATGATATCGATTGAAAAAAAAAAGAAAATAAAAACACACAACGTTTATTCCCACAGGTATCCCAACTTTGATATTTACGAGCAAAAGACATGCAACAGGGAGGAATATTTTTAGACCTGAATTCCGTTGTCACAAGCTTATTACCGACTATTTTATATGAAACCATGCCGGGTAACTTGCCCTGTGATCAGGTAGTGCGTTCACGTGAATATCACTAATACCATCGCCGCACCGACACAGCAAGAGAGATAACAAGTAAAATTAGTTCTTATCAGCAATGATCAGTTTGAAGAGGGGGGGCAAAGTCCTTAGCTTGATAAAGTCCTAACATGTTGGATATAACCTTATCAAAGCCCCCCTAGTAACAATTTGTACAGTGCAATCAATAATCGGATCCAATATCAACCGCCAACATTCAACATTGTCCCTCAATGAGAAGTTCAGTTTGAACGAAATGAAGATGCATTTCTATTAGTGCTAACTAGAGAGTATAAATAATCTGTCAACAAGGATGATAAAGAAGAAATAACAATATAAAAATAAACTAAAATTGATAATGTAAAAAGTAAACCAGAAGGCCAAGTTTCCATTGAGGCTAGTGTGAATCAAAGATTTGGTAAAGCGATGAAGAGCAACGTTGGCTCGTTGGAATTTTTTTTGTAGTTTTATCTGAAATTCAGTAATTTAAAAATTCTTTTCCCTTTAAATTCTTCAATAAATTTATTCTTATTCCAACTTCATCACACTTTAACACAAACCATCAAATAATAAATTATTGCCCCAAAAGATATATGAGCAGAGAGAAGAGAAGAGACGAAATTAACTGTTCACAATAATAAAAAGTATTTCTCTACCAGACGAAATTGGTTCGCATTTATATGTTGAGTAAACGGTTGCGATTATCAAATGCATATCAGGTGAACGTAACCATTTAGCAGCATCCTCCAGCAGCACCTTGGTTAAGAGGCTTACCAACAATAGGAATATGAGACTTGTCATTTGATGAACCCTCAGCAGAACCACCAATGCGCTCCTTGATTTGTCGGGCCATAGTAAGGAAAGCATCTTGGACATTAGTAGAATTCTTAGCGGAGGTCTCAATAAAAGAAATACCCATAGAATCAGCAAATTCCTTAGCGACAGCGTATTCAACAACCTTCTTCTCTGTCATATCGCTCTTGTTACCAACAAGAAGCTTGTTAACGCCTTCAGTAGCATATCTATCAATTTCTTGGAACCATTGCTTAACATTGTTGAAACTCTCCTGCTCAGTGACGTCGTAAACAACGATGATACCGTGAGCTCCTCGGTAGTAAGAAGATGTGATAGTTCTGAATCGCTCTTGACCTGCAGTGTCCCACTATATCAATCGAAAATAAATTGTTAATTTTATTTTAATAAAATTGAAAACACTTCAGGAAATACTTACAATCTGAAGCTTAACAGTCTTTCCATCCAAATCAATGGTTCTGATCTTGAAGTCAACACCAATGGTAGAGATGTAAGAGTCTGTGTAAGCGTCCTCGGCAAATCGAAGCAACAAACTGGATTTACCGACACCGGAATCACCGATCAGTAAGAGCTTGAAAAGATAGTCGTATCTAAAAAAAAAGTAGTTAGATGCTGAAGAAATATATAGTTACGACAAGGCACAGTTCAAAACATAATTGCTTTAAGGCCGAAGTTTTGCTGAGATAACGCTTTAAACAACTAGGCAGCCATATATCTAAGCAAAAGAAAATCGAGCAGTGCTTCTATTCTTGAGAAATCAAAGCAAGGTCCTCAACTAATGAGTAGTTATAAGCAATAAAAAAGTCCAATAGATCGTAACTGATAATGAATATGACAAGAAACTCTATGTAAAAATCAACTAGGTTAGTATAATGAAGAGAATAGCCACATTTAAAAAGTGTCCTGTTTATTATCTTGCAAGTTGTATTAGTGCAGTTCCTCATCCAAAGTATCAGATAATATATCTGTCGAATCAATCTTATAGCACCCAAAAGAATCAAAATGGAAAGAGACATGTCAAGGGGATCTACCAAACAGGTAATAACCAAATCAACAGCCACCTTAAAGCGAGATGTGGCGTAATGTGACGATACGATTACATCGCGTTGAAACTAAATCTCACAAACAGACAAAGTAATATAATCACGAAATCTGTAAATTTGGTATAGAAACAGTCTGTTACTTGGGTATCACATTTTGATATCTTTCGTGTGCTGGGTAGATGTGCTCAAAATCAGACTCGGACCTTGGTGAATCATAGGACGCACATTGCAGTTATAAAGGTAAAATATCAAGGCTCCACATATTCTTTCCTTGGGCCCATAAATCAAGGGCCATGCGAATTCAAGAAAAAAATTGTCTAATAAATGTAGGATTGATCCTTATCTATACAAAAAAGGTTCAAGAGGGTCTCAAGATACTGATTGGGAGCAATATTTGTTAAGTGATTTGAATTGGAGATGCAATGTTGCTAGCTGAACTCAACCGCAATAAATCGTGGGGCGAAAGCGTGAAGGCCATAGATATGTTGATCAAGGAAGAATGATGGATGTAAAAATATTGGAGTCCGTTTAATAGTTGATACAAGAAGCACAAGCACTTGGAGAAATCAACGAATTTATGATACGCCGCAAAGGCTATGCCCAAGAAAATTAAACGGCGACAAAAGGGATTCATATCTCGGGCAAACAACACCATGAGATTGAAAGACAGATCGATTATTTGAAGATGATATGAAAGCAAAGCATTGCTATGGGCCGTACTTGGTTGATTTTAAATCACATCGCAACAGAATCATTCGAAAGTGATTTCCAAACAAAATACCTTTTTTTAAGAAACATTCTTTTTAAAACAAAATTATCCGCCTCTTTTCGAATAGCCATTTGATTGCCTTTGATTTCTAAAGGGCAAGATTTGCAAAGTAAACAGGACATGAACAGGGTCTGTGTCACGCTATGTAGCATTAACAGATAGGGAAACAAACCACCGTTTAAAATAATTCATGGCTCAAAGAAAGGCACACACAAACAAGGGAGTTACAACTTACTACTCTGGGTTCATTGTTAATTAGCTGGAGGATAGAGTCTAAGGATAAAAAAATGAAAGACCTATTAGGTTGTAAGGAACAAAGGGGTGGTGAAGATAGATCAAGAAAAGACTGGGGATGATGTTAAAGGAGGAAGGAGAAAGAAAATGAAAGAAAGGGAGGGATTAAAATGGCTGAGCTGAGAATACCAAAGACAGACTGGCAGTGGAGCGCTGCCCTACACTTTTCGTCTGTTAGTGCCAGCTGTTGTTACATTATTTGTTACATATCCATGTGATACATGCTCCAGCTCCTAAGACATCTTCGTTCCCAGAAGGGGCTTGCTAAGTAAATTTCAGTCTGCCTTCATGTGGCAAAAACAGCGGCAACCTGGTCACGTGTAACACACATTAACTGATGTCATAGGTAGAGAAGCAGTCATGAAGTCATGAATGGAAGACGTTCAAATGATTCCAATTAGGTAAAATATAGGTTGAAAAATAGAAGTAATACATTTTTTGAAAGTTCGTTAAAATATTTGGCTTTGTAAACATACAATAGGTAAAGTGCTTTTGGTTATTTATGACAGGGTATCATTGAATATTGTTTGCTCCATTCCTTCATGGTGTACCAGGCTCATATCTTGGGGTTTCAATATCAGCAGCAGATGACCAAGCAGCAGGCGTAGGCGCAGCTCCAGGCGTTTTGGCATCATAAGCGCCAGGCGTTGGAGCAGTATCATATCCTTCATTATGGAAAACACCTGGAGTGGGGGCGCTAAAAGCACCAGGAGTTCCCATGGCTGCTGGTGTCGGAGCACTAAACCCACCTGGCGTTGGTGCACTCATATCACTAGATCTTGAAGAGTCATACCATGATCTAGATCGCTCGTTTCCATAGTTATTGCTAGCTGATGAATTAGGATCCCAAGTTGACATGTTTCCAGCACCAGGAGTACGACTGCCATCTCCCCAGCCACCTCTATTATATCCAGAGTTTCTGGAACCATACGCAGGTGTTCTACTACCTTCGCCCCAGGTAGAATTTCGTCCAGTATTTCCATAAGCAGGCGTCTTAAATCCATCACCACCACCATAAGCAGGTGTCTTGCTTCCTCCCCAAGTAGACCTGTTTCCAGCAGGTGTGCGACCGCCATCAGACCAACCTGGAGTTCGACTTCCACCAGCCCAGCCAGGCGTACGGCCTCCATAGTTGCTTGCTGGTGTTCTTCCTCCATTTCCCCAGTTGCTTTGTTGACCGCCGCGTCTCTGTGAAGGATTTACCAAATGCATAAGGTTCTTGGGAACAATGAATTCGGTATAAGTCACCATGTTACCAGAGTTATCCTTAAACAGAAGAGAACCTTTACTAACAGTAACTGTCTTAGCTTTAGATTCTAGTTCAACTCTAGCCATTGTATCTGTAGTGTCACGAACAGTACCTTTCAAACCCTTATATTGTGAACCTTTACCGATTGTGACAAGCCTACCAATAATTCTGTCGCGGCCACCCTGACGAATTGGGACAGTTGAGCTAGGGTCCTTTCTGTTATTGCCTCTATTCATAGCACGTTGATCGTTCGAATTGTAATCATTAGTTTTTGAGTTTTTACCAGAATCAACACGTGCACCTTTAACGGCGACAGTAGTGACACTATTAATGGATGCAACGAAAACACCAAGATTCTCTAGACGACTGCGGTCTTGTAAAAAGAGATACGTTCTGTGAATATGTAAGATGACACCAGTTTTACCCTCACCGTACAATTCTTTTACAGTATCCCCAACTTGGATCTCCTGACCATCTCTATCAGTCGCAAAAGACCGCCTATTTTTCAGCTTCATGATAATTGATGAGGGAGGAACGACACGAACTTGGGCATCTTGGGTCAGCAAAGTCAGGGAATCACGTTCAATTTTAATGATGCAAGCGACAGTTTGAGAGTTGACCTGAACTAGATCAAGCAATGCAAATTCTGCATCTTCGTCAATGTCAGCAACATCAGCAGCACCCTGCAAGTCACGAGAAAAGACAGTGACTTCATTTCTAGAGGAATCACTAACAATAGTAACACTGTCTTTATCAATACCAACTACCATACCAACTTCACCCGAATAGTTACCAGAGGAAACACGAACATGCTCACCGATGGCAAATCGCTTACGGAGATTAGAAGAAGGAGCATCAAACTTTTGGCCCTTAAGAGGCCCAGATGTAACTTGCAAGGTAACAATTTCACCATGAACACCGATAACGCTACCTTCAACACCTGTCTGTTCACCTGTGAAAACTTCAACATCATCACCCACCTGGAAAGAAGATTTACTTCTATCATTCTTCAATGTCTGAGCAAGTGCAGTTAAATCGATACCTTCGTCGGATGCACTGTTGAATCGCTGTAGTTCATCTAAAGTTGGCTTTATGTTTTCGGTATCCAAAAATGTAAGCCTGTAATCTTTAAATAAGAAGCCATTTTCATAAATATCGTTATGATAGATAAACGATTTAGGACCACGCTTCGTGAGATGGCGCTGATCGTGGTTAACCGCATCAGATTCCGAGAACAGACGGGGAGCTGGTCGATTCTTTGCAGAATTTGGTGCTCTTCTCTTTCCATCAGCGTTTTTATTAAGGGCAGCTGCTCGACCATAATCAAGACGAGGGACAATCTTAAGCTGAGCTTCCAAACCATTTTCACTCAAATTTTCGACAATTGCCAAATCACCCTGATATTTACCACGTCTGATACGGACATAAGTACCAGGAGTGAGCTCTTGCTCTTTTGATTTGTTGACTCTTAGAAGATCGGTATATTCTTTAATAGGGACAAGAACCTTATTCATACCATACACGTTGGCAAAACCCTTGATAGCCTGGTCGACAGCAGTCACTTTCCGAGCTTCAATATAAATATATCCCATATAACCATCACGCTGAAATGCCGAAAATATTTCCAAAGGAGCATTGGAATTTTGCAAGAATGTCTTCTTTTTCATAATCAGACGAACAAGTTCACGCTCTTTACCAGGCTTACATCGAACACCCCAAATATTAGGATCCTGGACTGAGGGCAACAGCAAACGTTGAGGAACATTACCAGTGTCGCCACGGTATTTTGAGGCAGTAGAACGACCATACTTTTCGCGATATTCTGAGGCGAGCTTCTCGGCATCTTCCTCAACGATTGCTTCGCGTCTTCTATCGACCTCACGGTGAAATTGATCATCCCCAGTGTTGATATCTTCGTCATCGTCGACCTGATCCTGAATAAAACCATCTAAAGGACGTATTAGAGACTGAGTAAACATATATATTTAAGCAAAAATAACATACCAGGTAGTAAGCCTTCTTCTTCATCATCAAAATCTTCCTCGTCGTCATCTACTTCAGCTTCAACATCCAAGAACTGATTTCTAGGTTCTCTTCGCGTGCGCTTTTTTCGGGACTAAATTATAAATAAAACGTTAGAGATCACTGAAACAGAGAACTATCATCTATCAACTAGATCGTCATGAATTTCACATACTGTCGAAATTTCCTCGTCTTCCTCGTCTTCTTCTCCCTCATTTTCGTCTAAATCATCTTCAGGCTCATCGTCATCATCGTAAGCTCTTTTTTTGGAAGGCTTGACTTCTTCTTCACTGTCGTAATTTTCTTCGTCTGAAATAGCCATTTTGAACAGTTGTAGATTTAGGTCAAAGTAATATGCAAATGATTAATAAGAGAAACCAAATTTTATGGCATATGTAATAAATAAGGAAAGATGTTAACAAATGAAATGTATCGGGCTTGAATAGAGCTAGCAATTCAAGAAAGATGCTAGTGATTTTCGAGTTTTATTGTGAAAAGACAAAAGCGCGACAGGTGGTGTTGAAAAAATTAATATGTAAGTATGAGGTAATGATTAGTCATAATATATAACAGGTGACATGCCATTACAAACTGTGTAGTGAAGGTACATGTAGCGTAGTATACGTTAAACACTGTTACTCAGATGAGGACCAAGGAGATTACTTAGCTGTTACACAAGGAAAAGATGTCATTGGTATTCTGTAACACAGCGCAGAGTTCATCTACCAGCAACAAGATATCCGTTTCCACGCCCGTTTCCAGTTTTTAACAAGTCTATATCATTTTATACCCTTTCAACAACAGGAATATAATATACGTTTATTTTAATTTCCATACATGTCTTTAATACCTTTACCTTTAGATCAACATCGTTTGACTACCAATGGTTAATGATATTCTGTCAGCTATATCTGCTTAGCGAGAGTAATCGATAATATTACGTTTCAAAATTTCTGATCCTTGTGATTTTACTATCCTTGAATAATACCTTTAATTTTGGAGAAATTTCATACGGTGACCATTATTTCCTTAATTTGAAAAACTTATCACAATTATCAGTAAGTTTAACACCGTTAAACTGTATTCAGAATTGTGTTAATAACATTGACAAATTTCAACTTAAGGATTTGTCAATTGCTCTGTTCCATGGGGTTATCTTGGTTTTCAACAGATCGGTAGAGCTCGATATTTGCTTTGAAAATTTAACGTTGCACTTTATTAACAGCTCGATTCAGATTAAGTCGAGAGAATTGGTGACGATATTACTGAAGTTGATTTTTCACTCTATGATCCCGGTGCACAGAAAACTTTTCGATGTATTGTTAAAATCCAATTGATAGGCTGAACGGTGGAATATATTACGATGATCAAATTGATACAACAAACACAGTAGTAGATGAGGACATACTCGGTTCATAGATATTGGAAAATATGAGCATACTCACCTCGACTGATTCCGTTGGTTTCCCACATCAACCTGAGAGTTGTTGACATTATTTCAGAACCACATTCAAATACGTTGGCTAAAGGATTCAGTGAAATTAAGGGTGGACTTAACTATTTGGAAAACTTCAGATCTTAAAGTTGAGAATTGCATAATATTTGTCAGTCTGATGTATGCGACTTATATATACTGAATGACTAGCCATATAGAAGACAATTTGCTACTTTAGTATTGAGCGAGACCAAATTAATGGCACCAATAATAATTGAGAAAAAAAGATTAGACGTTATCATCAGGTTCATAAGACTGTAGGATATATTCCTGTGTTCACTTATGGTGGAGATATTGAAGAGCATAAAGTTGTCCCGGCATATTCTGCAAAAAACATTCTGATACTTTTTCTGAAATGTTGATCCTCCAGAATGAATCAATGTATACCAAATTGAATTTATTGATTCTACTCTCAAAGCGGGTTGAGTTTCTCTGTCCAGAGTAAGACTAATCTATTTGAGAGAAAATTGGTGTAAGAAGATGTAAGAGCATGGTGAATTTCCAGGATGCTTGTCGATGAATTTGAGCGAACACTAAGAAGGTTTGGTCATAACATATATGTTGATTAATGGCACATGCAATTTATTCTTATTCTCTTATCAGTTTAGAGGTTTCGTGTTAGTTAATAATCGCATATTTCATTTTGGAATTAACTGGTTGATAATATGTGATTCCGATCCCATAGTAAGGGTAGATGTTGAGACAGTAAGCAGCTCTTTGGGACCTAAGTTCTATCCGACTGGAAATTTCACAGTTCTGACGCAATCAAGAAAAGTTAATGAAAGAAAAATAAAATTTGCAATGATATGGAGAAAAACTGGGATGATGATTGAATAATTGCTCTAGTTAACCTGCTATTGTTATGATAATCAATCTCAAGCAAGTGGAAGATCATATAACCAGTCATATCAGTGATCTGCGTCCAGGAAATATTACGTGCTTCACTGAGATACAAAATTTGATTGTAATGATAGACTTTCAACGGGTAAATTATATTGAAGGATCAGTTGCAATTACATCACTATTGATCCTGATATTTTCCTAGTGGAAAACAAAAATTTTAGGGCCTATAGAACTTTTAAGACAACTAGCAACAAGCAGCTGGATGTTGAACATGGTACAACCCGATGATATTTGACCTGAAATTTATAAAAAAAGAAAATATTGCATTAAATTATTAGTGTAATATATCCTATTTTTCATGCATCAATCACATGTCATTTTGATAACATTCCGTTGTCTGTATTTTCAACTGAATAAACAGAAAATACTTCCCGGTCTTCAATCTCACCCCAACCGTCGTAAAATGGAGGAATATAGCCCAACGGCCTATGTGTTTTCCGAAAATTAGTATTCAACTTTTTTATCGTTATGCAAGGAGTTGTCAATTTGGTTTGGCTCAACAACGAGGTCGCAATTCCCTTCTTATATGAATCTGCATCCAAAATATATGATTCACGGGCTTCTAGGCAAGAAACGGAAACTGATTTGCGAAAGTAAGTATCAAACTTAGCTGAGTAATTCACTCCGCCATTAATTTGGTTAAATTCTTCAGTCAGTACAGTTTTGTCGGGCCAATATAATGCTGGTTTCCAAAGGACAAACTCCAACTTTTTCAAATTTGGATGAGCAAGTAATGGAATCAATCGAGGTGAAAAGAAGCTCATATGTTCCGAAGGATAATGCAATTCCACCATCTCAAGGCTCTTCATCCTATCAAAGCGCAAGTACAAACATTCCAATACTAATGCGTGGATTACATCATTCTGGGCAACTGGTTCGTCTGTCTCAATATGACTATCGTAAGTGACCAGACGATTTAGTTCTCCAATTGGATCCCTGACAATAGTTTTGACGGTTTCAACTGTGCCGATGTCATATGACGAGAAATCAACGTTATCAATATCCTCACCAATATTATCGGCACTAGTCGAATTGTCAACGAAGTACATTGCCAGCTCTTTGAAGCAGGTATCGAAAATATCCGAGTCTTCCTTATTACTTTTCAAATTAAGATATAGATTGATTGACAAATTTTTGAGTCGGAACTTATCAATGTGGTTGACAAAGCTTTTAATACAGCTCAGAGTTAGTAAGAGTACCGAGACATGTGTCAAATTAGTCGGATCAAGAAAACATGTGTCACCATATGACATTCCGCCAAAATTAAGTCTACAGAATGATGTTGGAAGAAGATTAGGGTTGAAAAATAAGGAATTGCACCCAGAACTGACATCTGCAAATTTCAAGTTTGGAAATTTGTACTTTTCAAACACTGATAGTATTTCAAATGGTCTCATAGAGCCGGGTCGTAGTACCAGTGCGGTTATTTGGGGAATGATATTAACTCTTGAATACTGGTAATGTTCTTCAGCCTCATGATCAAAGTTGGCAAATGTCAGTACAAGCTCTAAATGCTTTAAACCTTTAGGAAGTAATTTCAATGCTCTCATTGATTCCACACTGTAGTGATTGGTTATCAAGGTGGTCAGTGCTGGTAGTTCGGAAAAATATTTGTAAGGGTTGATATACTGTGGTGAATGAGCAACATCAGTGTATCTTATATTCGGATACCAATATATGGTAGTCAAATTGGGAAATAATTGTGGACCGAGTTCGCTGACAGACAAATATGAGTTCAATGTGAAGTATGAAGATCTCAAAAATGGTGCAGAGCTTGCCATAGTGTTATGAACATATGAAACCTTCAAAGTATTGATATTTCCTTCAGACAGCTTTCCGAGATAACTCCAATTTTGGACATATTCAGTAGGAATATGGAGAGGGTGCTGTGGGGCAACCACAACGTTGCCGGTATGAATTCTGACAGTTTTTAAATTTCGAAACGTTTTCAAAACTTCACGTAACTGACCTAAGCTCAACTTATCCGTAAGTACCATGGTGTCAATGATCACATGGAATACTGAATGACTTGGAGACCACTCATCTGAATCGTAGAAGTCTCTGAGAAATGAATCACGGGTGACGTATCTATACCGACCTGTGTCGATATATGTACTAATCTTTGGATTATAGACACAAATGGAATGCCAAGTAGCACTACGGAACTGAATGCAAAACTGTTGAGTGGTTTTGGAAAGTTTCGATAATTGCTGTGGACGTAAATAATGCCTAATAGGATCGATTATTTCTGGTGCAATATTGCACAAGGAATATTTGGATGATATCATTTTGATTTCGATTGAAATTGAATAGAACACTCGAGTTTGCGGAAATTTGGGATGAAAATTGCTGTTTTGGTTATTTGAAAAAATGAATGAAAATGATGGAAAGGGAAGACTTGTTGTATTTATATTGATTTTGAAGAAAGAACATTTTCAAAGATCTAGTGATTGCGAAATTATATTTCAAGCTGTCATTCAGATGGACCTATGGTCTAGATTGACTATATATACACATGCTATTTAGTCTTGTTTTAATGAGTTCTAGTCACATCTAGTTAATATTAGCATCACACATCTGGGTAAAGATTTGGACGTCGATAAGGGTCTAATAAGCCATATACTCATTCAAGTGCAGGATAGTATTGATTCAAGTGGTTTGATGTCTGGAGATATCAATGAGAATGGAAACAAAGTGTCATTACAGGTTTACAGATATCTCTGGGGTTATTGAAGCAGTGAGGTGAATGTCTTTTCTAGGTAAAGATATTGAGTCTAAACTTTAAGTTGATCAATTGGAATAAGCTACTGGCAGAAATATTGATGAATACGTTAAAGCATCTATATTGATGACTATGATCACAATATTGAGATTTTGAGATACCAGCAAGTTGTATTCTTTGGCTGCGGTGGAAATCAACATTCTACTAATAAACAAGAACAAATCAAGAACAATTCGTTACTTATATAGACAAATTCATCCGAGCTTTAGCGTAAGCTCGACTTATAAAAGAAAAAATTGAAAAAATTGAAATTTATTACACTTAAGATGGTAAAGGGGAAGAACAGAAATTATCGGGAATGTGTTACTCGTGGTCTTCGAAATCAGCAGTAGCATTCATATATGCAGTGCTCTTGGACATCTTCTGTCTTTCACGTCCTTTTACAACTGCCTTCTTGTTGTTGTTCTTGTTGAAACGGCGCTTGTTCAGTTCACGTCGAAGCTGAGATCGGTCAACATTACTAATCTTCTTTGCATAAGAACAAGTTTTATTCTGGTCCAGGAACTTCTCGTTGCGAAGGAACTGCTGAAATTGTGAAAGATCATATTCGTGTGCATTTTCGACTTTTCTAGACCTTACCGTAGTCACGGCCTTACGAGAACTAGTGAATCCATTGCCAAGGTTGTTGGATATATCACTTGAGCTATGCCATACACTCTCTAGATAAATACCATTGGAACGATCTACGGTGGTATTGTTATTATCGTTGCCAGCATGGTGACCATTTAACATGATATCAAGGTTAAGAGGGATATGGGGGATATGGGGGAGGTGGTGATGTTGGACATTGTGTTGAATAAAGTTGACATCATCATGCTCAATGTTGTTCAAAGGACCAAGGAAAAGAATGTTATGTCGATTCATTTTTTTGAATAAGTTGATCAGTAAAAATTAAATATAGAGTTTGAAATGTGCTGCAAAACGATAAACAAGCAAAAGAAATGGCGGAATGAGAGCTCCTAAGTGATTAAAAAAAAAAAAGAAGGAAAGAAAGAATGAAAAAGTAAAAGACAGAAGCTCAAATGATGATAATTTGTAGACACCCCAGGCTACAATAATATAACATTTGTCTTGAAATTCTCATATTGTCCAACTATCGCAACTACATTTCTGTTGTTATAAAGGCCACTCATCTATTGCCTTCAATTCGTAAGCTCTTCTCTACATTTAGAAATATTCAAAGTTAACAAGGTGTTAAATGAGCAATGCCATCAATACCACTTCAACATAGACTTGGCTATATTTTATAATTGTGTCACAAATAAAAGGTCGTGTTTCATTAAAAATTTTGAATTTATTGAAAACTGGTATTCTTGTGCCCGGCTTGAAAACTATGCACCTAGTTGTGATTCCTTGATACAAAGGTAACTATGTGATTGTAATGTTAGTGTTCCGTCCGTAGTACTGTATTGGCTTTACATCCTATCCCGTGACTGTGACCTCTGGCATTAAGATAATACACACATGGCTTTATGTCCGAAACTAGCCGGAGTTTTTGAAAGTTTAACTGATCAATTACATCGCTTAATACGACTATTTGACTTCATCAGAGACTAACATGTAAAATGTCAAAATGTCAAAGACAGCTATATACTCATGTTATTACTCAATTTCTAAGACAATTACATACCAATAAAATTGCAAAACTACTGGCAAACATATCATGTGATAATAATACCAGCGACGGACAGATTAATTTCAACATAGCTAATTACACGGAACCCCATTTTGGCGTGAGAATGTTTTTGTTAACCACTGACAGAAATTCAACAACTTACAACATCTTTTGACAATAAATACATGTATAATAGTTCCTCTATTTAATACTAAGGTTACGACTTTCTATCTCCAGCATTCTATGTCATTTTGAAATCTGATTATCTGCAAACTGTGATTTATTAAATTATCAGATCCTGTGTGAATTTTGATTCATGAGTTTAGCAATATCAATAGCTGATGTTAGTATCGACTAAATGTGATTAGAACTCATTAAAACAAGACTAAATAGCATGTAAATAGCATGTATATATAGTCAATCTATGCAGTAGGTCCATCTGAATGACAGCTTGAAATATAATTTCGCAATCACTAGATTTTTGAAAATGTTCTTTCTTCAAAATCAATATAAATACAACAAGTCTTCCCTTTCCATCATTTTCATTCATTTTTTCAAATAACCAAAACAGCAATTTTCATCCCAATTTTCAGCAAACTCGAGTGTTCTATTCAATCACAATCGAAATCAAAATGATATCATCCAAATATTCCTTGTGCAATATTGCACCAGAAATAATCGATCCTATTAGGCATTATTTACGTCCACAGCAATTATCGAAACTTTCCAAAACCACTCAACAGTTTTGCATTCAGTTCCGTGGTGCTACTTGGCATTCAATTTGTGTCTATAATCCAAAGATTAGTACATATATCGACACAGGTCGGTATAGATACGTGACCCGTGATTCATTTCTCAGAGACTTCTACGATTCAGATGAGTGGTCTCCAAGTCATTCAGTATTCCATGTTATCATTGACACCATGGTACTTACGGATAAGTTGAGCTTAGGTCAGTTACGTGAAGTGTTGAAAACGTTTCGAAATTTAAAAACTGTCAGAATTCATACCGGCAATGTTGTCACTGCTCCAATATACATGCTAAAAATCCCTGATCATTATGTCCAAAATTTGCAATATTTGGGAAAGCTGTCTAAAGGAAATATCAGTACTTTGAAGGTCCCATATGTTCATAACACTATGGCAAGCTCTACACCATTTTTGAGATCTTCATACTTCACATTGAACTCATATTTGTCTGTCAGCGAACTCGGTCCACAATTATTTCCCAATTTGACTACCATATATTGGTATCCGAATATAAGATACACTGATGTTGCTCATTCACCACAGTATATCAACCCTTACAAATATTTTTCCGAACTACCAGCACTGACCACCTTGATAACCAATCACTACAGTGTGGAATCAATGAGAGCATTGAAATTACTTCCTAAAGGTTTAAAGCATTTAGAGCTTGTACTGACATTTGCCAACTTTGATCATGAGGCTGAAGAACATTACCAGTATTCAAGAGTTAATATCATTCCCCAAATAACCGCACTGGTACTACGACCCGGCTCTATGAGACCATTTGAAATACTATCAGTGTTTGAAAAGTACAAATTTCCAAACTTGAAATTTGCAGATGTCAGTTCTGGATGGAATTCTTTATTTTTCCATTCTACTCTCCTACCAAGACCATCTACATTTGACTTTGGGGGAATATCCTATGGTGACACATGCTTTCTTGAGCCGACCAATTTGACACATGTATCAGTGTGCTTGAAAACATTGAGCTGTATTAAAAGCTTTGTCAACCACATTGATAAGTTCCGACTTAAAAATTTGTCAATCAATCTATTTGTCGATCTTCAAACTATTACAGAAGGTTCAGATGTTCTTGATAGCTGCTTCAAAGAACTGGCAATATACTTCGTTGAAAATTCGACTGGTATTGATAATGTTGGTGGTGATATTTACAATACTGGCTTCTTATCATATGATCTTGAAGCAACTGAAACCGTCATAGCTATTGTCGGGGATCCAATTGGAGAACTAAATCGTCTGGTCACTTACGATAGTCATATTGCGACGGACGAACCAGTTGCCCAGAATGAGGTGATTCATGCATTAGTATTGGAATGCTTGTACTTATGCTTTGATAGGATGAAGAGTCTTGAGATGGTGGATTTCTATTATCCTTCGGAACATATGAGCTTCTTTTCACCTCGATTGATTCCATTACTTGCTCATCCAAATTTGAAAAAGTTGGAGTTTTTCTTTTGGGAACCAGCATTATATTGGCCCGACAAAACTCTACTAACTGAAGAATTTAACCAAATTAGTGGTGGGCTCAGTTATTTAGCTAAGTTTGATACTTACTTTCGCAAATCAGTTTCTGTTTCTTGCCTTGAAGCCCGTGAATCATATATTTTGGATGCAGATTCATATAAGAAGGGAATTGCGACCTCGTTGTTGAGCCAAACCAAATTGACAACTCCTTGCATAACGAAAAAAAAGTTGAATACTAATTTTCGGAAAACACATAGGCCGTTGGGCTATATTCCTTCATTCTACGACGGTTGGGGTGAGATTGAAGACCGTGAAGTATTTTCTGTTTATTCAGTGAAGAATGCGTCAAACGAAATCTTACCAAAATGAGGCTTGAATTATATATAAAAGAGAAACTCGACTGGTAGCATACTAATAATTTAATATACTACATGATAACTTGATTTAATTTTGAATTTTATGGTAAAGTATAAAAAGCTCCAAGATATTGTAGTAAGTTCCGTCTGCCTACGATAGAAACGTAGAAATGCTGAGACGTTTGCGTAAGAGTGAGATCAACACAATATATTTGCAACCTGTATAAAACAAAAATATAGCTTATATAAACAAGGTTATCCTGGCTATAGCTTAAAACTGGACTAATAACTGAAATAACCAAAAAACTCATATTTATTGAACAGGATAAATACATTTGACATGATCGACTGGCGCGACAATAATGTTTATTTACCACATACAATCTTTAGTTGGACTTTTAGCAACCGAAGTTAACAAAAAGGATGGTAATGTTATGGCTTTTTTCTAAGCGTATTATCAGATTATGTTTAAAGATCAGTTGCAATTACATCAGTGCTGATCCTAAAAATTTCCTAGTACAGAAAAGACTAGCGAATGAAAACAAAACAAAAGATTTAGGATCCTTAGAACGTTAAGGCAATTAGCAACAAACAACTAGCTGTTGAACATGGTACAACCCGATGAGGTTTGACCTGAAATTTATAAAAAATAAAAATATCGCATTGAATTATTAGTGTAATATATATCCCATTTATCATATATCAAACACATGTCATTTTGATACAATTCCGTTGTCTGTATTTTCAACTGAATAAACAGAAAATACTTCCCGGTCTTCAATCTCACCCCAACCGTCGTAGAATGGAGGAATATAGCCCAACGGCCTATTTAGTTTGCGAAATTCGGTATTCAGTTTCTTTGTGATTATAAGAGGAGTTACCAGTTTGGTTTCGCTCAACAACGAGGTCGCAATTCCATTCTTATATGAATCTGCATCCAAAATATATGATTCACGGGCTTCAAGGGAAGAAACGGAAACTGATTTGCGAAAGTAAGTATTGAACTTAGCTGAGTAATTCACTCCGCCATTAATTTGGTTAAATTCTTCAGTCAGTAGAGTTTTGTCGGGCCAATATAATGCTGGTTTCCAAAGGACAAACTCCAACTTTTTCAAATTTGGATGAGCAAGTAATGGAACCAATCGAGGTGAAAAGAAGCTCATATGTTCCGAAGGATAATGCAATTCCACCATCTCAAGGCTCTTCATCCTATCAAAGCGCAAGTACAAACATTCCAATACTAAGGCGTGGATTACATCATTCTGGGCAACTGGTTCGTCTGTCTCAATATGACTATCGTAAGTGACCAGACGATTTAGTTCTCCAATTGGATCCCTGACAATAGTTTTGACGGTTTCAACTGTGCCGATGTCATATGACGAGAAATCAACGTTATCAATATCCTCACCAATATTATCGACACTAGTCGAATTGTCAACGAAGTACATTGCCAGCTCTTTGAAGCAGGTATCGAAAATATCCGAGTCTTCCTTATTACTTTTCAAATTAAGATATAAATTGATTGACAAATTTTTGAGTTGGAACTTATCAATGTGGTTGACAAAGCTTTTAATACAGCTCAGAGTTAGTAAGAGTACCGAGACATGTGTCAAATTAGTCGGATCAAGAAAACATGTGTCACCATATGACATTCCGCCAAAATTAAGTCTACAGAATGATGTTGGAAGAAGATTAGGGTTGAAAAATAAGGAATTGCACCCAGAACTGACATCTGCAAATTTCAAGTTTGGAAATTTGTACTTTTCAAACACTGATAGTATTTCAAATGGTCTCATAGAGCCGGGTCGTAGTACCAGTGCGGTTATTTGGGGAATGATATTAACTCTTGAATACTGGTAATGTTCTTCAGCCTCATGATCGAAGTTGGCAAATGTCAGTACAAGCTCTAAATGCTTTAAACCTTTAGGAAGTAATTTCAATGCTCTCATTGATTCCACACTGTAGTGATTGGTTATCAAGGTGGTCAGTGCTGGTAGTTCGGAAAAATATTTGTAAGGGTTGATATACTGTGGTGAATGAGCAACATCAGTGTATCTTATATTCGGATACCAATATATGGTAGTCAAATTGGGAAATAATTGTGGACCGAGTTCGCTGACAGACAAATATGAGTTCAATGTGAAGTATGAAGATCTCAAAAATGGTGCAGAGCTTGCCATAGTGTTATGAACATATGGGACCTTCAAAGTACTGATATTTCCTTTAGACAGCTTTCCCAAATATTGCAAATTTTGGACATAATGATCAGGGATTTTTAACATGTATATTGGAGCAGTGACAACATTGCCGGTATGAATTCTGACAGTTTTTAAATTTCGAAACGTTTTCAACACTTCACGTAACTGACCTAAGCTCAACTTATCCGTAAGTACCATAGTGTCAATGATCACATGGAATACTGAATGACTTGGAGACCACTCATCTGAATCGTAGAAGTCTCTGAGAAATGAATCACGGGTCACGTATCTATACCGACCTGTGTCGATATATGTACTAATCTTAGGATTATAGACACAAATGGAATGCCAAGTAGCACCACGGAACTGAATGCAAAACTGTTGAGTGGTTTCGGAAAGTTTCGATAATTGCTGTGGACGTAAATAATGCCTAATAGGATCGATTATTTCTGGTGCAATATTGCACAAGGAATATTTGGATGATATCATTTTGATTTCGATTGTGATTGAATAGAACACTCGAGTTTGCTGAAAATTGGGATGAAAATTGCTGTTTTGGTTATTTGAAAAAATGAATGAAAATGATGGAAAGGGAAGACTTGTTGTATTTATATTGATTTTGAAGAAAGAACATTTTCAAAAATCTAGTGATTGCGAAATTATATTTCAAGCTGTCATTCAGATGGACCTACTGCATAGATTGACTATATATACATGCTATTTACATGCTATTTAGTCTTGTTTTAATGAGTTCTAATCACATTTAGTCGATACTAACATCAGCTATTGATATTGCTAAACTCATGAATCAAAATTCACACAGGATCTGATAATTTAATAAATCACAGTTTGCAGATAATCAGATTTCAAAATGACATAGAATGCTGGAGATAGAAAGTCGTAACCTTAGTATTAAATAGAGGAACTATTATACATGTATTTATTGTCAAAAGATGTTGTAAGTTGTTGAATTTCTGTCAGTGGTTAACAAAAACATTCTCACGCCAAAATGGGGTTCCGTGTAATTAGCTATGTTGAAATTAATCTGTCCGTCGCTGGTATTATTATCACATGATATGTTTGCCAGTAGTTTTGCAATTTTATTGGTATGTAATTGTCTTAGAAATTGAGTAATAACATGAGTATATAGCTGTCTTTGACATTTTGACATTTTACATGTTAGTCTCTGATGAAGTCAAATAGTCGTATTAAGCGATGTAATTGATCAGTTAAACTTTCAAAACTCCGGCTAGTTTCGGACATAAAGCCATGTGTGTATTATCTTAATGCCAGAGGTCACAGTCACGGGATAGGATGTAAAGCCAATACAGTACTACGGACGGAACACTAACATTACAATCACATAGTTACCTTTGTATCAAGGAATCACAACTAGGTGCATAGTTTTCAAGCCGGGCACAAGAATACCAGTTTTCAATAAATTCAAAATTTTTAATGAAACACGACCTTTTATTTGTGACACAATTATAAAATATAGCCAAGTCTATGTTGAAGTGGTATTGATGGCATTGCTCATTTAACACCTTGTTAACTTTGAATATTTCTAAATGTAGAGAAGAGCTTACGAATTGAAGGCAATAGATGAGTGGCCTTTATAACAACAGAAATGTAGTTGCGATAGTTGGACAATATGAGAATTTCAAGACAAATGTTATATTATTGTAGCCTGGGGTGTCTACAAATTATCATCATTTGAGCTTCTGTCTTTACTTTTTCATTCTTTCTTTCCTTCTTTTTTTTTTTTAATCACTTAGGAGCTCTCATTCCGCCATTTCTTTTGCTTGTTTATCGTTTTGCAGCACATTTCAAACTCTATATTTAATTTTTACTGATCAACTTATTCAAAAAAATGAATCGACATAACATTCTTTTCCTTGGTCCTTTGAACAACATTGAGCATGATGATGTCAACTTTATTCAACACAATGTCCAACATCACCACCTCCCCATATCCCCATATCCCTCTTAACCTTGATATCATGTTAAATGGTCACCATGCTGGCAACGATAATAACAATACCACCGTAGATCGTTCCAATGGTATTTATCTAGAGAGTGTATGGCATAGCTCAAGTGATATATCCAACAACCTTGGCAATGGATTCACTAGTTCTCGTAAGGCCGTGACTACGGTAAGGTCTAGAAAAGTCGAAAATGCACACGAATATGATCTTTCACAATTTCAGCAGTTCCTTCGCAACGAGAAGTTCCTGGACCAGAATAAAACTTGTTCTTATGCAAAGAAGATTAGTAATGTTGACCGATCTCAGCTTCGACGTGAACTGAACAAGCGCCGTTTCAACAAGAACAACAACAAGAAGGCAGTTGTAAAAGGACGTGAAAGACAGAAGATGTCCAAGAGCACTGCATATATGAATGCTACTGCTGATTTCGAAGACCACGAGTAACACATTCCCGATAATTTCTGTTCTTCCCTTTACCATCTTAAGTGTAATAAATTTCAATTTTTTCAATTTTTTCTTTTATAAGTCGAGCTTACGCTAAAGCTCGGATGAATTTGTCTATATAAGTAACGAATTGTTCTTGATTTGTTCTTGTTTATTAGTAGAATGTTGATTTCCACCGCAGCCAAAGAATACAACTTGCTGGTATCTCAAAATCTCAATATTGTGATCATAGTCATCAATATAGATGCTTTAACGTATTCATCAATATTTCTGCCAGTAGCTTATTCCAATTGATCAACTTAAAGTTTAGACTCAATATCTTTACCTAGAAAAGACATTCACCTCACTGCTTCAATAACCCCAGAGATATCTGTAAACCTGTAATGACACTTTGTTTCCATTCTCATTGATATCTCCAGACATCAAACCACTTGAATCAATACTATCCTGCACTTGAATGAGTATATGGCTTATTAGACCCTTATCGACGTCCAAATCTTTACCCAGATGTGTGATGCTAATATTAACTAGATGTGACTAGAACTCATTAAAACAAGACTAAATAGCATGTGTATATATAGTCAATCTAGACCATAGGTCCATCTGAATGACAGCTTGAAATATAATTTCGCAATCACTAGATCTTTGAAAATGTTCTTTCTTCAAAATCAATATAAATACAACAAGTTTTCCCTCTTCATCATTTTCATTCCTTTTTTCAAATAACCAACAGCAATTTTCATCCCAATTTTCAGCAAACTCGAGTGTTCTATTCAATTTCAATCGAAATCAAAATGATATCATCCAAATATTCCTTGTGCAATATTGCACCAGAAATAATCGATCCTATTAGGCATTATTTACGTCCACAGCAATTATCGAAACTTTCCGAAACCACTCAACAGTTTTGCATTCAGTTCCGTGGTGCTACTTGGCATTCCATTTGTGTCTATAATCCTAAGATTAGTACATATATCGACACAGGTCGGTATAGATACGTCACCCGTGATTCATTTCTCAGAGACTTCTACGATTCAGATGAGTGGTCTCCAAGTCATTCAGTATTCCATGTGATCATTGACACTATGGTACTTACGGATAAGTTGAGCTTAGGTCAGTTACGTGAAGTGTTGAAAACGTTTCGAAATTTAAAAACTGTCAGAATTCATACCGGCAACGTTGTGGTTGCCCCACTGCACCCACTCCATATTCCTACTGAATATATCCAAAATTTGAGTTATCTCGGAAAGCTGTCTGAAGGAAATATCAATACTTTGAAGGTTTCATATATTCATAACACCATGACAAGCTCTGCACCATTTTTGAGATCTTCATACCTCACATTGAACTCATATTTGTCTGTCAGCGAACTCGGTCCACAATTATTTCCCAATTTGACTACCATATATTGGTATCCGAATATAAGATACACTGATGTTGCTCATTCACCACAGTATATCAACCCTTACAAGTATTTTTCCAAACTACCAGCACTGACCACCTTGATAACCAATCATTACAGTGTGGAATCAATGAGAGCATTGAAATTACTTCCTAAAGGTTTAAAGCATTTAGAGCTTGTACTGACATTTGCCAACTTTGATCATGAGGCTGAAGAACATTACCAGTATTCAAGAGTTAGTATCATTCCCCAAATAACCGCACTGGTACTGCGACCTGGCTCTATGAGACCATTTGAAATACTATCAGTGTTTGAAAAGTACAAATTTCCAAACTTGAAATTTGCAGATGTCAGTTCTGGGTGCAATTCCTTATTTTTCAATCCTACTCTCCTTCCAACACCATTCTGTAGACTTAATTTTGGCGGAATGTCATATGGTGATACATGTTTTCTTGATCCGACTAATTTGACACATGTCTCGGTACTCTTACTAACTCTGAGCTGTATTAAAAGCTTTGTCAACCACATTGATAAGTTCCAACTCAAAAATTTGTCAATCAATTTATATCTTAATTTGAAAAGTAATAAGGAAGACTCGGATATTTTCGATACCTGCTTCAAAGAGCTGGCAATGTACTTCGTTGACAATTCGACTAGTGTCGATAATATTGGTGAGGATATTGATAACGTTGATTTCTCGTCATATGACATCGGCACAGTTGAAACCGTCAAAACTATTGTCAGGGATCCAATTGGAGAACTAAATCGTCTGGTCACTTACGATAGTCATATTGAGACAGACGAACCAGTTGCCCAGAATGATGTAATCCACGCCTTAGTATTGGAATGTTTGTACTTGCGCTTTGATAGGATGAAGAGCCTTGAGATGGTGGAATTGCATTATCCTTCGGAACATATGAGCTTCTTTTCACCTCGATTGGTTCCATTACTTGCTCATCCAAATTTGAAAAAGTTGGAGTTTGTCCTTTGGAAACCAGCATTATATTGGCCCGACAAAACTCTACTGACTGAAGAATTTAACCAAATTAATGGCGGAGTGAATTACTCAGCTAAGTTCAATACTTACTTTCGCAAATCAGTTTCCGTTTCTTCCCTTGAAGCCCGTGAATCATATATTTTGGATGCAGATTCATATAAGAATGGAATTGCGACCTCGTTGTTGAGCGAAGCCAAACTGGTAACTCCTCTTATAATCAGAAAGAAACTGAATAGTATTCTCCGCAAAATACATAGGCCGTTGGGCTATACTCCTTCATTCTACGACGGTTGGGGTGAGATTGAAGACCGTGAAGTATTTTCTGTTTATTCAGTGAATAATCCGTCAAACTGCACTGAAGGGAAATAAGAAATAATACATATACCATATCAACTTCCAGTACTTTATTAACTTAATACAATATCCAGAGAAGTTTTTTTATTTTTAACCAATGTGTATTTAATAATGTAGCTGTTAGTATATTTTAAATGTTTATTGATGATTCTAAAGCAGTATGTATATCACACTATTGTCCGTCTACTTGTTTATTTTTTCTTTCTCAATCTACCCATATTTGAATTATAATCCATTTTTCCAACATGTTTGAATTTCCAATTACAGTCTAAACGGCCCAATCGAGCTATTTGTCAGTATTGTTCTGCTAGGAACAATTAATTCTATTAGGGTCTGTACTGGTCGCCATATGCTTGTCACACAGGACACAATGTATTTCATTAATTGCTCGTTTTGCGGAGGCTTGAATTTCGTCTGATAATTATTGTAAGCCGCATATTCCTTTTCGTCCACATTCCAAATTTCTTCCATTCCATCCTCTACGGTTTCATTGTTCTTGAAAAATATCTAAAGTACAAACTGATCTTACTCTTGAGACCAACGAGACTTAAATTCATTTTGTCTGATCTTGATTCAATGGCACTATGAGAAAAGTAAACAATGAGAAAAATGGCAATCTTTAAAAACCTTTAATCCGGAACAGGCTAAAAAAGTAAACAAACACTATGGAGGAGATGGATCAAATCTCAGAAACTCCCGAATTATGATTCAATCAAATATCAGCAAAAGAAAAAAAAAGATTATAGTCATATTTACATATTTTCTGGATATATGGGGCGCTGTGGTATTTACAAAGCACGCCAGCTCTCCATCACTCATGCAACAGCACTAATGTGTATGCAAGGTAGCACGAGCCCACCATGAGATGGTCAACGGTAAGCAAGTTTGACGTTTTTCTGGAACGTGTATTAATTAACACCGTTCTGGAAGGGTATGCCATATATATCGCAAGCAGCATTCTTGCTCTGGGTCAGAATATCAGATGAAAGAGTGCTTTGATGATTATTCGTTAGCGTTTAATTACACGGATCAGCTCATTATTAACCTAACTGCGTATATTCAATAACCTTTGTACTGCTGTCTCAGCCTTTTATTTATAGCCAAGCAGCTCTTGTAAATCTTTGAGCATTCAACTTTGTCGAGTTGGAATTTTAGGCGAGATTCTTTTAGTATTATTTTTAACTTACTATCAAACTACAAAAGCCATCAAAACAAGCACCAAGCTTAGTTGAGCCTGCGATAAAGTTCAGGTTAAAATATGGGGATAAAGATGGCCAAAAAGTAAACAAGATTTTCCTAGTACGATTAGATTGTTGTTGGTTTTGGGTTGGGCCTATAATGGCAAAATTCGACCAACTAGTAAAGCCTCGTATGTTACTGATCTACATTGTATTTATCTTTGGCATGAACCTGAACTGACAAACTGCGAGACCAATGGCTTAAGAAGCTTGTTATGAGACCAGTCTCCAAATTGAACTGGCTTGAATCTAGCACAAGCCATGCTAGCGGCGTAAAGGTCGCGTTAACGACACGCCAGCTTCATTTTACATTATGTCCATAATGGATCACATGCTTGGTCCCAAACAATGGGGTAATGGCTATCGCTTGCAAACAAAAATAGAACAAGGTGCACGCTTGTTTTGGAAAAATGAAGCATTTGTTTGTTGTCTTTTGTGGTTGTTATTTGTATTTATCAAGTTGTATATAAATCGTTTCCACAGACTTTTATTTTCAGTCTGAAACCAGTACTAATATTATAACGCTCAGAAACTGCACTCCTCTGGTCTTCCACAGGCACATCGGGCCTCTAGAAAGTGTGCTATTCATGCTGTTCCTGGACATCTTTGAGTAGTTAATCAAAGAAAAAGCCAAATATTACAGAATTTAACAAAAGTTTACGTGACGATGGTAATTGATATGTAGTGGGCGGTCCTAAGGCTTTTTTCTGCGGCAATGCCGGTGTGTACATACCTTGATTTGGCTTGTTTTGACAGCTCTTCTCAAGAAAAAAAAAAAAAACTCAAAGCGCTATAAACTTAGGTTAAGTACCAATTCCTGAATTCAAATAATTCAAAGTGTATACAAATGAGATAAAAATAATTTTAATTTACTTGATAATTCTACAACTTAATATTATTAATGTTTCGTCGTATACAGCGTGACGCAATTTACATGAAATTCAAATCAAAAGAAGTCTCAAAAGTCATTTTGGCCTAGCTCTCTTCTTAGTGCAATTAATTATAAATACTTGCTTGTTTCCATTTTTTTGTGTTTTTCTTTCTTGCCCAAAACATTGTTCTTTCCCACTGTTTTTTTTTCTTTCGCTATACTTTCAGATACACTCTCAGCTTCCAAGTTCTACTCAAAATGAACAATTCTGAGGATCCCGAACATCCTGAGCCTTTATACAAATCTTCAGCGAGGCTAATTCAGTCTCCATCTTTGGATATTTCCATTTTCAACAAGGATAAACAACAACAACGACAGTCACTACCTTCTCATAATACAAATCTCAGTCGCCATCGTCTCAATTCAGAGCTTCCGCCGCTGCCACATAATTCACGCCTTTATCTATCCCATCCCATACACGATCGCACTAAATCATCACAAACATTCCCATTCTCTCCAATCTCCCCATGCTCGCCTATCAACCCCGCCCTTCTCCACAGCCCGTTTACTGCTGAAACTCTCAAAACAAGTACAAACAACGGCGTCCCTTTTTTGGATCGCATTATTAATATAATCTCCAGTAACATATTACCTGATGATATCACATTACTAAAACCCAGTCAACGATCAGTGCTGGCCAGCTGGAAAACCCAGCTAGAAAGCTATTCTACCGCCACCAACAAAGATTTGGATGACCTCTCAAAGGTAGAATCGGAAATGGATCTGATCCTGCTATTCTTCAAGAGCAGCAAGTTCGCCTTACAAGAGCTGTACAAGTGCAATGATATTGAAACAATGTTTGACAAGCGATTCAATGTGGTCAATACTCATCAACTCATTGAGATGTGCAACGAAGAAATGGATAACTACATGTCGACACTGGAGAAGATCAAAAGTGAATACTCGTCCACTTCTAAACATGAAGAAACAACCCGTGCAACAGAGACAAAGAAACACGTTCCTTGGACCACAAAGTCTTCAAGCAACAGACTCGTCAAGGTTGCTGACCAAATTGGTCGTGCAATACCCGAAATGCGTGAACTGTACATTCTCTCTGAAAACATTTTAAAGCGAGTTGATCTGGCTGGAGAGTGGTTTGAACTTTACACTGTCATCATCGGCGACTTGGAGCAAGAAGCGCAAGGTCAGTTTGAAGATATGAAGGTTCTCAAGAAGCAAATGAGCTCTTCTGGCCTTAGCGGTAAAAATTTTGGTGAGATGCTCAGCAGAGCTTACACTAATTCGAATATCACAAATCTTAATCAGATTAAGCACTCGGCAAGAAACAACGTCACAGAACTGGAGTTTTTGCAGCAATCCCTCAATAGTGCCACATCCTACGGGTCACCAATTATACCGTACTTCAATGGTGCACAGAAGATTGTCGTTACTAAGTAAGTATTCTATTTGTTTAAATTACATTGTTTTGTTTTGGGTCGTTATGAAGGCATATTATGGTTTAAGCTTTTGTTGATACCCTCCAAAGTTTTAGGTGTGATTGCGGCGCTTGTTTGATAATCGGCATTTTAGGTTCGCACGGCTATCAACCAAGCTAATCACAACCACAACAACATGCACATTATGCTGTTGAATATTCCAATTCATGCCCTTTTCTTTCACTCATTACCTATTAAATCATGACAATTGACTAATTTCTTAATCCTTTGCTAGGTTTTATGCAATTCTGCAACAAATTCGACCCCTGGATATTGCCATCAAGTTTTTGCCTGATCGTATCAATCTCTTTGAAAACAAAGCTATCAATGTATACCCCCGCTCGCTTGTGAAACTCGCTCGGCGATATACTTCTCTACGTCAGGTTTTTCATAAGCTTTCCAAAGATTGCCATAAAATTGCACATGAGCTCGGACACGAGGAGAATTGGAAATCCTTGTTCAACTGCCTTTGTGAGCAAGTGGACCGACAATTTAGTGAGTTTGAGAAGGCTGAAATGATACTCGGAAACCAGAAAGAATCTCAAGACATTGGATCAAAGAGGACTCGAGAAAAGAAGGAGTTTGCAATATCTACAATCACTAAGATTCAAGGGCTGCTCATTCTAATGGAGCAAAAAGAGGTGATTAGCGATATCACTCTTCTCGCAAAACAGCGAGATGTGGACGGCAAGCTCTGCTTTATGAGGCAACAGGAGACAAGAATTGGAGATTACATTTTGTTTGAAAATGTCCAAAACGCTGCTTCTTTCGCCAATAGTAAACTGGCATTGACAACAAACCCAAATAAGGTACTACGATCTAACTCCAGCCTAAAGAGAGCACCACTAGGTTATTTCCCGTTCTCTGGAATTTACAAACCACGTAGAACTAGGAAATCTACTGCAACTAGCTCTACTCCTATTTCTGGTTCTCAGAGTATAGTGGAAACCACTGTGATAGTTCCAGCTGAAATTGAAAAGATTAAAGTAGAAGAACCAACTTCGCCATGTATTACATCGTCAGCTTCCGAAGTTAACACTCCTAATTTGACATCTGTTGAAACCTCATTAACCAACACTCCAGAAAAGAATATGAACACATCTTCTGATCCCATATCTATTACTTCAAAACCTCTTGTAACTCACACAATTCATCCACCAACTCCTCCCACACCTCTGATGCCATTTTCATCACACATGTCCTCACCATCCCCTCCACCTCGCAGTTCTAGTCTGAAGAAACCGATTGCCAGAACTGCATCTACTGAGGATAAACTTTCTATGGCTCTCCAAAAACTCAGCTCTGAGAATTTGTTGGAGACATCTGATGAAACCTCTATTGAAACCACTTCAACCACCTCTTCAGGTATTAATAGTTTGCTTGGTCCTATTGGCACTTCTGAACCCAATCCTTATCGGATCAAGCTTTCTGTCAGAGAACCCTCAAAACAGGATGATTTTGGTGCAAGCAATAGTTCTTCTCAGCCCTATTCTCACAAGCCAACGCCGTCTTTCGCTAGTACTACCTCTTCTCTCAAACGCAGTCTGTCCACTGGGTCTCTTTCTTCTGAAGACACTTCATCGTTCCCTCTCTATTTTCAGAACAGATCAAATTCTGTTGGTCATGGCACGAAACAAGTGAAACGAATTTCACAAGAACATAGTTCTGCTCTTTCATTCCTTCACATGATTGAGGCTTGGTCCGGAAACAATAAGACTGTATTTTCTAATCCTCCTGCTGCTTCCATTACTAAGGACTGTGATAAGGTTTCTGTTAAGAGCCATGTTTCTAATGCTTCAAATGCTTCTGGAAGTTTGCAGGTCTTTGTTGATTCTATCGCTTCAAGAAATTCATACACATCCCACAAATCCAATATTTCAAAATCTTCTGAAAAATCAGAGAGCTTTGAGAAAGCTAAATTTATGCCAGTTTTCAAAGAAGTGAGGATTCCAAAAGCACCAGCTCTTATGCCTTCACTATCCGTTTCGTCACGCTCATCATCTGGATCCAAGGAAAACAGCAACAAGGAAAACAGAGAGGTCCCCACAATTTCCACATCTTCTACTATTTCGGCACCCAAGCTGATTGCGACCACTAATACCGCGCTCAAAAATGTGCATAAGAATATCCCCAACTCTGGAGTCCAGCTTAACTTTCCAAATGTCCAGACTTTGGACCCGCGCATTGTGGGGTTGACGCACCGTACCTCTGTTTTTTCAATGAAAAAGAAGAGAAGTACAGTCATTTTCTCGCGAATTCCTCGCAAACTTGTGCTTCCATCGTTTGAGTTTGAGGGTCAGAATCAAGAAGCTTCTCCTCAACCCACTCCAACAGGCGATTCACTCTCTACTATCCCTAGCACAGGTTCAAATATGACCAGTAGCGATAACACCTCCTTCTATAGTGGTTCAAAAGTTTCCCGTGCATCTGCTATCATCCGTAAGAAGTCGGTACGTGATTCTAAACAGAAATACAGTCTTCAAATACTTCGAACGTACAAGGTACTACCTAACAATGATTCCGAAGATACCAAATTGCCACCTACACCTAAATCCACTACAGAAAAAAGAGCTTCTTTAAATAGATTATCATCCCAAGCAAAGCCTCTCCGTCGTATAATCCGTGTCAGAACAGTGAAGGGGTTTAATAGTGGAGTCACATATACCAACAAACGAAAGAGCGTGGAGAGTGAGAAAATTGTGTTAGATGTGTCAGATGTGTCAGTCAGTGATAAAGAATCCTTCAATGAAACCACGGGACAGGAAAATGTTGACACTCCCAATAATCTGAAGTCTGAAGACTCACCATTTACTGAGTCCAACAAGGAAACACTACTTAGTCACGGTTCGCCATCAAAAGTTCACACTACACTCAAATCTCGCTCAAAACATATGGCTCGTCTTTCATTTACTCCTGGTGGATCTGCATTCTTTGGAGATGTCAATCCAGTGGCTAAAAGTTCCAGTAGCTCGAGTGCGTCTCTTGAAGGGCTTGTACAGAAAGCTACTGAGACCAACTCAAATGTCGCAACACATGCTAAATCTGAACTCCCGGTCACTCCTGTTAAACTTGCGGGCACATTTGATTCAGATATGGAGACAAGTGGCGGAGCAATACGCAGAAGAGACCAACGTCCATGCTCTGTTGGATTTTTTGCACGCATGTCACAGTCCTTTTCTCCAAACACAGAATTTTACATTCCATCCAGCGACCTTGAAAGTAGCAAAACTCCTACTGAAAGCGTTAGTGACGGGTTGTTACAGCGTTCGGCTACTGCTAACTCTTCAAGCAATGTTGATATCCTTGGTTCTTTGGGTGTAGCTAGTGATGGTAACTTTCAAGATTTTCTCAAGCTTAATGACTTCAATCCCAAACCCGTTGTTGACACCTCTGCTGAAGGGGCTACTATATCTGGAAATCAGGAGTTAAAAAAGAAGAAAATTGGTGATTGCTCTGATCTCAAGAAGAGCAAGGTTGACAACAAATCTGATAATAGAAGATATCGGGTGAGACCCTCTAATCTTGTTATTCACAAAAATGAGAATAACAGCTCTGATGAGTCTACGTCTGTTGCGGAGGAGGTTAGCGGCAATGAATCATTAGAAACATCAACAATTTCCGTGAAAACGAGCCTGGAAATAAACTCTAAGGTTTCTTCTCCAACTGAGCCCAGCACTCCAACTCACTTAATCGCCCCGTCAGCTGGTGTTATGAAGCCCAAGGAGAAGAGAGTAGGTGCAGGTGCAGTTCACAAGCAAATTGCTGAGAATACCCAATCTATGAGCCGTGGTGCATCCAATAATCCTTCTTTAGTTGACTCCGAAGTCAGTACTACAATCTCCTTTTCTGGTTCTTCTACTGGCCTTCTTTTAGATGCGGGGACCGCACCTGGCTTATATGAGCAGGATATGGAACGCTCAATTTCTGGTAGTGGATCATCTGAAGAAATTGAGCATAAACAGCCTCAAGTTTATGATGATCATATTGCACCTTCGCCTACCACCACAACAGTCTTCTTTTCAACTTGTGTTACTGCTGAAGCAAGAACTCCAAAAGCTCTCAGCATGTCAAGAAGTAGTAGCATTAAGTCTGGTTCAGTCATCTCAGAGAACATTAGTGTTCGAGCTCTTTCAGATTATTCTGGCAGAATTAATGAAGGGAGTTTCTCCCCTTCACCAAATTCTGTTTTGGGATATAGTGGTACAATCAGTGTACCTCTGTCGGAAAGCAACGGGTCATTTTCATCGGATTTTGCTACATCATCAGTCGAATCTGCCCATTCTATTGATTTGAATGAAACAATATTTCAATCTCCCAAACCTTTTGCTATGAGTCTATCTAACTCATACTACAGTTCTTCAACTTCTTCAACCCCTTCCAGTTCTGGCTCAGTCTCCAGTAGCTCTTTTCTCCCTGTAGATGAACCTGTTTCTTCCGGAACTGTTGGTTCTGACTTTTTCCACAGTGCGACATCTCAATTGAACCACACCAAACCCAGTTCAGTTGGAAACAATGGTAAATGCATTTTCTCTCACGCCCATTCATCTTCCTCGACTTCATCGACATCCTCTAGTAATTCAGAGTCTTCTAACAGATCGAAAATCTCGTCGCCCCAAGTTTCCTCTCCTCTAATAACCGCACAAATATCTCCAAGAATGTCACCCAACCAACGCTCTCCTTCTATTTCATCATCCCGAATGATCACACCTCCTCTTCTTCGCAATTCTTCTAATTTCTCGCTAGGCTATCATCTCCCCTACACCCCATCACAATTGCATTCAAATACTCATACGAGCAAACTTCATCCCAACTTGCATTTTCATAAGCAGCATACTGGTCAACTAAATAAGCCATAGTAGTCAAATTGATGAACATTTCACAGGTTTCTATTCCAGCAATAACGAGAATGGAGATTATTCAGTTTAACGCCACTTATTATACACATATCCAGATCACACACATATACCTTTATTTTTTAACATTTTATCAATGACGTTATGACATTTTGCTCCTCCCGAGCCGTTTATATTCCATTTCTGTATACCATTTTTATTTTGTACCTTTAGTTTTAGTTTTGCTATCTTTTTGATTTTCTGTTTTCTGTTGCATTATTATATTTTCTTTCTTTTAGTGTCTTTGGGTTATTGTTTTTATCTTCATGATTTTAATAAAGAAAAATTCAATCTTTGGAATTTAGTTGCTTTGAATTAATTTATTAAAGGGTAACGTAGATTATTTACAGGTGTTGTAATGAATGTTATTGCAACTATTCGCGTAGTTATTTGAATGTGTAGCTTAGGGTAGTTTTGGTTGTTTCCTTATTTTGTTCAGATTGAAATCTGATTTTTGGTTATCAACATAGTAATAGTATTTACGTTGTTCCGTGGTATTCTCTTAACTGTAGTTCCAGACTCTGTCGTAGAAGGATTCTGACCCAACATACAGTTAGTTCATCATCTCAAGGTTGTTGATATGACCATCATTTTCAACCATTGTTTATAAATATGCGGAAAGGCGATAAGCCTGTTATCTCGTTGCAATGTTACTTTCGTAGTCCGGATGTCCAAGTTTCTGATCCAAAAACTCGAGTAAAATATGATGATTTCTCATGCTCTAACTTTTCCTCGTCTGAGAACATACGAATCTGGCCGTCAGGGGTCATTTCACCTTCCTGGACTTTCTTTGATTTTCCTTCAACGACTAAATCAAGAAGACCTCTTGTTAGAATTCATGAATCATATCAAATCTAAAGTATTGTGACGTGGAAAGCGGGGTTGGAGATACTTACATCGTCCATAAAGGCCTACAGTGGAGAATGCTAGTAACGAAATGCCAACGCCGATTAAATACACGCTGTTTAAACAAACAAAAAAATTATTATAGTGTGTGAGTAGGCAATTGTAAGGCATATATTGGCAAAAACACTTCTTACCTTCGTTGCTTCTCGGGATTAAGAGTTTTTTTGAGCCTTTCCGCATTGGCTGAAGAAGCATCGGTAGCAACTTTCTTGACAGCGCGGATTGTGGTGGTAGACGGGCGAGGCATTTTGGTTTGTAACGAAGAGTCTCTATGTTCCAGAAGCAAATACACAAATATACTCCCGTTTGGCAAATTTGGCAAATAAAGATAAAATGCCAAAGCTGTTCAGATATGGTTGAAAGTGTGTGAGATACAAAGGTTAAATGGGAAGCATGGTTAATAAGTCAGGAAATTCAGGTCATGTGATCCACAGACACTCCGTGGCTTTGCACCGGGCTGGATCGCGTAGCTTGGGATGACCCGAGTCAAATCACTGCAGAAGCTCTTCTTCGACAGCCTCGACTAATGTGAACGTTTATCTGAAAACACGGGTAATTAGATAAACATCTTGTTATAAGGGCCTTGTTACAGATTAACGGTTTTTTTTTTTGACTGTCTTTTGACACTTTTCAATGACTCTTTTGGGAAAGAGTCACTCATACAGTTTTTTTTCCACCTGCGGCTTGGTTTCTTTTACCTTGACTTTTTGTGTTGGTGGAGCTTGTTACTACTGCCGGTGAGATTTCCTTTAAATACCGGACCCCTCTCATCCTTCTATTCTTTCTTCTAGACAACCTGTATCCGTCTTTCTCATACACAGACCAACAACCTCGCTGTTGCCAATTCTTTTAGTTTCGTTTCATAATGCTCTCAGCTTCATTGCGCTCTTTGCGCACTATTCGTCCTGAGCGTCTTGCTCTTCGTTTGCGGCAGCCCGTTATTACTTGTACTAAGACACTTGCTGTCCCTGCGGCTCGTCAGTTCTCTAAGACTGCTCGACTATTGGATGCAGAACTTATAGACGGTAAAGCCATTGCTAAGTAAGTTGGTTAGTGAATGCTTTATCATTGTTTTATTACTGACCGAGTTTGCAGGTCTATTCGTGAGGAAGTCCACCAAGAAATCAACACCCTCAAAGCCTCTTCTCCCATCTTTAAGCCTAGTCTTGTTATCATCCAGGTTGGTGAACGACCAGACTCCTCTGCCTATGTCCGTATGAAGCTCAAGGCTGCCAAGGAAGCCGACATCCAATGCGAGCACGTAAAACTTCCTGATACCATCTCTGAAATTGAGCTTCTGAACAAGATCGAGGTCCTCAATATTGATCCCTCTGTTCATGGTATTCTTGTTCAACTGCCACTTCCCAAATCAATTAACGAGACTACAATCACAAACGCTGTTGTGACTGACAAAGATGTTGATGGCTTCGGGCCAATAAACGTCGGCGAGCTCGCCAAGCGTGGTGGAAGCCCTCTTTTTGTTCCTTGCACTCCTAAAGGTGTTATGGTTTTACTTGAAAAAGCCGGCGTCGATCTCAGAGGAAAGCGTGCTGTTGTTCTTGGCCGTTCTGACATTGTTGGCAACCCTGCTTCATATCTTCTGCGAAATGCTGATGCTACCGTTACTGTCTGCCACAGCAGAACCAAGAACTTGCCTGAAATTGTGAAGGAGGCCGATGTTGTTGTTGCTGCTATTGGTAAGCCAGAGTTTGTCAAAGGGGACTGGATCAAGCCTGGTGCTGTCGTCATTGATGTCGGCATCAATTATGTTCCAGATCCAACCAAGAAATCTGGAAAGAGGCTTGTTGGTGATGTTGATTATAACGACGTTTTCCCCGTTGCATCAAAGATCACCCCCGTTCCTGGCGGTGTAGGCCCAATGACTATTGCTATGCTCATTAAGAACGTCATTGACTCTGCTAAGAGACACTACTCTGAGGAATCACACAGACACATTACGCCCCTTCCATTAAAGCTTCAATCCCCCGTTCCATCTGATATTGATATTTCTCGTGCTCAGACTCCTAAAAATGTTCACGTTGTAGCAAAGGAAATTGGTATCACTGAACATGAACTTGAGCCTTACGGAGCTTACAAGGCTAAGGTCGGTTTGAACGTCCTTGATAGACTTAAAGGAAAGAAGAATGGTAAATATATTTTAGTTGCCGGCATCACTCCTACTCCTCTTGGTGAGGGCAAATCTACTACTAGTATTGGTCTTGTTCAAGCTCTTGGCGCTCATCTCGGTAAGATGGCCTTTGCTACTGTCCGCCAGCCATCAATGGGACCTACCTTTGGTATTAAAGGTGGTGCAGCCGGCGGTGGTTACTCTCAAGTTATTCCTATGGACGAATTTAACATGCACTTGACTGGTGATATTCATGCCATTTCTGCAGCCAACAATTTACTCGCTGCTGCTATTGATACCCGCATGTTCCACGAGAATTCTCAGAAGGATGCCGCTCTTTATAAGCGGCTTGTTCCTGCTAAGAATGGCGTCCGCAAGTTCACCCCTAGTATGCTGAAGAGACTTGAGAAGCTTGGTATCAGCAAGACTGATCCTAATTCCCTCACACCAGAGGAAGCTGGCAGATTTGCTCGTCTTGATATTGATCCTGATACCATTACTTGGCGGCGTGTGGTGGACTGTAACGATAGAATGTTGAGATCTATCACTGTTGGACAAGGTAAGGCAGAAAAAGGCCAGAGTCGTGAAACTGGCTTTGACATTTCTGTCGCCAGTGAGTGTATGGCTATCCTTGCTCTTTCTTCTTCCCTCAAAGACATGCGTGAACGTCTTGGTCGCATGGTTGTTGCTAGCAGTAAGCAGGGTGAACCTATTACCTGCGATGACATTGGTGCTGGTGGGGCTTTAACTGCATTGCTGAAGGACGCTATCAAGCCAAATTTGATGCAAACTTTGGAAGGTACCCCAGTTTTCGTTCATGCCGGTCCTTTTGCCAACATCTCTATCGGGGCTTCCTCCATTCTTGCTGACAGAATTGCTCTTAAGCTTGCTGGTACATATGAAGGTGAAGATCATAACGAAAAGGCTGGTTACGTTGTCACTGAAGCAGGCTTTGATTTCACCATGGGCGGCGAACGTTTCTTCAATATCAAGTGTCGTGCATCCGGACTGAGACCTGATGCTGTTGTCATTGTTGCAACTGTACGTGCCCTTAAGCTCCATGGTGGTGGTCCAGACGTTAAGCCTGGCTCTGCACTCCCTGAAGTTTACCGCACTGAAAACGTTGAATTGGTCCATAATGGTGCTACTTCCAACCTCCGCAAGCAAATTGAGAATGCTAAATCTTATGGAAGCCCTGTTGTTGTTGCTATCAACAAGTTTGTTACTGATACCGACGCAGAAATTGAGGCCATTCGCAGTGCTGCTCTTGAAGCAGGTGCCTTTGATGCTGTTACATCCAATCACTGGGAAGAGGGTGGTTTTGGTGCTATCAGCCTTGCTGAATCTGTTATTAAGGCTACTGAAGTCCCCGCATCCGATATCAAGTTACTTTACAACTCTGAAAACACAACAGCTGAAGAAAAACTCAATATCATTGCCCGTGAAATGTACGGTGCAGATGGTGTTGAACTTAGCGAAGAAGCTAGAAAGAAAATTGAAACATACACAAAGCAAGGATTTGGTCATCTTCCCATCTGCATAGCTAAGACTCAATATTCTCTTTCTCACGACCCTGCTCTTAAGGGTGCACCATCTGGTTTTACTGTTCCTATCCGTGATATTAGAGCATCAGTCGGTGGTGGCTACCTTTATGCACTTGCTGCTGAAATCATGACTATTCCTGGTCTTCCTACACACGCTGGTTTTATGAATGTTGAAGTTAATGAGGACGGTGAAATTGATGGTCTTTTCTAAAGAGACAAGAATAAATGGGCTACTTTAAACTGGCTATTGTGATTATCGGGATACATGGTTAATGACTTTGAATATTTTCATTAAGTTGTAGTGGCTTAGAACCCACACACAATCTTTTATGATTTATTTATTTATTTTTTCATTTTTGTATAAAAGTTATAGATTGATTTATGAACATTACATTATTTTATTTTATTTAAAATGCTGTTTATTAATTGGAATCGTATTACCTGGAACATGGATTAATACCCTAACCTTGATATTTATAATATGGCAAGTTGTATGTTGCTCAACGTTTCCTGTTACAAACCAGTCCTCCTCAAATGCTACGTTTAAAGACACTACCTGCTAATGCCACAGCGGCACGTTTCCCAAAGGTGTTTTTAAATAATCACCTTTGGACCCCGGTATCTTCTCCGTCAGTTGTATTTCTTCGGCATTTAGCTTCCTACAGTGATTCATCAAAACCGGAAGTCCCAAAGCCTCGCCTAGAGCATCTCCGAAGACCAGGCGATGATCCTGATAAATATCGCAGTACGACTGATGGAACGTTTGCAGGCAGAGTCATTCTTCCTGATCATGAATCCTCATATCCTCATGTCAATGTGTTGGATTTTCTGGATCGACCAGAGCCTACCGTTCATTTAATACCCACACTCTCCGCATCACAAGTTGACACAATTCCTGGCTTATTTGCAGATAAGGAAGACAAAGAGGCAGCTAAGAAGATACTTGAAGATGTGAATGCGCTCGGTCCATTACCATCATGGCCTGCAATTGAGGAAAAGTATCCTGAATTGGAGGTTCAACTTTCTAGAATCCAGAATTTGAAATCAGGTGATAAAGTTGTTGTTGTTGGAGCTGGAATTTCTGGTCTGACTTTGGCATGGTTTCTTGGACATGCTCGACCCGATTTGAATATCACAGTATTAGAACAAAAAAATCAAGTCGGTGGATGGATGCAGACTGACAAGGTAACTTTAGGAACTAATGAACAAACAGAAATTTTGGAATGGGGCCCTAGAACCCTCCAAGCAACACATGCTGGAACTTCTTTAATTCGTATTATGCTTAATAGAATGGGAGTTCTAGATACTGTTTTTAGAGGAGTTCCCAAAGAATCACCATCGAACAGAAAAGCCTTATTACACCAAGGGAGACCAACACCACTACCATCTTCCAGAAACGAGGTTGTTAAGTTTTTGATGAGTCCTATCAGTAAGGGTATTAAACTTTCTCCGTTTAAGGATTTGCTCATGCCGGCAAGAAAAGCTGAAGTTCGTGATGAATCTGTTGAGTCTTATATCGTTCGAAGGTTTGGGCAATCAATTGCCTCAAGGTTTGTCTCGGCAATCATGAGAGGAATCTATGCAAGTGATATCTCTAAACTATCTGCTAGATCTGTAGCCAGGCTAGGGAAGACTTATGCCTCTGAGATTGACAACCCTAGTATGATCAGCTCAATGCTTAATGGAGAAGGTAGAGGATCTGATGCGTATGCCGCCAAATCTCAAATTGCGTTGCTACACGCATTAGTGGGCCTTCCATATGAAGACACGTTGGCTGAGATGTCAAAGTACACTGTAGCAGTGTTGAACGAAGGCATTAGCTCTCTTGCCAAGTTAGTGGAAGAAGATTTGGAAGTAAACTTGGAGAATGTGAAAGTCATTAAAAACAATCCTGTTTGCCAAATTACCCCGTCTGCCGATGGATCTACAGTGACAGTGAAATCTAAAGAAGACGAAATTAAAGCACAATGGGTCGTGTCTACAATCCCAGGATATTCATTGTCGTCTATTATTGAAAGTACTGATAAGGAACTTTCGTCCCAAATTGATAATTCCCTCAGCTACACTACTGTTGGTGTAGTAAATGTAACTACGCCACACAAGTTTGTTGGACACAATTGGTTTGGATATCTTGTTCCTAGAGAGGAGGATGGTCTTGGGAACAACCCTCATGGGTTGCTTGGTGTAATTTTCAACACAGCGGTCAGAAATGGTGCTAGAGAAATAAATAGGACTGAGTTACCACACCCACACGAGGTATTCGCGACAACAAAAAAGGATGAAAAGGAGCGTGGTGAGTCCTTTTTGGACAATTTTGATACCAAGCCATTTGAAGATGAGCATATTAGGCGGTCTTTGATGACCGATTCTCCACTTGTTGATAAAGATAATAAGCCTATTATTGGAGACCCACCTCTCCCAGACCAAGGAAATATCACATTGATGTTTGGAGGAAGTTTATGGTCTGATTTATCTCGAGAAGAGCTTCCATCTGATGAAAAACTTATTGCTGCCACTAAGGAAATTTTCAGGAAGCAACTGGACACTGATTTAGAGGCCGAAGAAGATGTCAAGATTCAAGTTAAAATCCAGTACAAATGCATTCCTCTTTATGCTGTCGGGCACCGGGAGCGTATACAGGCTTTAAAGGACTCAGTTTCTAAGAAATACAACAATAGACTCACCCTCACTGGTATGTCTTTTGGAAGAGGAGCAGGTATCGGTGATAATGTTTTGGACTCTTTTTGGTTGGCTGCAAGACATTGCGAGGAACGTAAATTATTGTTCCCAGCTTTCTATCTTAATCAAACTCTGGCATTAAACTACCCATCCCTTTTGAAATAAAAATCATGGGCTTGATATGTTATGCTTTACGGACATTGTATATACTGCATTGTAAATATTATTGATTTTTTTTGTCTGTATTTTAGTTTTAGTAAATAATTAAAGTGTGTATAACATTTTGTAAATGAAATGTTAAGATATAGATTCCAATGCAATATCCTATCGGAGCCATCTTCCGCGTAACCACCAACTGAGGATTAAATATCGTAGCTTCCCTCTAGTTTTAAAGTAAATATTAATCATATAATTATGTATATATATGTTGCAAACGTTCATCGTGAAGGGTCCTAGTATTGGTTTTAGAATGTGTTGTGTGCTATGCTAAATTCTTCAAGTCTTGCCATATTAACCCGATTAACGGAATAGAAACAAGAAGAGCACACAAAGGGTGATCAATGAAGCAAGAATCAAGCTGTCTCTCTTTTTGCGGGTATTCACTTTAGCAATGATTGTATTGATTCCTGGCACCTTACTAAGCGTTGACTGGAGTCTACGTTGAACACCAGCAAGGGAAGCTCTCTGTCGAAGGAACTCGTCTCTAGTCTCGTACGCCTGGGCCAAGATCGAATCAGCCATGTTGTGTGAGTTGTCAATTCTGTTTCTTTCAGACAACAAGTGGTCTTCATCTGAAATTTCGGATGCTCCTTCGCTGTTGGGAGTTCGACGTGATCGGTGCTGGTGTTGTTCAATGTCAGATCGTACAGATGATAAGAGATTTGTTCGCACTCGTTCCTGGTTGATCACTCTCTTGATTCGTTGGAACTCGGCTCGACTCTCGCCAAGGATTTCCTTGTGGCGTTGAACCTGTTGTGATTTTGTGGGTGATGGTAGATCTTCAGAGTTTACTGCTCGTGTGAGTGCTGCGGCAAGCTCTTCTCTCTAAATAACTCCATTGCAAGGACATAGTCCTCGGCAATTGTTTGTTAGTAATGCAAAATTGATAATAATAAAAAACACCTAATAGTAAGTATTGATATCTTGATAATATAAAATGTGCTTACCCTCTTGAGGTTTTCCTCAATATCGTGGACTGCTTTGGTTTCATCTTCAAGAGCAGCGCCACTTATGCTCTGAGCATACTGTGAGTATTCTGAAAGGAATTTATCCGACTCCGATTCTAGTAAGCGGATTTGCGAACGAAGTTGTGAAAAAGATGCCATTTTTTGTATTGGTTTGTGTATGTTGTTGGCTATGAGTAGATGTTGCTGTAATTGTTTATCTGTTCTTTAAGCCGTAATAGGAAGGCCAGCCAAAAAGTCTGATGATTATATTCACCTTGAAAACAAAGATTTAATAATGACGCTGGAAAGTTAAAATAAATATGGTATTACTTTCTTAAAAAGAAGATACTAAGATTTGGTGGATTTCTTTGATTCTTCTTTAATAGGTTTTGTTGAAAAAAATGTTATTATTATCTAAATCTGTATAACTGTTGAAAGTTGTGTTGTGTGTTGATTCTTGGTAGTAATGCACCAAGAATCCTATATGAATTTTACATCTGTAACATCTTACATACAACCTATATTTATGTATGTTCCATCTCCAACAGAGAGTCTAAATCTTATCAGTATAAGCATGTTTAAAAAAGTACGACCCCGGTGAGGATTGAACTCACGATCTCACGATTAACAGTCGTGCGCCTTAACCAGCTTGGCCACGGAGTCTCGCGTTGAAAAATTTTAAAACTTAAATTATATAAACTTTGTTTTACAAAATAAGCCTTTTTTACTTGATAATTTTTTAAAAGATTTTGTGTATCACAAATTGAACTTTATATTGAACAATTTTTTACTTATTTAATAAAATCTTTACTCTTTTTCATTGCTTATATATAAATAGAGTCATCATCTTTTTATGTTGTCCTTCGGGACATATGGTCAATTTGAAACGATACAGAGAAGATTAGCATGGCCCCTGCATAAGGATGACACGCTTTACAAGAGATTTTAACCTATTTTTTTGGCAAAATTTTGTACTGTACTATGTGAAAAGGAAGCTGTTGATGAGAAGATTGTGAATTTCCTATTAAATCTAGTTTTTAATGGGATTTTCATGGTATTATTGATGTTTAAAATTTCAAGTGCTAGCAGCCAAACTTATTTCTCATCACGCGTTCGAGTCTGTCAATTTACACTTAATTTATTGCCCCCAACCCAAAAACAAAACAACGACTATTCGCAAGGTACCCCAGATGCCTGCACCATTGTGATATCTAGCCTTTCCTGAAACAACATATTTCAGTAATCGGCAAAAAAATTTTATTCATAACGTTTCAGGTCTCTGGTATTTGGTAGAAAGGACAAGATTCTGGAAACAGGAAATCTCAATCACAGCAGCACCGATATATTTCTAGCCAACAACATCATGGATGTTGTAAAATGATTTACTTCTCAAGCTGTTATTCCCAACTTGTTGCATCAATATGTTCCTTTATCCATACCATCTTTAAGTTTCTTAAACTCATTGCTGTAATCAGCTTGAATACCAGTTTATTCAGATACCTACTGTTTTTTCCATCATTTACCTTGCTTTATTGATTGTTATAGACCCATAATGCACGAAGACTCGGGTACCTCGCTTTCCAGCATGGATGGTGATATTTCGGGAAAAAGTACATGTGATGACATATTATCTTCAACTTTTGGTCAACCTGAGTATATTATACATCGATCATATGAAGTCACATTCACCCAGGATCGCCCAATCTATTGTTTTGAGCATTCTGGCTACCGATGCTGCAAGTCGTTTAAATCTGAGCTTTTAAGCAAACGCCTAATAGGTTTAACATCTGGAAGCGTTCAGGTAAATCGTTATTTTGCCCAAACAATATTTGGTGGGCGGCTAGCTAAATTGAATTTCTTTGAGTGGGATCCTAGATCACTTTCACTCCCAATAACAGATCTATATTGTGAAAAGGGATGTTTAGGAAAAGTTGGCTGCTGTTGCGGAGGACATTTTCTCAGCGATAAGCGCGGATGTTATATTGATCACGGTTACGCTTACGAAAAACATGTCGGGTCTATCATGCGCCAATTGATTTGGTTTTTCAATGATAGGCGTAGGATTGAGAACGCCCTTGCTCCTGAAAGGAAGTTTGATTCAAAAGACCGGATGGCCATAACTAATTGTGACGTTGGTTCTAAATCTGCTCTTCAAGTTGTCTCTGAACGAGTTTATAAAGCCAAGGAATCAGAATATTATCAAGATGGTGAGCAGTTGATAATTGATATCTCTAGACTTGGGCTTGATTTTTCACGAGATAGGCGCTTTGTGGCAGCTAAATACTCATGCCTTCGTTATCGTAGTCTTATGAAAGAACGAAGTCGTCAGAATCGCATTAAAATGTACCGTTCTTTGGGACTAGAAAAAGACAATGTTATTGACGCTTATAAAAAGCACGTTCGCGAAAACGTCTTTCCCCAGCCAGACACAACGCCTTATATTGATTACAACCGCCTGTTCCACAATCGAATTGTTACTCCCTCTGGCCGTGTTTTCAGCTATGTGGCAGAAATTGCATTGCCTACAGGAATGTCATATGAAAGTTTGCCGGATTTTGATCCTAATGACAATACACAGTATGGTATGACCAAGTCAGGGTTTGTTGGTGACCCTGCTGAGTATTGGAAAGGTGATATAATAGAAGATGAGGAAGAAGATTATGCTTTGACAGATGCCCAAGTGACTTTACTGAAAAATTATGGGTTAATTAGAGAAAAACTAAAATCACGTTATTGTCCGGTTGATTCCTCTGAAGATGAAGAATTCGGAATACCTGGCTTTCCTAACTTTTACAATATTCACAATCAAATGGAAGACACGCCTGTGAGAGATACCATGGAGGTAACTTCAACTAGAGGAAATTGCCAATGGTATGCTCGTCGGCTTGCCCATAATCTAGGCTTAATACCCACAATATACCCTTCAATGAGATTAAAGTGCAATCCCACAAACTGGACAGAAGGGGGTAGTGCTTTGAAAAACATGTATTCTCACGCAGAGGTTTCTAATAATTACACATTTGGGGATGATACCCAAAAAGCAATTGAAACCCCAGACCAAAATGGAAATGATTTGGATTTATTTCGGGATGACAAGCCTTATTCTTGGGAATATTTGTATCATAACACTAAGATTGTAGGAATATCCAGCAAATGTCTTTGGGACCCTTCTATGGGATCCTCAGGATCTGAAGAAGTTTATAAACAAGAGAAGGAAGACCAAAACAGCCACCCAGATGCAAACATGCGCTTATACGAAATGTAACCAAATAGGTTTAATTAAGAAGACTATATACAAGTTTTAATCGGACAGATGAACCTTTAATCTAATACCATATTGGTCCTTCTCAGTAATGTGAAAAAATAGCAAATAACAAATAACAAAAAAAGAAAAAACAATTAATTTAGCAGCAGCAGGTGGCTTCAGTCTTACTTTGATCTTCTGCTAAAAGTTCCTGGTGAATGACAGAAACACTGGCAGGTTTGAAAGAGTCGCTTCCAAACATGTAGTTACCGAGAAAGGCACCGATGAAGATACAGATAATGATATAGCCATTATAGTACATTGCCAAAAGCATGGTGAAATAAGCACCAGCAAACTGAAGGAGGTAGAAACTAGACCTGACGGCCTGTTCCCAGATGCCGGGCGTATAAAAGCTGGAATTCATGTCTTTTCTGAGCACTGGAAAAATCGGGTCACTAAGGACATATGTTTTTGCCTTTTTGATCAATGAGCTGTATCTGGGATCTAGAGTAGAAGCGATGGTAGTTTGAGAGCTGAGTCGGTGGTTGCGCTGGGACCAAGCGCGGAGCAGAGAGCGGTCGTACTCGCGTTGGCACCGGCGGACGAATTCGATAAGAACCACCAGGAACACGACGCCTATGCAGGTGCCGGCAAAGTCGCCTCGGGTTTGGTTGTGCCAGCCTTCTGTAAGAAAACAGCTGTCGATAGTCTCCCAGTTCCAAAGCATGGAGGAGAGTTTGCATGTTGAGCCTGTGCTTCCCATATCCATGGACATGGAGCCTGATGATGAATCCATTTTGGCTGTGATATAAGTGCTGGGGTGTGTTGATATTAAGGATTATAAAAAATAAGTAAAAATATAAATGTGAAATGTGCAAATCCGTTTAAATCGGAGGGAATAGTTTCTGTCTGTGTGTGAATTGGGAAAGTGTTTAGTAGTTTAAAAAAAAAAAGAGGAAAAGTTGAGGCTTATATAGTAGGTTATTTGTATTACTGGAGTCAATTATGAACCGAAAAAAGACATCAATACGATTTAGACAGGCTGCTTAAAATAACCCGCCATGTCAAAACAGGCTCATACTCTTTCATTGCCAAGATGGTGTCGAGTTAATTAGACTTCTAAAAGAGGTTGGTTTAGCCTCGTCACAGTACAGGTGGGTTGATTGAATTCGCATGCGAAAAAGGGTCTTCTAGTTATTGGCCCCAAGATCAAGATGGTTTGATTAGAAGCTTTATTTGCTCTTTTTTTTAATTTTTTTTTTTTTTACGCTTGGAAGTATCGTCCAAGATTGGATGGTATATATACATGGACCATATGTATATATTGCAATTTGCCGGTTTGGGATTGTTTGGGAGCGATTATTTGCTCAGCTACAGCCTTGCCATGGTTATGTAATGGGCGGAATATTACATGTAATTACAGTTACATAGTTGTGGAATTAGTCACGTGAATTATATTACCAATGATTACCTGATGATTACCTCACCACAATGACTGGTAGTCATCACCGTTGCAATAAATAATATCATTATCGCCATTATCACAATAAGCATAGCAAATGCTAGCCAAAAGACTTGATTTTAATAGCAGAAGGTTCAAGCTGCAATGCTAGAGATGTAATGTTTTTTTTTCTTCTTTCAGGAGTGTTCAATTGCGCCTTGCAAAGCTTATTTGTTAGATTGACGACTCACAGCCAAGTTGCTCTGATACCGTTTCACAACACCGCTCTGGCTAAATCTAAATCTAAAGCGCAGCGCAAAACCTTGCAATGGCAATGACAATGACAATGTTGGATGCTGGTTGGCTAGTTAGCTAGCTAGATAGCTAGATGGCGAGATGTATTGTTATTTCAAAGAACCCAAGGACCCCCGACCCAAGGAAGTCGAGTGCTTTGAGATTCAAATTCAACGTGGTTTTTGTAAATACCTGGCCCATCATATGTCTTGACCATATTGGAGCTTGCAGCCATAGTTCTACGTGTATATACGTATGATACCCTTCTCTTGAAAACAAGTCACAGATGCACAATCAGCAAGGTCGGCTATCTTGGATTTCAACCCGTCAAAAGGGGGTTTATCCTTCATACCTGCGACCTACCTACACACCTTAATCCTGAGGTTATGTTGTGCCATTTCCTCCAGCAACCTTCTTCCTGACCCCCTTTTCTCAACAATGCTGTAACCACGTATTTTTGGCTTATACCATTAATAAATAACTTTATTATTACAAATCGTACATGTAAATATACTTTATAAATTATTTTAATTAAAACAAGTAGTGAAAGAAAGATGGTTTCCCAAAAACAATCCCAGCATCTTTCATAGACATAACAAAAAGTTCATAAACTTTTGATGCGTTGATATGCGACTTTCCGTGAAACATAGGCGGTAAAATAAATTTTGAACCATCAACCATCCCAAAAATGAAAAATAAAAAAAAAAAAAAAAAAAAAAAAAAAACCTCCAAAAAGATTAGTTGGCAATGTGAAATTTATAAATGAATGTGTAAAATCAATTCTTGTCCAAAAAAACGTAGCTGGTATTGTAGATTTTGGAACACGCCAATTCAATTATTGCGCTTTTTATATTGTGATTATTGTCGTACTTGTGATGCAGATATCTTCTTTTTCCTTCTTCGTCTTCTTCTTCTTTCCGGCTCGACTAATAAATTATTTACATTCGTTCACCACTGGGCTTCCAGCTTCCCTCAAAATGATGCTTGACAAAGGCAAGTGGATGGCTTTCAGATTGTGAGCCCATAGTTTCCGTTCCTGGTGAGAACGACGTAATAGGAAGAACAAGAACATCTGACACAACCTCCGGGTGATCAAGTCCTGTAAAATTTTTCCACGTAGTTTGGTAGTGAAGATTGCTCTTGACAGGATCGTTAAAGTATTCAAAAACAGAGTCTGTCCAGATGCCGGGACCAGTCCAATCCATGATCTGAGAGCCACGTTCCTTAGAGTTAGGAAGAGGAAGGTTACCGTGACGCTTGCGACGGAGGGTCTCATCAGTAATCTTAGCAACGATATCACGAAGAACGGGGTGGCCCGGCTTGGATTGGATAGTCCATTGGCAGAATTGGATACGGCGTGCGTACCACTCGGCCCAGTCTGGGCGATCAGGGTCAGCTTCAATACCAACAATAAGACCCAAGTCTGAAGGATCAACGCTGCTGGGAATCCAGTTGGGAACAGGCTTAAGGGCTTCAGTATCGACATCACTGTAGATGCCGCCTCTAGCAAGAAGAATCAAATATCTGAAAAAGTCGGCCCGCAAAATGTTTTCGGGCATTGCCTGGAACGCTTCAATAACCTGAGGAACGTTCATGTACAAGTGCTGGATAATTGCGTGGGCCATATCGTCCGACATAACCTCGTGAACAAAGTCAGGGTTTCTGTCATCCCAAGAGTTGACATGAAAGCGGAAGCGGTTATCAAAATGGGGGTCGTCGTAGGACTGCTTCCACGTTTGCCAGATGTAGGCGGGAAACTTGGAGGTTGAATCATAGGGAAACTGATAAGCAAGCTGGGTGCGAACTGGGGTGTCCGGAGGAAGGCGTCTAAGCTGCTGTAATTGCTTGTCCAAAAGCTTGCGCTCTGCCTCCATGGCCTGGAGTCTCTTGTCCTGAAGCTCAGCCTGGTCCTTTGCGTTTCTCTGCATTTCTCGCAACACGTTTTCAGAGTCCTCCTTTGCTCGCAAAATGGATCTCTCAAGATCGGTATTGTGGAGGAGGTCCTTGGGCGAGATGTTTCGTGATCCACCAAAGAAGAGGAAAAATACCATCAATACAGCGCCAGTCGTGATGACGGCTCGACGGTACGTAAGCATATTAGGATGTATGATGGGCAGCTCTTGACTTTTGTATCGGTATGAAAAGTTTTTTAGCTGATTCAAAGCAAAGAATCAACCCAGGGGCAAGTGTTTAGGGGGGGGGACGACGGGATACAAGGCAGGAAGAAAGAGACACGGGCCAAGAAAATGGGGCTATAAAAGGGAAGAGATAGTGAGAGACGGTTCCAAAGGTTGAAAGGAGGGTGGAAGGGAGGAAAGAAAGGAATTAGAGTTTGTTACAATTTTTGGCAGGGCCGGCGAAGGGAAAACCCAGTTTGGACAGCTAGCATTAACAGAGAGCAGAGAGCAGCGAGCAGAGAGAGAGCGAACCCTTCAGCCTTGCGGCAGTATTACAGTATTGCACGGGCGTTACACTGGAAGAAACCCTATGCAGCTGCGTATACGCGTGTCTATTCAAGGTGCAATTACAGAAACTGGTACATTGCTTTGTTACAGCGCATGCCGTGTAACATGCAGTGCTACTATTACTATTACTATTACTATTGTTATTACTATCACTATTACTAGTCATCACCCAAAAAGCGTCCAGTCTTCAACTTCCAACGTATCAATCACGCGCTTCACACTCATGACGCCCTCTTGCACTCGCGGCGGAAGCTCTGAGGTCGTTGCCACTGAGAACGTTCCTGCATCACCGGCTTGAGCAAACGCTTCTTGTATGGATTTCAGGTCCTTCTCACGTGTGATGGGGGTGTTATATGACACCAGCACGTCCGTGTCGACGCTCTTGAGTCTGATAAGAACCAGAATCAGCACCAGAATCGGCTCTTGAAGCTTTCTATCTTCAGTCCCGTCTTGCACAAGGGTAGTGGTCCGGCCCCATTTCTTTGCCGGCTCAATGGCCACTGTAATGTACGCTGGCGAAGCCCTTGGCTTGATTCCGGGCTGGACCAACGAGTGTGTCTCACTATAGAGCTGAATCAATTGCGAATCCAGATCGGCACCGTTGAGTTGTGATATCTCGTCTAAATGCTCTTTCAGCGCGTCTGTGTCTGAAGCTGCGTCAATCCGTTCCATCAGGTCAAACACAATGGAATCATCGTAGCTGTCATTGACATACACTTCCTGAGTGTCCGGAACTTCTCGAAACTGACTAGCATCGACGAATCCTGAGGGTAGTTGCACTTTGATCGCACCACCGTAAAGATCTGTGCTTTGAAAGTTTGACGCTGCTGGCATATTGTAAGTCTGATATATATAGAATACTAAAGAGAGAAGGGGAAAAAAAAAAAAAAAATTAATAGTGAGATCAGAGACTGAGACTCTCAAGTTCCATTGCCACTCGTGTGTATGACAAAGTCACGATGTTACATTACATTAAATGCTAATACGCTATTACAGCCATAAAATTTTCATTACACCTGCTGTAACCGGTATTATTCCTCAAGCCCTTGTTTGCCCACCGTTCATTGGCCAATTTCGCTCCACCACTGAAGTATCTCAAGTATCACCACTCTGGGATTCTACTCTGCTCTTTCCCATTGCCCGACTGGTCTTACTATCCTTCCTTTTTCGTCATCACATCTCACGACTTTATAATGTTGGGTAATATTGCTGCGGTTTCTAAAAGCAGCGCCATTGCTAAGCAATTGGCTGCTAGATCCATCAACTATTCTCGCACTTTTTCCAACTCTGTAAGTCTTCAGCATAGCAACTCATTTCAGTCGTTATCTTGTCACTAACATTGCATCTGTAGCCTTCTAGATTTGTTGGAAAGACACCAGGAGCCGGCGATTTTCCCCCAATGGTCTTCGAGGGAAACCCTATCCACTCTAGGGCTGCTCCTAAGGCTACACCACCACCACCTCCTCCTCCTCCTCCACCACCTCCTCCAGCTCCAGCACCAGCTCCTAAGAGAAGCCACAAGTTCCGAAACTTTCTTTTACTTACTCTTGGTCTGACTTCTATTTCTTACGGTGGAGCTGTTTACTATTCCCTTGATGACGATGCTTTCCGTGATGTTTTCACTGAGAAGGTTCCATTCGCTGAAGACCTTGTTTACTTTATTGAAGAGCAGCGATTCAAGCGCAAGTTCTCTTCTGCTCTTCCCGATATTGTTACAGCTCCTGATGGAACTGCCACTTCTACCATCACATCGAGTAAAACTACATCCACCACCTCTCGTTCTGCCTCAGCTGCCCCCAGCTGGGCTCCCGAAGCTAAGCCAGGCGCCCCTAAGCCCTCTCCCAAGAAACCCGTCAGCAAGCCTTCTACCAGCGTACCTCTCCCATTGATCCGTGTTCCATCTAACTCCGACCCTGCTGTCGCCAAGTCCATTGAAGGCTTAAATAACTTTATCAAGTCAGTTAACGAGTCTAAGCCCAGTCCTAAGGATGTCGAGGCTCTTTCTAAGGAAATTTACGAACTTGCCGATGCTATTGATCAAATTAAAGCTTCCAACCAGTCTGAGATTGAAAAGCTTAGTCAAAAGGTTGTCGAGGTTGACAACTCCAAGACTGAGCAACGTTTGGAGTCTACCATTAGCGAGATGAAGACAGCTCTCAATGCCCAGGAGGAGAAGTGGGCTCGCGAGTACCATGAAGAGACCAAGAGACTTACTGCTGTACACAACGAGCGTCTCCAAAGTGAAGTTGATGCCCGCAGTAAGGTCATTTTTGCCCATGCCAACAATCAGCTCCTCGCCATTCACATTGCCCGTGAGCAAGAGTTTGCTAAGAACATTTCCGACCGTGTTGAAAATGAGCGCAACGGCCGACTTTCTAAGCTTGACGACCTCTCCAAACAAGTTACTGACATTCAGGAACTCGCTTCCAAGGCTGCCAGTGCCATTGAACAATCTGACAGAGCTGCCAAGTTGCAATTGGCTGTTATTCGACTTCGTACTGCTTTAGATTCTGATGAGCCTATTCCTTTGGCCCCATACTTTGATACCCTCAAGGAGCTTACCAAGAGTGAATCTAAGGATGACGATCAGTTTTTGAGTACAGTTTTAAATTCTATTCCTGAAGAAGCTCTGTCTCAAGGTGTTTTGTCACCTGCACAGCTTGTTGCCCGATTCCACTTGCTTGAGCCCGAAATTCGATCAGCTTCTTTGGTTCCTCCTAACAGTGGTATTCTTGGTCACTTTGGATCTGTGATTTTCTCCAAGCTTTTATGGAAGAAGGAGGGCAATCCCCAGGGAGATGACATTGAGGCTGTTCTTGCTCGTGCTAACAGTGCTCTTTCTGAGGGTCGTATTACTGATGCTGTTGCTGAAGTCAATTCTCTCAAGGGATGGCCCAAGCGTTTAGCCGGCGACTGGCTTTCTGAAGGCAGAAAGAGATCCGAAGTCGAGTTTCTTACTGAATTGTTGACTGAGGAAGGAAAGCTTTGGTATTAATTTTATACATGAAAAGGTGATTGATTACTTGTATCTCCTTGGTTTCAAGTTTTAATGTTGGAATGTTTTTTTTAAATAAAAAAAGATATAAAAAAGATGGAAAGGGATTTCGGCAACTGTTATTTGTTTTAGATGGAAAATAAAAGTTGGCTAGATTCTTTATTATTATTGTTTTTTACTATTGTGCATATGTTGATAAATACAATTTTATATATATAAGATTCTTTTAAAAAAAACCAATAAAGTAAAAATGCGAAAAGAAAAGAGTATATATCGCGGCATTTTGATTTCCGACTGCTTTAAATCGGTTTGTATCTTGAGCGTCTATTAATTATATTAATTATATTAATTATATTGATTATATTGATTACATGCTATATGTTTTAATTTTAATTTTGTATTTCACGTTTCCATTGTTCAATCAGGAGACTTTTTGCTTCTGCTTCTGTGGTGGTGCAGAATCCAAAAAGTGCAATAGCCCCGACAACAGAAAACTGGAAATAGGAAATTGTTTTGCCTGTTTTTATTTACTGTTTTTTTCTTGTTTTTCTCGTTTAGAATGCAGATGTAAACATGTTTGGTTTTAGTAGGAGCACATGTATTGTGTTGAAACGATTCAGTTCTAGTTTTTTAAGGAAACAGCCTCTATATATATATATAGTATATAACAGTGTATGAATGATGAATAAATAGTATAGTATAATATGTAGCAATGGTAATAGGAATAAATGAAATCACAAGTGCATAAATACAATAGATAAAGGTAACTTAAATTATCCAAAAAAAAGACATAAAAAACAATGATTGTGCGTGTGTATATAGACATATATAGAATAATAAAACATGAAAAAGACAATAAAAAATAAAAATAAAACATAAAACCAATAATAACTTGTCCGTTTTTTGAGTGAAAAATCAGTGATAATAATAATAATAAAATATCATGTACATGTACAAATCCAAGTGGATAACGAAGGAATGATAGGAAGAAAAGGAATTGAATAAAAAGTGGGTGAATGTTGAGAGTATCTGAAGAGTGAGTGAAATGGGAAAATGGGAAAATGTTAAAATTTTAAAATGAATTTATGGTTTTGATTTCCTTCATAAAGCCATCTGGGTATTAAGCATTGTCATTGTTAAGACGCAAGGGAAGAAGTGTTTTCAAAAGTTGAAGCTTCAAGGACTGGGGTTGCAACTGTATCAACAGCAATGACTTTATCAGGAGCCGAAAATTGTTCTTCAGAAGCAACTTTGGGTGTTTTTTCCAAATCAATAGACACATCTTTTTCTTCTGTAGCAGATTCGTTAGATTCAACGGTTGTGCTATCGTTGACACTTGGAATAGCATCAGGAAAGGCTGCTAGTTCTTTTTCATCAAGAGTAGGGGTTTCACTTGGCAAAACCTCAGCTGGCTTGGACGCCTTTAAAGTCTTTTCTGGTTCAGACGCTGGAATAGCATGTGCTTCCGTAATTGTTGCTGCAGTATCATCCTCCATCGATACCTTGATTTCTGGGATATCGTCAATTATAACCTTCTTCTCAGGCAGCGGCTTTGACTCGTTAATATCCTTAACAATAGGATTCTCAACGTTAGCCTTTGCTTCTTTTGGTTCAACCTTTGTGCTATCTTCAGGGGTGAGAGGGCTAGTAGCAGTAGAAGGAACAGAAATAGTACTGTTGGTGGCAGAAGTTGCACAAACACGATTTGCTACCACAGGAATGGATGGAACAGGGGGAAGAACCGAATCATCATCTTTAATTCTGTCAATGGCAGTACTACTACTATTTCTAGAGCGTGTTTTAAAAGGTGACTTTAACCAGCCTTGGCGAGTATTTGGACTGCTTCCGAAAGCCGCATTATCAGCAGGAGCATCCTTTGGTGCAAAGTAACTGCCTGAAGCAGCCATGGCCATTGCAGCTGCTGAAGTTGGAGACAATACAGATTCATCAATAGCAGGCGTTGACGAATCAATATTAGTGCTGCTATTGTTTCCAACAGGAATGTTGATAGCCATCAAGGAACGACGCCATCTAGAAACGTGTTGTCTAGATGAGGATGCTGCTGAAGAGGTTGAAGTTGGAGAATCACCGTTTCCAAGTCCACCGGGAGTAAAAGTGCCATGACCATTTGGTGTGGATTCATCTTCTTCAGAGTCCTCCATAACTGATGACTCTGACGAAAAGGTCTGAGGGTAACTTCCACTTCCAACAGAATCATTGCGCTGTTTTCCGGCAATTTGTTCAAGAGTTATTCCATGTTGAGGCATTGAAGCTAGTGCAGTGTCCAAAGACTGAGGAAATTGGCCAGAAGTTGTAGAAGCAGGTTGTTGCATTGAAGTACCACTGGAACTCATTGACAAGCTAGAAACAACCGAGGCAATACTTCTGCTACTGGCATTGTTGGCCTCCAATTGCTCAAATGATATCATCTTCTTTTCATTTTCCATTTTCAATGGTGAAATGGAACGCCTACCAAGTTTGCTAGACATTTGGCTTATTGATTCAGAAATCCTTCTTCTGTGCCCACGAAAACGAGACTCGCGTTTTTTAGCCTCTCCAGTATCAGCTCTATTAGCAAGCTGAGCTTCAGATGGGGAAAGGTCAGCATCACCTTCACCATCAGATGATGAACCGGAAACTGACGAAGAGCTGACAAGCCTGGGACTAGAAATCAGGCTTGAAATTCCACCAGAAGCTGCAGCAGTATCTAATGATGCAGGGTTATGTTGAGGGGAAGGCACCGGAACAGCCTTTGGTTGAAGCAGTTGCGATGGGAGAGGAGGCGATTTTGGTTGGGGCTTTGGAGATCCCAAAGTTTCAACTGGATGATCTGAGCCAGAAGTCTTTCTGCTACCAGAATTACTGTTGGCCTGGTTGCTAAGACTAGGGGTAATCGTCACAGAAGAAGAGGATTTGTGTGGTGGAGAAGATGTAGTAAAGTCCTTTGATTCTGAAAGTGTAGGCTGAGAAGGGAGGTTTGAAGCGCTTGTGGGATTAGGTCGCGGTTTGCTGCGTCTGCTAGAAGCTCGTTTTAGAGCCGAGAAAATTCCGCTAGGTGAAGAGGCTTGAGGGGGAGATTGAGAGCGGCTATTTAAGGGTAATGGAGAGTGGGATGGAGGAGCAGATGATATAGGAGAAGGAGCACTTGAAGAAGCAGTTGAGCTGGAAACAGAAGCACCGTGAGCCATTGGTAGTGGTTTTTGAGCAGAGGAGCCGGATTTAGCTAAAGTATTGTGCTGCCCAGAGTTTGAAGACGCAGCATTGGAGGCTGAGGCAGTTTCTTTAGATTTGGGTTTGTCCTTGCTTAAAGTTTGTTTAGTGTCATTAGCGTTTTCAGTGCTATTTTCCTGTGAAGCGTTTTTAAGATATGAGACCACAGTTGAAGGGATTGTGACACTCGACAAGGATTTGCTATGTCTTCTAACATGGTGTCTTGGTCGGGGGTCTTTGGTTGTTGTAGAGGTTTTACCGCTGTTAGGATCCCAGTCAAACTCAGGCTTGATTGCCGTAAAGTGCTCAATCAGAAACTGGGTGACTGCTCTTGACAAGTGGTATTCATTTGGAGCCATGTTATGGGAGGGGTGAGAAAGTAAACTAGGCTGGAAAATAGCAGCAAGATTAACAGCGGGCATAAGGTTCTTTTGAGACTTGCTGGCAAAAAAGGCCAGCAAGTCTAAGATGTAGAGCAAGAGCTGACGATTGAATTGAGGAAGAGTTTCAAGAAGCTCCTTGTATTGGCCAATGGCCTGCGCAATTTCGGCTTGAAGAACCTCATTGATTCCTTCTTGTTTGCTGGGCTTAGAAGTAACTCGAGGAGCTGTTACCAAAGGCTTTGATTCATCCTTGGAAAAAGTGACAGGTGTGGTTGGCGTGATTGGAGACGATGACTCTGGATCAACTTTCAACACATCACTGCTGCTGGCACTGACTACTGAAGAATTGCTTGGACTGCTGCCGATCGTCGTTCCTACAGCAGGGTTTGAAGACGAAGGGGTGAGTTCTGGTTTTTCAGTTTGATTGTCAACATCAGATATAGTGGTTTGCTTTTTGGGAGTCTTTTTCTTATCTGAATCACACAAAGTATCATCGGCTTCCATTTTCGACGACTTTTCACATAAAGCGCCTGATCTGATCTGGCTGTGTGGATTTGCCACAGACGGAGGGGACGTTTTTAGAATTTCCGGAGGAGGATGAGCTTTTGTGACAGTTGTTGGTAGACTAGAGTTGCTTGCCGTGGACGATACGATGCTATTTGAGGTGGCAGAAATAGACTGGGTTCCTTGCAAATTGTCAATAATAACAGGGTAGTTCAATAAAGGCTGACGAAACTTGTCATAAAAGTCAAGAGGAATAATCGGTTCTGGCAGGTTATTGAGGTATCGACGAAAGACGTTGGCTGCATCATGAACGGTAAAACCGTTCCAGTCTAGGGATTTGCCATAGTCTGGGGGGTCACTAAAGATGGCTTGAAGTTCTTTGATTCGGCGAGCCGAGCCACTGACACGGAAGATGCCGCCAACTTCAGCAGCATTGTTCTTTAAGAAATGAGCGCATTTGGCAACTATGATGGGGATTTGGCCGTAGACAACGTCATTTCCGTCCTTGTCCAAGCAAATCATGTTGGAGCTTGCATATTTGATGGAAACTTCTAGTGGAATTCCAAAAATGTGGCTGTCAGAGTTGCTTTGGATTTGATTTTGTTGGTGTTGCTGGAGAAAAGCCTGGTACTGTTGATGGAGATATGCATTGTTGGAAGAAGAGGAAGAAGATGGTACAGCAGATGGCGCGGGTTTAGCAGCAGCAGCAGCAGAAGTAGCAGTAGCAGCGCTGGAGGAAGAGTTGTTGTTGGTGCTGTTATTAGTAGTAGTAATAGCCGAGCTTGAGTGTGACATATGAGGCAGTTTTGGACGGGTTGGGAAGGATGGTAAAGTGAGGGTGGAAGAGGAAGGTGGTGGTGGGGATGAAGAAAAAAAGTTGGAAGAAGAAGAAGAAGGGTGATTTGTGGAAGATGGAGGGAGTGCAGCAGCTTGAGGTAGTTGTGGAAAGTAGGAGGATACTGACGCAAAAGACGGCGAACTTGGTGAATACAGCTGCTGTGGATCAGGTGAAGGAAATTCTTCTCTGGGGCTTCCATGAGGTCTAGGTCGTAATTTGGAAATGAAGGACATGAAGCCAGGCTTGACAGGAGGAGACGAAGGTCCGTAGGAAGGAGAGTTTGTAGCTGTTATAGGAGTAGAAGAGGGAGAGCTAACGGTTGAATGAGCAGAATGGTGATGTTGCTGTTGGTGTTGTTGATGATGATGATGATGTTGTTGTTGTTGTTGTTGTTGTTGCTGCTGCGGTGGTTGCTGATGGTGATGTTTGATTGTAATTGGGGCCGTTGCAGTAGAGGATTGGAGTTGGGACTTTGGCAGGTCAATGATCATGGACGAAAACTGTTGTTGTGGCGGAGGACTGGAAGAGACCGAGTCGGTCCCTTTAGCGGTTTCAGAGTCGGGCATGGGCATTTGGTCATCAGGGCACGGGTGATGAGAAAAAGAAAGAGAAGGAAGCAGCAAGGTATATATACAAAAAGCTAGCGCAGAAGGGAAGAGGGAGAGGCTTGCTCAGCGCTGAGTCAGCTATAAGAACGGGCTATTATTTTGAATTCTTTTTTTTTTTTTTTTTTTTTTTTTTTGGGGACGGTGGTAGGCAACACAACAAGCCTGCTTTTTGTTTTGTTTTTTTGCTTTTTATGTTGAATACTTTATCTATTTTCCCATGCAAGCGTTGGAGCGTGGATGTGAGTAGGAGGAATGGGTTGACTAGGAGGTTTGTGGTATTTCCAGCCTGGGTCTGGAGCTGGTAATTTGAACAGAGTCATTGTTGGTGAGCAAGTCAGTGAAGGTTTTGAAGGTCTTAAGTTGGGGCATGGTCTGATGGATTAAGTATTAAGGACTTTGGATTAGTCGCCTCCTTAAGAAAACTTAACTGGCTTGCGAACCCTTCTTAAACGGCAGTTGTGCCGACTTGCCACTTTCGGAATAAGCACGACTTAACAAGTCTACAACAATGTAAGAAATGTTTTTTTCCAAAGGCTGCAAGCAAAAAATGCATTCAACAAAATATGAACAGGTTTTTGCTATTTAATCTCAATGAGTGTATATATTGCCAAAAGAGGCCTGTTTAATGCCTTTAAACGGGAAACAGATTAAAGGGAAAAAAAATCCGACTTTTTTTTTTACCACCGGCAATGCCTAAAAATAACTATTAATCAAATAATATTCAAAAATAAAAAAAATAAAAAAAATAAAAGGTTTCCTTAATGACACTTGATGTCATATACACAGGTCTAACGTGGGTGTCTGTATGTGACTATTACAATTGGGTGTCACAAGATCCAAAAATAGAAATACTCTGCAAGTCCCAAAATGCATGGCTTGTCATAAATCCAATTTGCATTTACCTGTTTATTATTACAGAGTATGAGATTGCTCAGGTTTCATTGATGATAATAAAAAAAATTAATAATAATAATAATAATAAATAAAAATAAACAGTAATGCTCAGGCTTTGAATCAGGGTATTTCAAGTTACGGCTGTATTACATTTCTACCGTTTGTAACGCACTTGTCACAGCTATAGCGTCTCTTGGTGGTCTTTGGGCTTGGTAAGACAACCAAAACTCGTATATATCCAACCAGCTGTGCTTGGCACAGACGGTGCTGATGCCTGGAGATGGGATGTTTATCAGATACTAGACAGGCGTTGATACGGTTTGTCCTGTGCTGCTTTACCACGATAACCCATTGCTAGTCTCGTTGATCAAGAATAGAAGTTTTCTTCTGCACAAGGAACCGCATCACGGGCTGAACAAATAATAAATTAACAAGAGCAGGCACAGCTCCGGCGTATGGCAAATCTAATTTTAACATTTGGTTTCTATATACCACCTTGACGAACAATTATGATTATTATTATTATTATGATTATTATGATTATTATTAATTTTTTTTTTTTTTTTTTTTAAACAAACAAATTTGATTCATGTTTAGAGTATCCGCTTGTCTCAAATTATCGCTGGTTTGCGCAATCTTTTGCCTTGTTATTCCCCTTTTTTAGTCCAGTTTAGGCACAGCTAATTGACTGCCTCTGTTATTGCCAAGGCCAGGAGCTGTTCCGCTGGTATTGGCCGAGCCACGTGATGGGCGCTAACAGGGTTAGGCTGCATCAGCTGACTGCCATATGCTGGATCCGCCGGAATGCGGAAGAGCAGCCGAAAACCCAAGACGCGGGTAATTGCAAGAATCCAACCCCGTATTTGCGGCACACAGCATTAGAACTTGAAGCGTTGTGCAATATATACAGCGCGAAAACTCAGCAGGCATTATTGAACAACCCAGTTCCAAACACCCAAAAAGCATGGATTAGGAATGAATTGGGAATAGATTAGAAATGGATTAGGAATGGAGCTGCGTGGGTGGAAATAAGATTTGGACAATGGCTCCAAATAGCACGTGATTAGTAATGCACTTATATAATCACTGAATAATCTGCCAGTAGGACGAAAAGCCACCCGCTGCTGGCTTGCTTACTTCTAGCGCCAACTTAAGACACATAAGAAGACAATTATCCTAATACACCTCCGTCTTATGTGCTGGAATCGTGTATTACAGAGTAGAAGCAGGGAAAATGAGCACGCGGAAGAAACAAGACCCCTTTAAGCTCCTTATTATGTGTCATTGCTTGTCATCGTAGCACCTTGGGTCCACGCCTAACAAACTGGAGACGAACGAGAGAAAGGCGCAGCTGCGGAGTCGAACCCAGGCTCTGTAGTTTCAGCACTTGATTTCTGGCAGCCCCTTTCCCTGGCAATACCAGCAACACCAGCAACACTCGGCACAAAACAAAAGGCCGGGACGTGAGCTTGGACTCTTTGTGGCCTTTCCCCTTAGTTGTGGCCAAATTGAGGTCTGCTGTTTCAATTAGGGATGCAGTGACCACATGAGGATTTAAGCTTTAGCTGAGTTTGGTGGTAAATATCCCGCTGTCCTTTGATAGCACTTCCCATTCCTGGCGACATCTGCCGTCGACTCTTGGAGTAAGCATATTCCGCCTTGAAATACCAACAGAAGCAAACCTCGAGAGGGTCGTCGGTTCACAACAGGTCAACATTAGACGGCTTTATTACAATAGCACGAGTGGCCCGTGTGGGTCCTCGCCAGTGCATCTTCTTGAAAGCTGGTACACAAGCTGTTAACAACTAACTCACAGCTAACTGCGTTGATAGTTTAATTTATCGGGCAAACCGGATACTTGTTCTCTGCTTGGATGTATCATCTGTATCAGATATTCATTAAATACCATTATATGTGATTGTCAACTTTGCTCACCGCGCTCAAAAGAACCGGGGAGAGCCTGGCTGCGGGGTGCTGTAAAAGGTCTTAAGTGCGAGTGCTAATACCAACAGCCTGGCTGGAACATTTGATCAGTGTGTGGTTCTGCTGGATCGAGTTAAGTGCAGTCTTAAAGCCAGATCACGTGATTTGTGTTGACTAAGACTAAGTTTTTTGTCCCGTGACAGGATTACCGTCATCCTGAAATTTCACTGAAATCAACCAGTCAACTGAAGTCAGTTATAATCAGCTATCATCAGTTATAATCAGCTATCATCAGCTATCATCAGCTATCATCAACTAAAATCAACTATAATCAACTATAATCAACTATAATCAACTATAATCAACTCCTTGGATCGCTGTGGCCATCCTCTTCAACACAACACCTAAGACCGTTTTTCGCCTTAAACCCACCACCAGCAAAACCGTTTCGAGCATCCTTCCCAATCCCTTTCAGTACAGCCGGTGCACCACATCGTTCAAATTAGTCAAGGCCACTGCACGGGCCCGTACAAAATGCACAAACCTGGGGATGAATGATGCCTGGCTGCTTCCTCTTTTGTGCTTGTGCCCAAAACCCTTGCTTAACCCAGCTTATTCCCTGTACCTCCGTATATACACCCAACCCCAGGGTTTCCCAACTGCTGCGTCTCCGAGCTGGATTTCTCAAACGACGTCTGAAATTTATTTATGTGTGCGCAGAAAAACCAAAAACGAAACGACCCCCCAGCTATCCATGTCCTTTATTCGTGCCCTCTTTCTCTTTCTCCTTCTCCAGAATGCATATATTTATGAGAAACAGCAGGGTTTCCGAGCTAGGGGATATGGATATGGATATATATATATATATATTCTGTATTCTGAATTCTCCACTTGGTTCCAATAGGCAGTCGTGTTCACTTTGCTTTTCGCCTGTATGAGCATATCCCTATAGCCAACAATGGCTTTTTTCACAACCAGCTCACCAATTTAGAACCAGCAAGCCACCCATTTTCCATTCTTGGAAGAATGATATTAAAAAAGATGCCTCTGTTCAAAACAGGGCAGCATTGTCCATTTCGAATTGAATTGGTGTGAAACCCCCTTTTTGCCGTCTAAATCCGAGCTTGAACACTCTTCGTTTAGAAAGAAGGGAAAAAAAAAAAGAAAAAAAAATTGGTTCTGAATAGGCCAGCTCAATTCGGAAAAAACAATTAAAAACATTAAAAAATTGACAAACCCCCTCCCCCCTCATAAATCGCTTTGTTACATCTGCTGCCGGCCAGCTGTAACTGTAACAAAGTCGCTGACTATTAAAATGCCTGTTTTCAACTGATTTATTTTTTAAAGCTCTCTTTGTGTATTAAGCTGCCTTGTATATAAACCTAACAAAGTCCCCCAAAAAGTCCCAAACCAATTCCACTCATCCATCCGCGTCTATTCTTTTGCAACAGTCGCCCGGCCACACATACAGGTGTGTGTTCCCGTATGCTGAATGCTGGATGCTTCCTACTCAATACCAAATATCTGACATCAAAAATGAGATACCAACCATTACCTATTCACATTCACGCTGCTTCCCACATTTGCCCACATTTCTTCTCAAGCCGCACAAAATGTTTCATCCGACATTGCCCTAACCCAGATACAATTAAACAACCGCTCTATACATATTTGTATTTGTATTTGTATTTGTATTTGTATTTTTTTTTTTCTTTTTTTTTTTTTGAAAATACCACTGGAAAAAGGACCAAAAAGGAGGATCATATTCATTCTGTATTAAGGCTGTATCCGCATATAAACTACAGCCATCAACTATAAAAACCATGTTGGTCCCTCCTAAACTCTATACACACAAAGTTGTCACCAGCCTTATAACCGTTAAGAATCTTAATTTCCACCTTAAGAACAAAAGGTTTGAACAAGTTGAAAATATACCCACCCATGTCGTTTATACATGTCATTATTACCACTTGCCTATATAATATCCTTGGTCTGCTGGAATACCACATGGCCCTGTCTTGTATTCATATTAGGAGATTTTATACGTTTGCAACGACGTTGAACTTTCGAGAATGGTCTAATATTACATTAGGAACATGTGAATTTTGGTCCTGGTTTGGGTAGACTACAGATGTCAACGTTGAAACGCTTGTGACAAGTCGGCAGTGTGTTGCTTTGAATTGTAGAAACACGCACAACTATATCCAACTATATACAACTGCCAGTAGAATCTCTCCGCCATGAATTGCAACAGCTCAAACATGTTCCCAAGGAAAATGCACACGTGTTGATACCACCAACATCTTATACATGGTCTATATTATGTCCAGTCACACAGTCGCAGCCTGTCCACCACACGAATTAAATTGTCTGCTCTGTCCCCACACCGAGGGCTATGTGGATCCACTATGGCATTGAAATATTTCGAGCAACAATACATAATTAGCTCCGCCTCGTACCAATTATAACTCGCGAAAAAAGAAACAAACCCAGCAAAACCAGGCAAGAAAACGCGTCGAGAAATCAAAATATAATATTAATCCTCCTTACTAGTTTGTGCGATGATGCATGTCAACCATGTAAAAAACGTCCACGTGATTCATGGCTGTGTCGCTATGACGTAAAGTTCGACATTTGTTAAACTAAGACCTAAATGCCTGGATAAAACTGGTGAAGATTTTTCGCTTGACCTCGCTGTTCAAATCTTGGGGAAACGGCCCCAATTTATATCAAGTATTTATATTACAGATACTGGTCTCAAAAAAGTGAAATACCCACGCACCGTAGTGCCCAATTCGGCATTAAGAATGAAGATAAAAATAGGATGCTCATAGTAAAGTGCTATGAAATCAACATGTCGTGTCATGTTATGTTGGACAAGATTGTGAATCAAACTCTTGTGATCAAGGCTTAGCAACTCGCTCGTTCACTTTAGAACAAGTGTCGACATATTCTACTTTTACAGATAACCTTTTCAGCCTTGAGTTCTTTGTTTTCTTTCTCAGGACTCATTCCCAATTACGGCAGATTTGATATGGAGAGATTGCCACGTTCACTACGTTTACTTTGACTTGTCCTTCCTGTTACTTTGAGCATTCTCGAGTGGCAATGATTTAAATGCCTACCTCGTCGTGATACAATGTTTATCACTGCCACTCAACCGTCGGTTGTCAACTTACCATTGGTTCTTTCTAAGGCTGTCTATTTCATAAAGGTTTTAAGTTTTCGTTATACACCTTTTATGGACCCAAAGATTACTTAGGTATATAATGTTGCTACATGGTCCCTTCATTGTTGAGCCACCAAACATTACCATATGAATTCCCCTTGATACCTTTTAATCCATATTGATCGAGCTTGATCGAGTTTGAAGAGGCAGCCCTGGATGCTGAAAGGCTTGACATTTCAATTCTTCCACAAATCTTGAGACATTAAGAACGCTTGCGCTCGTAATAACGGTCGCTAGTTAAGATGGTGAGAGACTCAAGTCTCAAGACTCAAGACTCAAGACGGCCCAAACTTGCAAGTTTGTCGCCAAAGCTAGAATAAAATCTGGAACAAGCATACCAAAAATATTAATACCAATTTGTCAATCCAGTTCCACATATACACATCTTTGTTGTCAAAAGCTCCTTAAAATGATAACTTGCTTGCTAACTTTGGACTCGGAGACTTTCATACATGTGGAAAAAATACCATCTTGAGAAGTGGGAGGGACCTCCCCTTTTTTCGCTTCAAATATTACCAATTATTATCACAAGTGCTACCAAATTATTATCAAGTGTCAATATATCTCGGAAAAACTTTTATTATAATACTCATGTTTGCCGTAAATATTAAACAGGCACTTTCAAAACGGCAACCAAATTTATGTACTAGCAATCGGGTTGTGAATAAAATAAAAATTTGATAGCTTTGGCAGGCTGTTATTTTTTGGACAATTTAATATAGACGGAATATATCAATACTTTTATTTTATTTTAATAATATGCCCCAAGAGGTCAGTAAACTTATAATTACCAAACTACCGCCTGTAATTATGACACGACTCGTTACTTTCTTAATTTGGAATGACTCAAAGCTTGAAAACTTGTACTTTGTTTGGAATACTCAAATAACCTTTTTTGTTTTTTGTTTTTTGTTCTCAAGCATGCAAGTAAACTAAAGAATTCAAGTAAACAAACATATCCCCTCCCTTCGATATTTAAGAACATGATTCAAAGGATGCTGGTGTCGAGCCTTGCAAGGCTTTCTTAAGACAATGTCTAAGTTTAGGATCTCTGAAATTTACCTAATGACCTCATGATCCAATGTTAGAGATGTGCAAAATAAAGAACAATGAGACCAATGCTAAATGGATATTTGAATTTAACAGTTAACTGCTCAAATAAAAGACATTGATCAGCAGATCATTCGAATATTAGGTGTTTAATAAACCCACAATGAAAATCCAACACCGATAACTGGATTAAGAATCTTTTGACTAAAGGTTTAAAAACCCCTTGGTGGAATCTTTAACGTTTGATTCTTTTTTTGTTTTCCTTCTCTCGTCTCTTAAGCTTCTAATGCTGGTTTTACGAGCACTCATTTCTTAAATATATATCTGAGCAACCAGGGATACGACATGGGTAGTGTAGACTCGGATACCCTTGGTCATTGCTAATACCAAAAATGGTCCTTTGTAAATGTCTATAAATATAAACAAGCTGATATCATATTTAAAAGCTCGCACTGCAATCCTGCTGTGACACTGAAAATACGAATACTTGTCCTGATATCCCAAACCCCCGGAAAGTGGACCACTAAGCCTGTATTCAAAAACAAGGTAGGTATTTCTGTGATAGATATATGAATATTACGAATATCTTAATACTGATTTGCCAGTTTTTTTGACATCATGTCTTTGAGCATGAGTTCGTAGAATTTAAAACATTAACACGTTGGCAAAGTCAGCCCAAAGTTCAAGAGACCCTACCATTCACCAGCTCATGCCTTCAGCATCATGGCCAATTGGCTAAAGAAGACTTTCTTCACGGTCCCGACGAGCATGTCCTAGGTGCTATTAGCTACGCAGCTCATTATCCAGTGGCCCACGACCGGTGAAGACACAGCCGGGATTTCAATTGATCAGCAGGCAGATCCATTCTATCTAGCTTTTCGTCAAAAAGGAATACGGCAAACCAACTTCCCAATAGGAATATAAGTGGGCGGATTTTTTAAGAATATTCTTAACACCAACTTGTGAGGTTGAATATGGTTCAATATGGTTTTTCTTACCTTTTTTTTCTTACCTTTTTTTTTCTTACTTTTTTTTTTTTTTTACCTTTCTTCAAAATAGCACTGTCGTAACAAAAACCATAACCTTGATTCCGCTGTTTCAGGACTTTCTCTTGCAATGCTTTCATTTGCCTCTAAACAATAGGAAATCCACTTGTCACTAAAACCACCTAGTTAAAGTATCCAACTTGGTCTTAGAGTACTTGACCGTTTATAACCTGTCCTTCTGCGGTTACACTGTTTCTTCGTCCTAAACGTATTCGTACTGGTATCGTGTCATTTCCAACTCGAGTAACTATGATAAAGCTCCTGTTTATCCGTCTAAATAGCTCACTTACCCGATCACTCTTTAAAAAAAAAAAAATTTGTAAAACAAAATCTTCGCCTCGATCTTTGCTGCATCACGTGCCAATGTTACAACCCGGTGTGACATGACACACAGCAACGCTCCACACCCTACTGGCCCACGCCTGGTGAGCTGTTGCTGATTCATACGCCATCGAGCCTGCGCTCATACATGTCAGCCGCAACCCTCCAAGTTTTTGCCTCCTAAGCACTAAGCACAGCTGGCTGTTGGTAGCAGCCGCCACTCATTTGTTCCACCACTTTCTATTGTTTTCTTCCTTTTTTTCCTTTCCCTCTCTTTCAGATTCCCTCCCCTTCCTTTCTTTTTAACTATCCATCTCTTTTCCTGCCATATACTCTACCAAAATCTACCAATCTCCTCAGCAACATGAAGGTCACTTTAAAGGACTTGAATCAAAACAAATGGACGATCGAAATCGATCCTTCGGAAACCGTACGTATCCTGTTTTCCCCCGCTGTTTATACAGCTATTGACAAGAAATACCACGCAAGCTTGGATCACGTATACTAACCGCCGGTGGTCACACCGTTCCTCTAGGTTCTTAAATTAAAAGAGCTCAATGCCGCAGAGCAGGGTCGTACCGTGGAATCACAAAAACTCATCTTTTCTGGTATGTGAATATTCACTTAGAGCTTGTAATTACACCTTTTTTCTTATTGATATTACTGTCCTTCGCTTTTTCATTCGTCTATTTCATAGGATAATTACTAACTGCTTTTCACCACGGAATTGTCTCATATTTGATACTGTTATTTGTATCATTTTGATTCTGTTTTTTTTTTTTTTTAAATTGATCTACAGGTCGCGTTCTTAAAGATGAAAACACTTTGGAATCATACAACCTCAATGAAAAGGGCTTTGTAGTATGCATGTACGCCAAGACGGCCGTTAAGAAAGAGGCTCCCAAGAAAGAAGTTAAAGAAGAAGCAAAGGAGGCTACTCCGGCACCAGCCCCAGTTGCTGCTACTCCCGCCACCCAACAAACGTCTGATACCCCCACAACAACTACTTCTACTGAAATCGAAACCGAAACCGCCTCAGCCGATGAGTCTTCAGCAGCTGAAACAGCAGCTCCAGCTTTCAACGACCCATCAGCCTTCACCACCGGTTCTGCACGCGAGGTCGCTGTCAACAATATGATTGAAATGGGATACCCTCGAGATCAGGTTATTGCTGCCATGCGTGCTGCCTTCAACAACCCTGACCGTGCTGTTGAATACCTTTTGACCGGCATTCCCGAAAGCTTGCAACATGCCGCTCCTTCTGCCGCTGCCGATGCTACTTCACCTGCTCCTGCTGATGCAACTCAAGCTACCGCCACTGAGACCCCCGCTGCCCTTCCTTCAGGCGATGATGAGGAAGGCGATGACGTTGATCTTTTTGCTGCTGCTTCTAGAGCTGCTGCCCAAGATAGAGATGATACCCCAGATATCAGAGCTCTTGACAATTTACGAAGGTCTCCTCAATTTCAACAGTTGAGAGAGATTGCGCGGCAACAACCTGAGATGTTGGAGCCCATGATTCACGAACTTTTTGCATCTGCTCCTGCTCTCCGTCGTTTGGTTGAACGAAACCAGGAGGCATTTGCCGCTATTTTGACCGAAGAGCTGGGATTGAATCTTGGTGAGATGAATGGTGATGAGGTTATGGAAGGTGATGAGGATCTTTACGGATCTGATTCTGGTGCTCCTGGCCAAGCAAGACCTTTCCAATTGCAGGTTACTCCAGAAGAGAATGAAGCAATTACTAGACTCGTTGAACTAGGCTTTGACAGAAACCTTGTTATCCAGGCATACTTTGCTTGTGACAAGAATGAGGAACTTACTGCCAACTACTTGTTTGATCATGGGCACGAGGACGACTAAAGCAGATAAATGTCAAACATACAAACGCAGACCTACTCACACAACACACGTACATGCACATGATTAATTTGATTTAATTTAATTTGAGATTTGATTTTTTCTTATTTTTTGTTATGATGTTTGAATTGTATCGTTTTATTTTTCTTGCCTGTTTTTACTTTTGGAATTTTACCAAGGAGATGTGAATGAACATAAAAATTTTTGATTTGTTTCTTATTAGGTAGGGAACGGTATCATGATTCGCATACTATTTATAAGAGATGATGAATGAATATGTAATGGTTTTTTAAGTAATGTAAATTAATGTCTTTACAAGTTTTGAGTACAGATTTGTATTGAAATGGATGGATGGTACTGATGGGTTTACTTATTTCTGAGGTATAAACTTGCACGTAAATCTGAAAAGGACTATATATTGAAACTCATTATAGAGTTTTATCTAAAGCTGTCCGTAATAAATGGTTTCAATTACTTGTTTATTTTTGTATTTTTGTCATCCTTAGGTGACAATATGTTTTCTCATTTAGTTTAGCTCTTTATATGCTACAGATGTGTGTAGGAACATGGTTAACAGTGAGTTTTTTTTTTTTGTCAATTGTAAGCTTGCATTTCAGCATTGAACTAGCCATGATTAACTGTGGCGCTTTGTCCAGAAAACTTTTGGAATCTGGCATGAGTTTTGGTTTTGGTTTCATTTTTATTTCTATTTCCATTTGTTTTGGAATTTTGTCAATAGATAGTAGTGGAGGAGGATGAGGCTGGAGCAGGTAAAAGCGGTACTGAATATGAATATGGCTTTTGGGGTTTGGAAAAGGTGGCAGGGTTAGGGCATGGCAATTAAGTTGGCGTGGAGGTTAGTTGGTGATATATAGGTTCTGCAGTTTCAGCTTACCACCAAGTTGATGTTGCCTAAAACAACGTTTGAAGGAAGAAAAGAAGTGAAAGGAAGGTTCTTAATGTTCTATACACCTGGTGTTTGTCAAATATACTTGTTGGACGATTGTTATAGGATCATGACAAAAAGAAATTGAAAATGTTAAAGCAATTAATACGACAAGAGCATCCAAAATATTAACAGCAATTATTAATTATCTGAAATATATATCATACACAGGAATGAATGAAATCTGGAAGAAAGACTCAAAAGAACTTTCAAAAGATTGCCGCACTCAAAATACCACATATGATACCAATTATCAACATTGTTGGCAAATCTCTGGCCATATTGGTGGAGGCACTGTTGGACTGAAATGTTCCATTGGATCCCACATGATACCCAAGTCCGTACTGTGTTGCCGATGCCAATACATCACTGGGGACACTAACAGAAGAAGGTGTGTAGGAGGGCACAACCAATTCTGTCACAGTTTTGCCAGAGTTTGGATCAATGAAACTTGAAAATGGTGAGGGTGAATCTGGGAGATCGCCAATCAGGATGGCCTTGACATTAGACGTACTAGAATCCGCATTGCTTTCAACTGTGTCGTCTTCGTTTATCGAGATGGAAATTGTATGCACTTGGGTCAGGGTAATGGTGCTGGTGGGCTTGCCAGTGATGATGACGGTGGTGCTTCCTGGCAATGACGATTGGGATTCATCGGGGCAATCTCTAACAACTGTGACAGTACACGTGGGGGATGGAGGCTGGGGTGAAGGTGAAGGCGTATAAATGGGAGTTGGACTCACGCCAGGCGTAAAAGTGATATAGGTTGGGGCAAATGTTTTATAAACTACTATTGGGCTTCCGTAAACAACGGTTTCATGTGTCACAGTTGACTCTAGGTATTTTGTACTGGTAATAGTGTGAATGGGCATTTGTGTGATGGTGATGTAAGTAGTACTGCGTTCGGAAACAGTATTAGGAGTTGGAGTTTGGGTAGAAGAAATACCATCAAGGTCAATAGTTCCAGCAAACAGAGTTGAATCATCGCCTAATTGTGTCAACGTTACTGTGTGTAATTGACTTTCGATGGAGACCAGCTTTGCTTCTATAGGGACTAGGTTTTCCTCATGTTTCAAGAATTGAGAAACAGGAACCCCGTCCAAGTTCTGGCCAGTAATACCATCAAGGAACTCCGGGTTTGGCTGGTCGGCACCAGATGGAGATGACTTTGTGTTAAAATGCGTGACTGTATGAGTGACGAAGATCGTGCTAGTGGGTACGATGCTTTCGGCCCTTGCATCTAGTAGCTGGTTATGCTCCGAGTGATATGTTGCATGTGGGCTGATAGTATGGTTTGAAGCGACTTGAGGAATAACGAGCAACGTAGTGGCGATAGATACATGAAAAGCTAAAATAACAAGAAAGATGGGATTGTAAATGAGTGAAGCAATCATAGCGAGTGATGGGCAATATTGGATACTGCAAGCAAATATTAAAACGAGCGACTAAGATGTTGATTAAATGAGTGACTAAAGAAATAAACAGTGATATCAAAGAATGACTGGTTTAAAAAAAAGGTGAAATTGGCGGAATTCCCTAGAGTATTTATAAAAACCAGGCTGAGATAATAAACTAAATACGTTTGATATCAAAAGGAAAGTGTGCGGTTTTAACATCAATAGAAACAAGCCCAATAATTGTTCAACAAGTTTTGAAGGAGAAGGATTTGATTATCATTGTTTCTTATTATATATTTACTTAGATGGATCAATGTGTAATGAAAGTGTGATAGTTGTGTGAAGACCCAAAAATCAAAATATGCTACAAAACACGTTTCTCACAATACAAATCTCATCCACATAAAACAAACATTGACAAACTGACAAAGCATGGTGATAGGTCAAGAATGCAAATGGATTTAACAATGATATTTATATATTCAACACCTTTAGTATGAACAAGATGCTGTCATAACTGTAAAGATGAGCTTTAAAAATTAAATGTGGATTGGGTAAATCTTATGGTACTGGCTAACATGTTTTGTTAGGGAAAACCTGAAAATTTAAGACAATCAAATACGATATTGCACAACGGAGAGCTAATTATGGAAATGAAATCAAGAAAAGTAATATTTAATACACAAACTATTTGATATATATATTTTATTCCATCAAGTTTCCTTGGATGTCTTGTCCACCGAGTAGACACTGATAACCTCGCGGTCTTCAATCTCACTCCACCCTTTGTAAAACGTTGGAACGTACCCCAAAGGCCTATATATTATGCAATATAAAGGATTCATTTTGTTTTCAACCATTACCGGTTCCATTAGCTTAGGTTCGCCTAATAGCGAACTGGCAAAACCTTCTCTATATGACTCGGCATCCAAAATAAATGACTCTGATAAGTGATTGCGAGTAATGGAAAATGATTTGCGCAAGTAGGTTCCAAAGTTAGACAAATATTTAAGCCTATTAGTAGTTTGGCCAAATGGTTCTGTCAATTTGCTTACGTCCGGCCAATTAAGTGCCGTGTACTTTGGAATCAACTCCAACCTTTTCAAGCTCGGGTGGGAAAGTAACGGAAGTAGTCGAGGAGAAAAGAAGCTCGTTTGCTTGGAAGAATAGTGTAACTCTACCTGCTCGAGGCTCTTCATCCTGTCAAAACACAGGTACAAGCACTCCAATATCAATTCTTCAAAAGTTTCACATTGTAGAACTGGCCCATTTGTCTCAACATGTTCATCGTAAGCTATTTTGCGATTCAGTTCTCCAATTGGATCTATCACAATGGTTTGGACAGCTTCAATAGCTTTGAGATAATGTGATGAAAAGTCAACTTTAAAAATATCATCACCAATGCTATTAATTCCAGTCGAATTATCAATGAAGTATAACGCCAATTCTTTAAAGCACTTATCAATCTCGTTTGAACTTCCTCTATCCACTCTAAATTCAGCCAGTAGTGTAACTGAAAGATTTTTAAGAGAGAACTTGTTTATATGGTTAACAAAGCTCTTGATACAGCTCAACGTTGTTAAGCATACAGACAAGTGAGTCAAGTTTGTCGAATCGAGAAAGCATGTGTCACCATATGAAAATCCTCCAAATGGGAATATGTCAAACCGGAGTGGTAAAAAAACAGGGTTGAAAAACACTGAATTGCACATTGAGCTGACATCTGCAAATTTTAAATTAGGGAACTTGTACTTTTCAAAAACTGAAAGTAATTGGTGAGGTCTCATGGCTCCCAGGCGTAGAACCAGGGCAGTCGCTTGGGGAATACTATAAACACTAGAATCTTGGTAAAACTCTTCAGACTCTTGATCAAAACGGTCCAATGTAAGAATTACTTCTAAATGTTTGATGTTTCTCCGAAGTTTCTTCAACGCTTTCAAGGATATCACACTGTAATGATGAACTACTAAGGTAGCCAGTGCTGGGAGCTTCGAGAGGTATTCATACACATCATAATAGTTAGATGGAGCTACATCAGTTAATAGTAGATTTGTATGCCAATAGACTGTGGTTAAATTCTGAAATAAGTTGGGATCAACATGACTGAAGGTTGAGTATGATTGCAAAGTAAATATAGACGATCTCAATAACTGTACAGAGTTAGAGCTGTTCATGGTATTATGCATATATGGCATCTTAGACGTATTGATTTTTCCCTCAACCAGATTTCCAATATGCAACGAATCGCGGTACTCAGAAGGTGTTACGTCAAAGTAAAACGGAGCAAACATGGTATGTCCTGTAAGAATTCTTACAGTTTTCAAGTTTGGAAACTTTTCCAGCGCCTCACGTAATTGAGGAAGGGTCATCTCGTTTGTAAGAGCCAAACTATCTATGATTATATGAAGGACAGAATGGCTTGGTGACCACTCCTGGGAATCATATAAGTCTTTGAGAAATGAGTCTTGTGCCACATATCTATATCGGCCAGTATCAACAAGTCTGCACATGCTTGGATTGTAGACACAAATTGTGCTCCAAGTTGTACCTTGAAAGAGATGCCAAAGGTTTTTAGTGGCTCGTGAAAGCTTAGACAATTGAACTGGAGGCAAATAAAACTTGAGGAGATCAATAGCTTCCGGTGGGATATCATAAAAGGAATAGTTGGGTACAGCCGTCATTTTGGAACAAATGTAATATTATAGAATGTTGAAAAGTTGGAGTTTGATTTTTTTTTTTTTTCAAATACTGGAAAAGAAAAAGAAGAGTCTGGATGAGCCAGCTTTGGTATTTATATTTCAATTTCTTTTTGACTAAAAGTTCTTTTAATCAATGTGAGGACAGCTAAATTATTTTTCAAGTCACACCAACTATTAGGATCAAGCTAGATAATATCTCTAACTTCATGAGATTTACTTGTTCGTTTTAAACCCCTCTAAAATAGGTTATCAAGCTTTACTATTTGTTAGCTTTTGAATTACCAACATGGGTTTTTTAATCACTTAACCTTATTGTTTAGTGTGAGAATTTTTAACAATTCAGTTTTGAGTTCAGAATTCGCGTATTTGAGGTATTGTATTGAAGCAACTCTTCTGTGTATTATTGAATCCATATATCATTTCTTTTATTTCTCTAAAGCTCCATTCCGCTATCCTTTCTTTTACAAAAGAATGTTTGACCAATTTTAATTATTGGTCTTCTAATGGGGTCACATGTAATTAAAACCAACATATCTTGCTTGAACCCTTAAATCCTTCTACTACTGCCTTTAAATTCCCTAAACCATATGCACAACAATCTCAACAGGTATGGGTATCAAAGTAAATTGAATACGCTTCACATTACTTGCCGATTCTGACTCAAGTGTCCAATTCATCATACTCATTATCCATAAAATCCTCTAGATCTCTTTTTTCTATTTCCTCTGTAATCACGCACTTCAATGATTCCAAAAACTCATCTAATGAACAGCTACTTTGATCAATTTGCCGTGCAAAAGCTAATAACGCCAATCTCCGAAGCTGTCTACCTCCAATTGGTGGAGGAATCTCTTCAAATCGACTTTTTAAAAACCTACCCTTTTTCCTCTTCAGGTTCAGAGTCTTTCTCCCCTTATGATCTGAATCACCAAGGTTCCTTCCTTTTCCTTGAGAACTTTTAAAATGTGGCTGGCTATGACTATCAGAATTAGAGGCACAGCATTGTTTAGCCAAAGACCAAACTGTCGAAGCATACATTGGACTTCGAAGAATAACTTCAGAATTTATACTAGAATTCTCGGTATATTCTAAACCATATGACGTGTTCCTATAAGATGAACTACCAGTAGTAGAAATACTTCCTTTAAACTAATATAAAAAAGAAGAATTATTGTTAGCTATTCATCTTAGCAGTCATCCAAAAACCCAAATATAAAATAAAAGGGGCTACAAATTTCTGAATCAGAATACCAGGTCGGTTCTTCAACAAGTATGAATGAAGCCTTACGGAAAAGTGAGGTCCATATAATAATGACAGTTGAAACCGACGAAAATACTCTGAAAACAATTTGTTAAAGGAAGACATGAGAAACATAGGAATGCTCAAAAGGCATAAGCGCAGATCCTGAAGTAATATTAGAAGGAAGGTATGAAATGCTTGCTGTTTAGGAAAATAAGTGCGAAAGAACTCCAAACCCTGAATCTTTTTTAACCGTTCCCTTCGTCCGAGCCCTACAACTCCCACCCATCACGACAATACCAAACCAAACAATCGTAATTGTACTTTCTATTAATAAACAGCGGCCTGTATTGTTATCCTTCCAGAAATAGAAACTTATGTTTAAACAATGGGCTGTCTCAATAAACTAGGCTCGTTTCTCTAACCAGATCCAGGGACGATTTTATTCTTTCCAAATACCTTCCTCCCTCCATGCAAGGCTGAACCAACATTTTTCGAAACCTTTAGCACTGCCAGCCTCACATATTGGTTTAACATAAATATGAATTAAAATTTTACTTACTGAATTAGAATCTTCAACATCGTCGTCGCTCTCAGAATGAGGCATAATGTGAACTAAACCAGTTCTCAAAAGCTCTGCAATAGTTGAATTTAAAATGGTATAAACTGTACGTGTGCTTGGATAGGAAACCCTAACAGAAAAGTCGATTCTATCTCTAAACGCCTGTATAAATCATTAGTTAGTGAACTAGGTACCATTACTGACAACTAGCAAATACATACATCATCTAGTGCTGATTCCAAATTGGAAGTACAAAATATCAACACATTCTAAGCCAAAAAAAGATTGCCCCAACATATGTTAGTACTGAATTCATATCTCTATAATAGTAGATCAAAGTTGAAGTTAAAGTTTTTGAAAGGTAATACCGGATAGGACCTCAATAAATCCAAATGAGTTAGCATGGTATTAACAACTCTTAGGTAGTCTGAAGGCTCATTTGAGTTTAGTGCACCTGCTCTTGACATGGTCAACGACTCAACTTCATCAATGAGCACACAAACAAAGTTACTATTATTGTTTTCTGTTGCGAGCTTTTGAACGCTGGTCATCAATGATGACACGGTTTTGGCGCTCTCCCCAAACCACTTTGTAAATATTGAACCACAGCGGATTTCAATAAGCTTGCAAGAGCTAAACCCGGGAACGTAAGTGCTTTTCACAAGTTTGGACGAACCTTGGAGTGGGGTATTCAACGGTGCGAATTTAGGGATGGCATGCGGCTTATCTTGTAAAGGCAGTGATTTAGCATGGTTGTGGGGGTCGAAAGCCATTGTAAAACCTCTGCCACCAGACATCCATCTGATGGCAATTTTCTGAGCCAGAGCTTTGCACAAAGAGGTCTTTCCAGTACCGGGTGGACCACATAAAAGGATAATGCCAGACCATGAGATTGTAAGAGAAGACACAGACCTCTGGGAGAATAGGCGCACCGTTTCTGCATATCTTACAATCTGGGACTTGATACCAGTGTCAAAAATTAGTCTGTATCAAAGATAAAGGCAAGTTAGTAACCCCAAATCTATTTAGTAATTTTTATGACATAATTACATACTGTTCCCAAAGCCCATCTAACGCAGTACAAGGCAAGTTGGTAATAGCAGCTGCTGAGTTTGGAGAGTTTGGATTCAAGGGATCTTCGTTATCTCCAGTGAATCCGTTGGTGTTTCCTTCAGGACTATTAACGGCCGATGGGTTGATTTGGTGTTGAATAGCTGGATTTATGTGTTGGCTCCGGATCGTTGAGGCCATTGTATTCAGAGACCCGTGAGTAGCGGACCGTTTAAAAGTCCTCTGTTTTGTGAACTTGTTCTGATCTCGGCCCATCTTGTGGCTGTCCCCTGTTATACCTTTGGGGGAATTTGCTCCATGTTTACAACGATCTCCAAAGTCCCCGACAGCATTTCCTCTAGTGTACCTTGTGTTAAACTGTCTACTGGTCGTACTCAATTCCGTCCGTTCCAAGTTAGCCATAGGGAGCGGAATGGGTATGTTTATTTCACTGTGCGGCTCATTGGAAATTTTGAAGCTCGATGCCGTTAAGTTTGACTGTGGAATTTCTTTCGCTGTAGAGCCATTAAGGTAATCCCCAACAAAATCAGCCCTGTAAGGTTGCTGAGAATTGGATGGGCTAGTAGCATACCTAAATCTAAATACATCTCGAATGAATATACAATAATGAAATTACAAGATGATGAAATTGCGAAATGTGCTTTAGTTAGTATTCCCAACCAGTTTGCTCGTAAGTTGATATCATAACTGTGTGTCTATTATGCTTAAACCCCTTCTAAAATGATGGGAGTTTTCAGTTGGTTACAAATATTTCGACTCAGCATATACCATCCCTGAGCTCAATAAGCATTGAATCCCAAGTCTATGGCGGTTTAAACGGCTTCAAGTAATGTGGTACAACTAGCCACATTTCATTTGAGTCAAACCAAGAAGGTTAGAATATTGTGTTTTGGGTATTTTGATTTAGAAATTGTGATGGGTGAAGCAAATCCGACTAGTCCTCCTCACGAGCCTTCATTCTAATTTCGGAAAAGTGACTGTTTGAATGCTGCTAGATGGATATGTAAAGGCTTATCGACCTATACTTAGATCCGACAAATATTGGTATAATATAGGATATTATGGCAACATCTAACTATTGTGGTTACGAGTTTACTAGCCAAAGTTTTAAATATATGCTTCAACCAAGGGTATTATCAATCTTCTGGCAACTTTTCAGTCAAGTTCCGAAATCCAGTGAACCAGGTGAGGGGAAATTTGTTGAAATATGTATGTTAGTCGGTATTTGCAAGGGATGGGTATTGACATAACTTTTTTTTTTTTTTCTTCTTCAACGGCTCATACAAAATGCATATAAAAACCGTTTTTTGATAGTCCATGCCTTTAAACATTATCGGGAAGTATCGGCTTAATGTTGGCCACTGTGTTTTTTTCTCTGGAAAGTGATTATCACTTTAGAAGTTCTTTGCGGTGAAAGTCGGGTGTATTAATCACGATAATACTACCACAACGTGTTATGTAATAGCCTGGGTATCCAATTTGAACAAGACTTGTTACTCCAATACCAAGCTCATGAGATCTGGAAACACACTTTTATAATATTTCTTAAACACAAATTTACAACATACCCCTTATCAACCTCACTAATAGGATATTTATTTTGTTTGGTGTGTGTATCTGCATGTCCTTCACAGGAGATTTCGTCCAGAGGCTTTACATTGTTCAGATGATCCAAGGTAGGATCTGTATCAGCATGAATAGGTTCCACGGTATCTGGATTGGACGTATCCTGGTCGTTGGAATTAGATTGTGTATTTAAACTGATAGATGAATTGAGATCCAATGGGCAATAGAAATGAATGATAACCTTTACATCATCTAAGGTAACGTACTTGGAAAGGGAGTCCAAATACCCTTCCTCCCCAGGATCGCTGGATACATCCTCCTCGCTATCACTAACCACAGTCTCATCAAGAGTATCAAAGACCTGCCTTTTCTTATCGTTAGGTGATCCAGTTTTTGAAGAGTCTGAGCCGGCTCGTTTCGTTCTTTTGGTTGTCTGTGCTTTCGCTTTCTGAAGCTCGCAAACCCTGATGCTAATGACGTTCAAATCAAACTTATCTTTAGGGGAAACCAAACCTCCTGCCCCCGAGCTAGTAATTGAACTCAATTGAGTTAATGCCATAGATGAGGTAAGGTGGTTGGTAAACAGCATGTGTCCATTGCTGTATTTGATGGTATCATAGTTCCGTCGAAGATATTTCAACGTCTCTTCATATGCCATATCAAAGGAAGTCCATATCACATCTTCTTGGGAACTTACAGATGGGTATCTATAGAAAGGCATGGATTGAGATAGATCACGAAATAAAGCAACCTCCAAATGCAACATGTCATGCGTTGCTACCGATTGGACTTTGCCTTTTTTCATTGCCTGTACTAAGTTGGAACCTAAGAATGATTAAAAGAAAGAGGTATAATGGTATGCGACACCTGAGGAATTTTTTCTTGTCTCTATGTGAAATAAGTAAATGGTAGAGATGGAAATTGGGCTCATAAAAGTACAGTTGGTGTATTGATTGAAATATTAACTGGATTGTCAAAGCTCTGATAAGATATTTGACTGGAAATCAAACCATCGTAATTATGGACTACCCGATAGCTTCTCAAAACGTTAAGTTTATGAAAAACAAAGTTATTAACAAATAATTTATTATTTATTATGAAAGCAACAATATAAAAAGCAAATAGACATTAAATTTATTTCAAAATGAGATTATCTCAAACAGTAATAGAAGAAAAATATTTTACAAAATAAATAAAAATTAATACCAAATATTATTTTTTCTAGTCATCCAATAATTAGAGCGTAATCATCAAAAAACCTGGCCAGGTTAGCCGTATCACACCATGACCTATCTTAATCCATCTCTATAATAACAAGAAAATGTTCCCCTGAACCCTTCAAATCATCGTTGTTATGTGTGCGGTCGTGTAAATTTAAAATTGAAGAGGAGTGGAGGGAGTGGTAGTAGAGGGAGCACCGAAAGGAAGAATGTTCTTAGGTCTCTTCCCGCTGAGAGCCAAGGGGACGATACCAGAAACATGCATGTCGGGACCGTAAATCTCCATAGGAAGATCAAGCTCTTCACCAGCGTTCTTAATGAGACGGAGACCCTCCTGCCAGTTAGGACCACCTCTTCTGATGTAGATCTTGACCTTGTGGTTTTGAAGTTGAGCACGGTATTCTCTGAAAGCACGAATAATACCCTTGAAAGTGGAACCGACCTGGGTAAAGTTAGCAATACCACCACCAATGAAAAGAACCTTGCCTTCAGGATGTGGCTTAGAACGGGTCATCAAGTCCAAAACGGTCTTGGCGTATTCGTAGGTCTGGACCTCGTTAGGAGCACCAGAGTACTCACCGTAGTTAGCAAGCTCATCAGCGTAACCAGCAGAGGCAATAGCATCGGCGTAAACGACGGAAGCACCACCACCGGCAACCAAAGTCCAGATTCTACCTTGTGAATTAAGGATGGTAAGCTTAAGAGAAGCACCAGTCTTGGAGTCGAGCTCAGCAATGTAAGCCTCTTCCTTGGTTAACTCTCTGCCAAAAGGAGCGGGGAAGACCATTGGTGGGCCAGCATCAATGTTAACCTTGTTGGTGGTGTGGGTAGTGACCTGGCCAAGAGCGGCAGGGGAGCGAGCTACAGCCCACTTGGGGCCACACTCAAATTCAGCAGTCTGATCGAGCTTACCGGCCAAATCAAGGTAGTGAACTTCGACGCCAGTAGCAGTGGGAATGACAACCAAGGGATTGATCTCAAGGTAGGTGAATTGGAGGTCGACATAGACGGCGTAAAGACGGTTGATGAAGTCAACGAGAATTTGGTGCTGAGCTTCAGGAACGTGGGAAAGTAAGGTCTTAATAAGAACCTCGTTAGAAGGATATTCGGTCTCGATATCAATGGGAATCAAGATCTTAGAGGCCTTAGCATCGACGTCACCTACGTCGACACCACCCTCGTGGTAGAAGAGAATCCAGTCGCCCTCACGAACGGAATTGATGTTGATGTAGTACTCGTGCTTCTGCTCATGAGGAACGAAGGGCTCGACCAAGAAAGTGCGCAAGACACCCTCAATGCCTTCGACGAGAACAGGCTTAGCAGCTCGCTCAGCGATCCAAGCCTTGCACTCTTCCCAAGTCTTATTAAGAGCAAGTAAGCCACTCTTACCACGGCGCTTGATCAATTGATCAGGCTTAGCAACAAACTTACCGCCAGGAACAAGGACCCAAGGGTAGGTAGCCTCGACCTCGGCGAAAACCTCCTCAACAGGAGTGCCATTGGGGAAAGTCAAGGTGGCGAGCTTAGGGGTAGCAGCCTGGAAAGTGGTGATGGGCTCGGAAGCGCACCAGACAGTGGATCTGGGGAGGAAGTAAGAAAGCAAAGCTTTGCCATCGGCCTCGTGAATAGATTTGGCTGACATTGTTGAACAAGATTAAAAATTAGTATGTGTAGGTGTGAAAAGTTGATCAAAGAGCGCTCAATCAAGGAAAACTCAGATGGATGGAAGAAAAAAAGAAGAAAAAGGGCCCGAAAAAGGGATATCTGAGTTTTATATGAGAAAATAGACGAGAGGGGTGGTGTGAAGGAAGATGTATCAATGTGTGTATGTGTGTGTGTGTGTGTGTGTGTGTGTGTGTGTGTATACATAGTAACAACATACATGGTTTGCTGGGCAAGTCCATGTAAGGAGAGGGGCTTCCTCTTGTTGGGTGGCTCAACAACGATATCAGACCCAGTTCCTCCTTACATTCTATGACCTAACCCCTGTAGCTGGACAGACTGTCGGTTTTTCCTCGTCGGTCTTCGGTCCAAGCAATCCGTTCAGTGTCTAGAAGCCTCATCCTTCACATATAGCGCATTTGCTTTTTGCAGCTGGATTGCGCTGGATAAGCCTGTGAGAGCTGGCGCTGTCACCACCGGCGTGACGCGGCTGAAACGTGGCTAGCCTCGGTGGAAGCATTGTTGAGGATGTTGAGAACCACTGCGCGCGTACAGCTCAAGGTATTACACACATCCATGTAATCAGCGTGTAACAACCCGGGCTGTAGCCCCCCATCTCTGCCGCAAAACGAAAAACCCTCTCCAGGCCCGGAAAGCCTGCGGTGGCTGTCTGGTGGGCCAGAGGGTATGGTCAACTGTTTTTGCTCCCTCAAAACCTTGCAAGAGGCCCTAGTTATCTTTGCTATCTCGAGCGCTACGGATAATGGTTCTGCGGTTCTAATATGGAACGAGCGATCACGAAAATGTGTGCGTGTTTTTTTTTTGTGTGTGTTTTTTTAAATAGTCCTGTTCTTGGTTCGTTTATTTCATATTCAATACTCGCTTTTCGGTTCAAAATGTTTTTTTTTCTTTTTTTTTTTTTTTTCTGCCAGCTCATTTTCGTGTTTCGTTACTTTTCACGGGCTGATAGGAGTAACGTGACACTCTGTCATGTTAATGCGTCATGTGATGCAGGTTTAGGTTTCGTACGTGTTTTAACCCGTCGTTTCTGCAATACGCGTTTTGCAAACACCAGAAGTAAACAAACCTTGCATTCTTTTATTGACCAAGAGGATCTGCCCTTTCACGAAACCTCTTTCACACTCATTACCCCCGGGTTATCGAAGAAACGGTCTTTTATTGTTCCTTAGTTGCAAAAGCGCCGATACACCACATACATTTTGATAAATCAATCGACGGTCTGTCGTCTTAGCTTGGTACCATGCATATTAAACAGGTACGCTTATTGAAAAGTGATAAATAATCATATGGTTCGTGCTAAGCTCCCATCTAACATTCACGCCTGTTTTCTCACAGATTGTTATTCAAGGTTTCAAGTCCTACAAAAACAGAACCGTCACTGATGAGTTCAGTCCTCATCTAAACGTAGTTGGTAAGTGGCTCGTTTGATTAAGATTAAGGATAATGAATTTAACGCGAGTTTATAGTTGGCCGAAATGGTTCTGGTAAAAGCAATTTCTTCGCGGCAATCAGATTTGTTTTAAGTGATGCCTATACTAAACTCAGTCGAGAAGAGCGTCAGAGTCTTCTTCACGTAAGTTTGAATATACTGAATTTTCGTGGCTCCAATTTGGATTCCTGGTGCTAACAATTTCGATAAAACAGGAAGGATCTGGTACGGCCGTAATGAGTGCATACGTTGAGATCATCTTCGACAACAAAGACAGACGTATTGCCACAGGTAGTGACGAGGTTGTCATCCGTCGTACAATTGGTTTAAAGAAAGACGAATATTCCATTGATCGAAAATCCGCCACCAAAACTGATGTTATGAATCTTCTAGAAAGCGCTGGATTCTCGCGTTCCAATCCATATTACATTGTTCCTCAAGGTCGTATTACAGGTTTGACCAATGCGAAAGACGCTGAGAGACTAAACTTGCTGAAGGAGGTTGCTGGCACCCAGGTTTACGATCAGCGAAGATCCGAAAGTATCAAGGTCATGAACGAGACATCATTGAAGCGAGAAAAAATTGACGAAAGTTTGACCGTGATTCGCGACCGTTTGGATGAACTAGAAAAGGAAAAGGAAGAGCTTCGAGATTATCACCAGAAAGATAGAGAAAAGCGCTCTTTAGAATATACCATTTTAGCTCGTGATCTGGACACAGTTAACGAAGCAATTGACAACTTGGAAGCCGATAGAGCTCGCGAAATAGAGAACAACTCATTGGGTATGGACGAGTTGCATGACTACAGCGAAAGAATCACCGAATCGGAATCCAAAATTTCTAATTTTAATAATCAAATCGAGTTGATTCGAGTTAAGAAATCACAAGCTGGAAAAGAATTAAGGAATAAGCTCAAGTTGAAGGCTCAAAAAGAATTGGAGTTTGAAGAGTTGATGCAAACAAGTGAGCAAGTTGAACTTCAAACCCACGAGCTTGGCGAGCAGATAAAGTCCACAAGGGATTCAATTCGCAAAAGAAGGAAAGAACTCGATCAGGTTTTACCTGAATGGGAACGTCTAGTAGAGCAGGAAAAAGAGCTCAGGCAAGAAGTCGCAAAACTGGAGGCTCAGAAAACATTTTTATATCGAAAACAGGGTCGAAACCAGCGATTTTCTTCCAAACGTGAAAGAGACAGTTGGTTACGAAAAGAAATTAAGAGTGTTGATACCACCATCGAACAAAGAAAAGGTATGGTGGAAAATATTCAAACTGATTTGCAAGATTTGGAACAAGATCTTCAGAAAACAGCAAGTGCAATCGCTGCCACAAGAGAAGAGATTTCCAAGTCATCAGATCGTTCAAAAGAGTTGTGGGATCAGAAAGCAGTCACTCAAGAGAAATATGATCGTCTTGATGATGAACGTAAGACCCTCTGGAGAAAAGCAGCTGTTGCAGAATCTGAATTAAGCAAATTGAACGAATCAGTTAATGTAGCCCAACGTAATGCTTTCAACGCTTTGACCCGTGCTCAGAGCTCCGGTTTGAAGGCTGTTCGCCGTCTAACGGAAAGGCTAGGGTTGTCGGGGGTGTATGGCCCTCTAGCTGAACTTATTTCTGTTGAGCCCAAATTCAAACTTGCTACCGAAGTAACAGCTGGAAATAGTTTATTCCATGTTGTTGTGGATACTGACGAAACCGCTTCTCAACTTATGAGCGAGCTGTTCCGCGAAAAGTCAGGCCGTGTTACTTTCATGCCACTTAACAGACTATCGCCTAAGAACGTCACTTATCCAGACCATGATAGTGTCACTCCCCTCATCGATATGATTGAATATGATCCTACGATTGAATCTGCTGTTAGACAGGTATTTGGCACAACAGTTGTAGCCATGAATCTTGATATCGGCTCTCAAATTGCTCATTCCAATGAACTTAACGCTATTACCATTAACGGTGATAGGGTTAATACCAAAGGTGTTTTGACGGGTGGTTTTTATGATATTCGTCGATCTAAACTTTCAGCTTTCCAGGAGCTTAGAGATTTGCACACACAGGTTGCCGCTAAAGATCGTGAATATACCAGAATTCAAGACGAAATCGACCGTAAAGGCCAAGAGATTAACGAAACTCATAATGAGCTTAGCCGAATTACTGTTGAGTATCAAACATTTCATCGAACACTTGAAAGTATGAACTCAGCTTTACAACCGCGAGTAAAGCAGGAAGCTGATTTAAAAACTCTTATTCTTGAAAAGAGAAAGGCTCTGTCTGAAGCTAATCAGTCTATTCAGTTATTGGAAGACCAATCTCAAAATTTTCAGAATGAACTCAGGTCTGATTTTGAGCAAACTTTAACAACCGAAGAAATTTCACTATTAGAGAATGTCAGAGATAGCTTACCTAGACAGAAGGAGTTATTACAAGACTTGTCCAAGAATAAGAGCGAGATTGAACAGACAAAGAATGATTTGGAAGTTGAAATTGAGCAAAATTTGGAGGTAAGACTAGATCAACTAATGACTCAGTACACCGCTTCAGTTTCTTCCAATTCAGGTGGCCGAACTTCTGGTATAGCTGCATCCAATATTGCTGAAGCTGAGCGCCAATTGCAAAGATTACAATCAGAAATTGAGACTACAGAAACCGAATTAGCAACAATGGATACCTCATTTGAAGATCTCTCAGTACAAAAGGCTGAAGAAGAAAAGGTGCTGCAGCAGACTCGCGATGTTCGTATTAAACTTGCCCGCAGAATCGAAAACATTCAAAAGGTTATGGAAAAGAATACTTCCAAGCGTGGTGTGTTAGCTTCTAGACGGGATGAGACTCAACGAAAGATTCGTGAACTTGGCGTTTTGCCACCTGACGCTTTCAGTGCGTATGAATCAATGGGTGATACTGCAATACACAGGAGATTTAGAGAGCTTTCTGATGATCTTAAGCAATTCAGTCATGTAAACAAGAAGGCTGTTGAGCAATACAACTCGTTTACACAACAAGAACAAAAGCTTTTAGATCGTAAGAAAGAACTTGAAAATTCACATGAATCTATTGAGCAGCTGATTCAAACATTGGACATGAGAAAGGACGAAGCAATTGATCGAACTTTCCGTCAAGTCTCTAAGAGTTTCTCTGAAATTTTTGAAAAATTGGTTCCTGCTGGTAAGGGTGAGCTCATTATGCATCGAAAGCACAGCAGAGACGCCGATCAAAGGCAGGCCAATGACGATGAGGATAGTGATGGTGACGTCGAAATGAATGGAAACGGTTCATCGAACATTATATCTGTTGAGAACTATACAGGTGTCGGTATCAGTGTTTCCTTCAATAGTAAGGAAGATGATCAGCAACGTATTGAACAGTTAAGTGGTGGTCAAAAGTCATTATGTGCCCTGACGCTAATTTTCGCTATCCAACAAAGTGACCCTGCTCCGTTCTATTTGTTTGATGAAATCGATGCCAATCTTGATACTCAGTACCGAACAGCTGTTGCTTCCATGATCCAAGAACTTTCCAGAAATGCGCAGTTCATTTGCACAACATTTAGAACTGAAATGCTACGTGTGGCTAGAAAGTTCTACGGTGTGTCTTTTGAGAACAAGATGTCTTCAATCGCTTCGATTACTGAAGACAATGCTCTTCAGTTCATCCAAGGTCAACAAAAGGATTAACAGGTTTGCTTTGATGTAGGAGCCTTGTCTTGTTGTAAATTCAATGATTTCTTTTATGAAATTTGCTTAAATTTTGATTTTATGTTGTATTTCTTATTTCTTATCTCTTTTCTTTTTGTTTCTATTTTGTCTTTTTTCATATTTCATATTTATTTCGGGCTATTTTTAATCAAAAGCGAGTTATATAAATTTTTAAACAAAAAAATATGATATTGTTATTTGGTATATCTTTCTACTGATTTTTTTTTTATTCAACCAGATTCAGAAATGTGTTTAAAACAAGTCTTCCAGATCCTTAGCTTTTTGTTTTCTGGCAGCTGCAGAAGAAGGAGGAGGTCTGGAGGCAGGCTTCACAGCAGTCACTGTTTTTGCAATTGTTCCCGGCTTAACAAGAGCAGGTGCTTTTCTGGGAATAGGAGCAGGCGCTTTGGTAAACTTTTTGTTTGCTGCTTTTGCTGCTTTTGTAGTAGCAGCATTCTCTTCATCAGAGTCCGAACCTGAACCTGAGTCTGAATCGGAATCGGAATCCGAGTCAGAGTCATCAGAAGAATCACTTTCGTCTTGTCTACGAGTTGAGGCAGCAGTAATTCCACCTGGTCGTCTGACACCAGAAAGTGCAGCACGAGTGGCAGCGCTATATTCATGGACATCGGGAGGAGCTCTGGAGGCTAATGAGGAAAGATTGGAAAGACCTAAAATACTGATTTTTCTGCTGGGTTCAGACTTGGCTGGTGTTGATTGCAACGATGGAGGCTGGGAATTCACTCGTGATTCGGTCTGAGTTTGCTTGGATCCAGGATTGGCCTTACTGTCCACCAAATTCAAACGCCCAAATTGGGACGTGGGTGAAGTAACAGAAAGTCCTTTAGGTTTTTCGTCACTTAGCTCTTCGTCAGAAGAACTATCCTCACTGCTGCTGTCATCATCGCTATCGCTGTCACTATCGTCTTCATCAGATGAACTGTCATTTTTCTTACTTCCATATGTATTATTATTACCTTGGGTAGTAGAGATCTTTTGGGCTACTGTTATCGACTTAGAAGCTGGTAAAATTGGTTTGGGGGTAGATGGAGCTGCACTAGTTGACTTTGCAGCCGGCTTTGATGAATCGCTCATTTCAATATCCCCATCATTTGCTTCAGAAGATTCAACAGTAGTAATAGAAGATGTAGATATGGTATTAGTATTAGTATGGGTAGGTAATTTTGGTGCAGTTGGCACCGATTTTCTCGGAGATCGGATAGTGATAGATGTTGGGAGATTCTCAGTTACTGGCTCTGTAGAATTCTGCTCATTATTACTGTTAATCGAAACAGTCTTTGTAGCCGTAGAAACCGGTTCAAGAATCTTGGAATTACTAGGTATAGTTTGCTGAGGACTATCGGTTACTACTGTTTGACTTTCTGCTTCTTGTTGAGTATCCTTTTCTTGGTCCTCAATTACCTTGGGCGTTGTTGTTGATGCTGCTTTTGCCGGTACTTTGATTTCGCTAGCAGCTTTCTGAGCAGTTGACCTTGTGGAAGCAGCTTTTTTTGCTGGTTGTATTGTAGGTTTAGTAACAGAACTCGGTAATATAGGTGTAGCTTCATTCATCTTTGGTTCATCTGCATCAGGTAGAGCTATTTTCGACTTTACAGCTTTCTTTGCTGGTGCTTTCTTTGTGGCAGTAGTCTTGGCAGTTTGCTCTTGTTGTGCAGTGTCTATCACTATAGATTGCCCTTCGGGTATTGGGGTGGTCTGTTTAGAAGCCTTTTTGGTAACTCTAGTAGTAGATGTTGTTTTAGAAGCTTTTGATGTGTTAGTAACCTTAGGTTCTTCGACATTAGACATCTCAACATCATTCGTATCTGCAGAAGTAGTAGTAATAGCTTTGGCTGCCGCTGCCTTCTTAGCTGCTTCAGTTGTTGCCTTGGCAGTCTGTGTCTTTTTGGCTGGTGCCTTTTTCGTAGTAGTCTTTTTGGTATCAGCTGCTGTAGTCGGCCCTTTGATGTCAGCCTCAGTCATCTTTGCTTCGTTCTTTGCAGCTGCAGCAGCTGCTGCTGCTGCCTTTTTAGCTGCGTATCGCTTTTGCGCAGCAGTAAGAGGTTTGGCAGGAGGTACAGGCGTAACAGAACTGACTTCAGAAGTAGAAGCAGAGGCTTCAGATGGTTCCTTTGATACTGATGCTTGTGACTTTCTGGATCTTCTTGTCGTCACGTTAGTAGGTATAGGGATTTCTGCTTTTTCATTTCCTGCAGCAGAAACAGCCTTTTGATCTTCTGTTTCATCAATTTTAGATGCTTTTCCTCGGGGAGCGCGTTTAGGTGTGCTCGTCTTAGCTCGCTTATTCGATGTCTGTAGCTCATCTGATGTATTTAAATCCAATAAACCATGTTGACCAGGATTCGAAATAGATGATGGTTTGCCCAAAGTTGGTGGGTTTGCAGTTATCAATCCCCTTCGTGTTGGACTGGCAACAATTTGATTAAGGCCCTGTTTGGGTCGCCTTGATGCGCTTCCAGCAGATGAAAGAGGGGTAGAGCCCCCGACAGGTGATGGAGCTGGAAGATTAACGTTGTTAGATTTAATCGACGAGACATTATCTTGATGCGCCTCTGGAGAGTTGATTTTTCGTGGATCAGGCAAATAGCGATCATCGGGTCTTGGTGGAGGTAGTGAGACAATACTTGTATTTCCTGCTGCTGCTTCCAAAGTATCTTCACTATTTTCAAATCTGTCGCTTTTATTATACGTGACATCTCCATCAGCATCCATATACTGCTCAATATGAAGACGAGATCTTGGTTGTTGCTGAAAATCAGAAGAAATACTACTGTTTCCGGCCAAACTTCGTCTAGATGATCCTCCTATGCTCTGATTATGTATAAGAGGAGGTGAAAGTCTAGGAGGATCTCCTAGTATTGGGCTCGTTGCATGGCTAGTAATTGGCGGAATTGCAGACAGGGTATTGTTGCTATCACTTCCAAAATCAAATGAATTTTCTCTTGACATTGAGGTGCTGGTATGGATCCAAATTGAACTATTTCTAGCCCGTTTACGATCTCGTCTACTTAAGGTACTAATTGAGTCATTGTTGTAGTCATGTTGGTATTTTCTTTTATTAGATGCTGCGGAGTCCATCGCTTTACTGCTGGTTTTTGCAGGTCTGACAGGCTCAGGTTGGGAATATGAAGTTACCGGGGGCTCTGAAAGCACAACAACTAAACTATCACCTTCTCTAAAAACAGCACCAGCTGTGTAATCCGGATCAAGATCACAGTACTCGGAATCTTGAAGTTTTGCAATATTGATATCGCTAATTAATGTCAGTATAGGTTACAACAAGCAGGAAAAAGATTATGAAACTCACCCTCCATCAGGATATAGACGAATGTAACGTTCAACGATTTCAGAACAAACTTTCTGCAAAGAGTTGTTGCTGTTTGTAATATGGAGGAATCGCTTGTACTCAACTAGATTCGACGGAGCTGATTGCCAGCCATTGTAAGAATTGTTTGGTTCAAAAAGGTTGTGAGCAGCCGAAGTTCTTCTAGAAGAAGCACTCATAAGGCTCATATCAGAATCTCCATTTCGGTCAAACACTTTCTCTGACCTGCCTTCATACACTAGAAGAACGCGAATCCTCAACGACATGTCTATTTTCAATTAAAGTTTATCAAAGTGTTCACTGTTCTCTCAAGCTTGATATAACGCGAGTGAGGATATTGAATATATATTATCTAGTTGATAAGTGCGCGTGTGAAAATGGTTGAAAGAAGATTTGCTTCATTAGCGTACTTTCGGTGAAAGCTCCGTTCCCAATAGTTAGTGGACATGAAATTCGAATATGATTTTACTTTTAAAAAAAATTCTATTGGTTATCGAATCATGTGACTCGAACTGTTCAGCCATTCGCTTTTTTCAATCAGGTTTTACAAGGCTGCCCTAGGATGTAGGATCTGTGTATCTAATTCGGGCTCAATATTCGTAATTTAAATGATTCATATAACTGATTCGAGTTTGAATACGATAAGCCTTTTCATTTCTTATTTCTATTCTTTTGACCACGTTCAGAAGCCAGTGTGGTTAAACTTGGGTTAGGGCGTAGCCAGCCAATGAACGCTAATTTGACAGATTTTACCACCACCAATATTTTAACTATCACTATCCAGCCGTTTATCAACAACACTTTGTTCCTTGGTGATTGAATCACATAGATCTTAGGGGAGAACCTTTCATTCGATTGTAATACTTACAATGTTGTTTCGGGTTTTGCGTTCTAGTTCAGCTGTTCCAGCAACAACCAGCATCGGTGTTAGGGCTTTCTCTACATCTCCAGTTTGCGAGAAGCTCTTTGCTCATGTTACTAGCCGCCGCCAAAAGGCTGTTCCTGCTATTGTTGCAGGAATGTCTAGCAAGGATCTTCCAAAAGAAATACCTGAGTTTCCTGCATACCCATATGGTCCTTCCCAGTGGTTCAAGAGAGCCGATAAAGGTCTTTATGGTGGCCAGACCATTCAGTTCGGTAACCAGATTTCAGAATTCGACAACAAGAGCCGTCGAACATGGCACCCTAACGTTACCCGCAGTACCTTATGGAGTGAGACTTTGAGACAGGACATCAAAATTAAAGTCACCACTCGAGTTTTACGTACTATTACGAAGTCGGGTGGTATTGATAACTACCTTACTAAGGGAACCGCTGCACGAATAAAGGAACTTGGTCCTACAGGATGGAAGTTGAGATACAGAGTTTTGTCTAAGATTGAGGCACGAGATAAGACAGCACCAAAGATTATTGAGACTCTCAAGGTTGAAAACGATGAAGTCCCAATTTATTTTAAATACCTTTCTCAAAAATCTGGCAAAGAGCTCAAGATCAAGGTTGGAAAGCGAAAAGTTTTGAAGGAATTGTTTGAGGTACTCAAACGTAAGGACGAGGATCTTTCTCACTTTGAATTCGTCAAGAAGTATGCTGATGAACCAGCCGATGTTCTTTTTGAGACCCTCGAGACCAACAAGTACGATTTAACCAAAATTTCTGCATAGAGTGAATATATCAACTGAATTCTTTCACTAGAATATATAATAATCAGATGTACATATATCACCTTGTTTATATTGTCTCTTTTTTGTAAATAAATTGAAATTGAATAATAAAATTGGAATTCAATGTGAATAACACTTAATTAATAACTCTCATATTGGATCTGATCACCAACATAGCCAATGTTATCGTTTCACTGAATTAAAAAAGTTATAGTCACGCTCTAATCATGTGTCGTAAAAAGCAGTCACATATTTCTTAAAAAGGAAACTGAAATTTGTACAGCCGTTTATATTTATTAGAGATGCGGAAAAAACGTGACTGAATTTTTTTCAGTCGCTACAAAAAGCAGCTTTTACTAGCGTAACTCTGTGTATACCCTAAGTAATACTGGTACTAGCGGCCCACCTCCAAACAAAAAATTTCTCACGCTTACTGCGCTGCCTTCCCCCTCCCGTTTGGATCCCTTTTCTTACTATCTCTGAGATCGGACTCGACTACCTACGCCCATCAGATATCATATACCATATATACAAAATGGCCGCTCAAAAGTCAGGTACGTTATATTCAGACATTTTTATATCGCTTGAAGATTTTGATTTTTATTGAGATTGGAGTTTTTACGAGTGCTAGACGTTTTGTTAATGGGAACAACATGCTGACTTGAAATTTTTGCATTTAACAGGAATCGCCGTTGGCGCTAACAAGGGTCACAAGGTCACCCCCAGAACCCCTGCTGCTCGTTTCAACAGAAAGAAGACTGTTTCCCAGAAGACTGCTTTTGTCCGCAGTGTCATCTCTGAGGTCTCTGGTCTTGCTCCTTACGAGAGACGTGTTGTCGAACTCCTCCGTAACTCCCAGGAGAAGCGTGCCCGTAAGCTCGCTAAGAAGAAGCTTGGTACTTTCGGCCGTGCTAAGGCTAAGGTTGAGCAGATGAACGTTATCATTGCTGAGTCTAGACGTGCTGCTGGTGGTCACTAAATGTTTTCTTCAAGAATTGCACGAACAAATGACCCTACACTCATCACGCTCTTATGTACCATATAATGATCCCTTATTCAGAATGAAACAAAAATTCAAAAATACCTTTTCATAATGTTTTCCATGAATTTGATATGATTTTATGACCGACGATTACACTTGGAAATGGAATACTCTGTGCATATAATGGAAGTGTTTGATATGTAGCAAAAGACCATATTTAACAAGTTAGAAGCTTGGCGTATTGCTGAGATGAGTTTATGCATTTTTTTTATTTATTCATAAGCTGTTCCAGTTTGCTTTGTACTGGCACCGATTCAGTAGCTGCAACTTGCACGCTTTTATTTGCACTTTTTACTATTTTAAGGATATGGTTCTTTATATGGGAGTCAGATAGTAAATCCATGTGTTGTAGTTCCTCGTAATTTTTCACGCCTTTTTAGTACTTTCAAGATTCTAACCGGACTTTTAGAACACGGAAGAAAAGCTAAAGACAGAGAATGAAGTTATATTGGTGAACAGTACATAGAACTAAGACTTTGAAATGATTCAAACCCATGCAATGGAAAAGTTTCGACGTTTTATGCGATTGGAATATTTTCCAAAAGAACTAGGTTAATGCTATTTTGGAACAAATGAAAAAAAAAAGTGATCAACTCGCATCAATCATCTCCATTCGCTCAGTAGATCGCAGAGCATATGGTTCAAAAATCTGCAAATACATATCCAAGTTAAACTGCAAGTCCTGTGTTATAGCCACCGGGATCATCCCACTCTGGCACCGACCGTCTGACCGGCAGCGCGGGGGACCTGCTGTGGCTACCCACTAAAGTTAATTCCTACCAATAGCAGCCTTGCAAGCTGAAAAATCCCCGTCATACACAATGTTCTGCCGTGCTTTTTTCCTATTTCCCTCTTTTGAACCTTTTTTCCTTTCTTTCAATATTCACGTTTTTTTTTTTTTTACTTCAACCATCTCCTTTCTTTATCTGTAAATAATCTGTTTCTGCTAGAAGATTGTTGTAACCTTGTACATAATCTTAAAAATACTACAACAACTCTGACGCAGCGCTTTTTATTTATTTACATTTTTATTTAGCACTACCAGCCGTTGGAAGAATCATATAGCCATCTTTTGAAAACTGCCAAGTTTAGGCCCAGTCAATCCAATCCATCTTTTACACCCAATATTATTCGACAATGTCTGACAAAGAAGAGTTGAAGGCTGTTGAAGACCCCGTTGAGGATACTCAGGTTGAATCTGAAGAGGTTCCTGTTGATGACGGTACGTTAAGCTTTGATGCCCCATATTTGGATCTGTTTTTGCCATCATATCCGAGTGATCTAATTTATTAACTGTCATCGGTTACTTTTGATTTCAATATAGGATCTGTCATTTACCTGACTTTTGGCGTCAACTCTGAAGGTGAAGCCGTCAAGATCCCTGTAAGTTGCTAGCTCACAGTTCAGAATCGCCTGACTACACAAGACTAACATTTTCCCCTTAGATTGGCAAATCCGATACTTTCCAAGATATAAAACAATACGTTAGTGATTCAGTTTTTGGTGACACCGAAACCTGCTTCAGCTTGAAGATCAACGACATTGTCCTCCCAGAATTCGGTCAACTTGCTGATATACCCGGTATTGAAGAGCAAGCTGTCCTTAGCTATGTTCTTGAACCTTACACTGAGATTGAAGCCAAGCGTCATATCAACCGTGTTCGAGAATTGGTTTCTTTCCCCAACAAGTCAGCTGTTAACGGCCACTCTTCATATCCTTCTATTGATACAGGAAAGACTACCTTTTTAGAGATTGAAGATCTCGATGTGGAGAAAGACAACCAACCTTATGTGATTAAGCAAGCCCCACTGACCACCAAAAATTTCACTGAAGCTTACGGCCCTGAGGAGCTTTTGCCTAAGAGCATTCCTGAGAGAGCCAAGGCAGTTCACTCCCTTCACTTCTCTCAGTGGAACCCAGCACCAGCACACTTGAAGACCAAGGGCCATATTTGCTACCTTGTTGCTGGCACTCTTGAGGGTGAAATTCATCACATTGTCTGCCATTCTGCAGGATTCTATATTAGTAACAGCACTGCCCACTGGTTTGATCCAACTCCCAAGGTTATCAACGGCGACGTTATTAGCGAACACTCTCTTTTTAATCTTCTTAGTAAGGTCTCTCCCAAGCTTATGAAGACTCTTGAGGCTAACAGAGAACAAATCCAGGATATACCTCCACAGGTCTATGCTTCTCCAACTAACTGCTTCCTTTATTCTCCATGGATTGTTAATGAGCCTACCAACAATGCTGATTTTGGCAGAACCCAAAAGGAATTGGTTGACAATGTTGACTCATCCGTTTCTAGAGATTGGAACGATGAATTCCAAGCTGCTAGAAACATGTCAAAAGATAACATTGCTGACCGTATTCTCAGAGAGCGTCTTTTGTCAAAGATTTCATTTGAGTTTGCGCAGGCTGCTGTTCATGGTGCTATGAGCATTATTGAGGGAAGCATTCAATCTCTTAATCCATTTGAGACTCCAGATGCCCGAATCTACCTTCAGGACAATATCTTCTACTCCTTTGCTACCGATCCCTCTAAGGTTTTTGAAGAATTTGGAGGCAAGGCTGCTGCTCACTATGCTGCTGCTAAGGATATTCAAAACATTAACTTCACCAACAAGATTGATCCTGAAGGCATTACTACCGTCCTCACCACTGTTGTTGATTACGCTGGTCGAAGAATTACCGCTCAAGCCCCTGTTCCCGGTATTTTCAGATCTGACCCTGAGGAAAACAATCAAGTTCACTATGGTACTATCGAGAGTTTGCAGTCCATTAAGACGGACGAAAGCTATGCTGAGGTCCTGAAGGCCATTGCTTCTGATTTCCACCTAAAGGAGCACACATTTTTTGACATTGAGGGTAGACCTGCCAAGCTGGTCACTCCTGTTAGCGTTAATGGCGTTAGCGGTACTGACAACAGAAAATATGTTTTGGACCTTCAACGTCTCACCCCTCTTGATTTGGGTTTTCTCGATGCTGTTTCAAAGGATACTGAAACTCCTTACCCTCATGGCATTCCTCTTTTGAGAAGAGAGACTGTCGATGGCTGGTTTAAGTCCAAGTCTTCTGCTCAATATCAAGAGCAGTTTGAAAAGAGAAAGGCTGAAAAGGAGGCTCAAGATGCTGCTGAAGGAAAGGTCAAGAAAGAGCCAAAGAAGCCTAAGGAGAAGACTGAGGAGACTGAGGAGACTGAGGGAGCTGAAGAGAAGGCAGATGGTGAAGCTGCTGTCGAAGAGGAAGAAGAAGAAGAAGAAATTACAATCGATACAATCTTCAGTCTTGATGAACAGAGGGAAATGATTGCCGAAGCTAATGCTCGCTTCCAAGTTAACCCAGATGTTCCTTTTGACCTTTCTAAGATCCCAGCTGATTACAAGGAAGAATACGAGAAGGATGCTGAAGTTATTCGTGAGATTTCTTCTTTCATTACTGAAACTATTATTCCTACCTACATTAATGATGTCAAGGCAGCTACTGCTAATACACCTATTGACGGTCAGCAACTTACTGAGATTTTCCACAAGAGAGGTATTAATATGAGATACCTTGGTGCAGTTGCTAATGCTGCTTCTGATGGTGGCCCATTGCTTGAGACCTTTAAGGGAATTTGTGTCTCTGAAGTTATTACTCGTTCTGCCAAGCATGTTCTTAACAGTATTTTGGCTCAATATCCCAAGGAATCATTTGCTTACATTGTTTCTCAATTCTTTAACTCTCTCCTTGGTTTCAAGTTGAACGATTCCCCTAAGCTTGAAATTACAAATGGCTTTAAGACTTTGTATAACCAGTATGACTTTTCCGATCTTGAGTCTAGCATTACTGTTGAATCCATTCGAAGTGCCATTGCTCATGAAGCTAAGTCTCGCTTCCGTTTGGACCTGGAATCTGACTGGGCCTTGACTATGAACTTGAGATATATTTTTAGAAATCTTTCTCTTCAGTTGGGTCTCCAGTGGAGAGCACGCAAGTACGATTTTACTGCTACTGAGCCTTACTACGACATCACTGACAAGTTGGATGCTCCATATGGTATCCACACAGAGCTTGCTGAGACCCGAACTACCACTAGTACTGCTGGTAAGAAGAAGAAGGGTAAGAAGGGCTCTAACACTTCTAGTAACTCTGTTTTGGCTGCTACTCAACCCATTACTCAGAAACTTCCTACATTATTCAGTCACAACGATGTTCTTAACATTGTACCTAAGGTACGACACTCTACTTGCAAGTCGCAGCTTGCTGAGGAGGCACTTGAGACTGGCCGTATTTCTTTGTTGAGAGACGACAAGAAGAATGGTTTGATCTTGATGACCGAGTCTGCTGCTCTTCACGAACAGATTTACGGCAATGTTCACAAGGAAGTTGCACATGCATTCTCTCAGCTTTCTTTGGTATACCACGAGTTGAAGGAGCATGAATTGGCTGTTAACTTTGGTCGTAAGGCTGCTATAATCCAGGACAGATGCTCTGGCTATGACTCTGCTGAGGCCATTGTGGCTTACTTAAACTTGGCTCTTTTCGAATATGGCAACCAGAATGCAGCTGGTGCTATTAACTTGATCAAGCATGCTATGAAGAGATGGGTTTCAATTACTGGCCACACACATCCTGACAGTTTCACCACAATTAACAACTCTGCTAGCATGTTACAGGGTCTTGGTCACTTTGACATGGCCCGTGAGCTTGTTGAAGGCACTCTTCCTTTGAGCCAGCAGTTCTTTGGGGATGAATCCGTTCTTGTTGCTTCTCACCACTTCCAGATTGCTAACTTTGCCTTGGTCAAGAGCGAGTTTGCTGAAGCCTTGGAGCACCTTAAGATTGCCCATGCTGTTTACCAAAAGCAGTTTGGTGATGAAAACACTTCAACTATTGAGTCAAAGAAGTGGATTGACGCTGTCACCGAGTTGATTGAGAAGAGTGCTGCGGGTGCCCAAGTCCTTCCTGCTGCTGGTAATAAAGAAGGCAATGCTATTAAGAACATCATTGCCAATACTACTAATGCTAACCAGCGCCGCAACAACAACAATAAGAGTGCTAAGACCAACGGCGTGCCTATTAGCCATGATGACATTAAGGAACGAGTGCAGGCTAGAATTAGAGCAGGTCATACTGCTGCTTCTAGTTCCGACGTTGCTAAGGCCCAGGCTGACCAGAAGTCTATTGATGATCTTGTTGCATACATTGAGGGAACAGAGGCCAAGTCTATTTCCAAGAAGTCTACCAAGGGAAGCAAGAAGGGTAAAAAATAAATGATGTCATATGGGCAGGAGTTATGATGGAACCTTTGGAACCTACAATGTGGGTAAACCCCAATAAAAAGTTAGATGGAATGATATTTAATGTATTTGAGTTAGCATCTTGAAATTTATGAATGATTTTTTTTTATCATGTATTTTATAAAAGAAAGAGGAAACAAAAAAAAAGATGAACATGACATGAAATTTTGTACAGATCAAACAAGACTTGAAATTTTGTATATAGAAGGGTGTATTATATATCCACAGCAGGAGTTTTGGGCAATAGCTCTGATCCTATCCTCCTCCTTCCACCCTAAAAAAACCCCCCAAGAATTGATTACCAAAAATGCGGGTGCACAACAGGCTACTACCAACAACCAACAAAGGTGACGTCTCACATAGGCAGGCTTCACGCCGGCGCTGGAACAAATGGAGCGCGGGCCAAGCGAATGCAAACGTGTGGGCTGACAGAAACTTTGCTTGGCAAGTTTACGTTTATAATCAGTTTTAGCAACCTTTGGAATTTTCTATTTTTCTATAATTCATGGGGTTCGTACAAGATCATTTCATCTACTCTGTTTGGGTTTACATATATTGCATTCTCAATTTTAATGTATTAAAAAAAAATTTAAAATATAAAAAATATCATTAACAAAAAACATAAACAGTATAAAGTCTGTATATAACACAAAAATACATCACAGATATAAATAACATAAATAATAATAATAAACACCAAAACAGTCATAACTTCATTGTAAAAATATATATAATTTTGCCAGTTTAAAAGGCAGTAATTGTAGGATATAAAGAAGTTCTTCCACCCTTGACTTGTTCTTCTTCTTCCTTTTTAATCGCAGTCTTGTCATCTCCATAATGTTCAAGTTGCTGAGCAAGCATAGCACGAATAGTAGCAATAAGCTCAAGGTGACGTTGCTTGACATCTTCAAACTGTTGCTTTTCAGAAGCAACAGTCTTTTCTTCAACTTTTAGTGAGGAGAGGGCAGAGGTAAGATCATCAACATCTTCGTTCTTGACCTCGTCCTTCTTATCAGCTGAGAGCTTGCCAGTTCTTTGCATGACCCTAACATTAAATCTTCTAGAGTCATTATTATCGTATCTAGAAGCAAGCTGGGGATAGCTTGAAGTAGAATTTGTGCCACCATGACCTGAAGATTGAAAGTTTGGACTATTACCAAGAGTATTGAAAAAGCCATTGGAAGCTCCAGCAGATGAAGAACCAGATAATCCGTTGAATGAGCTTGAAATAGCAGGGTAAATAGAAGGAGGCGTAGTTGGAAGGTTGAGACCATTTGAAACAGCGACTGAAGAGGAGGTAGAGGCGGTTGAGAGGGGTGGAGAATAGTCGTTGGATGGAAGTGTGAGGTTTTCCATAGGAGAGTAGTTAGGCTTGATAGAACCAAAACTGTCTTGACCTGGTGGGAATGTACCTGAACTCAAGGAGCTGTTGGAATCAGTAGACATACGGTGACTAAATGTACTGGAAGCAGGTGAAACAGATGATGAAATAGAAGAAGAAAGTTGCGATAAAAAGTTGTCTGTATCTAACAATTCTTGCTGAGATTTGAAAGGTGGAAGAGATCGCAAGTCTGAGCGAAGAAGAGAAGACAGTGGCTGAGCCTGTGAAGATTGCGACGATGCTTGGTCCTGGTCTCTTTGGTTAGAAGATGAGTATTGCTGAGACTGGGGTTGAGCCCGGGATTGATTTTGATTTTGGTTTTGGTTTTGCTGACCAGGGTAACCAAACATAAAAGGTTCCAAAGCACATAATCTAGCAGCCATATAGCCGTTGTAGACCGGCTGAATTTTAGCTCTCTTGATATCCTCAAAAAGATCGTTTGTGGGCTCGTAAGAACGTTTTCGGTTATGATATAGATCCGATGAGCCAATCGAAGATTCATTAAAGACATGAGATAACACACCGCCTTCAGTATTGAGCTGGGACGAGTAATCAGGTCTATTTTGAGGAGCTGACGGCTTTTGGAGTGGAGAATATTGAGGGTTAGAATACAGCAGACTAGAAGAGTAGTCGTCCTGTTGAGAGTTGTGGTGTCCAGGAATAGCGTATTGTGGGTACCCATAATCAAGAGGGAATCCTTGAGGGGTGTGAAGAGGATAATTATCAATGTTGTATCCAGTGGATAAGGGAAACCCTGGTCTCATACCAATGTAAGGGTGCATGCCGGACGAGCTAGCGGTAGAGTTTTTGGAGGTTTGCTCAGTTGGGGTAGAGTCATCCGCATGAATCTTTACATGTTTCTTCAAGTCTTGGCGTCGCTTGAATCTCTTGGCACAGGAATCACACTTGTATGGCTTAAGTGGAACATGAACTCGAATGTGAGAAGTGATGTGATCGCGCTTAACGGTACTGACGCGACATTTGTCCCATTTGCAGGTCAATGACAAGTTATTGGTGCTCTTGCGGCCAACATGAACCTTACAAAGATGGTTGTAGAGATCTTCGGCTGTGACGAACTGCTGAGTGCAGTCAAGCCATTTGCATTCCAAAGGTTCAACAGGGGGATCTGATTCGGTTGCTTCAAATTCTTTCTTGATGTTGTTATCTGTCATTGATGAGTTTGGGTTGGCCTTGGCAGGATATGAAAGCGAATCGGACAAAGATGAGGTAGAGCTCAGTTCACGATCAAATAATGGCTGCTGTTGATTGTGATGGTGATGGCGATGAAGATGAGCGTTGTTCATAGCTGAGACCGACGGAGAGACGTTGTAGTTCTTGGGAGATGGAGCAGACTCTGAGGTGGTGGAGGAAGCTGGTGAAACAGCAGACATGCCAGAGGTAGAACATGGGGAAGATTCAGAAAACCCTCTTGAAGAGTCCAGAGACAAATCGTTTGGAGAGGTGGCAGTAGAAGAAGGTGGGCTGATGACAGAGCTCAATGGAATAGAACCGCTGCCTACATCGTTGTGTGAGATAGGATTTAACGAGTAAGGATCATGTTTTGGAGGAAGTTCTTCGTTAGAAACAGAAGGCGATGGCAACAGGTGGTTATTGTGAATTTTCTGATGAGAATGTGATGACGAGTTCTCTAAAATAGGATGTGCTGACAGGTAATTTTTGGAGTAGAAAGAGTCACTTGCTTGGTCGTTCAAAGGGTTTAAAAGCTGGAGTCGGTCAGTTTCCTGTTTAATAAGAGGAGCCTGAGAAATGAACGACTGGTATTGCTGCTGTTGATGATGCTTATTAGCATCCTGGGAAATATAATTGGCGTAGGAAGACATACTAGAGGGTTGGAGGGTAGTAGGGTAAAGGAGTGAAAGGGTAAATTTGTAAAACTGTGAAATGGTAGGAGGAGTCGAAGAGTTTAAGGAAAGATTACAGAGCTGGTGGTGGTGGTGGCCTTTTATATAGCACCTGGGCTCTTCCTGCTCAAAAAAAGAATCTCACCTGCACTTCTTGGCATGGATTATGTCATCTGGCACGCCCGTAATTGGGAGGTTAATCCTCAGCTTGTTGAGAGCGATGAGTCACGCTTTACGTCATGGTTGCTCCGACAACGCTCAATATCAACTTGGCTCTTCCTTTGCCAAGGCCACAGCCTCCTATATGTGCGTCACGTGTGATCGCTATTCAAGGAGCTATCCTGCTTCCAGATTAGAGAGGACGGGACGTGGGCAAGAAAGAGCGTGCGTGTTTTACAGCAATGGTTATAGAAGATCGTCCACATATGTATTGACAGCCATACGTGCGTAGTTTGTACGCAGTTTTGACCCACGTTTCACACACAAGACTCTGCTTAATTCCAGACTAACCCAGCCTGACTGAATCCATATCGATTTCTATTTCGCAACCCTCAAGCAAGTCTTGGCCGGTTTTTAAATCTCAGAGACTTTCTTGAACATTAAACAGGCCATTCTCGGGAAAACAAAACGTGGAAAGTGCGTTTTATTGTAATCTAAGCCATGAGTCTTGCTTCAGAATTAAGGACACCTCTTTACATGTGCATGTCACAAAAGACCCATGAACCACCATAGCGTGAAAATTTTTCCGACTCATCAAAAATGCAAATGCCTACAAGAAAAAATTTTAAATCACAAAAAACCTCAACTGAAGAGATAAAAACCACTTCAAATACTACAGTAGATAAACCAAAATTTTTTTAAATCAAACAACTTTATTTTAAAATATTTTAATAAACAAGATTAATAATAAACATAAATTACATTTATTTCTTAGCAGCCTTCTGGGCAGACTTGGTAACCTTACCACTGTCCTTGCTAGACTTGTTAACAGCCTTGATGACACCAACAGCAACAGTCTGTCTCATGTCACGGACGGCGAAACGACCGAGGGGAGGGTACTGAGTGAAAGCCTCAACACACATGGGCTTGGAGGGGATCATAGTGACAATAGCGGCGTCACCAGACTTGATAGTCTTGGGGCCCTCCTCAGTGACCTTACCGGAACGACGGTCAATCTTCTGCTTGAGCTCAGCGAACTTGCAAGCAATGTGGGCAGTGTGACAGTCAAGAACTGGAGAGTAACCAGCAGAAATCTGACCAGGGTGGTTAAGGACGATAACCTGGGCGGTGAAGTCATCGCAACCCTTAGGGGGGTCGTTCTTGGAGTCACCAGCGACGTTACCACGACGGATGTCCTTAACGGAAACGTTCTTGACGTTGAAACCAACGTTGTCACCGGGGCGGCCCTCAGTGAGGACTTCGTGGTGCATCTCAACGGACTTGACTTCAGTGGTGACGTTAGCAGGAGCGAAGGTAACAACCATACCGGCCTTGATGACACCAGTCTCAACACGGCCAACAGGCACAGTACCGATACCACCGATCTTGTAAACATCCTGGAGGGGAAGACGGAGGGGCTTGTCATGGGGTCTGACAGGGGGCTCAATGGCGTCAATGGCGTCAAGAAGAGTCTTACCAGTGACCTTACCTTCCTTGGTCTTCTTCTCCCAACCCTTGTACCAAGAGGCGTTGTCAGTGATCTCAAGCATGTTGTCACCGTTCCAACCAGAGATAGGAACGAAAGGAACAGCATCGGGGTTGTAACCAACCTTCTTGATGAAGTTTCTAGCCTCCTTCTGGATTTCCTCGAAACGCTTCTGGTCCCACTTGACGGAGTCCATCTTGTTGACAGCAACAATAAGCTGCTTGACACCAAGAGTGAAAGCAAGAAGAACGTGCTCACGGGTCTGACCATCCTTGGAGATACCAGCCTCGAACTCACCGACACCAGCAGCAATAATAAGGATAGCACAGTCAGCCTGGGAGGTACCGGTAATCATGTTCTTGATGAAATCACGGTGACCAGGGGCATCAATGACAGTGACGTAGTACTTGGGGGTCTCGAACTTCCAGAGGGCAATGTCGATGGTGATACCACGTTCACGCTCAGCCTTAAGCTTGTCAAGAACCCAAGCGTACTTGAAGGAACCCTTACCGAGTTCGGCAGCTTCCTTCTCAAACTTCTCGATGGTTCTCTTGTCAATACCACCGCACTTGTAGATAAGGTGACCAGTGGTAGTGGACTTACCAGAGTCGACGTGTCCGATGACAACGAGGTTAACGTGAGTCTTTTCCTTTCCCTGTAATACAGATAAAAAAAAATTGTTAGAAATTCGTTCGATAAACAAGTCGTATTAAGATACAAAGACAATTGTATGTACTTACCATTTTGAATTGTGTAGTATTTAAATCTCAGGTAGAAATGCCTTAATTTCAGGTGTGAGCGACGAAGAGAAAAAAGAGAAAAGAAAAAGAAGTTCCTGGTAGGGGATGAATAGATTTATATACACTTTCGCTCCCTACTAAGGCCACGCCACAAGTTAAAAGCCCCATCAAGAAAAATTTTCAACGGTTACCCTCCGCGATTACTAGTGGGCCGTATCTAAAATAATTGCAAAACAGCAGTCGACTGCGTCACTTGGTTGCTCTTTTCGGAATGGCCTAAGTAGAATGAGTCACTTAGAATATTCTAGTCCTAATAAACCATCTTTATCCTTACTTTTCTCTTATGTAACGTTCCATTTATTTGCCTCCCCCTTTCATTAACGCCGCACCGCATATCGATACCTTTGCCACATGGCATTGTTCTTGTTGCTGGGTTATCTAGCCATTCTGGAAATTTTTTTCTTGCTGTCTGTTTGATGTGCTCTGGAAAACACTAGCTTGAATGCCTTACTATAATACACTTAGAGTAACGTGAATGAATTGTAGAGATCTACGGCTCGGTTGATTGTCGATGTATATATTTCAGTCAATTTTCATGTTAAAGCGATAATTAAATGAGTCAGTTAATATAAAGATTATCATTTTGCTATATGTATATCTTGTTGACTCTAAACCCGATGTGTGTTATCAGTAAAAGCTATATACATGGACCAGCTTTAAAATGAGCTATAACCAGTCACAAATTGTCACAGCGCCTAGCATTTTTAAGAGTGATGCTCCAAATGATATCGGTTCCAGGCCTAAGATCATGTGGCGGTTCTCTTCATAATCAAGGTTTGCTGCTAACTCTACCTGAGAATTAGCTTGAATTTTCATTCAGGCTTCTACGATAAGAATAAGAATGTTTCCAGGTTTGTTATATTTTGTGGATATGTTTGTTTACGGCAAAACCACATATAATTGATACTCTTCTTTGTGTCAATCTTTGGATTTGGACAACCGAAACTGTTGTGTGAACCTGGATTATTTTTATACCGCCTGTAGAAAACCTGACAACTCCAACGGTTGATAACCTAAACCGCACAAAGGGTGATAAGAACTTACAATAGGCTGTGTATTTAAGCAGCATAAAATGACGTTATATCTGGGCCCTCTGTATCTAGCTTTCCCAAGTCCATGCACTTTTAGACTACTCTCTATATATGTGCGTAAAAAGCATAGCACGAAACCAAATAATTGACCATGTTCAATTATTATTGAAAACAGCTGTTAGGAGCAAATATTTTGGAATGGTTGTTCTGGAACGAGCACCGCTTTCGGATGTGGGCGGATCTCTGGACAGCCTAAATTTTTTTTAACCCACATTTGTATGCTAACCAATGTTTAGGCTTTGCCGATGATAAGCTCAAAATCTTAAGGCTATGAAGCAGTTACACATCTGGCACTAATTGGTGGTTACAGCCCTTTACACGTGAGACTCACATGGGTATCACACGAGTATCATATGATCTATTAATGTTATGTAACATAACACATGTTACAAAGTGATAGTGAAAGAAACCAAAACAATAGTAACAACTTTGAAGTAGTACTGGTCCAATGCACATCCATTCCCTTGACTACTTGTGAACTCCGGTTTCATATATATTCCACCATAAACATAATTAAGATTTCCACCCATACTGTGCCTCGATAGAGGGTATCCTCTTATTTGCGGTATATTCACTAATCGTTTTTTCAATATGGAGGATTTAGGCACCATACATCCCTCACGCAAGCACGCGAACACCCTACGAAGACTCTCCAACCGCACTTCCAATCAGCAAGAGTCACGTCAAGCTGGGTCCTATTATACCAGGAGAGGATATAATAACAAAGCGAGGGGAAAAACCAAGCATCAAAGTCCCCAAAATGGCCAAGCCATTCGCCCCAGACATAAAACCAATGGCAATGATCAAAAAGATGAAAACGGCGACTCAGTTGATAACAACAACGGATACAGAAGACTGAGATCATCTAACATGGAAAAAGAAGGTCAAAATTCAGATAAATATGCTAACGACGATGAACAGGGAAATCGCCAAGGCTTTTTTGTTAGCAGCTCGGACGACAACGAATACGATGATTCAATATCCGATGGCGACGAGTTTAGGAATAACAGAAGTAAAGGTTCTCGACAGAAGAGGGAAGCGGATGAGAATGTACCCTTGGCCCAAAGAAAAAATTCAAACTCCAAATCTTCTCGAGTAGTGCTCAAGGATGCTACAAGAGACACCGAGCTTAAATCTCAATCTTTGTTATTGAATTATAACGATGTTACTATGGAAAAGGATATAACTAAAGAAGGCGTAGATGCAATTGAGATACCCAGAAAAACCAGAAGTTACACAGAAGACGACAATACGCCATTAAAGCCGCCTGTGAGTGGCAAACAGTCCCACACCAATGATGGTAATCTCAACAATTCTTCGGCAAAATTAATTTCAAGCACAGACAGTGGAGAAAATACCACAAAAGATTTATCTTCGACTGTAATTGAAAACGAAGAGAGGTCTTGGAGCACTGTTTCATTCAAATACCTCCAAAAAAGTACAGATACCAATGCCCAACCTGTGCCCCAAAATAGTTCAAAGAGATATAAAAATTCACAGGATATAGAAGCAAGCGAAATACCCAATTCTCAGACATCAATTGACACAATTAAGGATACTTCTTCCTTGGATCAAGATGGTGACAGACGCGATGGACTTGAAGAATTAGACATAGACAAACTGAAAAAAGTTGATCCGCCAGCTGACTATGCTGAGTTTTTTGAAGCTCACCAGTTTGGGGACATCCAGACACGGGTTCTCATGAAAGTTTTGCTTATATTCAATCCCTTTCAAAACTTATCTAACTGGACCTACGTTCATCGCATATATTCGTGGTGGTCTCATCGCTGTGATATTCCTCGTCAGCAGTTGCCAACATTAGTTTCTGTTAAAGATCGCGTGTATGAAGTGATGAAAAATTACAGTAACAACCAGCTATCGGCTTCAGAACTTTGTAATGGAGTTTCTCCAAAGACATTCACGTTTGTCAAACAAGTTTTTGAACAGGTATGTTAAAGTCACACACTTATTAATACAGTTTTTCAAGTTTACTAACGGCCGAAATCATTATATAGAAATTGGAACCGTCAGTTGATCATACTAAATCAAAAAAATCTCTTCCACAAAGTGGTCCGACTTCACGAGAAGAATTTCAGGAACTGGGTCATATATCCGAAAGTCATACTCCTATACCAATCACCAAACTACCTGTCAAGGCCAAGGGGTCTGATTCACCTATGGTATTGTCCACACAAGAAGAGATTGATGAATTACCGACTAGAGATCAAGCCAGGGCATCAAATGAAATACTTAAAAAGACTGCTCAAGATGAGAATATATCACATCAAGGGTTTCAGAGAGATACTGATACAAAGAATTCAGCTGAAGCTGATATTGCCCCTAACAAACACGAGAAATCAGACTTAAGCAGCCCTGGGGAAGATACCAACACAAAAAATCATAGTTTAATGAAAGAGGAAAATGAAAATATAAACTCTGAATCTGAAAACCAGTCGAGATTTAATTTGGAATTAGAAGAAAACTCAGACTCAAGCTTAGATTCAGCACATACTCCTGAATCGAATTCTAAAAATTCAAAGCTACTAGAGATTCAAACTGATTTTAATAGTACTTGGAGTAACGATGCAGCTTCTGCCAAAACCCAATCACAAGATACGAAACCTGATATGGCACATAATGTAACACTTCCTTCCAAAAAGCACAAGAAGTATTCTCTTACCCTTGACAAGTATGTTGATGAAGATGAATCAGATCATGACTCTTGGTTGTCTACTGAGCTAGAGAAAGTTCCTAATCAGAATGGTAAAAGTACCAACGTTAGTTATCTTAACATTTCAGAAAGTACATCAAAATCACATCCTACTAATCAACGACAAGCAAGTCATACAGACTCAAGGTTGGATCAGTTATTGAGTGCTGTTTTAGATCAAGACAGTGACTCCGAAGAAGAAGAAGAAGAGGGGCGGGATGAAAGCCCAGAATCGGCACAGTCATATCCTAGTCTCGGATTTGGCCCTGATGAAATTTCTTTAGCAGAAAGCCAACGCGTCAAATATAATGATGTCAAGGCTACAAGAGAGAGATTTCAGACTGTGGTACCTCAAAGTTATGTAGATGACGATGAGGAGGGCGATTCTGAAGAGTTTGGATTGGAAGAAGAAGTTGATGGAAATGTTGAGATTGATAATGAAGAAAAAGATAATGGTGAACAAAATGAGGAAGATAAAAAACAAGACCAACGAGAAGAGGAAGAAGCTGAGGACGACGCACAAGAAAACGAAGATGGAGATGAAGATGATAGACCGGTTTATAGTGTCAAAATCAAGAAAGAACCAGAAGATGATCGTCTCTCACTCTTATTTGAAGCCAACAAAAAACGGCCACACAGTCATCGAAGAGAATCTTTTCCTAATATAAATGATGAGGATGGCACGGAGTTACGATCTACAAAGAGAATGAAGACGATTAGACGTCGACCGCGACCGCAGACCAGAAGTCGAAGTCCTAGTCTGGAAAGCAGAGCGTTCACTCCTCATGTAACGAGAGAACCTACTAATAGATTCGGATCTGCCCGAGTTGCTTTTGATTTGCACCAAAAAGATTTGGTTGATGAAGAAGAAGAAGAGGACGAGCCCCGGATTAAAACTGAACCAGTTGATGATCAATTGTTTGAAGAACCTATTCGTACGAAAAAACACACCATTTATAATCAGGAACAAACACAAGATCGGCGACAATCTAGACGCTATATTTCTGAAAATGAAAATGACCAAGCTAGAAATCGGACCCTGACAACTCCAGAACAAGAGCAACAATCAAGGCGCCGACGCCAGCCGGGCTATGATCAAGACCAGTACCGGTATCAACAAGAGGAGCAGCAACAATGCCAGTATTATACTTCGGAACCCAGAAGAATGCGAAGAAATAGACATGTATTGAATCGAGATGCTCGATTTGAGGGTCAGAATGGGATTATTGATAATAATGATCAAGTTGATGAAGAGGAAGAGTATCCAGAACCGACTGCACATTACCAAGATGGCAATATCAATGAAGAATATGATGAATCTGCAGGCAATAATTCACATATTCCTAATTTCAATCTTGCACATGCATCTATGGGATACCCCCAGGCCAATCCAGTTTTCCGAGATGTACAAAGCTACCTAGAGGACACTAATGAGGTGATGCGAGTGATGATTCGAGAGTCAAGTGTGCAGAGCCAGAACACGAAATCACAACTGGGAGGAATTGTTCGAGCATTTACTACATTACAGCAGAATCAACAGCAAGCGCTACTTGAGACCACAAAGGTAATCCAATTAGAGAATACGAGGGTGATCAACAAACTTGTGGAACAGAATAGCAAGATGATGGACTTGGTGATGAATGCACAACAAATTCTTCAAAACAACACGCAAACTAGTAACGATGCTGTGAAGGATGCGTCACATGCGCTGAGGAAAATTGCCGATCATAATGCGCAATTAATGTATCAAATGCTGGATCGTAACAGCAATGGTAACAATTCTAACAATTCTAATAAGCTAAACGGGCATACAGTAATATCTGACTTTGATCAAGGACTCGGTAAAAGACGACAGAAGAGAAATCATGTATAGAAAAAACCGCAAGGATTTATGTATCTTCTTGAACATGCCAGTTTTTGTATACTTTTACAAGTATGAGAGACAGTGTTTAATATTTATTATAAAATTATCTAAAAACAACAGGAAGAAAAGAATATTGAATGGAGTTTTGCCGAACTTTGACGAGGTTAGTATGAATACAATGATAAAATTACCCTTTTTGGAGCAATGGCTATTGTAGTAGCGCAACACAGCCGTGAGATGATAACGGCAATCATCTGATTTGTACGTGACAGCTACGGGAGGATATGACGTAACCGGGTATATGAGTGCATATCCAGAAGCACAAAGTTTATGCGCCGAAATAGGCTCGCGGTATTGAGCCTACTATAAGAAGACTTTGGAGAAGGCATTAAAAAAGAGATGGCTTATTGACAATGTTAAAAAAAAGGCAAAACTGAAGAGAAATACAGATGGACTGGTAAAACTAGATAACATCCAAGGTTGTGACAAGCTTCAAGCAAGCGGTTGTGGTCATGAGAATTTAGCGGGCTCGTGCCCAGCATCAGGAAAGAATACCAATTTTACGAGGGGAAGAGACTGTAAACTTTGAAAAGGTTCTTTTTATGTATTCCGAGATGTTGCTTAAGTTATTTACAGAGTTTCATTAGATTTATATTAGATTTGAAGCGGGGAGAAGGGCAAGACAAAAATAAAAGTAAAAAAAATAACAACACACAACAAGTAGCAAATTTATTGAATATTTCCACATTTTGATGAAGATCAAGAATATCAATCGAGGCTACAGAGGGATAAGGAGCCAAGAAACGAGAGTCTTATACGATGAAGATTTCATACCAAGAGCCATGAAAACAAGGCAGGTGGAATTTTAAAAGGCTCTTTTTAATGCTAGGCGCTGTCAAGGTTTAAGGGCAAAAGGAAAAATAATACAATATGACAATACAATATGATGTATATCTGGGTGTAATATATATAATAAGAATCAGAATAAATAGCGAATAAATTTAAAATGAATTTGAAATTCAAATAAGACCTTTCAGGCTGACAGAAGAGTGTTTAAGTGCATGTTCCTGGGGTTTGAACCAACACACGCGATTGATTAGCTAGAGCCACTGGAGAATGGGGAGAGAAGGGAGATACCCACAGCACTCCAAATAAAATAGAACCTTGTTGATGGAACCAGTTGCGAGCGAATATGCGAGTGCATGAACAAATACAGAGAGGGCATTTGTGAAGTGGCAGATTCGTAAACCAATTTCTTTGTTTAAAGAGCCGGCAACGTTCAAAGAATTACGGCAGATTGGGTGACACTTAGTTATCTGGAATTATGTAAACCGCTAATTTGTGCAAGACCGAGACTAGTTACACGCACAAAGGCATAACAAGCAATAACTACACTGGGTGTGCCCAGCCCTGGGGTCCTTTTTCTACAGGTTGTCAATGGAACCGATCCAGGCAAAAAGGCGAGGATTCTATTTGTAATGTGCGACGGTGATATATATATAGATTTACAGCCCATTGGCCTAGTTATTAAAAAGCCAGAGCCAGACAAAACGATAAGATGTTGGCAAACAAGCGGGAATCCAGAGAAAAGTGCACAAAGAGGCTAAATAGCTTTCGATCGAGAGCTATTTAAAGAATTACACGAGTTTGGATCGCTTCATTTGGCGAATACCAGCAGCATCACAAAGAGGTTGCGACGACACGGCCGCTCCAGACCCAAATAGCAAAAGGCTTTATACAGACTGCAAACCGGGCGAGCCAGAACGGAGGGAAGTTTAAGCCGGACAACAAGTCGCTCGTCCAAACTTTAGATCCAGCAGGGGGTTGAGAAACATGATTTTCTGGCAGCAGAAATGTAGGCCATTAGGCCATTAGATGAGCGGAGCAAGGGCCAAAAGCAAAGACAGAGAGCCCAGGCCAAGTCGCAAGTCACCTAAGCTTAATCCCGTTTCTGATAGACTTTGGTCCCAATTGTGTTCATTTCGGAGGGCACGGGGAACTCTAAATAGACTTTACAGGTGCTGAAGAGGAGCTATAGAGTTGAAGCGTTTGGAATGTTTTTGCGTTGCACGCTGGAGGAGTTGCAGTTGCCAGAATGACGGTGTAGAGTTTACGAGGAAAAGTGAAAAACTCGAGAGCAGGAGGAAGAATTAGTAGAATTGGAATTGGAATTAGATTTCATTAGATTTTCATTAGATTTCATTAGATTTCAAAGATTGATATACACCTGTGCATCTTTTATATATAGCCTTCCTGCAAAATCAGACAAGGGCTTTTTGTTGGTTATAAAAATAACTAGCTGCCATCTATTTTCCATTACATGGAGAACGTGATATTGCTGGATTGGGCCTGGCTTTGTCAAATACCGCATCAATCGGTGAGTCTGATTTTATTTTGAATACGAAAACGCAGAAAGCCATAAGAATCCCCAGTGGATGAATTGCACCAGCTAATGAAATATATACTGATTGATGCAATTTATACAATAAACTTTATCAGTTGAAAAAACTTACTGTGTGGGTCAGACATTGAAAAAACCTGGCGTTTTTAGCTCCTCCTCTCCCTCCTTGTGTGCTACTACGGTATACGACATTACCCTCTCCTGTTAAAAACCACCTCTTTCTCAAATACTTTCTTAACCCGTCCTTTTCTTTCTTTCTTTCCTTCCTTCCTCCTTTCCTCCTTTCTTTCTTCCATCCACTCGTCTCTTCCACTATCTTTGTCTATTCCTACTCTCGTTTTCACCGCCAACCACCCCCCCAAACCGCTCGTTTTTTTTTTTCTTACACCTACATTCGTTAGATATCTCATCACTCGTTATTTATCACCTTGTCCTTTTTAATTTCCGTCGTTCGTTGCTAATAGTCAAGAATTCTTTGACTTATAGCGCGACACTTTGGTCATACTCCATTCGTTTATTCGATAACAACAACTCCTGAAAAAAAAAAAATTTCTTCATTTTGATTCCCTACTTTTGGATATCGTATTTCAATCTTTTTCCCCCTCTTTGAATATCATCTTCAAGACTCTCTGTTTCTTTATTTCATTGACTATCACAGTATGCCAAACTTTGACACTAGTACCAGTTCTTGTGCTACCTTGTAAGTCCCCATTCCAATCATACAATGCACTCTTGCTCCAACTCTTTCATTCTAACAATCCGATCTATAGTAGAAGCGACTCCTTTTCTTCAAGTTTTCCTACTTCACCAACAAGCCCTTCTCCAAAATCTTCAATTTCTTCGAATAGGTCCACCAGCTGCTCCTCACTCTCTTCACCTTCCTTAGACTCGATCCCACTCCACGAATTGGTAAGTACACGCCCCAAGTTCCCCAACCTATTACTCCAATCCTTAGTTTTGGAGCCCTATCTCTATATTTTTCTTTTGTTCCGTTGCTATGGGCTGTTTCCCTTGCAAACTCACTACAAGTTACCAGGCTCCCGCACCAAATGTGGGTCCCTTCTCCAACTTTTCAAAAGGCATTATCCATGCAGGGAAGACTCAGATTTGTGGATCGGGTTTTATATCAAGCTCTTTTGGTTCCATTCACCACGTTTTTTCCCTATTTTGAAAAGGCTCATGTAATTTTTGGCTACAACCCAGCAATGCAAGGCTTCCTTTTGAGAATTTGGCTTTGAATGATGATACCATTTTTAAAAATATAAAGCTCGACACAAGACAATCGTTTTTGATAACCGAATATCCAACAACTTTTATTAGGAATTTTTAGACAAGGTTGCAGTGCAACTTTTCCAACAGGAACTGAACTACCATTATCAACCAAATCTTTAACAATACCAGTACCGTTTCATGTCAACAAACAATACAAACTGACATTTGAAACATTGTTAACTGTTTTTATTGGGCTTTTTTAGAACTCTAGTCGATTATTTTTAATCAAGTCTTGACAGATGGTGCAAAAGAGCCTCAGCGAACAATGAAACAGCAACAGATAAGAAAAAAATCTACCCAACTTGTTAATACCTGACTATTTTAGAAGTTATTAGATACCAACTTTGGAATATCCATGCTCCGACACCAATTCTTTTTTTAAACTTGTATATACCATTTGAAGTTTGCTAAACCCGTCTGCTATTAAACTTCCTACATACATACATACATACATTGACTGATATACGATTTGAAACTTAAACACGCCAAAGTTAACAGCAGGGCTATTCTTAGAAACCCTCCACGCTTACATTACATTTACATCCCTTACCTCTTACTTTCTCCAAAACTCTCCCCCCTTTCTCTTAAACAGGTTTCAAAATTTACAACTTTCTTACTAACCTCTCAATTTTTTCCAATCTCTTTTTATGATTGTGTGTTTGTTTTATTACCTTTAGAAAATGAGTGCTGATGTCCATCCAACCCCGTTCTTCCACGACAAGAACCATCAAACATCGTTGAGTATAGACACTATTCAAGATTTCAACACCTCCCCACGTTCTCACTCTACCCCAAGACGCTCCGCTCCACATTCTCCAACACAATCTCACTCTTTACCTTCTCCAACTGAGTCGTCGCCGTCTACTCCTTTAAGAAGCGAGCAAATGGAACACAATGAGAGTACCGAATCCACTGAAAATAGCGATAGCAGCGAGACGACTGATAGTACAGAATCAACCAACGAAAACCAAGACGAAGAACCAAAAGCAAAAGTAATATATCATTGCACAATATGTGGTCGTGATAGACATTTGGTAAGTTTTATTATTATTACTATTATTTTTCTTTCTTTTTTCTTTTTGCTTTATTTTAAAAAATTTAAACTAATGCTTAAATTTCTTTTAGGCTCGATTCTGTCGTTATGCTCCGTCATTTCTCGACTCCTCTTTCAGTTTCAATCCCACATCGTCCTCTGAATATATGCCAATTGGCACTCTCTTGTCGCCAGAAATTACCGGCACGCGCCCGTTCTACGAAACCCATCCATACGCAATGTACCGTCATATGCCTAAGGTATGCGGCCTCTACGACTCTGATATTGTCAATGGAGTTCCTGTGGACGAGTACCTTATGGATAACGAGACAAAAGCTCTTGTCGAGTCTATCTGCCTGTTGTGTAATATACCTAGCGGTGTAATCCCTCTTCCAAGTTATAACACGTCGTTGGGTGTCATGTATACATATGTGTATGTTCTCAAGTCGTCGAACTATGGTAGAAAGATACTCAACATGGATGATGGTACATTTGAACCTGAAACTGGAATTTATAAAATTTCTCAAGCCATTGCTCGAGTCTTTGGCGTGGTAACGGCGTACGACCCTACCAATCCTGCAACAGCTTATTTGGAATATAATATAGCTAGAAAAGCGATTGAAAGGGTAAAACGGGAACTGGAGTACGAAGATGGAATTGACGTTGAAGACGCTCAACAGAACGCGTCAGATGTTTCTGACTCTAGCGAAAACCAGGATGCAAATGACAATCAAGATTCTCAAGTTGCTGTTTTGGAAACTAATGATCTAAAGAAGCCTCAACCTCCCCTTGATTCAAATGATATACAGTCAGTAATTATCCCTAAAACCAAGGATAATCAATCTTCCAACGCTGCAGAAGAAGGGTTACGAATTTTATCTAGTAAACTCTCCCAATCTAATGCTGACGATATCCCAACCCCCGAAACAGAGACATCTTCTGAACCGGACTCTGCCAACATATCCAATCGTTCTAGTCCGTCCACTAATAATATTAATCTCAATACTTTGACCAAGCTAAATTCGCTGAACGGAAGTCCAATGCTCGCACCACCACCATTTAGTTATATTTACTCATTTCAAAATTCCCAGGCTACTCAATATCCATTCCAGCCTTTCTATATGTGCCCTCCAACGCCTACATTATCACCATTGAATGGTAAGATACGACATCACAATAGAAACAATGGCCATCTCAATGCCAACCGTCAACACTACAAAGCCCGTTACAATAGCTATTCCAAAGGTCAAAATTATGGGTTCACTTACCACTATTCTCCCAATCACAACCAGTATCGTTACAATAAATACAAAAACGGATATCGCTCTTATAGCACGCCTAGCAACCTGCATAGCACACCCAACAATTTGAATAGTGGGAGTGACAGTGGGACAAGTAGCAGTTTCTATGATCAATCATACTCCAATGGAAACAGTGGTAGTAAGACTCCATTCCATCTACAATTAAACAATGGTGGCCTTTTTACATCAGGTGTGGATGATGACGATGCTGAAGAATTCAAAGGCTTTGGCGATTACAACAGCGTCCAATTTGATTCACCACTAAAGAACAAATCACACAGGCCAAACTTTGGCTCACATCACGATGAGCCACTGATAACAAGTCCTGACTTTGATCATGAAGATGATCTTGAAAATTGTTCTACTGGGCATTCGGATGAAAAGGTTCATGATCATGAGGCTGATGCTGATGATGATGGCGATTTCATGGATGACATTGAAGTCATTGTTCCAGATACACGCCGGCAAACTCAACTAAAAGAAGCTTTGGAGAAGGAAAAGGAGGAGTCTGACAAGAGCTCACAACGCTCACATTCTATGTCTAGTTCTGCTCCTTCAACTTCTGGGGAGGCTATTGATTCAGAAGAGGTGCTCCACTCCTCTGATGTTACTTCCTCTTTTATCTCCAATCAGGGTCTAGGAATTTCCCTTCATGCTATCCCTATCGAAATTCCAGAACCTGAAACGGTAGCAGTTGATGAACCAGTTGAAAAGGAAAAGTCTCCAGCTCAAAAGCAACAGGGCAAGAAAAAGAGCGAAGATCGAAGGAAAAGGTCTGAATCTCAAAGTTCTCGCAGAAATATCAATAAAAAAGCTTTGCCAACTACCAACTCCACTTCTGCATCCCTCGCCACACCTGCTGCGGCTGACCCCACAACAACTTTGGCAGAACAAGAAATTCCATTGTCAGAAAGTACAACAATTTCTTCAATTTCTGTTGACACCACGCCTACAAATAATGCACCTGGGAACACAAAGTCCAAGTCTAGAAGCTCTCGGAACAGAAATAGAGGAAGACAGTCGGACAAATCTGAAAAACTGACAGAGAAATCTGACAAGTTGATTGAAATTTTGGATGATGCTTCTAGTTTTATCATTGTTGAAAAAGAGTTGAAGGATTCTGATGATCAGGTGCCCAAGGCTTCTAATGAAGGCGATTCAAAATATGCCAATAAGACTGACACCAATAATGACTGGAGCATTGAAGAATACCCTAGTGTTTTACTTGATACTCCTCTGGCATTTGATTCTGCTACTGCTAATTTGAACAATGAATCCAAATCTGCCACAAACTCATCAACTTCAAACAACAGAAGAAGGCGTTCAAAGAAGTCATCTGATAAACCTGCCATAGAGTCTTTGTCTTCTGAATCGACTATTACTAAGGCTGAACCACAACCAACCTCAAACACTACTAGAACTAGACGACGAAGGAGGAACGGGAGTTCCAACCAATCTGACAAAGGGAGTTTTAGCAACGCCCCAACTACAGAATCACTTGTCACCACAAGCCCCACTCCTGAATCAAGAGAAGAACTCAGTCCCACAATTAAAAAAGGGAGTTCTCCTCAGTCCAGCCTCACCACTGATATCCACAATGTTGACTCTTCGGGGACAGGGACGGGGGTCATTAACGGGAGGCCTCGCTCCGCCCCAATTGAAGGGAGTTGTTGCTCCACCCACAGTATTAACCAAGACCACCTCAGCAATGGTGATGACAGCCTCGAAAGAGATGACATTGACGACGACGGATTTGTTAAAGTCGGATTCCCAAAAGGGAGGCCTATCTTGCCCCCCAGTTCAGAAAAAGGGAGTTGTCGCTCAACCAAAGACCTCCACCAGCAAGACCAAGAAGGCGACACAGGGAGTTGTTGCTCAAGAAATTCCAGCGCCAGCATTGGAGCCATTACAATCTCCAAATCCAGCTCAAGTTTTAGTTTCCAACGGGAAGGAAATGGGAGTTGTCGCGGACAAAGACGATGGATGGATTACAGTGGGAGTTGTTGCTCACAAAGAAAAGGAAACAATATCTTTAGACTCGTCAAACTCCAATTCTGACCCTGTTTCTAGTCCAAGTTTGATGACCAAAATTGGAAGTGAATTAAGCTTCACTTTTGATATTGAAAATGAAGGTGAAGAAGTCAAGGAGGAAGATGAGCAAACTGGTTCTCAATCCGAGTTATCTGAATCATCCGAATCTTTGGAAACTCATGAGCTTACGGAAAGTAATGAACCCGTTGTAATAACTAGGAGAAAACGTTCCAAGGTTACCAAGTATAAGCCTAATAATACTAACATGGATACCGCCATCTCATCACCAAATAACCCGCCTTCTTTCTCAGTTTCTTCACTTCAACAGTTTTTGACTTACCATTTTACTATTCTTGTCACATTTATTTGGCTTCGTGTTTCACCATACCTTTTTGTCGAAAGCCCAGACAATGAGCTAACTCAGCGACTTCCAACAGTTTCTGAGCTTCGAACAGTGAGCCGCTGGTTTGTGCGCATCAAAGTTAAGAGCGTGCGAGCACAAGTCCATACGTTTCGTACCCAAACGTTACAAAAGATTCAGCAACAAATGACAGTCGCTAACGCTTCACATTACTCCCGTGTTTATACCCAATCATTCCTTTCATTTCTGAGAACTAGTTTAATTGCCACTGCCAAGTTCATTGCTTCATTTTTTGTTTTTGAGACTGAAACATGGATATTCCTTGGTGTCATTGTTGGCGTTATTTCGGTGATGGCTTGCATTGTTGTTGGCATGCAAATGGAGTTGGAGAAAATGCACCACAATCATTAATCGTTATCTACCTCATACGGGTATAACTTACATACCTCTTAAAAACTCACTAATTTATTACACTTATCTTTAGTTGTGCCTGTCTGAAATTATGAGAGATTCTAAACGGGCACATTAACGTACATAGTATTTATGGAAAGAAAATGGAAATTTCTTATTATTTTTGTATTGATGTTTATATATATTTTGGATTAATCTTCTTACATGTTTATTATTATTATTATTATTATTATTATTATTATTATTATTATTATTATTATTATTATTATTATCATTACTATTATTGTATTTTATATTAATATTATTCTAACTTACTATTCATTAATATTGTTGAATATATCAAGCTCATAAAGTAACTTTGCGTTGATAGTTTTAGCTCATAAGACAATTAACGATCAATTCTCAAAGAAGGATTATCATGTAAAAGGAGAGCCATCCATAACCGAAACTATTGTACGAACAGTGATTAGATGTCTGACCAATTTTGGTAAATTGCCTTTTACGGTGTAACGATAGTTATAATTCATGTCAACCCCTTTCACAAATCAAATAACAAATCAAGAGACAAACGCAGAGTATAAAGGTAAAGCTTGTACTGAAAATTCTTTCTTCTTCTTTACTTCAACCTTCATTCATACGCTCCCATTTTCTCTTTCTCACTTTTAATTCCAATTTACAAATTTTTCATCATGGCTGGTAGACGTGCTACAACTAAAGCTGGAACCGGAGTAGGCGATGACCCTTCTCGGTCTGGGACCCCTGCTCCTACCGCCCTTGACGGAGCCACCGACGAGGTTGGAAACGATAGCGGAATTGATTTGTCCATTGAGATTGTGGGAATTGAAGAGCTTCAGAACCATGGAATAAACGTTTCTGATATCCAAAAGCTAAGATCAGCTGGAATCCATTCAATTTCGGTAAGTAGTTGGCTTTATCTTTTCATCGGGAAGTTTTTTTTTTAATTCTCTTTTTAACAATTATATATACATATATAGACAGTTCTTTCCACAACTCGCCGTAACCTTCTCAAAATCAAAGGGTTCAGCGAAATCAAGGTTGAAAAAGTTAAGGAAGCTGCTTCCAAAATTATGTCTGTCGGGTTTGTGACTGGCACCGAGCAAGCCTCTATGAGACGTCGGGTTTACAAGATCAGCACGGGCAGCAAGCAGTTTGATACCATGCTTGGTGGAGGTATTCAAACAATGAGTCTTACCGAAGTGTTTGGCGAGTTCCGGTGTGGAAAAAGTCAATTGGCCCAAACCCTTTGCGTCACTGCTCAATTGCCAAAATCTATGGGCGGCGCCGAGGGTAAAGCTGCTTTTATTGATACTGAAGGAACCTTCCGACCAGAAAGAATTCGCCAGATTGCAACACGCTTTGGTGTTGATCCAGATATTGTTCTGGACAACATTTCTTATGCAAGAGCCATGAACAGTGAGCACCAGATGGAGCTAATTGAAGAGATTGGTGCTAGCTTTGCTGATGGATCTTACAGGTTGCTAGTTATTGACTCCATTATGGCTCTATTCAGGGTTGACGTATGTTGAGTTGGGCTATGTCTTTTTTATTATTTATTTATTATCATCATCTTACTTCCTGACTTTTATTTTTTATTTTTTATTTTATTACTTCTTTAACTAACCCTACCGTTTTTCATTTTATTTTAGTATTCTGGGCGTGGAGAACTTAACGAACGTCAACAAAAGCTCAATCAAATGCTAGGCCGGTTAACTCGACTTTCTGAAGAATACAATGTCGCTATTTTTCTTACTAACCAGGTCCAGTCTGACCCCGGTGCCTCTGCTTTATTTGCAGCAGCCGACGGACGTAAACCAGTGGGCGGGCATGTTCTCGCACATGCCTCTGCCACTAGAATACTGCTTAGAAAAGGACGAGGCGAGGAGCGCGTTGGAAAATTGCAGGATTCACCTGATATGCCCGAAAGCGAGTGTACTTATGTTATTGGTGATGGTGGTATTACTGATGTGGCTTAAAAGTAATAGTTATCTGAATCTGAGTATGAAACCGTGAGATTATTAGTAAATAGGAATAAACATGGAAGTTTCATGAAAATTTTACCAATTAGTATCGCATGACATGTATAATTATACCCGTTCATTTATTTAAAAAATAGGAGAAGGTCATATAAAATAAACTAGATTAAAAACAAAACATCAAAAGCGTAATTATTCCCATTTAACACCTCTGTAAATGGCATCAGAAACCTTGGCAACATCAGTCATTTCCTCAACATCATGAATTCTCACAATATCAGCACCTTCTCCAATCAATGCTGTCACTGTAGCAGCAGTCCCTAAAACTCTATCCTTGGCACTCGAGCCTTTTCCACTCTTTCCAGTAAGAGTCCCAATAAATCTCTTTCTAGAAGATCCAACGAGCCATGGGAACCCTGAGATTTGAGCAGCAGAATCAGAAAGATAACCGTCAGCAAATGCAGCACCATTTTCTACCAGGCCATGCCCAGTTCTCAAAACTTTAAAGTTTCTAATAATGGCTAAATTCTGATCAATATTTTTAGCAAATCCAATACCTGGATCTAAAATGATCTGCCAACGCTTGAGTCCAGAATCAAGAGCTACTTGAACCCGTTCAGCAAGTTCATTTCTAACAACATTTATAATTGCACTATCAGTGTCGACCTCAATTTCGCTTCCACCATTGAGCTCGTCCACCCATTCGTAGCGATTGAACTCAGGGGAATTCATGGTATCTGGCGTACCTCGGGTATGATTGATAACAATTGGAACACCCAACGTTTTGGCAACATTAAACATTTCAGGATCATACAATCCACCGCTGATATCATTAATAATATCAGCACCTGCCTTGATAGTCGCTTCTGCAACCTGCGATCGGTATGTATCAATTGAGATAATCACATTTTGGTATTTTTGCTTCTCCTCAGCAGAGCTTGAAGATTTAGAAAGCGCAGCAAACTTGGCACGAATAGCTTTGATGGCAGGCACAGTTCTTTTAATTTCTTCTTCCACAGTAACATCAGAGTCCTTTGCACCAGGTCTAGTTGACATTCCACCAATGTCAAGAATAGTAACACCAGCATTGACGGCTTCTACTGCTTCATCAGCAACTGCCTCAGTGTCAATATTAATTGAATCAGATGACAACTTTGTTGAAGCAAACCGTCCGCCATCAGAAAAGCTATCAGGTGTAACATTTAAAATTGCCATGACATGTGTTTTTACAGTGTGGGAATCAGCATCAAAGACAACCTTTCTATCTCTCTGATCACCATTTTCATCTTGAGAACATATGAATTCTTCAGGTAATGGCCGCAAAGGGACAACGTTTCTGAGTGTTAACGATTCCTGAACATTTTCTTCAGCCTTTGTGGCCAAAAGTTGATCCAAATGTGAATGGTAAGGTTCAGCAGTAAGAGGATGAACGTCTTGGGGACTGGTAACATCCTTCAAAGGTCTTAACACAAAATTTCTGTCAAGCATAGATACATGTGGAATGACTAATGTGGGCTTGTTCACAACCCAATCCTCATAAAGAAGAATGTCCAAATCTATGCTTCTAGGGCCGTTTTCCTGAAGCTTAACTCGTCCAAATGTTTGATATTCAATATCCTTTAATGCACTAAGTAAATTCAAGGGAGACAAAACTGTAGTTGCCTTGAAAACTCCATTGTAAAACTTGGGTTGATCTTTGACATACATAGGTTCACTCTCGTAGATACCACTTGTGGAAATGACATTGACACCGCGCTTTGCAAGCTCCTCAACCGAGGAAGAGATTGAAGACAAAGATGGGCCAATATTAGATCCAAAAGCAATATACACGATGTGCTCTTTTCCATCATCAATCTTTTGATCGGATTCAAAAATCGCTTTAGAATCAGGGAAAAGCTGTTTGCTTCCCGAGTCTTTCTGAGCCAACTTTTCTGATGGGGTATTCTTTTCACTCTCAGTAGCTTTCTCAATAGCCTCTGGTTCTTCAAAATATTCTTTAGTTCTGGTAACTTCAACACCAGCAGCATCAGCAAATGTCAAAGCAGAAGGCTTCTCAGCACGAACAGTAACCTTCCAAACACCAGCTTCGCAAACAACTTGAGCAACTGAAGTCACAAAAGCTTCGACAGTTTTGTATGAAGAATCCTCAACATGATCTGACACTCTCTGAACAACTGCACGGAAATCGTATGCTTTGTCAAATCCTGGAGTACTAACCTTGTTTACTCCAAATGACTCGCTAGTCTTGTACAATGTCAATCCCAAAATGACGTTTTGCTTATGAAGTCTTTCAATTGTATTGACACCAATAATCGTAACCAATCTCAAATTATGAATTCTGACTGTATCAACTGAACCAGGAACTTGTACAACTTCAAAACTGTCAACAGAAGATGATCTAACACTGGAGGTTTCATCTCCATCTTGAGCTTTTAAATTTGTAAAGGATGCAATTCTGGAGGTGGGTATTGAGTGAGAAGAAGGGGTTCTAGAGAATGGCTTATCAACCCTGATTCTAGTGATTTCGATTTCAGATGCGTCGGCACGAAGAAGAGCTCGAGGTTTCCTAACCTTAATCTTAGCCCACTGACCGCCAATGCTATCAGAAAGTACAACTTTAGCGACTTTTTCCGCAATGTCTTCGAGAGACTTGAATCTAGTAGTTTCCACCATTTTGGTGACTTTTCGAGTAATGACGGCATAATTGAGAGAATAGGTTAAATGATCAGTGGAGCCAGCTTTGGCGACCGAAGTGCGTAAAAAAATGCTAATATTAACAGGCTGCGGTTCAGGTCGGTGCCATGCATCAACACCAGTTAGAGCCTTGACAAAAAGGTCTCTAACAAAAACCAAATCAGGAGAGTCGGCAACAACAGCTGAAGCTGCCGCTGCGGCTCTAGAGCTTGCGTTAGTAATAGGAGCCGCCATAGGGTTTGAAGTTGTTTGAACTAATCTTTGCTGAACGAAAAAAAAAGGGAAAGAGCTGGGAGTTGAAAGGCCTGCGTCAATTGATGATCCAGGGGTTGTAAAGGAAGAAGAGAATACCCAAGTTGATCGAATTCTAGCTGAATGTTGAAGCAATGAACAAAAACCAGAAGATACACGAGCGTGCGAATGGAATTGAACACGCTTGAGAAGTGCTAAGGAAGTCAATTTTGAGATAGTTTTAAAAGGCAAATTTCCACTAGAAGGGGAGAAAAAAGAATGGAAAAAGGGATGTAAATTCACAATGTGATAAGCCAAGTTGGGAGGTAATTTTTCCTATGCCTCAAGGACTTAATGAGTAGTAGATCAGGGTTAGGTGGTTTACATCGAAATAGATTTAAAGCACGTGCTGAGGACGGATATGACCGATAGGGTGCTGATTAAGGTAACGATAACAGCATGACGGGTTTTGAAGCCTGGAAACATAATAAAATACATGTTTCACAAGTAATATGAAAAATTAAAAAATACTTAAATGAGAAATATCATTTACAAATCAAATTAAATCATTCTGATAAAATAAATTGTGTCATCCATGCAAAACTAAAAAAAAAAAAAATCCAAACAAAATAAATAGTATCATTTAATGAATTAAATCGAAACCTCCTATAAACTAATCATGCAACCCGTTACCGTCTCAATCTCTCAACTCACTGTAGTTAAAATCTGTCGGGAAAAAGAACTGGGGCCAAAAGAGTCCAAGAATACAAAAAGTAACAGATCCAAGCACAGACAATCTTAACCCAAGAAGAAAAGTAAGTTCTTCCAACAGGAGCAAAATCTCCAAGAGTATCCTTTTCAACATTAATAGTAAGAAGAGTAGCAGTCCATTGCGTAGCAAGCATGAAAATCAAGTGGAACAAAACGTAATTGTACTTGGTAGCACCTCTTTCATCATCGCCATAAGCTCCAGTTGGAGTATCATCATCAGAGTCGTCATCAGACCATCTGTCTTCAAGAGCAGATGGTGGTAAGCTTCCACTATCAATAGCAGCTTGGATAGCCTGAGTTCTCATCTCTCTTCTAGAAGGCTGAGATGTAACCAGGCCATGTTCCGAAATGGGCTCGTATCCGCTGTCACGTACGCGAGATGTGGAAGTCTGATAAGCTGCTCGGGTAGTGGTATATGCAATAGCAAGGAATGTGAAAATAGCACCAAGAACAATACTAGCAGTTCTAGTACCCTTAGATCTGATAAGTGGGTTACAGCTCTTGTCGTCAGGCTCAGCAGCGACCGCGCTCATAACAAGATACGTGCAGTAAATAGCAACCATGGAAGACTGAGCGAGACCAGCTTGAGGGTTTGCTTCCTGTACTCTGGGATGAACAGACAATGCGGAAACAAGAACGCTGAAAATCAAGTTGATGGTAATAGCAGCCTGGTTCATCGAGCAACCGTTAGGAGCAAAAAACACGTACATCAAGATGGTAAGAAGAAGAGATCCAAGGTACATTCCCAATGTTGAGCCGATAAGAATAAACTTCCAAAGATTTGATTCCGACTCTTCAATATGCTCCAGACAAGTTTCAGCCCATGAATGCGCAAAGTCAACCAAGAGAACCAACCCAATGAAGAGAAAAATCATAGCACCAACAGTTGCGATATAATTACCCCATATCAAAAAGAACGAGTCAGGTATAATAAAGGAAAGAACAATAAGAGCAAACCAAGCAATGACCTTGATACCCCAAAAACCGTTTTGAATCTTAGCACGGGGGTTTCGAGTGGAATGAACGCCGATTAACAGTAAAGCAAGAATAATATGGAAACAAGCAAGAGCAAAGTTGATGCGATGGGCCGAAGCAAATCCATAGCACTGTCCTTCCTCTGAGCCGCTGCATCGCAGATGAACATAGTCAAAGGTAAGATGCTCTATTTTTTTGATTGCCCAATCTGTTAACATGACCCATGATAATATCGAGTTGACACAGAATAATAGTGTATATCCAATACGAGTAGCGATACTGGAGGAGCATTTGTTGCAAGCTGAGCAAATGGTATTAAAAGCAGCTGCACCACAGCATGATAAAGCGAATGTTGCTATCCATGAACCTGCACTTGCTAGCACTGGGAGGCCCATAAACGGTATCGATAAAACGGCACCCATTATTTAGGATTATTAAGAGTGGTAGTTGTAATTATTAATAATAAAAAAAACGTTCTATTGATTAAAGAGAATTTAGAACGTGAAATGCAACAGAAGCAGGTATGGTATCAGTAAAATATAAGAAAACGCGAACAAGTTGGAAACAAGTATGTCGCAAGATTAGTTAGATAAAAGTTATGTTGGTCACGGTGGAATTTGCCTCTAAGCCTTTGCAGAACTGACAATCGATCACGTGTATAATAAATATTAACAACAATGTTACATTAATTGTAACAAATATCCCGAGCTTTGTTACAAAAGTATTCAATCATGTGATTATATATTTTGTGCAAAAAATTTTCTAGAACATACATAACCACACAAGTGAAAAATTCGGCTGCTCAAAATATCACCAACAAGGGCTTGCTTCCAAATAACTTTTTAAGCAAGAGAAGAGAGGTTTTTCTTTATTCTAAAGGCGCAACTTTTTTTTTTCTTCTTGCTACAGTTCATTGACCGAAACTAATTCCTTTATCCTACCCACGATTTGGATTAAAGCATATTCAAATTCTAACGCGTCAACCTTCCGCAATATTCATCCAAGTTTTGTGACATATTAACTTATTGCTCGCAACACATTACCGCATTTTAACGGCATTTTACAGTTCAATACCGTATCAGTAGTATATCGTCTGATAAGATAGAATACCCAATTTCAAACACACAATATACACAGTCTAAAAATTCACAATGGAAGATCCTGAAAGAGTGGCATCCAAGCTTTGGCGTATCTACCGCACAACCAAGGAGATGGTCCGAGACCGAGGCTATCTAATTTTGCAAAAGGAGACCGAAATCACGTTAGAAGAGTTCCGATCCCAGTTTTGCGACAGCATGGGCAATGTGAACCGCAAGATGTTGAGTTACCAAGCCGTCCCCACCGAAGAAACATTATCCAAATGGCCCGAGAAGGGCTCATTGTGGGTCGAGTTCTGTGACGAAGCTAATGTCGGTGTCAAAACCATGGACAACTTGTGTTTACACGTTCTTGATAAAAACTTCCAGACTGCCATCTTTGTTTATCAGCAAGGTATCTCCCCCGGTGCCTCGCGACGAATTGCATCTGTTGAGCCCGCCACTATCGAGACTTTCCAGGAATCAGACTTGATTGTTAACATCACCCATCATGTCCTTGTTCCCAAGCACTTGTTGCTTTCTACTGAAGAAAAGAAGGAATTGTTGCAGCGTTACAAGTTGAAGGAATCCCAGCTTCCTAGAGTTCAAAAGGAGGATCCTATTGCTAGATACCTTGGTTTGAAGAGAGGTCAAGTTGTTAAGATTATGAGACTCAGTCCGACAGCCGGAAGATATGCCAGTTACCGTATTTGTCTGTAAATCATTATGGAAAAGAAGAAAAGTTGGAAATATATACTTGATGTTATACATAAAGGGATGGTTTGTTTAAGAATGAAAGATTTGTTTTAATATTTACAGTGTAAATTACAATAAAAAAAACTAGTATTTAAATGATTTGGGAGACTATTAATTTTTTTTTTTTTTAAGAATTTATTATTATTATCATCTTTAGTTTGAAGCTTGTCTCATGAGCTCTTTTTTAATAAACTCCAAACTATTGACAGCACTCAATCCCCAAGAGCGAAGAGTTACCAGGGGAGCAAAGTCAGACGAGTACAGCTTGTGAAGCTTGTCAACGATTCCGAGTTTCAAGTGGTTAGCAAAGTATCTGTCAGACCAGTAGGGCTCGATTGCAAGAAGAGAGCCGATATCAAGGCCTCTTCGCGAGGCGGTTTCCAAGGCATTAACCAAACTTTCCACATCCTGCTGGCCCATATTCAGGCCCTGGCCAGCAAGAGGATGGGTGGTGTGCGCGGCATCGCCGACAAGGGCAACACGGTCTGCAACATATGTGTCAGCGTGCTTCATCTTGAGAGGAAAAGAGGCACGAGACTTTGGCAAGACGTTGACCACATTGATGGGATAGTTGTTATCTTCGTCAACCAATTCAACGTTGCCAAGTCTCCACTGCACTTCGTCTTCGACTTCCTTATTGACTTGGTCAACAAGTTCTGGAGAAACCTCTGAAATGTCGCCCTTTCCGCCGGTTGCTTTAGCCTCAGCAAGTGCCTCGAGCATTTTATCGCTACTAGAGTTCAAAATGTACTCAATATCAACCTTTCCTAGGCGGAATGCGCCATTTACCAACGAGCAAAACGCTTGGGGAGGGAGGGCCTTTAATCTGCGGGCCATATCAGGAGTACAGCTCCATACGAGGGAGGCAAACCCGTCTGGCAATGGCAACAAGGCAATTGGTCCCGTCTTGAGGAATCTTTGGAAAGCAACGGAGCGGAAATCAGGCCACTCTAGTTGAACACTGGCAACGAGCCCATGACGGTCGTAATCCCACCCATGGCTTTCAATGCCAGCAAACGCGCGGGCAGGAGAGTTACCGCCATCCGCACCCACAAGTAATCTTGCTTGGAACTTTTCCCCTGACTCCAACTCCACCACAGGCCAGTCGTTTGTAGAGTTTGCAAAGCCTTTATGAATAGACTTGACTCGCGCCTTGTCCAAAATCTTGGTGCTTCCGTCCGAGTTGAGTTCCTCCAGCCGGCTGAGGAGCCCATGCTGCAAGTTGAAGTTTTCAATCATATACGCAATGTCCACATTCTGGCCCAAAATGTCTGGCGAGAAGTCAATTCTTCCTGAATCATCCAATCCGTCCCAAACCTTCATTTCGTCGTATGGCTTGACGCGGTCTTGGCGAATGTGAGGTTCCCAAGCGCCTATGCGTTTAAGAAAGGCAACCGATCGGGGGGTCAAGCTACTCACTCGGTTTTCATAATGGTCAGCAGCGGGGTCCCAACTTTTGATATGGCTGAGATTGCTGCCTTCAACCAGTAATGTTTTCAGAGACGAGGTGTGTGTAGAGTTTTTTAAAGCAGTAGCCAAAGTTAAGCCAGCCGGGCCGCCGCCAATAACAACAATGTCATAAACGCTAGGCACGTTGGAATCGTCAGTTGTAGTAGTAGTAGCAGTAGTAGCAGACGAAGAAGTAGAAGAAGTGGAAGAATACAATCGTTGTAAGACTATACTCTTTTTTGATGCCACGATTTGCTGACAAGAAGAGAGCAACAAGCCTCGTTGCTGTCTAGCAATAATGATTGAATGCCTTGAAATCATTATTTTCTATTTTATTTGATATATGGCGATGATGGAATGAGTCTGGTTATAATACGATTCAGAATTGAGTAATAAAAAATAAAAATAAAAATAAAAAGAATGGTATCGACTGTTTTTTTTAATGTAAACAAAAAGAAAAAAACTAAAAAAAACTAAAAAAAAAAGTAGCAATTGCCGGTAATGAAGTAAAGAATCAATCTCCCCACCGCTGATCAAATGAGTTTAAATTCGTAATGCGGTCCTCTCCAACCAATCCAGAAAAGGAAAAAAATTCATAGCAATAAATCACCTGATGATATGCACGTGATACACTGGTGAATTTGAAATTAAGACTAGTAATCGACCATTTCACAAAAAGAGGAAAACTAATCTTGATAATAAACATTTCGATTAAAAAAAACAAACTGAGTCTGTATGTACATATAAAAAATAAAACAAAAAAAACTGTAAAACAAAACAAAAAAAAAGTCTCCTTCGATTAGTACTTTGATATATGCAAAAAATCTTGCCTTTATATATTATCCAACACAGTCTTCAATTATAATGCACAATTTTATTGGACATTCTTTAGCGATTCAAGTTCTGAAACCTCCTTTCTTCTGTACTTCAAAACCATATCGCCACCAGATCTCCACATTCTGGTTCGTACAGTGGCAAGCGTCATGTTGCGGGGTACAATGTGGCCATGGCAAACAAGTTCGAGCCAGCGTTCGGGGTACGCAGCAGCTTCCACCGCAGTCCGTGGGTCAGTAAGTTCCCAGACTGGAAGTCGCTCTACCTTCATCTTTTCAACAAGATATGACATGGCCTTGTGGATTCGCAGCATGTGGTATCCTGTGAAACGCCCTGGACTCGTGTTGGCTTGTTGTTGTTGTTGTTGCTGCTGCTGCTGCTGTTGTTCAGCACTACCTACTGGCTGTCCATTGGGCTGCTGGTTAGGTGGCTGGCCAGGTTGAGCACCGTTTGGTCCAGCAGGTGGCTGTGGGGTGGGCAATTGTATAGGTTTCAAACCTGGAAGAGGCTCAATTTCTGAAGAAACTTGTTCTTCGGGAGGGCATGGAGCTAGGATAAACCATGTCTTGGTCTCTTCCTTCAGTGGAACTTGATTGACAAGAAGTGCGCGTGCAATCCACTCTGGAATAACTGACTCTAGCTTCTCAATCTCAACAGGAGCACCAGAGCCTCCAACAGTGCCACGGTATAAATCAACAAGACCTTCTGAGCCAGGCATCAATTGAGAGACCATCAACTTTGTAGTTGGCGGAATATGCAAAATTGGAGCCTCGAGTGCAGATGGTGGACTTAAAAACGATGGCAAATAAGAGTCAATTAATTCAGGTTTAGCATCGCCATTGGCAGCAACAACAGTTGCATCAGTTTCTGTGGTAGTGGTTGAAGCCGCAGCCCCATTCAAGAATGGGTTCTTCGAACCCAATGACTGCTGTTGAGCGTCATAGTTCAAGAAAGGATTGTTACTAGTAACTCTTGAAACATTGCCAGTCAAATTGTCTTGGTCTTCCTCCTTTTCTTCTACAATGGCAGAAGGCGCATCGTTGATGGCAGGCAGCTTGATAACCTTTGATTCATATATGCCTTCAATGTATTGGACAATATCCTTGAGAACAACTTGCTCGTCATTTCCAGAGTTGTCACGACGTAAGCCTGGTTCGTCCCAAGTTGGTAGAAATGGCTCTTCGAGAAAGTCGTGGCCTTGAAGATTAATAGCTGATTGAGTGGCTTGGGTATTAGTGGTATTATTTTGAGTCTGGGGCGTACCATTAGTAGTGGGAGCACCACTACCACGTACGCTTCCTCGGGTATTGCTCTCTTCATCCTTGCCCTTCTTTTCCTTTTTACCTCGACCAAATGAGGTACGTAAGCGACCCATCAGGCCAGCTTTATCCTTTGCATTAGCATTAGAATTTTGATTTGACTGTGATTGCGAGGACTGTGAAGTTGGTGCTGAAGCCGAACCTGAAGGTTTGGAAGATGGAGACGAGGCGTTTAAGTTTGTGGAACCTAGTTAAAAAAAAATAATAATAAGCAAAAACGTTAGAAAATTGGAAAAATTGAAAAAATTGTGAAAAATAAAAAAAAGCTTACCATTTCCATTGCTCAAAGCTTTCAAAGAACGCTTGATTCCATTGGGACCATCTTCTTTGCGTCGCTTGGCCAAATCCTTTCGGAGTTCCAAATCTTTAATCTTTTCAGCGGAAAGCACATTTGCAAGCAAGTTTGTGAGAACCCATTTACCAAGGTTGATACGTTGGTCAGGCAGCAATTCGTCAATGCTAGGGTTGAGAGGAGAAGACTTTGAAAGCACCTCTTGGCCAATTGTGGGCAAGATTTCTTCTGCGTACATCTCAGCATCAAAACACGAGTTTTCGTCAAGTGTTATAAACAATTCTCCAGAACGAGTTGTCACCTGACACCAGTTGGATACAACATCAAAGGTCCTTAGGTTGTCGGCAACGTCTTCTAATTCAAGGCCCTTGGGATAAGAAGTGAGTTCAACAGCTTGAACGAGATCCCAAAGTTTGATAACACCGTCGGTATCCAAAGTAAGAACATGGCGACGATTAGGAAGAAGTTGATGCTTGATCAAGCCAATCTTTCCTTGGAGGGTTTCAACAGGGTTGATATACACAGGCTCTACAACTGTGCTTTCCAAAACATCAGCCAATTCATTTTCCTCGCCCTCGTCATCATCGCCAGGAAGAATTGAGTACACTACCGAGGCAGATTCGGCAGTACCAATAGTGGCAGTATCTGGAGAAATGTCAGTTGGTGAAATGGCACTGGAATTCGTGACCGTAGTGGCAAGGGGGTCCATGTTGTTGGAAGAATTGGTAATCATAGGAGCCAAATGAGTTGAGCCTGGAGCTCCTGCAGGAGGATTTGCTTGGGCAGACTCGCCCAAAGACAACAAAACTTCTGGTAGGTTTTTGTTAAATCGTAAAGTGGGACTTCCATCAAGATCTATAAAGTGAGTCTTGAGAGTTTCGCCGGCTGATGAGGAATCTTCATCCTTCTTTTCTTCATCCTTTGCTTCCGCTGTTTTGTCCAAATCGGTTTTGCTGCCTTCTGGAGACTCATATAGAACCTTGTTGAATGCATAATCAGTTGTATCAAAGTCCAGCCATCTATGGATTCGAGAGTTGCAAGTTGCAGCCCAAATATAAGGGCCAGCAGAGACAACTTTGGATACACCAGAATGTTCATTGGCAATGACAGTGCAGACACCTTCCTTATCAACATCGCTTCCAATACCACGGAGGTCAGTTTTGACAATTGTACCAATACGGTCACTTGAATAAAAGACTTGTAATGAAGGGTGTTGAGAATGCAATGACCATACAGAGTCAGAATGCATGTCAAAAGTGTGTAAGAATCTTCCAGCAGTGACAGACCACAGTCTAATGGAGGAATCTGCTGAAGCCGAAAGCACCCACTCGCCGTCTTCAGAAATGAGAATGGAACGGACGTTGCCGGTGTGGCCGAGGAATGTAGAAATGGGTTTAGTGGTGTTTGCAGCAATTCGCGAGTCCCATAGTCTAACAGTGCCGTCAGGGCCACCAGCCGCAAGTATGGTAGAGCCTGGAGTTGCACGGCCAGTGCTAGCAGCCAGAGAATATATAGAGTCTTGATCACTGTTTCCCACGGTGATGGAAAAGACTTCGCGATTTGCGGGACCAGAAAAGGGGCGCTCCACGTTCCAGCACTTGATTTTCCTGTCCAGGCCTGCGGAATACAAATATCTGGGATTTAAATCGTATGCTGGTGTGGCGAGACATTTTACATAATCGCGATGTTGACCAACGGTGACTTGAGTGTCATTATGAGGATTCCACAGTTTTACAGTCAAGTCAGATGAGCATGAGGCAACTATAACGAAAAATAAAGTATGAATAATTAGATTATTCAGGATGAATTGTGTTAGCAGATGTTAATTTGGAATTGAAAAAGTGGTTGCAAGTGGTTGCAAATGGTTGCAAATGGTCACAAATGGTTGCAAGCTTGATCTGGCATCCTCCCCCCACATATGTCAAAATTCCATCTGAGGTAATGGAGGAAATTGTCATTGAGAAAGAGAGGGATGCAAATCTGGCAAAACCCAACGTGTTAAAGGATCACCGTTTTTTTTGTAGTATAGGAATCTTCCATAGAGCGCCCTTCTTAATGTTCACCACCTTAAGTCTGCATACGGTGAATATCGTTACTTTATTTTGGTAGTTATCACATTTCTCCCCGCTCCCCGCACATTGACAAACGACTACCATGAGCACAAAAATAACCAAGACCAGACCAGGTTCATAAAGAAGAAAAAAAAAAAGAATGAAAAAAAGAGAGAAAAAAAACATACCAAATTTGTTGTCATTGATCAAGAGAATATCATTGACCCAGTTTGTGTGAATAGGGCCGGCGACTTTAAATGCAGTCTTGCCATGACGGCCTTTTGGCGGGATAGGAGGAATTGTTGGAGTATCGATACGGGGGGCCGAATTCAAAAAGGCAGCGAGCGCGGGACCAATGAGGCGTGGAGTCACGTCGTTTGGGTCCAAACCAGCAGAAGTGCCGCTTCCGGCGGACAGGACCGAAGAAATGGACTTGTGTTTTATACGGCGAGACGACGTTGCCGTTGGCGATAATGCAGAACCACCTGACGTGGTTTGGTAGAGTGACCGCTGGGTTGCGGCAGTTGGCGAAACCACGATGGGGGCGGAGGTCGAGTTTGAAGACGAGGCCAGCGCCAGCGGGTAGGCTGGGGTGGAGTCTGTCGAGGCCAATGCGTTGTTTTCTGACGCGGGCAGGGATTTCAAGTATTGGGGAGTATCCAGGTTCATGTCACGGAGCTGCCAAGCAATGATGCTGCCATCACGGCCGGCAGAGTATAGAATGCCGTTGACGTCACCGGCGTCATCTAGGGGCTGAGGGGTGGCATGGTGGGTGTATGACGAGTGCTGGTCCTGGCCCAAAAGAAGGGAGTCTGGCGGAGGGGGGGTAGAATCAATGGCCAAGGAATTGACGCCCAGCGAGTGTCCTTGAAGGGACGACTGGGGTGTCAGCGTGTAAACGATCTTTCGAGAGGATTTCCTGACCATTAAAAAGCAGTAGCAAGGATGAGGAAAAACGGGATGTTAAGCCAGTAGACGGAGAATAGGGGCAGTGAAAAAAACAACAAGGGAGCTGGCGAGAGAGAGAGAGGTAGAGGAGAAGGTGCGTGTGGGTGTGAGGATGAGGAGGAAAGAAAAAGAAAAATATAAAAAAGTGTTTGTTTTATAAAGCAAGAGTAATAGAATGTAGAGAGTAGAATTGGAACAAGAGTCTAAAGCGAGGACAAGTGATGAGAAGAAGAACAGGGACGGGAAGAAGGGATGTGGTGGTGGTCACAAAAAGGAAATGTATATGGAAAGGCGAATACAAGTATTTCCCATTACAAAAAAAAAGCGTGATTGTTAGTCTTTGTGGCTGGGGAAATAAAAGAGAGAGAGATAATGCCACACAGGTTTGTTTGTGTATATTTGTGTATATTTGTGTGTATTTGTGTGTATTTGTGTGTTTGCAGCACAAGTTTAAATTTAAATTTCTGGGTTGTTTCAGTCACATGATCGTTTATCGACACGGGCACGTGCGTGGTGCTCTCTGGCTGTAAGGACTCGTTATTGGCCACAAGGCTTTTGAACTGGCAGTGTTTTTAGCTGGCAAACAGAAGCGGGTCGCACTGGTGGGTCGATTTGGCCGTGGAGCCGGCTTTCTGCTGGTGTTTGGTCGGTGTTGCTTGGCACATGACGGCGGCACGAGCGCATTTTCTGTATCTGCGATATGTATTTCCCTCTTGTCAGGAAATCGGCCAAAACCAAATATCGCTACAAAGAGCGAACTTTAACCAAGCTGATTATGGTTTCTACAGCGGCACTGGTTTGGACGTGAGGAAGCAGGGTTTTAGAGACTAGGGCTGGCGGGGATCTTGGACAAAAAGGAATTGACGCAGAATTATTTTAAATTATTTTTAATTATTTTAAATCAAATCAAATTAAATAGAAACTGGCTTTCCATGTTCCATCTCATTTCATCTTTATGCCCGATTGAAAGAAAACAGGCCAAACCAGACAGTGACCGTCACATGACTAAATCGTGACTTTCATGTGAGTACTTTCCACACGTGACTCAGTAATGCAATTGCACTTTTTTTCTTCCCCCAAGCGGTAAGCCGTCACACACATGACATAAGCGCCTAAGCTTCACATAAAACTAGGTTCGTCTCCCCACGGCAACAACGGCCTTTATCCACGGGATCATAGAGGGGCCCTATAGCTATGTGTCCGCAGCTTGTGTTTCGGTCCTTTAGGTCTTTGCCAGTGGCTTTTGGCTTTTGGCTTTTGGCTTTTGCGAGCGTATACCTGTACTGGATGTTCGAGTGCAAGAGATGTATAAACCTTCAGCTGATCACCTACTTGGATTGCATGCTGGGTACATGGTTTGGTTGTATGATCAGCCATTGGCTTGAATGGAACAAGGTCCCTTCCATAAATCTTTTTTTTTTTTTTTTTTTTTCCCCCCTCTCAAGACAAATATGATGAAATAAAATCTTCCAGTGGCAAAGAAGTAGAACCATAAACGAGATTCAACCTGTCAAGATTAGAAAAAATGGACATGTTTGGTTGGTTCACCCAACTGGCGATATACATCTAATGATCTAATGATCTAATGATCTAATGGGAATGGCTGGTGATATGATAGCACATTCCATCTCGTTTTGCTCGACCTGTATTCAGCACTAATACAATACAATTCATACGGAACTTTTAACTACGACTTTGTGTTCTTTCTTACCGCTCTCGATTGTCCCTTTTCTGCGTTTATACCCAATGTCCAGCCATTCACAAACAGCTGGGTCTTTCTCTGGCAAGCCGCAAACTTTTAAAGAACCATCACCACCACCCGCAAACTAACCGCATACCGAAAACACGCGGGATGTGCTGACCAACAGTCAAGGCTACTTGGAAACGCTTGGAAACGCTTGAAAAATGCTTAAAAACACTTGTAATCCTTCTTAATCTTTCTTCATCCTTCATAATCCTTCATACTTCCTCTACATTACCAACCCACGCTCTTCTTCATATCTTTGCAGCCGGTGTCGGGTAAGGGTACCGTCAAAAATGCTCTTTTTTTCAGTTGCCAAAACCGTCCCCGTACAAATCTATGTGCCTACTTACGACGGCTACCACTCGCTACAAGTGCCGCCAGTACTGCCAGTACTGCCTAATACTTCTAATCCCGCGAACGCTCACGCCTGCTGTGCTGTCTGTGTGCTCTGGACTCCTTCATACTAGTACCCAATATGGCTATATCCCACCAGCCTGTGACCTGGCCTGCGAATATTAAAAATAAGAGTTAGCATCTCAGTGTAATCGTCCCAGGAATAATCGCAACCCACACTCTACCTCTCCTTTAAATGCTTCGTATGTCTTATGTACTCTTCTTCCAGCATATTTGTACCCTTGCACTCTTGATACACTTGGTATTATTCGCAGCATTTACAAAATAAAACCATACATATATATATATAATAATAATAATAATATTGACCAAAAGAACGAATTTAATTATTAAATAAAAACTTGTTTAACATAAAATATACTATTCACTGTTACTTCCTACCTCTTTTATCTACCCTTTATCTGCCATGTTTTAACATTACTTCTCCACCCTCGTCTTCCCTCCTCTCTCAGGCTCGCCTCCTTTTTGACCGCCGTTTTCCTGCTTCATCGTCCTGCTCGTTTTGATTGTTTGAGGAAGACGACGAGTCGTAATCCAAATTTTGCGGATTGGCGGACATGGCAATCGTTGGAATGCTCCGTCGACCGCTGCGTGTAGTCCGAATCTCTTGTTGGCCACCGGCATTGCTATTTGTACCATTGCCATTGTTTCCACCTCCGCTGCTATTGCTGCTATTATCGCTACTGTTGACAGCAGGTCCAGGCTCTAAACTCGCGCGTTCTATTAAACTTCCCTCTGAAATCGAGTTCAGCGTTGTGCTGTACTGCTGTGTGTTGTAAGGGTCGATTAGTAACTCGGATTCTGACCGCTTGCGTCGTTTCGTGGACAATGAGCTTGTTGGATTTTTAAAGTCTGCATCATTGCTTGGTTCATTGTGTATTCCTTGTTCATCTAGTTCTGTCGTAACATGTTCATTATCATTATTACTGCCATTATTATTGCTTTTGGAATTATTATTAGTAGTATTGTTGTTGTCGTTGTTGTTGTTGCTGCTGTTTATGCTGGATTCATTACTATTGGCACTCTCTTGACGTTCCTTCCTCTTTGCATTTTTAACTGCATCTTTTCGTAGTTTTTCAAGATGTTGCCATTTGGTCTTGATGTTCAACAAAACATCAGAAACTTTCGAGTTGAGCACTTGCCACTGTTCTTCCTCATCGGCTGGCAGCTTGAACATTGTGTCCAGCCAGTCTAAAGCAACTTCGTACCCAATGAGCCGAGTCGCTTTGACGGTTTGAAACTCGTCTGAAGCTGCCTCATTTATATATGCCAAATATTCCTCGTCGACCTCATCTTCGGGAATATCTGGCGGTGTATTCCTCTTGTTGTTGCTATCATCGGCGTCTTTATGAGTATTTGTGGTAGAGGTGGATGTAGCGTCTTGGTCAGGCTCTTCGTTTTTAGGCTTGGGACCAGGCTTGCGGCCTTTCTTCTTCTTTGTCGGTCGACCTTTTTTGGTCCCGTTGGTTGTGAGATTTGCTTCAGCGGCTGTGGATGCTAAAGTATTGGTAGAAGGGATTGCGGTGGTAGTGGCGGATGGTCGACCTCGTCTGGTGTCTGAATTTGTCTTGCGTGTAGTGGAGGATGAAGATGATGAGGTGTTGGTGGTGTTGTTGTTTGTGTTTGGTAGTGCTGGTTCGGGACTTAGTGACGAAGGAGTGGGAGTAGGAGTCGGAGTAAAGCCTTGAGACGAAGATCTTGTTGACACTGTTGAGGTATCTTTTGATTCCTTTGCAGGTTGTTTTGCAACAGTTGAAGTTCTTCGTTGTCTTTTTGAGGAAGTTGAACTTGAGGAAAGTTTAGAATTTTTGGATTTTGGGTCACCGGCGTATTCTTCTTCTTCCTCATCATCATCTTCTTCTTCTTCTTCACCGTCGTCGTTTTCATCTTCAGAAGCAATAGCTCGACTGAACCTGCGAGTTGAAGAGGCTCGAGTGGATAATTTTGGCGTGGGAGTTGTGGTGGAAGAAGTAGAAGATGCTTTGGATTTGCTGGCTCTTCGGGTGGTTAGAGGTTCCGGTTCACTTGCTGAGACTTTGCGAACTTTGGAATCTTCCAATTTAGAATCATCAAGGTCTCCGCGCTTGCGCTTGCGAGGAGTTGGCGATTCCCGGTATTTAAGGACGACATGACGAGTAGGTTTTGCACTGACAGCTGCCATTGTTGAAGCTTCATTCATTTTAAGAAAGGAGCAAGAAGAAGACGAGGAAGAATAAGAAAGGATAGGAAAAGAAGGAAATTAATAGGTGAAAAGGCTAATTACAAGAAACCTTCAACGAGGCGAGTTTTTTAGAAAGTGGACAAATGTTAATGGTTAAAAGAAGGAAAGGAAAAAGAAAAAAAATTTGGAGAAAAACATAAAAAAGGAGAAAATTGGGTACTCTTCAAACTTTCACGGCGGTGTTTAGATTGATAACTCGAGGAGCAGTGAACAGAAGACGATGAAAAGAAGGATAGAGAAAGATCAAAAGGCGAATATGAATATACTATAATATTAATAAAAACAGACAACGCCATCAGGTGTATATCCTGTCGTTGCCGGCTTCTTTCCCATCTATCTCTTAACATTCCGAATAAGCCTCGTCATTTTGAATAATGAGATGATGGTATGTGGTGTCGTGTATGTAAAGGCCATGTATGTAAAGGTGCTGAGCGTGTGCGTGGATCATAGCACCCTTCTATTGACCCAATCCGTCCATTTGTAATATACGCGAATTTCAAAGTTGGTCGTGTTAGGAATATATTTGGTACATGTTATTTGGTTTTAAAACATGGCTTGTTGGTGTTGTTGCCGGGCATGCTAGCATCACCACCTGGCTGTTGTTGGTGTTGTTGGTGTTGCTGCTGTTCCTTTTCTCCCAGACACAACTCCATTCTAATGTCGATTCCAAAGGTTTACCCGCTCATTCTAAAGCTGTCATCAGATTGTCTTTGCGTTTTCAGCCATCTTGTCTTGTAGTTGGATTTGCGTCGATAGTTGTTTGAGCTGTCCGAATGCTGTACCGATTGTAATGCCTCTGCTCTTCTACATGCCTGGGGGTTTATATCTACATGTCCGGTAATACTCAGTAATACTGTTTGTTATCCTTGCCAAGTTGGCAAACTCAATCAGTGGCTACGAGCCGTGAGAACTCAAGTGACTACGGCTGGTTTGATAGTTTTAAAAAGGATCATTTTTTTTTTTTTTTTTTTTTTGTTAATGGTTTGATTGAAATGCGTCATCTGCCATTATCGGTTGTTTCTTTTCATTTGAGCAGAACCTTGTTCTCATTGTTGTGTTGATAGTGGCAAACCTGAATCCAAATCCCAGCCTGATATTAAGGGGCATAGTGTATTGAAATGTTTCTTTGGATGCATTATTTGAAAAATACGTTTGGTTCTTTTGCCATTTTGAATCTCTCGAGTCTCACGTCTTGAATCTTTATCGCCAGCCCTTGGAACCAACTCTAAACAACAGCCCAAGAAACCTCTGTCAATTTGCATGATTCTTGCCAGGAGAAATCGCAAGCTTGTCTTAGTGCTAGTCTCCAGCTTACCAGATTATAAACTAAGATGAATAATAGCATGAATCTACGTGAATGCAAATGAATATGAATGAGAGAAGAGGATATCAGAGCCCTAGTCAGAGCCTGATAAAAGTCTGCAAAGTAATGGATTAGCTGCGCACAACGCCAACAGAGCAAACGATATAAACCCATTCCCACCAATACCAGATATCTTCACAGCTATTCTTCCTCTTTATATTTCCCTTTTCATATTACTTCTTTCAATTGGCCCATCACGTGTCCCCATTTCTGGCATAACCACCAAACACGCTAGCAACCGGTATCCGATTCCAGCCCTTTTATTCCTAAACAGGAAACCTTTCTCTTGCACAAGGTTTTCTGTCGTGGTTTCAAAGACAGGATAGATCTAATAAAATAACAACAGCAGCATTTCGTGTAGTAACAACCTTCTTTCCTTGATATTTCGGTTGCTTGGTTTTTTAGTGGGAATTGGGCTTAGCGCTTGTATTCACTCTAGTTGTTTTTGCTGCTAGCTTTACACTCCGCCTGGCTTTCTGGAATTAGTATTGGTTTAAAAGCTTGACCGGTTTACATTGCTGTGCGAATGAGCCATCTAAACAAGTTGACCCAGCTGTCATTGCAATGCATTGCTAGGAGGAATTGTATTTACGTGTATTTTAAATTTAAATACGTACTAATTCATAGCCTATATAGCGCATCTTAGTCTCAATCACCACCAACGGCTGTGGCAAAATCTACCCGCTATAATTGGTCACTATTCTCCATGTTTTGCGTCCTCTTTTTAATAAAAAAAATTACTGCCGGAGACAGCCCAACTGTCAACGCAAAACGTGAGCATTTCAAAGCTTTTGACTCTGTGGATAAAACACGCAAGTGCTCTAATTTGAACTATTTCGTTTTATATAAATCTTTTTTTGTTGCTCTATTCTATCACATTAATTCTATATGAGCTCTCCTTTTCGTCTCTGCTAGCAAGTCGTATTGTCTTTTCTTTCAAATCTTAATCCTAATCTTGGAGAAAAAAAAGGTTTACACCTGGTTTGTATAAAATATGAGGTAGACTTCCAGTTTCCTGTTTTCAGTTTTCAGTTTTCAGTTTTCAGCATCCAAGACTTGCCTTTTAGTAATTTATTTCCTCCTCATCTTCAAATTATTAGAAAAACTTGACATTAAACACTAGTCTTCCATCACGTGTGTATATATGTATTTTTTTTTTTTTTTTTTTTTTTTTTTTTTTGTCCGGTTGCATTTGGATCAGCATTCTTTGTACAATTACCAAACCACTCTCAAAAATCTTCGATCCTGTGTGTTTTAATATTTCGTTCTTCCTTTGCTTTTGTAAAATGAAACGTATCATAAACCTCTCTCTTTCTCTTTTTCTTTCTCTCTCTCTCTCTCTCTTTCTTTTCTTTTCTTTCCTTTTTACTGGGCTCGACATGCTACTTTTGTGAATACTTCTCACTTTATCCGGCCACTTGTAATATTTTTCTTCCTCTTCCTCAGATATCACCATTATCCGTCCCTAGCAATCTTCTCACAAATTCCCTTCTGGCCATCTCAACTGTGTTTGACTTTCGCACCCTTGTACAGAACAAAATCTTGGCATATTAGCCAATACACTTTCGGTATATTCACTGCCTGCTAACTACCCATTGCTTCTTCTCACTGCGACTCAACCACAGGCTTGCTTTTCGATATAGGAAATCTAAACGCAGCCTTGTAATTGCTCTACTCCTACTACCCTTTTTCAGTGTCTGGAAACTGTATTGTTGCCAGTTTTCCTTCCAATATACATATCCCATTGCATCTTCTGCCCAAGGCTTATCTTTTACTCATGCCTTTTCATCCCATGCAATACTCATTATTTCGTATTCTTTCTAATTACCTCATGTCATTTCTCACTCTACCAAAAGGGGCTCATCCAGCACGCCCATTTTCTACAAGCACACGCGGCTAAATCATTGCGTCTGGTCCTGGAATTACGCAGACCAGTACCACTTGTTTATGTCTGCTCACTGTACAAAACCCTTGCACGGCTGTTTGTTTAAGGTCTCGATACGCTTGCCTATCCTGGCTACGCGGCTCACCCAAAATTAGGCCCGCAGTTTGCCTCTAGAGTGATCCTAAACTAACCTCTGGAACCAAGTTTAGTTGCGGGTTTGGCCAATGCTTGATGATAGTTTTTTCATTAAAATGGGGTTAAAATCATTCAAGGTGCGAATTTTGACTAAAGCTTATGCTATAGCAGTTTGTAAACGGTTGAAAAAACAGCCACAGTGCTGTTGAGAACTGTGCTATAACCGTTTCCTCAATTATTTAAAAAGAAAGTCTGTCAAAGTTGACAACTGTTTTATAGATTTCATAAAGACTTTTGCACTGTATTTAAATATCCAAATGCTTGTTTATAATAAGAAACACAGCATAGGAAATCAAGTGACCCCACCTCTACCAAAGGCCTTTGCGTCAATTATTTATTACTTTACATATTGGCAACAACACCTTGTTCTCATATTATACGCCTCAACATCAGCCCTTTTCTATTACACTTTTCAATCCATTTGTCATCTGTAGTAGTGATTGTAGTAGTAACAAAAACAGACACCCTCATGGCTACCAATTAGGAAGCCCTGTGCACCAAAAGAGCAAAGTTGCAGTTCGGAGACGCTTCAATCTTGATCCGCGTCACTCGCATGTATTTGATAGCGTGTCAGCATTGTGCGCTTAGTTGGGGTTATTGTTAGATGTATGGCCCACTTGCTGCAGGTAGCCTTTGCCGTCTCTGCTTATAGATACTTTGTGTGGCTTATCATGGTGGAACCGGGCTGAGCTAACTGTTATTTTTAAAATGGTGTTGTCTCCATGTCTACAAAGTCTCTGCGAGCCTCGTCAAAGATTACAGTTTCTTGTTCTTGTTCTCGCTCCTGTACTTGTACTCGTACTCGTACTCGTCTTTGAAAACCAGGCGTATCGAACTTGTTCATTACATATTACAATACAGTTAGCCACTTTGACTCCAGGGTTTGTCTTTCTGCTTCCCACCAAACTGTGTGTTCAAATCAACCTGTTGTTATCTTTTCTTTGTTTTTTCTTCTCGCTGGATTCATTACGCCATCACACCATTCCCTCCTCAATCTATTGTATATCTACTTCTTGCTTCGTACCAGCGATGGACCACTTCTTCTGCGCTAAAAGTGCATCAAACAACAGGGCCCAGTTTTACCTCCTTTTTTGGAATCTACATATGTTCCACTCTTAGAAATGTTCCACGTCAACCTCTAACTAGCGTATATGGCGTATTATTACCATTTAATAATCAATAGTATAATGAATTAAATCTTTCAGTTTCTCGCTGGTTATTTTACATACCTCGGATTACAGCTGCTTGTTTCTGGCAGATTTTCAAAACCGTGCTATCCAGTGTGTATTGGTCATCAATTAGTAATAGTTAGTAATAATCTTAAATACAACAATACATGCGGCTGTATATGTTACCCTACTGAGCTCAATTCGTTGTTTACTGAATGGTTTCCAACTTGCAATTACCTAAATCCGTAACCCACAACACCCAACTCCAAAGATCAAGGATCACCCACACTGCCTTTATATATCCTATCCTATTTTACAGTCCTACGTATCAACTCATATGACATTTGAAAACATTGCTTTTCCAAAGTAGAACACCAACAACATGTGGAATCTTCGGCCTCATTCTTTACGGAACAACAAGGCTGCTCATGTTGTGACCGAAATCATTGAGATTGATGAAGAGGGCTATTCTCTAAGCTATGAGCCCTCTCAAAATGCTGAAAACAAATTTGGCCAATTCCAAAGTAGTAACCAGGTGAAAAAACAAAGGACAATTGCTGTAAAAAGAGAGCTTGATACCAATATAGAGCACGTTGGAGAGAGGGCCAATAAAAAAATCAAGGTTGAAGAAAACAATGTTCCAGAGCTTTTTGACCAAAGCCAATTACAATTAGACGACGATGTGATCGATATTACGTATAGTTCTGATGAGGAAGACGAAAAAGATGGATCAATTGAAGAGTCGTTGAGCACTGCTGAAAAGGTTGTCGAAAAAGAGGATCATACCCTGGAAAGTAATGTCAAAGAAGACAAGTCACCTGAGTCTTTGAGTGCAACTAAAAAGACTGTCAAAAGAGAAGGCAATGCTGTTGAAAGTAATACCAATACCGAGCAAGATGACGACGTTTTTGTCGTTACATACAGCTCTGACGAAGAAGTTAAGATCAACAAAGATACGATACCAAACAATACAAGTGATGGTGAATTCACCAGCGATGATGATCCCTCTGAAGTCGCATCAAGTATTGGTAGTGACTCTGATAACCAATATGAACCTTCTGATGATGAAGATGAACTTTCTGATACATTTTTAAAAGACGATATCATATATATTGCCAACGAAAGTGAAGAGGATGACTTGGATATTTCAGAACCTGAGATACACAACGATTCTGATACTAAATCTAAAGTTAAGCCTGAGCCCAAAAAAGAAAATGTCGACTCTGCTACTGTAAATATTAATTCACAAAAAGATTCGGTTCAGGCACCTGAAAAAAGGAAAAGAAATCGGCCACGACTAGGAACGCGGATTCCAAAGCATTCTGTTGAGGAAATTTTAGAAATAAAGGCGAAAAAATCTCAATTTCCATTAGCTATTTTGCAAGAGCTACTTTATGAGTCCATCAACTTGACAGATTTTAAGCTGGCCAAATTACTAGGAATGATTGCCTTTTTGGAAGCTATTGTGCGAAAAGAAACTACAGTAGTTGCTTCGACGTGTGGGCTAGAGGCTTATCACAATACAATAAAATTTCCGCAATCACGTATGAAAATTCAGTCACTTTATAGCGTAGGGTTTTGGGTCAGCACGTTTGTTTCTACTGGAAACGTCAAATTCGACTTTGTTCAGCGAGCACATACCCGATTGGTTGTGGATAAGTTTAAAAAACATGTGAAAAGAGTTTTGGGGCTGTCAAATGCTACTCAAGACTTTTATGTTCGTGCAAAACTAGCGGTGCTAAGAAAGTATTATCAACTTGCTACAGCCAATTATGAATCATTAAGTTCTGTTGAATGTACTTTATTTGACGAATTCGAATCCCATATTCTTAAAGCTGGCAAGTCTGGTATTATTGGAACGGTGGTGACACCGTTTTTCGCCTGGATAAAAGAATATGAATTGACCGGGACTATCAAGAATCTTGAAGAAGACATTTCTGAGTCAAAGGTTTACATTAAAAAGTTCAAAAAGTATGTTTCGCAGCTAGCTTCACTAGCCAAAAATGCCTGGCCATATGAGCGTGCAAAAATAAAGACATTGATTGCTTATTACAACTCAATTATACACAATGGCTGGTACCCTGCTCATAACGAAAAAGATGCTTATCAGACTTGTATTAACGAGCTTAAATCAGAAAACCTCGAGGAAATTATTCCTAAAAGTCCTGGCCGAATATATAACTGGGTCAAATTTTTTGAGACCACAGGTGGAGTGTCAAGTTTGGTTGCCGGGGATAATGATTATTTAGACTTGTGTAAACGGATGATTCCCGCACTTGAAAAGTTGAAAGATTCAGTAACTGGTTGCACCTTATCTGCCATCCGATTAGCTCTTTTGAAATTTTATACCGCTATTACCAGCTATGCAACAACTGGAGATGCTCGACAACTGGCTTTGGATACATTTTTATCCCATACCTCTGGAAAATTAACCAAAAGAGGGATTGTAAAGGCTGGAATTTTTCACGAATACCACATTCAGCCATGGGTTAAATCTTTCGAAACTACCAATAATCTTGACTTTGCTAAGGGCCTTGCTAGCAAATTGGAGAAACGTTTAGAAATCCGTGAGTCTCTTAAAAATATTGAGAATCTTTTGGAAAACTCTACAGTCTCGGTAAAAAGAAAAACAGAACTTTACGCATTGACGAAATATTATACTAGTATTCTTAAAGGAGATATATGGTCAAAAGCTCGAAATGATGCAGTCATCACGTATAATCGGCACGCGAAAGGAACTAATCTTAAACCCATCGATGGTCTTTCTATAGAAGGAATAATTGCCAACTTTGAGTCTTTAGAAAATATGCATTCGTCCATTAATCATAGAAAAAATGTCTTGGTGATCCCAAAGCCTCCGATAGAATATCTTAAACAATTGGGTGATATTTTGGCATCCTCGCCCGACATGCTTGACTACCAGAAAGCAAAATTAGTCTCTCTTATAAGGTATTATGAGACTGCGGAAACCAAAAAAAACAAAATCCTTTGTGTACACGATGCATTGCAATGTTTTAACGAATGGATTGACAAGTTGAAGATTGATATTAGGAGGCCAAGTGCTTCGGTGATTAGGCGTTGGGTGGCTGATTTTGAAGAAAGAGGAGAACTGACTTTACAAACGCGAGATCCCAATGAAATATTATCATATCGGGACGAAAGTCGGCAAAGAATTAAGTCCCTCCAGAATATACTAAAAGAGTCTGAGTCGTATACTCCATATCAGTTTGCAAAGCGATCATGTCTTGTCACATACTACGAAAATGTCAGTTCAAAAACTTCAAGAACAAAAGCTGTGTATTCGGCTCTGGCTGAGTATAATAGATTAATGACTGAAAGGGGAGAAACTGAATTTCTGATGGGCCATCCTGATACAATCCGACGATGGGTAAAAAATTTTGAGAGTGATGGAGACTTTACACCTCACCTACATGATCCAGATGTAAAGGTGGAATATGTCAGAAAAAGCCGCGAGTTGCTAGCTACTTTAGACAATATGATTGAGAATCCCGAATCAGAATCCCAAGTGTGGAGAATTATTGCACTCAAAACATATTACACAATGGTATCTGGAAAGTCCTCGAAAAATAGGGCTAGTCGGGCAGCTGCAGAGGAATACAACAAGCTTGCTATAAAAATTCCCGGAACACGACCAAAGTCCTTCGCTGCAATCTCAAATTGGGCTGCCCTATTTGAGAAGACTGGAATAGTGAAAGGTACTGTTGTTTAACTTTTTTATTTTGTGTTTATTAGCAACTTTTTTTATAAATGTTCTTAACGGTTATTAGATTTCTCTGGCTGTAAATGTAAAACAAGGTACATTGTTTGTATGTAAGTTATGTAAGTTATTGTATATTACAAACTCTAATCTTGAATCAGCAGCTCTCGTTCTTTTAAACACCATAATGTCAATGAAATAATCAATTCAATAAAGCGTGTGACTTAGGTGTAGGAGGGAGTATTTTTTTTCCTATTCTACAATGTTTATATCTTTCTCAGTGTTTTTGAATTATTACAATTCCACCTATCACGCCTTATCATCATTGTTCACCCTGCACAATCCACACCACAGATGATAACATACGGAGGAAGAAGCCTACGACTTCGCGAAAATGGGGTGGTTATAAAGCAGCTTTATGGGGAAATTGTTGAGGTCGATGGGCTGGGAAATTATACCATATATGAGCCAGGCAAAGAGCCTGAGAGGTACGAGGTTGACTTTGAGAATACTGAGTACTTTGCCCAGTATATACGCGTGGACGCTCCAACAGTACAATTAACGTCCGTGACTCCGGTTCCAGCCAGTCTGCCCGTCAGCAGTACTCCAAAGAAGAATATACCCCGTTCGTCTGGGAGCAAGACACGAAGGCCAAAGGCAAGAAATCAAAGGATTCAAGCGAGCAACAAAAGAAAGTCGGCCAAAGCAGCTGCTACCTCTCCCAAAAAGAAACCGCCAAAAGCTAAACCACCTACAAAAGCTTCAACAAAATCCCATCTTAGTCGCCTTAATTCTCGAAAATCTACCACACGGTCTATTTCAAAATCAGCACCACGCCTTAAAGCTACTGCCCCGGCTCTGCCGGAATATCCTTCAAGCTCAGCGCTCTCAAAGAAACCATCAAACAAGCCCAGTACTACCCTAATAAAACTGATACCCCCGCCTCCCAGAGTCAGAGATTTACGTTCATACCATGCCAAGCCAATTGCTGATGATGATGATGTGATAGTTATAGATGACCTTGACGAGTCCGACCTGAGCAGTGACAATTTAACAGAGCTTTCGGACGCTGAATACCAAAAACTGGTCAAACATTATGATAGTATAGAACCAAAGATTGAGCATACGGAACTGGTTTCGCTTGAAAATGCTGACCAACAAGTCTCACTTGACTCGGAAATTATTACAATCGATAATGGTTCAGATGATGATACGACAAATAATAATGATATTTGGAATAGGCTGCTGACAAGCAAGCCAATGGATTGGTCAAAGTGACCCTTTTCAAAACAAGATACTATAGCCAGTATGATTCCACTGATAGTATATAAACAATGGTAATTCATTTAATTAAAATGAATATGTAATGAACAAATTATAATGATTTATTAAACTATATAAAAGAATAAGAAATATTTGATACAATAACTTTTCAAGAACAAAAGAGTATGTTTAATGTTTTCTATGAAAACAAAGTCTTAAAGCACTTTACAATAAATAGCATACAAGCTTAAATCACCTTCATTCCAAAGAGAATATATAACTAATTTTATATCTCAACTATACAACATCACCAAGGAGTATTTATTTATGATGCTGGAGCTGGTGGGGCTTCAAAAGTCCACGCACCAGAAGCCGGCTCATAACTGACGAATTTTGATCCTGGTATATTCTTTAATCTCAAAATATGCTTATGGAGTAAAGGATGGTCACTCACAATTGGCTGTTTAGTATCACGAGTAAAAGGCCAAACCTTCTCCAATTGAATTCGAGTAGGAACATTAATATCTGTATAAGGAGCAGGAGGCCAAGGCTTTCCATCGTTAAGACTGATACCTTTAGGGAAGACGGATGCATTCTTAAGTTCAAGATTGACTGCTTTGCCGCAAAGAAGAGCCATAGGATCTTTGGCATATCTAGTAAGATCAACAGGTGCTAAAAACTTTACAGAGCCATAACCCTTACGACCAATCGTGAAATTGGGGACTGAACGAAGATCATTCAAGGAATACTTTGCAAGCTTATACTGACTAGGTGACATCCAGTAGCCCTCTTCATCAACTACATCTTCATCAGGAATGTTAGCGTTCTCATCCTCATCCTCATCTTCGATATTTACAGAGTCTGGTTCAGGAACCTGTGACTCACTAGGTTCAAAGGTTTGAGATGGCTGGTTAAAAACAAAAGCAGACTTCTTGGTTTCATCCACCTTTCCATTGCTTCGCTGTGCGGGTGGAGGAGATCCTGAGCTTCCAGTACTGTTGGAAGGAGTGTTTCCAGTAGGACTAGGTGTGAGAGGGGTAGAAGATGAAAACAACCCGCCTTCTGACTTTCCATTAGCACTAAGAGAATCACTCTTAGAATGCTTACCTCGAGAGGGGGAGTTATTACCAAGGAAAGTTGGTCCGTTAGAAATTTCATCGTGAATAGGAGAATCACCAGGACCAGCCTCTAAAAGTTTCTCTGGTGACTCGTCAAAAGAAGTTTTGTTGCGGTCAATAATTAAGCGACGGATGCTACGACGAGGCGAAAATGCATCACTAGATAGAATAATATCATCAGCGCGACTGCCAAAGAAACCACTTCCAGGAGATCCCGAATTGACAGGAGAAGTTGGTGTGCCCTTGGTTTCACTTCTCTTTTCTAAATCTGTAGAAATTGAGGAAACAGGAGCAGAGATAAGTTTATCAGAAACAGAAGCTCCTCCAGACAAACCAGAGCTGTTTCCAGTTGGACGACCTGAAAACGAAGACTGTGAACGAGACGCTAACCGTCTAGCACTAGAGAAAATTGGCTTAGGTGCCAACTTGAAAGCAGAAACAACGTTATTCTTGCGTGCCTTATCAGTCGTGGAAACTGGGGTAGCAAGAGGACCAAGAGAAGGCACAGCTTGACCGTTTGGAAGGTTGGCCGCAAAAAGAGGATTGGCACCATATGGGTTCTGGTCAACAGTAGCCAAACGAGGTTGAGCGGCATTGTTCGAACCAAATGAAAGTTGGTTGGAACCTCCTAGTGGGTTCAAACTGTTGTTTTGGGCTCCACCAAACAAAGAAGTGGATCCAGTAGAATTTCCAAAAAGGCCGCCCCCAGTAGTGGTGTTGTTTTTGGAAGCTGTGGCACTATTATTTCCAAAAAGACCTCCTGTGTTAAGGGTGCTACCTGTGTTGTTTTGGCCGAAAAGTGGTTTGTTGTCGTTCGATCCAAATAAGCCACCTCCCGTAGAAGGTGCAGAACCGAAAGCAGGCTTATTTGCAGTGTTTCCAAACAAACCACCACCAGTTGAGTTTCCAGCAGTATTATTTCCAAACAAACCACCACCAGTATTATTGCCGGCAGTATTATTATTTGAGCCAAAACCTCCAAATGTGTTGTTAGTGGTGTTTGTAGCGTTGTTGGAACCGAATAAGCCACCACCAGTGTTAGTGTTGGGGGTGTTGTTGTTGGCACCAAATAATGAAGGTCCAGTTGAGCTGGTGTTGTTGGTATTACCAAAGAGTCCACCAGTCTGAGTGGCAGGCTTTCCAAATAATGAAGGTCCAGCGTTATTATTGTTGGCGGCGTTGTTACTTCCAAACAATGAACCTGTTGAAGTAGAACCAGTGTTTCCAAAAAGACCGCCTTCTGCAGGCTTGTTGTTGCCAAACAAGCCACCGCCTGAGTTATTATTATTGTTGGCATTGGTATTACCGAAAAGTGAGGTCCCGGTATTGGCACCAAATGCAGGTTTAGCAGCTCCAAATGGAGTATTACTATTGTTGGCATTGTTATTACCAAAAAGGCCGCCACCAGTATTGTTATTGGTGTTGGTGTTGTTGTTGGCACCAAATCCATTGCCTCCAAAACCAAATCCACCAGATGTGTTGTTGTTGTTGCTAGTGTTGGTGTTGTTGCTAGCGCCAAATAGTGAGCCACCTGTGTTAGTATTGTTGTTTCCAAATAATGAGCCTCCAGTGTTGGTGTTATTGTTGGCTCCAAAAGGAGAAGAGCCACCAATGGTGTTATTATTGCTGGTGGTAGAAGCTCCAAAGCCACCGCCTCCAAACTTAAAGCCTGAGCTACTGTTATTATTGTTCGAACCAAATGGAGACGAGGTGTTGTTAGTATTAGTGTTATTATTCAACGAAGAAAAGCCACCAAATGCATTGCTTGTATTGGATGCACCAAAGCCTGGTGTGGTGCTGGTGTTGGTGGTAGAGCCAAAGGGTGACGAAGTATTGGCACCAAAACCTGAATTGGTGGAACCAAAGCCTGTGGTAGCATTATTGTTGGCTCCAAACAACGAGCTGCCAGTGTTGTTTGTAGTGGTGTTAGAACCAAATGGGCTGCTGCCAAAGCCTGTTGATGTGGTGTTGCTATTGGTGGCACCAAAAGAACTGTTTCCGCCAAATGGACTGGATGTGGTATTACTGCCTCCAAAGGGAGAAGAGGTATTAGCGCCGAAGCCAGTATTGGTATTACCTGAAGAAGCATTTCCAAACTTTCTATTATTCTTGTAATCATCATAACGCAATTCGTCAGTCGACATGCCTTTATAAGCGGGCATGGCAGTAATAGTTTGGTAAGAAAGTGTGCCCAAGTTATTATCCTTTTCAATGAAAGGCTCAAAAGGAGGCCTGGGATTTCCACCCAACGCATTGTTTCCGCCTAATCCAGTGTTGGCACCAAAACCAGAAGAGCTTCCAAAACTACTCGTGTTGTTGTTAGAAGATCCAAAGCCACTGAAAGAATTGGCAGTGTTGGATGAAGCTCCAAAGAGAGAGCCATTGGCATTGGTATTGGTATTGGTATTGGTAGACCCAAAACCAGTTGAGCTTGGGGAACGGAAGGATGAGAATGCATTTCCAGTTGAGGAGTTACCAAAAGTTGAAGTTCCTGTGTTTCCGAATCCCGGATTGCTGTTGTTGTTGTTGTTGGTAGACCCAAAAGGAGAACTGGTCGTGTTATTGTTTCCAAATCCTGAACCAGAAGAGTTACCAAACAACGATCCAGCGGAAGTGTTGTTGTTGTTGTTGGATCCAAATCCAAATCCAGTCGAGTTATTAGAACTTCCATACATTGTTAGGTATTTTGTTTTACGTTACTGCACCTAAGCTAGAAATAAATAAAACTCACTGGTCAGTAAATGACGAGGCTAATACGCTAATACGCAGGTCAGATAATCTATCACTTGTAAAAGGTTGGGGAGAAAATCAAGAAATAACGCACCTGAACCAGTAAATTTTAACCAGACTAGAAAATACGAGTCTTATAAAAAAAGATTCGGCAATTTGCAAGCTCGATTGATGGTCAATTCACGGTTTATATACCAGGAATGGAGGTCAGTGAGGAGAGCTAATAAAACTGAATGGTGGTTGGGTGTCGTATATATACTAGGGGCAAATTCTGCATTGTGAGTTGGTCAGCGGGTGTTACGAGATTATGTCATGATGAGTTTTTATATGTCATCAGTCAGATGACTGCCGCATAGTGGATTATCGCAGGGTGCGATGGAGGCTGCGGTTGGGTTGTAGCACGGTTAGTAGTGTAACTGTAAAGAGGCTTAGACAATCATGAGACTATATATTGTACAGAGTAATGTATATATACAATTTCGATTCAAATTGGGTCAATGTTGGCCTAGTTTTGAAAATACTGCTAGAAAAGTGGCTTGATGTTAGGTTATGGGTGTTAATTAAATGACCTATACAAATATCTGGTTATCACTAGCATCCAGCTGCTTTAATGTTTGGCTGGTACATGTGTACCCCAACCCTACTGCAATTTATTCACCCGCGTTGTTTTCCTGTTTAAATATTTGCGGGCTGCGCGTAGATATAATAAGCGCGTCAACCTATTTGTTTACTTTTTTAAGCCAAAAATTTCAACTACCCTAATTCCACACTTGATCTTGATTCATTCGACCTTCTCTTTCATACTGAACTTACTGGCCAGAAATAACATAACGGTTCACAATGGGAATTCCAGGTAAGTATTTCACTGTTATGGTTCCTTGCGTCTTTATGTCTAACAATTTATACAGGGCTTTACAAGCTAATGTCAGACAAAGCTGCCACAGCTATCAACACACGAGAATTTAAGAACTTGGTTGGTAGAAAAGTTGCAATCGTAAGTCATACATGTCCTATACAAGCTATTAACTATTGTTAACAGAATACTAACATTTCTCGTTTTAGGATGCGTAAGTGCCACAACAATCTTGACAAATCTGAGCTTCAAGACAGAACGTTATTCTAATTATTTTACACTCTTTCTTTAGATCCATGTCTTTGTACCAATTTCTGATTGCTGTCCGACAGCATGATGGCCAGCAGCTTACCGACAGTTCAGGCGAAACTACCAGTCATCTTGTTGGCATGTTTTACCGAACGCTGAGAATTGTTGAGAGTGGCATCAAGCCTGTGTATGTTTTTGATGGTAAGCCTCCAGATCTCAAAGGCGGAGAGCTTGCTAAACGTTTTGAACAGCGAGAAAAAGCACAAAAACAAGCTGAAGATATTAAGGAAACAGGCACTGCTGAGGAAATTAGCAAATTCGAACGACGAACAGTGAAGGTTACCAGGCAACAGAATGAAGAAGCAAAGAAACTGTTGAAGCTTATGGGTATTCCCTACATTAATGCTCCTGGTGAAGCTGAAGCTCAATGTGCTGCTCTTTGCAAAGCGAAAAAGGTGTTTGCTGCTGCTAGCGAGGATATGGATACCTTGACGTTTGGAACTCCCACACTGTTGAGATACTTGACTGCTGTCGAGTCCAAGGGAATTCCCATCACAGAGATTGATTTCAACACAGTGCTTGCGTCTTTGGAGTTATCGCATGACGAGTTCATTGATATGTGTATTTTGATTGGTTGCGATTATCTTGATTCAATTAGGGGTATTGGCCCGATGAAAGCCTTTGAGATGATCAAGAAACACAGGACATTAGAAAACTGCATTGATGAAATCAAGGCCAAAAACAAGTACAAAATTCCAGAAGACTGGCCGTATGAAGCTGCTCGAGAGTTGTTTCGAAATCCTGATGTTCAAGATCCAGAAACTATTGATCTCAAATGGACGCCTCCTGATGTCGATGGCCTTGTTGAATTCCTTGTTGGTGAAAAAGGATTTTCTGAGGATAGAGTACGAAAGTCTGCAGAGAAGTTGACTAAACAGAATACCGCTAAACCCCAAGGAAGATTGGAGGACTTTTTCAAGGTTGCAAAGCCAAAAATTGATCTTACAAAAGCTAACAAACGCAAGAAAGACGAAAACGATTCCAAGAAGAAGAACAAAAAGGCCAAGATTGGAAAGAAATAATGAACAATGTACTGTGCTGTAATATTAGTAACGATACATATATTTTAGAGAATTATTTATATATATATTTTTGTTAATCTTTAGTACTATGCTAAAAAAAATATGATCTCTATCACTTGGAATCAACGCATTGTCAACTTATAAAGAACTTGCTCCTTCCCAAACAACAATTCTGGACAATATGGTATGTGGAATGTGGTAATCTGCCATGTTGATATTCTTCTCAATGAGGAGCATTTCGGGGATATATCCTTGCTCCTTGACATACCTAGGTGTTCCGTCAGGACCCCACAACATGTCATATTCCAAGATGTTGATTTTGCCAAAGGGTATATTCTTCCTTGTAGAAGCTTTTTTCAAATTACTCAAAGATTTTAAAATGGGTTGCTGGAATTGTGAAGTAAAAGTGGATCTTTTTCGCATACATTCCATTTGATATGGAGGTGTAACCCCAGTTTGACAATCAGCGAAAAAGAGGGTTGACTCGTCTTGGGTATACATGGACGAATTGTGAACATTGAGCCAGTACTCCTCGACATGGAAACTAGGTTCCAAACCGGTGCTGCGTGACGAAGCATTTTTGAAAGCCGAATTCGCTGTTTCTGAGGACGCAAACGAGGGTAATGACATCATGGTATCATTAGTATGCAACGAGGTTAATGAACATATAGAACGTAACGAGTCAGAGTCGATACTTGGCGAGTCCAGTCTTTTGTCATATCTAACTAGAACAAGTGGGTAGTAGATGTACTTTTCACGCTCAGATTGGGGTAGTTTATGGTACTCCTCAGGAGTTTTAAGATCAGCCAACTTTGAAAGCTTTGCCAAAATATAGTCTCGGTCGTGTACCTGGTCATAAGCCAGATCCTCCGCTGCTTTAGCTGGAGATACCTGGGAGAGCTCTGACAAAAGAGCCTCTGGAATCTGGCCCACAGGGCTTGGTAACTGGCCAAAAGTAACAAGCATTTAGTAGGAATAAGGAGGATAACGGATAAAAACCAAGACTTGGGTAAGTAACAAGTAAACAACTACAGGGAAAGAAAGAGATTGAGCCAGAGAAATAAAGCATATTTCTACAATTGGATTTTTTCCTTTAAAACTACAACTAGGTTGTCACACCTAGATTAAACAATGGAAACATCTCATATCACTCAATCTATTTCAATTTCCTACTCAGGTCTAAAATAAAGCCCAAGACGAGGTATAAATAATTTAACATGTAGATAAGCTCCCAAGAGCAGGTTTGTCATTTATCAAAGGGGCATAATCATTATTATACAAAATGAACATCGAGGATAAGATGAGACGGAAAAAAGGAGGACATTCACGATAATAGATGAGGACTATTTGAATTAGGGTCATGTACGGTCGTAGATCTTTTTATTTATACTCATTTAGATGTTGGAAGGGTAGAGCATGACACGGACAGTGGAGCCGAGAGTGTTAGGAGGAAGGTTCTTCTTGAACTTGGCACGGACGATACCGTTGTTACCGTGGGCACGGGTGATCTTGCCCCACATAACACGGATCTTAGAACCGTTGACCTCCTTGCTGGCCTTGTAAACATAAGCGACTCTCTTACCAAGGTAAAACTCAGTGTCCTTAGTGCTGGAAACACCCTCGAGCTTAATGAGAGAGGTGCTAGGGTGAGTAACGTGCTTGCTGCGTTGGTAAGAAACGTGCTTGCCCTTAACGTAAACTATAGACAACATGTTAGTATAATAATTCTCAAGACAAATGTTTTGTCCAACCTGCTATGAGTCCGCATGCTTCGATATACCAAGATGTTGCTGGTCTGTTCTTCCATCTAGCCTTCCGTCACTTGCTCAAGTAATATATATCAACTACTCAATCATAGCATTCCCTGTTGATTGAAAACATATCCTGAATTCAGTGGCGTCGTGGGTATACGGGTATAGTCGCAAAACATTATCAACAGGGTGCCCAAGCAAGGCCAATAGCAACAACAGCACATCAGTAGCATCCATCGTCAGAGCATCGGTATCATCACAGCAGTCGTTCAAACATTAAAATAGTAAATCCAATAATTAGGCACATACGTCTTCCGGTCATTTTGAAGTCGATTTATGTACGGTGTCGAGTGTCGATGTGTGCCGAACTGTCGCTCAAGAAGATGAAAGAGGAGTGAGCTAGGATTTTAGAATTTTTTCGTTTTTTTTTTCTGTGTTGTGAGAGAGTTCTATGTGAGAGGGCAGTGTATGTAACCCATTAGCCATACAGCATTTCAATTACAAAATGTTGTAATAACCCTAAGCTGCACTGTCTCCACAGCAATTTGACTCATTCTACACACAAAGCCTGTTACAACTCTGTTTATTACACCAAAAGCCTATGAAAATCACGCGGCCCACCATTTTCTAGCTGTAACCCATTCCCTGAAAATTTTTCCATAATTACTAATCTTTGAACAATTTTCGCCCTACACACCCCAACCTGAAGTTTCCTAATAAGGTAACTACAACATGGGCAATATTACATAATGTGACTGCTTACATCCTTGTTTCAGCTAAGACCTAATTAGCCCTAACTCCAGTTTTTTGGCGAGCATTTGAGCTAGCCCTACCACACAAGTTACCCTCACGTTAACCAGCACCAAGTATCCGATATGGCACGGCGAAACACATGGTAGAGATTTCACCGCCAACATCTGAAAAAGTATAAATAGGCGCTGATCCTCCCTCCATTTGGACTTTTTTCTTCTTTTTTCTTTATGTCGACGTACTCTATAGGATCATTTCTATAGGTCACGTCCTCATTACGCTCAGATAATGAGCCACTTATTCCAACTTGGATGATGAGGCAGACGCCTACATACCCTAGAGTGAGAACTATAGCATTTTGTTTTGGATCGACGGACTTGTTTCTCGGCCTTGACGTTTGTTTTTTTTAGAAGCCTCTGTCTGTTTTAACTTTGCTATTCTCTTTGGAGTTTAGCCGATAGGACTGGAGGTGGCGATGATCTCGACCCTTTACATGAACTTCTTCGGAAGGGTTGTATTGGGTGGGTGTGTATGGCAGTCTGACAAGTGCCTATTTGATTTTCTTTTGTATTATATAGTTTTAATAAACTTGAATGTTTTTTTTGCATAAACTGAAATTTCCCTGTAACATTATCGCCTTGATGTGCATCTCTCAAGCTTGCGTGTAATGTCGGCAGCTTGCTAATTAATGGTGCAATTTTCCAAATCAATCGGTAATTTGCCTGTAAGCACTGCTTGTTTCAACTCAATGAGTTGGCCGCGTATCCGTTTTGGGAACGCTGTTCTCGGCCCGCGTTGTTCAGCTTATTTAACCTTCGCTGAACCAGGCTATATATTATCGCACTGGTGCTATTCTTTTGATTTCTTCTTCTCTTTCCATCTCTTCTTCCTCTTCCTCTTTTTTTCTTATACAGGATAACCTCACCCAATTCTTTATACATTTCGAGTTCCTTCTGTTACTTTTTGCATTGCTCCGTTTCCTGTTTTAATTCAACACTTTTTCAATATGCACGTTTTGGTAAGTTTTGGTTGTTTTGGCAATTGCTCTGAAAAATCAGGAACCCCCACTCGCCACACTGGCCGATTCATGATTGAGACGCTTGCTCATGGATATTTCTCTTGATCTGGTTTTATTTTGGTCAATACTTTTCAAGAATCACAAGTTGACTCGCTTGCTCATATACATATCGGTCATTCCCCTCATCATCTAGGTTTGTTGGAATACGCCGAGGTCCAATTTGAAGGTTTCAAGTTGATCTGACGAGATTTCGACATGATTTACACTATTTCAAAGAATTGCCACTTTCTTTTACTACTTGAAAATGAAAATTAACTAACATGAATCTTACATGGTCGTAGATCACCAATGATGACGGGCCTCCAAGTGAGGAGTTTTCTCCCTATGTTTTGAGTTTGTACCGAGCTCTTAAGAAATACACTAATTGGGAAATTTCTGTCGCAGTTCCTCATACCCAGCGCTCATGGATCGGAAAGGCCCATATGATCGGTCAAGACGTTACTGCTTCATATGTTTATGTGCCACCTGAAGGTACTGTTGAGCGTTCCAAGGAAAACGAGAGTTTAGCCGGCCCATATGATGTGTCGCAGATCCAGTCAGGCAACAGTGAGTTCACACAAGATAACGAATGGATTTTGCTAGACGCCACACCCGCTTCTTGCGCCAATATTGGTATTCATTACTTGTTCCCAAACAAACCACCTGTCGATCTTGTCATCTCCGGTCCTAACTTTGGCCGCAATTCCACCGCACTTTATATCATGTCTTCTGGCACGGTTGGTGCGGCTATGGAGGCAGCTCTTTGTGGTATCAAGTCAATTGGTATTTCATATGCATACGAAACCCGCCAGCACGACTATACTGCGATTGACAAGGCTTCCAAGATAAGCGTCAAATTAATAGAGTACTTGTACAACAACTGGGGCGAGACAGAGAGCCACAACCGTTCAGGAATTGATGCTGTGGGAACTGCTATTGCCAAGAAGAGCAAGGAAGAACAGGATCGAGCACGAAGGGAAGTCCAATTGTATTCGATCAATGTTCCATTGGCAGAAACCCTTTCAGAGGACACAAGAATTGTGTATGCCCACATTTTGCAAAACCAATGGGGCCCTGTATTTGAGCCTTGGGAACAATACGAGGAGCGGGTGAAGCAAAAGGCAGCCGCGATCAAAAATATAAACGGTAATGGTGCAAGTGCGACAGAAGCAGCGTCAGCGGCAGCAAAGGCTGTGAGCGATGAAGAGGGCCATATCGGAGTGCCAGTTCCTAAAGTGACTGGGTTTGCTGATTTTGAATCAGAAGATGCAGTCAGCGACTCTGCTGCTAGTACTACGAATGGCGATGGTATTGCCGCCGCCGCTGTTGCCGCTTCAGATCCCACAAACGGCACAGCCCAGCGGGACCAGAAGCTTACCCAGTTCCGGTGGAAGCCGGACTATACGGCCGTCCGCAAGTCGGTGCAAAAGGCGCCCGGTGGAAACGATGGCTGGGCTGTGGATCAAGGATTCATCAGTGTGACGCCCTTGCGAGCTTGCTTCCACTGTGTGGATATCAAGGGAGATATCAAGTTATAAAGTTGGTAAAAGTAAGGAATATCTGGAATATTATATATTGGATTTCTTTTTTTCTTTGGAAATTAGAGATCAATCAATTTTAATCATAATAAATATATAAATAATAAAATACATGATATATCTATGCATATATCAATAAATAATAAATAGGTTTGTTTAAATAAATATTAAAGCCGAATAAATAAATAGCCAGTTTGTCCAACTTGTGAATCGTTTTTGTATTTGTTGTAATTTTTTTTCTTCTTCTTTTTTTTTAAATGTATCGGTTCAAATGGTCAAACATGGCATCAATGACCTGTACAGGTTCCACAAGATACATATTCACCAATCCACGCTCGTTATTAATGATGGATCTGATGCGTTCAATCGAAAAGTTGTCATTGTCAGATTGATCAAGGGATCCAGCAAGAGAACCAGTAGGCAATGAAGATGATCTACTGCTACTGCTACTGCTACTGCTGCTGTTGCTGTTGCTGCTACCGCCTCCCAACGCAGGAATACTAGAGTATCGTCGCACAAGCGACTGCTTTCGAGAACGAATCGAGGTTTCGAAATCACCAACTTCCACCAATTCAGTGTCGTCGGTATTCAAGTTTCCAACAAGCCTGTCCATAATAATCTTGCGAGTTTCCGGGTCATTGGCAACTTTCTTTATACCAAGACTTGTCAAAGTCTTCAAAGATGAAGATTCAACAGAAATACAAGTGTCGGCCGAAGATGTAGATGAAACTGAACATCTTGAAATGCGAGGCGATTGTAAAGAAGAAGAAGAAGAAGAAGTTTCATCTTCACTGCCATCAGTAGTAATAGCCTCCTCATTATCCATAATCGCATCCGCCATGTCTGCAACTTTATGAGTACTAAGAAAACAAAGTCTCAAAACTCTTCCAGTGTCTATATTCTGCAGCATTGATTTGTAAAGTTCTGGGGACGCAAAAGCAGTATTCACAATCTTATCAAGGCCACTATTATCAGTAGAGCATGATGCATCTGTGGGTATAGTAAAAATATCTGATGATCCAGAACCATCTTCTGAATTCCTGCATTGCTGGCGCTGAAGTACTTGCTGTTTCTGTTGCTGAAGAAATTCAAACTCAACAAGCTTGGATCGGATATTTGAATAAGTTTGAATTTTTTGTTGGACAAACGCATTCTTTTGTGCTCGATTGATGCTGTTAGCAGCTGAATCACCACCTCGTTGTGTTTTATTATTTGTAGTGTTGCTGGAAGAAGACAATGTAATGGTATTTGAGATTTCTCCATTTTGTTTACACAGACTCGCAATGGTTTGGGATTGAATGCCATTGCGTTTGTAAAAATTAGTGAGATAGGAAGGCGGGATAGTGATAATTGAAGGACGGGGTTTAGACCTTACTCTGGAGCTGGAAACAGGTTTTGGATCATCTTCTACTGATTCTTCCTCGATTGATTCTGCAATGGGAGACGGTCTGTCAAAAGCGGGTGGGCTAGTGTTGGAACCAAATCGGGGTCTTCTTGTAGCAGATAATGAGGGAGACCTAGACTTCTTCAGAGTTGAAGAGTCCTTGGAAATCCTGGCGGAAATCAAAGAGTTTGAGACACCAAGCTTTGATTTGGTATTAAGGCCGGGAAACTTGGATCGGAATAAAGTTGAAGGAGGGAGTCCAGCAGTTGTTGGCGACGAAAATGCTCGAGGTCTGATGGTTGCTATGGTTTTAGACTTGAGAGCGGTTGGCTGCTGCTGTTGCTGCCCAGTAGAAGACAATGAGAACAATGGCACGGCAGTGGAGTCTGGGGGAGATGGAGGGGCACCTAGAGTTGAAGAGGTCGAGCGAGCTGGGTTTGAACAAGGCTCAGCCGAAAAGGAGGATCGCTGGTGCGAGGCAGGAGACGAGCACGCGGATGGTGCGGGTGATGGGATTGAAGTGGAGGAGGAGGAAGTGGTGGTGGTGGTGGTGTCGGTTCCAGTCATCATTGAGTCATGGGTGGCGGATATGTCGATAGTAAAGGAATCCGTCGGGTGGAATGAGTTGGCAGCAGCATTCTGCTGGGTATCTTGAAAATACAGAGAGTCTTCTGGAGGCGTGGAAGCAGTGATGTGAGTTTCATTTTGAAACTCCTTCATCATGTTTGCTTTGGACAGGTCGATTTCAACAGCCTCTTCATTGGACTCGGATGCCAATTGGCTCAAAACGTCATCTTCCTCCTTGTCTTGTTCTGCGACTCGTTTATAGGCATCTCTGATTCGCACATAGTACCTCAAAATTTCGGCAACCAGCTGGTAAGGAAAGGGTCCATTGCGGTTAATCATGCGCCTTAAGTGGAACGAAATGCGCAGCTCTTCCTCAAAAGTGAGATGGAGCTTTGTTGGATCATCCGTAGTCAATAGAAAGTGCTTTGTCAATTTGCTTTTAGTAGTGGTACTTTTAAACCCTGAAAAAGAGGAGCTAGTGACGCGACGCCTCCCATGGGTATGGCCAGGGATATTATCACGGAGATCATCACGGATATTATTGCAGGGGGAGGATTCCTCAACAGCACTGGAAACAATGGATGATACAGACTGGCTCCTTGTTTGATTGGTATTGAAGGAAATGCCACCCAATCTTGTCGAATCCAAAGGTTCAGAGCTGGCAAAGGACAAACGCCTCGAGGTATCTGCATCAGCTTTTGAGACTTTGTACTTCTTTGAGTTTTTCGTTTTCTGGGACTCCAGGGCATTGCGGATCGAGGTTCTTTGGCAATTGAGTCGCATGGTGATGGTTTTGCTGCTGATGCCCGTGGTCCGTTCCGCACAAGCCACTGTGGCCCCACGTTTGACGAGCTCTAGAGCTTGGCCAACTTTAGCCTCGTGCTCGTCGTAGATTCGCAGCCGATCGATCAAAAGAGGATTTTTACCAGAAGAAATCCTTAGACGAGGCATGGTTTGGATGTTGATTGATGAAGGAAAGAGAGAAGAAAGAGAAGAAAAGTTGTGTTTATTTTTGTGTGTGTGGGATGAAGAATGAAATGAAATGCTAATAAGAAGGGGCAATAAATAACAATCCAACTAGGAAACAAAGGTTGTGCACAGTAGGCAGCAAAATAGAGTTTACCAGCACGCAACAGACGAGACGAGTGATTTGGTGTGTGAAAGAGAAATGAATAGTTAATGCCTTGGGGTAATGAGAAGGGACGCTGAGATTAAAATAAATGAGATGAAATAGAGAATCAGGCAGAGCTTTTATATAACCAGACCCGGCAATTAAGGTTGTTTCGGCGTGTATTATACTACAAAAACGTGGCCATTTGATGATAAGTTTGTGTGTGTGGGGCTCGTACTGAAAATGTGAATCTATCTATCTATATATAAATAAATGCCAAATATAAATACCAAATATAAATGCAAAGGAAGTTTAAATACATTCCAATTTGGAGATTTCCTGTAATAATCTTCTTCTTCGTTTGAAATAAATCTCAACGAGATCTAAGACTAGCGTTTACTGTATTTACCACATGCTTTATGAAAACGACCCGACGTTCAAGTATCATCCTCATTCTCCTCCCCGCCTGTAATGCTCTAATGCTCTGATGCTCTAATGCTCTGATGCAACTAACCCATTTCAACAAGGTGGGCCAGACTAAAATTCAGGAGACTTTTGCACATATAGAACAGCACTTGCAGCTCTTTGTTTGGTTTTTATATTACCAATACGATCCATGTAATTTGAAACAACGATGCTCTGTGACATGTGCCTAGCAATGCCAGCCTGTCTCTGGACACTAATGAATCAGAGACAAGCAGGAATACTTAATCAACCATAAACAATAAATGTGGAATCCTCAAAGTCATCATCTCATTGTGTAGATCTTTTTACGTTATTGACAAGTTGGCAATTGAGTTTTCTTCTCAGCGCCATGATAAAAGAAAAGACAAGAAAAAAGGCATGTACGGCGTACATTTTATCAGTTGACGCCTGTTTTCCTATTCAATGGAGAATGGCCATTGTTCCGTGTTTTGATAGCCTCGTCATGTGTATTGTCTAGTTACTACCTAATACTATGTACATGTTCAAGTGGAATCAAACTGCACTTGTATGTGATTCATCTATAACTCCTTGTTAGTGTCAGGCAATGATTCCATCAATCCATCACACAGCACAAAAAAATGTCAAGACACGTTTAATCAGAGAATTGTATTATAAAATCTTCACTGCTAATGCAGAGTAGGTAAGAAAAAGTCATCACTGGAAAAATTAGGTAGGGACTGTGTTCCAATCGAGTTGCCGGGCCTTGTGTAAAGATACTTACGATAAACAAGTTTTAATCACTAAAGTAATAGCATCTGGATATACGGTTATAAACTAAAAAAAGACAATGCATGTTAGCTAAATCATATTCAAGCCAGAGAATCCAATCCAAAAAACACAGATCCATAAGCATTGACAAAACAAATCAGAAAAGTATATAAAAATGTTGTATCTCCACTGTTCATACAGATAAAGTAGGTAAGTAAATTCACATCATTTGGCCAGTCATATAAAGCTCTGGATCCACGAGTTGTTGGGGAAAAACGAGTGCAAGTACTTACAGAAAAGGTAAACAAGGTGACAAACGACAGCAAAAGCTTTGCATAAAGGTATCAATTATTACTCAACTATAACGGTATCTAACTGTAAACTTGAATCATCACAAGCATTTGTCAAATAGCATGAATTGTTTACAGATTTGAAAAGCACAAGCTTGAATCATTTATTGGTGGTATCAAAACGGGTATAGGTTGACCAATCCATCGTCATTTACACTCAAAGACTATTTTAATAATGAAAAATAAAAAAAAAATTAATAATAATAATAATAATAATAATAATAATAAAAATGGAAAATTTTGATTAATCTTTTGAAATTGGTTTGGTGGAAGGAATAGCAGAAAAAGAAGAAACAAAAAGGAGAGGGGGGAGAGAAGAATTTATCAAACATGGAACCGACCATCTTACTCATCATGTAGAGTATGCAATGGTTGGTCATCATTATGTAAGATTAGTGATAAAGGTTACCCTGCTGGATGTAATCACATGTTAGGTCTTTTGGCTCACAGCCCCAATCACAACAGTTACCCTGCCTTTGTTTTTTTTAATTTTTTTTTTTTGAGGGGGATATTTCAACATTTTGTTTTGTCGATTGCGTTTATGTGCTGTGCATATATAGCATATATAGCTTGTATAAGCGCAAGAAACTGTCATTTATAAACAACAACTGTAAATTTGTCCTGCATTTAATTTTTTTAATTTTTATTTAATTAATTTTTATTTAATTATTTTATTTTTATTTAATTTTTGGCCCTTTGCCTTTGATTTGCGGGGCCTTTTCAAGACCTGCTCCACATTGCTTATTACACTGTGCACACATACATACATAAACACCTCTTGGCTTGAGTGTAATAACAAAAATCGTCATCGCATCGCATGGGACAGTTCCGAAAGCAGCGCTCAGCCTTACGTGCGACACACAGTTGTAGCCGGCCCACACGCACACGTTTCTGTTCCTCTTCTGAAGACGGATCTGGGAATTCCATGATGTGAGCCAGCTGGCTTTCCCTTTTCCTCCTACTGTGCTCGGCATGGCTGTCGATGGCTGTCAAAGGAAAACACCATGCATTCGAGTGTTGTCTACACAAGTGGTGTTTATTTTCTATATTATCATCACCATCGCTATCACTATCCTGCCCCCATCGGATCTGGTAGCCCATAGTTCGCATGTACATCAATTATTTACGATTCAAACTCAATTTGGTAGCTCATAGAGAAACAGCTCAAACCGTTGCACAACAAGCCGTCTGTAAAAATATTCAAATCATCGACAAGCAAGTCATTTTTAAAAAAAAAAGTCATAATAAAATTGAAAACTACTCAATACAAGATATCCATAGTATAATAAAGATTCAGAAAACATAAACGTCATAATTCATCAAAGGGGTGTCGGTCAAGCAAAACAACCAAGACGGGGATTTGTGACAGGCTTCAGGCCCAAGTCAAAACCAAGATGCAAGCCATTGGTTGCAGTGATGAGCACAACAGTTGTCAAAGCAGGGCGCATTTGATTTTAAAAGAGGTCGAGAGTGAATGTGGAAAAAGCGCCTAGGCAGAAACAGCGGCAGACTTTTTGGCAGCAATGGCAGCTCTCTTCTTAGCAACCTCGGCCTCGATGCGAGCATTCAAAGCGTTGGCGGCCTCGCAAGAGTACTGGGAAAACTCTTGGATTTCGGCAGCATCCTCAGGAATGACAATAGCGGGCTGCTGGACAGCTTCACGAGTAAAGATGGTGGCCTTGATATCAGACATTGTAAGAGTGTGTAGTAGTAGTAGTGGTAGTAACAAGTGTAGTAGTCGTTAAAGACAGGCTATTTGGTAATAGTAGTAGTAGTAGTATTAGTAGTTAAATGGTAATGGATATTGATATGAAAAGAAAAGAAAATAAAAAATAAAAAGGAAAAGAAAGGATATCAAGGGAAATAGAGGGGTATTTATATTGTTTTTTTTTTTCTTTGAAAAATGAATACTAGTATTAGGAGAGAGCGGAGTGTATGTCATAGGAAGCCACGGAAGTGAAAGTTCCATAAGATCCGACGTGAGAGATATAAGCCAGCCTGGTTCGTATACACTACACAAGTTGTGCCTTGGGAACATGGAGACGGTGACCTGTTTTTGTTACACCCACCTTTTGACGATGGAGACGAAGGTTTAGTGGGTTTATGTGGATTTATGTGAGCTTCTAGTCAAGGTTTGCGAAGAGCATTTAAAAAGCGTTTAAAGTACATGTACTGTGTTCAAAAAGAGCTCTTATCTCTGGCTGAAGGTACAAGTGTACAAGTGTGCAAGTTTGGGGTTCAGAAAGAATGCCAGCTATGTAGGACCTGCCCCTCTCTCATGCGGTAGGTCTTATCACTGATTGTTCAAAGCAGCGGCAGTTACAGCAGCCAGTAATGCTATTGCTAGTGCTGCTACTAGCAGAAACGTGTTGGATGCCATATCAACGTGGAGCTATTTAATATTCTACATTTGGAGCGTTGTGGATCGAGGAGACACCGGGCCAAGGAGGGCCCGTACAAGCCAACTGAGCTTAGATATGTCGTCATTGCCCTTGGAACTGGCTGGGATCGGCTCGACTTGGGGTTGTTACATTAGCTTTTCAGCTGGTTTGAGGCTGTTTTTGGGCGGTTTTTCCAGCTTGGGGTTTGAGAGCTTTGTTAAGCCGTTACAGCCGCTGTTTTACCAATAGTCCATGTGCATGAGTGTATGACCCCTCTTCCCCCATACAAGAAGAAAGAAGAAAAAGAAAAAGAAGAAAAGAAGAAAAAAAGAAAAAAAGAAAAAAAAAAAGAGAATATGTATTTCTGTTTTATATACATGGATATGTATTTTTATTTTTATTAATAATAATAATATTATTATTATTATTTTATATTTCGGCTAATAGCACTATAACCTTGTTGAAATCCAAATCCAAACCGTGGTTTTTGGCAAGGTGGTTATCTGGCTTGTCGATCCATGCAATCACAGGTATTTCCGATTATGCGTGACGCCTATTTCCATAACCCCTCCTCGCTTACTCCACTCAACATGACAAAGCCTCCGCTTGAGAGAATAAAGTGTATGTATATAATGATAAAAAATAAAATATACAAAAATAAAAAAATAAAAAATAAAAAAAAGGTTGTCTGACTATTTGGGTTTGAATTCTTTTTTTAACCTTTGACTAAGAAATACAAGTATGGAGAAATTTAATTTAAATTTCAATTTCAATTTCAATTTTTCAAATTTAAAATTTTAGTAGTTGTAATTATTGCAACTATCGTGTATATATCGTGTATATATAAAACTTCATGTCAAATGCCATTGTTGACAGGCTTTTCTTTACGCAGAGTTTGAATAATCCGATGGGCTGGGGACGTTGGCACCCACAAAACCCAAATGCGGAGAAACAATGCTGGCGAGCAGAGCGTCGGGAAAACGTTGTGCCCTGTGGCAAATACCGAAGCGATGAGATAGCCACGTGCTCGGGTCCCATGACTACCTGCTTCGTTTGCCCAAAGGGCCGCAGCGGGTGGGCCCTAGCCCTGGGGGAATCGAGCTAGAACAGGTGAGAGGTATTGTTGTATCGACCGAAATTAGGGTTTATTTTTCACCGTGTGGGCGTCTTACATCAGCCAAACTGCCGCGTATTGTTTCCAGACACCAGTAGCCCAAGCGTGAGACTATAAGGCTACAAGAGTAAATGATATGTGATCACAAAGTAACAGCCATAAAAACTCGCGCGCGCGCGCATACAGACACAGTCACAAGCCGCTGAGCTGTAGTCTAGTGGGTAAAACAAGCCTATTTACCACTGAACCTGGGTTCGATTCATAATCAAACGTAGGATCAAACGTAGGACGCAGATACAGCAAGTGCGGGCTTTCCAAAACCGGGGTCCTGGCCGGACAAAAAGCTGCCTGGCCGGGCGCCGAAGCACGTGCCGAAATAAAAGCGCAGAAACACGAGATGTGTTACAGGTGTTACAGGTGTAACATTTGTCACATGTGCTACAGCCCGTGAAATAGCTCACTTGCCTACTCACGCGCGGCCACACACGGCTGCAAACCAACCGGCCAACCACCGTTGACGGCTTGGCATGTGATTTCCAGGCTGTGTGTAATCGCTTAATAACTGGACACGCACCCTGGGCCGTTTTGTGTGGAGAGCGGCTTCCGATTCAGTGGACATGGACGGACGGAAATTTGTGCAGCGGATGAAAAGTGTGCTTGGTAGTACCGGCTGTGCACTGTGTAGACCGTAGACCGTAGACCGCAGACCGCAGACCGTAGACCAAGACCAGACCTTGAGGACACTTGGACAAGGCCTTTAACCGTTAAGCCGTTATATATGGTTTTCACGATGCATTTCAAATTGCACTGCTTTTATGTTTATTTTTATTTTCAAAATAACACCGACAGGAACCAGGTCGAGCACCAGCACCATTTATTTTACAGAGCTATTTCGGCTCCTCCTCCTGCTGGCCTCTCTCTGTGGCGGATTATCGTCCAATCGCCAAGCTCAAAATGCTGCTGCGGCTAGACTAGACAATAGGAGCAGGCTTGTGCCGTCAGCCTTGCGTAATGGCACCACGAAGCCCTTCCGAGGCCAACGGCAGCAGCCTTTTGTTTCTTTTGTTTTTGTTTCTTTTGTTTTTGCTTTTGCTTCTTTTGCTTTTGGGTTTTTCTGGGCTGATGGAAAAGCCTCAAGTCTAACGCTTCTGTTGAGTAATCTCATAGGCCAATGCCGCAGTCGTCTTTAGGTAGTAGAGCAAAAAAAAAAAAAAAAAAAAAAAAAAAAAGTACTCACCTTCTCTGTAGCTTTTTCTCTCTCTCTCTCTCTCTCTCTCTCTCTCTGTGTGTGTGTGAAAAATTTGCACCTTCTCAACAACGCCTCTTACATTCTTCTTCATGCCTTTTCTTCGCTCTACTGCGACAAATCAATAACAAGCAAAATTTTTCAAACCCTTTTTTTCATTTTCGTTTCTTGGTTCTCTTGTATTTCAATTTCATCGTAATCTTCTTGTGCCTTTGCACCTCTGCTCTTTCACGGCTGAGTTTTATGCAATGCCGCCTGTACTCGGCAATAGCTACAGTCCTGGGCGTCCTGGTCGTCCTGATCTGTCCTGATCTGTCCTGATAGCCCTCCCCAGTCAGCCGTGGTTTCATCTTTGTTTCTAAAACACCATTGAGATTACTCCCACCTGGATCGTGTGCACGACTCTTTTTTTTTTATATATCTTTTTTATGTCTTTTTTATATTATTGATCTCCCGTCCCCATTCATGCGCTCTTATCCGCCATCCAACCACCGTAAGATTACTAATGCCACACGAAACCCGCTGTAAACCCGCACTTCCAGTTTGCCTGGGGGCTAGATTCCTTCTCCAACAAAGGTCCATTAAACGCCCAGCACATGCCTGGTTTAAACTAACTATCCATGGGCTATCAATGTACGGCCATCAAGCTATTAAATTCATTATATTATACTATATTCTATTCTATTATACTATATATCACTGCTGTATATGCATCTCATAACAATCCTTCAAGTGTGTCAATAATCTTGTACTTGGCCGCTGCTTTTTCCCCAAGCGCTGCGTTTCCCGGCCTGACAACAATATACGCTGTCAATCCGGCTTCAACGGCCGCATCCACCTCCTTGGGATTGTCTGACAGGAAAAGAACACTCGTAGCCTCGCCTTCTCCAACCCCTAGGTCCCTAAGAATGGCCACATACGACGACCTTTCAGTCTTGGGCCCGGCATTGGTGGTGTCATAGTACTTGCCCAGCACCTTGGTCAAATCAATCGTCTCCTTGCGGTTTTCCGGGTCCTCCGTGTGCTGGAACAACAGCTTCTGCGCTGGCACCGATCCGGACGAGTAAATGTTGACTCCAAGCGGAAGCTCCTTGGCATACCTGACAATCGCAGCAATTGCATCGGGATAAACGGGAGCTCGGACCTCCCCAGAATCGTAGCCTGACTTCCACAAGTAGCCCTGTAGCGATTTAAGCGCCGGGTCTTTCACGTCGCGGTCCATCAGATCCGAAATGTACGAAAGCAGGCTTTCGGGGGATTGGCGTGCCTGCTCGGGGAAAGCAGCCAAATAAGGTATAATCTCGGGTTCTGCCCCGACAGCGCCAGCGTCGGCAACAGGAAAGTACGAAGCATACTTTGGAATCAAAGAAGAGGCGGCACTGCGTGCGTACGGAAATAAAACCTCATGGACGTAGGAAATAGAGCAAACCGTCCCCTCAATGTCAAGCAGAAGAGCGCGGATAGACATGGTGGCGATGCTGAACAGCAATAGTAGTAGTTAGTGGGAACAAAGGTTGTTGAGTCACTTAAAATCACCTCCAACAACTTTTTCCAACACACACACACACACACACACACACACACAAACCTTTTCTTTTCTTCGCTTTGACTTTTTTTTTTTTTTTTTTTTTTTTTCCTTTCTTTCTTCCTCCTTCCCTCCATCCTTTTTTTCACTCATATATATATATATATCTCCATATATAAAAAAAACTCACCTTTTTAGATATAAACCCAACCGCAACAATATCATCTACGTCTCTTTCTCAACAACAGTCTCGCCGTGGACCTTGGTCTGCAAGCGAAGACGCTGAATTACTCCATCTCATTGACGAACACGGCCCGAACAACTGGGTCCGTCTCTCCCAACTGCTGGGCTCGCGCAGCGCAAAACAGTGCCGGGAACGCTACCACCAGAACCTGAAACCTTCGCTTAACCACGCTCCAATTTCCGACGAAGAAGGTGCCTACATTGAACAGCTTGTCGCAAAGCACGGCAAGAAATGGGCGGAAATTGCTCGACGCTTAAATGGCCGCTCTGACAATGCCGTCAAAAACTGGTGGAATGGCGGCGCCAGTCGTCGCCGCAGAGCGTCTCTAGTAAAACCGGGCACTCAGAGTCCCGGCAACCAACACGGCTCGTCCTCTTCTCCCTCTTCTCCTTCACCTCAGAGAGACTCTGCCACCCCAACTCCAATCATGGCCCAACTTCACCACCACAACCACCAGTCTCCAGCCTCCCAATACCCAACCTTCCCTCCATCTGGCCTCTATCCAGACGGCTACCATCGCAAGCCTCTGCCGCAGCAATCTCCCTTTGATCCCTCCTACGATATCCATAAGCAACACCAGCACCACCCAGAAACCTCGCAGTTCCAGCAATATCCACAATCGCAACAACATAATGGCTCATCTCCTCTACCCCCGCCAATTCCTGGTAATCGACCCCCTCATCGGGTTTCTATGCCAAATATCCACCAGGGTCTTGCTTCTCCTCCATCTCCAAGACCCCAGCAATCACAGCTTCTTCCTCCACCCTTTTCCTCTACTTCCTCAACCAAACCGCTTCCTTCCTTTTCTTTTAAAAACCCATTTGACTCAAACCCACAAGAGCAATCTCAGTCTTCAGCCCCGCCCTCCAGTGTGGTATTCAACTCTGCCTACACATCAGACTCGTCTGGCTTTCGCAAATCTTCTTCAATCGCTACGGCTTCGACTATCGATCCCCACTCTCAGGCCCCTTCATCCTCTGCTGGCTTGGCTTCTCCTAGTCAACTACCCCAAGGACAAACACCACCCAACCCACGACTTCACAATAATGTTCGCTCATCCTCCCTGTACCAGCATCCAGCTGCTGTCCGCAAGAGAGTTGGCCTGATGTCATCAACCCCTGCTGATGAACTTTATTCAAATACCCCATACTCGCGCAGGTTTTCGGCTACAACCCTCTCTGCAATTTCTGGAGCAGCTGCCTCTTCAAACCCAAACCTATCCGCTGGTCTAAACTCAGGGTCAGCCACACCTGGATCTCAAATGTACTCTCCGTCTTCTCGCGCTTCTTCAATCGACAGCATGGCAAGTGGAACCGGCTTGAATGTAGGCAGAAGTGCAAGTATCGGCGGAATATCCGCATTACCACCTCCCCATCGTAGCGGTAGTGTAAGCGGAAGAAATGGCAGCCTTTTGGTTCCTGGGTCTTCGTCTTCTCCTTTAGGACCGTCTGGGTTAGGCCTAGGGTCTTTTGGAGCTTCAGGGTCTGATACTGAAGACCCTCTCTCCGGCTCTATCCACTCATTATCAAAGTATTCGCTGGCTTCAGGATCTTCATCTGCATTAAACTCGGGAAATCCTGGCAGTAATTCTAATACAGGGGGAGCATCCATTCATCCGTCAGGGCTTTCCGGAGGACCATTTGGCACCTCTTCATCTGCCTCTGTTTCACGAAGAAACTCTCATGCTGTTCCTCTTCCAGCCCCCGACATGATCGCCGCATTGGCAGTTGCTAGCTCCTCATCCTCCTCCAACGCGCCTTCTTCTTCTCCCTCTACATCGTCAAACGCCTCATCTTTTGGCGGACCATCATCCTCTGTAACCTCTGTCAACTCGGGCGTTTCGGGAACTTCAGGTTCAGTCCTTCCGCCAGTGTCTGCGTTTGCTGGAGGCCCTGTTTCTTCCAGTAGCAACACTACTGCAAGTGTCTCAAGCACCGATTCAATGTCTTCAGCAGCAACGATTACATCACCAAATAACGGTGACAAGGGAGGTTCTACGTTGTTAGCGCCGCTGGGAGGTACCACCAATGACTCTAGCAGGCCAAATACTGCTGATAGTGCAGCATCATTCAGCAATTTCAGAATGCCATTCCAGCACCGTCATAGCATAGCAGGATACCCAGGAGGGCCAGGCCAACCGCCACCACATGTGTCTCACTTACCAGGCATATCCTCAATTGCTGACAGGGACGGAGATATCAATATGGGCGATTCGACAATCAGTCGACCCGGTGAACTAAATTTTGGAAGCAGCAAGACACCATTCAATACAAAGATGTTTTCAAATTCCAACAATGGCAACAATAACAATACCAATGGAAACGGCGAGCGCGAACGATTCCCATCATTCAGCTTTTCTTCGGGACGAGGCGAAAGACTACACCCATTACGAGATTTTAGAGACCGAGAGGATGATTTCCTTGATGAAAGGCCACGGAAAAGAAGTGTTGTTGAAGGAATGCTTGCTCCAATTAGCAGTCTTTACGACAAGGGTAGCAATGCACAGGGTCCATTGACTTCTAATGGCAGTGGGATGCCCCTACCGCCCATGAATCCTCTTAACAAGTCTTCAGTATTAGCTGATCCACAAAGACGACCGTCTACAGGCTTAGCAGGCCTTGCCGAATTGGCCAGTTCCATGGATTCCAAATATTCTCATTCTCCCCTTGCCCCCGGATACTCTGAAAATGGAACAATGTCCAACAACCCTCTCGCTTCTCTCGCCGCAGCCGTCTCTTCAGAATCCCTTAGAGATTCTAAACGTCACGAAGATGATCCTTTAGGGCCTATAAAGGAACATGGGTTGAGCACTACCACAGAAGTAGAAGGCAAGAAATTCAACATTCAAAACCTATTGTCGTAAATTCTAAAGCCGCTCTTTTAGTATATATACCTCAGCAATATATCATAACATGTGTATTTTCAACAGTAATCACATGGATCTTTTGTTGAGAAAGATGAACTTTTATTTTTTATTTTTTATTTTTTGTTTTATTTTTATTTTAAATTTCTTGTAATGTCCTTTTTTGTGTTAAATAAATGATGAAATTTATCTGCATTGTTTTTTTCTAACATGTGAATGTTTTGAGTATTATCGAAATGAAATATACATTGTTGTACCCATATTTCTGTAAACTAGACCGTATTGAGACAAGACGTTTTCAATTGCTATTGGGCAGAAAGAAAGAAGGGAAGCAACATTAACATTTTAAGCCTCTGCATCCAACTACATGGCAGTCTAATGCCTTTATCATTTATTATCTACAAATAACCCAGAATATCCTGGAAAGGTCCAAGTTCAAGTCGATTTTTTTTTCCAAGAGAGGACCCACATGCTAGGCATATATGATCACATTAGTCTGTGATTCAAAAGAATTGTATTTGTGTAATTAAACAAATTAAATGTATATAAGATTCATTTTTTTTAAAATTTTCATTTTAATTTTCATTTTCATTTTCATTTTAATTTTTATTTCCATTCCTTGGAAACAAAAAAGCTTGTGAAAACAAATAAAAGTAAATTAGAAGAATATGACCATGAAAAAAATAAGGATTAAAAGACAAAATCATGGGTGCGTTTGGAAATAACGGTGACAGGGCTTGTTACTATTGTTATTGTTACTATTGTTACAAGCCCTTAAGACTCCAAGACCTGGAGACCTGGGAACGGACAATGGCTTGACGTAAGTCTGATATCACAAGTCGTTTCTCCAGCACGTGCCTCAGAGAGGTCTAACTTTTTTTAACATCATAAGGTTGGTACATACATATAGATGTATGTTAGGCTAAAGACATGTATGTATTTTGGAACAAACCACCACACCTGCACAAATATTATACACACACACACACACACACACACAAACAAGTTTGTTCAGAAGCTTTTGATCACACTTTATAAATACACTCACAGCGTTGGGTGGTTCTTTCTTTTCACTCCCTGGGTTTCGACGGAGATAATCCTTTTTGACAAAGCTTTCTGATTCTTTGGAAAATAAATACACAGCTACGCGTGGAGGATTTTGTAACGCACAATAAATCTCCAACAATTTTTTTTTTTTTAAATTTTTTTACATCTTTTTTTGTTAAAAAAAAGTATCATTTTCTAACTTTTCAACTATAATCATTGGACGACAACCGATCAAAGTTGTATCTCCAGATTGTTCATAAACACATAATACAAAAACACACTCCACCTTAGCGGCAAGATACGATGGAGCCATTGGTGTTGCACCAAGAGGATACGTTTTGGCGGGCGTCTTTTGACGCCGTCAAGTCAGACCCGGACAACTTTGATTTGTGGGAGCAATTGATTGAACACACCGAGCGGGTCCAAAATGCAGCCATTTCGATTCTTGATCCGTTGATCAAATCAGCAGCTGGTGCCCGCACCTCATCTTCTTCTCATTTGAATGATAAAGGACTACCGGCAAGTATTCCGTCCGGTCCTGCTGGGCCTGCGGCAACAGGAGGACACCACAACCATCATCATACGCAACAAAAGCAGCAGCGAAAGAAAAAAGGCAGCGACAAGGATGGGAATTGGTCAGCTACTACAGCTCTTCTTAATTGGGATCCCTTGAAAGATCAAAACCTGCCAGCAAGTTATACAGCCATCAAGACTGTGACCCGCGAAGTGTATGACATGTTTTTGGAACGGTTTCCTTTGCTTTTTGGATACTGGACAAAGTACGCTGAGTGGGAGCTAGTGTTTTCGAATCAACTAAAGGAATTGGTCGGCGAAAGCTATACCAATCCAGCTAACGGCAGTAAACATGAGACTACAGAAGGAGATGATGCAGATGAAGACGAGCAAATTGAGAAATGGAATACATTGTTGAATGTCCCACAAAAGGCACTGGACGTCCACGAACGCGCAGTACATGCATTTTCGCTGTCTATTGACTTGTGGACTTCGTATACCGCTTTCTTAGTTTCGGGCCTAGCGGACCGTGTTTCTAAATATACCAAGCTACCAGGATCGGAAAATGATGAACAACGAGGAGCACGGGAGATTTTGGAGAAAAACGCATTGCTCGTTCGCTCAGTATTTGAACGAGCGTCAGCAGCTGTTGGAAGAGACTTTCTGGCGGACCCTTTTTGGGATGCTTATTTAGCCTTTGAAGAGTCTTACGAGCCTTACCTCAAACCCAACAGTATTACAATCAAGAAGGAAGAAGAAGAAGACAGTTTGCAGAGTGTTTCGAAACGAGTTGTTCATTTGCTTTCTAAAATTGTTCGCATTCCTCTACATCAATATGCTCGATACTATGAAAAGTTCACGACGGACGCTAAATCTCTCTTTTTAGAAATTGGCAAACAACACGAATCAGCACCAACAGATATGAGTAATATTTATTTGAATGGCAAGGAAGCTTCCAATGTTCTGAGACCTGCAGAGATTGAGTATTTGAATAAGCGCAGCGGTGTTGCCCAACAACCAGCAGCACCAACAAGAGGCCGAAAAGCATCTACTTCAAAAAAGGGCAAATCTGCCAAGAAATTAGCAACGGAAGATGCGACAGACGTTTCAATTTCTGCACAAACAGTACTTGATTATTTTGCAAACGTTATTTTCGCTCGAACTCAAGCAGGAACGACAGATCGTTGGACATATGAGTCTCTAATTACGCGACCGTACTTTCACGTTCTTGAACTTGAACAAGACCAACTTGATAACTGGAGTTTGTACATTTCTTGGGAGCAGAATGAATATAAACGGGTACAGGAATTGTATCAGAGCAAACGTGCAGGAAATGCAGATGCTGTGATGGCTGACACTGAAGAAGCCCAGTCCTGGGATTTTGTGGACGAGTCTTCGGTAACTGAGGCTTTCGATCAAGTTCGAACTCTTTATGAACGAGCGTTAATTCCATGTGCTTTGTACGATTCATTTTGGTTGCGGTATGCTAGGTGGATGTATTCCCAAGTTCCAGATACGTCTAGTGAAGATTCATCCGATGGAGCGTCAGTCTTGAAAAACCAGCTTGTTGAAGAAACACGAAATATATACCGCCGGGCTTGTTGTTTGTACGTTCCTATCACCCGACCGTTTATTCGATTCCAGTATGCGCTTTTTGAAGAGTCACTGGGTGAAATTGCTCGTGCTAGAGATATCCTCAAAGCTTTACAAGAAGCAACTTGTGCAGCCGTGGCGGCAAGCAGTGGAGCTTTAGTTGATATTCCGTATGCTGATGAAGGTAAAGTGTCAGTAACAGGAATGAAGGATGCAACGAAAAACAGCAAACCACATCGGGGACGAAACCGCAGTAAACTATTGGCAGGAACCTCTGATGAAAGTGTCAAAAAGGAAAATGAAGAGGAAGAGCAAGCACAAGACTCTGAAGATAGTACAGTGGTTGATGTCAAATGGCGAGATATTTTTGCAGCAGCTGCTCAGACTGTTGCTGGAACAGAAGCCGCCAAAGCAGCACTGAAATATGAACAAGAAAAACTAGAACAAAAACAACAACGTCAAACTCAATCTAATGAAAATACAACACCCAATAGCACAGAACTTCCCACTGTTCTTTCTAAGCTTGTTGCAGCTGCTGATATCACTGAACCTTTCTTTTATCGCGTTGAATTTGAACGTCGTGTTAACGGCCCAGAGACAGCGTTTTACTACATTTCGTCATTGCTTGGCGACCTGGAAGAACCAAAACAGAAACGAGCTATTGAAATTTTCCAGTCATTGGGCCTAAATGAAGCTACACCCAAGGGACCAGAAAATCAATCTAGTCCTGACATTCAAGCTCAGCTACTAAAAGCCGGAATATCACCACATATCGAAGCGTTCCTCGTTTCTACTAGGGCTGAATTAATTTCTGAAATCTACAAATTAGCCGATTCAAATAATACCACTAATGGCGTAATCCAAGCGTTTGTTGACTGTGTGAATTTGGCAAGAGATTATTACAAAGATTATATCAAAGCTAGTATTACTAGAGATACCCCCACACCCGCCCAAACTGCAGGTCCAGCGATTTCGTCGTCCAAGTTTTGGGGTTCTTATTTTGAATTTGAAGTTGACGTGGTTAAGCAGTTGATGCGAATGACAAATGACCAACTTTTGCTGTTTGAAAAGTCAGTTTCTGGCGAGGGAATTGATAATCCCGTTCCTGTGACTGCGGGAAAGAAGCGTAAGCGTGGCGGGGCTGCTGTTAGTAACAGTACTGCTGAAATATCCACCTCAACAGATTCAAACACTGCAACAAAGATTGTCATTGAATATGTTGAAAAATATCTTGATCGTTTAGTTGATTCATTATTATCAACAGTCGGCATTCCTCAGACTACAATTTCTGATTTGGTGAGAATTTATATTGACGACGTTTTGACATTATTATTTGGCAAGAAACAACACAGCATTCCGTTCTCTCCATCTTCCAATGCACCTACTACAGATGAGGTGAACGAGCGATTACAAGCAATTCTTCTTGGCCCTGCTGCCGTTTTCTCGGATTCAAAGCAGTCAAAGGAACAACACGATGTGATAATAAGCCAGTGGATTTCTAACAGATGCATAGAACTAGAAATCCAGCTCAATGGTCCTATTTCTACCCGAACATTGTTGCTGAAAAAGATTTCAGAGGACGGCAATCCTCAGACTGCAAAGAATCTGTTGAGAATTGCTGTAGGCGGATATTAAAAAAGAAGAAGAAGAATAATAACACAGTAATAAAGCAATATATAGTAATAAACAAAATTAGAGAAGGAATATAATAATCCATCCATGCTAGTATTTTGGAAATTTTTAATATATCATCGGAAATATAAACCGGCTTGACCAAAAAGGATCAATTATGATATATGTGGTATATATGAGATGTATATATTCTGCATTTTTTGGAAATATTGAAAGAAAGCAAACGGTAAGCTAAGCCTTTTTGTCTTTTTTTTTATCTTTTTATTGTTCAAGGAATAGAGATTAAACCAAACCGGTTTAATTGATCCACAACTATACTAGATGCTCTATAATTTGCAAATTTCACAATATCCAACCAAATCTATCATTCTTTATTGAAAACAAACAAAAATATGCAATTTTTTTTTTTTTTTTTTCAGTCTCATGTACATGTTTACATAATTATCATTACATTTTTTTATTTTATTTAAAAAATAGTTAGCTTACTTTAACATCTTAAAAGCCGTGTTCAGTAGAATCCTTGCCAACGCTGGAAGTACTGGAAGAACCAGAAACAACGGTAGAGATCATATCATCGTAAAAGTTAGCACCAGACCACTTTTGGTGGGTAAGAAGGTCAATGCCCAATTCCTTCTCCTTAGCCTGGACATTCTTGACATAAGCAAGCATACCGTCAGTCTTGAACTCTTGAGAAAGCTTAGCAGTAGCAAGACCGTTGGTGTGAAGACCGGCAAGAGAAATGAGTTGTAAAGTAAAGTTAGACTTGGCCAACTCCCAAACAAAGTTCTTAAGATCCTGCTCAGAAAAGCCCTGGCCAAGCCAGTTGAAACTGGGTGACAAGTTGTAAACAAGCCACTTTCCAGGGTGGGCCTTGTGGATCTCAGCAGCAAATTGCTTAGCCTGCTCAAGATTGGGCTTCTTGGTCTCAAGCCACAAAAGATCAGCAAAGGGACCAAAGGCAATGGCACGCTTGACAGCAGCTTCAATTCCGTTCTTGAATGGGTAGTATCCTTCTCTGGTTCTGGGAGCGTCCCAGTCAAAGAAAACTTCCTTACCAAGCTTGGACTTGGCAAGCAGACGGGCATCGTAGTTGGAAAGGTTCTTGGCCTCAGCAAGATAGCTTTCAACAAGGTCTTCCTTGCCAGCAGTCTTAAGCTCTTCAACAACAGCCTCGTTGAAAGTGACAAGAGGAGTGTTTTGGGTCCATTCAAGTTCAAGAGTGTCAATCTCTTCGTTGGAAGCACCCTTAGCCTGGGCCTCTTCTAACACTTGGGCCAAAGGCTTGACAGGCTTGCTAACACCAAGAATAAACTCGTGGTCGGCAGGGTCAACAGATGAAGAAATGAGGTTACCGGTTTCAGAGTCGGTACGGGCAATAAGCAAGTTACTGGAACCCATGATATCCCACTGCATACGAGCAGCATTGAGTCGGGAAATGTGAGTAGAGGTAGGGACAAGGACCTTACCGGACAAGTGACCACACTTCTTACCACCATGTAATTGATCTTCAAAGTGAACAGCGGCAGCACCTCGTTCAGCAAAAAGCTTAGAGAGCTTCATAACAGCACCAGTTCCACCATGGCCAGTGTCACCGTCAGCAATAATTGGTCTCAAGTAATCAATACGGCCATTTCCTTCACCAGATCGCTGTGCGCGCTCAGTTTCCGAGAGGTTGATCCATTCGTGCCATGCCTTGCGGTCATGGAGCTGCTGGGCACGGAAGATTCTGTCAACCTGATTTGGAACAGTGTCGTAAGGGTAATCACCGAAATCAGGAGAGACTTCGTTGGTAGTTGTAAGTAAACTGGAACAGGCCCAACCAGAAATGTAGACAATCTCCTGGTTCTTTACAGATTGGGTCATTTGAACGGGGTCGACAGAACCGATTGTGTGAACGGGGTCTCCCTTCTTGGATCGCTCAGTAAGAAGGTTGAAAAGTTTGTCTGCCTGGGCTGAAGATGGGTAAGAGACAGGAAGAGTTCCTCGAAAAGAGGCAACCTTTTCCGGAGGGTATGGTCGGGTAATGCCCTTAAATCGTGGAGAGGCCCACCAGTCCTTGATTTCTTTGACAGTCTTGTCGAAATACTCCTTCTCTTCCGAAGCAGAAGGGTATGGGAACTTGGAAATGGTGCTAACAGAAGCCATCATGCGGGGTAAGCGAGAGGATGCTAATGCTGTGCGCTTTGACAAAAGTTGTAGCATTGTGCAGTAAAAAGAAGAAAAAATACAAGGGGGAAATAAGTCGGATATCGGGAGATGGTGAGGGTAGGAAGAAGGGAAGAAAAATAATTTAGATGGAGTTTTTTTATATTTATACAAAGAGAAGAGAAACCATCGACTATTTATACCTAGTGATGATGTATAAACGGTCCATACATTTCAAAACAACGGTGAAAAATCAAGCCGTTGAACGGAGGACAACAGCTCGACTCTAGCCAACAAGCTATGTGAATACCTGAATACCGAAATACCGAAATACCATAATGCCATAATGCCAAAATACCACAATGCGAAGATGGATTTAGAACCCTTCCTGATTGCGCAACTCCTCCGGAACCGAGCTCTACAACCACTCACCAGACTCTCCGGTTCAGCAACAATGGGGTTGTCAGGCGGTTTAATCATACAGCCAGAATACGATCCCGCCACTACTCGCAAGCTGATATGACAGAAAGACCCTTGCCGGCTGGGAGCCCCCATGGTGTTCTCAACAGCAGGCGCTGTCTGATGGGTCTAAGAGCCTAAGAGCCTAAGAGCCTAAGAGACCTAAGAGACCTAAGAGACCTAATAGGCCAGGCACCGGCCGGCTCAAGACGGCTATACGGGGCCATGAGGCTACTCCTCCGATGTGGTGAGGGGCTGGCACAGGAAAACCTTGCGTGCTGCACGTGACATGTCACATGCCGTGGGAATAAAGGCCGAAAGTCGGATTACGCTCGCCTCCAAAACGTCACGTGCCTTTTGCTGTAACAAGCGCGTCACTGCCCAGTGATTGGTCATAATTACATAATTTAAATGGAACGGCTGTATGCATTCCAATCGATCTCGTCTGGAGAATATAAACATCTAATCTACTGCTGTGAAACTGTAAAGCCACTGCCAATCTCCTGAAAACCGTCGCAATACTTGTTATCCCCTATCCAGACATAGAAGATATTCTCTCAGGTACTGCTCAAGATATTTTTGGACCACCGCTCCAGTTACTTACCCCTGACCGGCCATTCACGTTCAGTCCTTTTTTTCATTTCTTCTTTCGCCTCTCTGTTTACCACTGTATTTGTCAGGTTGCTTCAGACTTATTTCATCAAACTTATTGCTAGTCCTCCTACAATAATTAAGGACACTTAAGCTATAACCGTCTACAACTGAGCCATTTTCAACACCTTGGTTTTTGGTTCTCATGACCGTGTCTCGTCATCAGAAATCTTAGCTTCCTCCGACTATTCATACTATGCTATTGATCATACAGGCAGCCACCTGAGTTAGAATGCGCTTGTTCAGCACCAACACTACCACACCATTATTTACCCTCAACTCCAACCTACTACTATAAATCATCCTTCTTTTTATCCGCCAAGCTGTCGTCGATATCTCGCTGCCTGAAAGCGTGCTTTGCACCCAGACCCAAGGGTCCTGCAATTACGCTCAGTCAATCCCAGGCAGAAGGCTTGACTAGTTTTTGCAACAAATGCATGCCAACATTTGTAATCGGACTTATTGGATACTCAGCATACGTCTACTGCTATGTCTTTGCGTGGAAAGAGGTTCATGACCACCATAGCCGGCGAGCTGGTGCCGCATATATTGCTCTTTACTGCGCTTTTATGGCCCTAGTTCTAATAGACTGGGCTCTTATTCACATCATCGGACCTGGAAGAGTGACTAACATCCGTTCTTATGCTTTGAGTCAAAAAATAGAAAGCTTCGTGGACGCTGTTGAGCCGCCTCCCGCATTCATATCAGACAATGAAGGGTACACAGTTTGGTGCTCAGTCTGCCAACAAATGAAACCGGACCGAGTTCACCACTCAGCAGAACTTGGATACTGTGTTGACAAAATGGACCATTTCTGCAACTGGTTAGGTGCAGTTATTGGCCGCCAAAACTATCGATATTTTTTTTTACTTCAGATACATTTCATCACCGTCATTCTAATCTCTTTTTTCACAATCCCATTCTATATTCGTGCTATTTTTCGTAACCATCATGGTGGAACGCATGCCCATATCATTGTTATGATGGCATTTGGAGCTCTCTGGCTAGTCCTTCTTATTCCGTTTATTTCTGTTCACACACGATACACGGTCACCAACATTACAACATTAGAGCAAATCAAGTTCTTTGGCAACAACAGCCAGCGGCCAATATTCAACATTAAACTCCCTCAATGGGCAGTTGAGGAACTTGGTATATCCTGTCCACCTAATGAATCCAGAAGAATTGTGTCGCGAATTCAACTGGGTGATCCGAAGCCTTATGACCGTGGGTCCTATTGGGCTAATTGGTGTGAGACAATGACTGGCAACCCTCTACTATGGGTTCTCCCATTTCCAACAATACGTCAGTTTAAAAGATTTTCACACTTTCTTGGAAGCACACTGGGCATGTCTGTTTCTGAAAATTTCAGCTATTCAAATTCAGGCGACTACTATGAAGCAGATAAAATTTACGTGAATCCAAAGTTCACAGAGTTGGCAATCCAAAGGTTTTTAGCTAATGAAGAGGGTTATTATGCTTACCCACATCATCAAGATATCCCACCTGCCCTATATATTAGTAGAGCCAACAATGGTAGTTCACATTCACTCAGCTATCGAATGCAAGATTCGGAAGCTGCCAAAAATACTGGCAGTTCAATCTCAAGTTCTCCAAATACTATTCACATCTCTAGAAATACTACCCCTACAAAGATACATTCTGGGGGCCTGACTGAATCGCCGTTATCTACAGACAACAGTACTTATAACGCACCCGCCAGAACCTCATTTTCGGCCAGTGATGCCGGACGAAACGATATTCATACCACATTGGTTCCTCATAGTAATGATGGTGGTCTTTCTAATATTGATTCAAGCAAGAACATTGACAAGGAAATTATTGAGCTTGACAATTTAACCAAGTCTTCAGAACCACAAAGCACAGTACCGAAGGACTAGGTCAATATTGGTTCAACTAATTCAATGAATTGTGACCCTTGCAAATCTGGAATCTTATAAAACTTGGAACAGGAAAGAATATATCATTAAGGATCCTAAAAACGTTTTTCCACCTTTATTTATTTAATAACGTACTCTAGATAACATTTTGATGTTTAATATTTGTTACATTTACTTATTCATGGTTAGATTGCTTACACTTTCACAACTTACTTTATTGCATTCTATAGCATCTCATAGCATTTAATAATTTTCCTAATATGTTTTTTTGACTTTTTAATACAGCGAAAATAAATTTCAAAGCACCCAAACTATTGAGATCAAAGGTATAATTGCCGCTATGGTATTTAGCCAAGTTTTGAACCCCACTGAAAATCATTAGTTAGTCTTATCATCAGCTAATCGAATTATTTAAATATAAACCCTTGCCCAATTTGTAAATTGCTCCCTTTCGATTCTACCCATCAGAGTTGACTATTTTCTGGATATGTAGAACATTGCTTCTGACCACCATCTATCGTCTTAATCACATTGTCCAGCAACTTGTCTAATCTCAAAAAATATTACCTATAGTCAATGTATTATTTCACAGCCTTTGTGTACAAAAAACTATGAGTGACTATACATAACTACACAATCTCATCCAGCATATGGAAACATTTGAATCAACTAATGATAAAACTAACTACTGATTTTAAAGAAGTTCAAAACATGACTAAATTCTCTATGGAAAAAGATCCCTTTTAGGCTGATTCCAATACCTTGTGTAATTTGAAAATTACTTTCGCTATTCTCATATTTATTAAAACTAATGTTAGCTCAAAATATTATAAATACCACCAATGTTGTCTTCAAACTGGTCATATCTTTCTTTTTAAATATTCCAAAAACAATCATTATTATCAATATTAACCTTGTCACACCTCACGCCAATATTTTCTTTCATAATATGACCCCATCCAGCTATTCCTTGTATAATATTACACCAGAGATTATTGACCCTCTTAAATTTTATCTGTGTCCATACCAGCTGCGCATATTTTCAAAAGCATATTCGAAGTTCGATTACCAGTTTAGATATCTCATTTGGAACTCAATCTTTGTTTATAACCCTCGCATTAGCAAATTTATCAACTCAGGTTGCTATAGATGTGTCTCACGCAAATTCTTTTTGACACTCCATGATACACAGGAACAGTCACAAATCAACTCTGTCCACCATGTAATGATTGACAGCATGGTACTTACGGATGAGATGCCGATTTCTCAATTGCGTGATGTGTTGAAAAAGTTTCCAAATTTGAAAACCGTCAGAGTTCACACTGGAAATGTTCGATGGGCACCACGGTACTTTGGAAGCACACCTGCTGATTATCTGGATGCATTGCATTTTGGAAATCTCGTTGATGGAAAGATCAAGACCTCGAAAGTACCTTATATTCATACCTTAATGAAGGGATCTGCACAATCGTTGACATCTTCTGTTTTTACTTTGGATTCATACTCGACCATCAGTCATATTGATCCAAACTTATTCCAGAGTTTAACCACAGTTCATTGGTATCCGACTCTGGACTTCACTGAGGTTTCCTTTTCATTTCAGTATTGTCACCCGTACGAATTCTTTTCAAAGCTCCCGGCTTTGACTACTCTAGTAACAAATCATTACAGCGTGGAGTCCTTAAAGGCATTGAAGAACCTTTGCAACATTAAAAATTTAGAAGTTGTTCTTTCAATCGCCAATTTTGAAGAAGAATCTGAAGAATTTTACCTAGATTCAAATATTCACATTATCCCTCAAGTAACTGCACTAGTTCTTCGGCCAGGGACTATGGGACCTTACGAGATACTTTCAGTATTTGAAAAGTACAAGTTTCCTAATTTGAGATTTGCAGATGTTGGTTCAATGTTGAATTCGACCTTTTACAACTCTGCTCTTTTACCACCAGGGAAGGATACATATAATTTTGGAGGAATATCATACGGTGAAACTTGTATTCTTGACTCGGCCAACCTGACTCACCTTTCTGTAAGCTTAACAACGTTGAGCTGTGTTAAGAGCTTTGTCAACCACATTGAAAGGTTCCGACTTACAAATTTATCAATTTCTTTTTTTGTTCTCGATGAGATCATTGGAAAAGGATCAGAACAGTTTGATATCTGTTTCCAAGATATAGCATTACATTTTGTTGAAAACTCAACGGGGATTGAGAGTATTGGTGATGAAATATTTAACGTTGCCTATTCATCAGGCGATCTTGATACAATCCGAACGATCACAGCTATCGTTACTGATCCAATTGGGGAACTAAATCGTCAAATTAGTTATGTCGAACATTGTGAGATATGGGAAGATTTTGAACAACCCGAAGTTTTGGAAGCATTGATACTGGAGTGTTTATACTTACGATTCAACAACATGAAAAGTCTTGAGGTGGTAGAGTTGGATTGTGTTTCTGAAACTATAAGCTTTTTTTCACCTCGATTGATGCCGCTGCTTTCACATCCGAAGTTGAAAACGTTAAAGCTTTGTCCACTTGATGTAGCACTGTTTTGGCCAGAGTCACAAGCGTTGAAGGATGAGTTTAGCCAAACGGTTAATGGACGTGAATATTTTGCAAACTTTGGAACATATTTTCAAAAATCGTTTGGCATCAGTTGTAACGTAAGGTGCGAATCATACATTCTGGATGTTGAGTCATACAGAAAACAGTTTGTGCCTTCATTATTGTGCAAAAGCGGATTAATGGTATCATTAATTTTCGAACCGAAAACAATTAGTTTCTATTATGATTCGCATAAACCAATTGGATACGTTTCTTCGTTTTACAAAGGATGGAGTCAGATTGAAGATCGCGAAGTTATCAGTGTCTATTCAGTAGAAAATGAATCTAAGGAAGCCTAATGAAATATAGAATTAAATAACAATTATAAGTAATGATTCATTTGAAATAAACATGCTTGAATTACAATAAACTAATTATATAAGAACAGCGAGATTTACTTTTATCGGGAACTTCATAAAACACTGCTGTAGTTGACATCATTACAGCTTGTTGTTGGGACTTGTGAATAAAATCAACAACACAGTGAACAATTTGTATTTTGTTACAAATTTCTGATTTCACTGTTTGATTGTGTAACAAATGTCGTTTGCACCCAATTTCAATGGTGTACACGGTCAAGTTACACATTCTTCAAGCATATCACCATTTTCCATATTCACAATGATGTGTATAATTATCCTTGTTGAGGAATTTCCTTCCTAGGCAAACTAATTCAATAATATTCCGGCACAAGGATACTTACTAACGATCTTTTCCCATTTGAGATGAACTATTACTCATGTTCAAGAGTCTTAATAGAGTGAAAGTCTTCAAATTTGTGGGATAATCGGCGATTTTCTACAACACGGCTTGAAATTTATGGAACAAAGATTTGATACTATTTATGAACAGATAAATAACTTGGAATTTAGCATACCTCTACATTTCCAAAGACCAATTTTTCATGATATCAGTAAAATTTTACTATTTATAATACATTAAACACAAAAGAAAATGCTAAACAAGCATTCATATTTTAATTTTCATTTTCATTCAAACTTTTTCCATCTCCAACTTATGCAATATTATTTTATTCCAGATTCTATTATATTTCGATTATTCTATCATCGAGTCCATTTCGAAGTATCTTTGCCTGTCTTTCTCTTCTTGAAGTCCTTTGAATCATTACCTGCTTGTTTCATACCCTTTCCACTGGCTCCGATTGTGATGTTTACTTTTGGTGGAACCGAAAAGCCATAGCCTTTGGCAACCTTGGCAAGATCCAACTTGTCAATTTGGTAGACAGATTTCGTGGAATGACTGGCGTAAGCCTGAAGATATGACTTATAACCGTCACGTGCACTTTGGTTAAGCCAAAAGTTGCTGGAAATGAGCTTCTCGAGCTGAGGCTGGACGTTGAAAAGCTTCTTGGCTGGGAACTCGTATTCGTTTAATGGGACCTTGGCTGCCTTCAAGTAGCGTAAGAAACCAAGCTCGGAAGGTGTGAGGAACATGAGACTCTTGCCTCGGCCGTTGGATCCTCGCGCTGTTCGACCAACTCGGTGAATGTAGTCTCTGGGGTCATCTGGTGGATCGAACTGGATGATCCAGTCAACAGCAGGGATGTCGAGGCCTCTGGCAGCAACATCTGTGCAGATAAGAATACCAGACTTGGCATTGCTGAATTCAAAAAATGTGTTGGTACGTTTTTGTTGCTTCTGCTTACCATGTAAATCTAAAACCGGTAAGTCAATGTAGTTTAAGAGCTCACCATAGTACTTGACACTGTTACAAGATGAAAGGAAAACAATAATCTTCTTGTTCTTGTATCGTTTCAAAAATGAAAACAAAACAAGGAATCGCTTGTCGCTCTCGCAAACAACATAACCTTGTTCCAAACCATCAGCAGTAGATGTTTCCTTCTCTTCGTCAACGTTGATGTACAAAGGACCTCTTCTAAGGGAAATTCGGGCAAGATCCTCAACCTTGGTAGTCTGGGTGGCAGAAAAAAGCATAGTCTGGCGGTCCTCCTTTGGCAAGATACCAACAACCTTTTTCATGGTCTCTTCGAAACCAATATCAAGAATACGGTCTGCTTCATCAATAATAAGGGCCTTCAAGTTCTTAAAAATGAAACCCTCAGCGTTCAAAAGGTGATCAAGTAATCGACCAGGAGTGGCAACAAGCAAATTGATACCTTTTCTTAAACGCTCCTTTTCAGCATGAATTTTCTCACCACCAATAACAATACCAACAGTCTGTGAATGGTGTTCCATCAACTCACGAGCGACCTTGAAGATCTGGATGGCCAATTCTCTCGTGGGGGAGATGATAATGACACCAGTACCATTACGAGGCTTAAATTTGAGGTTGTGGAGTAATTCAATTGCAGGAATAAGGAAGGCCAAAGTTTTACCGGAACCAGTCTTGGCAGCACCCAAAACATCACGGCCGGCTAACAATGGTGGAATAGTCTGGGCTTGGACCTTGGTCATCTTGGTGAATCCCATATCTTGAATACCCTTCTGAGTAGGCTCGGAAAACTTGATTTCGGAAAAAAGTTCGGGGTCATTGCTAGATGTGACAGCATCGAGAGCTGCGTTAGTAGCTTCAGACTCGTCGAGATCGCTTCCTTCAGCCTCCTCTTCTTCCTGCTCTTCTTCCTTTTGTTCTTCAACCTCTTCCTCAATTTCTTCCTCTTCAACCTCTTCCTCATCCTCTTCTTCGTCCTCATCATCACTAGCTTCAGTCTTGTTTTGAGCTCTAGCCTTTTCTTGCACCTTAGACTTTGGAGTCTTTGGAACATTATCAGATGTGGTTTCGGAAAGCTCCAACAAGTCCTGGATTTCGGAAAAATCCTCATCAACCTCGTTGACTAGGTCTTCGGTTTCGTTGTCAGTTTCTTCAGCCTTTCTCTTCTTGCCGTTGGTCTTTTTCTCATCCTTTTTGGAGGACTTTTTGAACTTCTTGATTTGAATAGAAATCTGCTTCTTGCGCTCGGCAGAGGCTGAAGGGCCTCCTGCCTTCTTATTACTCTTAGCAGTTGACATTTTTCACTTCCTGGTGTAAAAGGGAGTATTATGTTCTGGTGGGGAGTGTTGGAAACCTAACAATGTGCACTTTGGAAAAGGAAAAAAAACTTGTGGTTTCAAATCGCTTAAAAAATTTTTTTATCAGCGGTAATCACGTGTGTTCAGCCGCATGATTACCAAACACAAAACCCTCTACACATACAGTTGCGATATTCACACTTTTGTTTTGCCGTACGCCAAAAAAGTAAACAACAATATAACCTAATCATCTTGTACAATTAAACTAATAATTCAGTATTTGATGAAATAAAACTAAGAAAGATGGATTCCCAGAAATCACTACAGCCTCCTAGAAGGACAACAATTGTTCCTTCACAAGCAAAGTTTGCTCATAATTCGGTCGGGCGTCGATCAACGTTAGCACCTTCGGCTCAGACAACATTAAAGACCAGACAACTATCTCGTCTAAACGTTCAACTTGCTCAGCTTCAGGCGAATATGGCTGATATGGAAAACCTGCTTAAAGTCACTACATCCCAAGCAGAGAATATCAGAAAACTTGGAATCATACATGCATCTCTGTAAGTTTTAATTGATGTTTTAAATGAAAAGACAGTAAAGAAATGAATTCTAACCTAATTAAATGTTGTATTTACAATATTGTGTTCATTAGTTTTATGGCGGGTCACAAATTTTTTGAAGAAGAGACTCTAAAGCAGCAAGAGAAAGAAGCTGCTAACTTGAGACTCAATGGATCTGAAGATGGGCAAACTACCGATGCATATATGACGGGGACGAATGATGAAAATGTGTGAGTTGTAGAATCCATAATTTACGCGAATGGATCAGTCTTTTTCCATCTTCTCGATTCAGCATCGAAATCCATACTAAATTCGTCCAGCATTCTTTCCTGAATATTTTTACCTTTTTCATATTCCTGCAACTGCTCAAGATCATCCAGCATGACCTTACCTTCATATCCTTGTCTCCAATGATCTACCCAAAAAGCAGCAGCACCTGTTTCGTTAAGGCCGCCTCCACGTTGCTTTGGCTTCAACTCGTTCTTCCAAATGTTTCGCAATAGCTCTTCTATATCGTTGGTTGGGTGATCAATGTATTTCTTGTACAGTCTGTGGCCACCTTTTTCCATACGGTTTAATCGGTAGAGCAAATAGTCGGCTTGGATAATTGGATCAACGATGGATGTTCGCATAGCACCTGTTATAGCCAAAGAAATCATGGCCTTTTCATCCTTTACGTAAGGAACAAACACACCTGGGGAATCATATATGAAAACACTGGGATTCGTGCTCACTCTAATTTCGGTGGAAATTCCGCGAGTAACACCAGCCAAGCCTCCGGTTTTTGCTGCTTTGATTCCTGCATATAGTTGTTAGATAAAATACAATCATTAAGATGGCAATAATCAATAATACATACTGTTAGATGTTCCTGCCGTTCTTAAATTGTTAAGAAACGTACTTTTGCCAACATTTGGCATACCCGCCACCAACAGTTTAATTCCCAATGGCGGCGGTGGTACCATAGAATTTGCAATTCCCTTTGCAACCTTTAACACTTTTCTAGCGTCTGACATTAATCCGCAATTAACCAAAAGCGCATTCTTTTGAGGGTGCCATTCATCAACCTGCTTTTGTGTCAAAGGGCTCAAATCCTTCTTTGAATACAACACAACACGAGGTGTATTAGAATTAAAGACTCTGGTAAATAAGCCATTCCTCGTACTTAATGGTGCTCGTGCATCTCGGACTTCTATGATGAGATCAACGTTGCCTGCCATTGCTCGCATGCGTTGCAAAGCAACGCGATGGTGGCCTTGGAAGTTTGCCAAAGTGATGTTGTATCTGGGAAATACCGTGCGCGGGACAAATATCGATGATGCAACTGAAGTCATTGTTTAGGATGTTGGTCTATGTGTATACATAAAGGTTGGGTTGTTCAAGCTAATCTCCAGCTGTCGACTTCAGAATGAATTAGAAAATTTTGGTATCGGTCTATTATGTATGTATGCTAGCAGAGTTTGTTTTTCTCACATCCTGAATGTGTTTTTTCTCAGTCTGGAAGCTGAGCATGCGGGATTCCAATAAAGCTACCGGAACACCCATGAGCTGACTCTTCAAAAGAAGAAAAATTCTAGACAGCATTGGGAGAAAAGCTCAACAAGACAAATGAGAATTTATTTGTAAACAGCACATGGAAATAGGGCATGATCATGTCCCAAGATTTTGAAATTAGGAACATATGTATGTATGTTACATAATCAGCAGTTCAGAATGATATATGGACCTCTAATCGTCTAAAAATTTTCGTTCAGCCTTGTCATATTGCCAACTTAACCATTACGGCAAGAATCATCTTAACCTTAGAGGCACTCTTTGAATATTGGAAGGAATAATAGTGAGCAATGCCTCTTTTAATGATAACTGGATACCCTTGCTCCGGAAAAACCACGGTAGCAGAGAAACTCAAGGCTCAGCTGTTGGAAAAGATTGCAAATGAAGGAATTGGTATGAAAGTGGAGCTAGTCAACGATGAGCGGTTGAACCTTGCCAAAGAAACATACCGTGAGGCCAAGACAGAAAAGGCTACACGTGGTGCTCAAATGTCTGCGGTCAAGAAGCTATTGGCTCGCGACACAATCGTCATTCTTGACAACATGACCTACATCAAAGGTTTTCGTTACCAACTATTCTGTGAAGCAAAAGCGATCCGAACAAACTCATGTGTGGTACAAGTCGGTGCACCTCCGGATCTTTGCAAGAAGTGGAATACCGAACTGCGGGAAAGAATAGAAAAGGGTGAAGAAACTAGCAAAACTGCTTGGGAAGACAGTCTATTTGACGCTCTAGTTTTCCGATACGAGGAGCCAAATGGTATGAGCCGCTGGGACTCACCCTTATACGTTGTCATGTATGATGATGAAACTTTACCAATTGACGATATCTGGAACACCCTTGTTTTACAAAAACCAAAGCCACCAAACCAAGCTACTTTGCTTAAAGCCGCTACCCCAACAAATTACCTGTTTGAACTCGATAAGATTACCCAAGAGATTGTTACAAACGTATTTGAACTACACAAGGTTAATCCGGGTGGCTCAGTAAAGATCAAAGAGTATCCTATTAATGTACAACTTCCCTACAATGCATTATCGATAGCTCAACTCCAAAGAATACGAAGAACATATATTGCTCTTAACAAGATGAAAAATGTGGAATTAGCAAGAATCCCAACCTTATTTATTGAATATCTGAACAAGAATTTTGAACGGGAAGACTAAAAAAATTGTGTGAAAATAAACGCTGATCAAGTAATTATTTAAAAATTGATACTTTAGTTAGAATTTGAAGCATCTAGGATTAGCTGCTATATGGTTCTGGCGTCTACGACCTAATCAATTATATTTTTCGTAGCACTCAGAAGCTCATTGGTAGTAATAAATATCGTTTGGACTCCATTCCTAAGCATCACACCCAAAATAAAAACAAAAGTTTCTAAAAGCATTTTTTGAAACAAGAAGTAAGAATCTGGACAAAAAAGTTGACCATTTCGTCGTCTGGATTTTGCTGCTGCTGCTGCTGCTGTTGTTGTTGTTGTTGTTGTTGTGACTGGTGATACTGGTTGTTGTTGTGAGTTTGGCCTTGGTATTGGTTTTGATGCTGATTCTCATATTGGGGAGCAGGATGAGGAGTGTACGATTGCTGAGGAGCGGAACCATTATTTAGATAAACATCAATAATACCAGAGTTTTCGTGCTCAATTTCATATCTCAAGTTGTTGTCCTGGCACATTTGGACTACAGCAGGCTTTAATTTGGCAATATGATCCTTGGAATGAATACCCTTACCTACGATTCTATTACAGCACATGTTAGTATTATAATAATTGCAGAAAAAATTCAAGTAATAGTCAATACTTACACTCTAAGATGCCCTTCACCACGGCTAGAAGCAAATTTTAAACGTTGATCAAGGAAGAACTCAGCTTCTGCAGTATATCTGTTAGTTGTTGAAAACTCTCAAATAATAAGGTGACTAGACTTACCCTTGACGTAGAGCCCATGAAGATCAATCTCATCTCCAGCACTGTCGGCGTTGTTTTCTCGGAAGACATACTAAATACCTTCAGTTAGCTTCAACATCTTTTGCAATATCACCAAAGCTATCAGGTAAGGTTACTGTTCAAAAGTTAACTTCGTAGACAGTTATTTACCCCAGTATAGCAGGTGGCATGGTTTAACCTTCTTTCTAAGACTCAAATTACAGCATTTATCCAGGTTCTTAAGGTTAGGATCTTCCAAATCAGTATTCTATAATACTCACATCGGCAGCCTGTTGGTTATAGCCATCCCCTTTTTTTGCATGTTCCTTGGCAAGTTCTGACAACTTCTTAGCTTCGGCACCGTCACCGCTCTTGTAAGCCGCTTGAGATTGTTCAGAAAGCTCTGTTCGTCGCTTGAATTCCTGTTCCGCCTGTGTTCTTAATCTTTTGTACTCAGAATCAATTGCATGATTGTAGTCTCGATCCTGTTGGAACTCTCTGTCATTTGACACTAATCAACATTTCACAAAAGACACAAACAGCAACAAACATGTTTGTTTATTGCAAAGAAAAACACAACAATATATAGATGGTTAGTTTTTTAAAAAAATAAGCAAATAGTATTCACTGGTTTCAAGAAAAGAGATCAAAAGAATGCAGTAAGTCAAGCACGTACAGTAAGGCCCGGCAACTCCAGCTGACATGTTTCTTATACGTGATCGGGTTCAAAACGATAGAAATAGTGATTAAAGAAAATAGTAAGCAATTTAAAAAAAGCCTGAAATTTACGCGAAAAATATACTGAAACTGCAGTTGAAAAATGACAATAATCGGCCAGGAAAGCGAACGCGTTTTCGTTTAGTGTAATGAAGAATATGAACCGCCTTTGACTTTTTCGAATATCTAAAGTTGTGCACAGCCTTACTCTATGATGTTTAATTACAACCTTGCCAAAAGCTGTCCGTATGTAACAAATTTTTTTCTCGTGATGATAGCCCTAACCCACAATGAAAATTTCATGACACTGAACGTGTAGCAGAACATCAACTTGCTTGTTCAATGAGAAATAATGTATACAATTCATGATAAATCCATTTTCAAAACTAATAAAACATTTAAACAATAAGTTTATAAATAAAAAAAATACATTAAGATATTCAGGTCGTTAAAAATCCATTAAAGTTATTCAGTCCTAGTCAAGATTCTATTCAAGTTTGAGTATCGAATAATTGGTCTTCTTCAAACTAGGCGGTCACCAAGAGTCTTGGTGTCTGTGTAATATGAGAATAGAGCCTTAGCTAAATGAGTTCTAAATGCTTTAGTCGGAAGCATTGGTAGGAAGAATGTTGAATCTCTTCTTCAAGGTAACTCGCTGACGGGAAAACTTGTCATCGGGAGAGAATCGAGCAGGGTGAGCAGACTTGGTAATAGCACCCTTATCGTTGAGCTTCTTGAGGGTGTAGACGCGCTTGCCGTCCTCGTTCAAGTAGTACATAAGATGCATTGTAAATTCGTGCTTTGGTGGTGTTGATAAAAAGATCCCTAGGCAGTTTTGAGATGGATAGGAGGAAATGAGGTTTGAAAACAGAAAATAAAAATTTGGACAGACTTGTGGTCACGTGGTTCTCAATTTCCGATAATAACGTTCCTATATTTACTGTTTGTGTTCCTTAAATTACCATGGCTGATGTCGATAACCGATGATCAAGTCAATGTCTTTTCATAATTTCTTAATATAAAAACAAGATTCACATTTCAGCATATACATGTGTTGACAAAATCTACAGAATATTTTGGGCTTGACCCAAAACTCATTAGTCGCTAAAGGCGATAACTTGTTTCTTGCCGGAGAATCCCCTAGTTGCATTCTCAAGAGCTTGTTGGAAAGCACCAAATTTGACTTCATCCGAGGAACTGATACTCCACGTATTGGTGTTCGTAGGAACGTCCTTAAACTTTCCCTCTCTGATGTAGTCAAGAATCTCATCGATAGCAACCTTCTTGGATTCTGGATGATTATTGGTATATTCCGTCAGCCAAAAGCCATGGGCTGAAATGTCCTTAAAGATGAAAAGCGATGTAGGGAAGGTGACGGGCTGTTTGGACATTCCACCATAAGTAACAAGCTTACCGCCATTGCCTAATTGGCGTGCAACTCCAGTAGCAGCTTTTCCGCCAATACCGTTTAAACCAAGCTTAATAGGGTTTCCTTGGGTCCATTCCTTAATTGTAGATTTGAACGCCTTATTGTTAAGCTGCTCATCAGTTATAACCTTGGTGGCTCCAATATCTGTAAGCTCCTTAACTAATTCGTCAAGATTTTCTCTGTTTCTGACAACGGAAATCGAGTTGAGACCCCAGATTTTACCGAGCTGGATAGCAGAACGACCAACACCAGAGTTTCCTCCATTTTGAATAAACCAGTCGCCTTTTTTAAGAGAAACAAATCGAGTAAGCATCTGATGTGCGGTACAAGGATTGACAAAAATAGTTGCAGCCTGAAGTTCTGTAATTCCATCTCGTTTGATTGGAATTAGCTGGTCAGGAGATGCAAGGGCATGAGTTCTCCAAGTACCAAAATTGGAAAAGCTGGGGATGGTCCAGTCACCTGGTTTGAAACCCTTTACGTTAGATCCAACTTCAATGACTTCAAAAACACCTTCATTTCCGCCAATTGCATGTGGAGTATCAGTAAAATTAGTAGTGAATGGGGGGATAGATGGGTAAACGCCTTCCAACTGGTTAATATCAGCTGGATTGATTGGCGCTGCTAGTGTTTTTAAGAGAATCTGATCAGCTCCAGGGCCATTAATGTCATATGAAATAAGCCTGTGAAAAATCAATTGAATTAGCAAGTTGTCCATTTGAAGACATTTCAAACAATTCAGCGTTAGCCTTTACGTACTTAACAACGTCTTTGGGGGTTCCATGCTCAGCAAATGCAATAGCAGATGCCTTGACAGATAAAGACCTGATAGAAATAAAGCTTCTTTGAGCTAATTTCTGATTGGAAAATGTTTGTCTGAGAAAAGTAAATGACATTTTGATATTTAGAGTGAGCAAATATGTTGGAGAAGGACGGGAAGTCACCAGCAATCATACCTTTAAGTATTCCGCCATTGCACAACTGCGGTACTATATTAATGTACGGCTTTAGTAACATTTTATGTAATGACATATAACCGGCCGTTAGATATGATCATTTTGAACATCATTACTTAAACTCAAAAGTTCTTAGTACTCCTTCTGCCTAATTGTTTAAGTTTTTATGATTAAATACATTTGAATTGGGTTTTTTCAAGTCTTTTAATATCCTTCTGTTCAGTTTGATTAATTAGGCTCTTTTTTTAGATGCTTCACCCTTCTTTAAATCATTCAAATGCCTGTAACATCAACGGGCTCGATAAATTTTTATAAAGCATGACTATAATTGTCGTAAGTAATGGATAGATATATCCAAGTAACCATGTATTAAATTCTTGCCGAATGGACGCCGGGTCTCGAGGTGTGTTTGATCATTATTTTTCTACGACAAAAATCTCCCGTCCCACCTGAAAGTTACCTCGAAGATGTTAAAACTTGTCCTCTTCGTAATTTTCATTTATCTTTCCTCGAGGGAATGATTCCAGACACTAGAATAGTCTCTGGATGTATTTCGTGTATTATTAAAGTAACAGTAAAGCAATATATCCCAATTTTGACACGTATAATTAACTAGAAAATAAGTATAACAAATATATAAATTGCAAAAAAACTCAAATTCGTACATGAGTGAAAATATATTAAACAATAAATTAAGCCGTAGCAAGTTTAAAAAAAAGAGTGTAAGTCATAAAATTTTTATGTTCACCATAGAAAATAGGAACTGTTTTTTCTTCTTTTGGTTTTGTTTTAGTATTGGCATATTCAATGTGGGTTATCCAACCAAAGGAAATTTTGCAAGAACCATCTCACGCTATGTATATGTTATTTTGACATCACATATCACATAAAATCAGTATGATTATCATTATCTACCTTCTGTCGTTTTAGTGGGGGTTGCAATCCAAGACCGTTTAGTAAATTTTCAGTAGTCTGAGGATCAGATGAATCAACACCTTCTAAATCAACGCCTGGAATAGAAGTAGAGACTGGTACTCCATTAGTTGACAAATTTCCACTTAGTCCATCATCCAAAAGTTCGTTATTATTCAAAAAGTCATCCACATTAAAGGTATCGCCTGCGTGAACGCCGAGATCAGTATCTAAATCAACGCCTGCAGCACCTGAAGAATCAATTGCCGGGATACCTGTTGGTCCACTTTCCAAAGTAGTTGGAATTCCACTCAACCCCGAGGAGGAGGAGTTAGCAAGGTTCTCTATATTGTTGTCTTTAGGTAGGGTATTCAGTTGATCGTTAAATGGTAAATCGTATTCAGGTGCAAGCTTTTGAACCCAATCATGAACAAACTGAAGCGAGTTTCCTTGCATATCAAGATTACGAGCAATTGCATCAAGAGCATGGTTGTTGTTTAAAAGCTTACTATCCAAATGACTGTTGTCATTATAGCTACCAAGGCTTGAAAGAGCGTTTGTAATATGAGGTGGGAGAGGGGGTGGATTGTATCCCATCTCAGAAGCAGGTCTTTTAGAGCCACGGGGGGAAGATGTTTGCTCTAGAGAAAGAGGCTGAGGTGCTCCGTGAGGAAGCTCGGTGATAGTAAGATTCGAAGATTGGTTATTTGGTATTTGCTGCGCATATGGGCGTCGCTGAAGCAAAGTCAGCTGGTTTTGAGTAGTGGTTAGAGGTGGACCCATTTCATCGTTCACTTCTTCGAGTCTAACTTTAGAGCTATTTCTGCTACTCTTGGAAAGGGCTGGTGTTACAGCAGATGTTTGGTATTTAGATCTGACAGAGGGAGAAGAAGAGCGGGTACTTCCCGGTGTATTAGCTTCTGAAATAATTGGGTGGACTTCATCGGCGGAACTAATACTTGAAATTCTATGGTGAGATGGTAGCCGAGGGTCGTTTGGAGATGTGCTCTCGCCAGTTCCAGAAATGAGGTCTTCGATAGCTGACAACGCCTGGTTCGCCTCTGGTGCCTCTTCAACTTCATTTAATTCTTGTAAATTGGGTAACAAAAGACGTTGTTGTTTGTGCGCTCCAGGTAGATTAGGGCCACTACTGACAAATTTACCTTGGTTTGATGTATATAAAGACGCAAGGAAGCGAAGGATCTTTTCAAACGCTTCAGAATGAGCTTTGTGCCGTTCACGAGAATCATAACATTCTCTCCAAAGCAACTCATTATCTTTCCTAATTCTATTCAAATCGTCAGCGATTGATCTTTGGTTGGATTTTATGAGTTCAAGTTCATCAAATAGTCTGGATATATCGCTGTCTTCTTCATCGTCACTACCCTTTGATCCTTTGTTGCGTACAATATTATCTAATAAATCTTCTCGACCTCGAATGAAGTTGGGTGATTTAAATTGCCACATCTCGTCGTTGGACTGCATAGCACCTGAAGTTACGTCTTGCACTTTGTGCCACCCATACATGTTAAGTTGTCTAACAAATGAGGAAAAGTTGCTGTGCTTGAAATATTTGGGTAAAACTACCTTCTCAAACTGCTCGCGATTAAGAACTTGAAAGCTTTGTCCATCGGGAATCCACTGAATATAACTCTCATTTGTTGGGTCGTTGACCATATTCCAGAGTTTTAAAACAAATGCTGGGCGCGTTTTAGGACCCGAAGTAGGAGTTCGACGAGATTTCCCAGAGGTTATACGCTTTGAGGTGTTCCGTTTATTATTGAGTGCTGGAGCTGGAAGGGTATTTTGCCCAATAAGAGAGTTTTCGTAGTCTCCAGGATTACTGCTTCCAATGGCATTACTGAGGTTGTTTATGTTGCTGTACATGTTTGCACCGTATAAGTTGTTTACGTCTAAATCTGTGTTCTTCAAAGCACTTTGGCTGAGTGGTGGAAGAGGTATATCAATTGGCTTAAAGGTCAAAGAGGCCTTACGTTCAGGTGACAGGGGTTGTTGGAAATTGAAGGGGGGTTTCAAATCGGTAGACCAGTCGTAATCTTGAACTAAATCCGAAAGTCGTCTATGAACAGTGCCAAATTCTTGAGATGTGTCCAATCCTGAGTTTGAAGAAGATTGGTTTTGGTGACTGTCGTTTTCTATGTCGTCCAAGAAAGAAATGCGATTATTTGGAGAGATATGTTCCCCGTCTAGATTGCTGTAAGGTGTTGCTGAGCTGAATAGTTGAGAATTGTCTGGTGTCATGGGCTAGAATAATTTAAGTATCATAAATCAAGCAGTTAACCGGTTGATGTTGAATTAAAAAAGCTGGTAAACAACAAGATGAATAGAACAAATGATGATGGTGCTGTTTTAATTTTTTTTTTTTTGGTTGTGGTGAGGCTTTAAAAGCTAGGAGCCATAGGGTAAGGAAAAATATATTGTGAAGCAACCTTGGGGAAATCGTAGGTTAAATCCAAAACGAGATTATGAATATGAGATTGTGGCACTTTTGAACTTCTTTAGCTCTAAAACAAAGCTTTTTTAGCAAAGTTTGGTGATGTTGAGAAAGGTGGTATGATGTTTTGCTGGCCCCGAAATTGAAATTGAGTTTCAAGTAATCCAAGTAGCTGATAGAGTATCTAACAGTTCAAAAATGTGATAACGACAATGTAGTTTGCTGTTTCTTAGCAGCAGGAAAGGTCTGTAAAACTTTGGTACCAAAAAGTCTAAGAATTACCTTCATATATATATATTCACAAGATAATTAGAATCAAGTTAACGCTATATTGAAATCCTTGTCAATGAGTACATTAAAGTACACTTCTCTTAGCATACAGCACATTAAAAAATGGCTTAACTTTATAGGCTCTCATTCTCACAAGTATAAACAAGCTAGCAAACATTTTTATACGTCTGAGCAGTACCTATAGTATACAATAATACAATAATATACAACACTAAAGTAATACGCACAAAATGGAGCGGCTCACGAAGATAAAAAACTGCTTGAAACTTACCCTACCTTCGTGTATATAACCGGGTGGCAATCTTTGTTTCACTCAAATAATATGTCAAAAGCAGCGTGTTGAATAAGTACCAAACTAATAAATACACTGCCAAATTTATACTATATCACATGATCAATTATTAAGCCAGGTGAAACGTGCCTGTTAGTGTATCATAACTGACTTGTTACAATACATGTAACATGTTTATAATTCAGTCAGCAAATTTTCTGCATTTCATCGAGTCTTTAATTTAGGGTTTAGACCTAATTACAAGATGCAATATTTGTGTAACATGTTTGTCTCTGTAACATATATATGCTTTAAAACATAAAGTGACTGTTATTTTCTTCCACATGATTCCATTTTCAGGCGGAAAATTTTTTTCCAGCCGTAACTACCCCAACCCTGTACACTAAATCCTCAGAGCGGTGCCGGTATGGCCTAAGCTACCTCTTTTTCTCTTCCCCCCGTCGTCTCCCCTATCCCTCGAGCTACCCTTCGACAACACAGGTTACCGTTCGACACAGCAACAATGACTACGTAAGTGGGAATATCCTGTGATGATATATTTGATCTTTGGTGTTTTGTGTTATGGCATTTGTGAAATTGGAGTTTGATTGGAAAGTTTGTGGTGATGTTCGACTGAATGATTTTGTTTGGAAAAAAAATTACCAAGTGACATATTTTTCAGCAACATGTAAAGTTCGATTCTCTAAGGCACGCAAATAACAGACGACCTCATTGATTTTTTTCTCGCATTGTTACGATTTCATTCTTTTCAGCCTTCTTGTATAATCCTGCTCCGTTCAACTTTTGCACTTTACCAAATACCATTGGATCCATTTTTTTGCCTTGAACACTGTATTAACATGTCCACTAGTATCATTACTCCCGAATCTCTTCAGAAGCAATTCAAGAGCGAGAAGAAGGCTGCCCTTTTAAAGGCTATCCAGCTCGCTGCTGACGAGAAGGTGCGTATTTATTTTTTGAAATCTATTTGCGAATAATCCCTTTTCCTCTCAATATTCTTAGTGATGATAACCTTACCAACATTGATAACTAGCTTCGGCTCTGCTGTTTTCTATAATACCATCTTTCGGGACTGATTTTAAGAATCTTCAACTTTCTGGGATTATTCGTGTATACCATTTTTCTTTATGTATATCGGTTCTAACTCATTTTATCAGGCTTCTGAGAAGAAGACCCAGGTCATCTATGATCGTGCTGCTGCTTACGAGAAGGAGTACGAGGAGGCCAAGCGTGAAATCATTGAGAAGAAGCGCTCTGCTCGTGCTGATGGTTCTTTCTTCGTTGAGGCTCAGTCCAAGCTTGTCTTCGTTGTCAGAATCAAGGGTATTAACAAGATCCCTCCTAAACCCCGTAAGGTTCTCCAGCTTCTCAGACTTCTCCAGATCAACAACGGTACCTTTGTTCGTGTCACCAAGGCTACTGAGGAACTTCTCCGTCTTGTTGAGCCTTACGTTGCTTACGGTTACCCCAACCTCTCTACTGTCCGCAAGCTTGTCTACAAGCGTGGTTACGGTAAGCTCAACAACCAGCGCATTCGTCTTGACAACGATGTTATTGAGGCTGCTCTTGGTCAATACGGTATTATCTGCGTTGAGGATCTTATCCACGAAATCTACACTGTCGGCCCTAACTTCAAGCAGGCTAACAACTTCCTCTGGCCTTTCCACCTCTCTAACCCATCCGGTGGTTGGGGTGTCCCAAGAAAGTTCAAGCACTTCATCGAGGGTGGTTCTCTTGGTAACCGTGAGGAGCACATTAACGCTCTTGTCCAGTCTATGAACTAATCGTTTTTGTTAAATATATACAAACCCCCCAAAAATGAAAAAAGTTGTGTCGCAGTTGTACTTTAGTATCTGTTTTTAATGAATCACTTAAATGTTATGGCTATTATTGTGTTTCTTTTTCCATTATTTTCAAGGCTTACAGTTTTTTGTAGTTAGCTTGATGCCTTCAGTTGATTTTGATTCTTTTGAGAACTAATTTGGCTGAAAACTTTTATGTATTATTAGTGTGTAATGTAATGACAAACGATTACATAAAGATTACATACACTCAAGTGTATTCGAATACTAATGTTTCTCCATTTAATCAAAGAATGACACTTAGATACTGTCAGTCAGTGTTTGAGTATCTAATTTTTTTTTTTGTATCATCTTTAATTACATTGGCGAGATAGGAATCGATAACCTGTATTTGATCGTTCAGTAAGAGGGTTTGGCTGGTCAAACTCTTTTCATAAAGGTCATAAGATCCACACTATATCGTTATCTCACTAAACTGGATAGTTGCTTAACTGATATGATCACGCCGAGAGGTATGAACCGCTATCAACACTTTTTCCTTTTCCATTCTTAACTACAAATCTGCCTACTTTACTATATATATCTCGCTCCCTACCAGTAACATATCTTGTTAAAACCATGGACCGAAAACAACGAGAGGATCTCGCTTCATTGATTGAGAGGCAACCCGTTACCGATGTAAACATACGGGCTTCTAAACAGCATAATGTGCCATTAATAAATGAAAGTGACGATAAATGGCAAAAGAACAGAACTATTCAAATCCTTCGGAAGCTAAAGCTGATACTCTTTGTAGTGCTAGCGATTCTATTTTTTTCTTTCATATTAAGACGTAAGTTTCTATCTATTAAAATTCTTTTGTGTAATACAACGGTAGCGTCTTTCAACCCCAGATTTAATCTAATGGCTCAACCGTTGCGCTTATCAGTGATTAATTTTCTTACCAACCATCAGATCTACTAACTTTTGTTGATATTAAATTATTTCTAGCTTTGGTTTTCTCCAATGATTTCAAAGCATTGGACTCACCGACGTCTTCAACTGAACTCGAGAGTATTTTTAAGAAAAAAAAACGAAATGTTATACTTATGGTTTCTGACGGAATGGGATTTGAATCTTTTCCATTAGCCCGCTTAATAACTGGCAGCACAGAGAAGACATATCTTGAAAGGAATTATCTTCACAAAAACTTGATTCCTCAGACATCTCGACCAAAGTTTGGTCCATTTGATGATACCTCAATAGCATGCGGAATGAATACGGATAACATCGATTCAGTTGGATTGTTTTCCAGCGGGCTTCCTTGTGGATCCATTTTAGAAGCAGCAAAACAGAAAGGGTACAAGACTGGACTAGTTGCAACTTCAAGAATTACCGATGACACGCCCGCTGCATTCTCTGCCCATATTAGAGATAAGAAAGATGAGGATTCCATTGCTGTGCAACAGCTAGGAGGATACCCATTAGGCCCAAATCTGGATCTTATGATTGGTGGCGGAAGGTGCCATTTCTTGCCAGCTTCCAAGTACGGTGGTTGCAGAAGAGATAGTAATGATCTCTGGCAAATAGCAAAGGACCATGGATGGACTGTTGCGGAAAACGTGGATGAATACAATGAGCTTGGAGATGGCCACAACGTGTCGCTTCCACTTATGGCGTTGCTAGCTCCAGGTAACTTGCCATTTGAAATTGACAGAGAAGATGACAAAACCCCTTCACTTGAGTCCATAACGAAGACTGCTTTGAATGCGTTGGCAAAGGATACACTGAATTCACCAGAAGGGTTCTTTTTGGTTATTGAAGGAAGCCGTATTGACCACGCTGCTCATGACAATGATCCAGTGACTCTTGCACATGAAGTTCTTGCATACGATAGGGCTTTTAAGGCTGTCCTAGACTTTATTGACACTTCAGATACTAACACAATTCTTCTTTCAACCTCCAACCACGAAACAGGAGGACTTAAGGTTCATCACTCAGCGAAAGACGACAGCGACTTACAGCATTACTCATCAGCCATTCGTTCAAGCTCTTTTATTGCTAATACCCTTAACCAAGTATTTGATAGTCAAGAAGCGATCAACGATAAAGTGAAGAGTATCTTACAAGAATATGTTGGAAAATCTTTTGGGTTTACTCCGGAAGAAATCGCTGAAATCTCTAATAAGATTAGATTACCAGAGGAAAACAGAGAACTTATTTCACGGGCCATTTCGCAGCGGCTCCCGATAACTTGGAAATCACAAGAGCACACAATTGAGCCGGTAGGAATATACGGCCATGCAACACCAGGGCCTGATATTCATAGACTATGGAAACAAGTCTTCAAGAAGGCCGAACATATTCAGGACATTCCCAGAGTTTTTGAAAACTTTTTGGGTGTGAAAATAGGACCGGTTACACATGAATTGAATCAAGTTCAAGATGATGATCCACCACCAATTCACGGATCGTTTAGAGGGGTCTTAGAGAATATAGACCCAGAAGATCACTGGACTGGTAAAATATGGCTCAAATCTGTGACAGAAGCCGATTTTAGATGTCCAGGAAAGGACCATTAGCTAGTATCAAGAAAATTAACTAGGGTATGGGAGTGGAAACAACTTACTACTTGTAGTTGATTATATAATTTTTGTATGATATATCTATTGTTAGTGCCAATTGATATTTAATTTTTCTAATAAACTCGTGTTGCAATGCAGTGATATATTTTGCAACAGATACAGGCACTTGAAAAGATCGATGAGGAACCTGAGAATTTAAAGACTACCAAATACACTAGAGGAATTGAGAGCAATTGAGACTTTTGTGAATAAGCTAGAAGAAAGTAAAAAAAAAGAACAACCCAAATGTGATGAAAGCAAGTGACGTATAAATCCTAGGCAGTTTCTCCCCGAGGGGATTCACTGTCTAGTAAATGTAATTCAAAGTTCCTATCAAGCTGCTAAGCACGACATGAAGAAAGCCCCAGAAAAAGCGACAACTGAGATAGAGAAAGAAATAAACAAAGATTTAGCTAGGGGATATGCCTTCTTGTTATGTTATGTATATAATGCAATTTTGTATAATACGTAAACCTCAAAGTAATTGATTGTAGCTGATATCCCCTCCCACCCATTTTGCCTCTAGTTGATGAATTAACCAGGGATTTTCAACGACCAAATTAGACGGGCTATCTGGACACTGATTAACTTACATTCTGGGATTGTGCATCTAGAAACCCATTAAACATTTTATTCATCTTAACGAATTCCACTGATCATTAGTAAACGATATCCATTTCTTGACTACTATGTTTAAAAATGGGGAACTTTTCAGGCACCGGCTATTTTTGATATCTCTTGTGGCAGCTTCGGCCTTCACTCAAGGTGTAGATGCGGCTTGTGGTAAACGGCTGAGCGATTTTATATTTCGAGAGACAAAGGCTAGAAGATATTTGTGAGAAGGAATAAAGAGATATGTATAAAAGTTAAACCACTAATGTATTAAAATGAAAAAAAATATATATATAATATCAAAAACAAAAGATGGAGCGGCTACACGTCGGTAATATAACAATTGATAAAACATTTAATAACAAAATAAAATCGCGAGAGACTAAACAAAAATGAACAAGTTTAACAATGAAGTCAACTAGCTTTGTCACGTAGAAACTTACAGGATAACAAGTCAAGACGAATTTCCAAGGCATTTACAAGCTACTATAAGAAAGAAAACTGATTTTCTTTCTGAAAAATTATTTAAGCAGCAATTTCATCACGCTTCCAACCAGTGGGTTTAGGAGCTTCCAAATCAACTGAAGGTTGAGGTGTGCGGTGGTCGTCAATCTTAAGGGCATATGGGTTTCTGTCGTGATTTTGAATCAAGTTACCAAAGGTGTGATTGACTTCTCTGTGCTTGGATTCATCAGCACGGACATAGAGGATGAGATCGTAAATAGTAGAATCATGGGGCATATTCCAGTAGAGCTTTGCAATTTCGGGAGCAGGGGCAACCTTCCATTCGTCCAAGCGTCCAGCTTGAATGTCTTCAAGGCATCTGGTATACGTAACAATGGCTTCTTCCTCGAGGTAACCGACAAATCTGTGGCAGATTCTGGGCATAATCAAGTAAGCGACAAAGAACATGTTGAAAAAGACACCTTGTGCACCAAGAATCATAAGACGCATAAAAAGACCTGGGTTGTAAAGTTTCATAAAAGTAAGAAGATGCATTCGCTCATTGTACGCTTCCTCAAGCAAGGTCTCAATCCAAGCCTTGTCGCGTTTCATAAGACGGAGTGAGTGAAGATGACGGACCATTCCACCAACCATACCAGGGACACCAGCAACGGACTCGAGGAAAATGAAACGGATTAGCCATTCACGTTGAGTCATCTGGTACTTGGGGTCATTTTCCTTACCAAGAGGAGGATGCTTATAGCCTGTTACAAAGTCAAAAATGGAACGGACAGTCAGGAGTGTTTTCTGGGCGATCTTGTCAGCAATGTTTTGTGGAGTATGATGAGCAACCTCAACGGACTTTAGCTGATTCATTGTTGCATCTGGGTGTTCCCAAGTTACCACAAAGCGGTCGTCATCCTTTTCAGTAAGACGACCCTCATTCTTGGAATACTTGTTGTCAGCAAGGGATTTTGTCCAGGAATCACATTCTATAACCTTCTGGTGTGCGAAAGAAGCTTGGGTGGTGGATATTCCACGAGACGAAAGAAGAGACGTATTGAGGGTTCCGTTTATGAACACTCGATGTGTAACCTTAGTCGACGCAAGAAATGCGGGGCGTAAGGTTCGTAAGGGCAGCATTTTATAAATATTAATAATCAAATGATTTAATGCCAAAAAAAGCAATAGCTAGAGTGATCTAGAAATGATGTAAACAAATTGCAGTAAGAATTGAATTGATTCTGATGAGGAAAAAAAGAGAAGGGGAAGAAAGTAGCACAGGATAGTGAGGAAATTGGGACTTTAAATATCATTTTGGAAAAAGTGCAGAGAGTTTTTCGATTTGACAATATAGGTGGAGAAGTTACAGGGAGATAATAACAAAGTTTGAAGAAAAAGTGAAGAACCAACTAGCTTCATAGTATGTTATTGCTCGCAGCTTGCTCATAATGGATTTATGCTAATTGAAATATAGCTCAAAAGCTATTTCTTGTACTTTCGTATTTCTGACAGTTTTCAATCATCTTTTGACTGAATCTTCTAATTTTTCAATAAAGGTTCTGTAGAAGTTGAACAATGGCAATAGGTCTGTTGTGAGAGTACGGCTGTGCACCAAGCCATGATATGTCTGACTTGGTTGCCGACCGGGGTCTTACGGGGTAAACGGGTAGAATAGGAATATGAGCCATATGACAGAAGCCGTTAAGCCGCACAACCTGGGCTTTTGTTTTTTTTTTTTTTTCTGTCAAGAGCCAAACAAACATCACCGTGGAGCTGTGATTTCAGTTCACATGGCAAGCTTTTACATCTCGTTCCATGTGTATTAAATTGTATGGATTTGGTGTAAATTTGACACGAAATGCACTTATTTGGAGAGTTGCTGGCTTTGATTTGCCCTGCTTTCTGTGAAACCCTTGAATCAATCGTGATGGTGGCTCTCTCGATGGGATTGTAATAACCAGGTTGCTTAAATATACATGGCCTACCTAGTTCCCGTAAATTTTAACACCAAATGATAGTTTACTGTATACATTTTGTTTGTTTAATTAACATCTTGCCAGTCAGTACCTTGGCAGCGTCATCTGACAGACCAGAGTCCAAATTTGGACCGCAAAGGGCTCATGACACTAGACCAATCTATTAACCAATTGAAAGAACAACCGTGTTTCCAAACAGGAGTTTGAAATCAAAGTTTTTTTTGATTGACGGAAGAATTTCAGGGAAAAACTTGAGCCAATGAGTTAACCTTTTAAAATTTTTGTTGCGGATTATGGGGATACTCAAACACCGAAAAATGTAGGCATGAAATAGTGCTAAAGCTCATATAGCTTTAAATTGGTTTGTTCATGAGAGATACAAAGTTTAAACCTAATATACATACGGATTATGCGAATAACAATAGACCCGACGAGGTTTACTAGATGAAATTATCAAATCAAATGTTTGCATTCTGATAGCTGATTTGGAGCAAAGACAGAAACAAACAAACAAACAAAACTGACGTTCGAGACATACATCCTAAATAATCCGAACATCCAAACAATACAATTACTTATCGAAAAGCAAGCAGTTAATTCAGGCAAGGAATCTTAGGGAATTCAAAACTCCGATAACTATGATTTAATCCGGGTACGAGACGACTGGTCAAGTGGCCATTTCATGAAAACAGAAACATGCACCAATTGGAATTGTAAATGTAAATGCTGGGTGTAGCTTTGGGTGTGCCACGCGTATACTTATCACTACCACAGTACCTGTCTATCATATGACAGCACTAATTTTGCCAGCAAATCTTGATGAAAATGTATTCAATGTATTTATAAAGAAAGAAAAAATAAAATCAAAGGGTCAAATAAATAACACAATACGAGTTAATGACGTTGGTGCGTTTGGACTTACTACGCCGATGCGATAATTATCAAGTTGTAGCTTTCGAGGTAAATCATTCCATTTATTGAGATTACTTAGTTAAGTTTGTCAGAGTGAAATGTATCATTATACGCCTTTGATTTAGTTTCAGTAATTCTATTAATAAATTCATTTATATATATAGTACTCCAGAGAGATATTCAATTATCTAAACTTACATGCCACAGGCAACGGAACATCTAGTTCCATCCGTTCAGGAAAGTTTATCCATAATTGTAAAAACTCTGAAGAAGACTACTTGTTGTTAATTGAGTTCCATTTCATTAATATCCCTCATGTTGCCCTAGATTGAAGCCGGTATCCTAAGTTCAAGCCCTTTTTGGAGCGTGTAACACCCGCGTACATAAGGGATTCCTATCGAAGAAGCAAACAATGTAAAAATCTATAGCTGATAGGTTGCTCATAGCCAAGTTAATCTCTGCAACATACAGTTATTGAGCGAACATCTTTAACTAGGATCTTGCCGAGAAACCTGAGGCTCTAAAGGTAGAGCCGCACGACTCACTTTCAATGTGAATCTCAATTGCCTTGCCGAAGTGTAATGCCGAGCAACCATGTTTCGAGTGGAATGATCATGTTAGATTGAGCCAAATATAAATAAGTCCTACTCTGGTAGAATTTGTTGAAAAAATGATATATTTAGTATAAATCTGTATTAAACTGTTGAAAGTTGTGTTGGTTGTTGATTCGGTTTCTCCTATGTAACATCCAATATACAGCATACCGTGTATTACACAATATTAATTACAATTCATAATTTGTGATACATACTCAAATTACACTACCACTTAATGTATGCCCATTAGTAATCTGTGTGCCCTCTTCAGAGCGCCAAATCTCATTGAACCCTTAGATATAACAGTCGTTCTACCATACAACACAGCCTACAACTTCAAATCTACAAGAAAACTGGCTTACCAAGTAAAAAGACATAAATTCATAATCATCATTGTATGTATATATGTTAGATTTTTTTAACAAAATAAAAATCAAATTCTATCAAAACATTATCATTTATAATACACGTAAAAGGTAGTGAGTGACGTAATACGCCATATAATAAGTCAATTCATAAATGCATTAAAGGAACAAGCAACCTTATTAGATAAGGAGACGCTCAATCTTGTCCTTGATCTGGATAATCTGGCCCTTAATCTGGGAAGCGTCGTTGGAGGAGACACTAGCAGCAATGACGGGGCGGGAGACACCACAGGATCTGCCAAGGGCGATCTTGGAAGGAACAAAAACGTAAGGAACGTTCTTGTCTTCACAAAGAAGAGGAAGGTGGAGAACAATCTCAATAGGAGTAGCATCTGCGGCCATAACAATGAACTCAGAGATACCACGGTTCAAGTTCTTGGTAGCTTCGTTAGCACCCTTCTTGAGCTGACGAAGGTGAGAAGCCTGCTGGATGAGATCAAGAATCTGGTTGGTCAACTCAGCATCAGCGAGAGGGAAGGCACGGGCATCAATGTTAGACATTTTTGGTGAAATTAGTTTAGATTAATGGGAATTTTAACAGGGTGCGGTCGGTACAAAGGTTCCTTGCAAACAGGGATTAGTATAGATTTGTATAAAAGTGAAGGAGTAAGCTCGCCTTTGTTGGATAAACCGAAAGAAGCAGGGATGTTGTGAAGATAGTTTAAAAACGGTTGGAACTTTGTAGTTGAAAGGGCAAGAAGAAGATTTTGCATAGAAATACTCTGGTGGAATAAATAAAATTTTTTCCAGTATGTAATATTCATACTAGACTGAAATATACCAATAGTCATGTGATAGTCAAATGACTTATGTTTAGCCGTGGCGCGTCAATGCCTACAACTTTAGTTTGTTTTGTTTTACATGATCAACTCGTTTTCATATCATATCAACCAATTCAAATAATTACACGCGCGTCAAGTCCGTTATCTTACTTCATTTTAAAATATCAATAATTATTCATTTTCTCTTTTGACTGCCACCCGATTATTCTCTTTGCTTGTTAAACGCATACTTAAATTTCGCGTTTCATGTCGATCCCATTATTTCATGATTCGTGCCCTCAATTGCCATGAGCTATCGAACAAGAAGTTCTGTTAGGAACACAGATCTTGATGACTTCATTATTGAAGTATTATCTGAGTCTGACGAGGATAGCAAAGGATATAAGCTTATCAAAAAAGATGATCTATTACAAAGAAAGCAGCAGGAAGCCGTATTAGATACTCTTGCTACACAACGGAGCAACCGAGGGAAGAAAAGTTCAGATAAGAGTTCTTCCAGCTTTGGCAGTAATCTTGAAAGAACGAGGCCGGCTTTAGTCACACCAAAGGCCTCAAAGCGTATGTTAATTGATGAACGTTTACTTAGCCTTTTGATCCGCAGGCTTCTAACAATTTAATTTGTTTTTTGTAGGTCGTAACAACAGAGTTCTTTTGGATTCTGACGAGGATTCAGATACCAGAGGACCAGAGGTTCCACAACCGCAGCAAAATAAAGCATCCAGCATATCCACTCAGGTACAGACTGCACGACCTCAGCTTTCAAAGCTTACCAAGCCTACTAAGCAAGTAATAAATCAATCCGATAATAGAAGCCGAGAAACTCTACAAGAAAGCGCTCCAGAAGTTACACGTCGATCTCAAACACATGTTAATATCCCAAATAATAGCCATTCAAAGAGTCCTTCTAAATCACGAGCACCTCAGAAATCTCAACATGTACAACAACTCAATACATCTACACCAAGAGGATCTACGAGATTCATGTTTGGATCAAGAGCGCCAGGAAATGAAAATGTGAGAACCACAAGATCAACACCTGCCGTGTTGCGCACAAATTCAACAGCAGAGGTACGAATAAACGACCCAAAAAATGACGAACAAATCAGTGAATCTGACTTGGAGGGAAATTCAGAATATGAATCTGCACAAGATGGTAATCCCGATAATTCAGAAGGAAATGCAGAAGATAGCTTGGATGAAATTGAGATAACCCAGGTCGTTGAAAAGAGAAATCCAGGGCCTAAGAAAAATACCACAAAAAGATCATCTAAATCAAGCTCTTCTGAGAAGGCTAAATCAAAGAGAAAATCTGATTCGGGTGTACCTAAGAGGGCTAAAAGAGCCAGGCACGTTATATCGGATGCTAATGACCAAGAAGTAATAACCCCTAGGAGCAAACGTCCAAGAGTCCAGGTGGAGCATTCAGCATCTACAGTCACTAGACGATTACCATCAAGATCTGTATCCACTTCAACGCCAATAGCATCCTCACCACCTCTTGCTTGGGATAGTCTACCAAGTGTTTCTAACCGGACTCGAAAAAGCACTAACAACATTTTGTTTGTGGATGGAAAAACAATGGCAGTATTTATTCAATTTAAGGTCAAAGATCGTGATAAACTGGCACAAGAAGTCCTTTCAATGTCTGGGCAAGAGCTTCGGGAAGAGCCAGGAGATGATGTGCTAAATTTAAGCACTAGAGAAGGCGTAGAAGAGCTAAAGCACCATCCCCGTCATAATCTATATAAATTCTATCATATCGACCTTTTAACGGATTCACGAACACATGGACGGTTTCAGGATAAAGAAAAATATTTGATATATGATCCTAAGACTGATAGGGCCCTGCCACAACCCACTACACTCATTAATGCGGGCTTTATTGATTCTGATGATGAGCTTGAGGCCAACCGCCAGTCATCAGAACGTAATAGTCATCATCATACCACGCATACAACATCTCACACTGTTTCAAATAAGCATGTATCTCGAACTAAACGAAATCATCATCCAGCAGTTGTTAAGCCCCCAGTTCCGTTCAGTTTCTCAAAGGACATTAACAGTACAGTTGAGCAATGGAATACAGCTAATCGTCAAATCTTGCGAGAAGATGTTCCATTTGTAGTTGATGAAGATGAAGATGATGAATTATCGTCATCCTCAACTCCACTCACTTTTCAATCAGTACGGACTTCTGCTGACATTCTTGAGAATAACCAGAATACGATACCCCAAATCCCCGTCCGGGAAACCAATTCACATCTACATACCCCACCACCAATATTATTACAGTCAGTTCAATCCACATCCCAAAATCATATCACTTTAGATAAGCCTACACATGACCCATCATCGACATACTTTCCCAGGAACATATATGAACCGCAACTTGCTAGCCTTAATCCACCCCCATCTCAGACACCACATCAACCAGGAAGCTTGCCTACTACTAAGGCAAAGAAGCCAATATTCATCGTGCCTAAATTCCGTGCCAACTTTACCGTGCCCCAAAGTGATCTGCCCCTTGCAAATTTCATTAAGCAAGACACTGGGCCTTATTCCCTAGTTGAAGATTTGACTATCCTAGAAGCAGCTTTGAGAGCTCACATTGAAGGAGAAATTCAGTTAACAGTCATATATCGGGTCTTAGCTAGTACAGTTTTAGGAAACCGATCTTTTGAAAGTATCAAAACCAGATATAAACGAAAAGTGTTACCTGATGCTAGCTCTATAGCCCGTAGAGGTATCCGATCCAAGGTGAATCCAGCCAATCTCACTTTATTTTTTAAAAAATTGGATGATTTACACCTGATGTCAAATTTTTCCATACAACTTGATCCGCCTTTAATTTATGAATTACTACGCAAAGGCCATGACTTGACTTTATACCTCCGCGGTGAAACCCAAGTACCAAATCCTATACATACCTCTAATGTGATGTTATTCGAACCATTTTATACTGATGATAATGAACAAAGCACAGAGCCCCAGTCAAATGTCCATCAGGATGTCCAGTTGCAACGACAAAATCGGTTTCAAGAAATTATCAATCGATATAATGAGTATCCACTTGAGCTACCATCTGATGACGATAATAACTCAGAATCAGAATCAGATGTGTCTCTTTTCAATTCTTTGGGAATTACTCGAGAAATAAGAAGAACAATGGTATCTAGTGGAGGTCATCCCGTTGATATAGGGTTTGGATTTCTTAGCCCAACTGAAAGAGGACGAATAAATTAGTAAACGATGTTTACGATTCCGGTTTTATTTCTTGGTGTTTGCTTTTATTACTGTTTTTATTATTAGTTTTATTTATTTTAATTTTAATGCCAGGTGCGTTTGAATTTTTATTAATCTCATTACTTGGCAACAAGATATTGTTAATATGTAAATGAATAGATTGATATACAATGTCCCATGTTACAAATTGCAAATACATGCTAACTGGATTGTTGTTGTTCCCTGATGTAATTGACAGTATAGTCAATATGTTGCAAGTTAAATGTTGCATAAGAAGCCATTACATGGTATAGTCTAGCAACTTTTTTGTTAATTTATGATCCTAACCCTTGAATAATCCAAGACATATTTGAAACATGCTCCTAAAAAGAAGCAAATACGTGGCGTACTTTTAGCAGATTGGTGCCCAAAATGCTACTTTTACGTGACGGAAACTTTAACATACCGATCAAGGATTCTACACCTAAATTTGGAAGGACAGGTTTCAACGGCGTATAGGCCGTGCTAACTAAGCACATGGCTACCGAACTTTTCATGTATATATCTGATTGAAAACATATCTGGAACTACCTGGCTTCATACAAGGTGTGTTTTTATACATTGCCTACCTAATATAAACTAATTGCTTCCGGTTCAACAATTAATGGTATCAGTAATGAAGTCGCAACTTGTTTTCTATATGATTCAGCGTTTAAGTATGTTTCAGATGTAATGGTACAACTGATGTTAAGCGAACCTGGGAAATATGTTCCAAAGTTTATAAAATATTGACGTTCATTAACGGTTTGGTTAACTTAGTCCTTCATCGCTTGTGACTCTGGCCAATATCAGTGCTATGCTAAACGGACAAAGCTTTAACGTTTTCAGTTTGGATAGGAAAGCAGCGGCATCAATCGAGGTGAAAAAAAGCTTATACTTCCAGAAACACAGTCCAATTCTACCACCTCAAGACTTTTCATGTTGTTGAATCGTAAGTATAAACACTTTAGTATTAACGCTTCCAAAACTTTGGGTTGCTCAAAAACTTTCCATATCTTACAATGTTTGACATAAGTAATTTGACGATTCAGTTCCCCAATTGGATCGGTAACTATAGCTGGGATGGTTCGGACTGTAACCTGTGCAGCTGGTATGGATCTAAATAAAATTTAAAAGGGTCAATAATCTCTGGTGTAATCTGGACGGTGTCATATTATGAGAGAAAATATTAAAGTGAGGAAAATGGTTAATATTGATAATATTAATTGCTTTTGAAATATTTGAGAAAATGATATGAACTTTTTGAAGTGAAGATTTCTGGTACTTTCAGATCACACCAGCTATTGGAACCAGCTTCGAGGGTATCTCTTTTCACAGAAAATTCAGTTCAGTTTTAAATCTTTTGGAAATAGTTAGCTAGTTTGTTGCTAGCTAATTGGATTGCTAACATCGTTTCTTCATATGCAACAAGGTATTATGAATTGTGTGTAAGGCTATGACTTGTGGTATTCGATACTATTAGATTCATAGTCCATGTAACAAAGGAATCATAATGAAAGACAATATGTTGCAGTTTTTGGAGAAACTTGTTCAACGCCGAAATATACCTATTGATGAGAGATTATTTCCTTTTTGCGGTAGAGGAACAAACTCTCTATAAAATTAACGACATATTGGACATTTTTTGTGGTTACTACATTACAATAACACCTTTTGTAATAGCCAATTAGGCTCGTATTCCCGCTCTTAATTCCAACCAGGCATATTGGTATGCTCACAGCCACACTGCAATAAATGAAGAGCAAGAACCGTCATTGGGAATTTTATTAATCGGAGGCAAGTTAAAAATTTGAAAATATATTCAATTAGTAGTTAAATAAAATTAAAAATTAAAGTCATTAAAGGATCATAAAAGGTCATGAGAAGAAGAAATACTAATACAAGAAAAGATTGCCAAAGGGCAGTTAGGTTTATGCCTTTTCTTCGTCGCCATCTTTCTTTGTAATGGCAAATGGCATTAAATAGACGGGAGGAACAAACAACGCGTTTTCAGGAGTGGCAATGCCCTCATAAACAATGTACCAGCCGATAAAAGAGGTGATGAGACCAACTGCACCACCTGCCTTGGTCAAACCAGCGTGAGCCGTTTCACTAACACCCAGCATGAAGGCAGCAGCACATAGAAGCAAAAGGGTAAGAGTGACGAAGAACATCATAGTACACAAGACCCAAGTAGACCTAAACGTGAGGATCCACATGATGAAACAAAAGATTGTCCAGCCAACCAAGAAAAAGCCTTCCATACTGCCCACTTCACTAGGGTCTGCATAAGTTGAAATCATGTTCCAAGCATTGATAAGATATAATCCGTATGAGAACCAAAAGCCGGCAAAAGAAGTCATCAAGGTGGCACCCCAAACATTGTCAACAACAATGGCCCAAATACCAGCAATCAGCAATACCAGACCAGAGTAGATGAAGAAGAGCCCAGCGACACCAATTGCACTAGGAAGATGACGGGCACCAACATTGATCAGCGAAAGGACAAACAGTGATAACGAGAAACCGGCAAGACCAACGGGAACAGGATTGGCAAAGCGGTGGGGAGTATTTTTAGAATTACCAGTATTCAAATAGCCTTCAAAAGCTTTCATGAAATCGTCTTTGTAGAATGTCATATCGCCCAATTGGATATGGGTGTCGGATGTGTAGATTCTGGCGAGACCATTTGTATCAACGTTAGAGCGTCTAGCTTTGAAGTCGTCTTCTGACATTGTCAGTCCGAGATTGTTATTATTAGACATTGTTCAAGACTTAAAGTAGTTAATAGTTAATAGTTAATAGGGTATAAAGTAAAGTGTGAAGAGTAAAAATTAAAGTGATGATGATAATAAAGAAGAGAAGAAGAAAAAAAAAAAGATTGAAAAATCAAACAATTGTCCAAGTATTTATATGCTTATCTTGTTTTCATTTAATTGAAAAAAAATCATACTGGATATATGTTCATTTTTTTTGGAGATCAAGTGCTATTCATGATTGAACATTCCACTTTTATTCTGTCATTGTGATGCAATAGTCAGCACCATTTTTCAAGTGCGTTTATGCAAAGGATGCTAACAGGGACTGTTGCTCTCACCTAGTAAGTATTACGCCAGTTTGAAAATCTCATGACTTTTGGCCTAGTTTCGAAAAGCTGCTACCGTAATGGGTACCAAGAACGCACCAAGCTACTTTTGGAGGAAACTAATAATAAAAAGTTTTAAAATTTTAAAATTTTAAAAACAATAAAAAAGGCCCCCGTCAATTAACAATTATACAATTGACCGTACTATTTTGAGTCCAGAATACATAACCCCCAATAATTATATCATTATACCACCTCCTGCAAAAACAAGCTCGACTCGAAAAATATTCAATTGTATTCCTTGGGTCAAGGCCAAGGTCAGTTGGCTAACCGAGAAGGCACGGCTGAACACGTATTCCTATCAAGGGGAGCGGACACTTTGGCACAGCCGTGTGACACAACAGGTGGTTATTCTATTCCGAATACACAATTCGAGACAGAACAGGCGAAATGACGGTAATAATCAGGCATATGGAATGGGGGTGATAAGAATGGAAATTGGAATCTTAAACCACACACGAATCCTGAGACTGTTATGGCAGAGTCACGGCCGGTTTTCGTCAAATCCGTTGGATGATTTAGCAAACGGATGGATGGTTGACAAGTTGCATAACCACCGAACAAAAACCGTTGAGGTGGCATGAGCACAAAGTGGCATGGATTTTCGTTTATTTAATTATTTTAAAGTCGAGCTTAATTCCGGTGACGATCCTGATTGGACTTCTTTCAATATATCAAGGAAAGAAATAAAATGATAAATAAAAATTAAATATAAAAAAAACGTTATGTGGCAAGGAACAATACGGAAGTCTCCGAAAGCAAACAGCTCTTAAGTCCAATTTGGTGAACATGGTCAAATCATGAGATTTGCAGCAAAAAAAAAAACCCCCATGGACACGACCCGAAGCTATTTCATCTTCAGTATGAAGCCATCATCAACACATTCTTCATACGGTGGCGATTGGTCATATATAAGTCATATAGATCATACGAACATGTGCACTTGGAAGCGCGACACGATGCTAAAAGATTTGATTGCTAGATATTCCTATCGAAATCCCAAAGCTTAGATGTAGATATGTGTGTAATGAATGTAGCACACGCTCTCTGATTCAAAAAAAAAAAAAAAAAATGGTCAAGATGTATGGAAGATAAGTGGAATAAATTTAGAGAAACCCGCATGGCTAGCAAGAAGAAAATGGCTTGCTTTTGCAGAAAGTTGAAATGGTAGCACTAGTAGTAATGTGGCCCAATTGCTGTGGATTGTGACTGTTACATACACACGCAGCCGTGTGTCCTGTGCTGGGTAAGATGGGAATATCACAGGATCGGAATATATGGAGTGCGAGCGCGTCACTTATCTATAATTAGTACGGACAAATTGTGAGCATTGCGCTGATTGTGAGCGAAGCATCACTCGCAACGCGTAAGCTCTCTATTCGGCTCGTTGTGGTGTTGTTTAAATCCGAGATATCTTTGATGCTATTGGTGATTGGTAAGTATTACCTAATGGGGGTGTACCCCATTTAGAATAAAAAATTTGAAACTGATTCTTTGATATTCCATGTTCAACAGTGAAAAGAGGACTTTTCAGTTTTATTCTTATTCGTATATTTTCATTTTTATTTTTATATATATTTCCTTTTAATGGGACTGAGTCACATGGAGAAAACTCTGACCAAGTCGAGCCTGTGGATCGGACGAACGCAGAAAGTGTCAAGTGTAACACAAGCGATGGATTGTAACTAATATTTTGTAATACACACAGGCATAGCATGCGTATGTTTTATCCTACAGTACCAGAAACCAACAGCCTAGGCAATTCAACAGTTTATATACAGATTTATAATAAATAATGAATATATGATATTATATACGATATTACTTGTTCAACAAGCTCGATCGGAATAGAGTTGATTATATTTCACAAAATCCAACAGAAAGATAGGGGAAAGTGGGCTAAGGGCTTTAAATGTTTTTCCGAACCTGTGTGTACCATATCACATCTACAAGAGGCTTCAGGCAAAAGCCTGGCTCAAGGCCTGGCGGCCCTGGTAAATCCGAGCACTCCTAGCGTAAACGCCATACCCTACAAAAAACGCCGTGCGGTACAACTACCAGTAGTAGAGATGAACAAAAGATGAAAAGATGCCTATATATAAACACAGGCACTAGACGACGGCAGGCAGTGGCATGTAATGTGGCTACTGGAGAGGAGAAACACCAAGATTGCTAATTCCTGCGTGGCAATCTGCTGGAAAAGTGTTTCCCAGACAGTCAATGTGAGCTGGAATATGAAAAAACGCACCATGTACTACAAGTGGTACTCGAAGCAGGAAAAAAAGGTATTAATCCAGCCGAGCAAATGCGTGTATCCAGCAATAACAGCAATAGTATAAATAATATAAATAATATAAATACCGTGGTATCACATCCATCACAAATAGATAACAAACACCCTCTTGCAACAGAATGATGTAACAGTTTTTCCATAGAGGGGAGGGAAAAGCTTTAGCCAAAAACAAGTGTATGTATGCGTGTTTGCAACTAATGTGGTTGTAAGTTGGTTGGTGTAAAAAGAGTTTGTCCAGAAAGGGGCATGAAATTTATCCCCATGTATGTAACAACATGTACCCAAATTTCAAGCAGCAAAGACATTGCAACTTTTTAAAACAGTAAGTATATTAAATATGTAGATCATAGGAAAAATTCAAAAAACAATAGTCGTAACATTTTGATATTATAAAACAATGGGAAGAAACTTGGAGTATCCATGTTTAAACCTTTTCTTCGTCAGAGTTCTTCTTCTTGCGCTGGCCGACAACAGTAGTAGGCATGAGCAAGACAGGAGGAACAACAAGAGCGTTTTCAGGAGTGGCAATACCCTCATAAGTAACGTACCATCCGATGAAAGCAGCAAGAAGACCAAATACACCGCCAGCCTTGGTGAGACCCTCATTAGCAGTGGCGTTAACTCCAATCATAAAAGAACCGGCAGCAAGAACAAGAAGAGTAAGAGTGACAAAGAGCATCATAAACCACAAAACCCAGGTAGATCGGAAGGTGAAGAGCCACATAATAAAAGAGAAAATGGTCCAGCCGACGAGGAAGAAGCCTTCAAGAGTTCCAACATCGGTAGGATCAGTGTAAACAGAAATCATGCCCCAAGCATCTATCAGGAATAAGCCATAAGAAAACCTAAAAAAGAAATTAAGAAAGCTGGTTAGAAACAAAGTTATTCAAGTATTCAAATATTCAAGAATGGGACATACCAGAAAGCAGAGAAGCCACACAACAAAGTAGCAGCCCAAGTGTTCTCAATAACTATACACCAAACACCGGAAATAAGCTCAATGATTCCGGCATAGACAAAGCAGAGACCAGCGACACCCTTAGCATTAGGGAGATGGCGAGCACCGACATTGACAAGAGAAAGAACAAAGAGGGTCAAGGAGAAACCGGCAACACCGACGGGGACGGGGTTGGCAAAGCGTCGAGAGGGAGCAGGAGAATAACCTGGATTCAAGTAACCTTCAAAAGCTCGCATAAAGTCATCTTTATGGAAGGTCATTTCACCCAGTTGGACGTGGGTATCAGAAGTGTAAACTCTGGCAAGGCCATGAGCAGTAGTGACAAAGTCGTGGTTAGGATGAGCGTGGATCTTGTACTCTTCCTCGGAAGAAGTAGTTTTGAGGTTTTGGTCAGACATGGTTATATACTGAGAATGAAAAAGTGGAGTGAGATGCTGGAGTTGAAAGCTTTTATACAAAAGTCAAAGGAATTGCTAGATGGGTAGTAGTAGTAGTAGTAGTAGTAGTAGAAAGAGTCGTGAAAGTCGTAAATGGATCAATCGATAGCTTAAAGATAATTTGATAGCTCGAACTGATTTATAAATAAGATGAGAAGAAAAGAAGGGAAAAGAAAATTAGAAAAAATTGAGCAGAGACCGGCCTATTTATATATATGATTTTTTTTTTTTGTTGCTTGTGATGGCCATGGTCTATATATTTGATACTATCATCACAAGGTTGTATAAGGCTGTGTGTGGGAATTAAAGCTTCAACCGTCGAAACTGCAATCAAACCCATTCAAGGTGGTTGTAAAAACCTACTTTTAGCACGCAATTGAGTTTTTCTCTATATTTACACCGCGTTTTTTTACGCTTTCATGTTTTCCCGAGTGTTACACGACGTGTTAGGGAGAGGTTTGGGTAAAAGCCCAAGCTAGGTGATTGGTGACTCTGCGCGAAATGCGGGGAATGCATCGTGAACCCTTAGTTGCATAGCGGTGGACAGGTAGAACAAAAAGAAAAGGGCTACAGCCGTACGTACCTTAGTCTACGGCCGGTAATTAGCATATCCTACAGCAGAAGAAGAAGAAGAAGAAGAAGCAGAGGAAGAACGACGCAAAATAAAAAAGGCCTCGCTAGAACGGCCTCCCCTCTTTACTCCTCTCTCCCCCAACCCTACTGATTCGGTTCGTTTATAACTCCTTTGAGCCAGGGTATATTGACGTAACAAAATGTCGTCACCTGCTGGAAGCTGCCATTTGTCGTTTGAAAAAAATGACTAGTGTAGTCTGGTTGTCGAGGGTTGTATTTCAGCCTTAAAGCCCGGGCATTCAATATTGTGGGTTTGTCGTGTTTTCTTCTGCTGGCATGTATAATAAAAAGCAATCACAATGGATTCAAGCATCATACTATAGGCTTGGGCATTTTAAACCGAAGCAGTGAGTGCATTTTTTTTTTGTTTTGATATGGTGTGTTTCTGTTAGGGCTAACAAAACCCATTGTAGTTTAACACAAAACCCCATATTTATTTTAAACAAGAAGAGCAGTTGTAGTCAAAACCTCGCTCTGTATTTTGTTAGGTAGGCAGGCTGGTTCGGATTAATTTGTTAATAGTCGAGTAAAAAGAAATAAAACTGAGGTAAAACTGACGGGTTACATACAACTCAGCCGTTTTTAACTGTTTTGGAGCATACACCATGAAAAGGAAGTGAGCTCTCGTATTCTTGTTCTTTTGGCCGTAATTACTTGGTGTTGCTGGCCAATTTCTCCGGACATCCGTGTCACTGCCAAATTGCTGTAATCAAAAAGACCCAACCCCGTGCTATTATACATGATTAGTTATGTATTACTAACGGATGTGGTTGCTTGGGGTGTCTATTTTCATTCTATAATTTAATTTATTCTTTTTAATTAACGATTTACGTGTATTTGTTTTTAATCTGAAAGGCCGGTTCAAACAACACCACTCAATTGTTTGTTTTTAGATTTTTAGATTTTTAGATTGATAGCATCATACTAGTCCTTTATATAAAGCCTAAATAGATCTTGTGCTTGTACACACAGGGGCAGTTTCTTTTATTTGGGGGGTTTTTATTAATACATGACTGAATGGTTCAGAGACCGGGAGTCTCATAGAGATCTCCGAATATTTATAGTTTAGGAATGCAAGATTTTGAATAGGTGAAATGGTTGGTGATACAAGCAAAGTGAGGTTTAAAAAGTAACGTCGAAATATATTTAAAAATAAAAAATAATAAAAATAATAATAATAAAAATAGTAATATTAAAATCAGGATATATAATATCCAAACACTCACAAGTGGCATGATGATACCCATGTGTCTCAACATTGAATCTCTGGTAAATAAAGGCAGGGTAATTTGCTAAAATACATGCAACACCTTCTTCTTGACCCGTACCCTCGTTATCATAGTCCATTATACGGAACGAAAATACAAGGCACACGTCTGAATCCATAACGTGACCACAGAGAAAGACTATGAGCAAGTGATGAACAGATACACAGAGCATGAAACATGACTTTAAATTATCATTCCTGGCTTATGAGGGGTAAAAACAACACAAGAAACACAAAAACAAAATGAAGAAAATAGACACTTTTTTTTTTGTTTTTGTTTTTGGGCTTTGACGAGAGTGTTCGCTGTGTTTAATTGCAAACCCCAGATTTGGCACAGCCGCGTGTGCGGATTACCAGTTAGATTAAACAATGCTGTTTTTGCAATTGTTTCATTTGAATATATACAGCTGTCGGTGGTTAATGGCTAATTCCGTGCTTAAAGTGAAATTGTTGGATTTGGAATCGGTGACTAGACTTGGAATGCAATCGTTCCAACAAGCTCTCTGGAATCATGGATCAGAATACGACTCCGAAACTCCTCACTGGTATCTTTTTACTGCTGCTATTACTATTACTATATTGCCACTGTCATGTCACTGTCACTATTACTGTTACTGTGTGGAATTAAAGTTTTTGTAGCAGCCTGTAAATCTCATTACACTACTTTGATAAAGTGGCCCAAAAAGCGAACCCTGTATACAGTAGCTGTAACTGCAAAGATGGTAATGTGCTCTATCATACATACACACATCTCCTATACATCACCACAGTGCAACCAATAACTTTCGGGTTGTGATTTTAGCAAAATGAGCTGTGCGTATCGGACCCCGCTCTCCTTTCTGTACAATGATTTTTTCCCCTCCCCTTCTCTCTCCTCTCCCCCTTCCTCTTCCTCCTCCTCTTACAGTTGCCGGTACCTGCCCTAGCCCTGGCATGTCCCGACTTTGACAAGAGTTGATGCGTGTAATTTCCCAATGCGTCCACGACCGGTTTCCATCTCTTCGCCCCCGTGCATTGCCCAATTGTTTAACCGGTCTTTCAGCACACACCCACGCTTTTGTGGTTCCAGTTGCTGGATAGGCTTGAAAGAGCAAAATAACAACAAAAAACGAGCCTTTCCACCGGTAAACAACATGTTACATAAGCATCGTACATACATAACACAATTTAACCAGCAGAGAGCCCATGTAATCAACAACAACAACGACAGCGGATTCATTGAGATCGTGTATAAAGCTTGGTATATAGTATAGAGACTATGTATGGGCTAATGGAATACAAATTTATCCCACCCCTCTCTCTTTCTCTGTCGTTCTCTCTCTTCCACGCTTCTTTTGACTTTACAAGACCCGGCTCTCAGGCTAGCTTTGCAAACTAAAGTGCTCTATGTGTACCGATCTTATTTTATCTACAACAGCCCTCCATGTGTGATTGTTTGAAAAAGGACCGGCCGGTGCACCGCGGTAAGCAGTCCCAAAAACTCTATGTTTTTTTTAAAATTTTTTTTTGTATTTTGCGTCTCAAACTTTAAGAGCAACAATTGGCGTGTAAACTATGGGATATGAAATTGTTAAATTAATAAATATTAAAAAAGATCGTCGTCTGCCCTCGGGGAACGGAAGGAATGTCCTGATTTGCTGGCCGAGTAATTGTGACATGTCATGTCGTTGATCACCCACATTTTTAGATTTTTATATATCCAATTTATACACACACACATATAACCACAACATTACGAGCTTTATCGCAAATACGACTAAAGAAACAGGAAACCAAAAGAGGAGTATACTCATGATTTAATTTAATTTTTGCAGTTTGTGAATTGGCCCCAATAAAATGCCCCAAACAACCAGTAAGCCTGGATAAAAGTAAATAGAACTTGTGCTTGTCATTCTAGGTGCTGGGGTGTCATGTGACACAAAACGGTGTGCGGCGCACTTTGGACAACTTGGGTCTTTAACCAACACCAGCCATCTACAGAGGAGAATTCATTTGAAGGATAAATTTGTAGAATAGGATGCAAAATGATAGTCTGAAAGTCGAAATTTTTGTGTTTATGCTTTGTCTGTGACCACGAAAAGGAAAGAAACTCGTGATTTTGGATTTTGAATTTTGGACTGGGCTATGTGGAGAGAGTTAAAATCGGTTGATTAAACCGGGGAAAACTGACTCTTCATCGTACCTATTTTTCCAAACCTTTTTTCTTCAGTCAATCTGATGTTGAAAAGGAGAAGAAAAAGAGAGTTATCAAGTAATTTGTATATTAACAAAAAAAAAAAAAGAGCACATAATCAACTGAATGATCCCCTAAAGAGTGCAACAAAAACGTGTAGTATAATGCCATTCGTAGGAAACTCATACCCCACAATTGCGGGGGGCTTTTTTGTTGGTTTTGACTTTTCCAGGCTTCTTTTCGTCCTAAAGATCATGCCTTAAAACAGTGCTTGAAGAATAGACTCAGTTTCGATAGAATAGAAATAAGCATGGATGACGAGTTTTTTCTTGTTATTGATTCTATTGGAGAAATACTCCAGTCATAGAATAGGGGTGGGGGGAGGGGAATATACGTCTTAAATTATAATAATTATCATTATTACTTGGTCAAATAAAATAAAGCAAGAGGAATACTTCCTAATAGAACCAAATATTGGTTTAAGCCAGGATGTCCTTGATTCTTTCCCCGGAAAAAGAGGTTTAGTGTGCCATAATATTGGCACAGGTAGAGGTATTCACGGAACCACAATTATTTGCAAAATATTCATTTGCCAGAGGAGAGGATTGTTTTTCCTCTTCTGCTTTTTCTCATTACTTTGGTCTTTTGGAAAATTCAGATAGTTTTTTCGTGCTGAACTACCCAGCCGCACACTCATATTAGACATTGGACATAACGCGCCAGCTATTGGAAGAATCAAGTGGTTGTGCTTGACTCCTTCATACAACTAGGTTCTTCGGACTCTAAATAAAGAACCGGCTGTCCGATTGCCATTTTTCTGCTACCCGGCTCGGGGATCTGTGGTTTAGCATCTGGCTCGGAACATTTGATCAACTGCGGCTGAGCGTGAGCAACGCTATAAAATACGGGACCCAAACAGTATAGTATGTAAGCTGATTTGTGTATGTCTGGATAACCCGGGGAACACAATCAACATGAACAATAATAACCTCACATCCAACAATACAACACATTCATCGACTGTATCAATTGCCTTTGTTTTTCCCTTCTCTCGTTCATTCTTTCCATTTCTCTCAATTGCATCAGAAAAGATATTTAACCAAATGTGGGACATTTCGGATGATTTACCCGTAATCCTACGACTGGAGGGAATTGAAATCAATTTCTTTTTCAATGACAAGAGCTCAGCTTGAAAATATCAAATCATAATCATATTATTACCACATAAAAACTTAAAGCTGAGCTCATCAAATATAAATGATTGAATCAAAAGATCAACCAAGATCCCAATTATTTGTTACTGGAAAAGGAATTTGATACCTCAGAAATACAATCCCTAGGGCAATTGTATTGATCCAGAAGCAACACTTTTTGCACAAATATCTGAAAAAAGATAACCTTCTGCAATACCTAGAAATACCCCGCCTTGTACAGGCCCCACCACTGGGCACGCCGCCCTTCTATACATAGTAATAATTCTTCATATTGGCATCCATGGGCTCTCAAACCCCAGTAATTTCAATTTGAATTTGTGTCTTTACTTGGCTATTTTAATGAACGCTCTAGAATCTGGGCACTTCTAATACTATTGCTTTAGAATCTGTATAAGTAAATATTGTCCATGACCTTTGACAAAAAGTATAAATACCTTGCCGATTTCTTAAGAAATCCTATTTTCACTTTTTTTTTTCTTTCTTCTATTTTCTCTATATATCTTTTATTCAATCATTCAATATACAATACTTTTATGACCTTGTTATTATTCCAACCCGTTGCATAATTCTCAACTTATTAATACTATTACGACTGTCCACAACTACAACAACAACACAATTACAATGTCTGACACCAAGCTTCAATTCAGCACTTCTGAAGAGGAATACAAAATCTCAAATCATCCCAATCACGATTTTGTAACAACATCTCATGGCCTCGCAAGAGTTCATACTTCTGACACTCATGTCCAATTGGGCGAGATGACCTTTCAAAAGGAAGATTTTATGCGAGCTTTTGAAGGTTATTTGAATCCAGGTTATTCTCCAGCGCCATCCCGTCGCCTAGCCAATCCTATTCCCATTGGTGTTGCCGGCTTCTCTCTATCTCTGTTTGTTCTTTCTCTGGTCAATGTCGGTGCCCGCGACCTTCCCAGTGCCAAAGGTGTTGCCGCCCTTGCTTTTCTCTATGCTGGACTTATGGAATTCGTTGCGGGTATTTGGTGTATCATGATTGAAAACGCATGGGCAGCCACTTTACTTACATCTTTCTCGGCATTCTGGTATGTTTTTATATCTTTTAACCTATTTCTCTAAAATTTCCAATTATTAACTAACTTTATCCAGGGCATGTTATGGTCTTTTCCTTATTGATGCATGGGGTATTATTTCTACATACACTGATCCTAAAGACGTAGGAACTCTTGAAGGCTTCTTTCTCACTGGTTGGTGCATCTTTTCTTTTATTATGTGGCTCTTCACCTTCAAGTCTACCTGGGTTTTGTGGTTTATGATGCTTTCTGTCATTTTGACTTTGATCCCTCTTGCCGCAGCCTCCTTTATTGTCGTCAGTGCTCCCACCGCACACCGTCATCTTACTACTGCTGGAGGTGTGTTTGGTCTTATTACCGCGTTCATTGGCTGGTATGTTACTTATGAGGGTCTTGCCACTCCTGAGAACACATTCATCGTTCCCCCTGTTCTTCTTATGCCATCTGCTGTTGTTGGAACTAAACTTAAGAAGGTATCTGACGAGGAGAAGGTCTAATATTGTTTGTTTTGCATGACTGTTTCGTTTTGTTTGTTTTTCTTTTATTTGATTATCTTTTTAAAAATAAATTTCCTCGTATCTTAAAATTTCAATTTTAAAATCTTAATTAATTGATCCAGGATAGTTTGTCATTTTGGAACGAGTAACAAAAAAAAAGGGCTGACGTTTTCAAATTTGTAACTTTCTCCTTTTCTAATTACTTCTTATATGTTTTGGGTAAATTTGAATAATTCTCATCATTTTCAAATATAGAATTACCGTATTGAGCTTATATGGGCCTTAAATTTACACAAATATATATTTATTTGTATTTTCAAAAGATTTTCCAGATTTTCCAGGTTTTTTCAAACTCCGAAACTTTTACTCAATTTTTTCTAAAATTTACATCCTAACCTGGTTACATTTTACATTTTTGTTTTACAATTATCCATGTACTCGATTTACACTCAAGTTTACTCATGGCTTTTTAAAATATGTATAGGGTGTGTAATTTTGTGCATGACTATTGTTAAACAACTGTTTACGTAGTACACCTATGAAGTTGTTATATTAGTACCTAACTGCCAAGGCAAAAAGTATTTAAATTGGTGGAGCTTTTAACTAAAATAATGTATGAATATGTTAGAAAAGGTACACTGTTGAAAAGAGTCGTGTGCTTGTATTGCTGGGCTTGTCAAGGGACGGTGTGGATAACTGCAGGTCCACTATTGTGGCAGTGGATACGTGATTATCCAGATTTATGTGGATGTTTAACTGGAACATCGGTTTATTTTATTTCTATTTGTTGATATTATTTATTTAACCCATTTGTTTGGTGGGTGCATTATAACCATTACAAAAAATGAAAATCCAGCTTTTTAATAAATATACCCAAAAGAGTATAACTAGGAAATGTCTAACATCATGCACAAACAAATGTAAACGAACAAATTCAGCCGTCCCATTTATTAAAATGGCCAATTTCAGCGAATGAGAAAAGAAGAAAGAGATTATAATTAGTAATGTTAACAAGAAGGGGAATATTCAAAACCCGGATAATGAATCCTGGCCCGCTGCGAGTGAGGGATTTTACTCATGTGTCGTGACAAGTGTGTTTGTTAACATAGCCGAGATACGATCAAAACACTTGTGTCTACCTTTAATGGTGTACTTTTTTTGTATACGCTTTTGGTCAAATGCTTATTAAATGGAGTGGGAATTAAGACCAAAGTTCCAGGATTTCATAGTTAATATGAATGGTACTTGTCGTATTGCCTTTTCTTCAAATTTGACTATCGTGAATTAATATTGGACAAGGGTTATTAGTAAGACTTAACGACCAAATAATATTTTAGGAAAAGAACAGCTATGATTTTTGAATAACTACATTGAACACCAATCTTAATCAAGAATTGAAAGAAAACACATCACATTCGATTGCTCATAACTGTCATAAAACCTACCAACACACGTCAAATACTGAACATCATGACCACCTGAATTATAAAGTAATCCAGAAGTTTTTCAAGCCTTTTATGACAAATTTGAATTATTAAGAAAAAAAAAGGCTCAGCCACTATCAAACCTGGGGATTCATGATTCTAGTTTACAAACTGGATGTTGAACAGTCTGTCACCACAACAAATAAATAGTTTATCACTTTAATATGTTATTGTAATTTATAAGATGACATTTACTTTGATCTTTCCAGCAAACCGTCTGATGGGAACATTGATCCACTCTGGACAAATGGGAATTAAGTTTAGGCCGTATCACGGGGAAGAGGAAGCTTTTGGATGACGCAGACTGTACCTGTGCCCTGTAACTGTAGGATCCCCTCTTGCAACATTATCAACTGATTCGGAAAACATACCAAATCAAGGTGTACCGGCCGGTGTAAAAATTATAATAGTTACTATTATATATAATACGAGAAAACAAAGAATAGCGTAATTCATCTTGCCATTTTTATTCTCAATGGCTTAGGACGAATGGGGACGAAGGGGATGAACGGTTCTTGCTACAGAGCAACTTTCAATGGTTTTAAGTGACTAGTGGCTAGCTCGACATTCAGATCCCTACTTTAAATTCCTGTAAAACAAAGTCCCAAACCTGGATCATTTGTCACACAGACAGTTTATCTACAATTCGCTTGAAAACCTGTCCGTCAAAGAGAGGTTCACCAAACGGCACGTGACATTCACACGCGGACCAATTTGGGTAAGTTACATGACACATACTGTAACACATCTAAAAGTAAACAAATACTATACTGCTTAAACGTGATAATCACATGATCCACTGTATGATGTCAAATCTTAGTTTTGGTAAACTGCAAAGGTGAGCCACACCATTTCCACTTGTCAAATAAACAAAACTATCAACCACCACTTCCATCCATCTTCAATCATCCACGACTCTTTTCTTCCTTTTGAGTTCTATTATTACCTTTAAAACTACTTGTGATACGCCTCCTTCATCATCCTCACCCATATTCTCAGGATCCGTCATTCATCCGCCCGAGATTCACACGTGTTTACTTCACTATCTAGATGGATCATTATTGATTACCCCTAGATCTACCGCTTGCTCATCAATTATTGATATCCTTCATTGAAATCATTAAAATCTTAACCTTTTATTGAAACATAATATTCAATAATAATATACCCTCTTAATAAGTTTTATTGACTTTAAACGTTCTTGTTTAGCATTTTTATTGATACCCTGGCTTCGATTTGGACACGCGTAAATGTTGAGCCAACTTTTTAAATGCTTTTTTATTTTAAATGGCCACTAAATTCCCCATATTCGTGATTCAATAATACATTAGTATTCCTTAAAAGAATTCATCATCACATATATACAGTCATACAAACGGATCCACAACACAAAACTATTTAAACAATGTCAGCGAAGATTGACGTTGAACAATTTCGCAGGGCCAAGGAGCAAATAGCACATTTAGAAGCCGAGCTTGCAGATTTTCAAGCGTCTTCGCGCGAGCTAGAACGCGAATTGGAATTGGAACTTGAAGAATCTGAAGAACAGCACAAAAAGGCTCAAATCACTATTAACAATTTAACTAATCAAGTTGATGAATGGAAGGTAAGTGCATGATTTTTTTTATTTGTTTTTACGGCCCATTCCATACTCTTGTGTTGGTTACACTTGAAATTCGCTTACTCTTAGTTGTAAGCAAAGGCATCCGAAATAAAAATTGCATCAAGTTTTTTCAGAACTGACAATATGGAAAATTGTGAAACATATTGATTTAAAAGACAAAACTAACTAATTTGCTATTGTATTTCATAGGAGAAATATCGAAACCTTCAAAAAGAATATGCATCTTCAACATCGACCCTTCAACGCGAGGTCGCAGCTCTACGAGAAGCACATAGAAAATCAGACCATCGATTGCGGGAAATTGAAATGACCAACGACGATATGGAACGAAATGAAAGAATTACCAAATCTACTTTGGAAGATATGGAACACAAGTATCATACATCTCTTGAACAGGTTGCAATGTTGGAAGCGGAAATAGCTGCTCGTGATGACTCTCAAGCACAGATCCAGCGACTTAAAGATGAACTTAGAGAAACTTCAGAAGAGTTGTCAGTGGCGAATATCCGAATTGAAAGACTTACCACCCAGTTTCAATCCCAAGGCGAACAACCCCACAAGGCTTCTAACGCAGCCATATCTGAAAGGAAAACATCATCTTCATCAATACCATCCAATACATCAAGCACGTCCTCTGATGCTAAAGACCGAAGACTATCAAAACGCACAAGTCGAGCTTTTGCTGATGTGGAGGAGTTCCCAACTGACGAGGGTAAAGATAGTTCGAGACGCTCATCAAGATCTTCGTTACCTCCTATCTCATCATCTCGAAGTTTACGCAAAATCCATGGCATGTTGGATCAGATGAAATTACTCGAGTCTCGTGTTGCAAACTTCAAATCTTCATTACCCCTTCCTGCCACTCCAGTTTCGTCTACCCCTTCAAGCAGGCACGGGTCTAATGGTACACATCTTAATTCAGCTGATCCCATATCTCGTGCCACATCTCCACGCCAACTCCCACGTGTAAATTCTTCATATCACTTGTCCCCAGCTAACGAAAAACCCCATAGATCTCGAGGCCAAGTTGCTGCTAATAGCAACGGTAGTCATATCCCTGTTCTCAAGCACCGAACAAACCATTCTACGTCGAGCACCGACAGCGAGTTTGAGCCTACGGATTCAGAGGATGACTTTGACTATAGCACGTCTATTGATCACCATATGAGTATGGACGTTAGTATGAGCCGGAATCCACCAAGCTCTTCGAAACATAACAACAGACGTCCTTCTATTTTGCAAGATTACCAAGCATACTCCAATGCTCCTTCATCACCCAGAAAATTATCTAGAGAAGAATCTGATTTTCCAAACAATCATAATTTATTGGATGCTCCATACGATTCACACCATTTTGGCGCAGACACTGAAGCTAATGGTTATAGCAATAACTCAACAAAGATTAGCCGACGTAGATCTCAGCGCTACCAATCACGCGATTTACCAGGAAGTTCGCCAATGGAAAGTGAGAAGGAAAACAAATATAAGACTTCTGGACTTGTAGAGTCAGATGCGCAGACTAGAATATTATACAAACATGAGAGGGCTAACAGCAGCACTAATCTGAGCAAATATGTTTCTAACGGCACTCCCGTATCAAAGAATTATGTTCGTAACTCTGTGCTTTCTTATGATCAAAGAACGACATATGGTGATAAAGAGAGGTCACAGTCTAAACAACCAAATCATTCTCATATCCGTGGAACCTCAGTTAGTTCTAAAAGTTCTAGCCATGGTCCTAGTTATAATACCCCCAAAAACCGAAATTCAGTAGATTTCCACAGCCTTACATCTGTGGCTCCTGGGTCACAGACAGTATCAAGACAAACTAGTAATTCTAGTATTGGATATGGCCATGATTCCCACTCTTACCACCGTCATACCCAAAGTCAAAATCCACTATCAAATTTTGGTTATTCAAACGATGATACACAAAGCAGTCAAAACGGTGAAGGACGCAGTAGCCGAAATGGACGTGGAAGCTCTTCTCTTCAGCACAAATCGTCTAGATCACTTTACCGCCCATCGTCTCGAACTACTTCAAACACAACACTTACCACCTCAGGAACTATTACAAACTTGTCATCAGTAATTGCTGAGAATGGAGATGAAACTATTATAAATCACAGACCAAGTTCTAGCTCCCTTATTGATACAAAGCAGACATCGCCCTCTCGGCACCGTCCTTCTTCCTCGGCCTCCAACTCCAAATATCGGTCCCAAAATGGTAGCAGTTCTCATGTAGACGCTTATGCTGGCCACTTTCAACACAAATCATCTTCCTCAAACTCAACAGTCGCGTCTTCAAGTCAGTATAGCCCAACAAACAATGTGCTTAAGTCGCCAAGGAGCATGCAATCTGTACTTCAAAGAGGTCAAGGGATGCTTTATCCTTCATCTCAGCATGTAAACTCTTCCCAAGATCAATTGACAAGAAAGATTTGATGAGTATCAGCAACTCTTGCAAGGAAGAAGGAAAATGGTTGAATCCAATCCCTTCACAGACTCATATAGAATTCCTTAGACATTATGAATTTTTTTCTTCTTCTTTTATATTCACATTCTGTTTTTTATTTTTCTCTCAACTATAGACTTATAATTTTCATGTCTTTAAACAATGTTATGATCAACCGTTTTAATGAATAATGTATTTTTCAATTCCATCTGTCTGCATCCAAGGTTTAATAACACTCATTGTGTGGAACGAAATGACTTTAGGCGTGCCAATCAGATTTAAAAAGCTTGCACAAAAATTGCTAAAGAAAAAAGGAAAAAAAGTTAATATTCTTTGTAATTTTTTTTAAAAGAAAAACTTGACAAAGACAAACCACACTTACTATTTGGGTAGAAGATAATATTTTGCGAAACTTGATTTTCATTTGGGCTTCTCCTAGCATGATGAAATTCAGAATATCAATTTCTTTCAAAATCAACGCGGCGGCGACAGGGTTCAAGCCACACTGACGCAGAAACTGCTGGCTTTTGGCCGGCACGTTTTGGAACAAGTCTGCTGGCAATGGCTTTAGCGTTTGCGAGTGTATTGATGCGATACAAGACAAGAAGTTTGGAACGTTGGCCTCGTGGGAATATATAACGTAGCTTTGGATCCAGCGCTGAGGTGCAACGGCGGATTGGAACGTTTGGATACATTCGAGCTGGGTGGCTGTGAGATGGAGGGTATCTAGTAACACAACGACAAAGATCAGGTCAACTGTACACTTGAGTTTCATAAGCCTTTCTACGGCTAACAGATTTGCCCCGGGGTAAGTAAAAGTATTGGCTCCAGAGGCTTGTAAAGCTGCTGTTAAAGTAGCAGACGGCCGTGCTGATTTTTGACCTAGATCTTCTAATGTGAAAAATGAAACACATTTTTGTTGGCAAAGATATATATTAGCACTTTCTACTCCAAGATCAGATTCTAGTAGTGTAAACTTGCTATGCGTATGAAAATTTCGGATAACACTTAAAGAGGTATTTGAAATGTTGACAACTATACACGTTGACTGGACTGTTTCAATAGCAGCATGATTACTTGGCCAAATCACTAAATCTGGGCGGTGACTATCTGTTCGTTCTTCAAGAATTGATTGAATAGGATTGCTAATAACACTACTACTGCTTGGAAGCATGGCACTTTGTGCGATAGTATTATTGTGTGTGTGCAAGGAAGAGTTGATTGAAAATGAAAAATGGTTCTGGAGGCCACGAGAGGTAGCAGTCAAAGGATTTGCAGCCACTAGCAAAGGCTTAGATGGGACTTTAAATCCATCCTTATCAATTTGCGTAGATGTAGAGATGGGTTTTGAGATCGTTCTAGGAGGTATGGCTTTTCGAGTAATTCTGTTTGAAGGTTTGGGTATATTTATATGGGTGTTTGGTGCCTTAGGAGTGGCAGTAGGTGCTCTGGAGCTGAAAAAAGGACTAAAATATATCAAACCATCTGAAGCTTGTGGGGGAAAGTGATTCAAAGGTTTCTTTCTGGTCTTTAACTTGGATGTTTGATCAGAAACAATCTTACTCAAATCAGAGAGACCATCATCATCATTTTCATCAAAACTTAAATTTAAATCACCTTCAAAATCATCATCATCAGAATAAACCAAATTAGCGGAATTAGTCTTATTTTGGGGATACTGAGATGAGCCTTCCAAACCAAAAAACATTTTTGTATTATTATCAGTTGGCCGAGATTTATTTGCTTGTGAAGAAATCACTGACGAGTCTTGTTCTTCAAACATATCATCCTCATCACTAAACAAATTTTCCAAACCAATATCACTTCCGAGCCTAATTGATTCGTTGAGCTCTTTTCTGGTTCTTGGGTCAAAAGTAGTTGCAATAGCTTTTTGAGTATTAACTTGTGCAGCTGACTGTGCAGAATTTATATCCAAAGCATTCTCCAATTCGTCCCAATCAGAACCGTCTAGGCCATCAGAATTGTCATCAAAATCAAAAGCTCGGTTAGGGTATTGAGAATCACTGATATATTCCACACATTTGTTTCCAGAATCAATATTTTCTTTAACGAATTTCTTTTTCAAAGGTCGAAAATCCGAGTAACTATCAACAGTAGAGTCATCTGTATTTACCTGGCCCATAAAAAGAACGTCATCATCAACGTTACCATTATCACTGAAATCAGATCTTGAAACCGTATCAATGATCTCGATTTCAGGAGAAGGTGATCTCGCTCGTTTCAATAATGTACTACCAGGCTTGTTTCTTTGGCCATCAGAAACACTGGAAAGTTCGGTAGAGTTGGTAGACTTGGAAAAAAGAAAGCTAGGTAATATCTTGGATGGCACTCCAGCAAATATGTCATCATCTGAATCGTCTGAAGAATTAATAGTAGCTCCAAGCCGTTTAGACTGCTCCTTGCTTTTATCTTGCAGAATATCTGTGGATACTATTGAATTTCGTTTTCTATTCAAATTATTCATCGACAATATCCGCACTGGTTCTTTCAATTGTACGGCCTCTTGAGATATAATATTATCACTAATTTCACCAATAGTAAAATCATCAAACACTATCTTGATCTTTCCAACTGATCCAAACACCTTTTCCTTATCACAAACAGTATAAACTGATTCCATTGGTTCAGTAATGTCACCTTCGAAAATCAAGTCTGTTTCCAAATTTACATTGGAAATTCTTGAAAATGGTTTCCAATTCAGCTTGTAAATAGCAAAGAAAGGTATATTCCAGTCTGGAAATTCGAATGATGGCATGATAACTTTTCTCATTCTATTACGCAAAGGTCCAATATGAGCAACCATAGGTAGTGGCAGCTCGTGAATTACTAACTCGTCAAGACTTTCTTCCAGAATATCTTTAGTGACCAATTTTAGGGGCAATGGCTCATCTTTTCCGCTGTTGCTACTACTCGCCTCTGGTTCTTTCTCCAAACTTTCAATAAGATGTTTCTCCAAAGTCGCGAATGATTCATTTGAGACCCTATACTCTTTCAACGGAGATTCAAGTATCATATCTTTGTGGGGAATAATATCCTTTTCAAGATCCTTCAAAGGAAATAATAACGGCTGATCCAACCCTTCCAGCAAGAGCTCGATATCAGAACTCAGGGAAAGAGTCTCATCTCCAATATCCTTATCATTTTGACAGTAGTTTTCATCATCGAAAACTTCATCCATGTTAAGAAACTGTTCAATATCAAGAGGTGGATCAGAATTCATCATGAGAGGCAGGTCCAAGTGGAAAGAAGTCTCAGTAGCCGGTAACACCTTCAAGTCCCTACCTTTCTCTAATATATCTTGGTTAAGAGTAATCAAATCATTCTCTGGATCAAGTGTGATATCTTCATCAAATAAAATTGGAATCTTGAGTATATTATCAATATCAGGAGTTCTTTCGTTGAGAATCAATGTACTGGGCTGGTAATCGCTGACCACAGAGGGAACTTGTGTAAGATCTAGCTTACCCTCAAGATCAGAGGATGGCTGTAACAATTCATACTCGTCCCAGTTATTTGTTGGAATCTTTTTAGGGAGAGGAAAGGGCTTATCCAACAACTCTTTCTTATACTCTAAATTTGTTGGCAAGACTTGTGTGAGCTCTCGATGTTCTATCGCAGTCAAATCTGAAAATTCTAGGTCCTCCTCGAGTAGCTTAGCTCGATCAATGAGGCTATTCAACCACTTATCTGTACTAGTTGGGTTGAAATTAAGGAATCTGGCCAAAGGAGAAACAGAAGAATCCAGGGCAACTTTGGGAAATTCTGTAAAATGAAGAAACTCCTTCGGATTCTGGCTGATTCCAAACACACGTGCATATCCCAATATAGATTTTCGACTAGAACCCTTGTACGTTTTGGTCCCGAGTGACGGCCTACTCATTGGTTAATAATAAATAAGAAGCAAGAAACAGGTTATTAAAAGGTATGCTGTTAAGGGAGAGGGAAAAAATAGCATTAGGATTTGGGAGTAGTGAGTGATTAGAAAATTTATTAGTCCTTGAGCTTTTGGTAAAGGGAGTTCTATAGCACAATACTGATGAGAGAATTGACAAGAGCTGTCCAATTGGGGCAAATACTTAATCCTAGGAAACAAAAACGACTCACACAACTACCCATTTACCATGTTTTAAATGATTCAATGAATCTTTTTTAGTAACCAGCTTATGAAAATACACACACCTTGCTACAATCATCAAATAACCCAATCGCAAACTGCTTCCCATGGTATTCAACTGAAACTTTCAATATTTATAATTGTGAGGTATGTTTCATGTGCATATGATAATCACAAGATGAAGTAAAGTCTTGCACTCACTGGTTAGTCAAAATATAATTTTTTTTGACAGCTATATGACGTTCAGCCGAAAACTTTCAGAGGTTTAAAATGTGTCAATATTATGTACATGTTAAATAAAAAGTCGAAGAATATAATTTTCGATCCAAAAATTGTCATCATGTTCATGATAGTAATGAAAGACAGGCATCCACAGCTGCACCAACACGACCTTGTTTCTCGGTAGCAACGTCAATAATAACATTGCGGTCGAGCCCTGGAAACATTTGTGATAGAGCATCAACTACTGAATCAAATTCCTTTTTAGTAATACGTCTAGCTTCTTCTTCTTCAGCAGATATTTGTCGAGCTGCCAGTTCTTCAGGAGAAAGTTTAGATTTATTGTCATTAAGATTGGAATCTGATTTAGAATCCAATGATGCACCATAGGGATATGGGGTTGGTTGTGCCAATTCGGGATGCGCAGACGCTTTAGCTACGATAGCGTCATCATCACCAGACCATGTATCTAAATTAGTCTCAGATTTTGAGAGTGGCGATGCAGGCTCCGACTGGAAGAAACCTGCAAAACTTTTGAATGGAACAGCAAGAAGACCAGCAGAGTTCTGAAGCACCGTAGAAGGTGTTAAATTTCCCTGTCCTCTTGGACTATCGACAGTAGCTGGCCCCTTGTAACTAGGATCCGGTGTCCTGCTGCGGTCTGGTGTAACGGGCGGTTGGGGGCTTTGTTCAGGGTGATTCATGACAACCGATTCATCAACTTTACGATTAAATTCCTCTTCAGTGATGCTCAATGATTGAAGATCAAGAGTTTCGACAAAGCTAACAGCACCTTGCAATGAAGACAAATAGTAACCGGCTTCGCCAAACAACTTGTCAGGATTTCTGAATCGCTGAATGTAGTTAATATTCGAAATCAAATTTGTAGGGTGTGCCTTGATAACGACGTAAATTAAAATAGGCAAAAAGCTATCAGCATTCTCCTCACGGCTAGTTTGTCGTAACAGACCAAAAATGACCTTGCAACAGTTCAAAATGCATACAACCTTATCTCTGGGGGCTCGGTAATGGTTAATTTTGCGGAGTTCGTCGGACGCAAGCTTTACAAATGCTTCACCATTCCTTAGGAATCTGTTAGGGATATCAAGATGACGGCCTTCGATCCAATGCCAGATAGTCATTTTGTCATCCAGCACTCTATCTCTAATCGCATCTTCTTCATGGCTATCAGCACGTCTAGCTTCGGGAATCTCTGGTGAAAACGTTTTTGTATACAATCGGTTCATAATCAATTTTTCCATTCCTTCCATGGCATTATCCATCTCTGGGTCTGAAAGAGTCGAAAATGGCGGGCAGACTTGCATTTTTTCGACAATGAATGTCTTAAAGTCGGTGATAATCTTGATTTGTTCATCACTAGTCCAATTGCGCTTGTTGAATTCGTTCAAAAAGCTTTTGAGATATCGAGCAATTGGATCAGCACTCTTGTGACGTAAAAGATCAAGGAACCATTGGAAATCGAATGGTGGTGGCAGATTTGGTTCCGGATGATGGCTTTGAAGACCTGTCTTTTCATTGGGTTCTGGGGTAATTGGTCTGCTAGAGCTAGGCGGGGGAGGATTTGATTTTGAAGGGCTGTCCAAATCATCTGAACTCATTTCCTTTGATGTCTCGGAGGGTTGTTTCTTTTGCTTGTTGAGAGACAACGGGTCGAACTGGCTCAAAAGTTCTTGTATGCCGTCGTCGGTTGCATTTTTGGCACTGGCCGATAGATCGGTGACTGTCAATGATGGTTCAGGGGGACTATACATATAATCAAAAAAAAAAAAAAAAAAGAAGGCAGACAAAAAAGGGCCCAGATATAAGTAAAAAATGGTTAATCAACTAATTTACAATATATATATCAAATAGAATGTTGAGATAAAAGCATGTAGCAATGTATGAATTGGGCGCAACATGTTATGGCAAATAAACAAAGACGAATATATAACCGATACTTACGAATCGCTTTTGCTAGAATCCTCAGGATGTGTGTCAGAGATCGACTTTGCGCTAGACACTTTGGCTTCAACGGGGGTTGGAGTCAATACAGACGTCGAAAAGCTAGGCGTTGGCAATAATACATTGTTATCATGGTCACTTGAGGTGTTATCATTTCCCGCATCTAGAGATGACTTTGATGGAACATTATCGCTGTCAAAATCCAAGAGACTCATCGTTCCAAATCAAGTGTATAGAGGTATATGGTTTGTAGACTGGTTGAAACCAACAGCGTAGACTATTAGTAGAAACGGATAAGACAGATTCAAGATGCAGGTGTGAGGTTGCGGAATTTAGTCCAGCCTTGGGTCTGTCTAGAGGCCGAATAGTGAATGTGACTGTGACTTAGTGGTCAGGAACCTTTTTTTATATAAGATATTGCGACAAAGGTATATAATGGAGCTGAAAACAATCTAGTCGAGGGCATATAATAGGGATTAGTATCTGTGATCAGGAAATATATATGTCATAATTGAAGAACTAGTCGAATGTAAAAAAAAAAAAAAAGAGGAAGTTTTGACGTATAACAAATAACATAAGCCTTGTTAAGCTACGCTGTGTAAGCCCAATAGCTTTTGTACGGTTGCTCGCTGGCAGCATGACAAAGGCGTGACATGAATCACATGCTTGTCACGAGACTACGATTATTATTATACGCACGGCTGCACACGGTTTAATACTACGTTGCGCTGCCCTCAGGTTGCAGCACCAGCTTTCGACACCAGTGTAGGTAGCATATATAGTATATATGCTGCTAACAAGAGGAAAGAAGTGCATCGCTTCGGAACTCTTGGATTGCCGATTCTTGATCATGGCAAGAGGTTCGCATAGACCATTGCTTTTCCATCAAGATATTTATCAAGATGATGCAATTCTCCTGCTACTCAATGGACATTCATCGTCGTATCATCTTATTGCTTTGACAACAACGGAAATTAAATTGTAAAGTTCAGCCTCTGGATTCTTATTATACAAGGTGCCAAATTTAGCAGCCAGTGCCATTAAAATTTTAAAATTTTCATAAATGTATTTTGACATTATAATACTTGTTATTTACGGAAAGTCATATCACATAGGTTTTCATAAAAGATTTAAGAACAATGGTATCAATACGTTTAAGGGTTAGCCTTAACGAAGTCAACACCCTTCTTGATGTTCTTAGCAAGATCAGTCTTAGCAGTAGCAATGAGCTTCTCCTCGTAAGCGTTGAGCTCACCAAGACCGTGAACCTCCTTGACACCCTCAGGGCCAAGAGTAACCTTGGAAGAGAAGAAGTCAATTCCCTCATCCTTGTAAAGAGGAGATTCAACGAAAGTGGGCTCAGTAACAGACTCACCGTTAAGGGCCTTGATAAGGGAGCCAGCAAAGCGGGCACCAGCCTCAGCCATGGAGAGGGTGGCAGAACCAGCACCATCCTTAGCCTTGACAACTTCGTCACCACCAAACTGGATACGGTTAACAAGAGCGTCAAGAGTCTCGCCAGAGAGGTCGGGGTGGTTGGACTGGGAGATCAAAGGAACAATGGTAACACCAGAGTGGCCACCAACAACGGTAACCTGCTCTCCAGTGGGGTCAGTGCTCTTAATTTCAGAAATGAATCTGGAAGCTCTGATGACATCAAGGGTGGTGACACCGAAGATTCTCTTGGGGTCGTAGACACCCTTGGACTTGAAGACCTCAGCAACAATGGGGACAGTAGAGTTGACGGGGTTGGCAATGACAGCAACCAAAGCCTTAGGGGCAGTCTCAGCAACAGCCTTAGCAAGGTCACGGACAATAGAAGCGTTGGTGTTGAAAAGATCATCACGGGTCATACCGGGCTTTCTGGGGACACCGGCGGGGATGACAACAACCTCGACACCTTCAAGAGCCTTCTTAAGACCCTCGTTGTCAGGGAGGTAACCCTTAACAGTAGAGTTGGTGGGAATGTGGGAAAGATCGGCGGCAACACCAGGAGTACCTCTCAAATCGTAAAGAGAGAGCTGGGTAACATCCTTGTTGAGCTTAAGAAGAAGGGAAAGGGGCTGGCCGATACCACCGGCAGCACCAAGAACGGCAACCTTGCGGGCCTATTTCAAAATAAATAACAGAATGGTCAGTGATTCTGAACACAATCATTCAACTCATCCCTGCTGCATCAATGGATTTCAACAAGATCAAAGATGATCAAGATGATGCGGGTATCAAAACAATACAGGGCAATAAACAGCCCAATTGACAATCAAAATCCAATAGTTTGCGCTATTGAAAATGGAAAACTCAACCCCTGCAATCATGGAAAAGAAGATGCGGGGATAATTGCGCAAATGAAATACATACGTTAAGGGAAGTGGAAGAGAAAGCACGACGGGCAATGTAAGACATTTTGAAAGTGTGAAAGTTGATGGATATACAAGATACAACTGGGGTGTTGGATGAAGAGAAAAAGAGAAAAAAAAGAAAAAGAAGAAAGGGAAAAAAAAAAGCGGGCAACCAAGGGTATTTATACCGCGTGGTAGATGGAAGGGCAGAGACACACCCAAATGCCTTTAATTATTGGCCAAAAGGTCTACACCTCATTTGCGGGAACTTTCCTGCATTTCCGGGGTAATTTGGACCTGGAGCACAAATACACGCTACTATTCTCAATTGCCTCATTATTTTGCCAATTAGCATATTTCCTAGCCTTTCGTAACGTCTTGAAATCCTTCACTGCCACTATTCTTCAACAGTTGGAACCTCAGCCGTTGAAGCACAGTGCTATCAAGGTGATATGTCTCGAAGCATGCTCTGCCTGGCAATTGCTACGGACTGTCAAGCGTCAAGCAACTTGCGCTGAAAATCTGGCAAAACCAGTCGGAGCTCAACATCAAGCCAGCTTCCGATACGTCGCGACTGCAAAACCGTTAGAAGTGGAGAAAAAGCTTCCATTGTACCGTGTCACGCCAGCCTTCCCAGGAATCACTCACTAGGTCATGAGAAATGACATACCCAGCGTACTTTGATTCTTGATCCTCCACTTACCCGCTATTAATAGCACACTCGCTCGAAGAACTACATCTCAATTGAACAGATATTTACTTGCTGGCTGGCGAAATGGTGGCCATTCCCTGTTTTCAGTTCGTCGGAGAATAACCCGCTCGTTGAATAATCTCCTCAGGCACACGCTCAGCCAATCAAATGTGGAGAACGGTTGAGCCAGTGTTAGGCCATAGTTTCTCAATTCACGTGATTTCAGCTGCTGTGTATTTGCCATGTCACTGGATTTGCCCCAGCCAATTGTATCACGGCGTGCCTCTCGGAAGCTCCACCCGGCCGCACGGCAAAACAAGACTTTCAATCAGGTAATTTACTTCTTATCCTTTTTGGGTCAAATGCGGCTCTCAATGCTTCTTACCACTTTTTCTCACACTTGCTTGCCAGTCCTCTCCACTACGTTTCTAGATATTTAATCTTGCAATCTGTTCTTCAACTATATTTTATACATTTCGCCTAAATCTTAAATATATGGTACATCAATTGCCATCATTTTCATGACTGCATGTGCTTATTTGATCGACAGCTTGCAACGCTTAGGTTCCGGCTGTCTTTCAGCCATGTTTATCGCTTCCTGAAACTAGACCACACCAGCTATTTACACGACTACTGTTCAGGCTCTGAGACACATCACTAATGTCAGTAACAGTGCGCTTTGGTTCTTTTGAATTCCGCGAGACTCCAACTTTTTCATATACCCATCCGCTTTCTTCCACATCCACGCCCATTGACCCATGGTATCCATTCTGATGAATGATATGGTTTACACTGTTGATTTCATCTTCCTTGTAGATATATGGGCCAGTTTGATCATTGTACCCATAACTATTTGGCTCCATATTTGTGGCAGATGGTGGGAGATGTGGGCTGTTGTCCATCGCATAGCTGAGATAATAATTGTATTCCCGAGTTTGGCCGTTCTCCGATGTATCCACCTTTTCGTTATGATAACCCCTACTGTTCATACCATTCAAGTTTCCACCATCTAGAAAGCTTCTAGTATTGTTATGCCGTTTCATAAATCGATCTGCAGCTCGAACTTGTTGGCACTGCTTTTGATATGCCTTTATCCAAGAACTAAACCCAAATAATGCAAACATTGCATTTTCAATTCGATTCCCGAAATGATCCTCGATTTCTAAAATTTCTTCTGTAGATAATGGACAAAGAACATATATCATCAAGAGTAAGTGAATTCCAAACAAATATGCTACAATCTAGAGTCAATTGATATGAATTGGTTAGCATGTTAATACCCAGTTGCAGATAATCACTAGAAATACATACCCATTCTAGCAAGCAGCCCTCTCTTTTGATATTCGATAATGAGTACACAGTGAATGCGATAATCAAGCCCACCTCTAAAATAGACCATAGCATTCTGAAAAAGTACGAGATCTGAAGACGTCGATAGTAAACATACTCTGGATCTAAAAAATAGAATTCAGCGACAATGGTAAACGAGGATACCCCAAGGAAACCTAGAAATAGTACTAAAGCTATCACATGAAGGATATAATGATCTCGGCAGTCAAAAATGGCTACTAAAAACAGATTGATATACCCAAGAAAACTTGTGATAATTGTAACCCAATTACTTGCTCGTTCCCATTGTCTCTTATCCTCTATTAGTCTCTCTCGGTGGCCCAACATTCGTTCGGCAACTGTTGAGATCATGGCAACTATACCCATCATGAAGCTTCCACATACAAACAGTGGCTTTAACCCTTCTGACCCAATTGTTGAAACATACCTAAAGAAAACTATTAGTAACTTGAGTCTTGACAATGTTTTTTACTACTATTTTTAAAAAAATCAACATTGTAGGTCTTGCTACACTAGGGCTCTGTTATGATCTTTGTATGCCAGATAATCCATCTATAGTAAACCAGTCGTTAGTACTCTGGTAAAAAAATTTGAAAAGAGATTACTAAATATGTCATACTTTTCCTGCCCCCCATAGGCCTAGCATGGTAGTGAGCATACCCCACCAAATACAAAGGCTAACAAGAGGCAAACTCCAATGCGCCATTGTCTTTAATCTTTTAAGCCGTTCAGCTTCTGAAATCTGAACCGCTAGTACTGAGTTTATCGGTGGTATTTTCAGTTTACTCATGTTCAGTTTGGCTTTACATGCTCGTAACGACAGGAAGGTGTCAGTTACGTTTAGTGTTGGTAGTCTTGAATAGTGATGTATCTCTCTGATGCTGATAAATCTTTCTATTAGCTCTTGGTGTAGTATGTCACGTAATGTGCGTAAACATGAAGTAGCAGAATGAATGAGAAAGCTTGTGGAAAACAACTTGAATAATGATTGCGTAAAGTGTTATTATGAGGAATAAATGGCTATTCCATGTAGAAAGACAATTGTGTTGCTGGAGCGAAATTAAGACAAGGCTTTCAAGAAATCTATAGACAAAAGGTGTTGAGCCTTGAACAATGAAGTTGATATTTTTAAATGCTGGAATGGAAAAAAATATAAGAGGACAACTTTTGAAAAGAAATGCAAGAGATGATATCCTTTCAAATCAAATGTTGTTGGAACAAACATAACACGTGATTATCACATGATCAATACCAGATGGCCTAGTATTTTCAGGTTTTTGTAAAAAAAAAAAAGCCAACATAATAGGGGTTTCCAAAAGAATCACATTAAATATTAAAATCTGAATCTGAATCTATAATTTCAAAGTATTATCATACAAAAACACGGAACCCGGTTGGCTTGCAGAGCACGCTCAGCCTTGCAACTTCATAACAATGTTCAAACTAACGAGCTGCGCGGAGAGCATGTGGCTTTCAGCCGCGAAGCCCAACATGGAGTTTCTTTTGAACGCTGGCAAAAGTTTTTTTTCGACTCTCATTTTTGGTGTTGACTTTCAGTATGAAATCTTATCAAGTGCTCTTGACAGCTAACCCAGCTTATTTTCTACTATTGATATATCCGAGTTCAACTTATTTACCTGCTAATATTTAAAAATGGTAGAATCTTCCGAATTTACTGCCTTGTTAACGATTGACCCAAAGTCATATCTTTATCCCGAGATTGAAGATGCTATCAAAAACAATGTCCCGGCTGCAAGTATTGTTCAACAAGTAAACGAACTGTCTGAAAAGGAGTTATCTGGAAGAGTTTTCCAATTTGGTGAATATGAAGACTTGGACTTTGATCGTCTAAATTCTGACCCCAAATACATGGCATGCTCTTATATATACCGGTAAGTCCCGTTGGCTTGTTATTGCGTTGGCACAATTTAACATGAGATGAACTTGTAGAAAAGGGTTAATCCGAAAACACTATCTTGCTAATACAATTGCATTATACACAGCCAAAAACCCAAGCAGTATTTTAAAAGAAGCGTTTCCAGAGTCGTTCAACATTGAAGTAGATTATGCCGAGTTTCTTGACGATTCACTTGATGAAGCATATGAGCTCCGAACTGAGCTAGAAGCTAATGCCGAAAAACCAATTAATGAACGAAATACCTGGATCTTGAAGCCTAGTATGAGCGATCGAGGACAAGGTATTCGACTGTTCCAAACTATTCCTGGCTTACAAAAGATTTTTGATGAGTTTGAGGAAGACAATGATGACGGGTCAGTGGAATTGGAAGAAGAAGATGAAGCCGAAGATGACGGAAAACCGGCCATGTCGTTGGCCGAAGCCATGGCAGCTCATAGTCTTGCAGATCAGGGGAATGATGACGGTGACGACCATAAGATTATGACATCCCAGCTTCGACATTTCATTGTTCAACAATACGTGGATACCACGCTGTTGCTTCCACAATACGACAACAGAAAATTTCACATCAGAACCTATGTTTTGTGTGTTGGTGCTCTTAAGGTATACGTTTATAAAAACATGCTGGCGTTATTTGCTCTCTCGCCTTATGCTGAACCAACCAGCAGTGTTAGCGAGGACGACGATGAGGAAGGCGAGATGATCCCCATGCATGGCCATTTGACAAACACATGTCTTCAAGGGGAAAAGAAAGACGACAAATCGGTCAATTTGTTTTTTGAACTGGAAGGTCTCTCGTTGGAAGAGAAGGAAAATATTTACTCTGAGCTATGCCAAGTCACAGGCGAACTATTCAAGGCTGCAGTCGGTGGTGGTAGTATCAACTTCCAGCCATTACCAAACGCTTTTGAAATATACGGCCTTGATTTTCTTGTCACTAAAGATCATCACGTCAAGTTACTTGAAGTCAATGCTTATCCAGATTTCAAGCAAACCGGTGACAAACTGGTTTCTGTCATTACAAATTTGTTTGACCAAACGATACAAACTGCCGTCAAGCCATATTTTGACAGTAATGCCCTACCTGTAGGAAAGGATATGACAAAGGTCTTTGATAAAGAACTTTCGGGTGGATGGTGAGCTGGAAATTAAGTAAATAAATTCACCTTAAGAGTATCGTAATAGAAATACAATTAATAAATCTCATAAATAAAAAAAGCGCACTTTCTGAAAATAATGACAAGATCGTTACATAAATATCAAACTGGGTGGCACAAGCCATGCCAATGTCCCAAGTCCTAAATACTAGAATCATTTTTTGTCCTTCTTGTCGTCTTTTTTGGTATCAATGTGCTCCATACCGTCACTGTCATCTTCATCGCCTGCCATTTCTCTGCACCACTTGTAGACCTTTGTTTGGTATCTTTCAGCACGAAGAAGACCTTCTCTAACCTTGTTCATACATCTTATGAATTCTTCGCTTCGCTGTTGAGCAATCTGTGTTAATTGTCTAGCATCCTCCGCATCGTCTGCTTTGATTCCATAGTCCCTATCGCTGTTTATTTGAGGTAAGCCGAAGAAAGGATCCAGGTCAACTGCGAGTTGTTCTACTGTTTTACCGACTTTGGATTTTAAAACAGACGGCGCATTTTTATTCTTGAGAACATTGAGCGGACCCGAACCGTTTGCTGATTTCTGGGCGGCATTTTGAGCAACAAAAGCTGCCGAAGTGGCACCTAGACCGTTGATTCTGTTTTCTGGGCCGTCATCTGAGCTTGTTATGCCATTAAGGTGATCGTATATCGGCAAGTTGAGCTTTTCGACTTTAAGAAACGTGGGGTCATCACCAAGAAATACACTCATTAGTCTTGAAAACTGAACGGCGTGTTTATGCTCTTCATTAACAATATCCATGGCTCTGCGAGCGAGTTGGCGAATGGTCCGACTTGTAAACGCGCGTGCCATCGAAGGGTGACTTGGGAGATCTGCTGGGTTGGTTATCGGTGCAAGAAGATCTTGAGAAAAGAGTTAGATCATGTAAAAAGTAAAAAGTATAAAAACAGTAGCTTACCTTGGAGATTGACTCCCTCATATGGATTATCTTCATCTTCTTCTTCCTGTTCGTATTCCTTCTCTTGGTTGCGAAAAGGGTTGCGGTAGCTCGTTCTTTGCCTCTTGTACACTACCGCACGCTTTCGTCCTTCAAAATTTACCAACTACATAGGGTATACCCCAACGCGTTAGATATGAGCACCTTCACATTAAGAAAAAAAATTTGTAACAACTTAAGCATACCTTTACACCATGTTTATCATATGGAGGTGTTTGCAGTCGCCCTTCGTAAACTAAATCTGAACCCCTTTTGAGCTTCTGTCCTCTATTGGTAGAGGTATCGCCAATGTATTCTTTACTAGATGGCACAGCTGAATAAAATAAAAGGTTAGATATGAAAATTTGTATTTAAAGTAGTAATACTAACTTACCTTCCTCGTGCTCGCCAGCCAAGGCTCGTTTAAGACGGCTGTTTTATCAAAGAACAAATGAAAAATTAGTTATTCAGAGCTCAGTTTAAAATGGGGATGCGGTGGTGACATACATAATCTGCTCGATAGTTTCTGAATCTGACATTGTAAAAGTCCACTATATTTCCTGTGAAACGAAATACCGACTAGAGAAGAGAATAAAACAACCAAAGGCAGGATGGGGTAAAAAGGAAAGAAATAGATAAGTTTAACTTGACGGCAAACTTGACAAAATACAGATTTCACGTGATTGAATACACAGCCGTTCAACATACGCTGATATAATCATACATAGTACTATTACATATGTATTAATAATAATTACAAATCAATACACAAAATCAATTTCACTCAAATGAACTGTGCCTGGGGCTCGCTTCTCATGCTTGGATCAAGAAGATAATCATCGCCCATCATTCGAGTAAGTAGCGCACTCTTTTCGGTAATTGGCAGAATGAGCCTGAATGCATCGTTCGAGTTGAGGTAGTATCGGTAGAGTCGTTTTGAGCGGACAAATCCCAGATTTTCGTAAAGTCTCATAGCCGCCGTGTTGATAACTTCAGTCTCAAGAACAACTTCATCAACACCCTTTTCCTTCATAGTCTCCACCACAAGAGACACTAATTTGCTTCCAATTCCGTGGCCGCGGTACTCGCTCTTGACAGCAAGCATAGCAATATACCCTCTTTGTCTTTTGTCTTTGTGGGGTGAAATATTACTCACAATCACGCCCACCAAAGTATCACCATCTCGAGCCATGATTGTCAGCTCTGGTGAGTTGTACATGAAATATCGATACACATAAAGTGTATATGGCTCAGAAAGCTCTTTAGCGATCAGTTCTCTAAGTTGTGGGATTTCGGTGTCCTCGAGCTGGAGTTGAGATACGCTGTATTTGATTTCAACCATTTTGTTGTTGTCATGTGTGTGGATGAAGTAAGGTGGTCAGGGTTGAACAACTTTGACTAGCCCTGTAGCCCATTGTTTTCCACAACACTGCAATCTTACCACCCTTTATTCCGAACATCACAAAATGGTGTTTTAATTCTGAGGAATTTTTCTTGTTAATGAATACGTGTGTCTTAACAAGCTATATCCCTGGCGATTCCACAATTGTAACAACATGCCTCGGGGTTGTGAGATAAAGTCTCTAAGATTCAATTACTCCTGTTACTAAGACCTCATGATATGAGTATCCTCCAAACCTTTAACTTTTGCAACTACTAAAAAGAGCTCAGGTCTGTTTCAGCATCAAACTTGGATACTATTGTCAAGAAATTTATACCTCTAGAGTTCTGGTTTTGAGCATCAATGATCGATGCGTTCTTGACATATTATAAAAATAATAAGCCACTTTTGGCAGTTAGCCCCTTCTAACTATATACATCTATGAGTTTGTTATTAGATACAAATACCAAATAAAAGTCAAGACATGAAACAACAATGATATCAACACATTTTTGGGTTATACAACAGAATGTGATTAACTTGGAGGGACTGGATATTTAGTGGATGTGATGTTTCAATCGAGTTACAATCTTCAAAGCTTTGAAACGATATAGATCTGTTCTGTGAGCTTTACTTGATACCATATAATTTAAAGATGTTTTTTAAATTGTTTAAATTGGCTGGATACCTTGTGGAAACCAAATTTGGTTTGAAATTTTGGGAGCTGGACTAAAAATCAAAATTGCTAATAAATGTAAAAGAGAGTCAATGATGTCCAGTATTCATAATGGATCAAACTTTAGTGATATCCCCTTTCAATTCAATTCAGATATAGAATGATAGTCTTTTCAAAGTAACTGGTATGGGCTAAGTTATTATTTCAAGTCTGATTAGTCATATTGAAATCAAATAAAATTTTGAGACAATTGATACCAAGAAATGCATATTAGTTGTTAAACTAGTAAGTACCACAAGCCATATAATCGTTATTAACTTAAACAATAGGAATATGAGATTTTTATCACACTAAGCTACACAAGTACGTACCGTTGGAAACTTGGATATGAAAACGCGCTTTCTTGTACATTTGCAAAAGTAAATTACTCTAAGCTTCTGAGAACTAGACAGAAATTCAAAACGTGGGAGAATATGATGATCCACCAAAAGCATTTTCTTTAAAGCAAGCAATTACAGAATGATGGAATTGTGATTGACCATCTTGCCATATATCAAAGTTACAGTTTACCATGAAAAGTACTTTATTGCTGGAATTTATTGCATTCAATTTTACAATGGGCAAGACTTGCTGTTGAATATGCTTTTGTGTATAAAAAGTGACATCGAAGACCATCAATTGTAAATTAGCAAATAAGATTCATGAGATCCAGATATACTTTCGACCAATCAAGAAGATGGCGTCAGACTCTATATTCTTATTTTGGGCCAGGAGCTATAGCAAAGGTATGAAATTTATGATTTTTCACAACTTTGGATGGATAGATGTGTATGAAACAGTGAGACATTGGCACTTTTGCTTCGTGAACTTGACAAAATAAGGGCTCGAATTGATACAAAGTAGTTTCTTTTTTTGTTATTTGAATTGAATTTGTTCAAGTATAAATTTAAGAATAATGCGTATATTATTTGAGCTTGTATAGTTGGAATATTATTCTGTATGATTGACAGTCAAATACTGGCACTCACAATCAATTGGATTCAAATAGCCTAAAAATGAGATTTTCACAGAGCATAACCTTCAAGTGGTTTACCCCATGACTTTGTTTTTGTAGATCTTTCAAGAAATACACCGCCTCTCTCATCAGCTCTATTTCGCCTTGACCTTGTGCTTATCTACTGAGAGATTTCATAAATGGCTAAACTTTCTTGTTTATAATTACCGCTTGCTCACTAATTATATTAAAACCAAGCCTTAGGAAATGATATCCAATTCTATATTAAGCCCAATATTTAAACTGTCAGCTGGCTGTATTTTTTTAACGAACCAAGTCAGATACATTCCTGTAAAATGAATACAACCAGATGCGAAATGGTTCCTATGCGCCGTATCCAAGGGTATATTGCCATGTATCCAAATGACTCTCGACATTTGTTCATATGGAGACAAAAATACGAGGTCAACTCTGGAAATGCCATTGTTCCAGATCCTGGGAGAGTATTGCCGGGAGCATTATTTCTAAAAAGAAAAATTATTATTGCACCTAGTTACATGGTCAATTTGGTACTGCTAGTTTAAATACGTGGAAATAAAAATCACCGGGTATCACATAAATGCCCAACTTGGGGATTAAAATTCAAGTTTCGTACGCTCTAAGTTGAGTATTAATATGAATTCGAGTGCTATTTGCAAGGTAGCATTGGACAAAGTTCCTGAACAACATATTGAATAAATGATGCAAAAAAAAAGAAAAAAATATTAATGCAATTAGAGCTTTAAAAGTATGAAAAAGTAAGGGTTTTAATATAAATTTGATTGGTATTTGGCTGCTCTTAGTGGAATACTTGTTCTAGTATAGGCTAAGCATGATTTGAAGAGTGTTGGCTAGCTCTAATCCCATCAATATAGTGGTATTTTTCTAAAGTTTCCAGTGTTTGTTCAAAAAAAATAAGCATCAACAGTTGGGCTGAGAAAATCGGGGAGGGGGGGGGGAGGGTTTACTTCCTAGGTTCGGAATATGGCACCATGTTGTTGAAGTTTTCAAATAACTAGTGGTAGTACCGTTATAGGAATTGCTCATTTCAGGTTCAGGGTCTTGGTTTATGTAAACCGAATAGACAGATTGTTAGAACAGAGATTATAACTCTTCCCACGGTATTATGAGGCGATAACCCAGAACATCTTAAGACATACCCAGGTACAAAATGAAAAACGTCTCGTTAGCTCACCATCCAGTAGTTCTTGCTGTCAAGAGATTTCTACATGTCAGTATATTATTCAATGATTCATCAAGGCTTGTAATAATTAATCACGTTGCTGTCCCTTGTGCTGTTTTTTAACCTAGCAAGACGGGAGGGTAAATAATTTTTGATACCTAGTTCAAAACAATGCTATCAAAAAGACCATGCGCCCGTTTTTTACATTGTTAATTAAGAAACGTCGATCAACGTTTTATGGGGCGCTTGCAAAAGAAAAATTCAAAAAATCCCAAGCTTGTTTTGTTATGAGATTCATGTCAAATATTAGCTTTGGTGTTGGAAGTCTTAGGCCAGTACGATTATTTGTGTTTTTCCAGGGTTCTCTTTATCCACATTAACATGAACAGAAAACCTGATAACTTTGACATTTCACCCTATTTTTCATGTCATGTATTATTCCTGCAAATCTAAATTATCAATCTTGCTCAAAGCTGAAGACGTGGAATTTCTAAACGAGACGAGAGGAGGGTTTTAGGAGTATTGTTGGAATGATACTCGTATTGGGATTTGGTAACACATCAGTAACAATCATTTGACGCAGCATGTCTTGACTTGCTGTCGTTTAGTCAATCAAGTCTTGCATTTATAATTGTCCTTGGTCTTTACAAGACCTGTATCCATGGCTGTCACTTTGGAATCAGGGTTTGTGATATCGTTGAAAAACGTCAAACATTGGCGAGAAGGCATTAATTAAAATCTAAATGGTTTAGTTAACTGGAAAATTTATAAATCATGTTCCTACGCCCTTTCATTGTTTCTGCCAAATTGTTCAAATCTCAAGTCCTCAGGTAACAGGCTGGCTACCTTTAGTCCAAGGTTTTAAGAATCACATGGTGGTATCCAGAGCACATATTTCAAATAGTCTTTTGGATAATCACTTAGAATAAGCTTTGTTAATTTATCCCATGCCATGTACCATGGATTGGAACATGAAGAATGGATTGGCCGGGTTTAAAAGCGTATTTCCAGTCATCCGTGGGGGGTCGCATCAAAAGTCAGGGGCAAAAAACAGTAAATAAAAGGTGATTTTGATGGTGAAGCAAAACGGTAGACATAAAAAAAGAGTGAATATTGTTTAACACGCACACATTTCCAGCACGGCGTGAATTTCTAAATTCAAATACGATAAATACACTCGGTGCGTTGACTGCAGAGTGCAATTTGGAGACATTCTTGTGACGGATCATCGACGGGTGGTAGGATTTAGTTAGAATCCAAACTTTATTGATAATTAGAGATGACCGTCCTTAAGGTCAAAATATGACAGCGGTATTGCAACAGTGATAAACGCAAATGCTTGAAGTTTGTGCCCTTTGCTTTGCTTTCAATCTTGCTGATGAAATGTATATATGCTGAATTCGTATCAAGAATTTAGTGAATAAAATAAATTCTCAGCAGTTATGTTTATAGTTCTCATCATTATCCTTCTATCCCGCGACTGTATGGGTATTTCATGATCTTTGACAAAAGCCTAGGATATACTACGATGGACTGTAATTTACGCCGGCAAGTACTGTCAACTGTTGGAACAGCATGCCACAGACATGCAAGAAATCAGATGGATTCCATGATGGTGTACATAAACTTTAGAGGCAAATGCTTGGGATACCCGACGACTGATGGCAAATAGGCCTTATTTGAGCCTTGACCAAATTTCAAGCTCGGAGAAATCATGGAAATCAAAAAGTGCAACTCTATTCTGGAAACGGAAAAACTAGCACCCTTTTTCCGGGGATGAAAACATTGGGAATGTAGCAGTATTCCAAAAAACAGGCTCGTTTTTACCCTTTTCTAGAATCAGCTCATATTTTTGTATATATATGGTGTAATAATGTAATAACTCCACAGCATGGTTCTTGATCAAAAGATCTCTACTCAAATTCAAAGGTTAACTTCCGGTCGCTCCTGAGATTAGCGCCGACAAGCGTTGCACATGGAACAGCATTACGAGTTGTTCATCTCGATTCTCATTTCCACTCTATTCAGGTTTTCCTGGAGTTTCCACTCGGCTATTCCTGCTGACGAAAACTAGCAGCTTTCGAAGACGGGTTGTACAATTGAATTGATATGAATATGTGGAAATGCCTTTCTATAGCAAATCAGTAATAGATTACCTGTATCATGGTCCTCTGCTTCGTGAATTGCTTTGAACTAGAGCTAATGCCACTATTGTTCAGGGTATCGAGTGAGATATACTACTATATCTCAAACCAATCCGACTAAACCGACTCTGTCAAACAAATGCAATTATAAGCGAGCAATTGAAACCATTTTGGTTATATATATCTTCGCGGTGTGTGTATATATTCAACATCAACACCAACATCAAGTCCTGGCCTCGGTTCTCTTCACAAACCACCACGCATGCAAGACTGCAGCAGTAATGCTGCAATAGGCTCGTGTATATAGAGTGTATCATGTTTTCAGATTTCCCTCCATGCAACGTTCCGTTTTACAACTGTTGGTGGCAGTGTTTCCCGGTTCTAACGACCGAGTCTCGCCTCCAAGTTTCCAAGGACTGGGAATAAGTAAAAAGAACACAAATAAAGCCCGATATATAGAAAGAGAATGCCTTTAGAAAACATATATATACTATATATCATAGAACTTTGGTATTCTATACTATATACTGTATCTTAGAACCTTTGTATTCCATACCATATACGATATCTTAGAACATCTGTATTATATGCTATATACGATACTTGGCTAATTCGAATTGCGTGTGTACAGAGTTGCGTTACATACATAAACAGATTGGCCATGTTGCAATAGTTATTACAAAGGATTCCATTATAGAAAAAAGTGTAATTACGACACGGTCATGCATGTGGCCTGCCAGCAATATTTCCCTGTTGGGAAACACTCATCAGCTAATTTCACGGGGTGTGATTGGCAGGCAGATGAGCAGGGTTAGGGCAGCCGTTGGCTGTAATCTGCGTTTTACATGTCTTGTATAAAAAGCCAGGCGGTAGAATTGTCAACTGTTACGGGGCTTCAGTCCAGCTCTGACAAATACGCCTCCATCCCTTTCCACAACGGAGAATATTCGAAACGTGTAACGAAGACGAAAAAGGGGCGAGAAGGAGGAGTCCTGAGCAGTCCTAAAATATTGGGAGTACGCCGGAGAGACATGGTCAGGTGATCAGATGTTATATAATACTTTTCTATTCAAGTCTACAAACATTACAAATGATTTTGGTTTGAATCATGTATATTTGGCTAATTTGGATTTTACTATATGCCATATCTATATATATATATATACACTGTATTTATTCAAATCTTACTGTCAAATGCTTTAAATATCCAATGTAGTAGATGTTCTAATTAAAGACATTTCCAGTTACCTTTGTCTACTCTAGATTTTTGCGAGGGAGCAGCTCACCCCCCAGTATTGATAATAATAATAACCATACAGTATACCAACTCTCAGTTCCCGAAGACTGTATGACCAGGCCGTTGGAAATAGGCTCCCCAATGTTTACCCAACAAAGATGCTTTTCAAATAAACGTTCGTATACCCTTGGAGATGCTTAAAAACGTTAACCCAGCTATCGCCATTGTTGACATTGAATCAGTTAGGTCATTATATTAAAAAAGAAGCAAAAACCAAGGAGCTAGTCTTTTTTTCTCTCCCTCCCCTAAGTTATTCATATTAAACGGCCTTAGCAACTCTCGTTGGGCATACTGTCGTCGGAGTTATACAAGTAGAAAATAGGAGAAGTGGAAAGAAATCAAAATGTAAACCCTCAATAAAGTCATTATTTATGTAGCTAAACACACTGAAATGTATAAATAACACCAAGCAGCTGAGTATGCTTGCGTACTTCTTGGTATAGTCAAAATGCTGTATTGCGTCTGGCTAATGGCTGAAAATTGTCAAACCTTTAGTACTGTTATGCTCCAATCTTAAATTTCAACCTTTTTATCCCAATTTTCAAGGACTTGGCTTATCATTATCAATTACACGCATCTCCATAATCTGACAGTTCGTAGGTCTGGTACATGCCAACAAGTCAGGCACGTAGTTCAACAATATCGTCATCGCTGATCACCATTGATGAAGCAACAAAGTGCGCCAGTGGCTGCTCCCCTTATGAGCTGGAACACATGCCACCCGTCAAGTGTCGAGTTACGTTTTGTGTTAACTGCTGGTCAATGCGTACATAACATATTTGTTTCTCATGGCTTGTTACCGGTAATCCATGGTTACAAAGAGTATGTCATCTCCCTGGAATTCATCCAGCAACTACAATCACCTGGTCAAACAATCCAGACAAAGCACAATGCTTGGTTAATTGGATTCTTCTTATTCTCATTCTCCTGTTCTGTTCTTCAGACTTGGCAAGGGTGTTGGAAAAGAGCTGTCACTTTAATTCCAGATAGCATAGGCACACGTGAATAACCCTTTTCCTTAACAAGCCAGCCAATTTTAATTTAATTGGGCAACCTTCTAACAACTTGAACAAACCAACAAAAAAAGCCAGGCGGAAATTGTGATATCGACGATTACCAATCTGTCGTACAAATACTTTTCTTTTTTGATATGTAAGTCCTCATTCTTTTAGTATATTTGGCTTGGGATAGACAGAAATGAATATTACAATATCAGTTAAATGAGATGGATAGAGCATATATATATGGTATATATGGTATATATTCCATAATCTGATCAAAATCATCTTCGTGAAAATAGATCTCCTCAAACAAATTAAACAATGAAATCTAAGAAAGTAAAAAAGAATCTATCGATAAAGAATAAGAGTTCAAAGGCGCAATTTACAAATTTCAGGAGATGGCAGAAAAGAAAGGCAGGAGAATTGTTTAGTTTCTTCTTTACAAAATATCGTCAGGTCATTCTAGGCCTTTGGCAAAAAAAGACGAGTTTATGGATAACAGGCTAGACTAGATACGAAAAATTAATGCAACAATGAAAAGAAGAGACAAAGTTGAGAATTGGAGCCATGCCAATGTAATGTTGTATAACTGCCGTATACAAATTGTATATATAATTCAGCATGGTGAATATTATAAAAATGACCAACCTTAATAAACACTTTGGAAACATTGGTAAATGTTGAATAGCTCATCCTAAGACTAAAATTGAGCAATAATAAAATCATAATACTAATTAATAAAAAAACCCAATCTTATAAACATGTTTTTTTTTAATTCTAAAAGTCTAGACTTGATAACCAGGTAGTTATTCAATATTAAAGAAATGTCTCAATATGTTAAGGTTTGGACGTTGATTACCATCTATTCTAATATCCTAGATTAGAAATGAACTAGAAATACGAAAGAGCGATTAACATAAAAACAACAACAACTCTGTTTGATGTATACACATTTGAAAATAAAACTTTTCAAGGGTTCTTGGCTAATCTAATCAATTGATTTAAAGTTTGCTTATTTGAATCTGTTTTTTGGTATTTACTTCTCAATATGGCAAATATAATCAAGATGGAAATTCTATTACTTGCTGTTTTGTAAAATAGAGTATGAAGGTTACTACAATCATAGAAATCATCCTTCTTTAAGAATAATGATAAATACAAATAAATGGAAATTAATTGAAAGTTGAATCTAAAAAAGATATTTTGAACAAGGTAAAATCAAGTAAATGATCTAAATACCAGTTTAGGAAAGCCATTGCCATCACCTTAATTAAAAGAGTTGAAATAAGTTTAATACCAAAAAAATAGCAATATTTTGATAATGCAAATAAACGATATTGCAGATAAAAATCATTTGGAGCTATGATCAATGAAATCATCCAATAATACAATTCAGTTTAAATTATTATTTAATAATAATTAAAGTATTAGATTTGATAAAGGCCAGGCGCCTGTCTCAACTTTTATATTTCCTTTCAAGTTCTAATTCTAACAAAAAAAACGTATCGTTATAATTTTGTGACCTCTCAAAAAGCAAAATCTTTGGGGAATTTTCCAAATGATCAACTTCCAAGCCAAACAAGGGTTTGCATCTGGTACTTGACCAATTGCTTTTAATATTTATTCCGAGAAACATGTGAGATTACATTGGTTGCGCGGTTATCTTGATTAGGAAGCCTAATATCAAATTCTAAAGTAAAAAAAAATACGCAACAACCTTGTGTAACGGTTTGGCCACCGTGTGATATAATTTGCCTATTTCTATAATAAAACATGGTCAAAGTCGTTATACTATTCACCAATTCCATTGAATATCTCTCTAATTTGTATTCAATGCGAGTCGTCAAAATGACTCGGATTTGCTAAAGAAATAAAAAAAGCTTTTGGTGCCGCTAGAGAGCCATTTACCTTAAAAGGTTTAAAATGTTTATGATTTGAATAGTATTGGGGGTTTCCAAGACATTAAAAAGATCTGCAAACTTCTAGTTATCAGCTAGGGTCTATGCCATTATCACAAACAGAAATAACGTTGAAATAATATAAATGACATAATACTGTGAGTAAGAGACTTGAGTTATTCACCTTGTTGATCATTATTGGCATTGTGGGGTGGAATAGTGGGTAAGCTCTAACACATACATATGTTTGTGTTGGAAATCTCCGTCAAAAACCGAAAATAAAAGACCATGGCATGTTATATATAACCGCTGGCTGGAAAAACCGAAAAGAAAAGCTACTACTCAGGCGTCAATAATTGCTGAATGACCTTTTTTATTTACGATTGCACCAGGAATGCTATATAACTACAGTGTAGTAATGATCACGGTAATTATTCGAGGTACAGTGGCTATTTGCCAGGTTCTAAGTTTGATGGAGTAAAAATGCGCGATAACTTCCCTCAGCCATCTAATTAGTGCACTATCCTGAACCCATGATCAATAACCAATGGCCAACGGTATATGACACTGGCTAAGCTGATTTGCAGTAAGCAGTTGGCTCACAGAAATATCGCCAGTACGGTGATTGCTGTAAGCAGACCACATACATCTCTGAAGACGTATTAATCCCCATCTCTCATTGTTTCTTTTTCTCGAATAACAGAGATGGCTGAACTGAGCTTTTGTAGTAAAACAAAATGTCTCTTTCTTTGAATATCCACTCAGCGAGCGGTTGGAGTGGAGCGCAATCTCAGTTTCAATTAGTCTAAATATACTTGTATTTGAATCTTAATAAAGATAATCCCGGCTCAATACTATACAACGAATTCAATTGAAATAGTCTTAAACCAAGAATTGGATTCATCACCATAGTCTACAAAGACCCAAGTGCCACTTTAGTTCTAGACTTTATAAATTTGGAAAGCCTTACACGTACTTTTCAGGTGAGTGGAGTATGTGCAAACTACACAAGACAGAGTCGTTAGAAACAAGCTAGTTGGCCTGCTGGGTTTTGCCAAATTCGACCAGCAAACAAAGAAGTAGTGCTAGTTCAACCGGGTTTCTATATTGCAAATTTCCAGATTAATTGAATGTGGTAAACAAATTGTGTTCTACGCCTTAGCTTATCAATGATATAATGAAAAATAGAAACTGGAAATCAGTATTGGGGTCCAGTGAGCATCATACAAAAAGCATTCGGGGTATATAAAAAAAAAAATACATACATGTATCAATAGCGCCAACGTTTCAGGAACTTTCCAAATACATTTAGCAGCGGCCCGTATCTCCTCCAAAGATACTGATTTGCTCATCGTACATGACAGCTTTATCATCCAGCCAACCGAAATGAAAGGGGCATTCTCGCATTTGCTGCAAATAATGAATTGATTATGGACCGACGAGAGCAACAAACCTGGAGATCAGATCCTACAGTTACTACAAGACCCGGTTAAAACTAGAATTCTGACAATGAAATAAAACAGCGCCTGGTGTAATTGTGTGTATTTATTTATTCGTATGAGTGATTTCGTTGGCATGCTCACTGTTTTGGCTGTTTTTACTCTTTTCTTCTTCTCTCCAAGAAGCATCACAATCTCAATGTGATGGATGTATTTGTGCCATTGCCACGATAAGAATGCTTAGGCAATACTGCACCCACTAATTACCTAATTTCTCCCCGTGACTTGCACAATTCTCAAGTTTGCAATTCTTCTAGCACGACATATTTTTGGTGCATGCACATACATGCGGAAGCTGCAGCGGCTTGCATACCTTGCAGCTGTAAAAGCTGCAATAGTTTAATTTTATATAACTGGAGGATTCCGAATAGCTGAGAATTTGAAAAAAAAAAGCAAGCAAGTTTTATTTATTTATACGTTTGGTTGTAGAATTCTGTTTTTGTCCAAAATCGTTACAAGTAAGGTCGTGCTTTGACTAAAACCTCCAGAGATGTAAAATAAATCCAAAACATAGAATTGCAGTCGTCGAAGGTTTTCCAGAAAAACGGACAGGGAAATGGTGTGTGGAAATTGAAATACAGCCCACATCCAAAATATAATACATGGGGTCTATAAGGGGCAGAGAGACAGAAAATAGTGTCTGGCCAGCCCGTGAGCTGTAAGGTCTGGGATTAGATAAGCAGCAAAGGTTGGAAAAATAAAAATTTTACAGCCTATAGACCGTCCCTATAGACAAGTCTTATATAACCAACAGGATTTCCGGGACCACTGCAATGCCACCACCACACTACCACCACAACCTCCTCCGCTTATTCTTTTCTCGACTTCTCCTTTTTTCTTGTCCTTTTCTCTTTTTTTTTTTTTCCTTCCCTTCCTTCTCCTTCTCATGGCTTTCTGCCCTTTCCCCCATTCCCCACCAACAGATAAATCATGATTCCAGCATCGACCGAAGATCATAGCACCATGGACTGGGCTTCTGGAAATGTCTTTAGTTTTGGCGCCGGTCAGAATGAAGATGACTTTACAATCACCAATCCAGACCTCACAAATATCAATAATGATGATACAGTTATTCGACTTAAGAACCCTGTGATTCCTCTTGACTTTTCCTCTCTTCCACAGCCTTCATCCCATCTGCAGGAGCAGCCAACCTCCTCAGCTTCAATCTCGGTTAATACTGATTTTCATAAGCCGGGCCACTCATCCTCTTATTCATTTTCACTATCTGACTCGTTCCCTCAAGCATCTCCTCTGATTTCTCCTCGCACAAATAGCTTATATGGCTCGGAAGACACAGACAACACCACGGGACTCTTTAATATTAGTACAACAAGTCCTGCAACTAGCTTCTCCATCACTACGCCCGACGTTAGCCCTCACATTATGCCCGACTCGCAATACGACATTTTTCATCCCGGCCCCGTCGTGTTCCCATCTCACCAGAGATCCGAATTCACTACCTCACCTCCTATCACTCCCCTTTCTCTTGAACAAAAATTTTCCTTGGCTTCCAACAACTCACCTCATCACTCAACATCCTCCACATCTCCTCATGACCCGCAACTGCAAGTACAACAGGGATTTTTACCGATCCACTTTCAAAATTCAGCTCCAACAGTGGTTCAAGACATCTTATCAGAAGGATCTGTCGTCTTCCTTTTGTCCCCAGAAGGAGCCATCAGCTGTGTCTCGTCCAACTCTGAGGCTCTGCTAGGCCGAACCCACGAAAGCCAGAAAAACACCCCATTATCAGTTTACCTTTATCATGGAAACCAAAATGATGTTATGTAAGTATTTGGCATGAATATTGACGAAATTACCTTGAATTTCATCCAACAACCGTAAAGTACTAACCTTAAGCTTGATTAGGTGCAATAAAATTATTAAGAACGCCATTTCCACAGGCAAGCGTTTTGCTTTTGACTTTTTCTTCAAGCACGGACTACAAGAGGCGTATGTTCCTCTTCGATCGACTTGCTTTGCGCTTTACAATCTCGACCTTACTGCCTCTGCTGGCGATATCATGAGTTTAATCAACAATCTCTACAATTCGTACGTTCCTTCTGAACAAGAAGTCAAGCCAGAGTTGTGCAAAGGTGTCATCTTTATTGCCACTCCCAATCTTCAGGCTACCTTTAAGAACTTTGACGTTCAGCAGGCTCCAGAATCTCAGGAACTTGATCAGGACCCAACCATTACAACAATCACCACCCGCCCACATGATGGTCAAGACGATACAATGCTTCTCAATACTGATAACGATGCTGACAACAATACACAAACTCAAAACTTGAATATAACCAACCCTGACTCTAATGCAACGTCCTCACAAAACCTCTGGCTGCGAAGAAAAGCTAAAGAGCTTGGTGTCGACCCCAGCCAGTATGCTTTAGACATGTCCTCTGTCAACAACATGGGATTAAACTTGGGCACAAATTCTGACGAGGGAGCTCCACTCACTTCAACAAACCCTCAGAGACTTCGCTTTGGTACTGAGGAACCTTTGTCTGCTGTGTCAAACCTTTCGTCCCTTCCCTCGGCACCTTTGTCTGCCTTTTCGCCAATCACTAACATTCCCTCATCTGCTGCTACTGTTCCGCCGTCAGCATTTACGCACTTTACATTTCCTGATGCTAATAGCTCTTTAGCCTCCTCTACTTCTTCATCACCCTCTGTTCGAAGTAATAGCACAAATGCTATCGGTTATTCTGGACCTTATGGAACTGGATCTCTTGATGATCTTTCTATTGTCAATGTACAGCAGAGAAGGGCTACTCATATTCCCATGACTAACAATACTGCTATTGATATGACTGCTGCCCAGGCGGCTGCGGTCGCTAATGGTAGTGCTGGAATGGCCCGTGGTCAGACCACTACAGCAGCAGTTGGCCCCCATGGCTTTGAATTTACGCAGGAGAGCAAGTTGAATGGAAATGGTTCTGTTGTAACCTTGGCTCAACAACAACAGCAGCCTTTTCCCCCTTCCTTTTTTGAATCGTCAAATTCCTCTATTGGCCTATCCACAGCCCCACAAAATTTTACCGTCAACCCAGGCTTTGTGACTACCCAAAGAATACCTTCACCATCTCATTCTCAACAAAATTCAGTTTCTTCAATTTCCTCATTTTCCTCCACCGCCTCTAACACTGTTCCTCCAACCAATAATACTCCTAATTCGCCAGGCCTTCAACACCAGTTTCTTAACTCTCAAAATGTCGATGGTCATAGTACTGATTTGACTAGTCATGGCCATGGCCGTTTACTCCATCAACGTGGATCCTTTTCTTCTATATCCTCCATTAGTTCTTCATCTTCTTCATCTTCGTCTTCCATCCCTGCAACCTCGCCAGCTGTGACATTGCCAAATGGGCTCAATACTCCCAACTCTACCACACCTCCTTTTTGGAACCCTACATATACAGGTCCAGAAAAGATTTTGACTTCTGGCCCAGCGGATATGCCTATGAGCACTGATTCTTTCCAACAGCAGCAGCAGCTCCAGCTTTTACATTCAATGGGCATCCAACACCCAAGCCAAATGACGGCTCAGCAACAACAACAGTACTACAATACCATGCTTCAGCAACAGCAAGCTCAACAACAAGCCCAAGCACATATGCAGGCTCGATCTGGTTTAGTAATTCCACAACAACAACATATTAATCAGATGCAACAGCTTCAATTCCAAGCTGGCCAACAAATGATGCAAAAGCGAGTTTTACAACCACAGCAACCTCCTGTGGGCATGAGTATGGCTGGGATGAATCTTGTTGGCGTTCCTATGAATATGAACATTATGCCTGGCATGAACCCTGCTATGGCTGGCATGAACGGAATGAATGCTATTAATATTAATATGAACCAATTTTATGCTGCCAACGGTGGGAACCCATCACTTGCCATTCCTCCGGGAACCGCAATTACTACGAATGCTACGGGCTTTAGAACGACGGCAGGGCCTCCAAGCACTTCACCATTTGCTTCATTGACAGGTGGTGCTGCGGTGGTTCGTAGTTCCAGCAAGCGTAAGGATCGCTTTGGTGCTGTTCGCAGCATTCCGGGGGGACCTAATGGAATTAGTGCAAATGGCCCTAGAGGATCGCGTGGCACTACCTATACTGGGCATGTTTGCACTGAATGTCATGTGGAAGAGTCTCCTGAGTGGCGAAAAGGACCAAAGGGACCTAAAACGTTGTGTAATGCTTGTGGGTTGCGATGGGCTAAGAAGTCTAGGAAGGAGAGCCAGCGGGCGGCCGAAGCGGCTGCGGCTGCAGAAGCTACTGGAGCTAACGCTGAGGGCCATGGTGGGAACAACTCTAGTACTGTAAAGGTAGAGGAACAAGATACCAAAGATGGACTCGAATTAGTTCTAGAGGACGCCAGAAACAACAAGCGTATGAACTCGATTAGCAGTATTAGTAGCCTGAGCAGCACAGATAGCAAGGCATCAGAAGAATTGATCATAACGACGCCCAAGCGTAAAGACGGAAACGACAAGCGGAGTCATGGCCTTGGAGCATTCAGCGCACGACTAGGAAAAACGTCTGCGACATTGACATCTGCTCTCAAGGGCGATTTTGGGGCTATTACCAAATCGAAATCACAAGGTTCATCATCAACAGCTGCTATTCCAGCGTCAGCTTTAACCTCAGCTTCATCGTCTTCATCATTATCATCCAACGCTTCATCAAGCGGTCCTTTTACAAAATGAGCTTGAAATTTAAAGGAAGCTAAAATATTTGATTCGATCTTCCTTTAAATTGCATGTGTTTTATACACAGCTTAGTCTCTTTTGTGGAGAAAAAAGAAGGTTGACCAGGCTTTTACTATTTGTACAAGTCAACCTTTTTTAATTATTTATTTGATATTTATTTATTTATTTTATATAAAAAAGTAGTGTATGTTTTTTTAATTTGCTGTATATTCTATCAATTTACTATTATTATTTGTTTTTATGGGTTTCATAATTGAATTGAATTGGACAATTGAGCAAACTTCGCGAGACTGTATAAGTATTGTAATATTCTTCAAAGTCAAGTATATGAAAGGACAAGTAAAAAAGAAGGGGAAGAAATGAAGAAATGTACATTGTCTAGTAAGAAAGTTTAAGAAAAAGGGAACAACTACTGCAACCAAGTTGGTTTAGTTTTGAGAGCAGTGGGAATCAACAACAATTTGTAACTGTCAATGTTTATATAATCTAGAAAAGATCCAAGCTTGAACGACAACTTTTGCTATTCCATTGAATTTTGATGATGTAATGAGTATATTTGTATAACCCATCATCAAGCCAAAATAAAGTGAATGTGATAAAAGCTGATGAATTATAAACAATGTACTTCCCCAGTAGGTGTATATCTCAACGCCCTGAACCTAGTTCTGGCTGTTTTTGTGCTGTTTTTGGAATTCCGATGGTACCAACAAAGTAATAAATGGGGATGAGGGTGTTGAAAAGTATTTTGGTTTAGATTGGAAAATGATACGGAAACAAGGTTGGCAAGTAGTCAACGGGATTTTTTTTATTCCTTTTGTTCTTCGTATAGTTCTTGATTATATATATTAAAATATATATGAATATATATATGAGTATATATAAGTATATCAATGAAAGGATAATGTTATTAAATGAATTTAGTTAGCCAGGGTTAATTTTGAGTTGTCTTTATCTAGAATTAGTGTATTGGACAACTTGATTTGGTATAATATGTATAGCAAACAATACTTGAGCAAGTCATTGGAGGGCCCTTGATTTAAATTAATATAATAGATATAAACAACTTTTTGTATTGCTTTGCGAAATATTTTCGTTTTTTTCTCAAAGTATTCCCAGAGAATAATTGACTTTTTTTCTGTTTCTCCACTTACCCACATGTGGACCAAGTCACGCATCTGGCACAGAAAAATGTGCAACCTTCAAAACAGGCACGCTCATTAAGAAACCCCCATTCTTCTATAAATTCCAATTCCTGGTTAATAGAATGAAAGGTCTGGGGGAGAAAAATGATAGCCCAGTTTCAAAAAAAAGGGAAATAAAGTGGATACCAAATAATTCACAGGGCCATCAAGTGACCCTAGTTAAATTTTATAAACTATCAAACTTATAGATTAATATTCGCTCGGATATTTAAAAAAAATTATTTTGAAACATTTCAAATGTTCATTTTAAGCCTTTTACGATTCAGTGACAATAATGACGAGTTGAGCAAGTTTTGGTTTGATGGTCATGTTCCAACGTTACTGATAATTGATATTTACTAGTATAGGAGTAAACCGGAAGGAAAAAAAAAAAGGTCTGTACCTGGATCCACTTTGGAAATATGAAAAGTAATAGGCAAGTTTATGTTATATATATTTTAAGTATATGTTTTATAGTAGAGTAAACTAATAAAGCTGGTTGTGACGATAATGACAAAACTAGGCGGTAATACCAAACGACCTGGAAACTAGGTCCGAGTTTACTTTAAAGCTTGGTTAAAAACTTGGGCTGGTAATTATCAAAAAAGTCGGTAATCTTTTTTCTTACTTTTAATTCGCTTTGAGTTATTAGTTTTCGTCGAGAAAGAAAGAGAAAGTAAAGAGGGAACAGAAAATAAGCTGATTTTCAAATTGGTTACTTTTATATTTAACAGTTTGGTCATACTTGAACCCAAAATGGAATAATTATTTCGTCTTGGCCCAGAAAGTGGTGAAACCGTCAAGTGTTCGTTGTGGAGATAACTAGACATTTTACCAAACGATAGTAGAAAAAAAAGATAAAAAGATGAATATAAATGAATAAACTATACTCAAAAGAACGTTTAGCAACCAAAATGTAGTTTCAAATTCGTGCAATCGGTCACCTCCAGGTTTTTTCTTTAAAAAATTACGTTATATATATATAACCACATGGCCTAGTTTGAATAACAAATGTGGAGTATTCCATAATTATCATTAAACGGTTTTTACCGAATGGGTCAAAGATGTCTTTTTATTTTTTTATATTTATTTTTGTTCAACGCGCCTGGGGTTATCACGTTGGTTGAATTATAACAAGACCAGTTTGAAATATCCGAACTGTATCAAACATAGGGAAAACAAAAAAGCATCAGAGCATGAGGGTTAGACACCTGGAATGGTTCTGCTATTGTCTATAGAAGTTCTTAAACTAGTTGTAAACAGTAACCTGATTGTACTCTATTAGCAGGTTTACTGAACGGAAGAAAAACTTCACGTTGTTAAAGCGAGGGAGCAAAAGCCAATGTTTCTATTGGTTTGTTAGCGGCTAGCTGGGTACGATCACAATGTTGGAGGTGAGGTGGTTCTCCTAGTTGTAGCAGTAGTAGTAGCAGTGTAGTAAGTATATAGGTAGGCCCTTATTTAAATTCCAGTCTGGACGTAATGGCAGTGTGAGTCGTCCACGTGATGCACGGAAACATTTAATAAAGTCTGTTGATCTGGCTAATATGTCTGCTGCTATTACCGTTACCATTACTAATTGCAAGTTATATCTGGCTATTTAGCAACAACTGGCATATTATTATCGTCATTTTTTATTTTTTTATTTTTTATTTTTATTTTTACGTTTACTTCTCATGTAACATCAAAGTAAATCAACACATACGACACCATACAATACGTAATTACCGCCGTGAAAAATACTCTCAGCACCCAAGGATGAAGTAATAGGTAAACCTTTATCTACCAAACGGGAGACTGCGTATGAAATCACATGCAATATAAATAGATATACTGGATATATCCCGTGTATGTGGTTTCTATTGTTTAATTTATTATTGATATCATTATTTTTATTTTTGTTATTATTTTTTTTCATTTGATCCATATTCAAACTCCACTTTATCAATTGACAGTTCGACCTGCTAGCGACAAATGTTGCAATAAACCCCTGCACGAAAGCACAAGGTTGCCGTCACCAAAGTTGACGAAACGGAGTCCTCGAGTGTCATGTCTTGACGTCTACACCAAGACTCAATTGTCTCTCATTCCCTATCCTTTTTCCCTCTCCCTTTGACTGACTTGACTCCTCTTTGAACTAGGTCTTTAAGTCTACTTTAAAAATAGGAAATAGTCCATTAGGCTGTAGCTTATGTACGGTAAAAGCAACTGGATAAATATTCTGGCAAAATGAAAACTACTGATTGATTACTTGGTTATATTAAATTCTCCTCTTCCTCCTTTATTTCAGTGGAACTTGATGTATCAAAATCACTTGTAGATAACCGAGCGCTATTATCAGTGTCTTTATCTGTATCTCCTCACTGAAATCAAAACTCGTGCCAAAAATTATTAAAGGTTACGGAAAAATAGGTTCTGAATATGTTTCTACGGTTCATATGGTGAACAAGTTGAAGAATATAAAAGAATGTCCAAGGTCAAGTGATTGCAGTTCCACTTCCCTTTAGTTAAATTTCGTAATCTTTCATTCCTCCTCTTTTTTCTCTTTCCCTCTTTCCCTCTTTCTCTCTTTCTGTAGTGATAAACTCCTTCCAATCCTGAATTAGTCCCCGTCTCTCTGTATATGGTTTTAGACTATGCGCATATGCCCCTAACCTTGTCTAAAATCACCCTAGCCCTTGAGTCTGTTGTCTCAAATTAAATTGGTGGCTCATAAAATTTCCTAAAACTGTCCCAATATATTATCAAAGGTATTTTTAACAGCCATATGGGTTTGTATCGTTTTATTTCGCTTTTTAGAATTTGCATAGTCTTTTATATTTCGTCTTTTAGATATATTTAATGGCTCTATGCCTCTCTCATACCAGTCTTGATCACTTTTGGCATTGATGGATTGAATATACAGTCTTCTCTTAATGCTTATCATTCCAGCTACAATCATCTACATCTCTTTTGAATCATCAAAGTCCATTACCAAGTCCTTTTTTATCCTCATTGGTCTGTAACCCAAACCATTGAAATCAGTCGTTCATTTTGAGCAATACCCTTTTAATCCACTTGCCGTCAAGTTTGAAAAGTTTAAACCATTTTAAAATTGAACAAAATCAACCTGTCAAAATCAACAAGTTATAAATTACATTGGTTCTTTGTGTTTTTCGTTCAATATAGTCTAATTTGTCTTAATTATCAAAAGTATATACTGTCTAGTAAATCTAGTAAATGCTGTCTTGTTCAAAGACGGCCAAGATGAAATAAAGTACCAACCTTGGTTAATCCAAGTCTATATCCAACTCTTGATAAAAGAATAAACCATAACGATCCAAAGCCTGAATAAATCACAATACTAGTTTAATTCAATTACTTTTCGAAATGTTAAAGCCGATCCTGAATACAAAAACAACAAACTGTCAGCATTCTCCTCTATTCTCAACACGCTTTTACTTTGTATTTTTTTATTTTTACCAATTCCATTTACTTGCATACGCTCAATTTTTATTTCGGAGTCTATCCACATGAATCGATCAATGTAACATCTATCTGGAACAAAACCTGCAAAAGCCTCTTTAAACTTTGTACGTATTTTATATCCATAGTCGAGTCCAAAAAGAACTTTTGCTCGAAACAGCTTTTATTCCTGTCGAATAATAAAACGCATTCTGATCAAATGGTCTGATAATATTACTAATTGGTAGTGGGGGTCGGGGCTAACGTGCCCACTGTTTTGTTTTTTCTCTAGTTATTGAACGTGCTGGCGGGTAATCATCTCTTGTGCTTGTATACAGGTGGTGAGTGAGCTTAGCCCAACAGGGAATTGATATACTTGTGTAGTTGGTTTCCTTACAATTAATTAGATTGTTGATTGAAAAAGCCTTGAAGATCAGAACTTTCTCCGTGGTCTGAAGATGTTCAATGCTTTCATGGTTCCAGCGGTCCTTCTGTGCAGAGAAGGTTGATATGTCTATGATAACGTTGTGACATGATATTGATCTTCACAGTGCCTAGGGTTTCGCAAGAGCTTTGACGTTGCAATCCTTGAATCGCGGAAGAAAAAGAAATCAAATTAATACAGTTGGATTAAGCTCAAGTATATAGAATTGGAATTCGGATTCAATACTATATATTTCCCAAATGAAAACAAGAGGCGATAGATTGACAATGCTAGTTATCAATGTTTTTTATAATCCAGCTTGATATCCAACAACAGGAAACCCAATTTACAACACATATATGAATAAATCTTGATAAAATCAGAGCCACTGGACTGAATAGGCAAAGCTGATCTTATTTTGACAAATCAGAGCCAAGTATCCATTTATTCTGGTTAAACAATACAGAACATTGTTCGAGTTAATTTCTAAAGATGGAAATAAAATAGATTCAAGTCATTTTGGTTTCTAATCTAAAAGCTGGCAACCAATTAATATGTAATAAAGATTTTCTAGTAAAGAAAAAAAAATTTGCCAGTAAGCTGCAATAGCGCTTAGATTTCATAAATGGGTAATACTAATACTCTAGTTCCATAGAAAATCTTTACGCACAGACACAGATTTTTTATCTTGTTTAATAAACTCTAATCAAGACCACCAGGAATATAACAAGTTCTTAGGGGTCATGGACGTCATTTTTTCTTCAGCACATGATAATGATATATAATTAAAAAGAGGTATTCATATATTCATATCTCAGTTTTTAAAACTTTTACAAAGCCATGCTGAGATATTTTGGTATTTGAATATTGTCCTAGCGCTAACATGACGACTTTTCGCATCTGGTATAATCAAGAGGTTGAGTAAATGATTTGACCGAGTCTTTCGAAAATATTCTATAGATTTTCAGCTGGGCTTCATCATTTCAACTCATTACAGGTAACTTTCAAAACTAACTTTCCAATAAATCCAAATCCGAAAAGTGATTCCAATACACTTTCCATCTTTCATGTTCAAAACTCCAAAACCATGACAAAAACTCTCAAGTATGCCGCACCCTCTCTCATTTCGAGGAAAAGAAAAGAATAATTAATCTCCAACCAAAAGGTATTTCTGTATTAAAAATGTTCTTTCATTTCAAAAGAGTTTGTTTGGTTTTTCATTGGCTGATCATTGTTCTTATATTGCAAGAGGTATGAAAAAACGGTGTCAGTGCGCAGGCAGGAGAAAGATTGAACCAACCTTTGGCCATAGACTGTTCATGTGCAGATTGTAGAAAAATTAAAATAAACATAACAATGAATGAATAAAAAGGAGTTGCTTAAACTTCAAGCAGGTTATTCTTTCAACGCGGGGTCCGTAATTTGAAATAAAGGATTGTAAATGTGATTTTCTTTTAAGCTAATAGTCAGGTAGTATACTCTTTTGGATATTCAATACCTTGCTCAAGGTTATAGGATATAGTAGTTAGCATATCAGCAAAGGGTTGCAGAATTGCTATTTTCAAGGATCAACTAGCACATGGTATTGTTGGAAAAGGGAATCTAATGCAACAGATATATCTTTGGTATTTGCCAAACTAGCAAAGCCAGTTAGTTGTCCAATCCTTTCTAGCAACCTTGGCCAAAGGGTATTGTAAGGTTTAATACTGTATACCCTGTTAATGAAATGAACAACCATTATTCGAAAACCACCTTTGTCAACGCAAGCTAATGGTATACAGCCCATGATTGCAATAATGATCAATCATTATATAGTCTGATAGCAAACAATTTAATCACTCGCAGCACCGGCCAGGCGGAAAATCTTTTCGTATCAAAAATGAATCTAGGCATATCGCGTACCGACTGTTATACGAAACTCACAAACAGCATGATTGAAAGGTATTTAAAGATATTTAAATCTTGGTATTAGATATAAACTTCAACAACACTGGACGAGTTGCTAAATGAAAAGAACATGAGCCAGTATAAAGATTATAGAGACGTGTGTACAGCAGATATATATAGACCGTATAGCAGAGGTGGCAATTGCAGTGGCATTGCAAAGCCAAAAGCGAAATAACGAGGAATTGGTTACTAAAGAAACCCATCACGTGTGCAGTATTGGAATGTGAGGCTGAACCTATTTCTTAGATGGGCGATTAATAAACATACACACACACACACGGCGGAGGGCGGACACAATTGCAAGTGTCAAAACAAAATATAAACAAACGGGAAACAACAATAACAAGACATTTCGTGGCGGATGTAAAGGTCCTGGAAAATTTATTGCCACATTCGACCTGAAATAAATATACCTTTTTACCAGTTTTTTTTTGTTTTTCTTCTTCTTCTTCTTCTTCTTTATAGCTCTCACTCTCCATCTGTTGTTTATTCAACTATACTTACTTGTTTCATATTCACTTTTCATAAGATCATTATTACAACATGAGCGACACCGTTGGCGATGGACAATCAGTCACCAAGCGTTTGCAATCCGAGCTGATGCAATTGATGGTAAGCTCCAATTGCACTCCATGATAATATAACGAGACCAAAAATAACAATTGATACTAACAAAATGCCGTGTTTCTAGATGTCGTCTCCCCCGGGTATTTCTGCCTTTCCCATTTCCGACTCCAACCTTCTTCTGTGGACGGGCGTGATCACCGGTCCCGACGACACGTTTTATGCCAACCAGCGCTACAAGATTAACATTTCCTTTCCCTTTGACTACCCGTACTCTGCCCCCACCATCAAGTTTGTCAGTCCCATGTGGCATCCCAACGTTGACATGAGCGGCAACATTTGCTTGGACATTTTGAAGGAAAAGTGGTCCGCCGTCTACAATGTGCAAACCGTCTTGCTGTCCCTACAGTCGCTTCTGGGTGAACCTAACAACTCGTCGCCTTTGAATGCTCAGGCGGCTCAGCTCTATGATACAAACCCGGCAGAATACAAGCGCTTGTTGTTGGAAAGATACCAGGAAATTGAAGACTAAACTGTTTGATCTCTTTTTTTTCTCTCTCTTCAAGTCATGATCTGCTAAATCATCGCCATGTTATCAAGTAAACTTGTGAAATATTCCAAGGATATTTACTTGCATTGATCCTAGACTCATTTTACCTCAGTTTTATCCATGATAACATGTATTTACCGCTCTTTGATATCCACTAAAGGTTTAGATTATGACATTAGTTGGATCTATTCGGCATCTTTATATATACAACACATGGAGCATTCATGAAAGCTGCTCTACCTTTTTCAGATTGAATCTCTTTTATTACAATACTCTTAATTTCTGTTATATTCATATTTGTTTGTTATTTGTTATTTATTGTTTGTTTTTCTTTTTTTTTTTAACCTGCATTTTCTAGATGTGAAACCTTTTTAACTTTTACCTTGTTAGTTTCTGTAATTATAATCATTAGATTTACCAATTTTATACAAGACCAATGTCGCTTTTTTTCATTGTTTTTCAACTTTTTTATTTTTTTTATAACTACCTAATTGCCAACGAAGGACTAACAAAACGTCAAATTAAGAATGACGTCCTCAATATAAGCGACCAGAAAAAAAAAATTATAAGTATTCCAGTAAAACGCAATTCACATGGTGAACAAATGTTTAAAAACATGACAAGTAATAACAAAATAAGTGTCGATATGGTTGATTGAATTTCAATCGATGATAAATGGTATGGAACTTCCCAGTAACCTTTAGTTTCATGATTAATCTTTAGCATAATGCTTTTTATGTGACTGGGATTTAGCCATAAATGTATGTTCAAGCTTCTTCAAGTGTTTTAAAAAAAAAAATATACATTTGTAAAGTCTTTCGGTTTAGAAAATAGAGTTGATAAGATCGGAACCGATTGTAGCACCAGCACCAAAAATAGCAGCGTTACCCAACTTGCTACCAAACTTTTTGACACCGTCACTCACGTGGTGGTCTTCTTGTTGAACGACTTGTTGCTGCTGGGGAGGGGGTTGCTGATAGTAGCTAGTGCTTGGAGGTGGAAAAGGCTGTTGTTGTTGCTGGGGAGGGTAGTATGGCTGTTGAGGAGGCTGGTATGCCGCAGCATTGTAGGGAGGAGGGCCAGACACTTGACCGCGAGGATCTCCCATACCAGGACCACCTGAAACGATGCGAACATAGTTGGATGGGAAGATACCCTCTTGGCTGCTCTGGAGGTCTTTACCTCTCCACCAGTCTTGATTGAGCTTTTCAACAATCTGAATTCTTTGGCCAGGAAATAATTGTAAGTCGGTAGGTCCCGAGGGCTGGAAATGGTAAAGAGCTTCGGCTACTTCACCTCCATGTCCAGCAGAAGGTGGTGGAGGGCCAGAAGCTGGTGCATTGGCTCTTATCGCAAGTGCGCTCTTTTCATCTCTGTTACCAACATTGTTAAGAGGGAATGCATCAATCTTTGGGGCACCTGGCGTGTAAGTTCTGGGTAACTTTTCGGCAAGTTGCTGATAAAGAGCGGGCGTGATGACCTCGGATTCTCGGAGAAAATCCAGTTCCTATAGAGTTTGTTAGCAAGCGTTCATAAACAACGTTGACAGCTTCTAAGAGAGTAGACCCAACTTTATATTCCTTCTAATCTAATTCAGTTCTTTTAAAATTGGTTGCAGTTTTCCGTGGTTTTCGACAGTGTGCCATCTAATGTGAATCTAAACTTAGATGGCGAGGTAATACTTGGCTGGTATGAATATGATAAATGCTAATCGCAATACTAGCATGGTATACAAATGGATATTATTTCAATAGACATTGGCCAATATTATTGGGTTATTCGTATTTAATGGTACTTTGTGAGGTGATATTCATTCGACACCTATTCCGCAAAGGTCATGTAATGGTATACTGTTTGTGTGTGTGCTGTGCCTCCTTGCGAAAGTTATCCGCCTATGCTCAAAATTACACTAACAAAGTTTGGGGCAGTCACACTTTGAATTTTTTGCCACCACCTTCAAGACAAAAATAGGTCCGACGACAAATGATGCAAATGCTCTTCTGGTGGCGATATTATCAAGAAGACAAAGCATGTAGTAGTGCTATTGTAACATTTGAACTTTGTACTTTCAAAATGATTCTGGGTGTTCCCGGGGTAAAACGATCTGCACAGTAGTTGTAGTCTTAGGACATCACTATTAACACCAAATATTCATTTATCAGTGGCACTGTGTCATTTAAATACTGAAAAATATTGAAATAAGATGGGATGATAGTTTAAAAGCATCAACCTGGCCGGGAAATTTCATATTTGTCAAAAAAAAGGAAAGAAAAAAAATTGTTGGTATATGTGTGTGTGTGTGCCGTGAACTCGTATTCGTTTCATTTCGAATTAGTTTCAAAAAAGACTATCGTTTTGTCGGAAGCATGTAGATTCCCAGAATCAAGCTGATTTTGGACACACTAGCTGCTGAGGAATAGAACTGAATATTAAATACCAACCGAGAACAAAAAAAGACTTGAGAGAGAAGACAGAAACTTGGGATCAAACGCGAATCAATAAAGAGAGCGTTCCAAAAGAGGGGTTACAAAAGAAGAAGAAAAAAAATCAAAAAAAGGAGAAAATACATACGGTCAAAACGGTATTGAGAGAACGGTTAATATAGCTGACGTTTTGACCACTCATGGCGGGATTGCAGGAGCAATTAAATGAAGTGAGTATTTAAAGAGAAAGGGGTGAAAGCGTTGGGTGGTTGTGTGTAGATGGCAGAGAAAGAAGGAAGAGAAAGAAGCGGGATGAGTAGATAAAAATATAACAAGGTGGGAAAAGTGCAGCGCCCATTTGTTAGTACAAGACACAGCCCAGTTCACGTGAAGATAATGATGGGTAATCATTGACTAATCAGCGGGATTGACATGGCTTTAGTTTGATTTTACATTTTCATTTTCATTTTCATTTTCATTTCTGCTTTCTTCTTGTTTGTTTTCACCATCTGATACCTTTGCACTCGCCACAACTATTTTCATACACTTTGAAACCTGGATATTTCTTTTTCCAATACATGCTATTTTATACCCACTTGAATAACTAGCGATTTGAATACATATCCCTTTGGAAAATGGCCGCGTCTACAGATTCCCACCGGATAGTTACCCTAAAGCTTTCATCAAAGCTTTTGTCAACATTACCCTCGGCAACCCCGCCATCCATTGCTTCCATTGCGTCCTCTGCTCCCATTTCCCCCTCGAAACCAGCACCGTCCTCAAAAGCAAAGAAGCCTGTTGCTAATGTCGCACCCAAATCCCCCGTGAAAATCAACCCAAATACCTCTCATTTGAACGAGTCCACAGCATCGTCGCGAATCCAAAGCCCGGGCCCGACGACAACTCAATTAAAAAGCGGAGTTACCGCAACTTCTCTGGCTGCCGGCGGTGTGGGCGGCGCCGGATCTTCAAGAACTACGGGGCTGCTTGCTCTCAAAGCGCTTGACCGCACAGGCGCGCCGGTCCGCAAGTGGATCAAAAAACCCGTGGAACTAAAGGCGTTTACCGGGTTTAAATACACGCTAAACGTTTGGAACGGAGGCCCTAAGAATGAAGGATCTGAAGATAAAAAGACTGGTTTTGCGGAATCAAAAGCAAATGACAAAAAGGGCGGCGCGGCCAGTGAACCGATATCGTCCAAGGCTACTAAAACCCCTAGCAACTCGGGCACCGTTTCAAACAAGGTGCTTCCAGGCTCAGGTTCAGGTTCAGGCTCAGGCTCAGGTTCAACCCCAGCACCGGAAACAGATACAGCGCCAAGCTCTTTGCCAGGCTCGCCAAGCGCGTCAGGAACCGCGCCCGCTTCTCCTAGCTATTCTGGCCCCCCGTCACCAACACCACTTTCTGGCACATCTACACCGCTTCGACCCTCCACACCAACCTCGCTTGCGGTTTCTCCACTGAAAAACGGTACAAAGTCAACGCCTGTTGCTATAGCATCAATATCTAAAAATAAGGGCTCGCAGCTGGCACAACCACCAATGACGCTGAGCTCGTTAAACACGCCTACTTCTGACGGTGAGTTTGAGGTTGACGAAGAGTAAATGTTCTAATATCTTTTTGTACAATAGTCTTAATATTTATTTTCTTGTGCATTCCAAATTAATTAAAATCATTTTTGAGTTGTTTTTCTATTTAATATATCTATCGTAAACGTTCCATATTCTGACAACCACCCGTTGTTGAGTTTCAATTCCCTGGCTAACGTCTTCCAAATCAGAAACATCTTGCTCCCAATCGGAAAGTCTTGAAGCAGGAAGAACTCTTCGACCTTGGTCTCTGAGCAAAAAGGTTTCACACAAAAGCAATCCCAAAAGCGCATAAAATTTACCGGTATTTTCTCCATCTTGTTGCAATCTTTCTTCTTTTACTAGCGCGCCGAGAATACGGTCAACGCGGCCAAGAATCACGGATAGAGATTCTCGTTTGCGACCGTCGGCGGCAGACCTGCGGCTCTTGCCAGTAATCCAGGATCCCAAAGGACCAACAACGCCCCAGTAGGTGATCAAAAAGGATGGAAGGGCGGCGACAAAGCCAAACACCAGCTGCTGAGACTGGATAAGCTTGTCAATTCCAGTAACGGCAGTTTCGATATCGACCTTTGTTTTCTGGATCTGAATCAACAGAGATCGAATCAAATCGCCAGTGATGAGAGATCGAATTGGCTTGGTGATTTGGGCTTCGTAGGGACGCAAGACTGAGGAAATGTCACCTTGACGAACCTTTTCTTCGATAGTTTTCTTTAAAGCGTCATCAATTCCGCTAGAGGCGGATGATATATTCACATTTGTGGCAGACATCTCACCATGGTCGATTGCAAACTGGAGGACCATTCTTTCAAGCGAGTCTACATCAGCTTGTAAGCTCTGTTTGGTAATTAGAGAAGATCCGGCCGAGGCGTCATCATGTCGAATGATGTTATAAATTTGGGTCAAAGGCTCAATAATCCAGTTTTTGTAAAAGGCGATTCCGGTATCAACGACAGAAGTCCTGAACCATTCCACAATAGCAAGCCAGTTGCCAATGATATTACGAGCGGCCGAAATACTGGCAAGCGTAGAAAGAGTAATGTTGGGCCAGTGGCGAACAAGCCAGCTTGGCTTGCCGTGGGAATCAGTTACATGGGAGTATTGCAGTGAGTGTAATCTGAAATCAGACTCGATAATGTTGATCAATTTTGTGGCCACGGATATTGGGGAATCTAAAGATTTAATGTTATCAGAGTTGCTGGCACTAAAGCTTTCAGATTCTGACTCTGATCCGGTGTCGGATCCAGATACACTACTAAAGCTTGATTCGTTGTGGGGTCCATCTTGTGCTTCTACTTCCAGTACTTTTGCAAGGGTGGCGACAGCATTTTGGATCTCTAATTTCCAGCGGTCCGAAGTTTGAAGAGAAGCAGTCGCAGACTTGGGAGAGTTGAGAGATTGCTGTTCCTGTAAGATTCTGAAACTTTCCCCAACAAGGTATCCTAAAGACTTGGCGGTGGATGCTCTCAAATGAGCCAGCTCTTGTTTATGTTGTGTGATTTCCCGTCTGACACCATTAAGTGGAGAATAGAGCAAGATGAAGACAGAAAATGAGGACCAAAAAGAGGGGGTATCGGATTGGCTTTCAGGATCTATAGAGCTTTTAATAGAGATTGAGTCCGCGGACAGTGTAAATAATTGACGAGCCACAGATTGGGCTCTTGAAAAGGAATTGACAACAGCACTATGCCATTTGTTGATTAACGTGACTACTTTTTCAATAAACTCGACAGCCATTACCGTAAAGTCAAAAGGCTCGGTATTCTTCTTGTCAAATTTTGAAGATGCTGGCGAGGTCTTTTGTGGAGACTTGAACCAGTTCAAGGGGTTTAACCGAGAGCCTTCCACCAGTCCGAATTGGTTTGGTCGGAAAGATACAGGAGGGCGTGATGGAAGAACAGTACCAAGGATTTTAGACGGGGTTGTTTGAACAAGGTAAAGCAGGGTGGAAAGGGTATTGTGAGAAGAATCGATAATGGAATCCCAATAGAGAATGTCTTGCGAAAGGGGTAATGTTTGAGTGCAAAGATTAGAAACTAGTTGAGTGTAAACGGACAAGGCAGCGTAACCGACGATTGCCCATTGGAGATCATCTATAGACCGGTTTTGGATATCTTGGGATGTGATCAATTTGCCCTTGTTTTTGGCGGCCGCTTCTTGAGTGTGGATGTACTCGGACTCGTTGTAGACCAGGAGAATGTAGCGCTCTAGTGAAGATTTTGTAGCATCCAAAGAAGGGAACTGGGATGGGGTAGAGCCGGTTGAAGAAAAGGCTTTAAACTCGGTCAAATCTGCGGTGTGGACTTGAGACTTGTGAGATTTCCATTTTGGTTTTTTTGATTCTACAGATGCCATTGTTTGGGGCGACTGAGTGAGAAACGAGTAAATGGAAATGAGGGCACCGACCATTACGGCGTGCTGGTTCTCAGTAGCATTTTGGGCTTGGAACGAGGTATCGGGTTGGGAAGAAACGGACTGGCTAGCGGAAGCAACTTTTGAGCCCAAAAGTTGGGAGAACTGAAGAGAAGTTCTATTAGCCATTTTCTATTGATGAGGTATGATGTAGGAGGTATCAAGTATCAAAAGGTAGTTATAAGATTATAAAGTTTTTATTTTAAAATCAAGCAATCAACTTGGTAAAAATAAAAATGAAATAATAAATAAAAAATTTGACAGAAACAGTATGGAGAATAATAATCTCAAACCGGCAATGGAATAAACAATCGCAGGGAAAAGACGGTAGTTTAACGGGCCAGCAATCTAAACCGAGCAACCCAAGAGTTTAACTTGGACGAGGGGTCTGGATGAATTGGGTAGAGCTGAACTGAACTGGATTAAGTTGAGTTGAATTGAGTTGGGTTGAATTAGATCGCAAAGCAAGTCCCAAGAAACAGCCGACGATTGCTGTAATGGATTTTTTTAATCTCGTGGACTTCACGTGATTTGAGTAATTTTTTTATTTTAAATATTTTAAATATTTTTTTTTTTGCGACATTGCCGGTGACTGTTACACTTGTGTTGCAAGCATTGTCACAGAGAGATGGTTCCTATGGGACATGCGGCTGGCAGTAACGACTGAGAAAAGTCTACATGGCCTGGGTTCCAGCAACATACCAAAGGTGACGGAAGAGTTACTGGAGAAAGCAGTATTTCAACCCGCGAGTGCTATAGGAGTACTATAGGAGCGCTGTAGCTGGGATATTTTGATATACAGTCGAGGCGGTGAAAAGGGTTTTATGTCAGAAGAATAATAATAGCAATAGCAAAAGGCATGTTTTTAAAACTATCCGGGCTGCACAAGTGAGTCGCAGCTTAGAGCTGATGCAAGCGTTGCTGAACGAGTTTGAAGAGAATGAGCCCTGTTTTATATATATAATATGTGACTGCGGTGGGTTTTCAAGACAAGAGCTGCTTTACAAATTGATAGCGAGCGTGTTTTTTTTTTTTTTTTTTTTTTTTCTGTTTTTTTTTAAACTGCTCAAGCTGGTTAAATTTGGATCCGAGCTATCCTTGTATGGCATTCACTGTACCAAGTGATTATAGATTAAAGATTTGGTCGGAGCTTTTTAGCAACCAGAAATCACCAGTTGGTATTGAAGGCTTTGAAGAAGAAAAAAAAAGCAGAGAGCCAAAGAAGCGAAATGGCCAGTGCAGACTAGCTTGGTTGAGCGGTGTTTTAGGGATTGCGGCTTAGGTTGGCAGCCGATTGAGAAGGGATTGTGAGATCATCATCTGATAACGGTTATTTGAGCCCATTTCCAAATCTTGAGCCTAAATTTAAATGTGAGTAGCTTGAGCAGTTTTTTTTATTACTCTCGATCTCCAGGCCGTGATTTGGTAGGGAAATAAATGAAATAAAAAAATAAAAATAATAGTGATGATGATAAAATAAAAGGGTTCTAAGACAATACAGGCAAGCGCTAGTTTGATCCAAGCTTCAGCAAGATGATATACGCCGTGATATATAATATGTAATATGTAGTAGATGTACGATAATGTCCTAGCATTGTCAGGGTTATTACTTGTTACCGATCTGAATGACAATGAGTAGACCTGGGGAGAAAAGTGAGAAATGAGAAATGAGAAATGAGAAATGAGAAATGGGAAATGGGAAATTTCGCGGGCAAACTTTAACCTTGTCTGAGGAACAGCAAACCTTCGGAACGGCAGAGGCCAAAAAAACAATAGCAGATCCGACTTTATTGTATCGTGATAATACATTTGACTAAAACACACCAAAGCACCAAAAAAACACCAGGTATATACATGCTCAGACGCCAATGGCTTATTAGTGCTGCTGCCGGTATTACTAAAGGAAGCCAGAATGGAGAGAGTCAGTCACTTGAAAGGCTATTATGTAATGAGCAACGGTGGGATGAGCAAAGCAAAGCAGGTGATGTGGATGGACGTTGACGGCGATTCTCGGGTCAGGTCAGGCTGGTAGGCTTTGGTAGTAGGATAGAAAGACAGCAGGAGAGTAAGGTGCTTAGATAGTATGATCAGGTAGTGTCTTCAGGTAGTGTCTTCAGACGGTACGCTTAGTATCCTCAGGTGGCAATCCTCAGGTAGCAACCAAGAGGGCATTTGCCGAAAGTCATTCGCCAAAGCCGTCACGGCAAGCTAGCGTGAAAAAAAAAAAAAAAAAAAAAAAAAAAAAAAAGGGAGCATTTGATCAAAAAGAAAAGAGGAACTGTAAACGAGGTGTTGATCCAGTGATGTAGGTGTACATGTCACTGGCAAAGAGGGAATTGAGCAGATTGAAGAATGAGGAATGAATAATGAATAACTAATAACTAATAACTAATAACAACAACAAACTACAAACTACAAAATACAAAATACAAACAGCAAATGCTACGAGTAGTGCGCAAGTAGACACCGGTGGGTTAAAATTTGAGTTTATTTGGAATGAACCTTGTTTGAATTTGGGTCGAAATGAACTGGGGGATTCAGGCGAATAGACATGTGGATACGGTGTTTCGAACGATTTGCAAATAGAAATACAGTAGACGGACCGTGCTGGGAATGGCTCATTGCGGGGCCGGTAACGATTGCTAGGGCAGTTGAATGACTGAATAGCTCAGGGAATATGGAAGGTCAATAGAAGCATCGGAGCATTGAAGCATGTGGACAATGATTGGGGAATGACAGCGTGCTTTGATTCCTACGCTACAGGCAAACAGGCAAACAGGCAAATAGGCGCATGTGAATGAGAATAGAAAAGGAACTGATAGAAGAGCTGAGCCATACACAATTATAGAATCATAGAATCATAGAATCATAGAAACAACAGGCAGGTCACGCTGATGTCAGAAACAATCCACTTCAGGGTTGGGAAGACTCAGGAATGCACCCACAAACAAGGCGGCATTATGAGCGAGAGAAATATGAAAGAAGCGTCAATAAGTAAACAACGCCGGAATGGATGGAAGAACCGCAGCTTGTCGCAAATAGGCAGCAGGAATGGAACAAGAGAACGACTGCAATCGATTGATGCTTGACAAGCAACCCCGGCCACACCATTGCGGTTCTACAATTAAAGATAGCAAGCTGGAGGAAATTAGACGGGATTAGAAGAATGGAAGGCAGCGGCACGAACAAGGTCTTTTGCTGTTATTGTGTTACTGTATTACTGTATTACTGTATACACTTTGATAAACATTCACTCGGGCTAACATCTTCAATTGCTCGGCTTTAAGAACGTTTAAGAACCGGTTTTGGGTTAGAACAGGTTGCTGCTGCTTCTACCGGTGTGTATTGTGTATATTGTGTGTATGCTGTGTGTATGCTGTGTGTATGTTATAGTTAGTGGGCAGCAGTGCGGGCATTGTCAGAAAAACCCTCGCACAATCCAATCCACACACAGTCCACCAGTCTCGCGTTTCTCGCCTGAGATTATAAATACTCCTCCAGTCCCCCCATTCCTCTTCTTCTTCTCTTTTTTTTTTTTTTTTTCCCTTTTTCTTTTTTTCCTTTTCTCTTCACTTCACACTACCCTGTTCAGCCATATATATCTATATATACAGCAAAAATCTTAAATCTTGAATCTTACCGGTCGACTCGATTGATTAGTATCTCCACATCCCATCTCCTATCCCACACTCTCACACCTACCCACACTCAAAATGGTTAACGCATACATTGACCCTGCTCTTCGAGTACTCCTTCTCTTCTTCCTCGTGGTCACCATGGGTCTCACTGGCTCGCTCATTGCTACCCAGAACCACGTCAACCCCCAAATCAACTTTGCCATCTTCAGTACCGCGTTTGGTATAGCCATTGGCGTCTTCTACGGCCTTGCCGCCGGCTTTGTCGAGATCTTGGCCTTCCCCGTTGTCATTGCTGCTATTGACTTTTTGGACTTTGTCTTTACCTTTGCCGCTGGATGTGCCGTCGCCGCTGCCATCAGAGCACACTCTTGCAGCAACCACGAATACCTCGACCGCAACACTGTTACCCAGGGTTCTGAGAGCCGTTGCCGAAAGGCCCAGGCTGCCACTGCCTTTTTGTTCTTTGCCGCTGCCACCACCATTGCTCAAATGTTCCTCTCCATCTCTGGCGTCTTCCAGGCTGGTCCCTTCAGCTTGCCCTCTCGCAAGAGATCTTCTCCTGCCAGAACCGGTCTTCCCACCATGTCTCAGGTCTAAGCGCTTGGCAACGAATTGGATTATAACGCTTTTCCAAGTAACGTGTTTTTGATTGGAACAAACGTTTAGGGCTTATGAATATTTTATATCACGGTTTTAAAGCACTGTTTTTTTAATGACCTTAATCTTTCTTTTACAATTGACGGTCCAATGCTTGCGAGATGTGTGTGTGTCTATACATCCCTGTGTTTTGAGCATTGTGGCTCTTTGATATATATATCACGTCTTTTTATTTTTTTATTTTTATTTTATTCTTTTAATACCTTCCGACTTTTTACATTCTTTTGGGTTTTTGTTTTTTATTTGTTTATGAAATTTTTTTTCTCTTACCATATACACGCTTACTTGTTTATGTATATATAATATATCATTATTATTATCATTGAATTTTTAGTGCCAGGTTTTTTTAAAGGCTGCTGAAGTGGGTTGTTTTTTTTCTCGCCACAATTGAGTTTATGTTTGCTCTGGACTAGTGGAGTTGGATATTCTCCATTGCAAAGGTGTGTTTGTTTTGAGCGTCGCTTGAAAAAGGTTTAATTGCTGGTTGCTGAGATGATGTATACCCACAGCAGCGCGCGGTTATGTAATTGACCCGCGTACAAAACCCAAGACGGCAGAAAAGAATAGAATTAAACTAAATAAAAAAATTAAATAAAAACAGTTGAGCGATTTGTGCAAAGAATGCCATGCACATGACTTTTTCCAAAACAGGCCCGGTGATGCGTAAAAGGGGACAATCACGAGAAGGAGTAAATGAGTAAATGAATAAATAAAATAATAGTATAAATAAAATAAAGAGTGCTCTTTACATTTTATTTATTTCCTTTTATTTTTGTTTTTATATTTTCATTTCCTTTTTATTTTTTATTATTTATTTTTATTTATTATTTTTTTTTATTATTTTTTTTTGATTGTCATTTTTTTCATCTGGCCGGTTTCGTCACTTTTGTTTCCTTTTTGGGCCAGGCGCCGGTCGTTGTGCCATTGAGTTTCTTTTTGACAGACAGTAACAATAACAATAACAATAACAGTAACAGTACCCAGCATACATACACACACATATACCCACTTGGCACTTGGTTGCTTTGTATGACCACTTTTTGCTCGCTGCATTCAAATCGCTCAATTCGCTCAACCTGTTTTTTATTTTTATTTTTATTTGTATTTTTATTTCAATTTTATTCAGTTTTATTCAGTTTTATCCAACCTACCCTAGTTTACTTTTTTCATCTTCCCTCTGGTGTCTTTTATTTTTAATTTTTTTATTTTATTCAAAAACATCTCTCCGCAACTCTGCCAATGACGTATGGTTGCTGCCCATTTGTTACACCCACTTGCTACACCTCCTGCAACACCCCGTCTGCCTGGGTCCAAAGCCATCTCCACATCTTTGCGTTTTTGCGTTTTTGCGTTTTTGCGTTTTTGCGTCTTTGCGTCTTTGCGTCTTTGCTTGTTTTGTTTACTTTTGTTTACTTTTTCAGCCTCATCTTCGTTAACAGCCATTTCTATACAAAAAATATATACAACATTGCTTGTCTGTTTAATTTCCAAACACACACACATTCCACGCGGATAAATTATTCTTCACCTCAACATTTTCATCTTCACTCTTCATTCTTTACATAGTCTTCTATACATCACACATACTATACATACTTCTTCTTCCTCCTCGTCTTCTTTACAAGTTCCCGACATATGCCGCATACGCCAAGGCCCATGTTCGTGACATGCCTCCATCAAGCCAACCCGCTTCAAAGTCTACCGCTGAAAACATCGCATACGATGCCGACGGATTGATCAACGCCAGGTTCTGGTACAATATTCCCTTCCAGCCGCTAGTCAGCGTTGGCGCCAAAGTCGACAGCATCTGATCCCACTCTTGCGTGACAAACGTCGGTCCCCGAATATACGACGAAACCGACGTAATGGGAATCATATGAATCCCGTGAATATACTCCGTATTCAGCCCAAAGTACGTCGCATAGTCAATCTTATTCTCAAAGCAAATGCCAGAAACCTTGTTGGCAACAATCTGGGATGGCACAATCGTATTGTCATTCGAAAACAGCATATAACTATTCAGAGAGTGCTGCATCACCGCCAACATAATATTGGCTCGAGCCTCCATGGCACTGTCCCCAATCACACTGGCCCAAAGCTTCATGCCATACACATTGTGATAGTCCTCCGATGACGACTCTTCATCCTTGCCATCTGCACTCTCAAATAGCCCCTTTGCCCAAGAGTGTCCCGCGTAAAAGTCAAACGACCTAAATCGTGGAAAGTATGGGTCCGCCAACGTTGGGTTGTGCACATCTCGAATCATACTATTCACATAATCCTTATTCGCCGCAAGCCATGTGCCTCCACCAATGTCATTGTCAACCTGCGCAATCACCGCCGCAGCATGGACAAAATATCCATAATGAAAGTGGTGGTCATTGTAATACGTATTTCCAAAATCTGCATTAGGGTCCGTCAGCCCAGCCGTAGAAACAAGCCCCTTCCAGGTGGTATCATAAGCCAACGGGTTCTGCTGGTGGTTCTCTGCAAACACTGCAAACGCAGCCTTCAACTTGTTCAGCCCAGAAAGCGCCAGCATATCATTATTCAAAATGTACTTGGCTGTAAACACAATCTGCGCAAACTTATCCAGGCCCTTTCCTGAAAAGTACATGGAATTCAAATTGGTCTGTGCATTCACATCCTCCTGTAGCTCTGTAGTAGCAATCCCAGTGATAAACTGTGCAGTCGTAGCACTGACAAACGGTGACACACCAGGCGCACTGCTCTTGATAGCGGCAAACTCGTCCCTTTCATTAGACACCAATCCACCCTGCCTCGTACTCGCTTGGCCCGTCTTCTCGTCATATCTAGTTGAGCTAGCAAGCTGGGAATAAGGCAAAAACCCAATCGTTGTAGGAAGAGTTTCTTGAAATTCCAACACGCTGCTGACATAACCATACATGTCACCCAAAACTGGACCTCGCAGCTGGAAATTTGTTTGCTTCTGCCTCATGTTTGACAACACGCCTTCATAATGAGGTGGAACATACATCAATGGATCACCAGACGTACTAGTGCCTTGAGCAACATACTGAATCTTGACATTGGCAGTATTCCCGTTAACAGAACCAGTAACGTATGCATCTGTCTGGTAACGACCAGCAGTCTGATCAAGATACGTGTCTGAATTGGCGGGGTACTGGCCAACTTGGATAACCGTTCCCTGTATGCTGTCAGAGCAAATGGCTTGAGTTTTGGCAGAATTCAAGCTAAAAATAGGCAATGAGCGACTTCCAGCGGGAACAGTCATGTACAAAACCCACCTTACACCATTATTAAGAGTGAGTGCATATTTTCTCATGTTTGCCTGGGGAGCAGGAGTAACTTCTTCAATGGAAGCAAAGCCGACAGCACTAGCAACGACTGGAGTGAGATCATAATACACACCCGTAACATAACCCATGCCAAGAACAAGAGGAGTCCACAATTGGCCATTGGTCGTGGGGTCAACAAAGTAAGCCTGCACAGAGTAGTCGAGGAATCGAGCACAGTGAAAGTTCATAGTCGAAGTGCTAGTAAACTGAGCAGCTGACAAAACCACCGACATGATACCAACGGGCTCAAAAAAGTATTGCGCGGGATTTGAAGCGGGATTAGGTCCAAACACCAACTGGTTATTAGAAGTCGAGGAAACGGCAAGACCAAAGAATCCATTGGCATTGGTCTGCCAGACAGAGTATGGCTCAACATATGCTGGATTAGTTCTATTACCAAGAAGCAAGTTGGTGTAAAACTTATTGGTCGAGATTGGTGGGCCAGAAGCAGACCAGGCGTCCAAGGGAGCAAGCGGATGAACAACGCGCTGAAACTGGGCATTTGGAGGAGTCGTTGCAACTGGCACGGAAAATGGATCATTGGGGTTGACAGCCACCTCGACTGTGGGAGGGACGTAAATGGGGTTGAAAGACATTGGGAGAGATTTATAAGGGATTGAAGGAAGAGGGGTTGCAGAAGATTTAAACGAAGATGAAAAAGAAGATGAAAAGGTTGGGGAAACTGCCGCTGTGGAAGAAACAGAAGAAGAAGAAGAAGAAGAAGAAGAACCGATTGGAATAGGTGCAGATGCAGCGGAATTTATAACTTTTAAACTTGCTGAAGAGGGCGACAACGTGCGTGGTGTTGGTGTTGGGGTGATATGTGCGGCTGAGGCAGAAGTAGGAGTTACGTCTTGTGTAGCTATTGGAGGCGTAGCAGTATGCAAAGACGATTCCAGAGAGGTTGAAAACACCGGCAAAGACGAGGTAGACTGTGGATGGCGAGTTATTTCCGTAATGATATGATAAATAATGCTATTTGAGGTAAAAATAGTGGGGAAAGAGCTTGCAGAATCTGCTGTTGAGGATTGAAAAGCAAAGCTAGTAGAGATTGAGGAAATATCGCTTTTAGACTGACCAACAGGAGACGTGGTCCGAGAAGTTATTGGTTCAAGTTGAGCGGTTGGCAAATATCCATTAACAAAAGCTGGACTCGAAGTGTTGAGATAGATTCCGGCAAAGTTGATATTCGGCAAGCTGACGGTTTTGATCAGCGTACGAACTTGGTAAATAGTACTAGTTGGGACGACTACTGACACTGAAATGACAATATTCCTTTTCTCAAGTCTATTTTCTTCCGGATCAGAGTTATGGTAGTGTTTGTGGCGGTATCCTCTGCGAATATCAATCTCATTGTCAAGGGAGCTTTCTTCAGTCGCATGTTTGTTGAGTTGGGATGGAATAGGAAGATTCGAAACATGTGGCGATCCAGGATTGATAACTAACGCCGAAACAGGCTGCGCAAGACATGAAAAAAGCAATAAAATAGCGACAAAAAGACGAGTGGTGATGTTGAATCTTTTAGCAACGCAGGTGTTGATATAGTACTGGAGAGCTTGAATGAAGGTTATGACCACACAAACTCCATCGAAACCAATGTTTAAAAAGGAAAACGGAAAACCAGTCTTGTTGTCATTTTTGACAGTAGTATCCTTGAGACTGGATGGTGAAATGAAAGGCTTGGTAGCAAGTTTGGGTGGATTGATCAACTGAAAAACGGGTGTTTTTGGGAGAGATCCAAAAGGTAACGGAGAGAGTGAATTCAGCGGGCTTGATAAGAATGGAGCAAGGCTCAAAGGGGGTGCTAATATGGAGATGGAAAGCGGTTTTACGATTGGCGATTTACGACGAAGATCTAGTCGAACCGGCGCAAGAGGTTCTGTCATTCTGTGAATTGACGCAAAAGGGTGAATATCAATGTGCATGCCCATCTTGTGTTGAGATGCTGAACAAATCTAGTAATTATAAGAATGTTGTTAGTACAAATCAACAGCTTAGAATCCATAAATTTAATACGTTTTGTTTAATTGATTGTTCGATAACTACCTGAAATACTGAAATACTGAAATATTGAAATATTGAAATATTGAAATATTGAAATATTGAAATATTTGGACAATGCGATTATCCCGTTTGGATTTTGGTAAGCGATTTGAAAACGATCAAGCACGGCTGGGCCAAGTAACTAAGAAAACAAACAGGGCGAGTTATTTCAACTTTTTTTAAAAAAAAATGAAAATAAATGTGACTTGAGAAAAAGAATGCTTATGATTCACAAGTATAATTTGAGAATTCTCTATTCCTTTTATATTCCTTTTTAAAATGATAATCCAAACACAAATAAGGCTTTTTCAACCAAACAAGTTTGGATTTGCGTTTGTGAAATCAAATCAGCATCATTTTAATCACTTGCTTTTTATTTATTTTTTCAATCAATACTCGTGTACCTTTAACTGACACTGCCTTTTCACATTTTAATCAAATCATGTTCGGTCGTTTGTCAATAACCTACAGAGAGAAAAAAAGCCATAAATAACCCCAACTTTGGCCAATGCACTAATATGCCTGGGTTTCGGTTGGGTTTCAGAAACACAAAACAAACATTGGTTGAAAGAGCTGTGGTCACATTCAATACAAACCGAGTCAAGCACTCTTTGCAAGTCGAATAGAATATACTTTAATTATTTGCTTTGAGCTGTATAGTGCGCTGGATATTATTAAAAGATGACAATGATTATGATGACACACTATAACCGTATAACCACAATCCCATTTTCAATCTGATATTGCTTGGACCTCCAAACACGTTTGGCAACAACTACTGTGGTTCTAATAAATGTGGATATGAAAATGTCAATCAAACTTGGCTTTCAGTGACCAGGAACCAGGAACCAAATACCAAATACCAAAAACCGGGCCTCTCATAATGGGACAAGCCAGTTCAGCACCTCATCTGCATCTGCCTTTTAAAAATATTCAATATTGGTGGGCTATCAGCAATAACAATAGCCAACTCCATTCATTTATTTCAATCTGGAGAATCAGCCTTGCTATTATACAACCAACCTGCCGTTCTCAAACTAAAAAACCAACCGCTAAAAGCCCAACGCCAGAAACAAGTGTACAAAAAGAAGAAAATGAATAGTATTAAAAAATATAAAAAAGAATTATTAAAAGAAATATCAATAAGAACAAACTAAAAAATAAAAACTGTTGATATCCACATGTGTAGTTAAACTATCGATAGGTATCAATAATCCAAAATGCCCAATTAGTCTTCCTTAAAGTAACAAAAAAATCCAAACAAAAATTCATTCACAAAAAGCATCACCCCTTTTCAGAAATGAGTATAAGCAGGTTTGGGTATTTGATTTTCAAATAGGAACTTTTATTCTTTTTTCCTTTCTTCATCTTGCTGTAGAAGCAGTCCCTCGGCTCATCATTCCTTCAAACACACATACTTCAGCTTTTGTTAAACCTCATGCTCTCATACCTTTGTTTAAACATCAATCATGTTCTATTCCTCCGTAACCACCAGCCTAGTATCCACCGCTTAAGCAGATTGAGTAACCTCAGAACCTTTGAAAACGCGCCTGAGAAAAGATGAAATGCCAAAAAAGAAGGAACGAAAAAATCTTGCGACCCAAAACCCTTTCTTTTGAACAACAGTAGAGTCACTGGTTTCGCCAGATGTTTCATCCTCATCGTTTTCAACATCAGAGGCGTCTTCGCCCAAAGCTGACGAGTCCGTAGAAGGTCTTGCATCAAGGTCCTCGCTAATCTTGGGCTTGAAGTCACCGTTGACAGTGGTGGCAGATGTTAATGTAGTATCAACCGTATTTGTAGTAGTGACAGGGTGGTTGAAAGGATCCTCCGTTTCAGAGTGTGTAGATGAACTGGGCTCAGACGATGGGCCTGCAGCAGCACCCTTGCTAGAAGCGTCTTTGTTCCGGGAAGAAGCAATCAAAATATGGTTCGAGTTTCCGTGTTCATCATGAGCTATTGGAGGCAAATAAAATGAAAAAGGGGGATATAGTTAGTATATATGGCATTGAATAATTGGATCTCCCGGCTTGGTTATGGAGTAATTCCCTCAGGGTTGCAAAAGAAGGTTCATTAATGTGCCAAAAAGAATCTCAAAAAACAAGCCAATCGATATTGCAGCAAAACCGCCACCTTGAGATCTACCAACCAAGATACTTACTAACTTCTCGGCCGTCAGAGGCAAGAACCCAATTACCGTCGACAATGAATTTGTACATGTAGGTTTTGTCGGGCGTAATGTCATTGATGGCGACAGAGTACCGAGTGCTGTTCTCATTCTCAAGGGCTAGGCCCAAGTGGTTCCATTCGGAGAATTCGCCGGCGACCTCGACAGAAGTGTGTTTCGTAGAGTCGTCGTATTCGATTTTAGATGTCACTGTCATTCTCTAGATAAACAAGGATGGAACGGCGGGACAAATTGATAGAGTAACTTCTGAGTCAAGCTCAAATGTGTATGGCAAAATTAAAGGTGTTGTGTACGGAAAAAAAAAAAAAAAGAGGGAAAGAAAGAAACAAGCTAGGGCTGTGGTTAACGAGTTATTGTCAAGTTCGCGTGGGCCACTAAAGGTAGGAAAGATAGAGTTGGACAAGCCTTCAACGAATAGGTAAGTAACGGGTGTCTGCTAAAGAAAGGAGGGTGCACGACAGCAAAGAAAAAAAAAGCCTTGGGAGATGAGGACGTGAAATGAAGGTTTGAACAAATAGTCCAAAGTAAAGAGGCTACCACTACAAGGCCGTCACCGCGACTGGCACCACTTTTGCCAGACCCCCCTAACACCCTCCGCTGTTCCCAGCCTACGGACAACGTTTCAAAACGCATCTACAGCACGGACTGCTCTTGGTTGCTTTGACACAAGTCTATTGCTGGCATTTTGAAATTTTTTTCTTGCTGCCGAGCCGTAGGAGAACTGGAGCCCGGTCTTACTCCTTATCGCCTGCACTATCGGAACTAGCTACACACCCTAACCTGTCTTAGTCATACACCCTAACCTAGTTCGTGGTCACGTGGACGCTGGGTTTTTTTTTTTTTTTTTTTTACAACATGAAAAGGCCGACATTGGCAGCACAAACCTCAATGAATCTTTTGCTTTTGGGTGTGTTCAGGGTCCAGGTGTCCTGCTTTGCTGATTGTTTAGTTGTCGACACCATTGTTGCTCGTACATGTTCCGGTTCAGCAAGCAAACCATTGTTTCAGACGCTTCTTCTGCCGTGCTTGTCCATTATAGCATACCAACAAACTGTGATCTGATGTTGTAGCCTAGCTTTGAACGCTTTCAACAGCATGAACGCTTGAGTAGTCTGATTGTTCAACTATCAGATGGGTAAGCGAGGTGATCCATCCCTGGATCCTTCTTTTCAATTTTATTTCGGACCACAGTCATTCCATTTTACATTCCTGGGAACGACTTTCTCTTAGGCAGCTGCTTCTTGCTTCAAGGTTCAAGCTCATCCCAACAAACTTATATTTTCAAGTGATTCATCAGTGATCGGTAATAGCAAACTAGTTTGTCGACCACCTGCTTCTGGTGTCAGCCTTTCAAGGCATTATCCGGCTGGTTATGAAACAGCACATTTTGGGTACCAGAAAAATACGGACATGCGTGTATCAAGCAGAGTAACTCTTTCTCGTATTAGCCGTGCTATGTTGGTCATGTGGTTTGCTGATTCTCAAAATTTGCAATTCGTTCTCAAATGTACTGCGAGCCCATAAAAGTGTCAACAACTACAGCCGACCAAGAGTTGCAACCCATAATAGCTGTTTGAGACAACTGGTTGGATATAGCACAAACTATGAAATGAAATGAGAAATTTGTAATACATATACATAGTATGTTTTATGTCACAGGCTACATAAAGATAGCTTCTATATAGAGCTTCTGGCTTGACCGCCACAAGAAGAGGATCGAGCAACTAATAAAGATCTATCCTTAAAATTCCACCATCTCAACAGCCCTAGCGGTAAAGAAAACGACATCTATTTTATCTAAATATAACACAACTCAATATATGCCTCTCAGGCGCTCAATTGCTGCGCATTTATTTTTATAAACTTGATTCCTGTATATTTTTTTGTCGCATGAAACTCACAATACTCTGATATTCATGGGGCTTATGACATACGCGAAGTAACATAACCCTTCAAGTGTTGAAACCCCCGTCTGTCCATATATATTCAAATAACTACATTAAATCATAAAAACAAGATAATCTGTTTTTTGTCAGAGACATTGGTTATCAAAGTCACCATGACAATTGTCGTGACTTTTGGAATTTGCACGGCTGTTTCATGATATTCACAAAAATGTGGAGGGCCCCAAAAGTATCTACATTTCACGCTTGAGTTCGTAGTCTTGTTCCTTTTTGTAATCTGAAGTTGGTTCCATACATGACAAGTATTATTTTTCAAGATTGAACTAGCTCCAGGGCAAAATAGTAATAACGAACTCAGCAAAATAAAGATCTTTAAAGGCCGACATGAAAATACGTAGACTAGTCCCATTGGCCATATATATTTGTAAATTCTAACTGACTTGGAATCGAATTCACGTCTCAACCCTTAAAAACAAGTTACAGAAGCTATGGAAGAGTCTGAGCAGCAATCAATGTCATAATCTTCACTTATAATGCAATGTTACAAAGGCAGTAGCTCCCGGGATGTAGTTTAATGATCATCATGTATATATAGAAACTCTGAAATGTTCTCTACATAAATTGATAGGCATGCCATTATGAGTATCCCTAATTTTGACACAAAAACCCAAAATAACGTCATTCATTCAAGCTCTTCCTTCTTGAAACCCTTTACAATATCCCAAAAGTTTAGTAATGTTGCATTTTATAGCAAATCTAGTTAAATCAACAGCCAAAGCATGAATTCAAAAAGTTAAAGATGGAATATATTAAAAATTTTATGCTATAAACTTATGTACTATGTACAAGCCAAAAATTGCATGGTAATGAGACTGAACTGCAATTAGACATTATTTCATACATTACTTCAGCCGACTGCTCACCATGCTCCGTAATGTTCGAGACATGTAATCATCTTCCAAATCTTTTCTCCATTTATTCAAATTGCACCTGTAAAGTGCTTCAATAGCCCACGGCCGGCTCATGTGCCTAATTCTTGGTAACACAGACACCACTGCCGAGTTTTTCTCCCATTCGGTTCCATCTATTCTAATGTGCGGCTGGCTGATTTCAGCTTTCTTCCTCTTATATTCCTTAAGGGCTGGCCTCGGTAACGATGTAAACACATGCTTAATATACCGCTCCGACAAAAATTGATCCAAAGAAGATTGTAACTTTTCATATGAGCTTCCTCCTACTTGATATCCGGATGAACTGTCGGCATTAACAATGTCTGCTGGATCATCTGTCATTAACACTTTCTTTCTAGGGATTTTATGGCTTGAGACAAACCACACTTCCTCCAACTGCAGACATCGCCTAGCTATATATCTCTCCACTAACAACCGATTGCTGCTATATTTCATTACGGGCAAGACCAGCCTTTCAAGTTGTTTTTGATCCTTGAACTTGGTATAAAGCTTTCTTAAATCTTTAAAAAAAGTTTCTGTGCATTTTCCCATTGACGATAACCCACCATCAGCTAGTGAATCAAATCCCACCCCGTTTGTACGAAACCCTTCAAACTCTTCAACAAACAGCATCTTCAATGTAGTCTTTGAACATTTAAATAGATATAATATATCTTGTATGTTGACTCTGCTCACATGGAGTATTTGTAAGGTCTCGGCGTTGTCACGGATAAGCTGCGACGTCAAAGGGCTGGTATCTCTATCGGTAAAGCATAACAACCTTTTAAGATTACTAAACCTAAGTTGTGATAAGCAAACCTGATCATATGTAAGGGTGGAGTCTTTGTGTTGTGGTATAAATACTTCAAGACTTTGTAAGCTTTCAAAAATGGGATAGCGCAAAATGTTCTTGGATTCAATTGGCAACCCTCTCGCAATTCTGTATAAATGATCCATATCGCAAGTAAGTTCTGTCAAAGGGTTCATCCCTAATAGTTCAAAGCTAATCGGTCGTTGAAAATCGTGCCATGAAGGCAATTCCAGTTGTCTAAGATGTTTAAACGTTTTTGAAATCTCTATTAGCTTATCAGCAACTACTGTGGATGATACCCTCCTTTCCGACCTCGCTCGCCCATTTCCGTTTGGCCCATCAAAGTGGGCTAGGTATCGACGAGGAACAGATGAAGCGAGGGATGAAGACGGAGGTTCCAAAGCAAAGTGTTCAAGGTTCTTCATTAACTTAATAGCATTGTATGCGTTTTCATTCAAAATTGGCAGCCCGCTCTTATTTGTATTTGTAATAACCAAAGACTGCACAAGAAGAAGTACTTCAGGACCCATATCATTTAAAGCCACAATGGTCAGAGAGCAGAATTGAATTCTAAAGGCTAAACGCACTATGCTGGGGAATTGAATTTGATCAAATCTACTGTGGTTGGGGTATTTTGTTAATAGCGCTTCTCTTAACACTCGCGCATCCCATGTAGTGTTGGTTGATAATAAACACGCTTCAATACGCCTAAGATTTGGCATATATTTTGGATCAATAAGATTAACCCAGCTGGAGTATGGTACATCCTGATTGAAATTTCCATTCAAGTCGTTGAGTTCAGACGGTGCATTTTTAATAACCCCAAATGAACATTTACATGAAGAAAATATCTTTACGTTTTGCAGCATGTTCCAAGAAATTGTATGAACCGATCTCACCGGTTTTGATGAAGCTGAAGTCCCATATGAGGTGGACAATCCATATGACCACATCCGATGCATGTTAATATCGCATTTTGTACTTTCGGGATGGCCCTGAACTTCTGGTCTTTCCAAGTGTATAGAGTACCATATGTATGGAGATAGAACAGAATAAATAAAACGACACGTTAAAGCGAAATTCACCAAGGTTTTAGTTGACCGAGGTTGTAACGAATCTCTGAAATCAAGTGTATTGGAATTTGTGGTGCTGAATTTTGGGCCAAAAAGCTCAGGGTCTACCTCATCAAAGTTAATACAATTCAAATATAGGTATTTAGCAACTTCCAGCAATATGTCTTCTGGTAAATCACTGAGCTTCATATTGCTGGTAGGTAGATAGTCCATATATTATGCATTCGAACTTGACAACTGACCCTTGGATATTAAGCAATTGAAGGCAGACGAGTCATCAAAATAGGTATTGATTCAAATTGTTAGACGGGTCTATTTCTTCAAAGCCCCCAATATCCCTAAGTAACAAGTGTAAATGACGAAATGAAAGTTTTGCGAAAGATTAGCAGTAATGAAAAATGAGCTCCAAGGTGGTATGTGGCAAAAAGATGGTAAAACCCTAACCACAATTAATAGCCTTGCCCTCTACAGAAACTAGTCGATGATCCAAATAGTTATTATTTATCCAACTTTCAAAAACCTCCAAAATCTAAAAGTTTATGAAGATAGTTTTTACAAGCTTAGTTTTTTTTAACCAGCCTTTTTTCATTGTCTTACGAATTTGCCGCCTTTTCTCTCAATTGTGTCAGTTAATTGTCTCTATCATGTTTTTTTCTTGTGACTGAGTGTGAACTGGTAGCTAACTACCCGGTCCCTATGGTTGAAGGATTTGAAATTACAGCAAAGACTGACATTAAGCATTTATTAGGCATAAGACATCGACAAACTTTTGCATAAGATATATCCGTTATTTGAAAACAGTTTTGTTTCCTTACTGAAGACGGCGGTTTTCTAAAACAGAAGCGACAAAATTAACCATGCCGTAGAAGAAATACTGAATACAAAGAAATAAAAACTCCATATGGCGAATCCTGGATAACAATAAAAACAAAACAAGGGTATAAAATAAGAGATTTACATATATAAACAAGCGGTATACAGAGGATGAAAAAGAAGCAAATAAAGAATATCAGCATCAATAGTTATGAGACAATTTATTGAATTGTTTTTTTCTCAGCTTTGTCCTATTTTATCGCATTGCTATGGTTGTCTCAAAAATACAATTGCCCTTTATAAACCAATTAGTCAATTCGGTAAAGATAGCAATTGGTAAGCTTTCTATTTTGGGTTTTAATGATGTCTGACAAAATGTTTTATTACAAGTTCAAATCATCATCCCATGGGTCTTACAGCTAAGTATGAGCCGAATTACTGCTTCAACCGCATGCAATTTTTCGGTTGAAATGCTAATCTCTGATCATTTCTAATATTTCTGACTGCAATTAAACAATATACATATATTATGGTACAATTCTTGGAAAAGGAGAATAGGATATACCAGACTATAACAAAGAGTCACTACAGTAGGAATGAGATTTCAGACTCCAGTAAACAGACAAAGTTAGACCGGCAGGAGAAACCGTACCTATATATTTTTGTCCAATAATTTCCCCCGTAGCGATGTTCACAAAAGTCCTGATATCCAAACATCTACAAACTCAGTAATGTTCCTAATTGCAGGTTCACTGGGATCTTAACTGTTGAAAGAGATTGACTATATATGATCTATATCGACTATAACCGTACTTTGAAGAGCTCCAAGATCCTAGGAATATACAACATTGAGTCTGAGAATGTCTCCATTAATCGTCTGTTTGCCTTTGATTAACCGCTAGTCTACCAGAACAAACGACTCCAGAAATTACCGGGTGAGATGCCGATTTCAGCGGCCTATTACTTGGTAGGTTGTACTTTCCAAACGGTGATTTACATTTGACTTTGTACCTACCAACCTATATTATTTTTCATGCGTAATATATATGAAATAAATGACAAGAGCTAAGCAGGTTATTAGAACTACTAAGGCAACCACTTTCAAAGGAGAATCTTCTAAAGGTAATTTGACTGTCACATCCGATATAAAATGTCTGACTCCATATAGGACTCCAAAATGCCTGATTCCTGGTTGTTTTGAGCAAGCTTATAGCAAGTCTATATGAAGTTGAATGCAGATTTCACAATTAATATTCGATTGACCAATATAACGAATAAAAAGTGGATTTCAGGAGAATTGAACACCGGTAATCATACTGAAAAAAAGAGCTTTATGCTAGTTATGGACAAAAAGAAAAAAGTCGCTTTAGCATAGTAAAGATGTAAAACAATGACAGAGCCGGACAACCAGCGAGATAGTCCGAATGATGTTCATGCAATTGATTACCTTGCCATTCAAATTCTACCTGGCTTATTAGCGCCTTGTAAAATTCCTTTTGCTATTGATGAGAAATTGGGGAAAAGATTATAAATAATGAAGTGACTCCCCGGATTTCATGGTTTTTTTTTTCTCTTTTCTTCTCATCCCAAGATCACAAACCAGCTAATTCCAACTTCAGTCTTTCGTTTCCAACCGCGAACTATTTCAGTTTAACTTTACACATTCGTTTATCTCAACAATCAAAATCATCAAAAATGGTCTCCGCTAAAATTGCCTCCTACGCCGCTGCCGCTGCCTCTACCGTTGCTGCTGCCGACTCACACTCTGCTGTCCTTGACGGTGTCCAAGGTTCTGTTACTAACACCAAGCAGGTTATTCAGACTTTGACCAAACAGCTCCAGTCTAACGACGGTCACCCTGCTTCTGATGTTATCACTGCTGTCATCACCGGTCTTGACTCTCAAATTGACAATGGTATTGCTACCATCTCTCAGGCTCTTGCTCCCTTCACCTTTGGTGCTTCTGAGGCTGTCGGTGATGCTCTTCTTGGCCCCTTTGCTCAGTCAGTTACCAACGGTGCTGAAGTTGTCCTCTCTAACTTGATTGGCGCTCCTGCTGATTTCATCTCTGATGCTGTCCGTAACTCTTTTGCTAACACTCTTAGCAATGTTGCCAAGACTGGTTCCCAGTACAATGTCAACACTGAACGTCTCACTCAGCTCTCTGAGCAGATCCGTGCCGTTGGCTCCCGCAACCATGTCAAGCGTCAAAACACTATTGTTAACGGTGTCCACTCTGGTGTTGTCAATGCTCAACAAACCATGGATACCTTGGTCAAGCAACTCCAATCCAACGATGGTCACCCTACTGCCGATGTCATCACTGCTGTTATCACTGGTCTTGATTCTCAGATTGACAATGGTATTGCTACCATCTCTGAAGCTCTTTCTCCTCTTACCTTTGGTGTTTCTCAACAAGTTGGTGACTTCCTTCTCGGTCCCTTCATTCAATCTGTCACTAACGGTGCTGAAGTTGTTCTCTCCAACGTTCTTGGTGGCCCTGCTGATTTCATCTCTGAAGGAGTTCGTAATGCTTTTGCTAACACCCTTGGTACTGCTGCTAAGGTTGGATCTCAATACAATGTCAACACTGAACGACTTGCTGAGATTTCTAACAAGCTCAAGGTTGCTCCTAGCTCTACCCACCACAAGAGACAGACTGCTGTCATGGACGGTGTTCAAGGCTCTGTCACCAACACCAGACAAGTTATTCAAACTTTGACCAAGCAGCTCCAGTCTAACGACGGTCACCCTGCTTCTGATGTTATTACTGCTGTCATCACCGGTCTTGACTCTCAGATTGACAATGGTATTGCTACCATCTCTCAGGCTCTTGCTCCCTTCACCTTCGGTGCTTCCGAAGCTGTTGGTGGTGCTCTTCTTGGCCCCTTTGCTCAGTCAGTTACCAACGGTGCTGAAGTTGTCCTCTCTAACTTGATTGGCGCTCCTGCTGATTTCATTTCTGATGCTGTCCGTAACTCTTTTGCTAATACTCTTAGCAATGTTGCCAAGACTGGTTCTCAATACAATGTTAACACTCAGCGTCTTTCCGAAATTTCTAACCAGCTCCGCACTGCTAGCACTAGCAATAAGGCTTCAACCCACCACAAGAGACAGACTGCCGTTATGGACGGTGTTCAAGGTTCTGTCACCAACACTAGACAGGTTGTCCAGACTTTGACCAAGCAGCTCCAATCCAATGATGGTCACCCTACTGCCGATGTTATCACTGCTGTCATCACTGGTCTTGACTCTCAGATTGACAATGGTATTGCTACCATCTCCCAAGCTCTTGCCCCTCTCACTTTCGGTCTCTCTGAGGCTGTTGGTGGTGCTCTTCTTGGCCCCTTTGCTCAATCCGTTACCAACGGTGCTGAGGTCGTTCTCTCTAACTTGCTCGGTGCTCCTGCTGACTTTGTTACTGATGCCATCCGTAACTCTTTTGCTACTACTCTTAATACCGTCGCTAAGACTGGTTCTCAGTACAATGTCAACACCCAGCGTCTTTCTGAGATTTCTAACCAGCTCCGCACTGCCAGCTCCAGCACCAAGGGTACTACCCACCACAAGAGACAGACTGCCGTTATGGACGGTGTTCAAGGCTCTGTCACCAACACCAGACAAGTTATCCAAACTTTGACCAAGCAGCTCCAGTCTAACGACGGCCACCCTGCTTCTGATGTTATCACTGCTGTCATCACCGGTCTTGACTCTCAGATTGACAATGGTATTGCTACCATCTCTCAGGCTCTTGCTCCCTTTACCTTTGGTGCTTCCGAGGCTGTTGGTGGTGCTCTTCTTGGCCCCTTTGCTCAATCCGTTACCAACGGTGCTGAGGTCGTTCTCTCCAACTTGCTTGGCGCTCCTGCTGATTTCATCTCTGATGCTGTCCGTAACTCTTTTGCTAACACTCTTAGTAATGTTGCCAAGACTGGTTCCCAGTACAATGTCAACACCCAGCGTCTCTCTGAGATTTCTAACCAGCTCCGCACTGCTAGTATTAAGTCCTCTCACCACTAAATGCTTTGAATTAACATTCAAAATATTTGGCCTTGACGACTTTATGACACGACCTGCAGTTAACCAATCAATTTAAAACCAGAAAAGAAATTGTTTATTGAGGATTCTTCCATACTTTTTCAAATTATATTTTAATTGATCCTTTTGTCTTATTATTATTGATTTTAAGAGCTGATTTTTAGTTTAAAAAAATAAAATGTTTACTTTATAAAATATTTCGTACACTCAAAGCTGTTATGCTGTTCGGGTATGATTCCTGGCTTCAATTGTAGGTGTAATATAAACTCATGGTATTCAAATTTATCATATTGCTTCTAATCAATTATCCACATGGTATAACTTGGGTTATTCAAATAGCTATTGCCCGCTATTTCTGTCAGATGGTTTGTGTAGGTGGTTATGTCCGAATTGGCTGCTTAGGTCTCTTATCTCAACCCCTAACCCACTAAATCGAATCAATCACCCTGTTTTATGTTACGTCAACGATCATTTCTCCTTACACATTGTTCATCAAAGAGTTATTCATTTCATTGGTTTTCCGAATATATCATTTTCTTCAAACACATTGTCTTCTTTGTTCTCGTAATTATGAAAGTCGCATTCATTCATCCAGACTTAGGAATCGGTATGTTGCATGTTTGTATTACTTGACAGCTTATACTAACTCTGATGTTACTCGTTCCATATAGGCGGCGCTGAAAGATTAATTGTCGATGCTGCTGTGGGTCTTCAGGATTTGGGACATTATGTGATGATATATACCAGTTATTTCAACAAAAACCACGCATTTAGCGAATGTGTTGATGGAAAAGTCAAAGTCAAGGTATATGGAGATGGAATAATTCCACAACACATCAACGGTCGATTCAATATTGCATGTGCAATTTTACGTCAAATTCATTTGGTTTGGACGTTGATAAGTACTAAAGAAGGAAACGACTTTGATGTTTTTATCGTTGATCAGCTGTCGTTTTGTGTTCCAATTCTTCGAGAATATTTCCCTGAAGCTAGAATCCTTTTTTACGGCCACTTTCCTGATAAACTTCTCGCAGACCATTCTTCTCTCGTGAAAAAGCTTTATAGGGTTCCATTTGACGTTGCCGAACAATGGTCTACAGGACTTTCAGACGTTATCGTTGTCAATTCTAAATTTACTCAATCAATCTTTAGAAAAGCATTCCCAAGAATTAAGAGCGAATTGGGTGTTGTTTACCCATGTGTCAATACCAAGCAACTTGAAAACGTCGGGGCTGGACCGTTTAAACCCAAATCATTTTGTCTATCCATTAACAGATTTGAACGCAAGAAAAATATCACACTCGTTATCACGGCTTTTGCAGCAGCTTTAAAAACTGTTCCTTTGGAACTGGCTTCTAAGGCGAAGCTTGTAGTAGCAGGTGGCTACGATTTCAAAGTCAAAGAAAACCAAATGTACATGGCGGAACTTCAAGCTTTATGTGGGACCTTGGGTCTTTCATACGGAACCGTTTGGCCAACTGATGGTCTTGCAGCATACCCTACTAAAGATATTCAAAGCAAAACTGTGGTGTTCATTCCAAGTGTTCCTGATGAAATCAAAAGATCTTTACTTAGAGATGCCTCGATTCTGGCATATACACCTTCTAATGAGCACTTTGGAATTGTTCCGTTAGAAGCCATGCTCGCTGGTACTCCAGTTATTGCTGCTAACTCAGGTGGTCCATTAGAAACAGTTACAGCAGAAACTGGCTGGCAACGAGATCCAAAGACTGAAGAATGGGCGCCTGTAATTGCGCATGCTCTGTTTGGAATGAGTCCTGAAGAACAACAGACGTACAGCCAGAATTCCCATAAGAGAGTGATGGATAGATTTAGCGAGAAGGAAATGTCGTTAGAATTTGAAAAGTATATTCAAATTGCGGTGTCCACAAAGAGAGGTCCAGAGTATATTTTTAAACTGCTCGAAATAGCAGTGCTCTCTGTGCTCATGTTGGTTTTCGCCTCCATTTTTTTTGGTTACAGGCTCATCAAATATAGCATTTAAGTGTGATAACATCAAGTAAACTAGAATTTCTCGTAATTTATGCTTCTATTAATAAAGGGTTATACACGGGGTAAACCGGATTAAATGTTCAATAAGTAATACAAATTTTTAAAAAGGATAGGAGATTAGTGTATACATTGAAAATAACTATCCTCTTGGGATGAATGCAATATATTACAATGATTATCATGACTTAAAAGCAGCACATCAATCAAGATTCATGGGCTGTGAATGCAAAAATGAAGTATCAACAAAATCGTCAATAAAATGGACAATAAGTTCATTCCTGTAAAAACTTTGTAGATAGATGGTCACAGTTTAATGAAAGACTTTCTTAGTTTGGTTGAGTGGACTGCTGCTGCTGCTGTTGGTTTTGCAACATTTGTCTTTGGTACATGAGTTGCTGTTGTTGCAATAGCAACTGCTGCTGGTTTAACTGGCCCGGTTGACCAGATCCATTGGCTTGCTGACCTTGTGCGGCCTGTTGCTGGGCCATTTGTTGCTGGAGTAGCTGTTGTTGAGCAAGTGATCTTGCCTGGACTTGCTTTTGTCGCTGAAGTTGCATCAACCTTTGTTGTTTTAAAGCCTGGCTAACTGCTGGAGACCGAATACAGTGGACATCTTGAGCATTTGCAGGGTTCACCGCCAAAGTTCTACCGAGAAACCCGCCTAAAGGACGTACCCCTCTAGGCAGAAGAGCTGAAGCAAGCATTTCTCTCATCTTGACAAATTTGCTTTTGATGCGCACTGGGATTATCACTCGCTGTTCCATTGGAATCGGTTTGGTTTGGTTAACAGCCTCCATAACCTGCTTTACTTCTTCCTCTTCATTTATTTCAGAGCCACCGAAAGCTTCGTTATCATCATTAAGTTGCTGAACCGTAGACAATGATGCAAGCTTGACATGGTTCATTTTTTGATACTTTGCGAGAAGGACGTCATAAGGAGCAGATCGACCTCTGACAGCTCGTTTAGCACTCATTGAATGAGTTTTGCAAGTCAATGATCGAGCACATAGGCCACCGTTAGGGAGGGGGACACCACATTGTTTTTCAACATCGACAGGGGCTTTTGGCTTGGATGATTTCACCTTCTCTTTTGCTTTTTTAGCCTTTTTGCTACCCTTCTTGGTAATTGCAGCCAAATCCAATTGATCAATTGTCGGAGGTTTTTCGCCTCGTGCAATCGCCTCAGCCTGTGCAGCAGCAAGGGCCAACTTACGTTGCTTGGTCATATTGAATTTGCGCTTCTTAGGAGTCCCCTCTGGCCCCACGGCGGCCGTCCCATTTTTTGACGACTCATCCGTTTCATCTGTTGTCACTTTTTGCTTCTTAGTCGGAGATGGGTTAGATTCGCTGGCTGCCCTTTTCTTTGAGGTCTTTGGGGCTTGTTCCAAAAGTGGTGGAGCTTTTGGGCACGATTGTTCGATATGATATTGAAGGGCAGATACCCATAATGGACGCGAGCAGTAAGGGCATAATCTGTAATCAATGTTGGAATGCAAAACGGAAGTAGAACTTATTACAGAACGGTCCTGATATGAAACTCTTGGAGCGGCAGGATGATGAAGTGGGTGCTGGGAAGTAGGATTTGTGAGTGGATCGTCCTGGACATTTTTTATGTTTTCTTGAATTTTCTTATCTAAAAGGGTGTGTGAAAGAAGAAGAATAAGTAAATCGATCAACTTGAGTAAATATGTTATTGGTAAAGTTGGCAAGCCATGCTCAGAACCAAGAAGGGAAAAAAAAAAAAAAATTGTAAACATACCAGATTCCTCTAATTCCGTAGCCAAATCCATCCATGATGGGTTATCAACTTTTTTGCTGGGTGTTGCAGCAGAAGATGATTTGATGTTTAAAACGATTTTAGATGCATTTGACGAGGAGTCCTTGAAAGTTTTTGCCAGCAGCTCTGCATTGGAAAGTGGCATTTTTAAAATGTTGTGGTGAGAGAGCCAGAAGGTTGGTTTACTGATGAAATAGCGTTAGAAGAGCGATAAAGCCTGGGGTAAGTTGTGAAACAGATGAACATGCAAGACTAGTAGTTATTGTTGGAGTTTCGTAGGCTTGAAAGAACGTAACCTAAAATGAATTACCGAGACGAAAAATGAAAATAAAAATAATATGTTACAAAAGAATTGAAATAAATAGGTTGTGTCAAGATTGAGATATGGTTTATCGATAGGAGTAGCCGATGAAAAAATATTGGTAAGAAGAAAGAAACAAGGGCTTGAAGAAAATTGCAACTGTGCTGGCCATGCAACGAGCAGCGGCAAAACACAAATGAGATAAACTGGGGGTATGTCGAATCAATGCCGAAGTTCAACACTGGTGTCTGGTAAAATCGTCAAAATTAGAAGAAAATATATCTATATTATTAGAGAAAAGTATATATATATCATTCTGTGTAGATGACGTCGCAAAAGAAGGATACTGGGAGATTTACAAGCCCTAATCTGCCCACGTGACCTTCCAAGCGAAAAGATTTTCTTGCGTGGTCACGTGCAATCAGGGGACGACTAACGCCATTGGCTGGCCACGGACAGGCTTGGTGCGGATCCTTGTCCAAAGAGCTTTTTCAGGTCAAGCAGAGTAACAAGCGTAAGAAGTAAAGGAATGTCTGCGTCTGTACCCAAGGGTTGATTTCTGAGGATGACTTTTTCTCTTCCGTCTTGCTCTCAGTCCATCCAGCTAGAATACGAGCTTCCGTAAATGGGCAGCAGATCATGTGAAATTTTCATGTCGCAGGAATATAAACAGATCACATGCGGTTCATGTGGCGGCTCTTGACGGACAGTAAACACATAGAAGGCAAGAGAGTTAAAGCTCGCCTATGGTTCTGGCTGCTTGTCGTCTCGTCGTGCCTTGGACTCGGCATTAGAGAGAACAAAAAAAAAGGACAGAAAGAGGCTAAGGTACGCCACACCTGTGGGAGCAAGACGACAGCCTACTGAACTACTGAACTACTGAATATTCAGGCATGGCCATCTGCCTGGCCTTGTTCTGGAATTGCCAAAGAAACCAGCATTAGTTTTGTTCGTGCCTTGTTTGTGGGATCAACTGGTCTGAAATTTATCGTGAGGGTTAGGTTATTCTGATCCAGTATACCGTCAAATTTTCATGCTCAAAAAATTCCTTATCAGTCAACTTCCATCATTGCGCTTGATAACCTCACTTCTATAGCTCACCATGCCTCCTAAAATTCATTTGAAATTTACGGATGACAGCGATGATGACTTAACTAAACCCCTTGTTCCAATCGCAGCAGGATCCGGGACTCAAACGCCCTTCAAACGAGCGTTGGATCACACCGATACTTCAAAACACCCAAAAAAGCACCAGAAATCTAACTCGCATGGCGAACCCCCTTCAAAATCATTTCAAAAACACTCCAAGTTTAATTCGACTAACGGATCACTACAGGGCCCAGTAAACGGTTCAAATCAACGCACAAATGGTGATGTCAAGGGTGCTTCTGAGACACATAAGAAGCATAGAGATGGGAAAAAGAAGAATGATCGCAGGAACATGAGAAAAGGGAATAGTGTTAAATATCTGGATTCTGAAGATGAAGATGAAGCCGCCCTAATTGCTCTAGATTCTGACGAAGAAGATGATGAGGCTGAAAAAGGAAGTAAAGGAAAGATGTCATTAGCAGCGAAAAATTACATTGCGCGACAAGATCTCAAAAAGACTTTGTTCAAGACCAGAAAGACACTACCCATGTATCTGGCTGGTAAGGATGTTGTTGAAAGAATATTGAGTAATGAAGTTACTGTGCTGCTTGGTGAAACCGGTTCTGGTAAATCTACACAACTTCCACAACTAATTCATGATCTGACCATGACGACAACCAAAAATAAGCACGGAAAAGAAAAGAAGTTTTCAACAGAAAGAATAGCTATTACCCAGCCTCGTCGAGTTGCTGCAGTTAGTTTGGCAACTCGTGTTGCTCAAGAGATGGGCGTTGAACTTGGTACAAAAGTTGGTTACGCGGTTCGATTCGATAATACCACTTCTCCAATTACACAAGTTAAGTACCTTACCGATGGTATGCTTCTTAGAGAGCTTATGTTAGATCCTGACCTCAAAATGTACACAACCGTTATTCTTGATGAAGCACACGAAAGAACTCTTTTGACAGATTTGTCTATGGGCTTGTTAAAGGCATTACAGCGCAAAAGGCGTGGTACAGATTCTCCTCTTCGATTAGTCGTCATGTCTGCCACGCTTGATGCAGAAAGATTCAGTGAATTTTTTGAGAATTGTGATATCTTATTGGTTGAAGGTAAAATGTATCCAGTTTCAACATACTACTTGGATGATAGTGTCGATGATGTTATTGGTGCTATGATTCAGTCAGTTTGCCAAGTTAACTTGTCTGAACCTACTGGTGATATCTTGGCCTTCTTACCAGGTCAAGAAGAGATTGAAAAGGTGGTTGAACGACTAAATGCAATTGCAAAAGAATTATCAAAAGAGGCTCCCTTGATTGTCGCGTTACCTTTATATGCATCTCTTCCCCCCATTCAACAACAAAAGGCATTTATCAGACTTCCTAAGAACCAACGAAAAGTTATATGTGCAACCAATATTGCAGAAACTTCTTTGACAGTATCAGGCGTGAGGTATGTTATTGACAGTGGATTAAGAAAAGTAAACGTTTTCCGACCAGACCTTGGAATGGATACCCTTTTAACAGCACCAGTTTCCCAATCGGCAGCAAGTCAGAGAATGGGTCGTGCTGGTCGTGAGGCACCTGGTAAATGTTTTAGACTTTTTACTGAAGAAACCTATAAGACTGATCTACCTAGGCAGACTGAAGCTGAAATCACTAGAACTGATGTTTCTTCTGCTGTTCTTTTGTTGAAGCGTGCTGGTGTAGATGATGTTCTTTCTTTTGAGTGGCTTGAATCACCTGGTAAAAAGGCTCTTAAGGCTGCTCTTCTCAAGCTTTACGGATTAAAAGCACTGGATGACAATGGAAATATTACAGATCTTGGTCATAGAATGGCTTTGCTTCCAGTTCCACCCCAGTTAGCAGCTGTTCTTCTTCAGGCTAATGATATGGGAGGGTTAAAGCTTTTGTCGCAAGTAATTGACGTTACAGCTTGTCTTTCAGTAAACGGCTTGGTAATGAATCCTTCACCTGAGAAGCGTGATGAAGTAAACGAAAACCGTAAACGTGAATTTTCTGGAGGTTCTGAGTGGGGTGACTTAATTATGCTCAAGGAAATGTATAACACATTTATGGAACTTCCAGATGGACGTGATCGAAAAATATGGTGTAAAGAGGTTGCTATTAACTACAAAGAAATGAAAAATGTGATCCGTGTTCGGCACCAAATTATGGGATACATGGGTAGCATCTTGGGTAGATCACAGAAGAATCGCAAGAAACAGCATAAGAAGAAGAAGACCCAAGAAGAGGATGAGGATGAGGATGGTGAGTATGATGAGTTAGAATCACAAACAAATGGCCAATATGACGCTCCAAGTCTCTTAAAGTGCTTTTTGAGTGGTTACATTTCTTCTACCGCCATTGGCTTGCCTGATAATAGATACCGCAGTGTCACCAATGGTCAGACTCTCAGTATACATCCCAGTTCTATGATGTTTGGTCAGAGGCGAGAAGCCATCATGTACATGGACCTGGTTTATACCCAAAAGCCTTATGCAAGGACTGTTAGTCCCGTTCAAATCCAGTGGATTAACGAAATTGCACCACATCTTCTTAAATTATAATTTTTTTCACAGATAGACATTTAAAAATTAAACGCATTGCTATTTATTTTAATCTTATAATCAGTTTATGAAATGAATTAATGGCAGGTATTGCACTTTTCTAAAATAGGTCTAAATCAACCATGTAAAGTACTTTGCCCACTTTGGCTCTACAACTAAGATCTCAGATTCAACCAACAGCCTCGGCTCTTCATCCAAAATAGAATTTGAATTCCCGTCCACATGGTACTTGGGTAACGTCTGAAGTTTTCCTTTGGCTACTGCACGTCTGCCCTTTACATTATCAACTTGACCTTTTAACATAATGTAAGAGTTTGAAGGCGTCGGCGACCGGTAGTTTAGTTCCAAAGTGCCGGTGACACCATACTTGTTGGGTAGCCTCGGGAATCCGCATCTTGTAAGACCTTCATCCATAATAGTTGCAAGGAAGCCACCATGAACAATGCCATCGTGACCATCTAACTTATCTCCAACATGATAGAAAATAACTATTTCTCCCTTACTCTCAACGTCTTGGAAAACCAATGGCTCCACAGTAAGGTATCCAGGTCCTTTCAGAAGACCTGATGTAAGCATATGGCCACGATGAAGTGTGGGAATGGTATCGTAATATCTTCCTTCTTTCCACTTCTTGTGTTCTTTACCGGCTTCATCTTTAACGGTTTCAGAACGAAGCTGCTGAACATATGGATGGTGATAGATGTAACGGTACTCCGGGACAGTTTCTAATTCTCTCTCAACATCTTCGGCTGATTTCTTTGGACCAAAGTGGTTATAGTTTGAAGTGCCGATTGCATATCCTGATCCTAATGCGACTGCAGCCACGGTCCACTTGCGCCATCCGAATCCCCATTTTGACTTGGACTTTTTGCTGGAATCTGACGAGCTGGAGTTAGTTGGCCTTGGTGTCTGAGTGGAATATAATAATCCTGTAGATGCCAACTGGACAACAGAGATCATCGGCCGACGCAACTGGTTTCTAGATACCGCAACTAAATTTTGTCGGATCATTGTAAATAATTGATATATATTCAAGTAAACGCTATGTTCTGGAGAAAAATAACAATTAGTTGAGAAATAAATGAACCGAGATTTCCTTTTCCAGAATCGAAAGGGCTTAATCGCGATTCTCCACAATAATTTGAGCCGAAGTGTTAAAGCCGGGTAAACATGATTAGTCATCTGAAAACCCTGGTACTCGTAACACCAAATCTAAATTTTTCGATGCGCTACCATCGTCAAATCACCATCAAGGGCTTTGATTCAGTCAACCTGAAGGCTTCAACGATCAACATCACACAACAAATATGGCATTTACATCGTTAACCACAAGATCAACTCTTTCAGGATTGAGAGTACCTGTTTCTGGTCCTATCCTTGCCACTCGATGTAAGTCTTGCTTCTACAAATTTCATCTAATTGATTCTGGTTGTAAACCATGATGATATTGTTTCCTGGACGTTAAAAGAAAATGTTTACTAATATTTAGCAATTCTTTTGAAAAAATATTAGCTGTCTCAACGTCATATAGCTTGGTAAATGCTTTGATTTCCGATACCAAAGATAAGAATAAGAATACATCTGCACCTTTAAGCAACTTTTTACCACATGCTGGCCAGTACTCCAGTCCAAACTCTTCATCATCTTTCCGAACTCCTAGCAACTTTCAGACCAGACACCGTTACAACTTTCAGCAAGAGAGACAGTCTGAGCCAATCCCTGAAGATGGCAAACAGAGAATTGGTTACGTTTTACACTGCAAGTTCACCGGTAACAATACCATCCTTACGTTAACCTCCCAGTTTTACAGAGTTGGTAAACTTGCTGAAAAGCTCACTGACGCTGATAAATATCTTGATAAAGTACGACCTCGTGAAGACGTTCTCATCAACATGACTGCCGGATTAGTTGGTTTCCGTAATACCAAGCAGGGTGAATATGAAGCTGGTTTCCAAACCACCAAGAGACTGTTTGAACTTATGAAGGAAAGAGAATACCTGGACAAGCCTATTGAGATTATCTTCTCTAACTTTGGCAAGGGTAGAGAAGCTTTTATCAACGCTCTTAACGGCTCTGAAGGCACTCATGTCAGACCAAATGTTAAGAGAGTTACCGATGGTACCAAGATCAAAATTGGTGGTGTTAGACCTCCCCGTGCTAGACGTGTATAAATGGTTGTTTTGTTCGAGTGCCATTTGTGAAGAATTAATAATAATAATTCGTGGTAGATACATTTTGGATATTGCCAGGTTGGGAGGCTAAAAATTTATAAAACTATAAAACTTTAAGCTTCAAATGTTGAAATGTACATGTAACTCTTCTTATTGATTTTGTATATATATTGTTAATAATATGACCTAAATTACCAATTCAACTTGCGAGATTGATATTGATTTGAGTTCTACTCCTGGAATGAAGATAGGATCGACTTAGTTTTCATAAATTTACTGTATGTATAATTACAATTTCTCCAAGACAGAATAAACAAAACTAACTGTAGAATAATGCTAATTATAAAGGAACGAAAGAAAAACAAAACAAATAAAAAAAACCTAGCAAAAAACTGTATAAAATAAAACGAAAATTTATATATATATGAACCCTTGGTATGCAAATGATATAGTAAAATGATACATACGAAGGAAAAGAATTAACCAAGTGAAATCCAATCCAGTAGAATGTATCGATAAAATAAATTAATTCCAAGTTAAATGAAATAAAACCAAAATATTCTTATTAGTTGTAAAATAAAAACCCTAAATGTATAGCCCGGAATATATTTACTTTCAAAATAAATTAATATTGCTTGGGGGAGGTTTGCGTCATACCAAATCCACTTGGTGTAGATCCGTTCTTGTGATTGTAGTTGCTTCCAATAGTATGGCCGGTGGAAGGATTGGGTCCTCCCGGTCCATGTGTGGAACTGAATAAACCCATTCGACTGCTCGGTCGAGATGGAGGTCGTGACATAGGATTTTGAAAGGCAGATAAATCAATCATACTGGTCGATCTCCCGAAAACAGCGGCTGCTGTTGAAGTGGGAATGTGAAACTTATTAGGGTATACGCTCTCTCTGCCACCTTGCTCCGCTGTTTCTTCTTCAAAACTGGGACCTAAAGGTGAAGCGGAATTATGAGTTACCGGTGGTGTACTCTTATCGCCAAACATTCTGTTAAGTGCTGTGGTAGATGCAGACATGAATTTGCTACCTTCTTTACCATTTTTTCCGCGCAATGGTGATGTGTTCAAAGATGCTGTGCCATTGATAAGTGCGTTAGGAGTCGATGCTCTGCCAAGTGGAATTTCTGGTACAATACCACCCAAGTCATGGCTGTTTCCAATAGATGAAAGTGAAACTGTAGATCCTGCAAATCCTCCTTCCTCTAGTACACGTTGGTATCCACCAGATCCCCATCCATGTCTGCTAAATTTGCTTCCTCCATGCGAGTCGCCAAATACTATTCGTCGTAAAGAGTTTGCAACACCATAGAATGACTTGGACAACGATGTGATTCGAAGTTTAAACGATGACCAAACCATTTGACGGTTGTACTTATAGAAGTTGAACGCATACATAATTGCGTAACCCAATATTACAAAAATAATGAAAAATCCCAAAAACTGAGAAACTCCATAGTGAGATCGAGAAACTTCTGGGAAATCATTTTCGATTGTAGAAGATGAGACACCTGGTGCAATAGAGCCGTCTAGTTCGCCCCCAAGAACATAGTGTTTAGTTGTAACATCAGCTGGCAAGTATCCGACATCAGAGGTAGAAGGTGAAGCAGGAGGAACCTGGCTTGAAGCGTACAGTAATGCGCGTCCAAGCATCCATGTCAATTCAGTGCTTTCGATTTTTTCTGCACTTTGAAAAGGGCTCAAGTATTTGTCCAAATCTCTTTTTTTGATAGACTTTTCTGGTTCAACTTCAAAACTGGTCTTAAGCATATTACCGGAATTGTGTGAGCCAACAGTTCCATGATACAGCTCGCCAGGTTTTTGTCCAATGTTCAGAAGTCGTCCAGACTCATCTATAGGTAATCCAAATCCTGAATGTAACACATTAAGAACCCAAGTAGCCTTGAAGCATGCAGTCTGGAGCTTATCTTGAGAAATTCCCTCAAGTGCACCACCTTTATGAGTCTGTTTGACTAAATCCGACCAAGGCATTGCACAGTATTCTGCAACACGTTCACTAAAGGCTTCAAAATCGTATCTTCCACCGAGCTTAAGGATGTCATTCGCAGTGTGCCAATATTCACTTACACCAACAAATCTGCTTGTACCAAAGTCGATTAAAGGAGCATGAACACCATTAAACAAGCAGGGATCATCATTGCACGGTTGGTCTTTTCTCAATAGAGGTTGCATGCTATGTAAACATGTTGTAAAATTTCCAGCACCCTCATATGTCAATGTAGTATTAGCATCAATCTTCATGTCGTGAGTTAACCCAGCTGGAAAGCATGGGTCTTGAGGTGTGATTTCACTGGAAGATGGTGAATTATAATATCCTTCAATTTCTAGTAAGTGTTGTGCGTATCGTCGTCTAGCTTCATTTGCACCAAATCCTAGCCAAGAAGAAACAAACAATCTCCATTCCTGGTTGTGACCGTTAAGAGATCTTACTCTAACTGTGTACAGATCATTCAAATGTTTTTCGGTCTCTGTGCTATTTGGGGCGAATGCAATTTGCATGGAAGCACCACCCATATCCATAAAACCGTATGAATGGTGAGCATCGGGAGTGACTGGAGATAGCAGCTTATCATGCTCAATTGTATCCTGGTCACTACTAGAATCTAAAGAGTGCTTGTAGGAATTGAAGGTTTGCAAAAGATAGTTGAGTGATAGCCAGCCGTAGAGTGCTTCTGTTTCACCATCAATGATTGAGACATGAGATTCACACTCAGGTATATAGAAACTGGTCTTATCACGTAGAAGATTACATGTTTCCGATAGAATCTCTTGTTGTTCAAATTCTGGTAAAAGACGCATGCCAGCTGTGGCCAGAACAAAGAGCGGGGTGCTTTTTCTATCCTCTTTAGGAACACCAAGTTCTGCATGCTTGATTAGCTCATGAAGATGTGACTTCCAAATATCTTTTGTTCTACCTGCAAATGAGGAGAGGCCTGGTGTTATTTTCTTATTGAATTTAGCGTCTTGTGTGATCTCTGGAACGGAATTGAATAACGTAGCGTTTGAAGAATGAGGCCCCGATGCGACCATCGTTTGCTGGAGTGCAGACGGGTCTTTCCAAGAAAAAACTTGAATACGAGACCCGCTGGAGCCTGCGTCGACAACCACGGCATACCGCGTAGGAATGCCACCAGACGAAGAAACCGGGGCGCGAGGGTGAAGGGTTGTTAGATTGTATGGCATGTTAGATATTCGCTAACCTGATGAGGGGGGGGGAGATCTAAGGATAAATGTCGAAATTTGTTAAAATATATAAATCAGAAGACAATGAAGTTAAAAAGGTCAAGTTCGAGATATAATGAAACATCCGATATGAACGATATATATATATATTGAAGTATTATGTCGCAGATAAAAAGCCGAAGTATGGCATCTGTTTTCAGATTGCTGATATTCTTGATGGAAAAAAAAAGTTTAAAACTCGTAAAAATTAAGGTGTTACCCAAATTCTATGCCAATATGTTGTTAGAAAATTAAGAGGTTGAAGCCAGGGTGTTTAGCATTCTAACTGACCAACTAGGAAGAATGGTATATGATAAGTCAAATAGATCTCTATTAGAAGGAAACAAAGTTTGACAGCTTCTGAGATAATAACAAGGTTGATTATAGGATGCCAAAAAAGGTTTAATAGCTGTGAGGATTAAATAAAGGTGAAATCAAGTTCCAAGACGTTTTCAAATAAATAAAAAAGATAAATGAAACCAAAACTTATAACCTAACAGGTCGACCAGTCTGTAATCTGAATACAATAAAAGGGTAAACGAGCGACTTTGATATTGGAGTATATCAGAAAAAGATCTGTGTTGGCGGTAGGAGTAAACGAATGACAAATCAGCTAAACACGCTGAATAAACCTTTGACAGCGAACAATTATGGTGATAATGACAGAAAGAGGTTAAGGAAGGGCCGCATCATCAAACTTTAGCGTCGCCAAGTCTGTAACAATTATAATACCGGCGGGCATGTGTTACATTACATATGTTGTCATTGCACTGTCAGTTCAAACTACGGGCGATAGCGTGCAATCTCAAGTCGTTGCTGCGTAATAGATACGCAACCATGTATGTAAATAATGCTTTGTGTTCTACTGAGAGGTTTCTATGAGGGGGTCAGCTCGCGGACCAGCGAGGTAGTTATTAGAATAGCAACTTGCTTGTTATTTTTCAAAAGTAAACATCAATTTTAAGATTTTGAAATCTTCAATTTAATTTAAGTGGGGATATCAGTAACGTGATTTACGCTAAGGTATGATACTTTTTACCTAAAAATATATTAATATTGAGTAAAGGTTTCTTCTATAAAGGCCAATTCATTCATTAAATTGTTATTACTAAAACTATTAATGGCCCAATAACCCTTGCTCTTTTTTCTCCAATTAGAGCTTTATTTGAATGCCTTTTCAGTTCGGCACAATGGGCATGCTTCGGAACCGCCAGACTTGAACCATTGCTGCAAACAGAAAGCATGGAACTTGTTATGACAAGTACTGCATTCCTTGTTAGGAAGAGACTTATCATCCTGCAAGACAGAGTAACAAATAGCGCATTCTGTAAAACCCTCAAAGTACATTGTAGCATTCCTCTTGAATAGTTCTATGGCAGAAACAATGCTGCCTGAGTAGCGCTGTAGCAGGATTGCTTGAGATAATAAAATCCAAGATCTCCATTGTCTCTCACTCGCTCCAACCCTCTTGACTCCTTCAATGCGTATATCCTGTAATGGGTAACCGTCTGGAATATTCAATGCGATTTCCAAGAACTGAGAATCAACATAAAGACGAAGAGAGATCAAACGGCTGTTTCTCGAAATGGTTAGCTCAGTACGCTTGACTCCAATCACGCCGATATCATCATCGTCGTCATTGGCATTCTCAGCTTCCTCCTTCTCTGACTGGGCAGCATATTTCTTAACACTCTCCAACTCACTTTGAATTAATAGTGGGGAAATGTATTTAGAAATAATTGATTCAGAATCAGCACGAAGAGCTACGCTGATTGTACCATTGAACCAGTTCTTTGCAATAACACCTGCATAGTTGAGAGTATGGAATAAAAGATTCCATAGCAGCTTCTTCATGGCAAGCACATCCTCACTATCGGCATCCAGATTTTCATCGTTTTGAGGATAAACACTGTCAACATATAACGTAGACTTGGTATCAAATTTTGTGATATCCCATGATTTTTCGGGGCCCTTCTGCAAGCCTGGGACATAAACAGAGATTGAGTTAAGCAAAATGGTAATGCTGTTGTTTTCGGTAAGCTGAGAAATGAATACTTTACGAAGGGAATAAACTGACTGTTCAAAATATTGGAAAATAATATACCAGGTGTAAAAGTACTGACGGGCTTTGGATGTAGTCATGGTATCTATGATATCATGAGAGCGGAATTTACTAGTGTTAGGCTCAATAGGGGGTGACAAGATTAAAGACAAAAGCTCAATAGGAATGAGCTGTTGTGTAATGTCTTCCTCGGTTGGTTGGGATATTGTAGCATATTCAAGAGCACGTTGTTTCTGATTCATTTGCAATTCATCCGATATGACAACTAAAGCAGTTTGCTGAAGATATGGATCATTGCGGGAAAGGAAATTGTAGAACGGCGTAATCTCGGTCTCATAATAAGGGAATGATCCTGGCGCATTAGATCTGATTGAGTCAGAAAAGTATTTGAAGATTTGTTTTGATAAAGACAAGTCCATTGTGTTGTTTTCACAAAAGACCGAGAGGGTGTCAACCAAAGTGGTATGAATATTTCTCAAGTTTTCATCGACTTCTTCAGTCTTCATGTTGCCATTGTCAAAGTCATCATCAACGCTATCAATGTTGTATAAGGTCATGTAGGTATTCAGGGCCTCCAAACCGGATTTGAGGAATGCATTAGCGTACCATCTGTTTGCAGAGCCTGCTGAATCTTTGTCGCCTTCTTCTTCTTCATTATCCTCAGAACCAGTAAGAGCTGATGACGCTGTAATAATAGCATTAACGTATTCTAGAACAGGCTCCCAGAATGACGACGCGGGGAAGTCTTGGGGAATGAAAGCTTTCGACAATGCAGAAATAACACGGCCTAATAAAATAGCAAATGGACCATACTCAGCATCATAAAACTCATCAAAAGAATTTGCCACTCGTGCAATAAAACTTGATATCTTGAAAGGAGAAATTCCGACAAGCTTTGATGATTCAAGTGTAGGTAATATGATATCATGCTCTATATGACCAGAGTGATAAAGAGCAGGGACAAGAAGAGCAAGAGCATAAATGGCTTGTTTATCAGTATGTAACCCAGCTCTAGAACCACTGGTCACGTCAGCAAGTAAGTTGTTCCTAAGAGACGACAATCCTTCAGCAATAACATTTGTTTGAGGGGAAACATGAGTCAAAGAAGTTACCAAGGCAAGAGTTCCAAGCTTGTTAATAACTCTGTTGGGTAAAAGAGTCTTCAAATCAGAAGCAGCCGGTATCAATGTAGAAGCTTTGTCAGAATCAGTCGAAAAGAAAGACGTTAACAAACGCTCCAAAATGATATATGAATAATATGAGCGAGAGTTGGATAACTCAAGGCAAGAATCCCATAAATCGGCAAAGAACTTGTGAAAAGGTTTACCGCTTCCAAGGTTCACTTGCTGAGCAATAGAACTTCTTGGCTCTTTTGTAGGTTTTGTTGAAGCGAGGATGATATCAAATGTCTTGGAGCTCTCACTCTGCAATAACTTGTCATGTCCAGTAATGAAAGCATGGGTATCCCGTCTAATTCCCTTGATAACCTCAAGGTAAGTTTCTGCAAGCTGCTTTTTGCTTTCTTCATCATTTGTGGCATTTACCAACTCGGAATTTTCTTTCTTCTTAGTGGAAGGGTATCCAAAGTGCTGAGAGTTGGATAAACTTTGCAAAACACCATGATCTGAAAGAACTTCAAAAACCACACTGGAATAATAGATACCATAAATTGTTCCAAGAACGAAATTAGGATCAGACTTTTCAAATACTGAAGGGAATTGAAGTGTAACAGTTAATGTGAACATGCACATGTTAATGAGTTGCAGACTGCTTTGAACAAATTCTTTAGACAGATGAGTTGTCATAGTTGATCCTGATAAAGAAGACTTTGAAATTGCCTTGGGCTCCAAGATAAAACAAGCAGCTCCTCTGGAATCAGTCAAGCCGCCACTCAATATTGCCTTTTGGGGAATACCATATGAAAATATTGGAGCCAATACATCCTCCCATTGTTGCTTCTCAAATAGAATTTGTTCAAGTACTTCTGTCTTCAATTTCTTGTCACTCGTACCAAGTTTCTTTTCACCCAAGCTACTTAAAATGCTGAGAGATTGTTGAATGGGCATTTCAAGTTCAAGAAGAGAAGTTGAAAGAATATCACCCTTCAAGTCCTTAACAATCTTTAAAATTACTTCAGGGTCAAGAGAGGTATTTGGCTTGGTCGTGTTAGTGGTTTTAGAGCCACTAATCGAAAAGAAGTCAAGTTGGGTAATAAGAGAATCAATGAATGATGATTCTTGGCTGGAACCTTCAATGGCAGGTTGCTGGTGTTCATCGTTAGCAATCTTCCAAAGATCCTTAAGCGCGGATTTACCATCGTCGGAGGATGTATAAGAGAGGATAAACTGAGCATCTTTAGATCTAATCTGTGAAATAATCCACTTTAATTTATTCTTCATCTTGATAACCTTAGAGTCGGCAGACTCCTTGTTCTCGTTATTGAGCTTGGAAACAACAAATACGCCTTCAAGGTATTGTTTTTCTAAAGAAACTGCCTTATCAACAACAGCATTAAGAAGTTTCAAAGCATCATCATCAGTAAGAACTGCAGAGTGTGATAGTAAAGCGTATAGAACTGATTGAGCTGCTTCATCAGAGATTTCATTCAGATCTGTTGAGTTGGAAGTTGGTGATATATGTTGAAGCCAATTAACCAACGAGCCAGTAATGTGCTCTGACAGTCTTGTACTATCAGAAAGAGGGCCTGAAGACAGTATATCATAAAACGACAGAAACTTGGAAAGGACATTGAAAAATCTGTTTTCTTGCTGCTCTTGGTCATCAATTGTGAGAGCCTCCACTGGAGGCCTCTGTTCCAAAACCTTTTCAACGCTGATATATACTAGCGCATTTGTATCGATTGGAATGTTCGAGTCGGTCGAAGACTTTGCAATTTGTAAAAATTTGTAAACAATCGAAGTATTGGTTTTGTAAATGGAGCTAGTTATTTGAGAATTGGGAACGGAAGAGATGGTATTGAAATATACTGTGCATAACTGCTTGAATTTCAATACCAAACTCTCATCAGAAAGAATTGTAGAAACCTTGTCAGCCTTAAATAAAGTCAAAACTAACTCAATAGTAACTCCGGTTGCAGAAACCCTTTCAAGGGATTCAGAAGTAAAGTTTTCTATTGAGAAAAGCTTGCCGTATAATTCAACAACTCTATCAATGAAAATCTTCAAAAGTTCAACGACAGCTGTCGCTGGCTCAGTCTGAGATAGTTTTATCAATTGTTGATAGATATTGAACGTGAATGTAACAGCGTTTGTAAGTGCACCTTGAATGTTATTAGCATTCTTAGATTCTAAGTTTTCCTCATCTTCAGGAGCAGAATTAGTAGCATTTGTTAACTTTTCATATACAGCATGTAACCCATTATCTAACTCGGTCAAGCATTCAGCAGGGTAGTATGGCCATAGCTTCTCAGCAACTCTCTGAGAAATAACGAGTAAAGTGTCATTAAGATCTTGAACAGCTTTTTGATTAGCAGCGGCAGAGCGAGCTAAAGCTGTCGAATTTTCGGCTTCCAAAGAGGTATTCAAAATAATTCCCGTCGCTGGAGACTCAGCGTCATAAAGATAGGAAGAAATGTTCTTTAGCGCATCAGAACAAAACTGAACTCCAGTGTCAGATTGGCGCTTCTTGGCTTCAGAAAATATTTTTTCAACTAATACCAAGTAGAATGACCATGTGTCAGACGCAGCACTTAACTGATTTGACGATTGCGACTTTTGCATTGAACCTGGAACAACTGTTCTATTAACCAACTTTCGAATAGGAGCGTGGTATGCAGCATGTGCGACCGAAGCAGTGATTATTTTGGCCGGCTCCAAATAAGCTTCCGAGTCATAATTAACATGATCGAGAGAACTCTTTGCATCTGGAAATGGTGAGAATGGTGCTGGAATCTCAATCAAAAGGCCCATGACAACATGCCAATATAAAGCATTATGTTGAGAATTTCCAATTTTCAAAAAGTTTGCAAGATATACCAATGCTGGTTTGTCCTTCTTTTCCTTTTTCTTATCGTCTTTGGGGCTCTTTTCAGAATCTTTACTTTTCTTCTTTTTGCTGTCCTTTTTATCCTTCTTCGAGTCGTCGCCCGATGAAGAACCGGATTTATAACTCCAAATCTGAGGGAACGATCGAGTAAGCAAGGTCAAAGCTTGAATGGCGTCAGTATCATCAAGTCCTGTGATCTTATCCTTCTTTTCACCCTTTGCTAATGGTGTTTTAATAAATGCATTAAAAATGTCCTTTTGTTGTTCTTCGAGAACATATGCTGGCACTGAACTGGCGATCTTTGGAATATACTTAAGAGCTGCCCGGCTAAGAAGAGGGTTAGTTGATGATGTGAGCTTCCAAAAACTCTTGACGGAAACAATATCAAGAAATGTAGTATAAGCCGCTGACGATTCGTCAAATACTGGTTCATTTGTGGAGCTTTTGGCAGAATTTTTCTTCTTTTTATGATCGATCAAACCAGCACATGCTAGTAGGCACAGTCTCTGAGCACGTTCATATTTAAGAATAGTTTCATCCTTAGGAACATATCTGGTATCTGAAAGCGATTCAGGTGATTGGTTATTTAAAATATCGGAGATGTATGCCAAAATGTTGTGTTCAAATGTGGTAAAAAATACATCCTGCTTTGAAGGTTTGGATTGATAAGTATCCAGCTTGGGATCTCTAGAAATTGGGGCAGTGGGAGCTGCTGGGAAAACTCCTTCGAAACCTGCCCTACATTCAACGGAAACCGCTCTATCTGTATCATAAATTCCAGTGTACCAAGAACCTGCTGTTCGGCCAACAAGTTTAAGAACAGCATTGTACTTGCTTTTAGCTTTAGCAGAATCGCCTGACGATAATGATTGTGATGACGGAGAAAATACAGTGAGGGCTTTTGAAAACAAAAATCCTTGGATCTTGTGTGATATTCCTCGGATCGGGTTTGAAATATCAATTGCAAGCTTTGGATACACTTGAGACCAGCAAAGCAAGACCGAATATAACTCCTTCTGATCAACTCCCTCAGTGGATATCTTACGATCTTCGCCTTCATGGGTATTGTATATTTTCTTGATCAAAGAATACAATTCGTTAGTAGCTCTTTCACGAGTTTTGGGATCGCGTCTTATGAGATTCTTGAAAACAACTGGAAGTTGGGCATGGTCCATATCATGCGAGCCGTTAGAAACGACAGCAATGGTTGAAGGATCAAGAATATCAGCAAAGTATGCCGGCGAGGAGAAGAGATGGGGTGCGGATGAAGCAGCTCCAAAGGATGAACTAGTCAAATGTTAGAAAACTCGTACCTGAAATGCAAGTTGTATATGCGACATACCTAGCGAATGACATTTTGGAAACTAGTAGGCTTTATTCAGCTTCTCAAAGTGTGCTGAAACAAAATTCTATTGGAATAACATGCAATGGATGCCAGAACTTGACAAAAATTGAGATTGTTCAGAATAAAATGGATGGATCAAATTATTTATGAGTGGCGCCTACTGAAAAAAATAGAGCAATGAATGATTAATGATGACTAGACCTTGCTTCATCTACTTTGCAAGAACGATCTTCGAGAATCTTCTACGGGCAACACATAGAAAGATAATTGATAATTCAAGTATGAACCAATGTATATAGTTTGAAAAAATTAAAGAACGTATTTCGAGCTGGATTTTAGAATGGTATGGTTTTGAGAGGCATTCTTCTAAGCCGAGGGATTGCATTCTGCTTGTTGGGCATCAGTAGTTACCCTGAATAGCGTTAGTATATGAAGTGTATATAGCACCCGCACTGCCCCCACCACTAATTACCAGCATGTTCAGGGATCGACTCCGAGCAGTGCGCTTTCATCTCTTGCTATGTGAGCAAATCCAAGTTTTCAAGACGGGTGGCTGTGAATATGAGTTTATTTTTCCCCCACTTACGGTGTGATTTTTTTCTACTGGTCTTAGCGGGGGATTGATTTTTATCACGCTCGTGCATCACTCACACCGGAACAGTGAGGAAATGGAGGATGGACAGCACACGGAAATGTGACAAACACATGACCAAAAGAACGCGGTTACATTACATTACAAACCCCAAGTCACGTTCTGTAAAACCGTTGACATATCACGTGGATTGACTACTACTACTAGGTTGTCTACCGTGATGTCTCAAACCATGGGGCGACGGTATCTTGTGTGCAGTCTTTGCAGGTATTCTTACTGTATTTTGTATATTGATACGTTCTGTCATCTTACTCTTTGTGCCGGATAATGATATATCATCAAAGACACGTAAGCTGCTCACATACTCGTTGCAAAGCTTTGTAATTGCAGGATAAGACAGCGGTACGGGTTACCAGTCTCTTCTCATGTATTTCAAAATTTCAAACGTATCTGCTAGGTTGTTGATCTATGCTCAAATGATGGTGATACTTGTTAATGGGAATGTTTCTCAACAGGTCCACAAAAGAGAAACAAGAGTAGTCATGTTGAGTCTATTTTAGAATATTTTCGGTCCCTGTGGTGTTATCGGGACTTGAGTTTCAAGTCAATTAGAGTATGCGGTATATGCTTTTAGTCCCAGACTGAGATCCAGTTTGATTTTCTCGGCTCTGATTGGTTGACTAGAACACAACTAGAAGCATTTGATTAGGCACGCAATAGCTTTCGTTTGATAAAATTGGGTAATTCACAAAGTTGAGCTAGCTAATATAAAGAGTTGAAGCTAATGAACCGTTGGGTTACTTTGGGTTCATCGCTGCTTCTAGCCAAATCTGGATCATTGGTATGAACCCTTTTAATTGGTATCGACTTGGCATGAATCCTACAGACGAAGGGCAAAGGTTTTGCAGGGGAATCAGCCAGGGTCGATCTCCTAGAAATATTAAACTACCGCTTGTTTTTATAGGGGTCGATGTTACGACGGTGTAACTGAATCATGCTGACCGAACGGCGGACTCGCGATTCCGGGGTATATTTGATTACAGCCATAATTGTTTTATTTGTCCAACGGATTCCAAGCATGAAACTCACAGATGACAGAAGTTCAAGACACTAATATCTAAGAAATTGGCTTTCTTTAATATTTGACGAATTCTATTGGACATTTTCAGAGTGTTGCGAGTGGGCGGGATGTGTTGAGACAGTGTCTATCACAAACGGGCACCGCAAAAATCGTTGCCAATAGACAACCTTCTGAATGGAACAAAGAATACCGCTTGTTTGGTTTAGACAATCTCTGTTTAATGAATTCAAACACGTCAACCAAGGTTAATTAGTCAAATGTGAATTGGCTTTTTGGGCTGCTGTCTTTTTATTGTGGTGAATGAACAGACAAAACCAATCACGATTTGGAATCTTCCCATGGTCAATTCCTACCTCCTCCCGGCCATTACATTCAACAACTGGTACAGTGCTGTAGTGTTAGCAGGACTGTTCTGAATATTAGGCAAAAGAACCGAACAAATGAAAAATGAAAAATGCTACACTCACAGCGGTGCCTTATCATTTTATTTTGTCGGAATCTTTTCTCAATTGAGATAAACCATATTGGTTTAAATAAAATATATATATGGATCGCGTGACCAACTATTACTCAAAAAGGTCTTTTGAGTAATACTATTCATGTCCATTTCGTCGTACAAATTTAATCTAACCAAGCCTTAATTGGCTGCAGTAATGTTCAAATGATTCAGCTGTTGAATCCTTTTAACGCTGCATCAAACGTATTATTAACAAAAGGGATTATTCATAATGTAAAAGAAACCAATATTATATCATAATTTATATCTATAACAGATTTAAAAGAAACGGAAAGGCATTTATAATAGAAAACATTCATTCGTGTAGATTTAAAAAAACCAAATCAAATTAACATAGAAATATAACAATCATTAACGCTGTGGATTAAGAGATGGCTTGGAAGCTCATAAAAACCAAGTCATAGCCATCAAGCTCATACAAGATACGGTCAGTTCTCTTGTAGCCTTCAAGTCCTTTAGCAGCCTTGAGCTTGGAACCCAAGCTGTTGACATCCCGCTTTTGGGACTTGAAAAAACTTGCAGAGTTTGAGCCTTCATAAATTTCATACTCGCTGTCCTGGTGAGCCTCAAACAAGGTCAAGGAAAACTTTCCTGGGCGGAAAATTCGGACAACATTCTCAAGAACCTGGACAGTGCTGGTTTTAGCACTGGCAGCAGGAACATTGGTTTCAAAACTGGCGTATGAAAAACCAGCTTCAGGGGTGACATGAATAGTGAAATAATGTTCATCTCCAATAACTCCATTACAGGAGTATCCGCAAGGTGTGAATCCAAAGGAGTCGATGCTCTGGGGAAGAGCTCCGGGAACACCAGAGTCTTCAGAAGGATAAATTCGATCAATCATGGCGTGCTTAGTGACCAGTGCACCAAGTTCATGACCGGGATCACGATCATCCTCAGAATCAAGGCTGCTAGAACTCTCAGAATCGGACATTCCAAGAACATCATTTTCATAGTTGAGCTTAACATCTCCAGCGTGACGGTTGGTGAAGAATTTAGCAGAGGCCTTAGGATCAAGATCAGTCATGAGAACCTCCAATGTTTGATCATTGTGCTCAAGGGGAGCTGGTGCATGCAACTTAGGCTCAGTAGCGTAAAGATGCCAGTGGTCACCAGTGAGGTTGCCGACCATGTAAGAAGATCCATTTTCAAAATGTTTGTCCAAAAAGTTAACCTCATCATTCCAAGAGCGGTGGGGGTGGCATTGCATCTCAGGAAACATAAAGGATTTACGAGAGTAGAAGACTCTGTAAGGAGCATTTGTAAATCCAACAGAAGCAGCAAGCTCGAGGATTCGAGGAATTCCAATAAGGGTAGTAGTAGTTCCACAAGTCTTAAGGATCAACTTGTGAGGAAAGACAAACATAGAGGACTCTGACAACAAGAAGGCGTCCAATTGAGTAGTGGAGAGAGTAGAAAGGACTTTGCACTTGACAATATCGAGCATAGATTCCCAAGAAGCCCTATTAACAGCGCGGAGGCCGCTGTGAGAAATGGCAGCAGCGGAAGGAGCAAACCAAATCTCGAGGAGTTTCTCGGGGCCCTCAAAGGCGTTAGAAGAGTCCAGCTGGACTGACAGATCGTGGTTGACGTACTTTTCGTACTCGGGAGTTTCTTCAAGAATCATTGTGTCTGGAGAGAGTAAAGTAATAAAATGAAATAGTGGAATGGAAAGAGTTAAGAGTCAAGTATAAAACAATCGCTGAAATTACCTAAACAGCAGTTGTAAGTGGCTTCCTGACCGTCTGAAGATCACAGAAACTGCTATCTAGATGCCGGGTGGTGCTAGTAAAGGAAAATCTTGGGCGGGCACGCTGCGAATGGGGTCGCGGGCAGAGCAGAGGATGGAGATGGGTGGGGTTAAGGGGTGTTATCTGGGTTTGGCTAGGCGTACAAATCGTCTCAGCAGCTCTCTGTCCATACGATGAAGAAGAGTCTTTCAAAATCAAGTAAAACCAAACTTAGGATGATAGTATGCAATTTCCTAGACCTTTAAAGGAAATAACAACACCCTATATTCAGTGGAGGTTGGGGTATATAAAAAAAAAGGAAAGGGTTTAAAGCTGAAGAAGCCAAGGAGGAAAACGCAAAAGGAAGAGAAGGAATCGTTAAATTTGCTGTAGATTGAAGAGAGAAAGAAAAGAAGAAAAAAAAAAAAGAGATGAAGATGGTTTGCAGGAAGAAGAAAAAAAAGACAGTGTGACTGAGCAATTCCCAGTGAAAAATGAAAAATTTTAATGCAACGAGCGTCGGCTAATTTCTGGCGAAAGGGCTACTCTGGCCATGTGACATCACACCGCACGTGAGGCGTTACATGGACTGCAATGGCACGCTCTGCCATTGCCGCGGCAACGCAAAAACGGTCGCTCAAACTCTATTTGCCTCAACTTGTGCTGGTCCTACCCTGCTACTGCAAAGGCGTCTTCTCTTTTTCTCTCTCCCTCTCAACTTTCTGATTTTTTTCCTCATCACCGCACGTCGACAACAATGGCCGGATTCTCTGCTGCCTTATACTGGGATCCGTGCATCCAAAACAACGCTCACGCATACTACTTGCCTGCCAGTGCTCGTGCTCCGTCCACGAATCAGCCGGGTTCTACCGATGTTCACTTTAAAACCGTTGGGAAAACCGTTTTCTCGCCTGTGGACGCTCTCGATGGTTCCAGCACATCCTTTCCAGATGTTCCTCCAGCTGTGGACGATCCTATCTTTCGCTCTCTCTTTGAAACCACCGCTTCTAATATTCCCTCGTCCCCCGGCTCGTTTCTTGAGACGTCATCTGAGCCTAGCAGGGTCACTTCAGAAAACATCAGCTTGCTGTTGCAACAATGTGATGCTGTTTTCACCTACTCTTCAGTCAGAGACTTTGTTCAGCAGCTCTTTGTTCTTTCCAAGACTCTCGCTAAAGCGTCAACGTCTGGAAATGTTCCCACCTCGGCTACTTCGATGTTTTACATCTTTCTCGCTATCGATGTGAAGGAGATTGAGCAATATCTCCCTGTGGTCCGCTTTGTCTCCTTCCTGGCTTTCCACTTTCCGTCGATCCTGACAGTTCTTTATGACGATGACCACAACGCCGCTGCTGTGGCCGCTTCTCAGGCTTCATCTTTTGCTGGGCCCATTACAAAGGCGACATCAGCCAGCACCGCATTAAGCCCGTCTAACCACTCTAACAACTCTGCCGTGTCAACGGTTTTATCTGAAATCGACACTAGCGCCCATGTTTATCACACGCTCAAAACGTGCGGTGTTGCAGTCTTTTCCCCGCCAGCCCTCTCCAAATCTACCGTTGATGCAGTTTTTGCAAAGGCTGCAAAGTACTCTCCTTCTGAAGAGGTTGTTATTTCTACTATAAACAACTCGGTTGAGGCCCTCCACTCTGCCCACAAGGAGTCCTTTGGCATTGATGCGAGCGCACCAAACAAGGAGCTCAGCAAATTCTTTGGCCCTGGTGACATTGCCCAACAGGCCACACCACTCTTTTCTCGTAAGTTTGATTATGCTATTGTCAATTTCATCACCTACCTTGAAATCTATCACAAACGCCATTTGCTACAATCCGATGAAGAGTTCACTCGGGAAAATGCCAGTTTTAACGACAATAATGACGACCTTAGCATACCACACCGCAACAATAACGATTTAATGAAACCTAATGATAAGAATAATGACCATTCACCATACCCATCAGCCAGGTCCAACTTTGACCCATCCCTTTACTCAACCATATTCCACATTTCACAAGAAAAAATCGACCTGGTGTCGTCTCTTGTCTCGGACTGGGACTTTAGAGCCCACGACCTGTCTTACAATGACTTGTTGTTTGCAGCGTTTTTGATGTTCAAGCATGGCTTTACCATGCAATACCTCCCCTCAGCCCAGCTGGCTCGCTCTTCATTGTCCACTGCTAATTCACCCGGAGCGACCAGCCGAGAGGTTCCTGAGACTGATTCGAATGGCACTAGAATTCCCTCTGTGGCTGATCTCGCGGTTTCTGATCCCGCTCTTTTAAAATTCTTGTTGGTTGTTCGTGATAGTTACCGACCAAGTAATCCATACCATAACTTTCGACACGCAATTGATGTTTTGCAAGCCTCATTTTATTTCTTGATCCAGCTTAATTCATTGCCACAGTACGACAAATCGCAGCCATTGAATACTACACCTCAATTCAAGAAGGGCATTTCAGTTCTTGACCCAGTTGAATCATTGACTTTGCTCATTATTGCTATTGGACACGATGTCGGCCACCCTGGTGTCACTAACATGTTTTTGAACAATGCTAAGACACCTCTTGCAGAGTTTTTTGACTACAAGAGCATTTTGGAATCGTATCACAGTGCAGCTTTCCAAAGAATCTTGGAAATATATTGGCCTGCCACACAATCCATTCCAGTATGTCAGTTGATTATCAAATCTGTTCAGGCTACAGATATGGGCTTGCATTTTGACTACATGCAGGAGGCAGAAAAGACATTTGAAATGCTCAAGACTCGCAGTCCTGATGAGTATTTGATGGGTCTTGATGAGGCTATCAAGAAGAATCAGGCGAGTGATGATGATGGTGATGCTGATGGGCCTTTTTCGGACCCTCTGAAGGAAAAGCTGGACTTTCAGACTCTTGTCTGCTGTCTGCTTATCAAGTGTGCGGACATTTCCAATGTTGTCCGAACACTTGAGATTTCATCCAAGTGGGGTGTTGTTTTGACAAAGGAATTCTCACAGGTTGAAGCACTGGAGATTGAATTGAAGATGAAAGATGCCAAGCCAGCAGCTTCTAAAGTTGATACGCCTACTGTTCAAGTTGAAGAAGATGGAGAAGGGTATACTGTTCCTGTTGTAGCGTTGGCCAAGGGCCAATTGTACTTTATTGACACATTTGCCAAGCCACTGTTTGAGTTGGTCTCCAAGTTGTTTCCCAAGTTATCGTACACCATTAAGATTCTAGAAGGTAACGCGCAGGTTTGGAAGAAAAAGTTGGAGGAAATTGGGTCTGAATAAAGAATGATGTATATTTTGAAATCCAACCAGCTGGTTATTTGAGGTTTCAAGGGGATTTCTATGTATAAGGAAAATGAGATGTTGGTATTCTCTACGTGTCTATCATTGTTATTGTTATTATTATTATTATTATTATCATATTTTATTATTATTATTATTATTATTATTATTATCATCATATATATTATTTTCTGTGTTTTTTTATTCGTATTTATATATTAGTATTACTGTTCATTATATTATATACTATTGTGTATTTTTGTTGTTTGAATCTAAACCCATATCCAAGTCTAGCTTTGTATAACGTCAGTTGAGATAAAGCCATGAAGAAAAGGTTGACCTGAATACGCCAGGATAGTTTAACTATTATAATAAAAGAATAAGAAAGAGAGAAAGAGAAAAAAGGTTTAGGTCCAGCGTAGTTTTACAGTGGTTAATAACGGTTTGTTGTTGTATAGGTAGGTTTTTATTTTTATTTTTTTTATTTTTTATTTTTATTCTTATAAAGAAATGTGGACACACACACACACGAGAGTGACGAGAGTGACGAGAGTGGTGGTGCAAGGCAGGGAACAAGAGAGATAAAGGCAGAGGGGTTTTTGTGGGCAGGCGTAGGGGTTAGGGCTGTGGGCTGTGGGAAGAAGGGTTTTGTTACACACAACGGTTTGTGTTACACTGGTCACGGGGGAGGAGGCGACTTTGTGGACGACACCAGTGTGCAGCACGTGATATGATACACGTGATAAGCTCAAAAGATTAATATACAACACCATATCGATATCTACACAAACACATGAGGTGGAATATGGCAAGCGTTCGAGCAAACCACCGCAACACAAAATGGCAAAATGAGGGGTTTACGGCCAGGGTCATACAAAAATAACGGTGATGCTGGTGTAGTTGGCCTTTTGAGTGGTGGTGGCCCATACACGGTATTTGTATCTATATCCGTCATATTCCATCATGTAGATATCATAGATACCATAGATATCAAATATATTACAGACATCAGGAATGGCATATATAAAGAAATATAAATATAAACCGTGTAGAAGACTGGTTGATGCGTTTCAATATATATCACGCATTGTTTGCTGCCTACCTAACCACCCGGATCACCGCAATCAGAATCAGTTTGCGGTAGCGACTCAATGGGGACATCACAGAACCACCGCGGGGGACGTTTCTCCAGGCAAACTGCCAATTGCCAATTGCCAAAGCGCCAAAACGATGAGGTCATGTACTGACGACGACGACGCTATGGTGGCATGGAAATGGAGATGGAAATGGAAATAGAAATCCCTCTCTCTCTCTCTCTCTCTCTTTCTCTCGGTCACTCGCGCATGCTGCCAAACGGCTAAACATTTTAGTAGCCCACACGCCCACCCACTTGTATGTAAGCTGCGGCGTATGTATGTATGTGGATTCACCTCAGCGTCCGTATGTAAGCGCCTACCGTAGTATCAACGGCATGTGCTATGGAAATGGGAATGCGCCATTGGGGTGCTCGGTGTTATGTGTTCTGCACATGGAGAATGGAGAACGGAGAAACCTGGATTGCTGCTAAAAAAAACAATCCATCCGTCCATACATGGAGCACCACGTTTTGCAGCGGGTGGGTGAGTGGGTGTGTGGAGACAGCTCGTAGGAATACACACTGATAACACTGTTTTTTTTTGGCTAGCCTTGAAGATTTGTTTGGCTACTGAGGCTGGTGTATATATATTTATACAACATTCGGATTAACCGTGTCCACATATGAAATATAGATGGTTGCAAATATATTCACGCACACACAGACACACACACACACACCAGTGACAGGTCCTACACCATCACATATGGATCATCACAGGCCACACTGGGTATACCGCTATAACTAATTAGTTAAGGCAAGCGTAGCATATCATATATATATGGTCTATATATATATAGACTGTATCATTTTCTATTTTCTATTTGTCTATTTTTTACTCAAAGATAATGGCCATGGCTCGATCCGATGGCTGCCATGGTTCCACCACCAACCCCACCGGCCATTGTGACCAGAAACAAGACTCAAAAGGCCAACGGCTCCGTCGCCGCCATGCTTGAACATATTTGTGTATCTTTTCCCGAAAGTCACAATATGAACAGATGTATATCTAACATCTACAATTGTATAGGGCATGTATATACTTAAAGTATGTATATATACATATGCCACCTCACAGGGTGCTCAGCTCAAGAGGGGTTGCATACAAACTGGTTGAAGGTGATGAGGGGCACCTAAACACGGAACTTTTGCCCGAAGTGCGGCTTACTGGAACATTGGCAAGGTTTGGCCATTTGTACGGTTCCCTTGCCAGCACAATGGCATTCTGTCCAAAAGCCTGATTAATGCTATTAGCCGAGCTCGCGGTGTGCCGCCTAAACTATCTAGTTAGAGGCCAGCTGGAACATGGGTGGAAAAATATCACAAGCACATGTGTGTGTGTGTGTGTGTGTGTATGTGTATGTGTACACCAGGTTGGTTTTCTGTTCAATTGGTTTTAATTATTCACAACAAAAGATTTTATACAGGGCTATTTCTTTCTTTCCTTTCTTAGGTACACGGTATACTGTGGATTGAACGGGCCACAAACATTAAAGAGAAGAGATTAAAGAGTGGAGACTCAGCATCACAGCAGGTTCTGTGTGCTGTGTGCTGTGGGTGTGGGTGTGTGTTTGGGGTTGTTCGCTTGTTTAAACAGAATTAACCAGAATTAACCAGAATTAAACATTAAGAGAAGAACTCTCCTGCTTGTTAATGTGCTGCTCAAAACCCTCAAAGGCCTTCTTAACAGTGACCTTGACAAACTTTTCAGTCTGCTGAGGAGCCCTGCCAACAAAGGTAGAAGGATCCAACAAAGTGTCGAGATCAGCCCAAATGGGCTGGAAGTATTCGTCACTCTTCACGCGCTCAATCAAGTCGTTGTCACCACCCTCCTGCTTGACAACAGCAGCGGCCTGGTGAGAAAGAACTCTAATCTTCTCGTGGCATTCCTGACGGTCTCCACCACGCTCAACCATTGCCATGATAATGTTCTCGGTAGCCATGAAAGGAAGCTCGGAGCCAATGCGGCGAGCAATGACCTTGGGGTAAACAACAAGGCCGGAAACAATGTTAAGAAGGGTGGAAAGAACAATGTCTGCAGTCAAGAAAGCAGAGGGAAGAGAAACTCTGCGGATGGCAGAGTCATCAAGAGTTCTCTCAAACCATTGGACGCTGGCAGTAGAAGTGGCATCCTGGAAAAGAGACTGCAAGTGACGGGACAGGGAGCAAACGCGCTCGGATCTCATGGGGTTACGCTTGTAGGCCATGGCGGAGGAGCCGATCTGGGACTTTTCAAAGGGCTCCTCGATTTCCTTCAAGTTGGCAAGAAGACGGATATCGGTAGCAAGCTTGTGAGCAGAGACACCGAGCGAAGCAAGAGGGGCAAGGACGTCAACGTCAATCTTTCTGGAGTAAGTCTGGCCTGTGCATGGGTAAGCATAGTCGAAGCCAAGAAGCTCGACAACACGGTCGTCAAGGGCCTCAACCTTGTCGTGGTTACCGTGGAACAAGGCAAGGAAAGAACCCTGGGTACCGGTAGTTCCCTTGACACCGCGAAGACCCAGATCGTTACGGGCGCGAGACAAGTTTCTCAAGTCCCAAAGAAGCTCCTGGATCCAAAGAGTAGCACGCTTGCCAACGGTGGTGAGCTGAGCGGGCTGGAAGTGAGTCCAACCAAGGACAGGCAAGTCCTTGTACTTGAGGGCAAAGTCAGAGAGACGGTCAATGACGTTGACAAGCTTGGGAATAAGGAGATCCAGACCATCTCTAAGGAAGATGAGGTCGGCATTGTCGGTGACGAAACAAGAGGTAGCACCCAAATGGATGATACCAGCAGCAGCCGGGCAGGTTTGGCCATAGACGTGGACATGGGACATGACGTCGTGGCGAACGATGGCTTCCTGGGCAGTGGCAGCTTCGATCTCTTCGTCAGTAATGTCGACGTGTTCCTTCAACTGAGCAATAGCTTCGTCGGTGACGGCAGCGATGCCCAGCTCCTTCTCGGCAATGGCAAGGTTGAGCCAAAGCTTACGCCAGGTGCTGTAGCGAGTACGGAGCGAGAAAAGCTCGCTCATCTCCTTAGAAGCATAGCGAGAAGAGAGAGGGGTCTGGTACTTGTCGTAGTCGGACATTGTTGTGATGTTGTATATAGTTTGTAAACCTGGAGTTGTGGTTGAAGAGAACGAAGAAGGAAGAAGGAGGATTACGAAAATTTTCAAATCAAGACTTTCCGTCTTACCACCTGCGCTGCTACGAAAAAAAAAAAAAAAAAAAAAAATTCCTGGAGCAACTGGTGCCAGTGCAAAAACAGACTGGACAACGGCTGGCTATACGATACGGTAATTCCCATAGGATAGGATTCAGTTTTGTATGATTGTAGTAAAACTTTAATAGATACACAGTATTATGAGAGTATTGGCCGTGGTTCGAGATTTCATTCCACGATGGAAAAATTTCCACCGCACAAGAATTAACTGCGACTTTTGTGGTGTGAAAAAAAGCACCGCCCACCACACCTACCCGATCAGATATAGGCTACATAAATAACACGCATAACCACAACGGTCTTATTCCCCTCGTCTGTGGATTACCAAACCAGCAGAAAAAGAACAAGAAAAGAAAGAAAGGAAAAAAAAAAAAAAAAAAAAAAAAAAAAAAAAAAAGCCTCGGAATATAATATATCGGTACAGCTCACCACAGATCAGGATCCGCATCTTGTCGAATTACATGCCAATGAGAAGGGGTAGAGGCTACGCGTTACAGTAAGGATCCGGATGTCAGAGATCCCGCGTACAAAGATCTGTGGTAAAATGGGGAAAGGGCAATATTGGTTTACTGCAATTGCACGATGCGGCCATGAAGCCGGTTATAGTCTCAACTGCCAGCAACGGTGTATAATAATATAATAACAATAACAATAATAGTAATAATAATCAACTGTCACATAGCAAAACAAGCTCTGGGTGTAAAAGGATAAGCGGGCTGGCTGTCTGGCCATCTACTCAATTGCCCAATGACGTGCTAGTGCGCTCAGCTTTCTCCGCATTCGTATGTGCAAATGATATAAAAGGGCTGGCTTCTCCACTCTTCTGTCATCTTATCTCTTGTTTTCTTTCTTCAGTTCTATTCTTTTTTCTTCCACCCCCATAAAATCACCTCTCTCTTTTACAAAACCCTCTCTTCTCACATACACTAATTCAAAATGGTTAAAGCTGTTGTTGCCGGAGCTGCTGGTGGTATTGGCCAGCCCCTTTCCCTTCTTCTCAAGCTCTCTCCCTACGTTACCGAGCTCGCTCTTTATGATGTCGTCAACTCTCCCGGTGTTGCCGCCGATCTCTCTCACATCAGCACTGAAGGATCAGTCACTGGCTTCCTGCCCGCTGACGGTGGCTTGGAGAAGGCTCTTACCGGTGCCGGAATCGTTGTCATCCCTGCTGGTATCCCCCGTAAGCCTGGCATGACCCGTGATGACCTCTTCAAGATCAATGCTGGCATTGTTCGTGACCTCATTGAGGGTGTTGCCAAGTATGCCCCTACTGCCTTCGTTCTCGTCATTTCTAACCCCGTCAACTCTACCGTCCCAATTGCTGCCGAGGTTCTTAAGAAGGCTGGTGTTTTCAACCCCAAGAAACTTTTCGGTGTCACCACCTTGGACGTTGTCCGTTCCTCAACTTTCACCGCTCAGGTCCTTGGCGACAAGAACCCCGCTAAGTACACTATCCCAGTCATTGGTGGTCACTCTGGTGAGACCATTGTCCCTCTTCTTTCTCTCGCCGAGCCCAAGGCTGATATCCCTAAGGACAAGGTTGACGCTCTTATTAACCGCATTCAATTTGGTGGTGACGAAGTTGTCAAGGCTAAGGATGGTCTTGGATCTGCTACTCTTTCTATGGCTTATGCTGGCTACCGCTTTGCTGAGGCTGTTCTCAAGGGTGCTGCCGGTGAGAGCAACATTGTTGAGCCCTCTTTCGTCTTCCTCGAGGGTATCGAGGGTGGTGCCGAAATCAAGAAGACTGTCGGTGTCGACTTCTTCTCTGTTCCCGTTGTTCTTGGCGTAAGTATTGATTTTATACCCAGTGTGACTTGAGAAACGATAAACTAACTAGATTTTTATTCATTTAGCCTGACGGTGCCTCCAAGGTTGTTAACGTCCTCCCCAAGGTGTCTGATCACGAGAAGGGCCTCATTGATGTCGCTATCCAGGGCCTTTCCGGTAATATCACCAAGGGTGTTGAGTTTATCACCAGCGCTTCCAAGTAAGTAACGAAGTACACAACATGTACATATATCACGACAATGACAAGGGCAATTGATGCCTCTCAGCATTTTTTTATTGAATGACAATTATCTTTAACGGCTTAAATGAAAACTTCCTTTTATGGCTTTATAATGAAATGTAACAGGACTAATGATCAAATGAAATGAACATGCCTTAAACATTATTTTATCACTTTATGAATCAATTCTAACCGGGTTACAATGTAGACTCTAAAATCAAAATGAACTAAATAAAAGTATTATGGTAAAGTACGGTATTGTAAGAATACCGACCATATATAACCCATGGTTTGAAAAAAAAAAAAAAATATGGTAGGATTTATTATGTATTTATTTGTATTTGTATTTGTATATTGGTCAGGGCACGGTAAATTAGCAGTCTATTGTAATTTAATAATGTAATCTAAACTTGGTTGAAATTTATCAAAAAAGAGTAATTTTGTCGAGAGAGCCACATGGGAAAATCATGGGAAAATCATGGGGACGAATGATTAGCGCATCGTGTCGGCAAGCATACATACATGTGTATATAGCATTGTTATCACGTGTACACAATCATGTAATTGGCGAAATGTTTTCTAGAACATGCCAGCTAAGCCGGGTAATTGCCACATATTTTTTTTTATTTTTATTTCAACCCTCAACAACCCCATCCGTAACTTGTTCTCACTACAACCAAAACTTTATTCAACAATACATCAAGTGATTAAGAAAACAACACACCCTAGGGGTTTCAGTATCAACCTACAACCAACAACCAACAACCACAACACATCCAGCATTGACCACACTACAGCAAGAAAAAATGGTAGCATATGACACAGGCGATTCATTTATTTCCGACGACGAAGAGGAATTCTGCCCTCTTTGCGTGGAGGAAATGGATATTAGTGACAAGAACTTCAAGCCATGTCCTTGCGGATACCAAGTGTGCCAGTTTTGTTACAACAACATTCGACAAAACCCCCAACTTAACGGCTGCTGTCCTGCCTGCCGTCGCCTTTATGACGATGATTCTGTGGAGTATCGTGTTATTTCTCAGGAAGAATGGAGGAAGGATCATGAGAAGCAAGCTCGTAAAGAACGTGAGCGTAAGCAACGCCAGCGTGAGAAGAAGGAATCAGAGCAGCTGTCTCGCAAGCATCTTTCTGGAATGCGTGTAATTCAAAAGAATCTGGTGTATGTCATAGGCTTAACCCCCACAACTCCTCTTGATGATTTACATAATACTCTCCGTGGAGAATCATTCTTCGGTCAGTATGGTAAAATCCAAAAGATCGTAATTAACAAGAGGAGCAACTCCAGCAGCGGCAGCACTAATGGAATTGGCGTCTATGTCACATTTGCTAGAAAGGAAGATGCTGCCAGATGTATCGCTGCTGTTGATGGATCCCTGAATGAGGGCAAGTATCTAAGAGCTGCTTACGGAACTACCAAATACTGTTCTTCGTACCTCCGTGGACAAACTTGTCCTAATCCCAACTGTATGTTCTTACATGAGCCTGGTGAGGAAGCAGACTCTTACTCACGCCAGGATTTGTCAACTTATCAGGTTTCTTCTGGTGGGAAATCAAACACGGCCGAAGGATCACCTGGATCGGGTTCGTTGCCACCAGCTACCATCGCCTCCACTACCACCACCACCACCACCTCCTCCTCCACCAATACCCCCGCGACTGCTGGGATTACAAACAAGGGTCCCCCAAGCTCTGATAATGCAAACTACCATTTACCTCCCACAGTCTCTTGGGCGAACAAAGCTTCACCTCAAATCACACAGGCGAAGATTCATACCTCTTCGTTATCTTCGTATCCACCCCTACCTATGGCTGTTTCTACTTCTCAAGAGAAGGTAGTTAGAACCCAGAGCCCTGAGAAGTCGTATGAAGCAAAGACTGAAAAATCCAAAAGTCGATCCGCTTCACCAACCTCGATCCATGAGACTGAGCCTTTATCACCACCACAACAACCCAAGGAACCAGAAGAAGCATTCGTTCCTACCCCGGAACAACGTCTTCCTGACCTTGCTGTCACTTATATGCATAACACACTTGAGGTGCTTGCTCGTCCAGAAAACTTTACTTCGTACAATATTTCTGAAGAGCTTGAGAGCAATGTTGGTACTTCATTACCATTTTTCTCTTTTGTAAAGACAGATGATGATGTGACTTCTGAAGAAAAGAGTTCAAAGAACTCTGAAGATGACGAAAAGACGGATGAGCAGAAGACCAATGATGCTGCTGACAACTTTAGTGAATACCTCTTCAAGCCATGCCCTCTTGCTTGGGGCTTCCGTGCTCAGATCGAGGTCATTGATGTTGCTCGTGATCCTGCACTTCAGATTCAAGCTGCCATGGCTACTGTCCAAGCCCAAGCTGTTCAAGCTGCTGCTCAAATCGCACAGCAGCAGCAGCTCCAACTCCAGATTCAACAGCAAACAGCTATTCAGCAACAGTTACAGCAGCAGCAGGCACTCATCCAACAGCAACTTCTTCAGCAACAAAGACAGCAGCAGCATCAAAATGCTATTAACAACTTTACATTAGATCCTACCAAGACCTCTACCCCACCACCTCCAGGCTTGTATGCTCAAGGCCAAACTAGCCAACAGAGCCAAGGCCAGCAGCCGTTTAGTCCCATGATTTCCAACAGTTTTGTTCAATCTGCTCAAAACCAGGGGGGTAACTCTGCTGTCGCTTCTCCTATCATGGGTGGTGCTGCTGGAATCCAGAACTTGCAAAACATGCAATTCCAAAACATTTCCATGTTCCAGCAACAGCAACAAAACTTGATGGCTTTGCAACAGCAGCAGCAGGCTCAATCCCCCTCTCAGGCTAACAGCGGTGAGTTGTTAGCTAGATTGATAGGCAAGAGGGATGTCAAGGGAATGGCTTAAAGCAAGGTGTTTATAATATATATTATTTATACCCAAAATGTGATTTTTTAAAGTAGGTTTTTATGTAGCGGTGGTGATTGTTTGTTCTTTTAATCAAAAAATTGTGATTTCTTTAATTTGAAAAGAATGTTAACTTCAAATATTGACAAAAACAATTGTATTTATACTATAGCAGTTTCTATGATTAATGAATTTCAAATAACAAAACATGTTGATTGAATATCAATCATATGTTTTGCTCATACCTTCTAACACCCATTCGTAGCTTGGATTGCCAAGCGTCAAGATCTAAATATGTTCCTCTGAACCATCTCTTTCCAGAGTTTTGATCAAATTCATTTCTCGCGTGCAGGGTTCTTCTATTCATAAACAAAACACACGTTCCTTGCTCCATCTTGACCTCGATTTGGTTTGCTTTATCACTGATATAGTCCTCGAAAAGTTTATATCCTCTATGGAAAGCTTCAATCTCTTTCTCTGAAAACTGGCTTCCCTGTAACTCTTCCAAGTCTTCTTCTTCAGCTGTAAGCTGTTGTTGATTAGTAGCAGGTTCAGAGCCACGAAGCATTGCTCCGGCAAGAGGGCCCTGGAAAGGAGGCGAATAATTAATAGCTCTGACAAACTTTCTTCCTGATCTCTCGTTGATTCCACCATATTGGTCTTCCACAATCAATGGCCGCTCGTACCAATAGTGCTCGCCATCGTTATCATAATGGAAGGTGATGGGCACACGAGTCAAAGCATCATAAGCTTCAGGATCCTTTTGAGCAATACTCTCCACAGCAGCAAAGCTGTCGGCAAAGAGACTCTCGCCTCCGGTGGTTGAGTTCTGGATGACGTGCAAAAGTTGGACACCAGGGGGAGACTCGTAGTAACACAGGTCCATATGAAGAGGCAGGTACACGGAGCTATACGCAACGTTCTTTGGATCAGGAATAGAAATCACGTTCCAACTCTTGCCGTAGAAGGTCGATTTAACATAGCCAATGCGCTCAGCAATGCGTTCAACAAGAGGTTTTGCGTCCTCGGCAATATCAGGTATATTTGAGCTTACTGAGCCTGATGCCGTATTGTCGTTGCTGGTATTCATACCAACACCCATGGCAGGAGCTTTTGATTTAACACCGTACACTATTCCTTCTTGTTCCGGGACGTTGTCAATGAAGACCAAGCCATAATCGTGCAGAGCTTTCACAGCCTTGTACACGTCCTTTTCGTTGTTCAGGTAGTCCCAGTAAGAGACGCGAGGAATGATGCTACCATCGAGCTTGCCGCGGTTCTCTTTTTCGGCACGCTCAAGTTGTTTGCTTCCTTGCTCAAATTGGGACAGCTGAGACCATGGAACATAGTCTTGGTCGAGGTATCGGAAACCTCTGGATCGTTTATGGGTTGCATTACGGGCAAGAAACGCATAGGGATACAGCGAGACCAGACCATCAGACCAAGTGATTTCCAAAGCAGGCTCTGATTCCTTTATGCATGTTGCTGTTGTTGAGCTTTTGGCAATGCTTGGAACGACACGCGAGTTCTGGATGGAGATGTTGGATGGCACCTCTGCTGTGGAAAAGTTCTTTTGGGAGGTTGAGGGGTCTACCGAACCAGGCGTGGGATCAGCGTCTCTAAGAAACAAGTTTAAAAATCGGGTAGTAACAGGCACATCAGAGGATTTTGAAGAAACCAGACCAGAGAGGGTAATTGATTTGGAATCCGAAGATATAACCTTCAATTCCTGGAGATGAAGCGAAGCAGTGCGGGAAAATGCTCGTCGGGTGGAATAGGACAACTGAGTCGCTAGTGGTATAGTTTTAGATGATCTTGAGATGTAGCGAAGAGAGGAAATCATTATATAGCAAGTTGTGCTTTGAGATGCTTGGATGGAGGATTGAGTTGAATGAGAAAATTTAAAGATATTGTGTAGAAGTGAACTAAAGGGGGGAAGGGGGAGATGAGATGAGTAAAGTCTGGGGAAGAGTATTTATCTATTGGCTGAAAAAGGCAAGTTTAAATATGGCTATTTTCGGAACATTTAATTCCTTACACGAGCCATATTTTATTCCAAAATTCTCGCACATACGGAATATGTTTAACTAGGTTCATTATATAAACCTCAAGTGGTCTTATGTTTATTAACATTTTTATTGCTTTATATTCATTTTCAATCATTTCCGTACTAATTGGGTCTACGATATGCGCATATGGTTTTTCCCCAGGTTTCAGGACGGAGTTCCTTTCTTTTGTTGAAAAGTCTGCTCATACTCGATAGCCACATGAACTATTTAGAATCTATATTATGGAATTTATCACACGAGGTTGGAGTTGATAATACCCGGGGTTAACTCAAACACTGTTTGCCGGCATCTTTCAAATCATGTCATTTGCCGTACTTTCTCCCCCACGATTTGGATGAATGGAGATGATCTGATCACCAAGTTCTTGCGGGAGTATTTGCACTGTCACTGGATTTGGCAAAAAAAAAAGAGGCTGCTAATAAAGGTGAAAGTAGAAAATATTAATCCGAAAAGTATATCAAAACTAATGAATTATCCGTTATTTTGAAGCAAATTGGTTACTTTTGGTCCACATCGGCAAATGGTATTGCTTGGAGTTCAAACATGGCATTCAGCCGTATTGCCTTGTTCTGTATGGTAACTGGATTGTACGACTTTAATTACAAGACTGTCAGTCATGTGATATTAATGTAATGTTAGACTTTTAAGTTTGTAACGGCAAATAGTCATACACACAAGTGTGACTTTTGTATGTATGCTAAAGTAACATCATTTCATGCAAAAATAAAAAAACAGTCACACAATTACCAAATAGGACTGTACTCAGATTTACTTAAGGATATGCTCAGGACAACTAAAGTATAAAAATATTATTACTTAAGCTGTTAGCATTTATTTACATAAGCCAACTTGAAATTTCATCGAGTAGATTTGTTCAGTGTGCTTCTTTTACAGCGCTGGTTTAGGAGTCGAAGCTAATCAGTAAATGCGTATTAAACCTGGTGAGATTGATAGACAAACTCGAAAGATTGGGTTTAAAGCAATATTCCAGGTTATATGCAATGTAGAGGGAAAAATATAGAGTGCTGTGTAAAATGAGGAGTGGTAAGGATTCTGGTAATCACAAGAAAATCAGATAAAAAATAGCACAAAAAAGAATTCAAGGCAAGCCAGTTAAAGTGAGCAAAGCCTTGAGCTATTAAGATATAATAGATCAAAGGATTACCTGGGATTGAACACTTTGATATCATTCCTTCAATGGTGATATCTCAAGGAGGTTTAGTTTTAAAAGGAGGATTATAACATGTTACAAATGGTTGTCATACATTCGTTGCCCACCGCCAAAATTTAAAAATTTTCACACTAAATATTGGTGTATTGCCTAGGCGCCTAGCAAAAATATGTTACAACATGCAGTAGCAGCGCACTCAAAGTCGCTTTTGACAATTTTTTCTCTCTCCCTCCCTTTTTCCCTTTCTTCCTTTCCTGTGAGAAGTACAGATAAATATCTCGAACCAACACATATCTATTCACATACTAGCCAGTCACAATGGAAAACGAACAGGGTGTTCTCGTAAGTATTTTCAGATTTTAATTTAATACCCAATACCCAGTTTTTGGAGCTTGGGAATTTTGTTCTCTCGACGATGGTGGATAATGTTATGCGAATCTTGAATGAAAAATGTGGTGTGGATACTTTGACAGTTAAATTCGACCTTATTCATGAAGAAGCTATGTTCGATTTTTTCAACCTTTTTTATTTTTAAAGCAGCCAGCATTTTGATGATGAGACCAAACATTTTGAATCGATCGCTCTTAAGACGGATTTTGAGCACTGCATGTACACCGGCTCTACAATTATTGGCAGTATCTCACATCATTTTCATTCTATTCATTGCAAACACAACTCCACCAATTTAAAATCTATCAAGTACCAAACTAACTTATGTTAAACAGGTCGAGCTTTACATTCCTCGCAAGTGTGATGCCACTAACCGCATCATCAGAGCTAAGGACAATGCTTCTGTCCAGATCAACGTTGCTGACGTTGACGAGACTGGCCGTCTTATCCCCGGTAAGACCACTACCTACAACCTCTCTGGTTACGTTCGTTCCAAGGGTGAGGCTGACGACTCTTTGAACCGTCTTGCCCAGCAGGACGGCCTCCTCAAGAACGTTTTCTCCTACAGACGATAAATATTTTTGTGATGTTTGTTTTTAAAGAGAAAAGAAAATCAATCCTTTTTTTAAAATCTTTATTATTAATGTTACGCCAAAATATTATGTTTATATAAACTCATCTGTGTTATGTCTATGTTTCTTTCCTAGGTTGTCGTTTTTAAAAAAAAAATCTGCCATCTTTCACCAAGTCATTATCACATTGTAGATTCATTTCGTATTTTTTGGTACCATTTGAGGAATAGAAAACTTGTAATTCTCGTACCATTATATGCTCATGGAGAATGCTAAATTCTATTTTATTATTCTAATAATGATTCTAATACAATAAGAATTGCAATTTATATTCTAATTCTTTAGCCATTTGAAGCAGTTGTAGCCCAACGGCATCTTGCGCACCTTCCATTTCCATTTTACTCAATGATCTCACTACCTTTATGACTCCATCCTTTATGATCTTTTCAAATAACTGAAGCTGCTGCAAGTATTGGTGCTTGCTCAGTTGCAGTAAATGGAATAAATGCGGTGGTGATGAGGATACGTAGGAAGAAAAGTCAAGAAGAGTTTGTAACAAGGCCTCCAAATTAGAACGCACTTTGATGATGCGCGGTTGATAATACAGATTATTGAATTTAGAAGACGAGGTAAGAGGAATGAACATGGCAGAACAAAAGCTTGTTACAACCACTTCATGTGACTCTATTAGCCCGTGTAATGTCAAATTGGACGGGTTACCATAATTAATTGCTTGATCCAGTTTTTGCATCCATGGGTCCCAAAACGTGCTTATTGAACGATCAGCAATATGTGAATACAGAATTTCAACCAAGTTCCAGCAAAGAGAAGCAATGACTTGAACCCGTTTTCTCATTTCCTCATCTGTCGACGAGTTTGTGGTATGCAAAGCTGAAAGGTTTGTTTGAATATTTCTAGTCTCAATGGTTAGGGAATAATGAATATCTCGAACCACACGCCGAACATGTAAAACCTGGACCAGCCAAGTAAAAGCCTTTTCATAACAGCCCTTCACAAGCTGACGAGTCACAATCACAGAGACCAACTTGGGTGGGGTATATGTCATCTTGAGAAATGTGCTAGCACCTAGAGCAAACTTTGGATGTGTTGAAAGGATTTGGATTTGCTGATGGTTTTGGTCGTCTCGGACATGCGATACATAAAGAGGATATAACCAAGAAAATCGGTCAGCTTTGAGCCCATCAACCCGGCGAAAAATATGAGATGTTGAAGAAGAAGTTGCAATTGACCAAGAATTACCCAAATTCCCAGAAGATTTGATTCCAACATTCATAAAGTGCCGTTTCCGTATTGTCTCTGAAATTCCAATATTTTTGATCGCCAGATCTACACAGTCAGAAAGAGCATAATGAACATGTGGAGAAGCAGGAGGCCACTTTGATCTCTTATTACCATCCACAGAATCATCTTCAATGTAAAGATATGGATTAGTACATAAATTGAGAGATCCAAAAGGACCGAATTTTGCCGATTCGGTTTCATCAAAATTAATAACGCTATGCGGTTGAGCTAGTTGAGGAAAACCCGCAAGAAATGAAGATAGATCCTTTCCCAAAATCATGTCTTCTAGTGAAACAACAATTTCCCCAGATCCAAGTAGCATGATTTGACGTAAAAGAGTCATATGGTTTAACAAATCACAGTCGTTATCCGGCAAGTGAGCTCTTGAGGGTAGTGTATTGAAATCAAACGAAGGAGAACCGTAGACATTCTGAAGTAGCAATCTGTGAAGCAATTGAGATTGAACAGATAATACTGAACCAATAGAAAGTGTATTGATAACATGAAAAGGAATTTGCGTACCAGATAAGCCAACTTCATCATGCAGACTTTTACCAGAACCAGATGTTTCCTGCTGATTATGATTAGGCATCAACGTTGCAAAAACATTTGAAACAGTAGGCGGCGTTGAGATTTTCAAAAGTAAATCCTCAGCATCTCTCTGAATACTCTTCTTAACTCCCTCCTCTCCAAGAGAAAATTCGTCGTATACCGAGATAATATCATCTTGGGAGTCCTCCATGGTTGTATCACCATCTGATTCAAAAGTAACAGATTGAACATCTCGACTCTCTTGAGCCCTTCTCAAATTTGATGATTCATCATTTCTATTAGCTTTGTAAAAAAGACTTTTAGCACGTAGAACGTATTTGGAAAGCGCAGTATTCGTTAATTTCAACTCTTGAAATGAAAGAGACCAGGAAAGCTTTGGCTTCTCGTCTCGGAGTACATATTGAAGAACTTCTAACAGAGTGGTCCCATCTTTGTGTGCAACTGAAGGGTATGAGGTAAATGGGTATGAGGTGTGAAGAGTAGTAGAATGATTGGATATTAGTACCAAACAGTTTGCAATATCTGCACATAACTGAGCCAAACTCTTGGACATAAAGTCTGGAACCTTTTCTGTGTTAACCTTGTACAATAAAACTTCTTTAACAAATCTAGGAGAGCTGGAAATATTATCAATCTCAAGAAACATATCAACGTCATGTGTATACGTAGTATATGAAACAAGACCTTTAGACCCAATTGGAGCAGAACCAAGACCAACATAGGCGTCGAGCTTCAGAAGCCATTGAGAAACAGAGTGGTGTAACATCGACCTAAAGAGGTGATAGAGTAAAGATCCTGAAGTAGAAGACTGGGTAATCTTATATTCGTCTACAGATGCCAATTCAGCCTCTGGTGTTAGTTTAATACCAGGATCTGTAGTATTACCATCCTGAAATCGTAGGCAGCGAGAGTAAAGAGAATTGAGAAGTTTCCAAGATGAAGGGAGCCTATTAAGTGCCAGAGCTTTGGCAAGGTTATCACAGCCAAGAAGAATTGCAGTCATATTTATAACCTTGATTGGCTCACGAATGACATTGTAACATGCCAAAATAGAAGGCTCATCTCTCTTTAGATCATTGGTATCAGCAGTATCATTGCCCCATTGGTTGATATGAGATTCAATGACATAAAGAACGCGCGTAATATTGTTTGCAAAAGCAACTAGAATGGGACTCGCTACTGGATGATCAGTGCTATCCAAGCTGTTTTCCAGTCCTTTGTTCGCTGAGTTATAAATAACATCGCACGTATATTTTAAACGCACCATCCGACTTCCAGCCTGCAGCGCAGCTTGCACTATTGAATCTGTAGCTACACCGGAAAGCCCAGCAAGACGATATTCAGGGTTGGTGGAATGAAAGCTGGATGCAACATAGAAACATTGTGATTTCGGGTTGTAGCGAAAGAGCTGGGACTGTTGACCACAAACCACAGACATAAGACATTGAATAAAGTACGTAGGCGTGATTGGAGGTAAAGGGTCTGGAGATGTATTGTCAACAAGAGCATTGAAAACAGGAAAGCGTTCCTCAAATTGCGGCCGTGACTGTTCGAGAATGTATTCGCTTGGAGGATTGTTGGTGCCTGTTAAAAAGAGATCCCATGTTGGTACTGTAACATCTGTTGACTCCTCTTCAACAGCACAAAACAGCTTTTCGTAGAATAACTCTTGTTCAGTCTTTTGCTCTGGCTGTAGAGGCGCGTAGCTTGGTGACGGCGGTTGCTTTTGTTCATGATTTTGCCGTTTGATTCGAGGAAGGGGAATTCCAAAATTTTGTAACAATTCCTTGTTGACAAACAGAGAGGAATTCAACCAATCGCCGGTTTGATCCAAAAGATTGTCATCGTTAACCAAAGAGGTAAGAGGAACACCATGAAAAAGCTCAGTTTGTGATGCGCTATTTTTTAAACGGGGAGGTAGGGCTGGTGGTGCAAACATTTGGTTAAAGGGCCCTAGTTGGTGATAGTTGGCACATAATTGCGGCGGTGAGGAAGTTCCACGTGGAGGCACAGTACTCCCTCTTTATGCTTAGAAATCTGTGAATTTTGTACCCGCATCATCACCTAATCTTTTCTCCATTTTTACCACACCCAATGCCTCCCCAATGCTTGGACCAATGTCTACGCTCGCCGAAATGCCTAAACAACCCAACCCTGTTCGCTCGCCCTCTCTGAGCATGGGCTTACCTAGTCCGGCTCTTGAATCCCCGCTAGCTTCTCGCGATGGGGGTGCCGTTACCCCCGAGCCCTCGGATGATCGTACAGAAGCTCTAACCGTCGACTCCAATAATGACCCCAAATTTATTGGAATTGCTGTTGAAAACCCTCCTGCACATTTTACTTCTCCTGTTCCTTCCTCACCGTCCAATTTTCCAACTAGTCCTGGAGCTTTCGAGTCACCAGTTTCGTTGAAACGAGACTCTCAGGCAGGGCCTACAATTATCGCAAACAAACCAACAGACATGTTGACACCTCCACCACAGCACCAGGCCTCTCGAAAGCAAAGTCGTTCACATACTGACTTGTCGAAAATGGCTACTTCTTCTTTGACCAATGGTACTGCAGCTAATGGCTCTAGTCCCTCGTTTAGTTCAAATAACCCATTTGCCAATGCCAGAAGTACGTCTCCAGATGAAATATCACCTGAATTTGTATCTCCGAAAGCCCCAGCCATCTCTGAAAATGTAGATAATCAGTCTGGGGATCAGTCTTTGAATGTACCAACAGGCCCTACTGGACCGAATGGGGCGCCGTATAATTCCAACTGGGGGAACAGTTCTTCTAATCTTTCAAATAAGATTGGCATGCCTGAATTGGATGAAGGCGACTCTGTGAAACTACCTTTGAGGAACCCGTCATTCGGAGCAAGCCATGGCCCCCCTGGGTCTTCTAACTTTCCCCAGAAGCTCAAGAACTTTTTTCGTTTTTCATCATCTTCGTCATCATTCTCTGGTCCTTCATCATCATCATCATCATCGCCATCGTCATCAGCAATTAATCCAGCTTTAGCTGCCGCTACTATCGCGACTGCCAACGCTGGAGCTGGAGCACCTATGCCTTCTTCAACTACATTACAACCAGAGTTTGGTTCATCTACTTTACACCCACCAAACCCTCACTACGCCCACCAATCTTCTGGACACCATAGCAGCAATTCTGGCAGTGGGTTATCACTGTTTTCCCGTAGAGGCTCCTCAGCCAATGCTACCAAAAGTGCGCCTTTATCGCCAGTGATAAACCCTATTGCCGAGACTGCTATTTGGGGATCTACTCCGCCAGAATCCACCGAATCAGAAAACACTCTTGGGTCTGCGCCGTCTGATGCTCCCGCATACTCATTCCCCAGCCAAAATGGCTCGAACCCACCCAATACCACCCCAGCTTCCGATATTATAGGTTTCCCTGCATACAACAGTGAAACATCAGCTCAACCATCTTCTACCTTGAAGCACCAACAGAATGGCTCATCATCTCTCTCTGTTCGCACACGAAAGTTGTTGCGACTACGTTCTCCATCTAGTCCTGCTGCCGTGCCTGAGTCTGTGAGAGAACAACCTTCACAGCCTCGAGCCTTGCCTGTTCCGCACGTGCCCGCTAACCACAAAACGTATATTCCAACCTCTTCACCAGGCCATTCTCCGTCATCCTCTACTGCCGCGGGCGCTTCTGTAGCTGCGTTGGCAGCAGCAACAATAGCCGTCTCAGAGGCAGCTTCCCCAGGTGGCGGGCCCCAATCGTCTCAGAACCTGTTGCAAGGCACTGATAACGCAGCCCATCGCCATAACCCACACCCTGGGATCTTTCATTCATTCAACTTTCAATCCACTAAAAACAGCAAAGACACACCCAAAGTTTCATCGAACTTGCCTGTACCTACTAACGAGGATGAGAGTGCTGACTTTCCCTCGTCCCCAAGCACACCTTCTACCAACCCCAACCCTGATACCATTCGCCCCTTATCACCACACAACAATGATAACAACTCACCACTACCTCTTCCTACCAAAGGCCTATTCTCCAGACAGATTCGTCGCGTTGCATCAGCCCCAAATGGCATCAAAACCATGCTTGCAGGCTCTCATACTAATACAATAGCCACCTCCAATTCCCCACATTCTGGCATTCCAGGATATAACAATCAGTTGACACAAGGTTCCGGCGCTACAACCCCCATTAGTCAACCTACAATGCTTGAAACGACGCCCGAGATTCTTGTTGGAATTAGCGAAGTCGACATTACTGATCAAGATTTGAATAATTCCCCATCGCCATTGCCAACAGAAAGGCCAGGCTCTCAAAAGCATCATAATCAACATTCATCAAGCTCAGTTGGCCACTCTTCACAAGCAATCTCTGTAGCAGCAGCAGCAGCTGCTGCCGCTATGGAAGGTGGATTAGCACCCCCGCCTACTATTGCACGATCTCGCGCTAACTCGAAATCGTATAACAGAAATTATTCTAGTAGTTCTATCAAGGTACGAGATGTTGAAGTTGGACCAAACTCCTTTGAGAAAATTAAACTTCTTGGTCAAGGAGATGTTGGTAAAGTTTATTTGGTTCGTGAAAAGAAATATCACAAGTTGTATGCAATGAAGGTTTTGAGCAAAAAGGAAATGATTAATCGTAACAAGATTAAACGAGCACTTGCTGAACAAGAAATTCTTGCTAGCTCCAACCATCCATTTATTGTTACATTACATCATTCGTTCCAGTCTGAGGATTATCTTTATTTGTGTATGGAGTATTGCATGGGCGGTGAGTTTTTCAGAGCATTACAGACGCGCGAAAACAAGAGTATTTCCGAAAACGATGCTCGTTTCTATGCTGCCGAAGTTACAGCTGCTTTTGAATATCTTCACTTGATGGGGTTCATTTATCGTGATCTTAAACCGGAAAATATTTTGCTTCATGCATCTGGCCATATCATGTTGTCAGATTTTGATTTGTCCAAACAGTCTGATGGGGTGGGAGCTCCAACAATTATAAATGCAGGTAAGAGCGGGTCGTCATCTAGTAGCATGCCTGCGATTGATACCAAGGCCTGTATTGCAGATTTCAGGACAAATTCATTTGTTGGTACCGAAGAGTATATTGCACCGGAAGTGATTAGAGGAAATGGGCATACGAGTGCGGTTGATTGGTGGACACTTGGAATTCTTCTTTATGAGATGCTTTATGGCATCACACCTTTCAAGGGCCGCAGTCGAAACGCTACGTTTGCCAAGATTTTGAAGCAAGATGTTATATTTATGGATGGAAACGAATACCAAACCCTTAGCAGTGCTTGCAAATCGGTTATTCGAAAGCTTTTGATTAAAGATGAGAACAAGAGATTAGGATCCCGAGCTGGAGCGTCAGATGTTAAGGCTCACCCATTCTTTAAAAACACGCAATGGGCACTTTTACGTAACCAGACACCTCCAATTATTCCAATACCCACCCGTGTGTCAGCACCAAGTTCAAAGGAAGGAGGAAACAAAGGATCTGCGGGTGGAACTGGTCACCATAATGGGCCTAATGGAAGTTCAGATTTTACCAATTACGATAGAAACGGACACAGCACCAAAAGTGCTCAGAACCTACCGGAAACAATGACCAATGGAACAGGGAAATACTCTGGTACCACGAGCAGTTCTCAAAGTGTGAATGGTAGTCAAACCCGGTTGACCAATGACTCTACGCCTGATACATCGTCGTACCTGTATGCGAGGGAGATGAAGGAAGATGATCCGTTTTCCAGTTTTAACAGTGTTACCTTGCATCATGAGGGGATTGACGATGATGAAGAATATTATGGAAGTGGAGAGTTTGATGATGATTTGAATATGGGAATTGGAGGGGTTGAGTACAGCATGTCTAAAGGACGGTATGATCAAGATGGAACTAGTAAAAGCAACAACCATAAGCATTTTGGGTTGAAGCGATGATGAGCTGGTAAGATTAAGATTGAGAATATTGAGATTGGGGCGTTTGGAGAAAAAAATTTGAAAGCACCAAAAACAAAAAAAAAACTGAATAAAATAACCACAGGAACATGATTATAATTAATCAATTAGAATTAAAAAAAAATTTTTGAACTAGAAATGGCAGTTATATTGAGGCCGTTAGAAAAGATGTAAAAAGTTTTTTTGCCATGTTTTTTATTTTGAATTTGCATTTACTCGATTAGTATTTTATTAGTTTCTTTGCATATTTTTTTTTTATAGGTAATTGAATGGAATTGAATAAGAATAAGAAGACGAGAAAGGCATGTACAGAAGAGTGAATGGAAGATTTGGATATCCTTGGCAAAGGATATGAAGAGATGAGGTAGGAGTAGAAGAAGACGAAGGAGACGCAGACAGGTAAACGACAAAGGGTATATATTGTATGAAATGTATGAATTATATAATGGAGAGAGGGAAAAGGTATGTAAAGAGAGAGAGAGAGAGAGAGAGAGAAAGAAAGAGAGAAGGGGAAGAGAAAAAGGAAAAAAGGGAAAGGGGGCTCATTCAATAGATGGATCTTATTACATATGGTATACATACAATGAAGTCGCGTGACTGGAATATGAAGACGTAAATGAGAAAAGAGTTGTGGGAAGGCAGTGAGAAGGATTAAATTGGCTATTTTGTATGAAGGAACCAAATGAGTGTAGTAAATTATATATATATATATATAAAATAGATAAATAATGCCCGATATATGATCAACAGATGCAAAATAAATGTATACAGCACGAGATTATTGCTCATCACATATGTGAGAGAGATGAAACAAAAACAGCCAACAAAGGAGAGACACAGAGAGAAACAGAGGGAAAGAGGGCATTATGAATGACAGCTAGTTATGCCAGTGTCTAGTTTAGAACTTGCCATCGTATTTAAAAACAGGAAGAAGTAGGGAGTAAAAAAAAAAAAAAAAAAGGAAAAAAAAGGCAAAAAAAAAGAGACCTAGAACATTTGGTTGATGGGAAGACGAGTGCCTGATAAGTAGTACTGTGCGTGAGTGGGAAGTGTAGCAGTAGCACGGATGCCTTTGTGAAAGAAATATACAACAGTCAGGAGTAATGAAATTTTGGACTCTGGAATCTGGAGTATATTGGAATGTATATATATTAATTAAATATATATATATATATATATATATATGATATATGATGTGGTATGATCTGATATGATATGATGATATAGATGTAGGAGATATAATAGGAAACCAAACGGCGGTGGTGATTTTTTATTTTTATTTTATTTTTATTTTTTATTTTCCTAAATTGTTCAAAACAGGAAAACTAAGGAAGACTAAACATGCGCTGGTTGGAGAATTTGACGAGAGAAAAAAACGCCTTGCTGCGAGTTTTGTGCGAAACGGCTGTTACGCGAGTCCAGTAGAGGGAGCTGTTTGAAGAAAGAAATTTTTTGTTTTTAGATAGATAGATGTATAAAGCTGCCAAAGCTCGGAGAGGTGTAGAGCCAGGCCGAAGGAAAGAGAAAGGTGGTGAGAGAAATGTAAATCTGGTTCAGCCCAGCTCTCACCACAAGCCTGATGCAAAGGGACTGTGGCAGGCAAAGGGCACTTGCCATTGCATATTCTAATAGGAACTTACACGCAAATACAAGGCATTGCAAGCAATTATAGGCGATTACGCAAGAGCCTACAAGGAGCAGATCTGTGTCCCAGCTCCAACACACATATGGCCAGAACCAAGCATATCCCATCACCGCTCAACTAGTGTGGATGGCAAACCAGCACCACCGGCCGAAACAAGTAAACCCAACAGCTGTCTGCTGCACATGCAAGAGACGGGCAAAAGAAAAGTTATATGGGAGGTGTATAAAGGTAGGAGGTGAAGGGAAAGGGCGTACCAGTCGCGACCCCGGAAAATGGCTGATACAAGAATATTCTCACGGTGGATAATCCACCTGGATGCCAACACCTCTTTCCCTGGCTTTGGCCAGACAAGCACCAAGAGTAGCCGGGTAGATAGGATCAAGATGGCAGAATACTGCATTTCACAAAAACCAATCGATCTCGCTCGACGCCCAAGGTTTTGTTTGTCAGGGCTGAAGATGGTTTGCTAACCAATGGGTAATATGTAATGTACAGCTAACAAAAAGAAATACAATACAAATAAGAGGGAAAACGAAAAAGAAAAAGAAAAAGAATAAATGCGGTCATTAAATTAAATATATATAGCAGGTGTATATATATGTATATAGAGATATAGTATTTGGTACTTGGTACGTGGTATATATGTTCATTAGTATACACACAACCTGTAGTACGTTTCAATTTGAACCTTGGTTCTTGTGTCATATTTTTTAATAGTACTGCTGTCGGCACTGATGAGGGTCCATTTGTTGCTGTTGCTGTTGCTGTTGCTGCTGCTGTTGTTGTTGTTGTTGTTGCTGCTGCTGCTGGGTAGTACCATTGCTTGCCGGATACATGGCCATTTGATAACTCTGTTCAATTCCTCGAGAACTACTTCCACCACCACTACCTGGCGACGACGCTGTGCTGTAAAACGCTGACGCTGACAGGCGGGAACTGTGATGGGCATTGGCGGCCGATGCTGCTGCGGCGTCAAACGGTGTCACCTGGAACTGGCCTAATCCCGGGGTGCTAACCATGGCAAGCAGCGGGCTGGTGGTGTTGCTGTTCCGTTGATGGGGTATTGTGGGGGCCTGGGATAAGCTAGTGACTTTGTAGTTGGAATTGGGTGATACTGATGAGCTTTTGCTCGGTTTGCTTGCATTGCCTGTAGGCGATTTTCTAGGATGGTGCTGGTGATGGTGGTGACTATGGCTTTGTTGCTGCTGCTGATTATGTGAACTAGACGATGAATTACGTCTACTGGATGATGAGTTGTGTCTACTGGCTGAACTAGATGACGGCTTTGATCTGGACGATTTTGACTCTCGTACCGACGACGATTGGCTCGACGACGGCGGAGACGCTCGAAATTGTAATACTGGAGAGTCTGGCGAAGCGGGCATGATTGGAGTTGGACGCAGTCGAAGACTTGCCGATCGATTTTGTGCCATGAAACGCTATATACAATAATAGTAGTAAATAATAATAGTTAGTAACGATAAACCAAAAGTATATAAAAAAAAAAATCCTAAACTTCTCAGTGAATATGTATAACTTGAATAACTTGAATATACATCATAGATATAATCGCCTCGGTAAAGGTTGCGTTGTTGTTTGGGTATCGTGTGCAGCCATTTTGGTATTTTCTATATTTTTTTTATTTGCATGCACGTACTGCCAGCTAACGCCTTGTCCACACAGAAAGGTTCTAAATATGCCTGTTGACGGTGGTGGAATTTGGAGCAGCCAAACAGGTACAGGAAAGGAGAAACGTGCGACGTAGAAACAAATTCTAACCTGAACAATGGGAGAAAAGAAAAAGAAACAAGCAAACCCTTGATGGTAGCACGGTACAAAAAACAACAACCATAAAACATAAAACATTAAACATTAAAAAAAGAGAGATGTTGGCATGCTGGTAAAGATGTATTATGTATTATGCGATTCATTCCAAAAGTGGTTTGGTATGTACCTGCGGAAAAAAGAACCATCCAAAATAGAGCAGTTGTATGATATTTCAGCCTTTTGGATTTAGCCCGACGAGACCAAAACCAAGAGTATGGATATTTCAATTTCAAAAGGTAGTGTAGAGGGTATGTAGCAAAAGGGTAATGTGAATAATCAACAAAAGGTTCGCAGACTAGAGATGTGTATCAAAGAATTGCCAAAATAGGGATACTCAAACTGAGAAGAAAAAAGACGAAGAAGAAGCAGCAGCACGCAACAAACCATATCCAGCTTTACTTACCCTTAGATGTGTATCAAACTCTTCCCGTTCTCTTCCTGTTAGATAAGGTTCCCATATTTGACGCTGGTTGAGAGAATCAGTATATTCATACGGAGCAACTGCTCTAATCTCGACTAAACAAACCAAGGAAAACAAAACAAAACAAAAAACAAACTAACAGTTAGATCTTGATTACTCATTCCATTATACTATCCAGCCGATTGGAAGCAAGGCAATGCAACATACAGTGAGGATCATTGACGACAGAAGCACCATAGTTTTCTACTTGGTTTGTGATTTGAACTTGGATATCGATGAGCGTTTGATTACTGAGATACCATTCCTGCCATGTTTCAATTGGATGGCGTGTCATATTATATGGCGGAAGAGCGACCCGTCCTGGGTTATGTAACATTTTCGGTGGTTATCAAGAGGAAGAGGCCAGAATGAAGATATAAAGGAGGAAGAGAGAGGAAGAAAGAAAGGCAAAAAGGTAGGATCAATATACAAATCTCATATTTACAGGGAAAGAAAAGGAGGACAGAAAAAAAAAAGAAAAAAAAAAGGTTGCCAAAGGGCAGGGAATTTGAATTAATTTATATCAAATGAAATCGATGCCGATAAGGTAATAGGTGGGGGGTATACATTATGGGGAAAAAAGTAATAGGGCCAGGCTATTGAGTTGTGAATGAATTAAAAGGATTAAAGGAAATGTAGATAATTTTAATAATAATAAATAATAATAAATACATCCAACACTTGTATACACATTATGAATATGAATATGAATAATTTTTTATTATGTTCGTTACCATTACTATTATAGTTATTGTTATTAATTCTTGTAATTTTCATTCCTTATCCTCGTTACAATTATCGCATATTTAGTAAATCTACCGTTTCCAAACATCATGGGTGTTTTCATTTCCCTTCATCTTCATTTGCTTTCGACTTGTAACATCTACTAGAGTAACAAGGCACAGGCATCCTGGCAGTTTCCTTATGTTTTTATTAAATATATGTCGCAATTATTGGAGGGACCCTTGGAAATAGCACAGCTACAGTCGTATTTTTCACCTGCCCCAAGTTGCAAGCAATCACAATGACAACAGCAGTAACAATGGCGTTAGCACCAATAGTCACACGAATACGACTTGGACCTCTGGAAAACGGAAAACGGAAAACGGAAAACGGAAAACAGGCTTGTTCAGGACGACACCTCCATGAAGCGTCACGTGAGCAATTTCCACTGTAAGCCTTTTTTTCTTATTTTTTCTTATACAAACATTGGCTCTTCGTCGCTCTGTCCCACGCTTCCCCTCTATATCAATCCAAGCGTTCATGCCGGATGCTCATACAAAGATCGATCGCTGGTAATACACAGCTGTCCAAAGAAAACCCTAATTTTACTTTGTGGATAGACATTGCGCCCATAATTGGAGGTTGACTTCGTCTTGGTGTGCCAATCAGATATTAACTTTGGCCACATTTACCCAAAAGATGGTCTTTGAAAAATCTCTTTTATATTGATTTGGTTAATTGGTTAACTTGTTTAGTTTAATATCAAAATTAATATTCTGATTCATCAAGTCTTTGAAAAGAATATGAACGCTGATTCATTGCTATTATTATTATTATTATCGTCATGATCAAGGTTCTCATTTTTTCATTTTTCATTTTTCATTTTTCATTTTTCATTATCTTTTTAAAAAAAATAATTCTGGTTCATTCACAAGATGGTAACATTTTGAACATTCCCCATAATTTTTAACAATGATCCAGGGTTGCAACGATCCTTCGGTTCGCACAAACATCTGGACCAGCTCTTGTACAACAGATATAGCTAGCCCAGGCGTTGTTGTTCCAACGCTTTGCTTGGTTTCCTTTTGTCTTTTTATTTTTCTAATGGCTTCTGCTGACTCCTAAAGCTTATTTCCAAACACACTGCTAAATATATCAGGTAGACGGTAGCTCCAAGGCTGTTCACCATCACTCTGGCCAACTGGCGTTATTCCCATTGTTACAATCAGGCCTCCCGGCCGCCGTTCAGAGTCCAACCACATTGACAGGACTGGTTTCCCACAATAGGCGTTTTCGCTTTGGTTAGTCTGTTGTGAAATCAATGACACACGGCTTCACCACTGTCATCATTGTACTATCCTAATATCATATTACAATTATATTCTTTTTTTTAACCTTTTCTTCTGATCCACTCGTAGAAACATAGTTGAGTCAAATGAAATTTTCGAGCACGATCCCGGACTGGGTGGTTCTCGCCGGCCTTGACTCTTTAGAACCTTTGGTACCATTCCCGCGTGATGTCCCAACCTACGTATTTCTGATTTATTTCTGATTTGTTACATGTATATTGTATCTATTCATACTCTCGGAATCAACCAGACAGCTCCTCTCAACTTTTAAATACTCGTCTAATCCTCATGAGGCCCGTACGACTGGTAATTTCTTTATAATTACCATCACTATTGTAAAATCCAACCGTGGTAATTGCAGTCAGTCACTGGAGTATACGTGGCAATTGTAGCCCAACGGATTGGTCTTGCTATTGTTACTATTGTTATTAATTAATATTAATATTAATATCATGGGTATTACTACCAATCATCTTCATTAATACTATCATTACTATGTATTCTTCAAATCGTGAACACCGGAAAGCAAAAATAAAAATGAAACAGCGGCATTTGCGTTTAATACCAATCTCGCCCGCTGCTCAATGTGGAATACTAGTCTACCCTCCAAACGCCTTCAAGTCTCTCACTTTCTGGACCTGGTATTCGCTCGTTCGCTGGCTCCATTCTTCAAACCATGCTTACTCACCTGTTATAAATCACAGTTGTTACTCAGGAAAACACTGGCAAATGTTCAATTTGGCTTTATATATGATTAGGCCGTTCGTCATCATGCATATATGTTAACTCCACTAGTCCTGTAAAATATTCTATTTGGGGGGCCATTACTGGCAAGCGGCTTGTGATAAAGTGCCTTCGCAGGAAAAGCTCCATCCGGGTTATAGTGTATATACACATGTTAATAGATTGAAATTGTCCCGTTAATCAAGATTACCTTTAGGATTGTTTGTTTCTAGTCCTAAATTTCAAATTTCAAATCTCAAATCTCAAATCTCAAATTCCAAATTCCAAATCCCAATGCTCAAATTGCAATGCCTAATGCCCAATGCCCAAAGTCCAAAAAATCTCAAATATCAAACCTCAAACCTCAAACCTCAGATTCCAAACTTCAAATCCTGTGACATTATTTATCCAATTCCGAAATATAATTCTCCATCCTTTCGAAATATAAACAACACCTCTAATGGCGAAAACTAGTTGCTCAATTCAACTCATATAATATCTGATCAATAAGCCTTATAGTGCTTCTAAACGTCAAGCAATACGAAGATTCTTTTGTGACAACTAGCCCGGTTTTAATCCTTTTATTTTTTTATTTTTTTATTTACTTGTACGTATTTTTTTCCTTCTAATAATTCAGCCAATAACCCAACAAAAGATTGAAATACCAAAACTTTCCAATATTTGAATTCTCATCTCTCAGTTCCACCTAAAACCGCTGAATGGCCATACTCCACACTCGACGCTTATTTCCAATTTATCATTAACAGCCTACAAGCAAGTTATTCATATCTAAACCCATTGTTCTTGAACTATCCAAGCATTTCACCCAGCCAATGACTGGCTCAATTAATTCCATTAAACCTGGAGTCAACATTCCACAATCCTTTAACAATATCATTATAAATTCTGTAGCTTTCAACTATCAAGACAAAATCTGTCGAAGATTAAGCTTCAACCCTAGCTTTAAAGTCTCCATGTTTTTCTATTTTTATTTTTTCAAAAAAGGCAAGAATTACCCCGACCTTGATATAACAGCATTTAAATGAAAAAAAAAAACAAAAACAAGAAATGAAAAAAACAAAAAACAAAATATAAAAAGTAAAAAATACTGTATTATTGTAGTATTTGCTCGTAGTCCAGCTTGTAAACATTTCAAACATTGCTACAGAATCCTACAGACACAATGTCGTTTAACCTGTAACTAGTTCTATGGTACGGCTGCTTTATTTTCTACCTGTGGACATTTTGTCAGCCGTGCGGCAAACTGTGGTACAAAAGATCCATCGGATGTTTGCCCTGTTGCTTGTGAGTTCAAGTAAGATATATACAATTGTAAAAGAATAATCAGCTAATAGACTAAAAAACAGATTATTTCCTTTGTGTTTTTTTTATCACAAAATTTCACCAAATATATACACTCCATTTGTATATACTAAGCGGATTGGCCGCGGAATGATGTCTCAGAGATGACTACCGAATTGTAAAACGCCTACTAAAAACCTGTTGTTGTAACAATTGAATTGATGAAGGAAAAAAAGTTAAAATTTTTCTTTTAAATTTTTTTTATTTTAAAAAAACTAAAAGACATAGCCTGTCCTCATATTAAAATAGGCAATTAGTACAAGAAACTGTTAGTATCCCGTTTGGGACATGAGCATTATTTCAGCTTTCCCGCGCGTTTGACAAGGATTGGTGGGAAAAAAAAAAAAAGTACAAACATAATACAAAAAAGGTAAAAAGATAAGAGAACAAAAAGAATGAAAAAGAAAGTGTAAATGTCACCTATTTGGAAATAGAACCCGTAAAAACAATACTTGAGATTTGTCAGTACAAGAAACAGGATTTAATTTTGGTCTGAAAGATTTGAACAGTTGAAAAATTACTTGTCAAGTAAGAAAAGAACAAAAGGAATAAATGAAGTTTTACGGTTCTCGGTCCTAGATAACTGTTTTTACTGGGAATACGAGTCGAAAACCCATCAAAGAATCGAAGCATCAATATTTCGGGTATTGCGTGGACAAGCTTAAAAATACATTAATTATGAAAGATTCTTCCGAAGCACTCTAATCGCTATTCACAGGAAAGCAAATATTTAACGGTATTGATATACCATTATTAACTAGCTTTTGAATCAAGATCCAAAAAAACATGTTTAGACTTGAAGAATGTCAAGGAACTGATACACTACTGAAACAAAATTTGGTAAACCCCTCCAGGCACGCTTTAGTCTATGATTGGAAAGGCATCCAAATACATTAATAATCGGTAATTTATATGGCAGTCGTGAAAACAAAAACAGAACCATATTATTCGAGCCTTGAGAAGCAAAATAAAAGATTTGAGCTAGGTTCAGCAGGCATCTGCTACAAACACACCACCAACGCATAAATGATCAATCACTTTTGAAAGGCTCAAATTAGGCACAAGAAACCAAAAAACTTGAAAAAAAACACCAGTTTTAACATATGTAGAGTTTGAATACTACAAGTTACTGGATCCTCTGACCACCCGTTATTCCTAGTTTACATTCATTCTTAAGTAAGACAAGAATGTGTATTATTCTGGATTGTTGTCCAATCATATATAATATCGCACGGCGTTTTTTGTTCAAGTATCACGTATACGCTAAGGTGTGTTGAGATTTACCAAGAGCCTAAGGGCTAAGAGGGGTCAGGCTTATCTTATATATATTACCAATAATTGCTTCTCAAGCAGCGGGAGGTTCTGTCCGCAGAGAAGTTTGCTTTATGCCCGTTGTAATATCCTCATGAGTCTAGATACAAATAAAAAATATAAATTGCAAACTCTTTTCTTGTCATCACATGAAATTTAGCTCGTTCCAACAGTTCTGGAAACATCGAAACTCAACGGACACGAAAGAATTCCACATAGGTAAGAATGCTAGCAAACGGAAAAATCCAACGACTTGTTGCGTTTATTATTATGCGGCCTCCTTTGAACCGACTCGAGTGTATATTATTTTATATCATATATACAATAACAGACGTTTTGTTGATTGAATGATTATAATTATTTCAAGATGGAAAACTGCGCTCGATTTCCTTGCAAGCCTCTCGCTATATAATATCTAATTTACGTTGATACAAAGATGGCTGCGGGTTACATTCTATTCTTTGGGTATAACATACAACCCGGACATTTTAATCCTGCTTGATCATCAACAGTTGAAAATAATAATAACAATAAGGCAAGTTGTGATATATAGCGTAGTACATTTCATACTAATCCAATTTCTATTATCTATGATCACTTGTATAGTTGACAGGTGGGATTACTAACCTAGTTTTGATGTTGATGGTTTTAATTTTTGTTTGTTTATGGCCAATGAGCCATTCAATATCATGGGAATTTACCAAAACATTAAAATAGATTTAATTCAAGAGAGAACCAACTGAACTGAACAGCACCAGAAACGTGTTTTGATGGCTTGGTATTCTTCAGATTGATTTCTATGAGCCCGAATATGACAGCTGTCCACAAGGCAAAGCTTGCCACAACAAATATGTTCAAATTAGGCACAGTTTGAAAAATTATTCAAGGTAAGAGGAAAGGGGAATAATAATAATCTCTATTTAACGAATGTAACAATTGGAATAAAAGAACAAACAATCGATATTCGATTGACACATTAATTCGGATGCATCCAACAGGGGTGTTTCAGGATCGAGAGAAGGTTCAGTAATTGCTGGATACCAATACCTGGGAAATAATTGAAATACATAACTGGCAAAATGGTTAAAATAAAATTATTTTGTCGCTTGTTCTTGACATTAGTTTCAACGTTCCGACAGTTGATAAACTGGAGATATACGACTGACGATTGAGCTTCTGTGGGAATTGTTTACCTGAGTCACGGTCTATTGATCCAGTTTTCTCATGCAATCATATTCAAAATTATAGAGATATTGCCAATATTATACACAATTGTGGTATACTGACCGATTCCACTTCCGAAGGATAATGCGCAACGAGCCTGTTTTACTGCCCTAAAAGTCACTCGTAATCCTTGGCCAGAATTGGAAATGCTATGGAATTCCTCAAATGATATGTATATATGATAATATACAAGAGGCTTAAGGCAAGCTTCCCTTTTAAAAGACCTCCTACTGTTAGAGGGACTATTATTTGTAGTATAGTTAAAGATAACTTGAATTCATAATCCATATACCATATTCTAGTAAAAGAGCTTCAGAATATACAACATTCACAACGAGGGATTGTACCTTGTCATAAAGAGCAGTGAATTTGGAGACATTTGTGACTCTGGACAATCCGACATACGACTGGCCATGACGAAAAGAAGCAGTTCACAAGTCCAAACAGTTCCAAGAGGTTGATCTTGATATTTGTTAATAGTCAATTCTAAGTAAATGAGGGAAGAAAAGCCAAAGCCTCAGCAATTAAGGCGCTACATCTGGGCAACAGGATATATACTAACTGAAGAACCCCACCCGCAGAGCAAATATAAATAATAATATACCATTTATACAGGGTTTGATAGTGTTATTTTTTTTAAAAAAGGAAAACTAAATACGGAAATTTAACCGGCCAAGTATATCATCTAAAGCTAACTAATAGACTACTACTCAGCACAGAGAGACTAACTCAAGATGTTCTTCTGCTTCTGATATTCACAAAACTAGAGTAAAGGATTCTAATATACCATATAGGAGAGAATTAGAGTTTTCTACCTTGAAGAAGCAGAAAGAGATGGGGTTCTTTGGCCCGTAATACATAGTCTTCTAGCTAGCTATCTTGAATGAGGGGCATTTAGTAATAATACTACTGACTGTAAAGTAGCACCTGGAGCTAAAGAAGAGACTAACAATTTATATCTATGAGTGACTCTGACTGGAGGATCTTTCCTGACCGTAAGGATTCTTCATATCATATGGGGAAAGAAGCGGCTACTAGGTTGAAAAAAAATTCTAACTGAAGAAGTCGATTTAAAACTGTCTAAGACAGTACTACCTTTGAATAGGAAGGAAATTAGTTGGCAGAGCTTCCCAGGCAGTAATACATCATTTTTAAAAGATGATGACTCACTTACTGGATGATTATTCATTGATAAGATTCAATCAATTTAATTGAAAGGTTAGTAATTGGACTAAACTCCTCCGTGAGACGCAAGGAAAAGGATAAGAAGAAGAGAGCGGGATTTAGTTTTATAAATGATAGATATATAGCATACCTAAAATGCGGTGCGATATAAATACAAGTTTTGGAATATACTATAAATATACTATACAATAAACATGTTGCAATTTTCAATTGTATTTAATTATATTACAAAAGACAAATTCTGCCAGAACCGCTTAATTAAGTTAAACCTGGTCTCCACAAACAACAAACGCCTGTCGAATACCGTATCGATCACCCAACCGCCGATTTGAATAATATTTCACTTTGCTTTTTTAATCCAAACTTCCAAGGAACGTTTCTCTGGCCCCTGTTTCTAATAACTATGGAAGGATCCATGTCTATAAACCAGTAGGTATATGGAACACACACAGCTAGGCCGAGCCACCGATGACAAATGTAAAAGATTTCCAAAGCTTTGTTTGGAAATATACAGTGGCCAGATCTGTATCAATGGCTCGGTGATTGCAGAAACTAGATGATTCTATTAAATCGCTTGGACTTGTTTATTAATCTAGCAAGTGGATGAAATGATTGGAAAAAACAGTTTACGAAAAAAAAGCCTGCTTGAGTCGCCGCTACATGTTTTCTGTCAACCTGTCAACCTGTCAATGTCAAATCGTTTTTAGCTGAACCAAGCCCAAGATTGAGAGAAAAAAAACACTCACTTGTACTGAAACTGATTCTCTACCCTGTCCTCCAAAACAAATCAAACCCAGTTATTCCGGGAAAATAGAAATCGACATGCTCTTAGTCCAGCTCCGCTCTTGAGAAAGCGCACGTACAGCAATATTGAAATACTGCTCAATGTAATCGCGCAGAACTGATAATAATATACGGGTATGTAATGCGGATTCTCGATGAACAAAATAGCGTTTAATCAGTATCCTAGTAACAAACGGGATTGAATAGAAATGGTAAAAAAATACAAAATCAAGCAAATCTGGTGATGGCTGAGCTGAATAGGAAGATTGTACTATATAGCTATATAGGTGTATACGTGATATATAATACAGGTACAAGTATGGGGTAATATAGGGTGCTTTCCAACACATGGTTTGCCAGGCACTACAACAATACCGACACCAGCTGCAGTTGTATGTTCCAATCCAACTATAGGGGCCGTGCCTTTTGTTTCCTTGTGGCGTGTAAATACGACCTGTGTGTTAAGACTTAAGGCTGTTAGCAGAACAACAGCCTTGATCTTTTGAAGAGAACAAGCGCCAAAAACAGCTGGGTGATGCACATTTCTTATTGTTAATCAAAAAGCAGTAGAGGAGCGGTTGCATTGTTTGCCAATAAACATAAAAAAGAGAGAAAAAGATAAAAAAAACTTGTTCTGGTAGACATGGCCAAAAATACCAAAAAAGGTTATTCAACAGCTTTTAGCACGAAAAAAGAAAGAGATATAAAAACAAAAATGCACCCAAAGTTTTCTTGTAACTACAAGGAAAGAGAAATAGGCGTTGATAACATATCATGGAGCTGTACGCGGAGTAGCCGATATGAACCAACGGTAGTACAGTTCAACCCTTCTTAGCGGGTAGATGTAATCTAAGTAAAAGCGTACCACGACCAATCATAATAACAATATATCAGCCATTTCATATTCCTGACGCTAGGATTCATATCTGGGCTGGTTAGTAAATTCTCCAACCGGCAGCCGTTTCTTCATGGCATCTATCGTTCATTTTTCACTTCCGCCATCACAAATGGCCTACCAAGAAGCATCATGCAAGAACAAAAAGAGACACCTTGTTTTATCAATTGTTCATTCAACTATGATCTATAACATTGTAATAGCCAAACCGGTTCAGGCTGTTTACAAAATAAACCAAAAATACGTAAAAAAGGGGTTTCAATCAAGATACACCCTGTTCACATCTTTCTCTATCAATGCGACATGAGAACTCCAAGTTCCCGCCCGTCAAGTCAAGGTGACATTTTGCAATATTTCCTCATGGATGTGTATTACCCAACGCCTTGTCCATGTTTCGTTTACATGCGATCCTCAAAATATACACCATCAGACCGAACGGATCAAATGAAGAGTCCAAGTTGTATCCTAATCTTTATCGTTTAAACCAGCTACAATATGTTTACAGAGTTTAAACAAACAGCTCTCTAATTAGCTTTTGCTAGTTTGCAGTTTGAGATTTATCAAGCGGCGTTATCAAAGAAAGAAATTTATATATATCTATATAGAACGGAGTTACGATCCTATTCTCTTGGCTTCATCATTGTCTATATTCCATATATTTCACATTTACCTGTGTGGGCACTTTACAACGGGCTCAGAATACAAGATCCCTCTCTTCTGACAAGGCGGTTTCAACCTGGTTACAGTAGCCAACCTCTGCCATATTTAGCACCAAGAAAGAGCCTGTATAACAAGTTATAACGAACTGCCCAAACCTATTTAACAATGACAGTATCTCGGAGCCATCGATGCCCTAAAGAGACTACTGCATGTGCCTCCTACGTTTCTTGACAAATCACTCATCACTAAGGTTGTTACACCTTTTCCAGAAACACAAACCAAAAAATAAAACAAATAAAAGAGATTCTACGCAGCCTGCAGAGGCTCGCCTTGTGCTGTTTATAGTCTTGTACATTTACGGCCAATACCGAGCCATGGACCGGTGAAAACGTTCCCAGCCCAGAGCTGTCTTGGTTCCTATAATTTGTTGCAAAAACCGTAGGCCCGACGAGGGTAATCGGTATCGATAGGATAATCCACCGGCCCTTCCGCGTCTATGTCTGTGGTCTCAAGCTCAAAGAGAAACACAGGCTCCATCTTTTTAACTTCAAAAGGCTGTTGTACAACCAGGGGTATAACCCATAATTCTTGGAATTAAAAAAAAAAACGGGTGCAAATAATAACAATAGTCAAATGCTTCCAAAGCTATCATGGCTCCGGATCCGTTGTTAAAAAGAAATCTGGTGTACAAGATGCAAGCTGAGCCGACGGAGAACACCTGCTACTTCAAATCACGTGAATATCATACAACGACTTTTTATCTTACATAACGTGACTTTTTAACATAACCATGTGACTTGAACTAACCAGTTGAGAGTATTTATTCATCTATCCCAAGATAACCATTCTCTAGTCACTGCCGTCCATCTTAAAACAACACTTCAATCTGGTTGCCATGCGCTTTGCAATTGGCTCTGCACCATGTTAACAGAGCGTTTACTTGTGACATTCCAATCTACAGTGTCAAGATTCAGAAAGATGAGCTAAATAAACGGTAGACTTTGAATTCCTTTATTCAGACCTTTTTTTCTTGCTTTATCATTCTAATTATCTAGGTTGGAAATACAAGTCAATGTATTATCCTAAACACAAATCACTACGGCGCGTGGTTCGTACCTACATTGTACTGTTTGAAAAATTGCAAATGACATGTTGCCTTTAAGGCGTTTCATTTCACCACCAGTCTGGAATCAATTGATATCACATCCGTGTTTCTCAGGCTCTCTCAACTTTTACAGGTTTATAACATGCTTCCTTGATGCTATATTCTACCAGCTCGGCTGCAGTATTCTGATATCCCCTTTTATGTTATGCTTGACAGCCGGAAAGTACATAAATCACCAAAATATACCAGCCAGGAACCAACATGTACTCAGAAAGAGCCACGGGTACCATTCCGGTCATCATCGTTAGACCACTCATATTTACAAAACCCCATGTATACCAAACGTACCAGATCCTCTAGACTTGAACATTAAACCTCGAAAATTTACTCCAAAAGCATGTCTATTTCAGCACCCAGTCCCGGCTCTTTATTAACGTCATCAGTACACTCATCGCCACAACCACCTTTGAAATCACATTCCGCCAGTTTTAATGGTCCAGAAAGCTATGCTAATATTGCCCACCTTTTCTCGCCAACGGAGTTGGTTCTTTCCTGGCTATATTTTCTCCTTATCATAGTTTCGCTTCTTTATATGGGAATAATACCTTTGATTTATCCGGTGAACTAGATGCTGGTTCATGTGGCAACCTATCTAATGTCAATGATGTATTATTTGTTCTTGATGGCTTCATATCTTGGATTCATGGGCTGGGTTGTTCCATCACAATACAGCCTCCAAAGCGATTCTTATTGTTAACAGCTCTTTCATATATATTGAGCATATATATATATATATATATATATATATATATATATGATATATTCCCAGCAATACTGATGAAGCAATTCTTCTAGTTGACAATGCAAAATATGGATTCCGTGAGGGTGCTTCTTGGATCTATAGTTTCATGCTGTTGCTAAACAATTCTTGTAAGCTTTTTTTAAACAAACGCTGGGAGCATCATTAATATTGGTAATAGTGCTGGTATGTCCTATTTCTATGCTCTTTCAAAATTCTAAAGTCTAGCTCTAGTGAAACTTTTCAAGCTGCTAAAATTTATGCTTGGTCTGTGAGATTTGGAGAATTTACTTAAAAAAAAAAATTGAAGTCAAATAACAATAATAAACATTCATCTTTAAATTAGTCAAGTACATTTAATACATCATACATAATACAGTACATAATAAAATTAATTAAAACATGCCAAAAAAGTCCAAAAGGAAAAAAATGAAAAAAACATTATATATATATCAAAAAATATACAAAGCAACGGTAGCAATAACCTTGACTCATCCAAGATGTATACATCAAATAAATCCAGGAGCATGACTATAACTCTTTTCAGAAACCGACTTCAAATCGTTCATCAATGTCATATCCAATTCTTGTCGACCAGTCGACTCAAACTGCGATTCAGCCATTTGACCAGGGTTGGAAAAAGTAAAAGGGGGAGGAGGCTGACAAGAACGTTGGCTAGAGCCTAGGCGGATTAATAACATGTTGCATCGATCGCATACAAGCTCACTAGAAGTAGGCACAGGAGCAGTAGGTAACTGATTATTTAACAGAGGAGCCTGGGAAAATGGGGTAGAAACGGTATTGTCCCCATATTCGTCTTCATCCGCAAATACTGCCGAAGATGTCCAACCACCACTCGTTGTTTCAGTTTCAATCTTGGATAGCATTTGGCCAGACTGATTTCCTCCAAAATAATTTGCCTTATAACTTTCATTACTTGTGTCTTGTTGAATGATACTAATATCTTTAGGCCCTTCCCCAATTTCACCTTCATTATCAACTTTAACGGTATCCAAGTATTTAAAGTATGCTTCATTCACGTCATACCTTAGTTCGTTGTTTCCTCCCGTCAAAGCCGAAACAGTAACATTATCCCTAGACTTGGAAAATCCAAGAGTAGGCGTTTTTGAAGGCTCGGTTGATGACCCAGAAGTCTTATCAGACATATCAGCAATATTAGAGTCAGCTCTATTATGAAAAACTAATCTTAAATCTCCGTACAAGTAAAACTTGTTTCTAGAAGGTCTTGCAAACTGAAGATGTGCCGCTTGTAACAAATATCCCTTTTGCTTGACAAAACTACCCTGTGGAGGAATACCAGATTCTTCAACGTTCTGGGGATTTGTGGAACTAGATGACTCAGTTTCAGATGCCTTATCCTGAGCGCTTTTTGCAAACACCTTGTATCTGAGAAATGTCTTTTGCTTAATATTCAAGTTTGTCAAGTCATAGGGTATCAAAAACAATTTAACTGCAGTCTTTTGTGGATTCAAAATAATAATCTGAAGCTTTCCTTTGGGTGGAATTCTATATCCAGGAAATGGAAGAATATTTCCAGAGGATTTAGACTTGGATTTAGATTTTTTTCTCACCTTTTCAACATGGTGATTCGAAGACTGTAGTGGCCCGGCAGAATTTGTAGCCTTTTGAAATAAAGTGCCAAGCACCTGGTTCCTTTCCTTCTTTTTTAACTCAATGTCCTTGATATCTACTTTCTTCTGAGATTCAATAGCTCGTGCAACACACACTTTCTCTAGGTCTATAACACCAACATATGGACTTCCTCTTCCAGCAATACCAGTCTCATGAAGATCATAATCATAAAACACAGCATCAAACTGTGTGGTAACATGTTTTGGGGTTCTAAGGCTAGGAGGACAATCTGAACCCACTCCCAACACTCCAAGTTTAAGATAGAATGGAACTGGAGGTGAAGACGGAGCAGACATTCGTCCAGAAAGGAGCGACTCTTCATACGAACCCACGAGAGATTCTTTATTAAGGTACAAAGGAGAATTCGAGTAAGATCGTCCAAGTGACTGCGAATTTGACCGTGATCTCGAGATTGAAGTATGATGATGCAAATGCGAGTGCATGTGAAAAGAGCTAGGAACTCGTTGATTATGGAAGAAACTTCCAGATGCCATTGATAAAGGAGAACGACTGAGATTAGAACTCATGTTGAACGATTTTGATATATTATATGTGCTATGCGAGGTGGATGTAGTGGATAATGAAAATGGTTGAATGCTTAAGGAAGAAGATCGTCGCTGATTAGCTTGATAGTAAGATGATACAGAGTTTTCGGAACTAAATAAAGATTCATAATCTCGAGAAGAAGAATTAGGCGATAATCTAGCTCGCTCCGGATACGGTTTTATAAATTGTGAGATGTCATTTTGTTCCCGGTGTGATTGATAGTGAGGACCTTGGGAAATAGACTCTTCAAACGTCGCACTAGCATTTCTTAGCGCTTTATCAAATGAAGGCAGTGAAGAACTAGCATTAGAGTTTGTCCACATCGATGATTCCGGGCTTGCTTGCTTTTGAACGCTAGTGGAATTTGAGAATGCCAGAGACTCTAGAGCAGTCGATAAATTTGATGCTTGAGCCTCAGTATAAGGTCTCGTAACCTGAATCTTGCAAGAATCGCAAAGCATGAATGTAGGTTTTTGCAAGATAAAAGGTTTAGTTGGATTTCGACGAGCTAAAGGCGAGTCTGTCAGTGAGTTTTGCTGGAACCCATCAAAGCTACCTGAAGTGGCTGTGGAAGGTGAGAATGGATCGCCTATGCTCCGTACTGTACTATAGCCTTCGTCAACCGTGTGCTGTGGCGGTATCTCGGCAGGATCATCATAATTAAGACTTTGTGAGTAGCACAAGCTAGATCTTCTTCGTTGCCGCTGTTTTGTTGTTACAAACGATGTATAGTGCGTCTTGTTCCAGAATTCTACAGATGGCGATTTGGGGCTTGGTGGGGTAGAAGCGTTGGGGGACCTTGTTGGAGAGGAAAAAGCAGAGGATGCTGTTGCTGCAAAATAATAAGACTGAGGAGGAGTTTCAAGTAGGTCTGTTATTGCGGATGTATTCGATACAGGCTTTATACTGATACCCGGCCGTTCTTTTGGAGGCACACAAGGTGGAGTCTTCGGGGCAACTGAGGTATTTGCAAGAGGCTCATTTGAAACATCCGGATCGGTAGTCGAGATCTTCAGAGCCGTCAGAGTTGAGCTCGTACCAGAGCTAGGCTTAGATATCGTGTCAAATGCAGCTCTGGAAGAATCTATCGTACCAGTGGCCGGCTTAGAGATGCGCTTTCCGGAACCCGTGGGTTTGCTGGAGGGCGGTATCGGATATTTGGAAAAAGGGTCATACATTTTCGTAACGTTAGAAGCTTCCGGGCTGCCTGATTTTGAGACTGTGTCTGACAAGTCACAAATTCCAGGCATTCCTAGAATCAATAATCAGATGAATACAGTGAATTGAGAGAGCAGTTTGAGAAAAAAAGTTGTTAAGGAGAATAGAGTTGGATTGAGTAAGGTAAAAAAATAAAATAGTCATACACTCAGGCTCAGGTATTTGATAAGCAGAGTGCGGCTGTGACATTGCGTGTACCTATGACTATCTACGTCCATATATTAAACTTGAAAGTACAGATCTCGATATATTACACTTTTGCTTCAGTTTTTGAGTGCTATGCGCGACTGTTCAATGCCAGCAATCAAGGAATACCGGTAATATCGTATACCAGCGCCACATCTGTTGAGGCCCCCATCCAACCACGGCCGCCACTGGTGGTTACAAGATATTCGCACGAGGGGTCGATATATATGGCTGAGATTACACCGCCGTGATGTCCAGGGATGATATAAAACGGCGTCACCGGCTTGGCTCCAACGACTGCTCGGTTCATCACTGAGTCATCAATGTTGGCTTTTAAATCGTACAATCGAAGGTTATCATGTGAGCCACACAGCAGGTGTCTGCCGGAAGGCATGGATTTCACGGCACTAACAGCGCCAGAAACGGTAGGAAATCGAAACGTACGAGCAGCTTTGAGACTTTTGTTGATATGAAACTCTTCAACACAACTGTTACGACGGCCGACATAGATACTGTTACCGTCAGACGACCAGGATGCACTAGCTGCCCAAGGGGGAACACCTTCGGTAACCCTAATCCGCGCAGCTCGCTTTTCTTGCCGGCGATCCCAAATATCGACAATACCATCGATGGATGATGAAAGAAACACCGAGTGGCTGATTTCATTTGTCTTTCTCGCGGTCCCGTTACCTGTGCTTTTACTCTTGATTGGTTTTGGATCAGAATCCTCCATTTTAACATCGCCATCATCATCCTCGGCGTCATTTTTCGAGGCCTCATTTCCACTTCCTTCTTCCTCTTCATCATCACCGAACAGTGAGTCCATATCATCATCTTCATCCTCTTGCTCACCGTCTTTTTTACTCTTTCCATTTTCAGCACTAGGCCCATCACCATTTATGCTTCCTTTTAGACCGACCTTCAAAGAAGCCTCGCCTATTTCTCGTGGAATTAAAGAGCCACCAACTGGCTGCCATTCAATACTACTAATTTGGGATTGAGCTCCGAGAAACTTTCTCTTAGGTTTTCCAGTTTCTAAATCCCAATCAATAATGGTCTTATCCCAAGATCCACTTATTGCTGATCGTTCATCGTCATCTAACTTGATGACAGAGATAGCGTTATCATGTTCTTTGTAATAGGCCATAATGTCACCTTCACCCGCTCGAATACCCTGAACTGTAATTCCTCCGCTTCTTAACCCACTAAGCATCCATATGCTTTCGGATTGGACAGCAATAGCATAAACAGGAGAAACTTGTGGCTCATATTGTCCATCTTTTAAAATCTTAGCTTCTTTTCTTGTAATTGGTTGCTCATTCTCCCAATATGATGTAATAACAGCACCCTAAATATATATAGTTAGTAAGAACCAAGCCAGCTATTATTCTGCAAAATCTACTCACTCTTGTAATGCTATCAACGAATGGATGCTTCTGCGCCACAGTAAGTGGGAGCTTTCCGTTAACTGAGTCAAAAAAGTTATACCGACGAATATATCCGTCTTCTCCACCTGTAAACATCCACTTTAAGCCCCATGAGAAGTCGACACAATGTATAGGAGTTGCACAGATTGCGGCAACATATGGAACGATATCATAAGTCGAACAGTTATACACAGACGGTAATGGGTTTATAGGGTGAAGCATTTTGAAACTTTTGAAAATTGGCGATTTTGGGTCATCTAACGAATCAGAAGTATCCTGTATGCCGGTTCGTTCATGTAGCGACAGTCGGGTATCAGTTTGATGTGACACCGAACCTTCAGTATTCATGTCCTCATCACCATCGTCATCTTTTCGTTCTTTTTTAGGTTTTCGATCATCACCATCATCATCTTGTTCATTACCAACTGTCTCACCAGCTCTCCTCTTTTGGCCTTTGAACTCTGTAGTTGCATCTTTGCTATCACCCGGTGATACTGGCTTCTTTGATCCAACTTTTCCTCCGGATGATATTGATGCCTGTGAATCTTTATTTGGCACCGTTTTACTAGCGGATTGAGCTCCAGGTTTAGATTTGTTTGCATATTGAGAGTCTGGCTTCTTTCCGGCTGTTCGGCCAGGCACTTGCGCTGCTGTCCCTGTGGTATCATTATCGTCTTCATCATCGTCGCCATCATCATCGTCATCCTCTACACTTTCCTCCTCATCCTCATCATGTGCAGCACCAGCAGTTCCCACTGGCATCCCGCTTTTGCCGGCGACAGTTTTACTCGAGCTCGTGCTTGCGGCGTTTCCTGGAACTGTCTTGCCAGACGTACTTGTTTGCGGTCCAGCTTGCGTTCGGTAGAAGTTATCATCTTCATCCTCATCGGATTCGTCTTCGGTGTTGCTGTTCATAGCACCATAAGTTCCAGAAGTGCCAAACGTACCAAATGATTGTGTAGGTCGCGTCTTTTGAGCCATTTGTGAATTTGCATCATCATCATCGTCATCGTCATCATCATCATCGTCGTCGTCATCGTCGTCGTCGTCATCATCATCATCGTCGTCATCATCATCATCTTCCTCCTCTTCCTCGTCATCATCATCGTCATCCTCTTCTTCTTCCGCTGTGGCGGCTGCTGTGGGCATAGAATCTAAGGCATCTTCAAAAAGCTCGTTACTATCATCGTCGTTGTCATCTCCGTAACTGAAATGCGACATATTAACTGTTGATTTCGTCTTGTCGCACTAAGTGTTGAAAAATTGGTCGGTAAGAGTCGTAAATACTATACACAAAGAAGGTGCGCTTATTGTGATATAAAAGCAGTGGGGATAAATAAACGAACGAAAGACTGAATCAATTTAATCTACCAAGTCATCAAACATTGAATAATTCAAAAATAATTTTTGTTGTGATTCGTGGAAGAGTCCACTTAAACTATGAAAAATGGTGATGTTAAGACGCGTTTGGAGGTGCAAAGGCTCACCGATTTTCCAGACTTGTTACAATTACAGTTGCAGTTACAGGAGTTGTAATGCTTACTTTGCTAACAAAGTATGTAAATTTATTAAGAATTGGGAGATTGAAAATCAAGCCATGAACAGCATTATTTAACCATGTTAATCACATTATAATAGTCTAATCCTCAGTTAGTTGAAACATTCTGCTCTTTACCTCATCAACTACCCACTCTATTGCATTACTCAGGTTTGTTCCCTCATAGGCCGAGCATCCCAACACTAACACCTTGTGCTTATTATCACTTATTCGGCCAAGGTCTAGCTCTTCTTCTACTCTTTTGATCACAGACATTTTATCTTTAACATCTCCTCCAATAGCATCCATTTTATTAACCAGAACTAGCAAGCTCGCACCAGACAATCGGTCCTCGGTCAGAACGTTGTGAAGTTCATTTCTACAGTCGTCAAGTCGATCAAGAGCTGTAGCATCAACGACCCAGATCAAGGAATCTGTTTGCTCGTAATAGTTCCTCCAGAAAGGTCTAAGAGTTCTCTGACCTCCAACATCCCATATGTTAACTTTGAACCTGTTCCAATGCATCAACGTTAATATACAAAACCAGGCGAGAAGACGATAAAAAGTCACGGTGATACTTACTTCCTGTGTTTAATTGTTCTAATATTGAACCCAAGTGTGGGACTAATTGAAGTAACATCTTCTCCAAGTAAAGCTTTCACTATAGTTGTCTTGCCTGCATTGTCAAGACCACTTTACAAAGCCCAACCAATAATCCAACCGTTAGAATCCAGCAAGAACCGCAAACTAATCACAATGCACATACAGCATAAGAACCCGAATCTCTCGATCCTTTAGTTTTTGTTTTCGGATAATCGTCAAAAGACCCATATTTATTGGCAAACGTTTGGTAAATTGAGGTTAATAAAGAATAGCAAGGATATATGTTAGAAGAAGAAGAATTTAGTGGATGTTTAGTATTTTCAGCAAGATTGAGAAGGCTCAGCCATGTGTGGCTTTAGTGATGATACTTGGTAGTAAAACACCTGAACATTACAAGAATCTCTGAAAAAGACAGAAATGGACAGAAAATAGGTAGTAATATGTTACGAGTAATAAAATATGAACATTTAAATAAGTATCGTAGATTTCTGAAAAAGGCTCGTGTATCTTGCGCGTTTTTAATCCAACACGTGACCTCTCCAAGATGCTGTTACCTGCTGTTCTTCGAGAGGCTGATATATATAAAACCTTTAAATTTCTAGCTCTTTTTCTTTCGTTCTACACACCGTCGTACAATATGCATAACACTTGGATCTAGGTCTATTACACCGATAAAAAGCATTTCTATTCATCACACATCTAGATGTTTTATATTCTTTACTGCATTACAAGGGTTAGTATACTGTCAGTGGTAAGGTAATGAAATATTCTAACTGATTCGTTGTAACATTTTCCTGAGAAAACAGATAGCTTCATGCTATCCACAAGTCTTCCATAACGCAAAGCGAAAATCCGTTCGACATCTTTCATCCGACTTTGTTCTCTGGTCATTTGTCTCTCCACTATTTATACTCATACACATTGCCCTTCTTCGATGGGATCCTATTGCCCGGTTTCAGTATTCATTGAGATACACTCTTCAGCCTATACCATCTACTGACTTTGTATCCTCTGAGGGGGGTGCACCAAATCACCTACCAGGCGCTTCTCTAATCGAGTTCATCATCTACCTTCATGCTGCCTTTATTTGGGGTTGGATAGTTCTCCGAACTCAGATGAATCGAAAATATGTGCATACTATTAATCAAGAGATACAAGATGTTTCCTTACTTTCACAAGTATTACTATACGGTTCCATTGCTTTTATTGGCGTTATTTTTATAGCGGCTTCATGGCATCTTCCTCATGGAAATCCTAACGGAATTTGGGGATTCAAGTGGTTAGACGTGGTGTATCTTTTCTATACAGTAGGAGAAGCAGCAGCTTGGTTTCGATTTTTGCCGCAGATTCCCATAAATTTTCAAGGACGAGACACACTAGGGATTTCACCAAACCTGCTGTACATAGAAGCCGTTGGATTATTGCTGCTTTGGGCTAGCCAGATCATTAAAGCTTTAAGATACCACCGTTGGATGCAATTAGCGCTTCCCAACTCTATCTTCTTCCTTTTAGTATTCAAGACTTTGATTATAAGTAAACTTCTACATCAAATGTGGTTCGTATACAGGAAAAATAACTTGAAGATATTGGCCTCGCTACCAAGACCCATCACATCATCACCAGCTTCAGTTTTAGACGATGGAAAGCTATCACTATTTGACAAGTCGGTTTTAAGAGTATCGCGTACATTACAAGGAGGATTAAGACTTCTAACAAGCTTCAGAAGAGGATACCAACCAAACAAGCCAAAATCCGAGGCTGAAGAAGGTCTATTAGAAGAAAATGAATTGGCCGATTTGTCTAGAAATGGGACAAAGGATGCCTAATTGTTGAATGATTTAAGTCAGATTTATTGAATGGGCGATTCCCAAAACGGAAATAGAAAATGTTTATCTGATGATCTGACATATGATTAGATGAAGTGATTACGAAATTCTATTGGCTGAGCTTGCAGTTAATGTATAGCATTGCATGTATGTATGGCCGACTATTAATATTCATTATAATAAATAACAGCATATATGTATACAAAAAACAGAGAGTACTGGATAAAAATCAGAGTTTCACCAGGCATTATATAGAGTTAAACATAAGCCGATTTACATATAGATGAAATTATTCTAAAGAATTTCTCCACTCCACAAACTCCTTTAAAAGCATTTCATCAAGCAATTTTTGTTCATGGTTGGGATCATCCAACCTATTCAATGTGAGCTTGTCATCTCCACCAGTGTATTTCAATCTCCAAACCTGAGTGTCATCTTTAGGAACAGTATCAAGAATCCATTGCAATGCAGCAGCATAGAAAGAAATGCACTCATTACCTAGCCATCTCTTATTATCAGACAAAAATTCCGAATTTTGAACCATTTTGGGTAAATCTTCCGTCTTATAAGTTTCCACCGCCTTTAAAATGCCTGCTTCATCACGAAATCCGTAGACAACTCTTGTCACACCAACCAAAAATGACTGAGCCCATGTGCTTAACAATTTGTGTTCTAAGAATGAGCTGGCTCTCTTGATACTGTTAATGGACATGGTAGTTTTCAATTCCACATAATGAGACAATACATCTGGCGACGATTCCTCTTCAAACAAGGGCTCTATATCGTCTTTCTCTGATTTCTGGCCTTCTTTTGGATTAAACAAATCCAAGTGTTCAGATGGATCGTAATCCCAAAGACCATCAACTTCAGCGCCTAAAACAGTTTTAATCTTGCCAACGCCAGATCTAACAACAGTATTGAATTCAGCAATATTGTCCACGATTTTTTTGTCTCTTGTTTCCACTTCTTCTCGAGAGCATTCACTCCATGGCTTTGGCAACATACTCAAGACCTCAAACTTGTATCCGTGGTATTGCATTTTGTCCATCTTCTCCTTGTCAGCTGAGCTTTTGTTGATCGTTTCGTTCATCTTTTGAGTTTGAATAAATTCGTGATCCAATTCCAAAAACAGTTGACCGTCAAAATATCGAATGTTGATAATGAAGTCATCATTGTTTCGGTGGTTATGGCCACTAAGCTGGACTTTCTGGGCTATCGTTAATAGCCGTGTCATAACACCTCTGTAGGTTATAATGTCTGCTGCCACTCTTTTGCCATTATTTCTTTCCTTCTCGTAATGAGTGATTGAGTTCAGTAGGTGTGTCAGGTGGGCATCCACAGATTCGTCGCGTCTGATAAACTTATCATATCCCTGGTTTAGCTGAGGCCGCGTATTGAGAAAACTGTCGGGAAGATAATAGTACTTAAGCTCCGCCTTTGATTCTACGTGTTGCTGGCGAGTATTGTCGAGACTGTAATAGGTAAGCTGCTTAGGACGACGGACAGCAGTTTTGGGAGCACGCGCTGATAGTGGAAGCGATGGCATTGGGGTATGAGAAAATTCGAGTTTTTTGGGTCGCTATGGTTGAGAATTTAAAAACGGGATACGAGTATCAGTTGTACCAGTTGTACCAGTCGGTTCAGAGAAAGATTTATGCTAATCGTAAAGGAATGTGAAAATGATCTGCGATTGAAAAACGAAAAAACAGTGGTTAGGATATTGCGCCTTGAAAACGAAAATATGAAAAAAAAAATTTAGTAAGTTTAATACATGCCATTACATAATGCATTTACCCTGCTTTACTGGCTATAGATATGTATGATACAGGCTATCATGTTGACCATTGACAGCTAGCATATTTAATTTTAAATGTTAATTCTAACACCTTTTGGCTATTGAATGATATTTAATAATAAAACCTATCTTATATATATGATAACAATCGTGAAACAAATACATTTGAAGCTCCCAGGGATCAACTGTATCACGTGAGATTGTATCGGATGGCTTTGAAAGTTGAAACTTAGCTGTTACTTCACGCATTGTCTCTTCTTGGATGGAGGCTCGTAATACCTGGATGCCATCGTGGAAATACGCCATTTTCATATTTGTCATGGTTTGAAATTGGAAATCTGCAAGTCTGAATGCTCTGAATTACGAGCGAGACGCGGGCCAGTATCACCTATACTTGGTCATTCAATTTGATACCAATTGTGTACCGTTGATAACAACCACAACTTTTATTACTATTTCGAATATTTAGAAATGATATCACAACACAGAATCCAATCCTTTTTATCGAAAGCTTGCTCTTGGAGCAAAAAAAGATCACTTCAATGTAGTCATATGACCCATTCCGTCACTTTTCAATTAGTCAATGCTCACTAATCGAGCAGCGGGGATCATGCTTTCTAAGGCAACCTCATCTTTTTCATTATCAGTCAATTATTTGTAAGTTCAAATAGTGCAAGTTATTATTCAATATGGGTTGTTTCTATCATACGCATTGGAGTATATAAGTACTCCGGAATCGCCGTCATTTTGGTTGCTATTTGGATTCCCTTTTAATATTCGCCATTTGGTCTATCCCTTTACACTCCTAATTGAGAATATCTTCTTACCATTATTGTTGTTTTTCAATACACATTTATTAAATAATCCTTAAAACATGCGTAACGATACAAGTACTTACATTAAACCGGACGGTAGTTTCAACCGCAAGCCTTCTGTTTTTCGAAACTCTGTTTCTAAAAAGCCTGGATCTCAATACTTCCCGGAAAAGGGCAGATACCACCTCTATGTTTCTTGGGCTTGTCCTTGGTAAGTTTCATCGTTATTATAATGCATTTGGCTAGCAGGCCAATTGAGCTTTGTAACTCTCGTCCAAGTTTCTTTAATTGGCTGGTTGGCTCAAAAGGCATATTTACACTTTTAGAAAGTGGTTTACTGACTATATTTTAGGGCTCATCGCACGTTGATTGTTCGCAAGTTGAAAGGCTTGGAAGACATAATTAGTTTTGATGTTGTTGACTGGTTTTTGGGCGAGAAGGGCTGGCGCTTCAACACGGCTGGTCACAAGGTTGAAGATGCTACCGAAGACAGCATAAACCATGTTGAATATATTAGCGAACTTTATTTCAAGCAAAACCCCGACTACCCTGGCCGTTTCACTGTTCCTGTGCTGTATGACAAGAAGACCAAGACCATCGTTAGCAATGAATCTAGTGAGATCATTCGTATGCTCTACACTGAGTTTGACGATTTGATTGAGGAAAAGTACCAAGTTATTGACTTTTACCCCGAGAAGTACCGAAAAGAAATCGATGAGCTTAATGAATGGATTTACGACGATATTAACAATGGTGTTTACAAGTCTGGTTTGGCTATAACACAGGAAGCGTATGATAAGGCTGTGACCCAATTATTTAAATCCCTAGATCGGGTTGAGGAGATTTTAAAGGCGGTTGCAAAGAAGAATAACGATTCATCAAAGCCTTTATACTTGATCGGTGACGAGCTCACTGAGGCTGATATTAGACTTTATCCAACCATTATTCGATTTGACGTCGTCTATGTTCAGCACTTCAAGTGTAATATTCGTGATATCCGACACGGCTATCCATACCTTCACACTTGGTTAAGACAACTGTATTGGGATATTCCCGCTTTTCATGATACCACCAACTTTGATAACATCAAACTCCATTATACCAAGTCTCATTTGCTTTATAATCCAACTGGTGTTACTCCCGCTGGTCCTCTTCCTCACATCTTTCCCAAAGATGAGTAATCTCTATGTATAATTCTAATATATGTCGGAAATTGTCAAATGTACTTTTTTTTAAAAAAAAACAGACGCATTGAATTTACTTTTATACTTTTTTATAGCACTCTTAATTAACAGATAACCAGTTTAATTAAGATAAAATAAAACACGTCAACAAGTCGCAATTGCTTCAATAATTCCAACCAATTAAAGGCATCTAAGAGGTACCGGCTTAATTTCCACTCCTTTTTCAGAAAAATAAATATGCATTGCAGTTACAACTATATGAAACAAGTTGAATATACAATAATAAATGATATTTACATCTATATTCTATTTTTTAAATGCCAATGCCTTGTTATGCAAATAATGATAGCTGACAGTCCTAACTGATCCAGCTGGCCGTAAAATTTATTGTCTACCGTCTGTGGTTGTAAATTCAAATTAATGTTTCTTGTTTCTGTGCTTCTCGTCTAACAAGCTCTCTGGCTTCTTCATGAATATCGAAACCAGTTCTCCACATTCTCAATACAGTGTTAGAAGGCAACTTATTACGTACCATAAAGACACGGGCCTTCCATCCCTCAATACGCTTATCGAGCAAATCATAAAAGTCATCTTGAGAAGAGGATAATACGATAGGAGATGGGTGGTGTGGCCTAGTGTAGCCACTGTTGATAGTACTTGTTGATGATGACATAGTGCTAGCCCGATCATTATCCAGCATGTGACTAGTTGAAGAGACAGAGTTTATACTGTTAGTAGGTGTACGTGAACCACGAGGTAAAGGTGGTGGGGGAGGAAAATTCCTTGAGTCAATTGCACCTCTACTAGCGCTGTTTATGATGAGGTTATGATCTGGACGTCTGGGCAAAGGTGGCGGTGCTGAATCATCAGAAGAGGCAGAATTTGGAAGAGTTGGAGCTTGATCAGCATGCGTTGGTAATTTTTGAATGGGGTTTAAACTTGCAAGGTCAGTTTGACTAGATTTAGGCGTTCCATTGGAAAGTGCAAAAGGTTTTGGAGGTACTGGAGGTGGTGACAATTTCGTACCTTGTAACGATTTTGGTTTAGGTGGGAGCTTGGGAGGTTGTTTAGAAGGAAATTTTGGCTTTAGATCAAGATCTGATAGTTCCTCTGATAGTTCCTCTGAAAGCTCTTTCGATATGAGTTTGGGTGAAGGCTCTGTATCCGAAAGATCTATAAGAGGTGGAGTTTCAGTTCGGCGCGATGGAGGCGGAGGAGGAGGAGACAGTGAACTGGCATCAATAGATTTGGATTCTGCAGGTGCCGACTCCACTCTAGGTCTAGGAGGAAGCGGCGGGCCACTGGATGGGTTTGTGGTACTAGGTCGACTTAGATTTGAATTTGATGTAAATCTTGTTGATCTTGTGGATCTAGGACTATCATATCGATCAATTTCTTCAGGGGTCGGCACAAAATTGCGTCTAAATAGCTCTATATCTTCTTCTCGAATTCCACCCTCTCTGCCCATAGTGTTCAGCACATGCATCGAGTTATCATGATCCGGAAGTGTAATATCTCTAATCATAATAGCAAATATCTGGTCCGGAAAAGAAGATGCCACATCCATGTATGCTTCCAAATCACCTTCACCTGAATCACCGAATAATATAAACTTTCTTTTTGGGAAATCCCTAAAGATCTGGTATAAATTTTTCTTCTTCTTTCCAGCTGCAGGCTCAAAAATACCATTTGCTAGATTTGGATAAGTTTTGAGGTGCATTGAGCCCTTGGGAAATTTTGCTGATCCAATATATTCCTTGATAGTTGGATAGAGTTGCCATGGAGAATTTGAAACATAGTGGAATCTTGCGCCCTCCTTCTCTAATGAAGCAAAACAGTCACGAATACCAGGGACCTCAATTTTAGTGTAGTCATTTACAAAGACATTTTTGAATAAATCACGTTTTCCACCCAGAATACCTGTGATTTTGATGGTATCATCAATATCTGATATAACAGAAACTCCAACAGGTGGAACATATTCTATATCAATCTCGGCATGTTTTAATCCAGATGTGATTCGAGCATATACGGGCTGGAAGGGTATTTGCAAGCGGGTATTAAATCGACCAGTAGTCTCAGTTTCGACGGTATGTTCAAATATCATTGATTCTCCAGATGAGGAAAAGACTTCGACATCAATTGTACGCCCTACAATAGGTCGGCTAAGAAAAGGTCGCATGCGAGCATCTAGAGTATCAGATGGCTTATTAATGGAGGGAGTGGGCTGTAATCTCGGAGTGTGATCAGTATCAGGACGCTCATTTTGAATATTTTGCAAGTCCGCAAACAAATCATCGACAGATTGGCTATTTGTCGTGCTTGTGCTACCGGCCCTAGAATCTCTGGTATTGTCATTTTCATAGAAATCAAAATTGACTGATGATGATGAGGCACGAGGTGCAGTAACACCGGCAATCTTTCTAGCAGCACCCAGTACCAGTTTAGTTCGACGGTTTTGAGGAGGAGGAAGTGTAACACATCCTCGAACATCCAACTCATAGTATGGTGGTATATGTGATTGTTCCTCTCTTGCAGATTTATATTCAGAACTATCGTTATCAGCATTTGGCTCAGGCGGTTCCACTTTTCTGCAGTAAGATGGATACAGCGCCAATTCTTCATCCTTAGTGGGCTCTAAATAGGCTGGGTGGTTACCAGATCCATTCGCATTTACTGGACCGCCAGAGGATACAGATCCAGTAGTGACAATTCGAGAAATCTGTCGAGAGAATGAAGCATTTGCGTGTTTTGTGGCGAATTGACTAAGCATCCCTTCGGCTTTTGTTCTTATGCTCATGAACGTTGTGCGAGCGGACGAGGAAGATGTGGATGAGTGATGTGGCAACCCGTAATCGTCATAGTCGTCGTTATCAGGGGTGTATTCTCTTTTGTCAAAATCGTGAGCTCCTTGCTCATCGACATACTTATTAAGTGACATTGTAGTATTTCTAAAGTCGCAAGATGAACGAAGAAACTTCAGTCTGGCAAAAACACTGACAAGGGGCCCAGGAAACCCTAAAGCTCGAGAATGGGAGTTTAGGATGCGCGAAAAAAGAGAACGAAACTTGGACTTTCGAACGGAAGTAGACTGGCGTCTAGAAAGACGTTGAGGAAACCAACGGGATCTGCGTGATGGCTGAGGCGATTTAGCAGATTTACTAGTGTGTGGTTGGTTGTGGCGGTGATTTTCAGTAGCCTGGAGAAGCAGCTTAGGCTGTGTGAATATGTGACGAACGACAACTAACAGGGATCTACGCAGTGATATTTCCGAAACAAAAACAGGCCTGTGTCTTGTGATAGCTGGTACCATTTGTGAGGATATTATTAAATGTTAACAGTAGGAAAAAAAGGATGTTATAAGCATCAGGATATATATATACAGCTAAAACTTAAAATCATAGCCGGGGCAACTCAGGAAAATCACCAGAGACTCTAGATCTGCCCACAGCCCGACCGTTTTCCCTCCACGTGACAACACGTATAGGTTGGTAATTGACGGTTATTGCGTCTGCACTGAAGGGGTCTGGCCGTGATAAGGCTGAGGGTCTTTGCCGTATATAAAAAAATTATATATAGACCAAATTCAGCGTGGTATTTAGTCCTATATGGATAGATAAGCGATGTATGTATGTCATTGGGAAATATGGAATGCTTTTTTTTTTTTTTTCAACTACGGTTCCTAACGGGTCTCGGTTCCTATCATCAAGGAAACTGGAAATTCATTGGCCTTACCTTTATCCTTTGCGGTTTTTTATATTATTATTTCCTATTACTAAATAAATATATGGTCTGTCGCTTCTTTTCTCACTTTTTTTTACACCTTTTTTTGCACCTTTTTTCCCACCTTTTTTACCTTTCCTCTCTCAATTGGTCGGTCCATATTGGAAAGTCATAGCACAACTTAGCTCTTGCCAGGCTGTTCCCCCACATTAAAATTATTTTCCAACGGCTCTTGCTTTTCTTCTACCATTCAAAGTTAGTTTTTAGTATATGCTGCTTCCAACATTTTGTCAAACATGCCAGAACTAAGTACAGGTGGTGCGATATACATCGCTATCAAACCGTTGATCAAGATCTTCCTAAACTGCGCTATGGGCTTTATTCTTGCCAAACAGAACGTGTTCACTGTTGAAGTTGTCAGAAGCGTGTCGGTTCTCATCGTCAACTGGTTGATTCCTTGCCTTATTTTTTATAACGTGGTCACCTCCATTGGAGACTCCGAAATTGGTCTGGTCGGTGTATTCGTTTTAACAAACTTCATTTACGAGAGTTTGGGTCTATTCTTTGCCTTCATTGTAAAGCTCGTTACTCCTAACCCCAAGTACTGGACTGGCGGTTTGATTATCGCAGGCTCCATGACTAATATCTCCGACTTGCCTATTGCGTATGTCACGACCCTTGCTGGTGGCACCTTATTTACCTCCATGGATGGCACAATTGGCACAGCCTATTCATCGATTTTTACCATCGTCTTTACGTTTACGTTTTTTAACATGGGGGGATACCGACTTATCGAACGTGACTTCAAAATGCAGCTCAGAGATATCGAAGCAGGAACTTATGATCCTAACCGGGATCCAGAACCTGGTATTAAGCCACTTTGGGATATGATGGTTAAAGTATCCAAGGATTTATTTCATGGCGCCAGAAATTTGAAAGCTGGAAAAAAACACAAAAGCGCGGAAGATCATCCAACTGATCACTTGGGTGGAGATTTGGTGCAAGGCACCGAAAAGAAGAAGAAGCCTCTCTCTGAAAATATCAACACATCTGGTCCCAGACTATTAGTATCTTCAGCAACTTCAAGCTCATCTATTCACTCAGCTGTGCAAGATTACACTCCAAACACGCGTTCATATGGTTCGACACCAGCTAGAAGGCTGAGTATTAATGCAGGTACACCAATTGATCGAAAGCCTTTTATCCCCGGAGCGGGAAGAGTACCCATATCAGTTCTAGATGACAGTGATAGCGATGATTCAAGTGCTGTAGAGCCTGTAGAGGATATGAAGGCTGTAATCGACGCATTCTCTCAAACAGATAGAATCCAGAAAGTGATTTCGCGTCATGAACATGCTGATAGAGATTTTGTTCCTGGAAATTTACCTATTGAAGAAGATTCAAGCATCGCCAATGGTGAAAACTTCAAAAGCCTATCGGATCAAGACGAAAGTTTGCATCAAGTAGCAACCGCTCCCAAGAAGAAAAAGAGGAATGTAATTAAGCATTGGTTCACCTCTCACAGAATGGGCTTCTTGTGGGAATTCTTTTCCAACTTTTTACGACCCCCAAGCATGGCATTGATTGTGTCTATCACGATATGTATGATTCCTTGGGTAAGACGACTATTTACACAACCACCTGGAGGTTCAACACTGGGTATCCCAAATGCCCCCGATGGACGACCAGTACTTAGTTTTTTTATGGATTTCACCCAATTCGTTGGCAATGCAGAGGTGCCGTTAGGCTTGGCAACTTTAGGTGCAACAATCTCTCGTCTGAATGTCACATCCTTACCAAAGGGATTTTGGAAGAGTGTGTTGTTGATGACGCTTTTGAAGCTTGCCGTCCTACCAATTATTGCAATTGCCTGGGCCCAGAAGGTTCGTTCAATGGGATGGGTAAGCCATGATGATTACATGGCTATGTTTGTCATGATTATTTCTTCGGGTGTCCCCAGCGCGACATCTCAGGTATACCTAACTGCCATTTATACTGATCCCAACTCTGATAAGCATGAAGAAATGGATTGTTTGGCCGTCTCACTCATTGCTCAATATTCAGCCCTCGTTATAACTATGACTATTCTGTTGACTTATACCCTTCTGGATGTTATTCATTTTTAGGTATCTTTTGTTTGTTTTATTCCGTTTTTCATTTTTCATTTTCATTCATTCATTTTCTTGTTTTTATTCAGTAGTTTTTGACATGTAATTAAATCATTATTGACTTCTTTGAAACTATTAGCCGATTATATTCACATCCAGACTGTAATATGCTGACTGTGTTGAGATGTACGCGTGTTTATGACAAGCCGTGTCATAAGCGTGTCACGATAAAAATTTTCACTAAGAGCATTCCACTCACTCCCTTCTTTCTTGTCAACTCCACCATCACTGTTCCTACTCCACCACTCAATTCCTCACACTCGCCCCCATTTCGCCACTCTTCACCTCCATCCCTTTCTCCTTCATCCTTTAGACCGTTTCACGTCAATTCCTCCAATCCCTATCTCTAATAATATCTGTCCTTATTTTCTCACGTTATAAGCCCTTCATCTCAACCCTTTAGTCACCCCGCCTAAACTTTTCATCTCATTTACAATGTCCGAAGAAACTCTCTCTAACTCCAACAACTCTTTGTTCGATTCAAACTTCTCTGAACAGGAGCTTAACAATGAAAACTCTTCTCAGAACCCCGACAGCTCTATTGATTCCGACCCCGCCACTTCATCTCCTACTAATGAAAACCCTCTTACTGAGGAAGAAATTGCCAATGCCACAGTTACTATCCGCTCCCTCGTCTCATCAAAGGAAGCTGGTGTAATTATTGGTAAGGCTGGCAAGAACGTTGCCGATCTCCGTGAACAAACTGGCGTTAAGGCTGGTGTTTCCAAATCCATGGGTGGTGTTCAGGAGCGTGTTCTTACCGTCACCGGTACTCTTGATGGCATCTCTCGTGCTTATGCCATTGCTGCTTCTACTCTTCTTGAATCCCCTGTTAGTGCTCCCCAGAACAATCTTTTTAACAATCAACCCTCTACCACCACCAATTCTGGCACCGCTGTCATTAGACTCCTCATTTCTCACCACCAAATGGGTACTATCATTGGTCGCCAAGGCTTGAAGATCAAGACCATTCAGGAAAATTCCAAGGTCCGCATGGCTGCTTCTAAGCAATTCCTCCCCAACTCAACCGAACGCATTGTTGAAGTCCACGGTAAGCCCGAAGCCATACAGTCTGCTATTTGGGAGATTGGACGTTGTCTTCTTGAAGAGACTGACCGTAACAGCTCAACTATTTTCTTCAACCCCCAACCTGGCTCTTCAAATATTTTCAATGGCAACACCAGTCAAACTGGCCGCTTTAACAATGGCACCAACTTTTCCAATAACACTCACTCCAATGGTAACAATTTGAGATTCAACCCCCACCACCACAACAACCACCGTGGAAATGGTAGCATTAACAGCAGAGCACCTAATGCCAGTAACGAGCCAGTTATTCAGGAACAAATGGCTATTTCTGCTGATATGGTCGGATGTATTATTGGCCGTGGAGGTGCTAAGATCGCTGAGATTCGTCGTGAATCCGGTGCTAAGATCTCTATTGCTAAGGAGCCCCATGATGCCTCTGGCGATCGCATGTTTACTATTTCCGGTACAAAGAAAGCCAATGAGAAGGCTTTTAAGCTTTTGTTCAACCAGCTTGAGGCTGAGAAGAACAGACGCGCTGCTGAGCTTCCTGATCAACAGCAACAGCAGGACCTTTAAAAGATAAGAAACTTTCAATATTCCCAGTAACGAAAATGAAATGTGCTTAGATAAAGTTCTATCTTTTAAAATCTCTTTTACGCACCATGCTAGAATGAATGCGTGGATTGAACGATTCAAATTAAATGAAAATGAAAACGTCTTAAATATGGTATGACTTATGCAAAGGCAGAAATTTTTTAATGATTATTACACACAACCATCAAATTTATTCTCGATTTCGACATCCTTTTGCTTATTATCAAATGATCATTCTCTCTCCGCTTCTTACTTGTATGTCTCGGCTCTCGCTCTTATTTTACATCCTATTGTTTCCAAAAGCCATTTTTATTGTTATTTTTATCTCTTTAAAAGTTTTTTTATGTGTTAATATGTACATCTTTTATATATCTATGGTTGTTTTTTATTACAGTATGTTTCTTTGGGGAATGGGGGAGGTTATCAAAGGTTTTTGTTTTGATTTTTTGAAACTCTACTCCAGATCTTATTTCCATCTCAATGTTTCTCTAATCTACAGCCCTTATTTATTAATGCTCTTTTTAGGGATTAAAAAATAAAAATTATTTATTGTTAACAGGTCTTTCTTAATACACTGAAATATAATTACTGACTGAACGCGTTGCTTCGTGTTTTAAAGAAAGTTACTACTGTGGTGTTATTGCTTTGCCGGCACAAAGTTGTGCTTTTGGGGGTTGTTCTATTGTTGTCCCTTCTGCTCCAGAATGAATACTGTGGGGGTGGGACTATGGCTTAGTCATTACCTGGTCTGTTATGTTATATTGCTTTGAGAAACAAGATCCAGGTCAAAGAGTCTTGATTACAGGCGCATCATATCATATTAAATGCAATAGAAATATACCAGGAAAGATTAGTTGAATTCTGTGAGTTATATTCAAAGTGTTGATGGCAATGGAAAAGTAACGCACGTTAGTAGTTAGACAACTAGTGAAAGGCTTCTAATTTGATTTATATCAAAATATATGCCTACCTAAATGAGTGGCTACTACATCTATGTTTAACAGTTTGTGCCTTTGTAGAGCAGAGGGGCTGATGTTACTGGTCATAATGACTTTGATCTTAGATCAAATAGCGTGCCTCAATACACTAAAACCGTTACGCTTTGGCAGTAACCGTTTTTGTGTGCTTCAAGCATTGAAATTTGTATTTTAATAACCTTAACACCCAAGCACCACAACCACACAATTTTTCAGATTTCTAGCATCAATTATTTTTCAAGTGGCTCGAAATCATTGAGCGTTTTATATAGTGCTTGATCTTCCCAAGGCAGGCTTACCCTCATCCAGTAGTTGAACAGATTGATTGAAAGATTTAAATGTATAGAAGGGTCTATCCAGAGAATTTTAGCCACAAGCGACAGGTTATCAACGGCTTTAAAAGGGTAAGGCCTTTTGAGAATTTACTAGCCTCTGCCACAAAATATATCACGTAATCTTTTTTTTCTTATATACATCAAAATATGTTATCAAGAGAATTCCAAGGTTAATGCCGTGAGGCCTTGTGGTAGGCAGGGCATCAACAACAACAATATTGGCCGCCAACAACCGCTTGCACGGCTGATCATTTCATTGGCATGTGAGTTTGTGCTAAGTAATAGCATCAAATAATAAATGCGTTTTTTGCTCTACTAGGAAAAGCCGGCCAGTTGCAGGTTTCTTTTAAAGAGAAATTTCCTTACTTCTTTTTAGTAATCTTTCAAATAATAATCTCTATTTTTTATATTATCACCCAGAGAGTATACCTAACTGTAAATTTAATTAATTGCTTATCATGCCTAATTTGCGATTTCAGTCTAGTATTGGTGCATTTCTACAATGGGTTTAGGATACCTTAGAAACAGAAGTCATTGCGATTTCGTGGTATGAATAGGCTTTGCCTCCTGTTGCTTTAACCCAGTTGGTGGACTACATCAATTTTTGCAATAGTTGTCTTTTCAGCCAATCAAAAGTCAATGGCCACATTATATTAGCAACCACCCTTTAGTGACTAAGCTATAGTTATAAACGATTTTAAAAAAAATCCCACAAAGTGAAGGTTTTCCATATACAAATCACCATCTATATTAACAAACAGAAAAAAGAATACAAATTTATATTTTGGAAAAACAATCCAAGAGAAAACAGATTCTAATAACCTCACAAGTATTTGTCTACTATCAAATGAGAGATACCTTTTACTGCCAGTTCACGAAACGAAAAATGTAATACCGGAAGACTATTCTCAACTTTTTTCAAGATAATAAATAACCTTGCAGTTTTGTTAACAGAAAATAAGGAGAAAGGTTGGCCACAATTAGTTTGATTAGGTTTTTCAAGCTACGGTTTATACAAGTATTGGAGAATTACTTGTTAAGAATCATTAAACTTTGTGGTTCTCATATTAGTTTTTCTACAGTGTTGTTTAAACCTCAAAATTTCTATAAAACAAATCCAAGGTTTTTTCATTTGACAAAAGATTGGAGTTTTTAAGTAAAGGTTATTAAATTTTTCTTCAATTCAAGCAGCAATCTTTTTTGAAACTCCTTTATTAGCTGCTCTATTTTGTTTGATTTAATGGTGTTCACAAACTAAGGAAAAAAGTGCTCCGTTGTTGATGAATTCAATTGAGAATTATTTCAATGAAAATAATTCATCGGGTAGCTACTGAACATTTATGAACGTTTACAAGCAGTGAAATATGGTTGGTTCTATTAATTTCAGAAAAGAAGTTTTTTATAATAAATATAAATCTATATATGGCAACTAACACAACAAATAAAAAACTATTAAGATAAAGGTAGCAAGTGATCAGGTAACAGAATTTGACTTCAAGTGTCTTTACAAGATGACCTTTTTGCAAGAGTTGCTTAAAAACTGGACAAGCTGCTCGATTATGTAGGCATTTTTTTCCACAAGAACTCATAAGTATTTTAATGGAACTTATGAAAAAGCGTTTTTTCACTGTATTGAATAATATCAATACTCTGATTAAGCCCCGATTACAAAGATTGAGTGTTTGAATTACAGTTAGATGTTAAATTTGCTGTTTTGTCACATATACAGCTTAAGAATAGTATAAGAATAGTGCTTACTAGCGTTTTAACGAGGTCATAATAAGATTATAACACCAAATGCCTCACGGGAACTGAATTAAGAATGTACACAGTACACTTGGATATTTTGCATTTGTTCTGGAATAAGATATAATGAAATTATTTAAGGTTAATCGCGTTGATGTGTTGATGTGTTGATGTGTTGGTTGAAGGTACGAGAAAATTGGCTAAAAAAATGAAAGATATTCAAGAAATCAGTCTGATACGAAACAAAAAAGAAGTGCATATAGAAAAATAAATATATTATCCTACCATCAAGCAAGACAAATTCTGAAGAGTGAGAAATACGAAAGGATAAAATAGTCAAAAATTTGGAAACATGAGTTGCTTTTACTATTCTTTTTAAATTCCTAAACTATTTGACGCAAACAATCATCAATATTTCTTGTTCAGCCAAAGCATAGCATTATTTCATCCTCAAGTACCTTTGACTATGCTAGAATATGATAAGTCTATACAATCTATTATTATCTATAGTTCAGGAGACAAAATGTAATGTAAAAGCACTCTAACGATGTTAACAATTTGCAAATTTCCTCAAACAATGATCAAAGTTTTAAAATCCGAGTAACAGCTTTGCCAACTTCTTCTCTACCAACCTTTTCATGCAGTTTAAACTGTTCGAGTCTTCTAACAAACTGGAGATCATCTTCAGAAGATATGACCTTGACATCTGAGTTAGTTGTGAAATTTAAAATATTTTGGTTCGGTCCAGTTTCAAAAGATTCCGCTGTCGCTGTATTCCAAGCTGGAAGACCGTTAAAGAACTTTATAAAAGCATCTTGTAGTGCAACTGAGATCTTTGAAGCAAGAGGAGAAACCACTCTTCTGGGTTGAATTGGCGCTTCATGGCCTTCTGGGGTTTCAAAAATATATGTTCCGCATAGGTAAATTATATCTACACCATGTTGAGCTTGATTGTCTGGGTTCAGGGGATTTGGAGTATCGAAACAGATACGGTATACGGGGCGTTTCTTTGCAAGAATAGATGATATCATGTGGATTGGGTGTGAAAAAATGTAGTCAGCATAAATATTCATAGCAGCATTTCGAACTTGCTGACAATATACTCCCTTTAGAGGCCCTTTGTTTTTCTGAATATGGCTAACATCAACACCATAAGATTGTGCAATTTCTTTGCCAACTAAACTGGTGTCAGACGAGGGTTCTATAAGCACGTCTTTCAAGCGGTCAATGTCTGCAGAATCGATAAAGTCTTTAATAAGTAAATGCTCGTCTTTTGTATCACTAATAAGGATAGACTCAGGAAATGGTGTGGAATTACCGCTCGGAGATTCAAATATAGAATCGATCTCCGATAAGAAGGACACGTCTTTTGGAAAGAAATCACCATCAGCTGTTCCAAACCATACCTTTACTATTCCATGGTCATCAAGGGAATACCTAATCAAATCTGATACTGGAATGCTTCTCAAATCAGCAATGACTTTTGGGTCTCTGAAATCAAAATCAAAATCAAAATCAAAATCAAAATCAGCAGAAACAGAAGGTGATTTAACAAGCTCATTGTACCACTCTTTAGTAGTCGCTTCTTGAGAAGAAACTGACAAAACTGGTAGTGTAGGACCAACACCACTCATCAGTCCAATCCTTCTATACAACCTTTTGGTATCTTTTATGTCATCATCAACATCTTTTAATTCCATTGCTAGTTTAACGGTCTGATAATATACATCACAAGCCCCAGCTGATAGTCCGTACACAGTAATATTGTTCGAATCACCGCCAAATTCTCCAATATACTTCTTGACCCACTCAATGCCTAAGCGTTGATCATGTAAGCCCCAGTTTCCGTGGCCACCAACACACATAAACCCTAATGATCCGAGACGATACTGAAGCCCCACTGTAATTATGGGTCTGTTTATCTCGGTTGAACGAGATACAAGATACCGGGGATCATACAGGTAATTGGCAACGGAACCCGTACCATTAGACCCGCCATGGATAAACACTGCAACTGGGAGAGGCTTTGAAGAGTTATAGTCAATAGACGGACGAGTGACTGTTAGGTTCAACAACTCGAACTCATCCTGGTAAGCGGAGGAGGGTATGGGAACCTCCGCATCTTTTGAGACAGCGTAATACCCATGAGTATCCTCATAAGGCTGGGGAGAGATAGGGCCAAACTTAGTAGCATCGTATTCAGGAAGTTTGCTGGGATGTTGTTGGTGCAAGTGTTGAAGACGGCCCGTAGAGTTGGATGATGTGTACCCAGTCATAAGCAAAGGCTTAGTCCAGCGAGCCCGAATCTCTCCAAACTTTATCCCCCGAAACTGTTCAACAGTAGGCGTCACACGAATACCCACAAAGGTAGTTTTTAGCGCACTTGAGGATTGACGGACAAGGGAAGCAGGTGATGGAGCGGTCATTCTGAAAAAAAGCTTTTTGGCTAGACTGAAACATAGAGAGACAACTGCTGAAATATTGAAATTATCGGGTATTCGCCAAATTATTTGACAGTACATGTTGTGCTGACTAATCGTATGTGCTCGATTGTCAACACTTTACACGCTTTACCCGAAACTACAGTATATTCCAACATGACCCGACGCTTGTAGTTTTCCACCAACCATACTCCAAGCTCATCGTACAGTACTAAATGAGTACAGCAAATAATCCGAAAGGGGCAGTTATTTCTGCTAAAAGACTGGCAGAACTTCGGGCAAAGGCTTTGCAAAATCCTCATAAGGTTCAAACGGCAGTTCAAGTCTCTCAGTCTAGTCAGGATGTCTTTCACATAGAGCCTGAAAAACCTGATATCATTCAAAAGCAGGAGGTTTCTGAAGAACAAATTATTAAAAATAAACATAGAGATTCTGATTCTGAAGCTTCGGAGATTCTTGACCAGTATGAGATAATACCAAATCGGTTAACCCAGTTGTACAATATGTTCCAACATAACAGCCAATTGCCACCACGAAGCAACCGAGGACCAGAAGGCGATTTAATTACCAACAATCTGTTTTTCAACTCTGACAGTGATTCAAACGATGAAAGTGGCGATATTGACCTCATGTCGCTTATCGGCAGAAGCCCTGTGGATGATTCAATACCTCGATCGAGAACAGCGCAAACTCGACGAGTTACTGAGGTTTCACCTTTATTATCATTGCGAGAACGAATAGAAAAACTTCAAGAAAGATACAAACGAGAAACAATTATTAAGGCAGTTCAGCCGGCAACCCATTTTAATCAAACTTTGGAAATGTCGTTTTTAGGTGCCCAGTTACTCGACGCTGATGGCCATCCTCCTTTTATGAACAACAATTCAGTAGCAAGCACAAGATACCCTATGTTTTTCTTAGCGGATCGTTCCGGAATTCGTGTTTATGCAAATGATCCTCCATCTGGAGTTTTAGAAGATTCATCAATGCTTTATATCTCTACAAAACCTGAAGAAACAACCGAAGAAATGCGTAACGCTGCAGTATATCGCACCGACCCGCACAACATTACGCGTATAATCGTTGGAACCCTAAAAGATAACGAGAGAGAGGTTTTGGTGGCTTCTTGCGACAGTGGAAGAGTGGTGGTTTACGACACTAGAGACATATATCGAAAGTTTCGAGCGGCATTAAATATAGCGCGACGGAAAGGCAAGAACCCTGATACCAGAGGCACACTCCGACCTAAACACTTGTATCCCCGAGTGGTTTATCAAGTTGCAATGTCGGCATGGGGTATGGCAATTCATCCAACGTTCAATTTACTTGCAGTGGCTTGTAATCAAGGACAGGTGTATATATATGAACTGGACCGGGTATTCAACAAACAGAGATATCCTGGGGAAGAGAACCTCATGCTTAAACCAATAGCTATTTCCCCACAATTACCACATAATATTCCAGATGTCGATTTTATTGTTCCAGACGAAGCTGATGTGAAACGTGGATTTTATCCAAGTGATGCGTTCTACGTTGTGTGCAGCTGCATTTCTGGCCATGCTGTAATGTGGGAGTTTTTTAGAGGAAAGCTTCTTGAGAAGTACCAAGAATTAATTCATGAAAAGGGTGACGTTCTTCTTGTTCATGATGCAAGTGTACTAAGTAAAGAAATCATGAAGGAAAGAATAAATATTCAGAAAAAGCAGCAACATCAACATATGGCCGGTTCAAAGAGGCCCTCCTCAGCAAGCTCGAGAATGGATTCTGCTGGTGGCGGGAGAAGAAGAAGATCCCGGGCATCTAACTTTTATAGCCATAGCGCTGCTGGTTCATTAAGTGACTTGCTTGAAGATAATCGTGTCTTGGGACTTGATTCACTAGATAGCTATGAGGAAGAAGAGGGAGAATACGATGAGTTTCAAGGTCTGGAAAAGGACGCTAGTGATATTCTTGATGAGTTACGGTTGATGTTTCCTGATGAAAAGATTGATCCGTTATTTTTGCACATTCCTTTTGATTGTGGTCGTTGGATTACCCTCGAACAACTACGGCAAGATGGATGGAGTATCAGTTCGCTAAAGGATGAAGATTTTCTTCCAGTTAATACACTCTATGAAATATCTGGGAACAAATGGTTTAATGATACCAATGTTTTTAAACAACAATCGACCTCACTGCATAAGCAATACTCAATACCAGGTCTCAATAGAAGAGACTTGTTTTCTGAACGATTTACCTCAAACTCAAATGAGCAATTAATACATAACAATCGTACATCTTCATCAGCATCACAGTCACCATCAAGTGAAATAATCCCACTAAATCAAGAGTTTATTGATTTCTCTATGCGATTTTCTTACTTTTTGATATATACAACACCTGTTCCAAACTTTGATCAGTCTTGGAAGTATATTCCTACAGAACCAAATACCCCAGCAAATGACATTGAAATGTCATTAGCTTCATCCCGGAGGTCTTCATCGCTATCGCTAGCTGGTCCCGAAACTCCTGGAGCTCCAAGTAGAAGGCCAGGAGCACCTATTGGGGACTCGCTTCGACCAGTGAGATCCTACAGCCTAACCAATCCACCATCTCCTGCTTTAGCATCTCGATCACTACCGACTGGAAGCAATTCCAGACAGCTAACAACATCGGGAAGCGAAGATGGTTATGAGCCGGATGATGATGATCTGGATAGTGATGTTCCTATGAGAGACCCACCGAGCCGAGAGGCTCAACGAGCTGGCAGCGCCAGTTTTTCAAATGTTGGTGCGACCCTTGGTTTGGGTTCAAACAACATCTTCAACATGAACGATTTTGGACTTGGGTCGAGTCCTAACCCAACCTTTTTAGAATCAAGATTTAGTGCGGGCAGTATTGGGTTAAGTATTGGAGCAAGCACCAGTGTTGTGAATGTGAACAGCCTACCTACTAGTGGTAATATAGGGGTAGGAGCAGCTGGTGTAGGGGCCAATGGATTGTATACTTCCAGTACCAACTCTGGCACATATTTGGATACCATTAGAACAGGCCAACGAGACGTGTATATTTACAAGCGCAACTCGCATATTGAAGCATCCGAGTTTTCTCGCGGTTTATTAAAGAGCCCACCACTTAATAACCAATTTCTCTTTTTGACATCTGCCAAAAGTGTACACTTGGTGCGGGCAGAGACTTTAATCAGCAATGCATCCCAGGGCGACATCTTTGAGTGTTCGTCATATATGGACCGAGCATCAGCATCTTTTGATCGTCTTTCCATCGTTGTCCCAATTCCTGGGCTCAATGCCATAGCCGTGGCTTCACAGCTTGGGGCTGTGACAATTTTCCGGCTTGTGAAGCACAAGTCAGTGTACTCGATGCGACAGGAGTATGTTTTCCCAGTGCATGAGATTTTTGTTCCTCGAAGACCGACCCGCCGCGCCATTACTGGCCTCGCAGTCTCGCCAATTTATGGAAGTTTCCAGGATCCTAAATCAACAGACCCGCATCAGGTCAAAAAATATCGACTCACTATCACGTACCTCGATGGCTTCATGTTGGCCTATGAGCTAAAGGACCCGGTTGGTGAAAGAGAGTTGGTATCGTTGTAGTATGTTGGCATAAACTTTTGGTATTTACTTATTTTTTTTATGTTTAAATTTTTTTTTTTTTTTTTTTTTTTTTTTTGCATCAATGCTGTAGTGATTATATCAAAACACAGTCATCAAATTGGGACCATTTGAGCTTATGTAGCTAAAGAATTATGTATTGAAAGGTATTTCAAAACTCATGTTATAACTAGATTAGTTAAGCATTGATGTGGGGGTATATATGGCTCAACTCAATGGTAACGAGCCAAATTTCGTTACACGGGGTTATGAGTTTGAATATAGTCGAGTCCTCAGAATCAATCTCAAATCTTTTGTTTTACTCTGGGTTTGATAAAAAATGGTTATATTTAGAGGATTAATTAAACAAGCAAATCGTGAGTCAAGGTTAACATAAAAAATACATAAAACGGCATAGGAAATGGATAGTTATCAAGAGTCTATATCAGGACATCAAGTGAGAGGTCTCAATGGATCGTAGGCAAAATGATTGTAGTGTCAAGATCGCAGAATAAAAACCATTTGGGACTGACAAGATTTCGCAAGTGGATTGGATCAGTAAAAAAAAAGGTACAACATTATATTAACACTTCAAGGCATGATAGTATGTTGTTAATATTTTAGCATGAGCAATTGGCTAAGAGCACCAAAATCAAAGTTGTGCACGAATAAATTCGATAGAGTCCACAATACCCCTTTTGTTAAACTTGATGATTCCAGACTCACCCTTGCCCCAGTTCATTTCAACCCGTCCATCTGGGAGCTTGTTGACAATCTCGGGGGTAAAGTTTCTGTCTTTCAATCGTGCAATCGCACCATCAAGACCATGTTCCAGAATAAGAGTCATGAGATAGAACTGGGGAGGCATGAGTTTAATCTTACCTTCGCGGAAGAGAGTAAGCGCTTCCAAGGGAGTAAGCCACTCCAATAGCTCGACTTCTCCGCCTCTGTCGGCACCAGGTGCTGCAGAAATAGGAGGAAGCTCGGGGAAAGAATACGCCTCGGGGACCTTGCAGACAAAGAACTGGGTGCCAAAGCGTTTAGGAAGATGCACGGGGGTAGTCCAACTAGAAAGTCGGTCGAGGCCCAGTTTCTTTTCGTTTTGGGGGGCCCACCATGAGTCGCTGCTCAAGTGTGAGCCAATTGCAGCTGTAGAGGTGGCCTTCTGAGGTGGAGCAACCGTTTGAGGGTTCAATCCAAAGACATGCTTGAAAGCAGAATCGTACGAGGGGTATTCTCCAACAGCATGAACCACAGGCTTCGTTTCAGGCTGAGGACCAAGGAGCAGGCCAGTCTCTTCGTACGTCTCGCGCAACGCGGTATATGACAAACTAGAGTCGCTATCTGCCTCGTAAGCGCCTCCGGGAAAGACGTGGGTACTGGGAAAAGAGCCGGTTGAGGGGCGAAGCATGAAGAGAATTTGGGAGCTTGGTGCGACGACAAGCAACGAAGCAGCAGTACGAAGCGCAGATTTAGATGACATTGTTATTGTTAAAAAGCCGTTGTGTTTGTGTTATGAACAAAGAATGGATATATATATATATGTAATATATTTAGCGATAAAGGAGGAAAAAGCCCTGGGTATGCGGTGGATAGGAAATGAAAGCCTGCGAAACAGAGGTAGGAAAAAAGTAAAGGGAAGAGGATTGACAAAGAGGAAAGAAGAAAGAATGAAAAGAAGGAGGAAATCGGAGTTATATAGCTATACGGGAAACGAAATGAGGGGGAAGGGCTCCTCTGTTCATGAACCTGCTCGGCTTTGCTTATCGGCCCCACACATGCCACAAGTTGCAACGGCTTTTGTTGAGCGTATAACCCTCAAAATGCAACACCCGGCTAACAAAGGCTGGGTCCAATATTTGGATCTGGGAGCGTCTTTTCTAAAAGCCCGAAATATTGGGGCATTTTGCTGGTCTTCGGTTCAAGAACTTTTCATATATACACTGTGAAATCTCTTGGGTCTTTTCAACCTCTCTTTCTAATAAATGCTTTTATTCATAATCTACACACATTGCCGTTTTCTATCAAAAATAAAAATAAAATAAAACGGCAAAGCTTTACATCCCTACAATTATGCGATTGCTCTTATTTCAATATGCAGCTTTAAAATATTCAAACTTAATTCTTCAGTCTTCACCACTCCCTGCGCTATTGTCGCTAGCTGATCCAGCGCCTGTGCCTGATACAATACCCTCCATAATACCTTCCAAAGCTTCGGCAGTAGTCCCGCTTTCCAGTCCAGTCCTAAGAACCGCCGTCGCGTTCTTGAGTTCGGTGTATCTATCATATGCTTGTCTAAACTCCGTAGTGATACGATGCGTTTGAACAAATTCAGGTGTTGTGTCCTTCGATAATACCGTCCATTGCTTGATAGCAGGCTTCTGGTTTGCAACTACCTCGTGTCCCTGTGCTTGTGGTTCACTGCAACCAACAGGCACAAAATACAGATAATTGAATTGAATACCCCGGTTAATGCCTATCCCAGTGTCTTCAATCTCAAAAACTATTGTCGGCCACTTGCTAGGAGGCTTTGCCTTGGCTGCAAGTTCCTCCAATATGCGTTCACGACGGTGCGCGCGACGCATTTCCTTAAGAACCGGATGAGCCGATGTCTTGGACTCTCGCCTCGTCTTACTAGGACGACGGTGTTGACGTCGGTGTTGGCCCTTCCCACTAATACTTTGCTGAGAAGAGCTCGATTCTCCAGGGAAATGGGAAATGGACAACGAAGATCTGGGATGCGACTGGCTTAATGGGCCAGCATCGCCATTGTCTGAATAGGAGTCACGATGTCGGCTGATTCGCGAGGCAATGCCTGCGGCGTGCCGGATCATATTTCCGTGTAAGGGTGAGGCGGATAATGAGCTCCTTTTTTCATCATTCAAAGAGTGTTGATTATTGTTATTGTGGGGATAGCGCCCAGGTGTGGATGTTCCAGAAGCCCCTCGACTGGAGGCCCTACTGGGTCCTCGACTCTGTTGTCTTGTATGTACTCGACTTTCTACAGCACTCACCACCGCACTTACTGCAGCTGAAGTGCTACCAGCAGGACTGGTTGCCGAGCCTCCTTTACCATGTTTTTGCAATAGCAGTCTTCGATGGACTTTCTTCTTTTCATCGCCTTCATCTAATTCATGCAGTTGCTCTTCTAACTCTCTTTCTTTTTCAACTTGTTGCAATTGACGATGGAGTTGTAAATGAGGAACAGTGTCACGGCAAGCGACCGGTGGTGTTGGTCCAGATCGTATTGCAGCCCCTCCTGCTCCGACAGCTGATTTTCTGACATGGTTTTCTTCGTGACTGGATGATATGTTGGTGTGTGTGGATGCTGAAAGGTTTGCAATATTTGTAAAGGATCCAATACGGGATCGTGGCCTAGAAGGAGCCTGCAAACTCGCTAATCTTGTCCTCGACGGAGAAGTGGTCAAATTAGAAACAGCTGCATGGCTACCAGGACTAGTGGCACTTATGCTGCTAGAAAAGGGAGTTGTGGACAAATATGAGTTGGCAGAATATGAAGTACCAACTGAAGGTAACGCATGCTGATACTGGAGCTGTGAGCCATGAGAGTCGTGGGATTTTGGGATTTGTATAGGTGCTCTAGTGCTAGCAGAACCAGTGGGACTTCTAATGTCCGCAGTGTTTACATAACTCGCAGAACGCTGAAGATTTGGCGAAACCGATCCTGAAGGAAACCCACTTGTAGACACATAAGACCCAGTTTCATCGTGATAATAGAAAAAGTCAGAGTCGTCATTATCCGTGTCACTGCTATCACTGTCCGGCATGTATCCCTCTTCATCCAACCCAAAGTCCATTTCATCATCTTCAATGTCATGAAGTTGATCACTCGCCAGCTGCTGGCTTTCCAGTGCCTCAAACTCTGCATCAGCGACATTATCCATCCCTTTGACTTCCACAATTTCTGGTGGAGGAGGAACTAAAATCTCAATGTCTCCCATGTAAATGTTCCCACCCTTTGACTCGGGATTGTTCAAAACTTGGTGTTGTCCAGCGGTAGCATAGACAGGGACATATGGTTGGAAGGTCTGCTTGACATAAGGACTTTCTTGTAGCATAAAGCGTATTGAAGTCAGCGAAAATGCATTCTCTGTTCTCAGGTTGAGATACACCTTGTATCGATACCCGGGGGCCAGCCGAGTACGGTACTGGAGCCATAACCAGTGGACGTTTTTAGCATACACACAGGTTCCGCTACCAGGCGTAACCCTGGGATCTGTGATATACTGCCAGTGATAAGAGTTCAAATCAGCATCCTTGTCTGCGTCTTCTTCTTCAGTATCAGCAAACGGATTTATGAAAGAAGAGTTTGGTGGGTGCAATTCTTGTGTGTTAACTATGTTATTGTCATTAGTCACTTTCAGGTTTTCAACACTATTAATACGACTATCACCAGTGACTATCTGGATCTCTGTGTCTGGCTTTGGAGTGATGATGTGCTTTTTCTCAAAAAAACAAAAATCACGCTGAAGAAAAGCCAATAGAGCTCTGTCAGATACAATCCACTTATTGGGTTGGTAACGCTGATTGGTATCAGTAGAAACATGAGTTTTTCTGGCCATTTGTGACGGGTCATGTATAAACGACTTTCCTTTGTCTTTACTTGATTGTGTTCCGAAGGGTCCTGGGGTGCTACTGATAATGTTACTAGTATTACGGGTTGTTAGGTCGTGTGGGTTTGACGACACTACATTGGCGGAACCATGCGACTGTTTCTGTAGGATATGTTTCTCCAAATTCCTTATATACTCCTTGTCCATGTCTGTTTTGTACGAGTGCTCGGCCAGAAAGGAAGTAATCACAGGGTCATTAAGGATAGTTTCGAGCAAAATCTGCTCATCAAATTGCGTTTTAGGTGAATCTGGGGAAGATGAAGGGGCATCTGCTGGGTTTTGGGGCCTGGTACACGCTCCCATACGAACGTAGTTTAATAGGACATGATGGTCATACCGTTCTGCTACAGCATGAAGAGACTTGGAAACATAGCGCAAGTTTGGCGATTCAGGGAGTAGTGTGAATAGAATGTCATCAGGAAGCAGTTCAAAGCGGCTTAGAGTGGGAGTGATGATACCTGTGCGGTCTTTGAACTCGTTGTTCAAAGGCCTGTCAGCCAAAGAGCCCAGTGACTGGTTTAGTTGTTTGGAAAGCATGTGTTAAAAGAAAGTGCTAAATGAAGGGATGTTGTATGTAGCTGTTGATATGCATATGAGGTAGGAGGTTATCAAAGAAGACCAGCATTCACAAGTAGATGTATTAGATATGTATATGAAGAGAGAAAAGAAATAAACTAAAAGGAAGAACAAGAAAAGAAGAGGCTGAATGGATTTATACCAAGCAAAATACAATGTGATAAGAAGAGTAAAAAGCAAGGAACCTAAACCTAGGCCCTAAAATGATTGTTTTATAGCGAATGGCACGTGAGTGTAGATACTTGCGTGCGGCTTGTTCATGTGTTTGTTCAACGGTCCAACGGGTTTTTTTTTTTGATTTTTTTTTGATTTTTTCCAAAGTTATTTAAAATGCGTTAATTACAACCCTGTGAATTTTGAAATTTTGAAATTTTAAAACTTCTGGTATTATCACAATATTCACATTAATAATCGAAATAGGAGTGAGCATATATTAGGTCCATTTTTTGAGACAATAATAATAAACTCGCAACTGGGAACTGTCCAGCAGACTCAAGTTAGTTCTTCCGAATCGACGCTTTGTACTTCATCCAACTTTTCCATTTCGCGTTCTCGTCTCTTCAAGCCCTTCTGCACTCTCTTCTCTGCACATCTGGGGCAGTTAGGCCTTGTGCACTTCCTTGGGGATTTCTTTTTCCGCTCTTTTCTTTCTCGGTTATGCTTGTCTTTGAAATAGTCATGTACAGCCGTTCCCGTTTCTTCCATAAGAACCTCCTGCAGAATTATTAAAAACCGGATATACGCATCTTCGGCCAAGTGATAGGTATCTTTATTTTTTTCCCAGTTGCGGATATATTGAGAGCTGAGTCCGGTTTGCTGGTCTAAATCGAAAAACTGCTGGTCTATCATTTGGCGGGCTTTGCGACTAATGGACATGAGTTTGAAATCTATACGGCCACTAAAAGTACTGATGAAATGATGTAAAACCACCCAGTACTTGTCTTCGCTGTATGTTACTGAGGAGCTGTCTGTCAGATAGACACACAGGTCGTGGGACCTTTGCTCAACGGAATAGAATAATGCAAAAAGTGTTTTGAGAATATATGTTGAAGGCACTTGATAAACTGGAGTGTCCAAGAGGTTAGATTGGTGTGACGAGCTCTGTTGGTGATGATGTTGGTGGTGTTTATGATGTTTATGATGTTGATGTGGTTTTTCTTTTGTCGAGTCATAATTACCAGATGGTTGGTTTTGGATTGGATTCAGATTCAGATTCAGATTCAGACTTGGACTCAGCTGGGAGGCTTCTTCTTGTGAGGATATCATATTTGAACTGGTTTCATTTCTGAGATTGTTGGTAGAGGTATACAAATGGCCTTTTTTCATGACTTGATCCCACATGTCAATGGTAATGTTTTGTTTAATAGTAGTACGAAATTGCTCCTCTGATATTCCTCCCGTTTCGTCCAACGCAAGAACATACTCGTGAATTCGCCTCCAGAATCTGTATGGGCTATATTCCATACGATCACGTTTGGCAAGAACAAGAATGTTGCTCTCAACAGCAGGGTTTGGAGTCGCGCGAAACTCATAGAACTCCATGAAAGAAGGCTCATTGAGGTATGGAAAGTCGGAGGATATGATTGGCGATATTGGGAGTGAGTTGGGCCCTATGAATGGCAGATTGAAAATTGAACGACGTCGGCTATCAATGTTATTTAGCAACAGCTCCCGTCGCAATATAGGTGCAATAGTAGATTGGGGACACATAAACACGGCTTAATTGATGATGATAACAGCAACGGGATTGATTGAAAGAGGTTCAAGATGGAGATGGAAAGAAAAAGAAGAGGCAAAGAAAAAAATTGAAGCCAGTCTGAGCAAAATGCGGAATTTGTGACGAGTGTTTTGACAAAAGCAGGTTTAAACCGGTTCAAAATCAGAATATGTGCATTGGAATTAGGTAAAAGAGTCTCTTTGATTGAAATAAAGAAAACAAAAAAACAAATAAAAACAACAAATAGGGGGAAACAAATGTATTTATTTATTTTTAAATGAGCATATATATAGATTATTGTTTTTTATTTTTTTTTTTATTTTTTTAGCGTGAGGTTTGTAACCATTTCCAAACAGGTCTTTCCTGAATTGTTGAATGAATGGCCCGACACGATTTGAAAAGACCGGTTGCTTACATGTACTCGCACAAAGTTAGTTGAAACACTGGCTCTGTTGTCGACATTCCGATTCAGGTCTTAGTCGTCAATGCACACCACACACCAAATTTGGAGCTGGTAAGACTGGTGTTTCATGCTACCAGAGCAAGGTAACAACGCTGTGAGGGGCTTGGGTACGCCAAATATGAGGTTGGGCTTTATGAACATCACCACACAGGTTTCACCGTAGTCTTTAAACAATGTGAGAAATGAGTGGCTAACTTTACCGCAGATGTTGCAAATAACCTTGTTGTGTTTTGATATACATGTATTATGTATTGATGTTTTCAATTTCTAACCCAGACATTGTTTGATTCCCCTTACTGGTATTATTGTTCAGGGACCGCATACATACATAGCCATGTACCTTGTCAGGCTAGTTAGTTACTGCTAACTACCGTAAAAAGACTCTGCTACGGAACAGTCCCCTTGCCGCAACCATGGTGTGTTCACCCCCGGCAAGACGCAAGGAATTAATCTGTAGAAGCAACATTTAAGCCAATCTTAAATACACAAAAAGACACATTATTTGTCAAGCATGATTCTTGTCTACGTTTATCCCTAATGGTTTCACTTTGGCTGCGATTTTGAAGCACGGTTTGTATTTACTTGGTGGATATATACATGGTTCCTTATGAAGACAAGTTATTATTTACAAAGTGTTGTTGCTTTTCAACATTAACCATTATGTACAACTTTTGACCAACAGGCGCAATTACCTTCTCAACAACCTGTTCCCGCTCGCAAAAGCCAGGAGCTGTCTTGAGTCTCGAGCATAGCTGCCTGCTTCCTAGTAATACTATGTGAATGATCGAGATCAAATAACAAATGGGAAATTCGGTGGGAAAGATATGGCAAAAATAATTTTAGTTAATCCCAAATCTATTGTAATTTTGTGACGAAAAAGCCATGAAAAATAAAAAAAAAATATAATATGTACAAAGTAACCAAAGATAAAGAGCACCAGTAACAGTCAACCAGGAATTCTTATTAGTCCTGTTGTTTCTTTTTCTTTTAATCCACCATTCGATGCCTGATCTTACTTCTTTTCTTTCTTGTCCGCTTTCTTTCCTTCATTGTCACTCGCTGTTCCTTCTTTGGCCTTTTGATCCTTCTTTGGCCTTTTGATCCTGCTCATGGGCATGTGTCATTCTGTGGATCAGGTTTTTGAGGAATCCACCGACCGAGCCCTCCTTGTTGTCTTCGGCATCTGCTGGTGACTTTTTACCCTCAGTAGATTCAGAAGGCTTGGAGGAAGTCGATTGTTCTCCTTCAAAGTTCAGATTGGTGTCCTCAGGCTTCCAGGAAGGGCTGACTCGTTTGGCAGTCTTATCGCCAAATGCATCAGCTAAAGCTTCCAAAAGTGCAGTCTGGGTAGCAGTAACGGGCTTCTCAATCTTAGCATTGATAGTAACCTTGTAATCACCATATCTGGAAGGCTTTTTCGAACGAGGATTGTTGAACCAAGGCAAGCCCTTATCGGGAATAGTAATCACCAAACCGCTCTGGGAACCTTGAGGAACAGACAATCTAATACTTTGTCCAGGAGAGTTGGGGGTTCCTAAAGTAGGAACTTCAATCTTTCCACCCAATGCGGCAGTGGTAAATGGAATAGTAGCAGTGTACAGGAGATCATTACCATGGCGAGTAAAGAACTTGTGTGGGGAAACCTTAACACGAATGAACAGGTCACCCTTGAAACGTTTGACATTGGATTCAGCAAGGACCTCAGGGCTGTCACCAGCACCATCGACACGCAGTCTAGCTCCATCACTGATTCCAGCGGGGATATCGATAACTGTGTGCTGGTTCTTGTTTACAACTCCGTGCGCATGACAGTCACCACACTCAGAACTCTTGGGAATAATGACACCACTACCCTGACAAGTGCCACAAGTGGATGCCATCTGGAAGCCACCTTGAACAACGTGCAACGTAGTACCAGTACCTCCACATGAAGGGCAAGTCTTTCTAGAAGCGCCCTTCTTTAAACCTGTACCACGGCAGGTTCCACATTCATCCATAGTAGAATAGTTGATCTGCTTAGAGACACCAGCCATAACATCTTCTAATGTGATAGTTGTAGATGTTTCAATATCTTCACCCTTGTAAGCCACTTGTTCATTGGGGTCTCTTCTTCCCTGTCCGCCAAAGCCTTGAAATAGGTCTTCAAATCTAAACGAGCCACCACTAGAGCTGCCTCTAGGGCCGCCAAACCCAAAACCGAAATTGGCAAATGGGTTGAAAGCTCCATCACCACCAGCGCCACCGGAAAATGGACTACCACCACCGTAAGAAGCACCGCCAGGGCCACCAGCGGGATCAAAAGCAGCAGCTCCAAACTGGTCGTATTGGGCCTTCTTGTCAGCATCAGACAAAACTTCATATGCACTCTGGATATCTTGGAATCGCTCGTCAGCTCCGTTGTCCTTATTGACATCCGGATGATACTTTTTGGCAAGCTGATAGTATGCCTTTTTGATTTGAGAGCTGGATGCACCCTTGTCGACGCCCAAAACGGTATATGGGTTCTTCATGGCATTTTGAATGGCTGATGTTCGGAAATTACGCTAGATAACAAAATCAAATTAGGTTGACCGGTTAGAGTTCAACTGGTTCACTTTAATTCACAATATTCATCAATATTCATCAATATTCATCAATATTCATCAATAAAACATACCTTTCCAACCCGGGTGCCAAGGGCTTGATTCTTGTTGGTTTTAGGCGAGTGTGTAGTGGCCACTGAAAAGCACCGAGCTGACACTTTACTTCTGAAAGAAGCTCGAGACCTAGTAACAGGTCTTAAAATGGCATTGCAGGCTGAAACAGCCACCTGTGATACCTGTCTTGTGTAAGTCATACTTCAAAAGGTGTCAAGTATGTTGTGTTTCCTTCAAATATTTAGAGACTGTGCCTTCTTTACGAGGAATGCCTTGGTGTATATAGCTGTAGTATATTAGAATAAAAGATAGAGTCGCCAGAATATATCAATGGTGTTTGAAATAATATCGCATCTGCTTATTGAAAACTTTTTGCACAAGTGTCGACGAAAGTCTTCTTTCCAAAACGTTCCTTCACCTAACTCTGGTTTTTTTTTTCCGGTTTTATGTGTATATATAAACGCTGTCTAGACGCTTGCTGGAAAACAAAAGAACAAGTATGGTTCTATTTCTCAGATAGAGTCGAGGACAATCAATATAGAACTGGAGTTGGCGTCTTGTGACGGTGATTTCTTGGTGCAGATGGGATCAATGTTCGCAATCAGCACAATGATAGAATTTTCTAGTGACTCAAGGAAAAAAAAAGTGTATACATACATTGTCACGTTGATGTCACGTTTTAGGGCTTACATACATATTGGTGGATCTGGCAGAGGTAGCTTGACATAGCCGCTGTGGTGGCTTCCTCCCGAAAGACAAAAGGCAAAAGACAAAAGACAAAAGACAAAAAGCCTGATGGCAATCTGCGTTTCTTTCTTTGGGGGCGCAACTTGTTCCAAACCCAAATCAGGCTTGTCAGTCCTTTCCAACTTGCTAATAACCGAATTTGGCTGTTCCTCTATTGTAAATCATCACGTGATTTGTGTCTTTGTATCATGTGACTCTACGGATCAAGCAGTTCTGCATCCGAATTCCAACGCCAACGCCAACGCCAATGCCAATGCCAATTCCAATTAATCCATCCTCAGCTTTGGATTAAGAGCTGTGCAACGGTTTAAAAACACTGCTGCTAATTCTTGTACCGAAAGGCCTACTGCGTCGACTCATGATTAATGTCCGTTCTGTATAATGAACAGCCGCCATGTGTTTTAACGTCTGTATTCACTGTGTTATGGGTTTAAACGGTTCTTGCCATTGAAATTGTCTTATTTAGACGCGGGTATTTTCAATTCCCTAGCAAAAAAAAAAATTTATACATTTCACCCCGCATCATGGATTATATACAGCTATCCACAGGATCAGTGTCCAGAGTCTCAACCTACCACAACAACTGGTTTGATGCGATTCCTGGTAACCATTCTTACGAATCAATTCCTCACAGCAGATATTTAAAAAAGTAACATTAAGCAAAAAAGGTATTTATAGTCGTTATATAATCAAATTACATCTTACAGAAAGATTATATATTCATTTTGTATTCATCATCTATGGTTTGGTTTTTTTTGTGTCTTCAGGCATACTTAGGACTGAGTAGGCATGGTGACAGTGGCCTTGTTGGAAGTAACATCCTCAGCTCTCCAGTGAGTGGTGACGGTCTTGTATTTAGTCAAAAAGTAGAGACCAGCCTTACCGTAAAAGTTCAAGTCACCGAGGAAAGAGCCCTTGCTACCAGTGAAAGAGAACATTGGGAGAGGGACGGGGATGGGAACGTTGATACCAACTTGACCAGCCTCGACTTCCTTCTGGAACTTGTAACCGGTGGAACCGTTGGTGGTAAAGATGGAGGTACCGTTACCGTACTTGTTCTTGTTGATCAAAGTGATAGCTTCATCGAGAGTGTCAACGGAAAGGACAACCAAAACGGGGCCAAAGATTTCTTCGTCGTAAGCGCGCATGCCGGGCTTGACACCAGTAATGATGGTAGGTCCGACAAAGTTACCATTGGGGAATTCATCGCTCTTGTAGTTACGGCCATCCAACAAAATCTTGCAGCCATTCTTCTCAGCATCGTCAATAATCTCAATAATTCTCTGCTTGGATTGAGGGGTAATAACGGGACCGACATCAGTGCCCTTGGCAAAGCCACCGCCGACCTTAAGGTCCTTGGCTCTCTCAGCAATCTCGTTGACCCAAGAGTCGGCCTCGCCAACAGCGACTAAAGCAGAAAGGGCCATGCATCGCTGGCCAGCAGCACCGAAAGCGGCACCAATGATAGAGTTGATAGCAAAGTTCTTGTTGGCGTCAGGGAGAAGAACGGCGTGGTTCTTAGCACCCAAGTTGGCCTGGACACGCTTGCCGTTAGCGGTACCACGAGTGTAAATGTACTTACCAGCCTTGTCAGAGCCGACAAAAGAAATGGCCTTAATGCGAGGCTCGTCGAGGATAAAGTCAACAGTGGGAGCAGAACCGTGGATGACGTTGACGACACCAGGTGGGCAGCCAGCCTCCTTGGCAAGCTCGGCAAGGATAACGGCGGCACCGGGATCACGCTCAGAAGGCTTCAAAATGAGGGTGTTACCTGTGACAATACTGAGAGGAATAGACCAAAGGGGGATCATAGCAGGGAAGTTGAATGGGCAAATAGCGGCAACAACACCCAATGGCTCTCTGTACATTCTGGTTTCCATATTCTTAGAGACTTCGAGGAACTCGCCAGTCAATTGCGTGGTGATACCGCAAGCAGTCTCAGCAACCTGAAGACCACGGAGAACATCACCCTGGGCATCAGCAAAAGTCTTACCCTGTTCCAAAGTGATGGAGGCGGCTAATCTGTCCCAGTTTTCACGGATAAGTTTAACATAGTTGAAAGCAATCTGCTGACGAGAAAGAACAGAGGTTTCCTTAAAGGTCTGGAAAGCAGCTTCAGCGGCATCGACAGCGGCCTTTAGTTCTTCTGGGGTGGACTGGGGAACCTTGGAGACGACGTAGTTAGTAGCGGGATCGTGGATCTCGATCCATTTGTCAGTCTTGGAGTCGAAAAGTTCGTTGTTGATAAAGGTCTTGGTAGTAGTAGGAGCAGCGAGCTTGTCGTGAGACTTGACAAAGCTAGCAAGACCACGGCAAAGAGCAGGTCGTAAAGTGCGGGGAGCAGTGCTATTAAGGGCTCTAGAAAGAGCCATTGCCCGTCGGGAAGCGGTATTGAGAAGGTATCTCGAGGTCATCGTGAGATGTGTGTTTGGAGTTTTTTTAGAGTATAATAGTTACAAGTGAAGTGAGAAAGAAGATTGAGAGGAAAGAGAAGAAAGAAAAAAAAGGAGAGAGAAAGAAAGGAAAAAGGAAAAAGGAAAAAAAGTGAAAGAAATGGCGGATGGGGGTGTTTTATATATATTGTGTTTTTTGGAAAATCCATCCATAGCCGTTGGTAGGCTTTAACGTGGGGCAAGTTTTCTGAAAGTGTTGGTTCAGATTAAAAGCGGTAGAGCCTCCGAGTCCGCCACAGAATTCCAGCAGGTGTCTATCTCCTCACGGGTCCCCCCGCGGGTACTTGATGGAACTATAAGCCACCCAAGACCCGGAGTTTTAGGCCGTCTTTTTTGGGTTCCTTGGGCTCCGTGGAATCTGCGACACTTTCAAACGAAATACAGCGGCCACCACCCCGCTTTAATCGTTTAAATCATCTGGCTACAGCAACACTCTCTGTGCTGGTATGTGTTGCGTGGAGAGCCCTCCTGGCATCTTGAGAGAGTCCTGCAGTCCTGCGAGATAGGTACCTTTCGGAGAGATCGCCAGGTTGGGGAGTGTGTGGAGTTGTCATTCAGCTTTAATATGGCGAAGGGTCCAATCTGTCCAAACTGTGCCCGGGGGTCTTGGGGCAAGGGCCCTGATAACGTTTCGGCGCTAAAACTGCTGGTGGCCGCCTAACACCAACACCAACAACACCAACGGAAGCTTACATACATGGACTGGGCTCCTGTCTGTGACATTACATTATCAGCCTGTCATGACACTTTGTGTTCTTTTGTGCAACAAACCGTTGTCATACATCTTTTCTGTGCACGCTCTTCCAGCCAGTCACAAGCGTGCATTGCTCTTGCCCACTCCTGTTCGCTGGCCCAATCCTTTTCCCTCTCTTACCCTTTTCCCTCTTTTTCTTCCTCATAGACCCTTCTTTGTAAGTCTTTCATCCATCCCTCGTCATCTCCATATATTCACAATGATTGCTCCCGTTCTTCGTGTTGCTTCGGTATGTTTTAGTAGATTTTCCTCTTTTTTTTTCCTGTTTTTGGTCAACACATCTTGTGCAACAGTCATCGAATGTCGGTCAATTGCTCGTCGCTTACTAGCTGCAACCATATACAAATACTGCCACTGCCAACATGAGATACATTTTGGGTCATTTCAGTGTATTACCCAGCATTATCAGAAAACAGCATACTTCCGGTCTTGTTATCTCTTTGCTGCTCAAGTTCAGTGCTGATGTTGTTGCTGAATGCAAGTTTGCTTAGGCTGTTCATCTACTTGTCAGTACAGCAGCCAAGGTCTTCCACCCAATGAAATTCGCTATTCTCTCGGGCACATTGAACTCGCAGCTATATGTATTTTCAACATTTCAAAATTAATAAACACGAAGAAGATTGGCGATTTTAATTCTTTCAAGGTTATTTTTCGATATTATAAAAGTAAAAAAAAAGTTCAATTGAAATATGATGAAAAATTGCGTATCAAGGATTCTCAATCGGCTTCAGCTTTATTCATCCTAGACCACAAAACAGTTTACTAGATTTGTTTGCTTTCTTTTCACTGCTTTTCAACTCTTTTCAACCCTTTTCAAAGCTCAAGTTCTAGTTCAGAATTGATCTCCGACTAGGAACTACGGGTGATATAACTGTCTTGATTGTTCAACATGGCTAGTTTTGAGGAATTGGATATCACCAATATTTATATTCGACTACAATATGACTTTGTTGACTTGATCTGTAAAGGCCATTAACTCGTATCAATTGACTTGTTTTACCATTGCTAACGTGTTTTGTTTGTTTTTTATAGCGCCGTCTTGCCGTCACCGTTCCCCGCCGTGCTCTTTCGGTCTCTGCTGTTCGCGCCAACCTCATCACTGACCTCTACGTTAAGGAGATCAAGGGATACAAGGTTCCTCCTTTGACTGCCTCCGACGCTGATGGCGCTGTCAAGACATGGTCTGTTCCCAAGTCTCCCTCTCCTCCTTCCGTTGAGGGTGATGTTGCCACTGACCTCACTGCTTACGAAAATGCTTCTGTTGAAGTTGAGTCTGCTATCCCTGCTGGCACTGAGCCTGTTGTCGAAGACTGGTTCGTCATTGAGCCTGCTACCGACCTCCCTGAACACCACTAAATTAATTAATACAAAGACTCCGCTCGAAAATCATACTCAAACCCCTCTCTTTCTCTCTATTCTCTTGTTTTTCCACATCTCTCCGCAAACCTAAACTGAAATGTGTCATGTTAAATATGAAGGAATGCATTAACTGTATTTAAAGATTTATACAGATATACTATTACTATTATTACAGTCTTGGATTTATCTTGATAGCTATAATAGCTATAATAGCTATGGTTGGCTTGTAGCTTGAGAAAAGTAGCCGATCCTAATTGTTTTGGCGTTGGTCATATTATGATATGATATGTATATTTGTAGATTGAAAAAGGTCCATTTCATCCTTTACTATTGTCAAAGTAGGAACAGGACTTTCTTTAATTTGTTTTTGTTTTTATTTTTATTTTTTGTATTTAACTTGTCATGTTTGAATATATATATATACTCATGTGTGTGTGTGTGCAAAAATTTTGGCGAAAATAAATGTCCAATAAAAACGCTACATAAGTTAGCCAGGTCAATGGCCAAGGGCTAATTACGGCACCTGTTTTGAAGAAACATACATGTTATATACATCTTTCTGTACCCAGGGAAAATATAGCATCACATGACGTAAAGGGTATTAGAACGTGCCTGGCATGTGACTCAGAGACGGTTGAAAAATTTCAGTCGGTTGAAAATTTCCATTATAAAACCTGGTTTGTTTTCCGTGACCAGATCAATTGGTATTGATGAATGACTCGCATGCAAATCACAATGGAACAAATTATTTCATACATTTCTGTGTGCTAATTACTACATAGGCTATATAACCCATTAAATATGAAATTGAAAAACAATATATCAAACTTTTTTTCCTTCAGACATCTGAAAACATTAAAAAAAAACAAAGTAAATTTTTTTGAAAAATAAAAATAATCAATCATTGAGAAAATCAACCTGTAAAATGGTATAAGCGTTTTGGAAAAAGGAAAAAAGAAAAAAAAAACCATAAATATTGTTCGTCTTTTTTTTTCTCAAAACAATCCCCTTACAAATCAACTCCTCATTGTCATTAGAAGACCAAGACAAATGCCAAATCAACCCGGTTAATTTCCAAGAAGATCTTTGATGCACTCAAACATGCCAACAATCGATTAGACCGTTTGACTCTATCATTTTGTTCCTTAGGCATCATTGGATTCGAAGAAGAAGTAGTTACCAGAGTTCTTCTGTTCTTGATCCATTTGAGAACCAAGCTTGTTGATTCTGGGTCTGAAAGAGACAGGGTCTCTTCTGAAAGTAATGTTCAAGTTCTTCAAGAATCTGTTGCAACCAGTGAGCAAAGACTCAGGAGGATTGGCATAAGCGTCAACTGAGGGCTTACCTTCAAAGACAATAACACGGTCAGCCAAGTAAGTAGCCATGATGAAATCGTGCTCGACGATAAAGGCAGTCTTCTTAGAGTGAAGAACGAAACGTCTAATGACCTTGGCACAGATAATACGTTGCTCGGAATCAAGGTAGGCAGAAGGCTCATCGATAAGGTAAATATCAGCTGGCTTACCCAAAGCCATACAGATGGCAACACGCTGAAGCTCACCACCGGAAAGATGCATGACCTCCTGGTCAATGATATCCTCAATCTTAAGAGGCTTGACGACATCAGTTTGGAATTGTGGGTGCAAGAAAGAAGCACGGATTCTCTTCAAGAACAATTGGCGAACGGTACCTGGGAACTTGGGAGCAATGGTCTGGGGCTTGAGAGAAACGTTCAAATCAGGAATCTTCTGACCATTATCTGCCTCGATCATACCAGCCAAAAGCTTAATGAATGTAGTCTTACCAGTACCGTTTTCACCCATCATAACGATAATTTCAGAATCAGTGAATTCACCAGATCTAACACTGAGCTTGAAGTCACCCTGAGTTCTTTGCATAGCAGGGTATGTGAAACTTCTAGCAGCGTCAACGGCGAGGAGAGCATCACTGGCATCGACCATTCTGAATTGAAGAGATTCAGTACGGAATCTCAAGTTTTCTGTGGGAATGTTACCGTCAAGGAAAATGTTGATACCTTCACGAACAGAGTAAGGAAGAGTGACAACACCATAGACGGAAGGAACACCGTAAAGGATGCAGACGAAATCTGAAAGATAGTCCAAAACGGATAAATCGTGCTCGACAACAATAACATATACAGATGGGCCCAAAAGCTCACGGATCATTCTGGCGGCGTTAAGACGCTGCTTTACGTCCAAATAAGAGGAAGGCTCGTCAAACATGTAAACATCAGATTGCTGGACACACAACATACCAATGGCAAATCTTTGGAGCTCACCACCGGAAAGTTGACCTGGCTCACGGTTCAAAATACCTCTGAGCTCAAGAACATCAAGAATGCTGTCCCAGGCCTTTTCGCGCTGGCTCTTAGCCTTGAGAAGATCGACAACGGTCTTTGTGCTTCCCTTCAAACCTCTGGGAATGTTATCGACATACTGGGGCTTGGTGATAGCCTTAAGGTTATCCTCCAGTAGCTTTGTGAAATAGTTTTGAAGTTCACTACCACGGAAGTGAACCAGAATATCGCTCCATGACGGTGGGTTTTCGTACTTACCCAAGTTGGGCTTTTCCTTGTTGGCGAGAATTCGAAGGGCGGTGGACTTACCAATACCGTTGGTACCGACAAGACCAAGGACCTGACCAGGTCTAGGGGTAGGGAGTCTGTGGAGCTTGAAAGAGTTGGCAGAGTATCTGTGGGTCACTTGGGTTTCAAGGTTGGTGGGCAAGTTGATAATTTGAATGGCACCAAAGGGACATTTCTTGACGCAAATACCACAACCAATACAAAGGTTTTCAGAGATGAAGGCGATCTTGTTGGTAGGGGTGACTTCGATACAGAGCTTACCAGTTCGAACGACAGGACATGACTTTCTGCATTCCTGGCGACATTTCTTGGGCTTACACTTGTCTTCACTGACGATGGCGATTCTATGGGATTTGTTAGAATTTCCGAGCTACAGGGAATAATTGAAAAAGAAGCACACGAAATGAGCGTGTTCATACCTAGTAAGATCAGACATTGTGCCGATGGATTATGGTGGAGACTATGTCGTGTGTTGTTGGCAGGAAAAAAGCAAAGGAGATCTAAGAAAAAATTTTCTACAGAGCCGATGAGGTATATGTGTGTGGCTACTGGGGTGCGTGCCTATTTGCACAGCAACAATTTATTTACTACCGGCAAGTGTGTGAATAGAAAAAGCGACATGAAACCAGCATTCAATCCAATCAATCCAATCTACATATCTACATATCTACATAATACACATGGACAACTGACTCAAAAGAGGTCTTTACCTACGCGTATACTCCGAGATCAACGAGATAAAGGGCGATGATGGCTTGTGCCTAGCGGTGCCCAAACCCTTCCGCTGCTGTCAGCAGCATTGGCCGCACGTCTACTGGCCAGCACCAGCCCAGGGTTAGGCCTTCTGGTGACAACTGGCCAAAGTCCCCCAGAGCCTGTTGCACGGCCTGTCACAAGTGTGACTCAATGGTCGCTCCTCCTGGCCCTGCACAGCCGTACGGGCCTAGTATGTGTCACAGCGCTTTCGGCTCACGTGCCCGCAGATTAGCAAATTATAGCACATGTTTGGCGAAAAATTTGCGTGGGTTAAGGCCGATGTCGATTAGTCTTTCCTGAAATTTCACGGGCTTTTACCCTTTTTAAGCTCTGGGTTTCCTCTCTTCTTTCTCTCTTTTCTTTCTTTCTTTCCTTATTTCCATATCTTTTCTTATCTTCCTCACATCCGGCCGTATATTCATCATGCTGAGAGCTTCTGCAAACACCCTGAAAACAGCAACTGCTAGGAGATCCTTCGTGTCTGCGTTTGCAGCTCGTCGCTTGATCTCGAATACTGCGTCAAAACAATCCACCAGCGCTGCTGCTCCCGCTGCTGCGTAAGTATCCTTGGTCCATTGACTTGCTATTTTCAATAAACTTGTTATTGACCCTAGTGTTTTCCCTGTTTAGTGCCCGACCTGAGCCTGCTCCCTCTTTTAACACCCTTGATACATCAAACCCTGAACCGGCCCGTGTGAAGAACACGCCCACCGCTATGGATGATTCGTAAGTGTTTGCACTGTCTTAATTGAATTGGATTTTATGAGTCAATGCCTTATTGCCACTCAACACAACACAATGTGCTTTTCCAGCCATACCCTCAATATCTCGGCGTTTATTTTGTTTCCACTCTTGTTGTTTCTGGTTATTTGGATGGCGATTTTTTTTTTTTTTTTTTTTTTTTTTTTTTTTTTTTTTTTTTTAAAAATGGTTTAGTCAAAATTTTCTACGGAATAGTGGCAACCTTGAACTTTATTCAAGAATCCATGAAAATGTCCACTATTCCAATTGTTTTATTATATATCATCTGTTACCCCACACAATCACATTGCGACTTAATCTTTATTACTCGCATCTGAAATTCATGTTTCTTTATCGCAGCTTTTCTTCCCCAGAATGTCCGGCCGGCAAAATTGATAGTGACTCATAAGATCACCCACCTATCTAGATGTTTAGTACTAACCCGGAAATAGATTCATTGGCCTTACTGGTGGTCAGATCTTCCACGAAATGATGCTCCGACACAATGTTGAAACCATTTTTGGTTACTCCGGTGGTGCCATCCTTCCTGTATTTGATGGTATCTACAACTCCCCTCACTTCAAGTTCATCATGCCCCGTCACGAACAGGGTGCTGGTCACATGGCTGAGGGATATGCCAAGGCTACTGGTAAGCCAGGTGTCGTTGTCGTCACCTCTGGTCCCGGTGCTACCAACGTCATCACTCCTATGCAGGACGCTTTGTCTGATGGTATCCCAATGGTCGTCTTCACCGGTCAGGTTGCTACCGCTGCCATTGGTACCGATGCTTTCCAGGAGGCCGATGTCATCGGTATTTCCCGATCCTGCACCAAGTGGAATGTTATGGTTAAGAACATTGCTGAGCTTCCACGCAGAATCAACGAAGCTTTCGAAATTGCCACGTCGGGTCGCCCCGGTCCCGTTCTTGTTGACCTTCCTAAGGATGTGACATCGGCTGTTCTTCGCGACTCCATCCCCACCAACGCTACCATCCCTGCACAATCTCTTGCCACACTTGCCGCTAGTGCTGTCAATGAATTCCAGAACGCCGGTATCCAGCGTGCTGCTCAATTGATCAACAAGGCCAAGAAGCCCATTCTTTACGTTGGCGGCGGTATCCTTAACTCCGTGGAGGGACCTGTCTACCTCCGTGAACTTGCCAATAAGGCTCAGATTCCCGTTACTACCACCCTTCACGGTTTGGGCGCTTTTGATGAGACTGATCCCAAGGCTCTTCGCATGCTCGGTATGCACGGTTCAGGTTATGCCAATATGGCCATGCAAAATGCTGATGTTATCATTGCTCTCGGTGCTAGATTCGATGAGCGTGTTACTGGTAACATTGCCAAGTTTGCTCCTGCTGCTCGCTTAGCTGCTCTCGAGAACCGTGGTGGTATTGTCCACTTTGAGATCCTTCCTAAGAACATTAACAAGGTCGTTGAGGCTACCCAAGCTGTCGAGGGTGATGTTACTTCCAACCTCGGTAAGCTTCTTCCTTTAATCGAAACTGTCAAGGACCGCCCAGAATGGCTTGGTACCATTGCTGACTGGAAGAAGAAGTACCCCTTTGACTACGAACGTGATATCCCTGGTTCTGGCGAGCGTGTAAAACCACAAACCGTCATTACAAAGCTTTCTGAGCTTACCGAAAATATTAAGGACAAAATTATTATGACAACCGGTGTTGGTCAACATCAAATGTGGACTGCCCAATTCTACAAATTCAGACACCCTAGAAGTATGATCACCTCTGGTGGCTTGGGTACTATGGGATTTGGTCTTCCCGCTGCTATTGGTGCCAAGGCTGGTTCCCCCGACTCTATTGTCATCGACATTGATGGTGACGCTTCTTTCAACATGACACTTGCTGAGCTTTCTTGTGCTGTTCAGTACAACATTCCCGTCAAGGTTATTGTTTTGAACAACGAAGAACAGGGCATGGTCACCCAATGGCAATCTCTTTTCTATGATGACAGATATTCCCACACCCACCAAAAGAACCCTGATTTCATGAAGCTTGCTGACGCTATGGGCCTTAAAGGCATCCGCATCACAAACTTTGAAGAGCTTGAGCCTGGTCTCAAGGAAATGTTGGACTACAATGAAGGCCCCGTTCTCGTTGAAGTTGTTGTGGACCAAAAGGTTCCCGTCTTACCAATGATCGCTGCTGGTAAGGGTCTTGACGAGTTCCTTGTCTATAACAAAGATGTTGAGCTTGAACGAAAAAAACTCAGACAAGAACGAGCTGCTCGTCAGTTTAAGAAAGCTGCTGAGGCTATTGCTTGGAGCTCCAGTAAATAAACAATCTGATTACGACCTTGACGAACCAACACTCCAAAAATTAAAAATACTACCTACTCTGCATTACGAATAACCACTGTTTTTCAAAACAGTTGATTTGTGGGAAACAACAACGATGGAAAAATATTAGTACAAGACGTATTGTTTTTTGCTATTATAATTTATGATACTTTACTATTTTTGATGCACTACTAAAAGTTGAAATTATGTTTTGATTAATTTAATAGGTGGAACAAAATCTATCCTAATCGTTTGTAAAAATACATATTTATAACATGAATTTCTTATTATTCTTCTTTGCATTTTGATTTCCTATAATAAAGAACTACATTTTTTGCCCACGTTTCTTGTACATTCAGTTTTCTATCATACGATAAGCTATCGAAAGTCACTAATTAAAAATCCTGCAGTGTTCAAAAAAGTCTTTGTGAAGCGAACAATATGAGTTTTCAGGTGGCTTGCGATTATGTAAGATAACAGCCGTATGCCATGTAGAAAAAATTTTAAAGGTTGGAAAGATTCAGTCTATGGATCACAGAGACTAACAGTTGAGACTGAAATCGATTTTTTTTTTTTCTTCTTGCATAACCATCTTGAAATCAACCAATACGAATATCTACATTTCAAAATGTCTCGAACACGGCCCAATATCATTGTCACTGGTACTCCCGTATGTTGTTATTTTGATTATATTTATTATATTTAATATTTTTAATATTTTTAATACACAGTCACTTTGTATTGGCATAAGATTTTGATCAACTAACACACTTTCGATTTAGGGTACTGGCAAGACTTCACACGCTCAAATGATTGCTGAACAGCTCCCTGATCTTAAATATTTTGCAATCAACGACGTTGCCAAGGAAAGGAGCTGCATTACCGGCTACGACGAGGAAAGACAGAGTAGCATTGTTGATGAGGAGAAGCTTCTGGACTCCATTGAAAACGATTTAGAAGCCGGAGGACTTGTCATTGACTGGCACGTTTGCGACATATTCCCTGAGCGATTGATCGACCTCGTTTTGGTACTCCGAACTTCTACAACCGAGCTGTTTGACCGTTATGTTGAGAGAAAATACCCAGATAACAAGAGAGACGAGAATATGGATGCCGAGATTATGGAAGTTGTCCTCCAGGAAGCTAAAGAGTCGTATGAGCCTGAGATTGTCGTTGTTCTTCAAAGCGACAATGTCGAACAGATGGAAGAAAACGTGGAGCGTGTTGTCCAATGGAGAAAAATGTGGGATGAAAACAACAAGGATGAAGAGTAAAAGAACCAAACGGATATATGATTTTTCAAATGAATGAATGACTGGTTAATTTAATGAACAAACTTTTTACGATAATCTTTTTTTTTTTTTTTTTTTTTTGCTTTCCAACATTATTAACACCCGTAATAACATCTAAACATCTATTTTCGAGTATGAAATGTAAATATCTACAAACAATCTATTAGTATGGCATGAAATATGTTTATTTATTTTCTTGAGCAGCCCTCTGTTCTAAGAAGACCTTGAGCTTCTCAACGGCCAAGAATCTATGGCTAATGTCGTTCTTCTCGTGTTCTTCCATTTCAGAGTAGGTCTTGTCCCAGCCCTTGGGCTCGAAAATGGGGTTCCAGCCAAAGACCTTGCGATTGGGGTCTTTAGAGTATCTTTCAGAAACAATAGTACCGTCGACAATTCCCTGGAATAATTGGACGGGATGAGAAGGCCCTTCGCAGAAACCAAAGGTGCAGATGGCACGGGCAGACTTGTCTTCAAAGCCTACCAACATCTTATAAAGACCTTCGTTTCCAAGTGATTCAAGAAACCATTTGCTAGAAGAAAAAAAAAAAAAAAAAGATAAAGAGTTAGAGAAATCCAAGTCTGTCTTAGCGCTATTCTAGATCAACTAAAACTTACATGTAAGGACCGGGCAAGCCATTCAGGCCATTGAATTCCAAAGCAGTGTCCTCAACAAGAACAGGACCGTTGATGATCTCGGCGGCCTTCAAGGTCTTGGCGGTTGTGATTTCAGCGACGGTTCCCTGGATTTCTTCAAGATCAATTTTTTGGCTGACAAGATTGGAAGCAGCGCCTAAGATCTGCTGGGTCTCGCGCAGCTTATTGGCGTTACCGGTGACAAAAGTGATTGGTTTGGACATGTTGATGACTGTGGGATGTGATGTGCGATTTCTGTCGTGGTAAAAGAAAGTTGATGGAGATGTACAGGTTTAAATAGTAGAGCGAAGCGGCCAAAGGTGGGTGGGAGATCAAGGCTATCACCTCAGATATGGTGAACGGATGCTGTATGTAACGTAACGTTGTATGTAAATCGATATACGCCAACATGAGATCGCCTATAACAGCATTTGCAGGCCGCGACTTGAACCAAACCTTTATTTATGAAACCAACACCAAATGAGTCACTGGTATGACATTTAATGACTGCCAAAGTACTAAGAATTTACAAAATTACAAATCTATACATCTATACATATATATGCTGTATTCTATAATAAAAGTGCCGCATGATTGATCTACAACTCTGACAAAATCTTGTCCAAAGAGTCAACAACATGAACAACTTCAGCATGAGTGTTGTACAAGTGGTTTGGTGCCAATCTGATGACTGAAGGCTTGCGCTCATCACCAACAATACCCTGCTTCTCTAACTCGTCAAAAACAGTGAGCATGATACCTTCGCTAAATAAAAGAGAAAGCTGAGCACCTCTAGCATTGGGATCGGCCGGGGTAATAATGGTAAACTTGTTGGGATGATTCTTTCCTGCTTCATCGAATCTTTCAACAGGAACGTAATACTTGGACTGCTCTAAAAGCTCAAAGAGAAGGTTGGTCATACTCAAACTGCGCTCTCTCAGCTTCTCAATTCCACCAGCTTCCTGGAAAATCTTCAAGCTTTGTTCAACACAGACGACACTCAAGACAGTCGGGTTGGACATTCGGAAACCCTTGGCACCAGGAATTGGGATAAACTCTGGACTCATTTGGAATCGGGTTTCAGAGTCATTTCCCCACCAGCCAGCTAATCTGGGTCTGCTTGAGTCGTTTCCGTGCTTACTGTGCAAAAAGATACCACCAATACTTCCAGGGCCAGAGTTCAAATACTTGTAAGTGCAAAACATTGCAAAATCAGCATCCCAGTCGTGGAGCTTCAAAGGAACATTACCAGTAGCATGTGCCAAATCCCAACCGACAATGGCGCCAGCTGCCTTGCCTGCCTTTGTGATTTTTTCAATGTCGAAAAACTGGCCAGTGTAATATTGAACACCGGAGAATAAAACAATAGCAATCTCATCCTTGTTCTTCTCAATGAGATCGAGAATATCAGAGGTTCGTAATGTGTGTTCTCCTTCACGTGGAGCAACCTCAATAATAGCATCCTTTGGATCGTACCCGTGTAGTCTTACTTGTCCTTGCAAAGCATATTGGTCTGAAGGAAAGGCCTTTTCTTCCATCATAATCTTGTATCTCTTTCCCGACGGCTTGTAAAAAGCAGTGACCAAAGTGTGTAAGTTACCAGTAAGTGTGTTCATAAGAGCGACCTCTGATTCCTCAGCGGCCCCTAAAATGGGAGCAAGTAATGGATCGATGGGGAGATCAATATCAGCCCAGGGAGTCAAGCCGTCAAAATCGTCTCGGCGGAAATGGCCCACAACTCCACGAGAGCCCCAAGCCTTGAGCTCGTCGGTGACGGCGGCCACTGTAGCCTTGGGCATTAGACCGAGAGAGTTGCCTACAAAGTACGTGATGTTGGGACTGGTCCCGTCACTGTTCTTGGGTGAGTCCTTATTTGATAAGCTGGATGTACCCATTGACTCAAAGGTAGGAACCTCGAATAAATGAGCATAGGAGGGGTACTTCTTGTCAAGCTCCTGAGCTCTTTCCAACCGGGACTCGTAAGACGACATGCTGATATTTCTGACTGAAAAATATGGAAAAAGCCGATTTGCGGGGAATAGTAACCGACGTGCCAATATGAAAGACGTTGTAAGCACTGTAAAGCTGAGGAGTGTGTGAAAAACCGAGCCAATTAATAAAGAGCCAAAAGGGATAGCAACCAGAAAGAAGGAGAAAAAAAGTGACTTAGAACAATTAAACTATTTATATGAGGGCTAATAGGTAGGATTGATTGATCTGGCCGGCTTTACCGAGTGAATAAAGCCTTGAGTGTCAGTACAGCATACAGCACGAGCCGTGTCGGGGTTACCCGGACTAAACAAGGCCTGTACCGAAACACAACCTTCGACAAGGTGTGAATGACAGTCTGGGGTCCTTTAATCAAAGTAAAGCCTGGGAGAACTGGTAAATCATCAATTTTATTTGTTTAAATCCGTATTACCAAGGTGTACTTATGATATTCACTGTAGCTCAACTCTTATTGTTCTCATCTCGTGATGCTGTACTGTTCTACTATAACCTTGCATATAATCCCAAAGTTTCATTTCAAGTTCCACGAAATCGCCAAAAATCTTTAAAATCATACTAATCTTGAATTGGTTCATTCCCTTTTCATTTCCATTCCTTGACCTTTGCTGCGCCGTTCTTTTACAAGTTTCCAGACTGTCTGGGGGGCCAGGGTGATATACTTTACTTTGACTTGGACACAAAAGCATTGTGGAAAATTTTTTATTGGCATTATACTTCACCACCACAATTGTTGAACAAAACACCAAAATCGACCAAGCTGTACAGAGGCTTTTCTTCAGCACACCCACACCAGCGACACACCACCACAACCTGTTTAGTAACAAACAAACGCGATATCATCATTCAAGCTAACTAATCTCTACTCTACGTCAATAATTTATCAATGGCAGGACGAAACCAAAACGGCAAAGTTGGTATGTACAATTCGAGGATTGAAATACCAGTTGAATCCAGCAACATTCGGTGACAAGAAGGCCAATACATTCAAGCCATTGCAAAATAACTTATCCACACACGAGATTTGGACTTTGGAAGTTAAGCCTTGGCAGCTGGTGGACACATGTAGATGTTGTTGCTTTTATGTCGGAATATTTCATCGCACGCAGAAAAAACATTGTAAGATCATCAAACTAACCAAGAGAACCAATACAAATGAAATTTGATCTACTTCTCAAGGGACTTTGGCATCACTTGAAAATGATGCCACAGATCCTGTTGTTGAAAATGATCAAAATTTTTCTTTATGATTAGGTTTTACAGGTGGCCAACCATGGGGTTCCAACAGCCAATTCGGCACGAGGATAGGCACATCGTCAAACACACAATCACTTACTGGCGGACTCGGGTTTCATGGATCTAGCGGAATCGTAACTCCTGCACAATCCTTTGCGGCAGTAGCAGTGAATGGATCGAATCTTACTGGCGGCGCATCTGCAGGCTTTTTCATGGACCCTCCCACGAGCTCACCAGGTGCCAGCAGCAATGGAGGAGCCACACTCCCAGCGATACAACCGCCACTAGCATCTTTAGATCCGTCAGATTTTCCAGCATTGGGAGCAGCGGTTGGTGGAGGCCACAGCTTATCACGGACAACAAGCGCAACTACAAAGGTATCAGCGGCAGTGGGTTCAGCAATAACACCGTCGGGATCGACTTTATTAGGTGCCCCTCCAGGTTTATTGGAAAAGGCAGGTGAGGATGATTTCCCATCACTACCGGGTGCTGCAGCTGCAGCAGCCGCTGTTGCTGCCTCTGGAGCTTCAAATACCAATTCTAACAGTATAGTGAAAGATACCTCTGGTGGAAATGTTGTTAGCCAATTAATACTCTCGGCAAAAGAGGCTGGCAACGAAATGAAGAGTCTTGAGGAATCTGATATGCCAACTACCGATATGGAGAGGTTTGGTATGAAGGGTCTTTTAGGCGTGATACGTATGGAGAACAATGACGAAACTGCTGTGGCCATTGGCTCAGATTTGGGAAGTCTTGGTCTCGAAGTCCCTACGACTCAGCCAGCCAGCGCTTCTTCAACAGCACAAAAATCTGTCACTGGTCCAGGTGAAAGCTCTGGGGCTGCTAACAACGCTGCTGGAACACCCGGCACTTCTGCTGGTAACGCTGCGTTGACCGCCAACACATTGTCATCAGGTGGTAGCGTGCTCTCTACAACATCACCAGCTGGTGTTATTGGATCCACTGTTTCAGCCGATGGTTCTGTCTCCAAAACCTTTTCGTTAGGCTGGCACGGACCTGGGAATGTTATCACACAAAATGCTTCATTAGACTTTTTACATCACCCGCTGCTCTCCACCAACAACTTACAACCACCTTTCAATATCCCACGGTGTTATAAGATTGGATCTGTTGGCGCACAAAGCGAAAAGCTGCATAACTTTAGTGAGGAAACATTGTTTTTCATTTTCTATACAATGCCTCGGGATTCTATGCAAGAATTGGCAGCCCAGGAATTGCAGAATCGAAATTGGAGATACCACAAGCAGTTGCGCTTATGGCTCACCAAGGATCCCAATGAAGAAGAGCCACGACAGCAACCAAATTCTACTGCCGAACAGGGTACTTATATTTTCTTTGATCCTTATGTTTGGGAGAAGACGAAAAAGGAATACTATCTTGATTACAGCATGATTGCGTAATAGCTTTTGAATCTACATGTTCCGTATCTTTCTTTAATCATGATGATGCCGATTATAGGAGATTTGGAGCAATCATTAGGATTTGTAATTTAGAAGTATCTTTATTATTCTTTTTCTTTTTTTTGGTCTTGTCCTTAGGTCTTCTATATTGTTTTATTTTATACATATGATTCTTGTACCAGTTTATAGTTTCTCAATATTCGGGTTGAAACAAAGTCATTTAAAGCTATTTTTTAAAAACAAAACGAGGGAACGTAATTTAATATTTGGTGTTTAGTCAACATTTCCTAAAAAAAATGTTGATAGCTTGGTTTGTGCAATTTGGAGCTGTTGTATTTCTACAGAGTAACAATGCACGTTTTGAAGAATAAAAAAATAAAAATAAAAATAAAAGAATTGTAGACTGAACAAAAGACATGAGCAACTTTTATTCCTTTCATTTCATTATTAACAAGACTACTGCCAGTACAAAAAAAAAAAAAAAAAAAAAAGCTCTCTCTTGTGTTAGGAACAGTTGTTAATTGCCAGTGCCACGACAAAGATTGTTTTCACATACAGGGTAATTGTAAACCAGCACTGCAGCATGCGCCACAGTATTGTTTTCCCAATGGCTCTTTTGCCACAATGTCTAGTAAATGGAGAAATGCTACTATCCAAATCCCTATACTATCGTCATATATATGTATACCCTTGCTGGAATGATTTAAAAGTATTGAATGAGCAGGTAAACAAGGAGTCTGAAATGTATAACACTTTGCAATAAAAGCAGTCATTGGGAGTTTGAGATTTATATATAAAATTTATATAACGGGCTTATGTATAAATATGGTTCTATAACGTCTAATAACCGGCAGGCTGACCTCTTTTTCTCCACCAATCAGCAACTGCAATAATGGCTTTATTCTGAGGACTCCAATACAGACCGTTTGACACTGACGCTGGAGCAATATATGTCACATTTTGACCTTTTTGCTCCAGCTCGTCCTTTGACCACTCTGGCCATCCAAACTCCATCTGAGCAACGTCTGGCAATAACTGGTGGTGGATTCTTGGCCGTTTGATGGTATCCAGCATTGAAATTCCGTAGCCAAATTTGCGAATGATCCCTTCCAAAACCGTAGTAGTAATGTGGGATCCGCCAGATGCGCCTATAACCATTTCAATGTGGTCAACTTCGGGGTTGACAATAATGGCAGGCGAAATAGAAGACACTGGTCGTTTATGAGGCTCAATGTAATTGTAAATCGAGGCTTCAAGGCCAAACGAATTTGACTCGTTGGGCTGCGAAAAGTCGTCCATTTCATTGTTCAAGATAATTCCGGTAGTGGGATCGCAGATAAAACTTCCAAAAAAGAGATTGACGGTGGTGGTCATACCAACCGCACCACCGTTTGCATCCATCACACTGAAGTGGGTGGTACCATGTGGGTCTTTAGCTTCGTACGCCGGATTATAATACTGCCATGGATGGGTGACAGAATCACTAATGTTGGCACGGACCTCATCAGCAAAGCTCTTATCAATTATCTGAGAAATCTTGACAGAGTTATTGGTGTTTGGCGTGATGTCGCCAAGCTGAGATCTAGATGCCCCCATAAACTTCATTGTTTCCACAAGACGTTGAGTTGCAATAGATCCAAAGTCATTATATGTTCCATTAGGACCATTGGTTTCTGGAGAATAGCCGGCAAGAACATTAAGACCGAATATTAAGACTGGCCCGCTGCAAGGACTGGGACAGGTGAAAACCTTGCGGCCATAGAAATCAGCCTCGAGTGGGTCGGTTACTTCGACATTGTACTGGGCAAAGTCGTCAAGAGTAGCAATACCGCCAGCCCTTTGAATAGAGTTGACAAGGTGAGGAGCGATAGGACCATTGGGATCATAGTAAATAGCCGAGGAACCACTGTTGGCAATCAGTCTTAAAGTGTTGGCATATGCAGGACGTACAACTCGCTCACCTTGAACCTTGGGTCGAAGATTGGAACCAGCAGGGATTCCAGGAAGACCGGTAGGCATAGGAACCGAGTCAGTAGCGATTCCAGTCTCAGTAGATGTTACTGTTGGTATGTCAGTACTATTAGTTAGAAGCCAACCCCATTGATCGGGGAATGCCAAAAGAAGAGGTGACGCCAGAGATATGGCAGTGGCAAGAGGCGCGCCAATAACAAAGCCTTTTTCGTTAAGCTCAATTACGGGTTCTATTAATTGAGCCCAGGTCAGCGCTCCGGAAGTTCCACGCTTGTAGGCCTCGTAAAGACCGGCAAGTTCGCCGGGAATCGCTACAGCCAGGCCACCAAGTTTAGAGCTCAGTGGCCTATTCTCGTACATGTCCTTAGAGGCAGCACCCGGAGCCTTTTCTCGGAAATTGAGAGCCAGGGTTTCTACATTTGAAGAGCCAGCATCGGTGATTCTTGCAATCATGAAGCCTCCTCCACCAATCCCTGAGCTAAAACTGTTGACTGATCCGAGACATAAGCTGACAGTGACAGCGGCATCGACGGCAGATCCTCCGCGTTTGAGAATGTCGGCGCCAAGGACGGCACACTCTGGAACATCACAAGATACAGAGGCTGACTTGAAAGCATATTGATGGGTAACGTTAGAGTTTGTGTTGCTGAGGTCGTAAGAATCTGCGTCGGTGGTTGGCGCAATAGAATTGGGGTCTACATCGTCTGGGTGTTGCAATATATTTGCTCTAGGAGGTTGCAAATTCAAGTGTTGACGTTCTAGCTCGCCAAATTTAGGATCGTAGTATATTGTGCCATCGTCGTTGCAAGGGTGTTGTTGATATGTATTTGGCGAGGGCCAGCTACTTGATGGCGGATTAGACTCAGATCTACAGTCAGAGTTTCCAAGGAACAAGCTCCACCAATTACAGCGCATGCTTGTCTTTGCCTCAACGTCTAATGCGCTATTGGGGTGATCATGTAAATAGGCATGGTACTGGTGGCTGATCTGCGAGAACTGGGAGAGCTGGGAGAGGCTTGAGAATAAAGTGCTGAACAAGCATATTGTGCAAATGGTGATAAGAACGAAACGCTGGAATGGTGGTAGCCTTGATAAGAAAGATATTGATGACGTCGATCGAGAGTGGCTCATGGTGACCGGAAGAGAATTAATATCTTGTAGAAAATGTGTTTAGAAAGCGACAAAAATACCAATATGAAAATAACAGATAGATGAATAGGAAAGAAGAAAAGAAAAAAGAAGAAAGAAGAAATAATGAACAAAGAAGACCCATAGCAAAGGCTTCCGTGTGACTTTATATACAAAAGAAAGATACACAGTATGCTTTTCAACAATTTTTAAGGCACCACGCAACCCAATCTCCAAACTGACGCTAGGGCCTTCCCTTTGGAATCCCGTAGGGTTGAAATGTAGACAAAGCCGTTGGATTGGACACCTGGGCTAAATACTGTTTACAATAAGGTTTTTTTTCTTTCCAGAACAGTAGTTGACACGGTTCAAGAGCAATCCAGAGCTGGCTTACTTCCAAGGCGCGTGCCCGATAATGGAGGTCAGAATGTATGCCAGCATATAATAGTAACAATAATAAAGTAAATTAATATTTAGAGATTCAGTTTTAACCGCCACACAACGTTATCGGAGCCGTACACCGTTGCTCTTTCGTACGTGTGACTTTAAACCTGACCCATCATTTAGATTGGCATGCAGATCTTTCGAGTAAAAGAAAGGCCGTGGGAAACTGGCGTCTGCAGCGACAGCCGGGCACTGCTGCTCTCGTCGAGAAACAAGCCATTTGCCGGTGTGATGGTGGCTCAAGTGATGAGTGGCGAGTGCTGTATTGGCCACGCCTAGTAAATAAATAATGGAAATAAGGTTGTGGGGAACAGAGGCACTCGCCACTCCGATTACTCTTCTGGGAAATTCTGCGTACAGAGCCAATGTATGGAACCTTCCGCTTACATACACGGCTCAGCAACGTGATGGCGCTGACTGCGGCACCTGACCTGAAAAGCATGCGTATATCAGGTGATTTTACCAGCTGGATGGTTACCTCACATGACATGCACGTGACTATAAACACGCACGTGTCCTGCCAGCGACAGCGAGCCAAATATAAACACCCACTTGAATACTTGAATCAGCCAGCCTATTTATAAGAATTACTAACCCCCTCAGGAATCCGCGCTGGCTGACCGTAGTCGTCTAAAAATACATGTTCCTCCCGTAACAGACAAGCATGATGTCCCCTGAACCAATCCTAGGCGATTGACTGTGCGGTTCCTCTCGAATATCCCAGCGTTCGTGCAAGTTGCAGGCCTTGAGCACGTATCGATGGGCCTAAAAATAGTACACATGTGATTCTTGCTAAGGGCAGAAAAAAAATCCGCTTGTTTCTTATTTCCACATCCCACCGCGTTTTCTCTTCTTTTTTTTTTTTTCTCTTTTTCTCTTTTTCTCTTTTTCTCTTTTTCTCTTTTTCTCTTTTTCTCTTTTTCTCTTGTTTATCACACATCTTGGTTCTTTTTCCCAGTCTTTTCCCGTGTTTGAACCAAGGTTTTAACTATAAGTCATTCGTTTGAATTAGGCGGCACTGTGTCCTAACTTTGTTAAAGTTTGGATTGTTTATTTTTGAATCGTTCCCTGTTGTTTGCAAATCACCTCCTTGCTATTTTTATTTTTCCACCAACCTTCGATTCGCTGTCTTTCTTTACAGCACCCACTAAACAAGTAAGTACGCCCCAACAGGTTTCATAGTTCCATTCCGTGGCTGTTCCATTTGACTGACCTTTCTTTCTGCTTGCTTCTTTACTCTTAGTGGATTATAGCTATGATCTAGAGGGCGGCCCCGGGCCTACTCGTAAGAAGTCGTTGGTTCGACCCGAGCGCGCTCGTATCGACCAAAACCACCCCAAATACCACTACAATCGCATGGCGGCGCAACAGGCTGGCCGTATTAACATTCGACCTTCTACCACTGGTAACGACCCTAATATTGTTACAGCACACAATGAAACCGGCCCCTCGGGCCATAACATGATTCCCCTTCAAGAGATGGGCAATCGCGTAAGCAGAGTTAATGAAGAAGAGGAGCCTTATATTGACCAGCTGGAAGGCGTGGAGTCCTACACTCCTGAAGACGAGCATGCCCTCAATGACGGACGCTATGGAAACTTGCCCGATAACGGCAGGGTAGTTGAGGGCTTGAACGACGAAGCTGCTAGAACCCTTTCTCGCTCATCAGCATCTAGTGGTCTCAGCTACAACGACACTTTTGAAGAGGACAATGCTGAGCGCTATTACGAGCAGCACTCTGACCCTTACGGTGCTACGGAGTTGGCTGATAATACCAATGATCATGCTGATCAACCACTCACGAAAAAATCCCGAAGACCTTGGAAGCGTGAAAAGCGTGTAAAAGAGGTGAATCCAAAAGGCCCTCCTCCTTCATTATGGCGTTTCTATTGTTTCTTTGTCACTTTCTGGGCTCCTCCCTTTGTTATGAGATGGTTTGGTATGCCTACTAGAGACCGTCAGATTGCTTGGCGTGAAAAGGTGGGACTTGTTTCTTGTATTATGTTAATCGCTGCCTTTGTTGCTTACCTTACTTTCGGCTTCACTGAGACTGTTTGTAAGAGTGACACGATTCGTATCCATATTAACGATGTTAACGACGGGTTCTTGATTATTCACGCCCAAGCCTACGATTTGACCACTTCAACTCACCCCGCTGCCCAAGGTGTTCCTGCCAACTCCAACATTCTTTATCCTCCGGTTAATGCTGGTGGTATGGATGCCTCGTTTATGTTTCAAAATGTTAATGGCCACTGCAAGGGTCTGCTAACTCCCAAGTCAAATTCATCTATTCCTACCAACGGTGATGAACTTGCTTGGTACATGCCATGCAGAACTTTTGCTCAAGATGGCTCTACCAAGCCTAATTTCACTGAGGAATATTACAATGGTTGGGCGTGCCACACTTCCTCTATTGCTAGAAAGGCTTTCTGGGATTTGAAGGTTTCTGCTCAAGTTTACTTTAATTGGGATGATCTTAAGAATAGTTCCAGAAACCTTGTTGTTTTTAATGGTGATGTTCTTGATTTGGATCTCATAAACTGGATTCAGACAGCTGACATCAATGTCCCCGATAAATTCTACCAATTCCAAAACGACTCCTCCATCCATGGTATTGATGTGTCTACCATCATGGCTTCTGGCGTTGACCGTCAGATTTTCAGATGCTTGTCTGATATTGCTAAAGTTGGTTTTGTCGATTCTGATCCCATTGGTTGTATTGCTTCAAAGGTTGTTCTTTACGTTTCTCTTACTTTCATTGTCTCTGTCGTCGTTATTAAGTTCCTCTTTGCCGTCTACTTCCGATGGGTTATTTCTGGACGTCAGGGTGCTAATTATATGACGAACAAAGAACTAGCTAAGCGTGACAATATGGTTGAAGATTGGTCTGAAAATCCTTACACTCTTGGCCCTGTAAAGGCTGTTAAACGTACTGACCCCAAAAGTAAGAGCAGAAAGTCTGTTTTCGTCCTTAACGATAACATCCCATATGGTAATATTACTATGGCTTCGCAGAATCCTTCTTCTTCTACTTCAAAAGTTATTGGCGGTTCTTCCGTCTATCTTGACGGTGCCGCTTCTCGCTCCTCTTTGATGCCATTTTCTGATGACCCATTCAGCCGAGGTAGTGTTGTTGGTGCTGGTTCCAGGTCTATTATTTCAGCTGATACTTCTTACCGAGGATTTAACGCTGATGTCGAAAGAGGATCTTCTGCCTTTGATCTCTTGGACAATATGCCAGACCAAGACGTTGCTGACCCTGACTCTCCTGACTATGTCGTTCCCCAGCCTCCTATTGATTATCAGCCATTTGGATTTCCTCTTGCACACACAATGTGTTTGGTTACCGCCTATTCAGAATCTATTGACGGTTTGAGAACTACATTGGATTCTATTGCTACTACTGATTACCCCAACTCTCACAAGATGATTCTTGTTATTTGTGATGGTCTTATTAAAGGTGCCGGTAACGATATGACTACTCCTGACATTACTTTGTCCATGATGAAGGATTTCGTTGAACCACCTGAGACTGTTCAGGCTTACTCTTATGTTTCCGTTGTTAGTGGTTCCAAGCGTCATAATATGGCCAAGGTCTATGCTGGTTTCTACAAGTACGATGATGATACCATGGACCCTTCTAAACAACAACGTATTCCTATGATTACTGTTGTTAAGTGCGGTACTCCTGCTGAGGCTACAACTCCCAAGCCTGGTAATCGTGGTAAGCGTGACTCTCAGATTATTCTCATGTCTTTCCTACAGCGTGTTATGTTTGACGAGCGCATGACTGAGCTCGATTACGAATTGTTTAACGGTATTTGGAAGGTAACGGGTATAGCGGTAGACTTTTACGAGATTATATTAATGGTTGACGCAGATACTAAGGTTTTCCCCGACTCTTTGACTCATATGGTTGCCTGCATGGTTAAAGACCCTCAAATTATGGGTCTCTGTGGTGAAACCAAGATTGCTAACAAACGTGATTCTTGGGTAACAGCGATTCAGGTTTTTGAATATTACATTTCGCATCATTCCGCCAAAGCTTTCGAATCAGTTTTTAGTGGTGTCACATGTTTACCCGGTTGTTTCTCTATGTATCGTATCAAGGCTCCCAAGGGCAATGACGGTTACTGGGTTCCTATTTTGTGTAACCCTGATATTGTTGAACGATATGCTGACAATGTTATCGATACTTTACACAAGAAAAATTTGTTACTCCTTGGTGAGGATCGTTATTTGACATCTCTTATGTTACAGACTTTCCCTAAGAGAAAGCAGATTTTCGTTCCCAAGGCTGTCTGTAAAACTATTGTTCCTAATGAGTTTAAGGTTCTGTTATCTCAGCGTCGTCGTTGGATTAACTCTACTGTGCATAACCTTATGGAGTTGGTTTTGGTTCGTGACTTGTGTGGTGTCTTTTGCATTTCCATGCAATTCTGTATTTTCATTGAACTCGTTGGTACTCTCGTTCTTCCTGCCGCTATCTCTTTCACTATATACGTTATCATCCTTTCCATTGTCAGAAAGCCTACGCCTATTTTGTCTCTTGTCTTACTTGCGTTGATTCTCGGTCTGCCTGGTGTTTTGATTGTTGTCACTGCTACCAGATTTTCCTATATTGTGTGGATGATGATTTATCTAATGGCTCTTCCCGTTTGGAACTTTGTTCTTCCTATGTATGCTTACTGGAAGTTTGACGATTTCTCTTGGGGTGAAACTCGTGCTATTGCTGGTGGTGACAAGGGTGGTCACGATGATGCTGAGGGTGAATTCGATTCCAGTCAGATTATCATGAAGAGATGGAGAGATTTTGAGCGTGAGAAGCGTAGATTTGCCCAGCCCGGTCCTTCTAATCAGAGTTACGGAATGGCCAATAATTCTTCTCTTTACCTCTACAACAATGGCTCTTCGACATACAGTCCTTCCATGTCTGCCTCATTCACAACTGCAAGTGGAATGGTCGCAGGTAATGTGGCACAAGCACCATCACTCCCTGCTAACCATTTTGACAATTTGGCTGAACAACGCGCCAACAATGCTGCCAACCCTGCCACTGGTGCATGGATGGAGGCTGTTGGAGAAGCAGGTTCTTCATTGAACCCATTTGCATCGCACAGTGGCAACTCACTTCACTCTAAATCACAGGTTTCTTTGGTTTCTAGTGGCAAGCCTCTCCAGCGTCACCAGTTACAAGAAACTACTAATTATTACGAAAATGGTTTACAGGATGTTAATATGGATGATAATGGCTTGGCAGAGTCTGGTCAATCTGAATATGATGAGCAACAATATATGCATGCAGACGAGGCTTCAGGGGCGGGATTTCAGCACCCAGAACAGTCTTTAATTGATCATCAAGATTTGATTTCTCAAGAACCTTCTTACTTGGGTGATGATTCCCAACAGCCTGGTCCTCACGATAATATGATTTAAACAGGGTGATCAAGCATCAGGAAGGAATTACATTTTGGAACAAAGAAAAATTTCATTTTCCTGCAAGGACTAGACAGGATTGGAATTGGGTTTACCAAGGGGATATTCAGAAGGAAATTTTTCTAAAAACGAAATAGAGTTGTTTATTTGTTTTCCTAGGAAATATTATATCAACCATTATTATTATTATTATTACTGTTATTTTTGTTCATGACCTATTTTTTTTATTATTGTTTTTTGGTTTCTTATTTGTCTAAGCATATGCATTTATAGTTTTTATATATACATGAATTGAACGTATTTCAGCATTTAATTTGAAACTCTTGCACAAAAAAATAGTCAGTTGGTGAGAATACATAAACTGAGTGATGTCCCAATTGAGGTATAGGAAAGTAGTGTATGTATTTACTACCCATAAGCGGCTACCTTGATTTGACACCACACGGAAGAGTTTTCTCAAAAAGTTTTAGCAAAACGAAAACTCACTAGCAGTAGCGATTGATAAGAGCAACTGGTCAATAATAAAACAAAAGCGAATCCAAGAGAGCAGTAAATGTGTTGGGACGTAATAATATTACCATACTAATTTGACTGGTGTTCAAGTTGTTTTATAATAACCATGTTGGCATTTTTGTATTTTTGTATTTTTGTATTTCTGTATATGTCACTTGGATATATATATATAGGGACAGTTTTTAGCGGATAGCGGACAGCGGGTTTCTGTCTGTTTACTTTTGACCCACCACCCAGAAAACCAAAAACCAAAAACCAAAAACCGCTGATATCTTTCATTGATCCCCTTTTTTTTTTATATATAAAAATCGACAACAAAAAAAAAAAATGCACCAAAAGAGAAAAGAAAACAACATTACATATGCACTAATTGTTAAATAAAGGGTGATATATAGAAGAAAGAAAAAAATAAGCGACCCCGGTGAGGATTGAACTCACGATCTCACGATTAACAGTCGTGCGCCTTAACCAGCTTGGCCACGGAGTCTTTGTTGAAATTCGATTTGTTTTAATCATTATAAACAAAATGTCTTAAATCGGCATAAAAAAGACATTTAAAAAAATTAAGTTTTTTTTTGGTAACTAACATTGATTTTATATCAAATTGTTTCAAACTCTAATCAACGTGCCAATCAATACATTAAAAACAAAATGGCCTTTTTCAATGCTTTCTATATTGAAATAAAAAGTATATATTTACGTCTTGACAAAGTTTCATTTGATTAAAATCAAAATAATGCTTCTAATGTTATTTTTTAGGTTTACTCTTAATAAATCGATTTTGGTTTATTTAATATTTTTTTTTTACCATTTATGTATATATAATAAAGTTGATTAAACATATAAAACCATAAAAACCATAAAACAACGTATCAACAAATATCAAAAAGATGCACAGAAATATCAACTAGACAAACATGAAAAAGAAAAAAATGTGAAATGAAAGATGAGAAGTGAGAAGTGAGAAATGCAGAGGAGTGGGAAAATTCTTTTTTACAAAAAACGTATATTCACGAGGAACTGCCAAATCCTTGCTTATATCTATAGGAAAGGTCGTTACCAGGAATTCCAACAATGTCGCTATCATCAAAGCCATAGTTTTCGTGATGTTCTTCAATGGCAGTGGAGGTGAGCCCGTCTTTAGCTGGGTCCTTTTTGCCACCAAGCATAAATGGCCTCAATGCCTTAAGGGTAGAAAGAGAAGTGTTAGATGTGGATCGCTCGCGAATTTTATTGGTCCCATTATCCGTCAAGGAATCGCGAGAACGTGAGTATCGGTCGTTGGTCCAGTCATCACCCTGGTCATGATATTTCGAGTTGGTCTGTTCATAGTCATAACTGGCAATTTTGTTTTTGGAATTGGTATTAGAGGACAGGAATCGAGGACGGCGGAAGGTGTCATTGTTAGGTCCTGAAGCCGAATTATCAACAGTGTTACGACGATCACGACTCTTTGGTGTGAGCTTAACCTTGGACCACAAGCCCGAAGATGCAGGCGCCTTAGGGTTGCCCTCGTAGCTGTCATATTGATCTGGGTAATTATCTTCATCTTCGTCGTCACTAGCATCTCTGTAGCGCGTTGCCTTTTGATTTCGAGCAGAGTTTCTTTCATCGCTATAAGCATTAGTGTTTCTTCTGCCATCAAAATCATCAAAATCGTCATTGTAATCCATGTGAGACTTGGATCCAACAGCTGATCCACGCTTTCCAGAGCCGGTTGTCAAATTGGATAGTCCGTTGCGTACAGCCTTTGCTGCTTCATTGACAGGAGCTGAAAGGACAGAAAAGTTACTCCCGCGGCTACGGGTGCTTTGATTCCAGTTTACATCGCTGGGAACACCAAACTCATCTAGTCGATCAGCTTCGCTATTGGAATCACTGTAGCGGTCATTCTCCTGGAATCGACGAGTAGTAGGGCGATATGGGTTTGATCCAGCATACGTAGCAGCCCTGTGCCGTGTACCTGCAGCCCGCTCAGTATTTGTACCCTTAGACCCAGAGACCAAACCAGTACCATTCGAGTAGTCAAAGCCATGTTCGTCAAAAGAGTATCGGTTGGCGGAGTGATTTTGATCATCAAAAAGAGAAGGAAATGACCCAGGACCTGATTGACTTGGTTGTGGGAATTCCTGAAGAGGCTCAAACTTGGGCTGGGCAGCGGCGGTACTACCAAAGACATTTCCGCCATTGTCGAGAAAGTTTTTGTTAAAGCTAGGTTGGTTTGTGTTGGCAGAGGACGAGAACGAGGATATCGACGAGGAATTGGAGTTAGGGCGGGAAGGATCTGAGGATAAGCTGGAGATAGCAGGTGACGGGCCCGCTGAGGTAGGCTTGAGACTGGCAAAGTCATCGGAGAAGCCGAATGGGTTATTGGTATTGTTGGTTGAGTCAGTGATGTTCGAGGTTACGTTACTGTTGTCAGCAATATCGCGAGGAGGTTTCGAGTCTCGGTATCTGGACTCTTCGTGAGAGCTGTCATAGTCTGCGTATGCCTCTCTTGAGTCAAAGGTGTCGTCGTTGTACATTTCATCTAAGGGGTTAGAATAGTCCTTTTTTGAAGGTCGGCGCTTGCCATATTTTGAGGAGATGCGGTGGTACTCAAGCTGAGCCGAGAGTTTATCCATTAATGACGGCATTTCGATAAGATAGGATGAAAGATATAATGAAAGGAATGAGGGTATAGACAAATGTTTTTTTTTTTAGAATTAACACACACAGGTAAAGGATGAAAAGATGTAAAGGGGGGAAGGAAGCTTAAACTCGCTGGTTGTGGAGCAGTTTATATATGCGCGCAGCCAGCCAACCCTAACCAGGGCCAATCTGGCCTTAAAACCAGAGTGGACTTTAGAAAACTTGGAATTTATTTTAGAACTGGAGACACTACTCTAGCCACTGAACGCAGTTTCGTTTAAAGTTCACATTTTGCTCAAACCAGTGTCAAATTTAATTTTATGGATGCTGCTTGTGCTACAGATGAAATATATAGTATATATCGGTCGTTTGGCTCTATGGTAGTGAGCGATAGTGACGGTAGCACGATGCGACGCAAAACGGAATAGAGGCAACAAAGGCTTCTTTTTCTTCTAGGACCACATTCCTGACATTGGTCCGACAGAACCCGGTTCCATTCGGTTCGGCATCGCGTGGATTACGCTCTTTAACCATTTGCGTGATGTGAACAATAAACCGCGCTCGGCCCTTGCAAACGCCAGAATGACTGGGCAGGTCACATGGAAGACGGGCTATACGGGATTCTAGGGATCCGGCCCTGACCCAGCCAAAACAGAGCCGGTACATTATCCTTTTTTTTCCAGAGGACAGCTGCATTTTTAAAACCGGGAACAAGATCAAAGTAGGAATTCTCTCGAGGCATGAAACCACCCTCAATCAGCCAACAAGCATGATCAGCACCGCTACCGTCATCATCAAACTCTTTCTGAGCGAATTTGAGTCACCCAAAGCAAGCAGTTTGTCAAGAGAAATTAAAATAAATAGACACGTGCCTATTGTATATATATATAACATCTAAGTTCCGCATCACACCTACTTGAGTCATATTTCGCCAAACCCGTTACTTGTGTTATTCCTGTTAGAAAAATCCTGCCATGGCTCGCTGCTGGCTACTGTTTATTTTTGGACAGACATATCCAATCTAGGTTATGCATGCACATACATACAGCGTGGGAAAACTAGTTAAAGCCGCTTAACCACTTTGGTTACCCATTTAATTGAGCATTCCATAATGGCGGTTACTCAACAAAAAAAGATAACTTCCCCGCCAGGGGTCGAACCTGGAATCTTTCGCTGTGTGAACCAATTGATCGTAGGCGAACGCCTTGCCATTGGGCCACGAGGAACAGTCGTTAAAAAGTGATATTATTTGATCAACAAGTATGCCATGTAAAAATAATGGAAAATATTACAATTTCAATTTTGAACTTATTTTTTAAGTTCTACGCATTTAAATTATAATACTTTATTTAATTAAATTATAAATCATCCCAGATCAATACAAAACCAAACAATTGTTTAACCCAAGTCACATGACAGCTGCTTACCAAAGTGCTGATAAAATTTTTTCAAAAGTTTTTCAGCCTTTCCATTCTAAAAATTTTCCACTTCTCTCCCAGAATACTAGTTTCTGTAGTTGCTTGATACCACCATTTATTCCACAACTACTTGAATAAACAAATTATATTTTATTTTAAATCATAATTTTTCCAGACTACCATCATGTCGGCAATCTACAAGACACTTTCCAAATCCTCAAAGGATACCAACTCAGAAGGTACTTCCAGCAGCGGTGAATTTAAGAACAGACAGAGAGTTCTTATCATCTCTTCGCGAGGAACCACATCTAGACACAGACACCTTGTTTCTGACTTGGCCTCTATGATGCCCCATGGCCGCAAGGAGGCCAAGTTTGACAGAAAGTCTGAAGTTGGAGTTTTGAACGAGGTCGCTGAGTTGTACAACTGCAACAATGTTTTGTACTTTGAAGCCCGTAAACACGAAGATCTTTACATGTGGATGGCTAAGGCACCAAATGGGCCCAGTCTTAAGTTCCACGTTCAGAGTTTGCATACCATGGATGAGCTGAATTTCAGCGGAAACTGCTTGAAGGGATCAAGACCAATCTTGTCTTTTGATGAGACTTTCGACGAAAGCCCACATTACCAACTTATTAAAGAAATGCTGACTCACGTAAGTTTTCAAGTGTTTTTTATTTATTTGTTTCCTCTATTGAATTTCCTTAACTGACCTTTCCTCTTTTTTTTTTTTTTTTTTTTTTCCTACTAGACTTTTGGCGTTCCACCCAAGGCCCGTAAAGCTAAACCATTTATCGACCACGTTATTACGTTGAGCATAGTCGACAACAAGATCTGGTTCCGCAACTTCCAGGTCCGTGAAAAAGTCCCTGAAACTGTCGATGAGAAGAAGGAGCTTAAGGCTTCTGGCGAGGATACCGAAATCGAACTTGTTGAAATTGGCCCACGGTTTGTTCTTACTCTTATTACAATTCTTGAAGGCTCTTTCGGTGGCCCTGTTATTTACGAAAACAAGGAATACATTTCACCAAATGTTATTAGAGCCCAGAAGAGACACGAAGACAAGATGAAGTCTCAACACAGAGAGGACATGGCTGTTAGCAGGAGAATCCGACAGAGAGAAAACGCATTGGCAGAAGATCCACTTGCTGCCAAGGCAGTTTTCAAATAAAGAATCAACCCACAGATTATACCTTGCATGAAGGAATCAAATAATACGAATGGAATCGCAGTTATATACAACTTGTAATAGAAATGAGCAATACAATCACAAAAGAACTATTTTGATTAACAATTAAAGAGATAGAATTGACTGCAATGCGCAGCCAAACTGACAATGACATCTCTCCATTCAAACCCGTTTGAACCAATATAATTGAATCGCCGAGATGTAGCAGTGTATGTTTTTCATTTTTCATTCAACCTAGTACAATTGAACAATATAAAATACGATTTTTGAAACTCATTGTTGATGAACGGTATCACGAATCACCGTAGTTTTAAATTAAAAAAATTCAGATTGATAGACTTGATGACTAGAATAGGGTTAGGTACATGTGTAGTGGTTTTATGTTGAGTGTGGAAAATCCAAAGAAATCGCTTATTTCTTCTCCTCGAGCTCCTTCAAGTATTTACTATATCAAATTTAACGCAAAAAATAAGATTCGCAAGATCGGCTATAGTTAGTAAAAAGACTTTTAGCAAACATGCAAATTAGCAAAACAACGTACGTAATGAAGTCTTCCTCTTCGGGGCTGGAGGCCTGGATAGGAGGAGCAGCGGGAGCGGGCTTGCTACCACTGGTATAGAAGATGATACCAGCAGCGAGGGTAGAAAGAGTGGCGACGGACAACTGTACCAATAGAAAAACAAAGAGGGATTGGTTAGTGGGAATAGGTCCTACTAGCAATGATCAAAGTAATAATGGCTCGGAAAGGCACTGATGAAAGGGTCGAAATGGAGACTGAATCCATAAAAATAACATACCTGGTAGGGTTGAACGACCTTGCCGAAAATGTGATAAGCGGGACCGGACATGATGAAGGATATGGGACTGGAAGGGTGATGATCTACGCGAGACGTGGTGAGAAAGAGAGAAAAAAGAGAGAGGAGAGGTGTGGGCAATTGGTGGTTGGCTGTGAGCAGTAGTAGGAAGGGCTAATTGAGCGCTGTGATTGGGCGGCCTGTAGACCCAGCAAGTCTGTTGCACTTTTTTGACACACACAGGCAACGGTAATGTAACAATAGGTCACGTGATGGAACCACCGTGCTCCGACGCTACCTCATCCTGACCCGATGGCTCAAACAACCCCTTCTTCAGTTTAGCACTCATTTTACAATTTCACAACTAGCTATCCACTCATTTCCCCCCGAAGCCAACATATTCTTTATACATATATACATGTTTGAAACAGCTTTAATCTCCATTTGAAGTTTTATTCGCTCACTTACGATTTCGAATCTTCCAAGCCTCTTTCTAACCTACCCCCCATGTTCTGACAATGTCTCTTTTTCAAGATCAAGAGTGAGTATATCCTTGTTTTGTTCACTTTTTTTTATGGAGCTGACTCTAACAGTTGCATAGCTACGTAATAAACCATCTCAGGGCGGCATATCTTCAGTCACATCCTGACGGCATTGGTACTAGGATTATTTCTCCCACCCATTTAGTCTATTCATCAACAGGAGGACCGTCAACGCTATCTACAACAAGAGAGTCAACAGAACAGCCAATATGGGCTTCTCGATCAGTCATTCAACTAGCAGCTTCTTCATCTCCACCTATACCGACGTCTTCGGCCTTTGATTTTAGCCTAAGAAGCAGGCCGAAACGACTAGGCGGGAGCATAGGCCATGGGAGAAACCGCTCTGTCAATCCTTTTGGTAAATCCACACGTCGCGAGGACGGTCTTGGTGCGGGCCACCCGAATCATCTTTCAACATTAATCGGATCCCTTGGAAGTTTCCAGCAACAGGACGATGATGATGACGACGACGACGACGACGATGACGCAGACGAGTTTAACGTTGCGACTGAAGCACCACTAACAAGAACCACAACCAACACTACTACAACGACAAGCTCTAGTTCGAGCTCAGCAATTGTTAGTTCTCGGCCTCTCAGTAGTGACCGACAAAGCCAGAACCGTGCAGACAGGTCGTCGTTGCATAGTTCACTCAATGTAAAATCAGTGCTCTCTGCAAATGATAGCTCAGATAGAGATTCTTCGCAAAGACCAAGAGCTTCTACGTTACCTTCGTTAAGTACAACTTCAACCCCTCCTCAATTCCCATTTAGCAATCAAGGTTTAGACTCGGTAGGAAATCGCAGTACTCTAACACACGACTTATCCAGAGGTACTTCTTCAACACAAACACCAACTCATGACAATTTTGGTCGTCAAAACGATGACTACGACAGTGAGGACGAAGAGTATGATGAGGATGGATCGGATGATGATGATGAGGAAGATGAAGAAGACAACATGGATGATTTGAACCGATACAAGTATAAAGATCTAGACCCCGGTATTGATCAGTCCTTTGAGGACGATTCTGTTACCGATGATGAATATGGTGATGAAAGATCAGGCGAAGTTTATGACGGTGATTCTGATTTGGAGTTTAATACAAAAGGCTCTGACATTCCTGGAAATCAACTTCTTTCCCCACATTACCTTGATAAGAACTATAGCTATTTTAATCCAGATACCCCTGGTGGAGCTGGCTCCGTTGATACTGATACCGATTTGGATGATCTTGCGCGAGGAGCCAGCCAACGTATAGATGATCCACTTGGTGATCCTAGCAGTATGTCGGAAGGAATACCAGAAAGTGTACCTGTCGAGAGAAGCACTTCAAACACTTTTGCATTTAGCGGGGAAGATGACAGCGACATTGAAGAAGAATTAGAACAGGCCGTGCGTCAGATTAAAAACAAATCACCAAGGAGATCATTTGCTGCTAGTACTTCTTCTCGGCCATCTTTCAGTGAGTCAATTCAATCAGCATCTACCCCAGCACTGGACCCTCCAAGCAAACCCGTTTCACTCTCATCTTCCCCACGTGCGGATGGTGCTGGTGCATCTTCTGGAGATGCTTCAAACACACAGGTTCGAAGAAAGCATAGTGGTTCAGCAAATGGTAAGAGATCATTGCGCTACAACCAATCCTTAGATATCATCAATCAAGGAGCTGTAAGCAGTTCTAACGCAGTATCAAATGGTACGCAAATCCAGGCAGCCCCTGGAACTCCAAGATCTCATAGGCGATCAAACGCGTCTACAAAGCAGACGATACCGACAATACAGACTTCAAATGGAACACAGCAGCGAGTCGACAAGCTTACCCCCGACCCTCTTTTCAATTCTACGATGCATACAGCCACTGGTGGTATTGTGGCCACCCTGAGATCTCGCCGTGGAACTGATGGTAGCGTCAAGAGAGTAACCGCAAACGGATCTAACACTATCAACCGAAGTCATAGTAACCCAACTTCTCCAGCTATTGCTGTCGCTGGTGTCAATTTGCAGGATCAATCATATTCTGCAGAAACATTAGCAGCTCAAGCTAAGCTTGAAATTGGACTGGGGTTACGTGACCCTCAAGCACTGAACGTTCTATCTCCTCATAGTAGTGATGTTGTTCCTGCTTCATTTGCTCCACCAGCTACCAAACTAAACAATGGTACAAGAAATAATAGCACAACAACAAATTCCACAACCCTTATAAATGGAACTGCCACCGCATCAACTACATCTTCTTCTAGTACAAATAAAAAGTCTCGTGGCTTTGTAATTAAGAAACGAAGTATACCTATAACGACACAAACTAATACCAAGCAATCAGCTCTTACTTCTAAAATCCAGCATAAGGGCTCCTCCATGCATGATCCCCTGGAACAATATGTTGAGGCATCAGGAAAGAGCGAACGCAGGCCTTTGAAACTCAAGATGTATATGCCATCATGTGCCGAACCTCGCAAGCCATGGGAAGTAATTGTTCGACCAGATGTCAATGTATCTTCGGCAATCGGATTTGCATTATACTGCTATAGCCAGGAAATCAGGCAACCACCTTTGGATCCTGAAGCTTGTAATGCTAACAAATGGACCCTAAGAATTGTTGAGGATGATGGTGAGCCTGATGAGGATTTCCCTGCATTGGACCGTACTCGCCTTATTTCCAAATATGGGTTTGATGAGTTTGCACTTGTAGAAGCCACATCTGCTCAGTTTATTGAAAATGAAAAGGCAACACCCTCAGCGCGACCTCGCAAGGCTACAAACGAATTTAAGCAAGATGGAACAACCCAGGCTGCCAAATCTGGAAATGCAATAGCCGGCCCTCAGGCAAATATTACATCCTCTATATCCCAAAATGAAGACAATGATGAGGCATCTCAAAAGGTAGTTTTGAGGATTTACCAATACCCATATGATGACATGGTATCCACACTATATTGGTCTGCGGAGGTTGATTTGCGAGTTACTACTGGTGAAGTCCTTTATCAGGTTTGCCTTGATAAGAACTTGGACCGAAAAAACTATGTTTTAAAACTTGCTGGTAAACGGTCAATTTTATCAATGTCCCAAACTTTTTCCAGCATTAAAAACCTGTCCTTAGGAGCCGACCAAAAAGGAAAATCAAAGTCTGATAATAGCACAAATCCTCTTCTAGAGTCAGATTCTGAGGATAGCGATTTAGGTGCTGATGGACCCTACCCACAACCTCATCCACAAATGCCTGCGTTTGGTCAAGATTCTCTTTCTGCTATTAGTGGAGTTGTTGGACCGGGTGGAACTAGATCACAATATGAACACCTTCCAAATCTTGAAATAACTCCAAAGCGTATTGTTACTCGTTTGAACGGATATAGCGAAGGACCTGAAGATTTGAAAGCAGTTGCAGGTGAGTCTATTGTTCCTCTTTCGACATCCCCACCTGAAGGTGGTAGAAGGTCGTACGAATCGGAACATTATAGAAGCGATCAACAGAGTAATCGCAACTCAATCTACCATCGACGAGCATCTGGGCAACTTCCCAATGAAGGAGGTGGTGCTGTTTTTAGTACAAGTACCAATGCAGCAGCAGCTCTTAATGGCGATGACCAAACAAATGGAACTAGAACCACTAGAACATCGTTTAGTCTTGCATCAGCAACGATAGAAGGCAAGGGAGTTTCTGCAATTAGAACACAGAATACCGGAGGGAATGATAATGGTAAAACCTCTAATTCAGTCACTAGATCTGGCTCGGCAATATCAGGCTCTATCGCAGGAACAGGCGGATTGTCATATTCTGGAGGAGGTACCTCATCCTCAGCTTCAGCTGCAGCAATTGCTGCCCGCAAGCGTCTTCGTGCTTCTATTGTCCCAGTTGCCAACCCAGATACCCTTGGTACCGCAGGATTCCACAGGTACAAAATTTGGCGCCGACAGCCCATGTCATTCATTTCTCGCCATGAAAGAGTTCTAACACTTGACGGTGAGTACGTTCATATTATACCTGCTGAGGATCCTGCATGGTACGATAGTTTGAAGACATCATCCTTTCATATTTCCCAACTTGTTAAATGCAAGGTGTCTCGAAAAGTTCCTGAAAACTTCAAGGTTGTTGTTATGAAGACTTCGGGCTCTAAACGATACGATTTAGAAGCTCCAAACCGTGCCACGGCTGCTGAAATTGTGTCAAAAATCAAGGCACTCTATAGCCGTTATAGCTTGAAACAAAATGCTAGTTTGGGAGTAGGGCCTGGAGTCAATTTACCAGGTGCTGCTGGCGCTTCTCTTGTTGGCGGAGGACACAAGTCTCCATTTTCCATGCCAAATACAGGCCCTGGCCTGAGCAGCGAACGGTATCTGACATAAATAGCGCAACGCTGTTAAATTTTGAGTTGGCTATTGCATTTGTCAAATTCCATTGACAAAAACACACTTTTTATATTTTGCATTTTATTATTTTATTTATTTCATGAATCTTTTTTTTTTCCCCTTCTTTATGTTATGAAAGTTGTAAGCATTTACAGGAAATTGATGACCTTTTCTTAGTTTAATTTTTAGAGACATGAACAAGTGTCGTTTTACGCATACATTAATTGTAGAGTGAAAATCGTGAAGAAAAAAATGATTTCTTTACATATAGCTGTACTAATATTTAAAAAGTATAGCAAAAAGATAATGACAACCGAGGGATTTGAACCCTCGCCTCCGAAGAGATAGGAACCTTAATCCTACGCCTTAGACCAACTCGGCCAGATTGCCTTACTTGAAAATAAGATCTTAAATTTGCTAAATATCTGCCTAAGCTAAAATATGAAAATTTATTTTTCTTTTAAAAAACAGCAGTTTTTTTTAATCATTCACATTAATGCAATCCATTTACAATAATTAAAAAGGACTTAAACCATTACCCTATTACAAACAAAACAAACAGGTTGAACCTCGCAGGCCAATATATATAGTCTACATACAATGCAAGTTTTATGATTACATAACAATTTACTAATCCAAATTTACACACGAGCTCCCTGAAAAATTTCGCACCACAGCTACCATAGAGCCAATCATACACAGCATTTCAAGCTTTTTTTTTGTATTTTCAAAGGGTTTGATCAACTCAACACACCATAATCCAAACACTCATAATCAGGATCGAGAGCTAGATACCCGTCATTAATTATTAATAGGATTCTCTTGCTTACTATTCTATTCCTTATTTTTGAGAGATTTGGGTATCTGCAAGATTGATTTGAATTACATCAGAATACAAAAAACCGGTTGATAGATTCGATTCACATTATTTTTAATACACATATTATCCACAATGGTCATGATGATAAGATCAACGTTAAGAGCCAATAGAATGGCCTCCATGGCTACTCGAGCCATGGCTTTACCAATGAGATCTTTTAGTTCCAGCATTGTTCGATCACAAGAAAACCCAATTAAGGCTACTGAAACTGCAACCCAACAACCTCCATTATCCGCCGAGCCTGAGCAAGGCTTGGAGTTTGAAAGCGTTGAAAAGTTTGAGCAAGTTCAAAAGTCAATCGACCCTGAATCGGCCATAGACAACATTATTAGAGGAAAGCCATTTGAAGATGTTGCTGCATCGGCCCCTGAAGTTTCCAAGGACCTCGAGTCTACCCTTAACGCCGAGTTCAAGTCTTTAATTTCAGACTTTGTTACCAATGCCGATTTGACTTCTGCATTTCCTCAGTTGAATCCAGCTAAAGATATTGCCGGCGCCCGAAGCCCTGGCTCCCAGCGAAGCGGCTATGTCTTGAAAAAGAACCGATACAATAAAGCCAACTTTCCCAATATCCGACCCTCCGGTGAAGAAGAACCATACTCCCCACAAGAACTGTTTTTAAGACGCCAGCATCAAGCTAAGGTTTTGGGTGAGCTTGGTTCCAACATTACAAATGTCTATCGACCCCATGAAGATGTTTTGAACCCTCCGTCCGCCGCTAAGACTTCTATTGAAACCTTGTTGGCAGCTGGTGTTCACCTTGGCCATGCAGTTGAATTCCATCGTGCCAGCACCCAACCCTACATCTACGGTATCCGAGACGGCATTCACATTATTGATTTGGAATCTACAGTTGTTCATCTTCGTCGAGCTGCCCGTGTTGCTCAAGGTGTTGCCGAGCAGGGAGGTATTATTCTTTACGTTGGCACCCGACCTGGCCAACAGCGCGCTTTGGAAGAGGCTGCCGAGCGCAGCGGAGGCTACTATGTTCACAAGCGTTGGGTCGCAGGTACTTTAACCAACTGTCGAGTTGTTTCCGAGCAGTGGGGCCGAATGGAGGTCGACATGGGCGACAATGGCACTGGCCGCATGCTTAGTCCTAACTTGAAGCGAGCTCTCGTCAAGCCCGATTTGGTTGTCATTTTGAACCCAGTTGAAAACCGAAACGCCATTTACGAATGCATTCAGTATAAGATTCCCACTATTGGCATAGTCGACACTAACAGCGAACCTTCCTTGTTGACCTACCCTATTCCCGGTAATGACGACTCTATCAGATCCACTGATTTGATTGTTGGTGTCATTTCCAAGGCTGCCCAAAGAGGCCTCAAGTCCAGATACCAGATGTTTAATGACAGAAAGAAGGCAAAGAAGGCAGAGGAAGCTGCCGCCACTGCTGCTCAGTCTTCAAAGCCTAACGACCAAACACTACTTCAAGCTTAAGAAACTGGTTTGGCGTTGGATCAAAAAGTGAAGAGATGAAGATGAAAAGGCTTGTTGTATGTACATTGGATGGTTTTGTTTTTTTTAAAAAAAGAAAAAAGAATTTATAACAAAAAATGTAAAAGCTTGTATATATATGTTTTGTAAATTGAAATTTGATTGATAAGATAATCAATTGTACTTTTTTTTTTTTTGTTTTCTTGTAAATACTGAATCAATTGTACAGTACTTGTTGCACCGTTAAAAAAAAAAAAAAAAAAAAAACAATAGTATTAAGATTGAAAGCTATTTGAGGTTTATATATTTACAATGATAGCACTGAATTAGAATTAAATGACATTATGCATAACTACAGATTGATGATGGAATTAGAATCAGAGAATGGTAGTTGATTTGCCATTGATAACAATTTGAAATTGAAAATCAAATATTATTGGAGTAGTATATTGGTACTAGTTGGTTGTTCTCCCCTTTCAATGTTTAAATTAATTTTCTTTTTTTTTTTTTTTTTTTTTTTTTTTTCCGTTTCTTTCCCAATGATTTTATACTAGTTGTTTTGAATATTATTAATATCAATCATTTGTATTGTCCCGGATTTAGATCTTCCTTCCATTTTTCATTCCTTCATTAACAACCGTGAACAAAAATACGAAGTGGCACTCATTACAATGGGGAAATCACCCATAAAATAACCATCTGCTTCCACTTTAGCTCAAAAAATTCACCAGTTAGTTGGCAGTTGTCGCCGTACCATTGACAGCTATCGCAATAGCCTCAGCATTTTCCTTTTGCAAAAGTTTAACCTGATCCTTCAATGATGGCTGCAAAGTGCCATTAACAGGCTGTTGGTGTTTTGTTTCGCCCTCTTCCTCCTCCTCGTCAGAACGAACGTCCTTGACCTCGCCATCAAGCAAATATCTAACCATAATTCTGAGAATCAAAAAAAGCCAGTAAATGTTAACAAGTTGCAACGAAAGAAGTAATGAAAATGTAATGGCTTGAGAGATCCAGCACTTGTATTGGCCAATGGACATGTTCAAATCATAAGGGCCAACAGTCTTAAACTCGGTAAGAACCGACCACAAAATCTTAATGTTGAGGTAATGGCGCGTGTAGACCCAGACACCAACAAAAATTGCATACACAACCATTGTGATTGAGGCATCCAAATAGTTCAGCGTTTTTGACAAAGATAGGAATATATCTGACACATCCATAGTAATAAAAACGGCAATTCCAATCATTGCAAAGTGAAAGTGATAAGACAAGTAAATCAAAGCCATTGTAACAACGTGGTGGAAAACAAGTTCATGAAAGTCCTTTCTAGGCTTTTCAAGTTGCAGTAACAAGACAAGAGATTGCTGAGCCCAGAAACCGGCCTGGAGCAAATAAAACAATTTGAACAAAGTATCATGAGTCTTGTGAGGGTAGCTGGCAAAAAAGGACTCAGTATTGTAGTACCACATGCCGTCAGGATTATGGTACATGATGTATAGGCCAAGAGGAGAAGACATGCTAAAGTAAAGAATGGAATAAGTTTGCTCCATAAAACGATCAATTTTAGCACGTCTTTTAAGACCACAGAATTTAGCCAAAGGGCGCAAAATGACCTGCATACAAAATTCACGGTGAAACAAGAAAAAGATCATAGAGGTGAAGACAAAGGCAAAATCCTTGAGGCCCTTTGAATACATGGTGAACGAGCTGGGGTATACACGATAGTCGAACGGCGCAACCGTTTCGGGGGTGTTTTCGCCAGTGATGAGATCCTTTGGGATTTCATAGGAGAGTCTGACAAACATGTGCATTGGGTTTGACGGAGTGGGGTTGATTTCATAAGAAAATGCAATAGCGAGGAGAATAAGCAATGGCGTGCACCAAGTATTTCGATAAGAGAACTCGCGATAGCCATACCACAATCGTTGGAGAGGAGTCAAAGGAGCGCGAAGGGTGCGTCTTTTGCGAGATTTTTGTTTTTGCTTATCCAACTGGGAGGGGGTGGAGGTGCCATTGGATTTCTTGGAAGAGCGCAGAGCTGAATGAGTTTGTGATTGAATTGCGGTCGAGCCACCATTGAGAGTCAAATCAGTCTTCTCTACGGACGGGCTGGAAAGGGGAGACTCGGCTTCTTCACTAGACTCTGATGAAGAAGGGACGGGGATGTTTGAGGTGCTAGATGCACTTAGTGCGCGAACACGTCTTCGAGACTCTTTCTCTTGCTTGGGATCGAGGGGCATAGTGGAGAGAGCAGGGACAGCAGTATCACCCAGGGAGATTGGGCCGACATGAGAGCTGCGGCGTTTAGAAGAGGCCGAAGGGATATAAGGGAACGGTTCCAAAAAGTTTGACGAGCTTCCAGGGGCTGGAGAAGACCCATTGAGGTTGGAAGAGGAGGTTTTCTTTTTTGGATCGGAAGACATGGTGATTATGTTGTGCGTTAGGGATTAAACCAAAACAACAGGAGCCGAAAGCAAACGGAGAGAAACAAAACCTGGAGAGGAGGATATAAGAAGCGGGATTCGGGGAGACGGTAAAGAAGAGAGAATTGAGAAGGAGAAGAAGAAGAAGAAGACCAAGGAATGTGAGAAATGGAGAGAAAGGGAAGGAAACAAAAAAAATGGAGGAATATACGTAATCGTCGATGGGTTAGGGGTAAAGAATTACGACGACAACAACAAACAGGAATAGCATAGTAAAGTAGAGTAAAGTAGAGTATATAGTATAGTAAAGTATAGTATATAGTATAGTAGAGAATAGCATAGTATAGTTTAGTATGGTGTGGTACAGCGTGGTACAGCATGGGATATAGTGATACGCAGTAGCCGCTGAAGAGGTACGCGTCGCTGTTGTGCTGGTGTTACGTAAGGCGCGCACGGGAAGTTGAGACGCAACGAAACGCACGTGCTACGACTGTTGTATAGTTGCGTTGTGGGTTTGCCAAGAGTTGGGCTTCGATTTAAGGGGGTTGCTGGTCTCGTGCAATATGGGCAGTGTCATGTGACGTGTCATATAACGGCTGCTGGTTATTAAACACATCAAAACAAGCAGGCTTGTCCAATTTCACATATATATATATATATATAAAGGGAAAGAAAGAAAAATTTCTCTCGAGCTTGTGTTCCTTTTCTCTTACACTTCACACGGTTTTGATTTTTCAAGACCGATTGATACCCGCGAATCTTGCTGGCTTTGCTGGCGGCCTGTTCGGAATACACGCGTCTCCGACACCCACATGCGTACTGTTGTACTGTTCAACCCCGTGTGATGCGGATTACGTGGGACCAGCAGAGATATAATACCCATATGTGTGTGATGTTTGTGCAACGAACGTGTCGGTGAAACACATAATCGTTCACGCATGGTTGATAATCGTCGCCTGTATCTATAAATGGATGGTGATAGAGAGCTTGGAGTTAATAGGGAATGAAGATAGTCCGAAAGAACGGCTAGATATGCGGCTCACGTGATATTCACTTAAGGGTCACGGGAACAGCCAAAGAAGTGAGGAAAGTCATCTCAGTACAATATGCAAACCCAGATCTAAAAGGAAAAAATGGCTCACAATTATCCCGGCTGAAAGATACCCTTCCTAAAAAAAAACCCCCCCTAGCCGTCGTTTATAGCAGGATGCTGAGAAATCAGATTAGGCTTGATATATCAAAGATGCTGGAACAGCATAGCTGCTAGCTGCTCTCTGATCCAAACCATTTCACGTTGCTGCTTTGGCGTCTCAACATTGAGCCGCTGCGTATAGAAAAGGACGCTAACACTCGTCCTACAAGTCCATTCCCCACTTGGCGGTATAACCAAAAATTAAATACCTCTCGTAAAGACGGAGAGTTTCTTATACCGCACGGCATTCGGCCTGGAGTATGTATCCGGCTGTCTACTCCTAGACTTTAAATATAGCCACTTTTTGTCCTTATTTAGAGACCAACGGGCGGGCAAAGAAAACGAAAACAAAAAAAAATTAAACTTGTGCGCTACCAAAACTTCAAAATACCCAGGACCTATCGGCATACCCTAAACCTTGTCCAAACAGACCTCTCGTTTTCCATTCCATCACATGTCAGGCATGTGACGTCAGGCGCGTTACAAGCACATGACACTTTTTGTGACAGGTATGGAGCGATTTCTGTATGTGAGGGTTGTTTAGCCAGCAGCAGCTGAAACTGTACCGATGAGATGCCTGGACAAGTTGGCAAGGAGTGCCTTTATTGCCGGGTTATTATGGTTATTATGGTTATTATGATTACTATGATTATTATGATTAATTTTTTGTGTATTGGGATTCTTCTGTTCAGAAACAAGGGCCTGTCCACATCACTCATTCGGTCCCAATTCAGCTCAACAAGGTATGTCACTACTACATTGACTACGACATTGACATTGGACTTGTGTATTTCTATTTACATTACATGCTCGATGTTGCCTTGTTTTATTGCAAATGCGTTGAATTAAAAGAAAATATACAAGCCTCTGCTCAATGTGCGGGGGTTGTTGTAATGTTACAATCACCATTATCCATTATCCATTATTCATTATTCACTATTCATTATTTGCTATTTGCTATTGAAGGAAGATATTCTGGCTCCGGGTGTTTCTATATACACCTTTAAGCATTAAGGTTTTGTTTGTCTCTCTGTGCTGTTAATCCCAAACAGGGTTTTGTAACCCAATATTGATGTTTTTTATTTTTGGTTCTTGGTTTTTGGTTTTTGGTTTTTGGTTCTTGGTTCTTGGTTCTTGGTCGTAGCCCTGGTTTTGCTCTTTTTTGGTTTCCTTTTGCATGGCTTTTTATCCCTTTTGATCGCTTTGGTATCGATATTGATCTCGATAGCATTTCGTCTTGAATATATATCAACCTGTGTATATATTAATAGTAATCGTTGTATATGTTGGTGTTTACTTTTCTAATCTTTCAACGCCAACTAGCCCTTCTTTGCTCGTCTTTCTTCTTTCTTCTGTCTTGTTCTGTGGGAACAATGCCCAGGACTACTAGCAACCTCTTGCTTAACAGCAAGCGTTTGACATTAACCCTTTTTATACACCCAATATATCCCACATTAGCACCAAACCTTGGGTATTTTTTTTTTTTTTTTTTTTTTTCGACAAAAGGTGATAATAAAAACCGACCCGAAAATAGTGGGTTGGTAGTCTATATTATTACTGGGTCTTACTATTCTTGCTGTTCTTACTAAGTCCCTTTTATTTATATAAAGGATTTTGCTTTTAAACGAGTTTGAAAGTTTCAACGTGGTGCTTGTATAATTTTATTACAAATGCTGAACCCAGGATTTTTTTTATTTTTTTTAATTTTTATTTTATTTTTTTATTTTTCTTGTAAAGGCGTAAAGGCATTTTATATTTTTATTTTTATATTTTTATATTTTGTAGCTGGTCTCTCTCTCTTTTATTCCATCTTGTAATAAAAAATAAAATAAAATACCGACGAACGCCGTTTGCTCGTGACCAAAGCTCAACAGTCTTCAACCCCATTTAGTCTAGTTTACGCCTTTCACAATCCAAAAAATTTAAAACTACTCAACTAATTATTTTAAAAAAAATTTAATTTTAAATTTTAAAAGAGAATGAATCAAATGTATTGTCAGAACAAAAAAATAAATAAATCATCAAATAAATAAAAGCAAGTATAAATAACAAAAGCAAATAAATAAATATATAGTCTCGTAAAAATCACAAACCAAATGTATCGTTCCAATGTCAGTTTCATAAAACTAGAGCCTTTAGAGATTCAAGACTTCATATAAAAAGTAGGGTTGAAAGATATCATCTTTCCAAATATTTATGAATCTTTAAAATCGTCATGGTCCCAGTTCTTTTCAATATTAGAAAAATTCAAACGGTTCCAGGTCCTATATGCCTTTCGTTACTTTCTTTTTATTTCATAATCCACTTCTTGTTCTTGTACTTTGAATTTCTTCATTCTCGCCAAACAGCCTAGGCGATCAATCTAGGCAAGAATCTATGATATTGACCCAAGCCAGATTTTTTAGGTGCAGCTTCTTCTTTGGAGACTTTGCTTCCTGACGCCGATGCTGATAACAAGTTGGCTGGTGTGGCAGTGGCGGGAGACAGTGTACCATTTTCTTTAAGAATAGGAGTAGGGCCCGTAATGTTCAAGCCATTGGCACAGGCAGCGTTCTTGTCTTTTTCATCGTCTTCGTCGTCGTCATCAATAGAAGGAAAAGAAATATAACTAGTATTGATCAACGATAATGCTGTGTTGGCAGCAGAAGAACGACGACGAGTAACGCTGTTGCACTCCTCGCACTCCATAAAGATGTTGATATCATCGGCAGACTTTGTGCGAAAGTTGCGATAGTCACTGCACTCTGAGCAATAAGAATTGTAAGGAAGGCTGTCAGAGGATGAAGATGTTGAATTGGCTAAAGTTGAAGAATTGGAAGAAGAATAAGAAAATAACGAAGGCTTTTTGGAAACCTTTTCATTGGGGTCTTGCTCACGTTGTCGTTTTACGCTGAAAGGAGCACCCAATCTGCTGAATGAAAATGAGTAGGAGCTGGTGCTAGGCTCAGCAGACTCGAGCTTTGGTTCTAGCTTAGAGGTGGACAATGAACGCTTTGTCCAGAGAGAGGAAGATACTTTGGAAGGCTCTTCTTCCACGACTTGAGAAGATGGAAATGAGTTGCTAATGTTAGTATTAGTCAATGTCGAATCGTCATTACGAAAATTGGTGTCGTTAGTGTCATTAAAGTCATTAGAGGGTGTTAAATGCGAAAAGGAAGTCATGCAATTTGTGTTGAGGTTATCAATGCTAGTAGAAGAGGACCGGGAAACATCAGTGGCAGGGGTGATGGTTGTGCCATTAAGGCCCTTTTGACAAGTCAGGGAAAAAAGTTTCGAATCGCTTAGATTAAGAGATATTTGAGTCAAGTACGAACGGCATGACAAGTCGGGAGAAGCCCATTCGGGAGTTGCCAAATGGGTGGTCGAAGTGGGAGAGCAGGGCGAAGAAGTTCCTTGGTCGGAGGTGTTGTGAATGGAGCAAGTAAGCGGAGCAAACCCAGCAGGTTTATCGATAGAGGATATCGTTGAAATGGAGGGTGGGAGAGAAAGAGAGTCCAAGTTAGAACATGAAGATGCTGTAGAGGAGGTAGAAGATGGACCATTCAATGTCGGCGTAATAGCAGAGGAGATTGACAGGTCGGATAAAGGAGAAGAAACGGTGCTAGTATTGTTGGGGTTGGGTTGGCGCTGCTTATAATGATTATTAGATGGGTAGTCGAGTTGCTGGTCTTGCTGACGAGGACAGCAGGGCCGGTCTATTCTCTTTTTAAGCCGTGGGATCTGGGACTTTTTGCAAGTTGCGTAGGGATGTTGCTTTGGGAAAAAGGGAGCGGCCTGCGAAGCCAATCTTTGTTTCTGAGGAGACGGGATTTTAGACTGGGGAGCAAGGTGAGAGCTGGAGCGAGATACTGGCGACATACGAGGAGTTGGAGGGTACTGGTCGGACATTGCTAAAGACAATTGATGGCTCTGTGGAGTCAAGGTGCTGGAGCTAGGAGAGATGGTGCTCAGCAGCAGAGGCGACTGGAAGTCAGACATGGGTGTTAGGCGAGAGTGTGTTAATATAGAGAAGATAGAGAAGCAGAAAAGGAAGCAAGGAAGGAAGAGGGAAAAAAGGGCAGAGGGTGGGAACAGGCTCGCAGATATATATAACATGAGGTTAAGGGCCTTTTTGGGAGTAACCAGGCGTGCGCAGGCGAAACCCAAGCTATAGGACGGCTCTATTGGAACTTGGCCGGCCCGAGATGTACTGAGCCCGTGCTGAAAGGTGTGCGCCTGCATGCCATGGCAACGCCGCGCCTCAAACACAGGTGACTTGGGAAGAGGCCAGGCTGTGAGAAACCAAGGAAAGCGAGGAAAGCGAGGAAAGCGAGGTGCCGGTTTGGTGCCGTTTTGGTGCAGTTTTGGTGCTGGGTTTGGGCTTTGTAGCGCTGCTGGTGGCATAGCTTGTGGTATTGCTTGTGGCAAGTGGTGGTGCCGGCTTCTTGTGCCGTTCTAGCACTGCACCACCGTTGTAATATATCTGTGCATGTGTGCAACATGACAGGTGTTACCAGAATCGTGTCCTAACAAACAGGTTGCTGGGTTTATATACCAGGCTTGAAACCACCAAAGCGCTTGAATAGAGTGTGCGAGTGTCTGTTAATGTCTTGTTTATGGTTGCACTTGTTTACTTTTGGCTGCTCTGGTCTGATATTCCACTAGCTCTACCTCGTCTTGGTCTTTGCAATGGTCCAAAACGTACATTAATCCTTGTTTATAAATACGAAAAAAAGAGTAGCTTGTTACTTCATATAAGCAACCTGGTTTAATTATTAAGCTGCTCAATTGACCAGGCGTTGTCATTGTTGGTTGAATTACAATTTCATCAAAGGTTCTAAAAAAAAAAAAAAAAAAAAAAAAAGTATATATATAAAAGTGTGATTCATACATATTCCAATTTTACAAATTCGGTTCGGTCTTGAGCTAATCTCAATGTTTAACAATCAAATATTAACGTTACACCTGTCTATTAATCCGTTTCAATTTGTAAAATAAACAGGATGTAGGGCAAATTTCAATCACTATTCACTTATGTCCCGGCCATTGTTTAAGACGGGTTCTCTTTTGAAAGCAAATTGTTCAACGGCTTTGGTCGCATGAATTGATGGGCATGTTCATATATAAAAACGGTCAAAGTACGAGACAGCTTGAAAAGAACTTTAAATGGAGATGGTTTGGTATTCTACATAATACGAGAATCGTCATTTTTGCATTACTGGAAATCTAGATTAGCAAACGAAATACCAAAACAACATCTTTTCAAGAAAAAATAACATGAAGCGACTGCAAATGTATCATAGAAAGCCTCGACATGGAGTTTTTGCATGTTTTTTTTATGTTTTTCTTGTGTTTTGCCTCTTTTTACTTGACAATATTGCTAGTCGTAGATGTGGGTGTGGATAAACTAATGTTTCAACTAGTTCGATTCCAGCGTTGGCGCTTCTGGCTCTGCGGTGGTAAAGAGACTCCATCTACGACGGAACGGTGTATAACAGCAGTAACCTTTGAATATGAGTACGAGGGTGTGTAGTATAGTAGTGTGGGATAGTATAGTATGCATGGCACGTATAGTAACGGATTAGCTATCGTCATTATCATCCCCCACAGAGCGCTATCGATACAGTGGACACAGCAGTTACGACGTTGCGGTTGGGTAATTGAGCACACGACCAACACAAATAATATAAACAGATAAATAATAAAATAAAATAAAGGTGTGTTTGAGTCAATTCCAGTTCCCTGATCATTTCCATTATCATAAGGCTAAATTTGTTTATTTGGATTTGGGGATATTTTCACAGTGCGCACACACCACCAACAACAGATGAATCAATCCCCAAAATATTAAAAAGCACACTGGTAGTCATAAAAGAAATATGTAGCACATAGTAATCATTTAATCTTAATAAAAGCAAAAATACCGGCTATCGTTCTTTCGTTCTACTATGCGTCGAGTCTCTGGTCTAGATACCATTAGAACAAAAACCCTTTAAAGCCCACACTATTACTATCATACTAGTTATATCAAACGGAAAAAGCACTCAAAATTTCCGTTTCTCATTTTCCGTGTTTTGTATTCCTTTTCAATGGCCTTACTTTCAACCACAAGGCTCGATAATTCCAGCTTGTGATTAAGCCTATTTCATACCCAAAGAAAAGTGCCGAATCCTTGTGTTGGAACTAGCTTACTCTTCGTTATTTATTTTTTGGGGTATTTGCCACTTGATAGTTTGTTCAATGGGTACACGCATGGTTAAAACAAGTAAGAGTGACATGACTTGGACCTATTTGGAAATTACTTGTACAGTTTGTATACACAAGAAAAATAAAGAGTGGAGAGATTTTTATTCCAAAAAGACTGTGAAAAGTTTAAGGGTCCTAGTTGACTTTTTCATTCAACTAAAACCTTTGGAGTTATCAGGCTATCGCTGATTATTTTTTTTACGGATATTGAAATCTCTAGCTCAAATAATATACCTTTTGAATTATCAAGATTCAAATAATACCTCTACTAGTAGTGTTAATAATAATTGAAACTCAGGATTAGTCTTGTGAGCGTTTGGAAAGTGGTCTTAAGAATTCGCGGAGCAAAGGGAGTAAATGGAGTGATTTGAAACGAGCATTTGGCTTGAGCCTGAACTTGAGCTTGAACTTGAACCTGAAATTGAACTTGAACTTGAAAACTGTTAGTATTCGATTTCAGTCAATGCGTTGGGTCCAAAGACAACCCTCATGGGATTATGGCTGTGATTAGGACCATACAGGCACGGCTACAGGGATTATCCTTGTTAACGGTACCCTTGCCCTGAGTACTAAACCAAATAGCGTTCACGTGACACTAACCTCCCCATCTCTAGGCAACAAGACCCAAGGCTCCAGGTTTACTTGCTGGGAATCGTTGCCATTGTCTGTATACGCCTCTAGACTTGGTTAACCATTTCGTTCAAATCTTTGGTTTACCATTGAGTGATCAGAGCAACAATCCGGGGTAATTCGATCTCCGCATCAATCTCTTATGACAATAGAGAAAGTGTCTTTATCAAAGGTATAAAACCAAGTGGCTTTACCAAACCATTGCAAAAAATCAAGTAGAGTAAACAGCAAATAGCAAATAGCAAATAACAAATAACAAATAACAAATAGTAAATAGTAAACAGATCAGAAATCCCCCGTGAATATCCGATTCGGCTAGTTCACGCCCATTCCTCAATAAAAGAAATACCATTGCAATTATAATCAACCCCGGCTCTGACTCTGGTTCTGGTTCTCCTTTGCTGTGATCCTTGTAATCACATATTAGTGCAATAATGCCCCCTAATTCGTATATTCCTCTTCTCATTCTTATCTGGCATCTCTCGTCTCCATCTATTCCCCTTACTTCCCAATCCGAGGTTTGTTTGTTTATTTATTTTTGCACTCACGTCTTAGTGTCTTTAAATAAAATCGTCTGGCGTTTTCAACTAGGGTACATACTATCAGCTGGCTAACGGGCCTAACCCAACCATTTGTCTTCCCAACCACTAAGCAATTATTTCGTCTACATTCATTCACCAAAAGGTCCCTGCGTTTTGTTTTGTTTTAAAAAAGCTTGTATGTGTACTTTATATATACAGCCAGTTTTTTGCGAAAGAAACAGTCAAGTGGTCGTCTTCGTCTTAACGGGTTCTTGTCTTGTAACGTATATAGACATTATTATCAAATTATTATTAAATTGCAAAGATATATAATAATAATCAATCGTAGTGCAGTAATTGTAGCAGTATTGCCTTTACTATTACTCCTCATTCTATTCCTATCCACGAGATCAACTCTCTCACCGTCTCTAATGCTACTTTGATTCCATCAAAAGGCCATAGATACCGCACTACCGGAAACTCTCGATCCGCAACTTGGCAATGCCTTGATGATACTGGCACTGATACTGTTAAGTTATCGCGGCTTTATTCATATTACCCTGACACATGCGATACGTTATAAAACCGTGAGCATCAAGTATATTGCATTCTCTTGCAAATTATACCATGAACACGGATCGCCTTTGGGATTATACATCAAGCGTCCGTTATATATACTCTTTTAATTCTCTGGTCAACTCCGATCGCCATTCTAATCGATATTTTGATCATCCATGTATAATATTCTTGTTATATTCTTTCTAATGTACTGATTTATCAAATAATTTCCAAAAAACACAGACCTCGGTCTTAATAGATAAGAAGCATTCCAAAGTGGTTGAAACTATCAAACTGTGATATCCATCTCAGATATTTTAATCTTGGAGAATGCACAATCACGTTTAATTGATTTATTTCTTCCAAAATAAAACACAGCGTCAGGTATGACAGTTCAGATGCAATAACCAGCCACCTAGTAGCGGCCGTTATACTTGAGTGCCCACATTTGCACATTTGCACATTTGCCTATTCCCCTTTACCTTGTTGCCTATTGACTTGTTGACATTTACAATTAAATTTAACAACTAAACAAAACCACTGGGAAATTTCGAATTCCGTTATTGTTTACTTCAAAATAGCGGCTGCTCATCAACACAATATAAAGCATGGATTGAGCATTGGCTTGACAGACGGTTTTACTTTTATGTTGCACGCACATATTAGGAAGAATAATGCCTGCATTTGCTTCATAGATACATCACTCGTGTTGGCAACCAGTACCTCTCATTTTATTCTCCCTACTTAATAATCGTGTGAGATTCAAGAAGAAAAACTGCCTTGCCGAATGGTTGGGATCCACGAAAGGCAACGGAAATGCCATGGAATGTCTCTGTGAAGCAGAGAGGTCTTATCATGTGGGATGGCTTGTAGTCAAATGTTGCAAGGCCCCACTCGTACCACTGGGCACATCCTACATGTTACTGCCAAATCATTCATAGCATCATACGATAAACGTGAATAAACGCTTAGGTTTTGTATTGGTTCCAGTGATACAAACAAATTCTCAAAAAACAAAAGTATGTAGTTCTTGCTTTTACAACTGTCACGTATTGACGACCTACATCAAGTCGCTCCATCGATCAGCCCAGCCTTTTCGCTCTAACTAATGCTCCATGCCAAAAAGTAATACAGGTCTATAAGTCTACTTGAATTGCAAGTCTAGAATTATCATTTGACCTGGAATATTTTGTTTTATTTATTCTAATCTACTTAACTGTTACTTGTCAAACTTTGTTTACAATCTTCCTCTTTCATCAATAATAATTAACAAACTTCAAATTCCAGATTCCAGATTCCAGATTTAGTCAACTGTCAAACTGCCAACCTTTTCTTCAAGCTCCTTATAAATAGCCTCACTTTGGACACCAGATTTAGCATCAAGGAAAGGTCGCTCTCCGATAGAAATGGTTCTAACACCTCTTCTGGTTCCAAGATAGTCAACCGTGGCAGAATGGTACGTGCTTCTGTTGTCAACAATGAGCAGATCATTGTTACTGGTCCAGCTAACACGAATCTGGAGATCATGGGAGTTTACAAGAGTGTCATTGATAAACTTTTTAACCTCTTGGCTTTCAATAGCTGAGAGCTCGTTGATCTTCTGAAAGTGAGCCCCAACAGCGTAAAGACTCTTCCAGCCCGTAACTGGGTTGGTGCGGACAATCGGCTGAGTAGACTCGAGGTCTTCGCCAACATTTTCAGCGGCTCCACGGCGCTCCGTATACAATCTAAACTTGTTTTCCTTACCAAACTCATTAAAGCCAGGCTGGGCGTATCTTCCAGTAAGGCCTTCCAAAAACTTTTGATACGGTTGGGAAAAGCGCTCGTAAAGAGCATAGCCATTAGCGACAAGAGTGTCGCCACCAGAACTTTCATCCGGCTGCTGGACAATCTTCAAGGCAGTATAATCAGCAGGAACGGGCTCAAAAGTAATGTCAGAATGCCAGCCGGCAGAGGCGTAAACCTTTCGTTCTATTCTTCCTGCATTTCTCTTTCGGAAAAGATTGGAGGAAATCAAAAGAACCTCGGGCTCAATTCTACCATCCTCACCAAGGATTCCACCAGCGGGGGCACTTGGGTGGATGTGGAGGCCATTATCCTTTGGCTTGCCAGTAAGAAGGCCAAGCTGTTGAGTAAAGTCCTTTTGGTTCTGAACAGTTAGCTTGTGCTGGTTTCTAAAGACAGCCGCGCCCTTTCTTGAGATCTCAATGGCAATATCACGGATAAAGTTTTCAGCCCTTTTGCGCTCGTCTTCAGACGCTGTTTTGTCCAAATACGTGTTGATAAAGTCAGCAAGCTGGACGTCCTCTGAGTATTCAACTCCAAGAAGGGGAGAAATGTCTCGAGAGTACTTGCCGTACTTTTCTTTAAAAAGACCAGAGGAAACAAGCGGAGCCTTGCGGTCTTGAGGAGGGATATATGAAGGCCCGTCCGTGTAGTTGTGGGCGTATGGAGAAGGGCCTTCAATGTGTTTTCCCTGAGGAAAAAGTTCAGGCTTGAATTCCTGGAATCTAAGCTCGTCAAGAGATGGCATTGGAAATAGAAAGATAGTGTAGTTGTTAAAAGGTAGGGAAGATGAGTGTATTGAGAGGAGAGATTCCAGAGAGATTTCCTCTGGTATTTATACAATTTAGACAATTTAGACGATTTAGACGATTTAGACAATTTATCAAAATACAAATATCAATATTCAGATATAATACCGGCTGCTTTGCATCTTAGGCATTCCTCGATTCATGGCGAATGGCACAATATTCGTAAACTATCGTGCGTGTTTTGGCAAATCAAATCGGTTTAATCACGTGGAATTGCCACAGCCGTTCTATCAGCTACCAGCCTAGTCCATTTGCCTAACATCATTGAGTATCAATGGCGCAAGAAACCCCCTCAGATGCTCTGAAAACTTACTAATTCTCTGATGCACAGTGGCTTGTAAACTTTGTGGCTTGTGTGGGGAGAATATCTGGCCAATATTGGTCTTTTGGTTGGTATTTTCTTTGTATAATAGTGAAACTAGCCTCGGGATTTTGTCGATGGCTAGGTAGATTGCTGGCGAATGCTCGAAATGGTGCAATCGCCGGCATAGAATAGGTACGACTGGCTCTTGGACTGTTGGCAGTTGCCTGAAGACGGCTAGTGATGGTTATTCCACGTGATGTTACAAGACCGGCGCCACGTCGAGCATCAACGGAACGAGACCATTGTAAAAGAAACATTTGCCACTTGCAGCAGCTGCAGCAGTCCTTGGATAACATGCCTTGGACAAGGCCGAGCAGCAGCAGTGTATGTCAAATAAAAGAATCCAATAGTGATCCTTTTCTGTTCGTTCTGCTGAACGCTGCTCGGGTTTCAAAGGTGGATCCGGGGTGCCTGCTGCTATCTGTTCAGCCGTAATGAAAGAGTTACTCCATCGTTAATTTGTACCGTACTTGAGCAGTTTAAATGTCCATCACCACTGACAAGGCTATTTAAGCATATATAGTAACAGACAATGCAAAGTTAATTTCGTTTAAACAGCACGAGCAGAAATGGCTTTCCCACGTGTTTCCACCACCGCTGCCCGTATGTATGTATGTTACAACATCACGTTGGTCACAGAGCTGAGGGCACAAACTTTTTGAAGAGCGCTAAAGCCACGCTTTGTGGACTTTTCCAAGACTCCACAGCCAACCCACTGTGATATCCAAAAATCATTGGCAACTCTGGCTTCCCAACCCAAAACTGACATGCTTCATTCCGGCCTGCGATTTCTCTAATCTCCGGGTTTTAGCCGGGCGTTGCAGGTTGTCCGCTTTAGCCATTGAGTTGTGCCCTCTTGTCGCAACTTTTTTTTTTTTCCTTCTTGCCACCTCTTCAGCCAAGTGTCTTTTCGGTATTTCTTTCAGATCTCTGCAGTGGTTGTCACTAACCAGGCTGCGAGCCCATTTGAGCACGTTTTGTCGGTTTGTGAACATGCCTTGGGCCCAAGTGTTTACTTGACATCTTTTGCTCCACGCAAATTTTCGTTCTGATGAGGAGCTATGCCATATATCCTCCACCGATCAGCCAGGCAGCAATTGTTACTTTATCAACTTGGTTGGGCTTTTTTTCCTACCTGGGGACTTGAAGTATTATGCCTGGTTTTCATTACAGGAATACGATCTTTTGCCTTTCCATTTTCCTACATCGTCATATCCCTTTTAGCTTTGGCAAAACCTGCAATACAGCATGGTCATGTGATATCACCGTTAAGCTTCAAAGCGTGACACGCTTCACGCATTTTTCTTCACCACCACCAAGCATTTTCATTTCTAATTTTCTCTTTTTTTGTCAAAGAGTTTTTTTGATGCCACACACGTCTTTGCGGACGCTTTTTTTTTCAAAACATTGGACTTGCTTATAGATATTTGACTGCAAAGAGACCTGCTCCTTTTGTCTCATTTTTTTTAAAAAAAAAAATCGTCACGCACCCATAAATATTTCATTTTCAACCTCCTCATATTATTTTTTTCCTTGTTTCCAGCGCGTGCAGTCAGACCTTTTGACAAAATATAGTACTATTGTCATATATACCATTCAACACACTTGGTGCAAGCTAACTTCTATAACCTTTCACTCATTTCTCGTCCGATATGTCCGATATGTCCGATAAAAAGCGATCTGCTCTCTCATCCCCAACCGAATATGACAGAAGAAAGTCTGTGATAGCTGATGACCAAGAGCCATCGGAGCCTACTCAGAAAAAGAGAAAGGTCTCGCTTCCTCCTGAGATTCTGGAAGGAAAGCTAACGCCACTTGCTCTCCGCAGATTCAAGAAAGAGGCTTTACTTCGAGCACTCTCATCATATAGACATACATCTGAAATCTTTGAATCTCAGGCTCGGCAAGCAAATAAACGACTAGACATGCTCCAGAAAGTCTTTTCAATACAGGAATCACTGTTGGAAAACTTTGTTGACCAGATTGATGTGGCGTTAGCTAACAACAAGCACATTCAAATCCCAAGCTCCAACGTGAGAACCAATTTTCTTTTAGCCATTGTTGGTCATGAAGATGTGGATGATGACACTAAAGTCCCTATTCGTGAGGGCGACTTGATAGCCAAGTACAAATCGAAAACTAGGGAGCTTAGAGAAAAGATTGATAAGCTTTTGGAATGGGATGGAGTTGTGAATGAATCCAATGATTTACGAACAGAAACATCTACGACAGTCAACAAATACTATACTTTTGAATCCGATTACAATGTATTGAAAAGTAATACCCTTAGTTTGGAAAAACGACTTGAGGAAATGACCGATAAGTATTTAGCCGCACAACGAGCAATCTCAAAGTTAGAATCGCCAGTAACTAGTGCGTTGTTTGGTAATGGTCAGAAACATGAGGTTGAAGAAGTTCCACCAGTAGAGGAACCTAAATCTCCGGTAAATGGATCTTCGACTGAAAAAGAAGAAGCTGTTGATTCCGAGGAATTGGAAAAGCTAAAGCTTGAGTTGGAACAAACCAAAGCTGTTGTTTCCAAGCAGCATGAACAACTCCGGGATCAGGATAATAAGATTGTTTCTTTAAATGATATTATTCGACAAACCAATAACAGACTATTACACCTATCAGATTCAGATCTTCAACACTCTCATGTTTACCGATCTCTTAGAAGGAAAGTAGACGATTTACATTATGACCTAGAACGACTAGATAAGGTTGCTATTGGATATTCGCGAGACAAGTCAGCGTTGATAGCAGAGCGAGCAGCCTTCCAAGACAAGATCAAACGAGACTATGATTCACGTATGGACGACCTTCAAGCTCGACTCAACAAGGCTGAGAACGATGTGTCAAGAATACGCGCAGCAAGAGATGAATTACTGAGTAGTCTTAATATCAAGCGAGCATCAGAAACAGAGAGGACGAAAAGCTTTGAGGAACTCAAGGAATTGGTAGAACTCCGCGAAACTCGGATAAAATCGCTAGAAAAGGATATTCAACGCCTGAAAGATGAAGTCTCAGCTTCAGATAGAAATGACACTGATGATGAGAAGATTGACAGTTGTACGTCACTTGAAGAACTGAAAAGCATAGCAAAGAAATTGAAAAGAGAAAAGGCAAGCTTGGAAGCCGAGCTGCCAGATCTCGAAGCGGCATTCAATTCGGCACATCAAAAAGCAACAGCAAAGGTTATGGACACGCTTGATCGGGAGGCTAAGATGAACAAATTGTCAGTAGAAAAGACCAAGGCTGATGAAAAGTACTTTTCGGCAATGCGAGCAAAGGACGCGCTTAATGCCGAATACCAAAAGGTTCGGGGTCAGTTGGCACGCAACGCTGAATGGATACAACAACTGAAAGAAACAGAACGAAAGAACCAGCATCAAATTGGTGTTTTGGAAAAGGACCTTAACGACTTGAAGGGAAGGTTAAATTCAGAGCAAAGAGAACGGGACAATGTCAGTTCCAAGTTGTCAGATTCCGAGAGACGTGGAGATTCGTTGCGAGCTTTAACGCAGAAGATGGAAGGAGAACTGAGCAGCATGGACAAGAAGATTCGTGCAGAAGTCGAGCTACGGCGAGAAACCGAGCAAGAGATTGAGAGACTGAAGAAGCAGCTTGAAATCCAATCAATTGGACTTAAAGGCAAGGGAGGATTAGCCAATGGAGGGGGTCAAGACAGTTCAGATTTGGATATGCAAGTGCAAGAATTACGAACTATTGCCATTTGTTCGGTGTGCTCCAAGAACTGGAAGGATACAGCGATCAAGGTATGTGGACATGTATTTTGTGAATCATGCGCAGTTGATAGATTAACGGCACGGTTGAGAAAGTGTCCACTTTGCAACAAGCAATATTCACACAGTGATTTGTTACCGATTCACTTGTGAGCAGTTTTAATGATGATTTTTTGTGTATAATTGAATTGACGTTGCATAAAATAATAGAGAATGCAGAAAAAAGTGTATAATGAAAATATTAAAGAATGAAAGGTTTAATGATAATGAATGGTTGTTGTTGAGATGGGTATGAAAGATGAGTATGTTCCATGGGGCTCATATTGCACAAGTTGCGAGGGTTGTTTAAATTGCACATGTGAATATGTATGAGAAGGATGTAGGAAATTTTTTTCTTAAGCAAATAACAAGTAATACAAATAAATGGAACCACAAGGCAATTAATGTTACGGCTAGACATGTTTTATTTTTATTTTTATTTTTATGAATACCAAACAGTAAATGCCAACGGTTAGGAATTAGCAGTGCTCGCAGAAGCAGGTATATACTATTCCCAATCGTCAAGTTTAGGAGCCTAAAAAAAAGCAAAAGGCCGAAGATGGCAAGTGGCATTACGAGGTAAAAGAGCCGAGGATATAACCAAGGTTTTGCCTGGTCAAGTAACGCTAGCTTTTTATAATTTTTGGTTTTATTATTATTATCCAAACTCTGGTAACCACGAGGAGGCATAATAATGGCCATTGACGAACCGCTACGCCGAGAAGCAAGATAATTAACTACAGAATAAGGGCAAGAAGAGTCGTGCATATAGATAAATAGATGCAACAATGCAACAATGTAACAATGCTAGAGCTGATCAAAGAACAAAAGCAAAAACAGCAACAGCAGGAGCGTTGATAACAATAAGAGACTGAGCCCTGAGCTGCTAACAGCGTCAACAGCGTTACCAGTTGGCCGTTACCAAGACAAGGGTGTTGCATTATATAGCGTTTGGAGCAGAGGCAACGGCGGTTATGGAATCTAATGCCTGGTAAGAGACGTGTGCAAAGAGGGAGGAAGGCGGCGAGTGGTTTTTGTCGATGCCCTGGCCCGTTGTATGTATATATATCGCTACGGTTTCTGTGCATGGTGAACAAGGCGACAGCGGCAACAAGGTTTAGGCTTTTCCAGGGACTAGTGCGGACAGCCGGTAGGTAGAACCCAACGGTTGGTAAGTAATTAATCCTGCAAAGCCCAAGGGATTAATAGTTTCAAGTCATTGAGAAACAGAGTGAGACAGGAAGCGCACGGTGGTTGAAGTTTATCGACGGCTGAGTAGTTACAATTGTGATTGTGTATGTGTTTGCGATGGGGTTTTTGTTGATGGCTATTTTATTTTTACAGTACAGGCAAAGAGGCAAAGGGGGTAAGGCTCTGATAGTGGGAACGGAAAGCTAATTTGGAGTGTAATTTTAAATCAGTGAATAGGAGGACAGGAAACAAGTGATACCGATAGATGGATTTCAATGGATTTCAAATAGATTCTAGATGTATTCAAAGTGTATTCCAGGTGTATTCCAATATATTCCCAATATAACCCAAGCGTGGACAAAGAGATGAAAGTGCGCATTGCCCCTGAACCTAAACAGCAGAAAAGTTGTGGAATCACCTGACACACAGGCAATTGAAGGTACCGCTCTATGTGGGTTTCTTGGTCACTGCCGACGCAGCTGCTCAAGACGCTGATGAAACCTCTAGAGGTCCCTGAAAAAAAAAAAAAAAAAATTAAAAGAATTAAAAGAATTTAAAAAAAGAGCAGCGGCATGGGAATCGGTGGTAAGGAAGCTGTTTAAGGAGGAGGCCCCACACCTTTTAGGCGGAATTGCAGGTGGTGGAGCAGTAGATATGTATCTAGGGGAATTCCAACAACAATATGACGTATGAATTCACCGTATATATGATATATCAGACGGGAGAAAAGAGCATGTTCGTTTGGATCGAGAAACAAGGAGGGCATTGCCGCTTTCTAGTGTTTGGTTCGACTCACAGTAATGGGCAGTACTGGAGTGCATGCTGTTCAATGGCCATGGTCATGGCCAATGGTCAACAGGCTTTATCGTACGATGGAAGAAGACAGGCTATTTTAGCATTCGGCTGCCTGCGACGTTACATGAACAGCAGAGGTGCCAACCAAAACAGGAGGCTCTTTGCCAACGCTAATCCAGCAGCGTGTCCTTTTTGGGGACTGAGCGTGGGGATTCTGGTTATCCTAGCATACAAGGTAGTAAAGCGGTTGCTAGCAGACTGGTTATCGATCGCACCGGCAAGGCACTGGACGGCACAAGAACAAGAACAAGAACGAGAATAAGCAACCGGAGGAACCGTAGGAACCGCAGAAAAAACCCTGTGCACGCCTGTGGAAGAAAACACAACGCAACGCTATCAACAAATCGACAAAGGCGGGCATTTTGGATTCACACGAGCTACAGGCAGGCTTTCTGGACACGGCTGAGGAGCTCCAAGCTCTACGAAGCACCAAGCTAAGGCAAATGCAAAGGCAAAGGTAAAAGGCAAAATGCAAAAGGCAAAAGCCAATTAGACTTCCACATTCCCATGCTTTGATCGTCTAATGACCTGTCCCTAAAACTCCAATTGGTGTGTGCGAGGAAGCATCTCAATGCGTGCTGGCTCACGTTGGGAGAAGAAGAATGGAATAGGCGGCTTTGATGAGCTTTTTAAACTCGAAAAAAAAAAAAAAAAAAAAAAAAAAAAAAAGAAATCCCCCAAGAAAACAGGGTTCAACTGAAAAAAAAAATACACACACATCCATATCAACATCCATATCCAAATCCATATCCAAATGCATCGCAGTCCTTGTGAAAATCGTAGATAATAAAAAGCCTTCACCTAATCTGATCACCAACTCTGCTAAAATCCCTTGACCTCTAACAACAGGTGTCAATATTGAGGGGAGAGCTGCCCCTAGAAAACCAGCTCTTACGCACACACAAACACCAGTTCGTCATCTCTCTGAAACAGCCCTAACCCTCCAGCCAAATCACCCTTTTCCACTCCACTCCTACTCTCTCCTACCCCTTCTTCTTTCCCTTTCCCATCGCCAAAGCCCTCAATGCATCACAGCTACCCACACATGCCCGGTACGGCCGTCTCGCCTGTATCGTCGCGATCTGACTCTCCGGGTCAAAAATTCGATCCGGATCCTGTCGTGGTCCGCGCCAAAGGCACTTCGTCTTCCAGCCCTGACGCCTATGGTCACCACCAAGACCTCAACATCCGCCGCGAGGGCTGGCTCAACAAACTCAACTCGTCGTCCTCCTCTTCTCTGCCTTCCTTCTCGGGCTCCTTAAACTCCTCCTCCGCAACGCCTTGGGCTCCCTCCAACACCGGCGCCTGGAAACTCACCCGCGCGGTTCTCAAGGACGGAACCCTCACCATCTCTAAACCCCCGTCCGATCTAGCTGTCAAGTCCTTTGACTCCTCGGTACCTTCAAACCCATCCGCATCTTCCTACGCCAACCTTCATCCTAGCTACTACCCCCAACACAGCAACCCTAGCATGGCTTCGGTTCATACCCACAAGCGCATCACCTCGTCCGCTGCTTCCATTGGCAGCACTAGCACCTCCTTGAAACATTCAACTGCAAGCCTCCACCAAGTCAACAGTAACACCGGCCCAGGTGCTGCTAACCAGCTCTTCTTTCGAGGTAACGAACCCCATCCAGATCTCGAATATGAGCGTGGAAGAATCGTTGGCGGCTCGGAACAGGCGATCTGCCACACAATTCTGTTTGGTCCTAGTAACTCGTTTGCAAAAACCTCAGTTCTCCTTCTACCTCTCCTAACTGATATTGTCCAAGCCTTGGAAGTATTGACCCTCTATACCAGCAGCGCTTCTCATCTCCTCTCCTCCCTACCACAACAATCTTCCTCCCACGATGATGACGAAGACGTTTCGCCCATGGCCAGTGCCACTCTGGCTCTGGTCTCTCGCCTCAAACTTGTTGTGGAAACAATGCAAAACAACTTTCCCGGAATGCTCCTCGACAACTCCATCTTTGCTGCCCTTCTCAAGCTCGTCGACTCGGTGTCTTTACATGACTACCAGGTTTCTACCGAGCTTAAAAAATCCGTCTTTTTGAAACAAAAATCCATGACTGAAATCCTTTCCTATGGTACTCATCAAGAACCCATCATGTGGAGTGGCCTTCAGCCAAATATCAACGAGGCCGTTTCCGACCGTTTACACATACTACTCCTTGGAATCGAGAGTCAAAATAAACACCATTTCACTTCGCCTGGCTCCTCCACTCATAATGGACCTGGCGCTAATCCCCCTGTTGATCTCCATAACCCTGCCCCTGCTCCCCATGCTGGCGGTAAATACGGCCATCCAAACTTTTTCCTTCACATACCACCAGACCTCATTTTGGATCTCAGTGTTGACATTTTTGCAAAGCAAATCTATCACTTTCACCTTGCCTTTTCAAAGGATTGGTCCCCAACATCAGACATCTCCCTTCTCTTTAACACTCGATATTCATACAATAAACACAGCCCTCTGGTTTTTGACTCGACAAATATCCACTTTTTGGGCTCTCTTCTTATCGATCATCTTTTTAATCTCAACCATAGAGTTGACAACTCTTATCGTGGTAAGATTCTTACTTATTGGATCAACTTGGGTAATGCCCTGAAAAACTGTGGTGATATGGTCGGCTGGCTCTCCATTGCTACAGTTATTTGTTCCATTCCTGTGTTACGATTGAGAAGCACTTGGTGCTACGTCTCCTCAGATATCCGTGATAGAGTCACCAAGGAGTGGGCCCCTGTCGTGTTTGATTTGGAAAGACGACTTATGATTTCTGACATGTCAAGAAAATCCACTTTTCATGTCTTGGCCCCACAAGGAATTGGAATTACCTATCCCAAAGAAAGGGTTGTACCCTTCTTTGGCGATTTATGCGTAAAGTTTGAAGAAGGATCGACATACAAACAATGCGAAAGTAGACTCAATCGAATTCGCACCGCTTTTGAACGTTGGGAGTCCTACCTTGAGCAAATTCCACAAAATGATACATTCGAGCCGTTACCTGACGCTGTTCCTGTTATTCAAAAACTTCTTTACTCACTTCTTTCCCATCATTATGAGGCCCCAGTTGTGTCCCCTGAAAGCATCTTGAAATTATCACTCAACATTGAACCCAATTATTTTGGTCAATATCTTAAATACCACTACTCTCAAAAATCAGCACTGGCAACTGGCTCTTACATCCCAGTTCTCTTTACTATATTGGTGCCAGCTTATAGACTTTTCCCCAAACTCACTTTGCTCAATTCAACTGCAGCACTACAAGGCTCTTCATCAAAACGCACTTTACGGCCCTCCGCTTCACGCTCTGGAGATTCGTTCAAAACTCAACCCATTCGAATCCAAAATAACGGACTTGTTTCTAGTTCTTCTCACCCTCAATTCCCTACTGGTGAACTGAACATTCAACGTGCTATTAATTTTCCAGCTCTCCCTCAACAGATGCTTCTTACCACTGGCTACGCTGAAATTGATAATCCGGCCCGCCAATTTGTCATGAATGTTACTGGAAACTCACCTTTGCTACAAGACATTTATGACATTCTCAACATTGGTGCTCGCATTTATCACATTGGTGAAGACATTGTCCTTAAGGCTTTTGATGAAGAAGCACACAACCACTTTATTCCCCATCAGCCACCACAGGCTTATTTAATGGAATCTTCAAGAAGTAACGCATCTGCAACAGCTGTACCACGGATGACTTCCATTCAACTTGCATCGCATGACCCAACCGCTCTTGGCTTGCCGGATGGATCTCCTGGTGCTGCTCCTCGACACAGAGGCCACATCATTAACACTGTTGTTAAAGCTGCAAACTTGGAACGATTGGTTGATATTCTTGTTTTGGGAGTTAGTGATTTTAGTGCATTTGTCAATGCTGATGACTTGGCAAGATACCCAGAGCAGCCACATTCAGATGACCCTCAAGCTGCTAACAGCAGCGCTAGCAGTATTACCACAAGCAACACTTCAGCAACTGCTGTCTCCAACAGCAATGGCCCTTCACAGTCTACACAAGCTCCAGTTTTCAAAGTTGATATGGATGTTCATACAATGACATTTTTTGCCACATACCGAAGCTTTTGCTCCCCCTCGGTTCTTTTGGAAAGCTTTAGAAAACGCTTTGTGGGCGCACGGTCTGCAGCATTATCAATTGTCACACAAATAAATAACACTAAGAATTTGCATGAAACAAATTCACAAGACCTAACACCTCAACAAACTCTACAAAGCAGTTCTAGCGGTAACCTTAACAGCGATTCTCATTTTCCTAATTGGGATGTTACTTGTGATGCAGACCCTGAGTCAATTGATTGGCGCATAGTTGCGCAAATCCAAATCGGTGTGTTGGAGGCTTGTCACCTTTGGGTTTCTCAATACTTTTCAGATTTCTCAAACGACTTGGTGGCTCGCGACCAGTTTTTGGACCTGCTCCGCAGTTTTGAAGTTGAACTGGTAAGTTGGAAAGATGCTGGGGTTTTGCTTCGTGATGACTACAAGTATTATTTTGACACAATTGAAGCTCTACACAAGAAGGTGCGCAAGCTTTTTATCAAAAAGTCCTATCGACCAATTGATATTAAGAAGCTTCTTCCTAACTTTCCTCCTAGCTCTAATTTGGAGAACTTGCCAATCAATGGTGATATTGGAACTCTTGAGCGCTGGATTGACGATATTGATAGCGTTGCTGCCGAGTACTTTAGCACAATTACAATGCGTGATTGGATGGAGGCTTTTGAATGCATTGAAACCCAAAGCTCTGATCTTACCGGTTTCTTCAATTATAAGTCGCCCAACGCTAGTAGTGATGACGATGTTATTGTACTGGATATTTACGGCTACATTGAAAGCTTTAAAAGTATTACAGATGAGCGTCTTATTCTTTCTTTACCTCGGCCAGTTCGGGAAATGTTCAAACTCCACAACAATCTTGTTCATTTCTTTGCGTTCCAGATTTCTGATCCCCGCATCAAAAGGGAGGAGCGTGTTGGACACATGGTCACTATTCTCAAAATCATGGGTATTATTCGATCGCGTATGGGTAGTATGGATGTATTTAACTCGGAAGGTCTTCATGCTGCTCATCTTATAAACGAAGACACCAAGAGCGTGGCTTCTCCTTTAGGCCCTGACCAAAATGGTGCTCGCAATCATGTTTACCCGGTTTCTCCTCATATACCCTCTTTTCTTGAGGCTGCTGTTGCTGCTGCTATCATTCGCCCAGAAAGCCGTGGCTTTGCCAACTCTTGGATCCAAGCTTCTAAGGAACTTTGTAAACAATTTGGTGGTACTTTTACTGGCGAGATCACAACTGTTGATTCTATTGTCCCTGATGTTCCTGCTTCTATTTTGAACAGAGGTTCTAACGGCAAGCCTAATTTGCTGACTCCATGCATAGGCTGGCTTTTTGAAAGAATGTTTGAGGTTGTTTGCTACATTCCCAATATGGCTGTTGAAAATTCCAAGTTGATTAATTTTGATAAGCGACGTTATACTTACAATCTTATCTCTTCTGTTCTTGACGTTCGTCCATTTTTGCAAACTTTGGATTCAAAATTCCAAACCTCTTTAGGCGAAACTCCTGCTTCCCTGGATTTCCTAAATCGCATTGCATATCTTGTGAATCCAGTCAAGGGCCTTTATCATTTGGATCGTCGAGTAGCTAGAGAAGCTGCTTCTCGTGAAGTAAAGGAATATCCTCGTTCTTCATCCAAGAACCGTGTGTTTGCCATTTATGTCAATGCTGAGATTGACAAAGTTAAGCGTGATACTCGACAGAAGGAGGCATTAGAACGACAAGCCAAGGAACTTAAGAAAGCCAACAGCAAAATCAATAAAGCTACTGGCCACCTCGAATCTTCAGCTTCTTCTGTTTCCGACCGCAAAACTGGCAAGTCAAGATTTGGTGGCTTTTTCAAAGCTGTTCGGCCCATTTCCATGGCCTTTTCTGGAAGCTTTACACCACCAGCAGAAAAGACTATCCACCCTGATGATTTACCATTGATTGGTCAAATGGGTGATGCTAGATTCAAACAGATGGGTTCCATCAAGCTCATTGAATCAGATATTACCCATATCAAGTCTGTTCGTGATCGCACGATATTCAAGATCACCAACAAGGGTACTGAGCACTGGTTCCAAGCCCCAACGGAAATGGAAGCTGAGGAGTGGGTTCGTTCTTTGGATTTGTCTCGAAAGTATGCCAATTTGCTAGCCGTCATGTCTCCAACTTCTTCAAAGGTCTTTGGCGTTCCTATCAGCATTGTTTGTGATCGTGAACATTCGCTAATACCCCGTGTCGTGGAGAAGCTATTATCAGAAATTGAGGAGCGTGGTTTGAGAGAAGTTGGTATTTATCGTATTCCAGGTTCATTAGCTAGTGTCAACGCTCTCAAGGCAGCTTTCGATTCTGGTGAAGATGTTAATATGAAGGATGATCGTTGGCATGATGTTAATACAGTTACTGGTTGTTTCAAGCTTTATTTGCGTGAACTTCCTGAGCCCCTTCTTACTGTTGACTTGTTAGATGCGTTTGTTGCTTGTGGTCAAATTGCAAATACTCCAGAGGGTGTTAATCGACTTCATCAATGTGTTGAAAAGTTGCCGGTTCCCAACTACAACTTGTTGAAGCGATTGGTTGAGCATCTTCATAGTGTTACTGTTCATGGCGATTACAACAAGATGCATGCCGTGAACTTGGCAATTGTTTTCTCCATGAGTTTATTGCCTTCTTCCAGTTCTACAGCCCTTATGAATACAGAGTTGGGCTCAATGCAGACAATCTTAAAGGTTATGATTACATCTCACGATCGAATCTTTGGTGAGGATGTTTTAGATGATGTTATTTCTTCAGAGCAACAATCCCAGTCGAATCCAGAGTTGCATCATGTCCAGCCTCAGTCATATACTAATGTTCCTATGCGTAAAGCTACAACCACTGGTACAGAATCATTGTCGGATTCTCACAATCCAGCCTTGATTATTTCCTCATCTTCTACGCCTAATGCCACCCAGGTATCGTTGGATGAAAACTCACACGCACAATCTGGTCTAGCATCCGCAGGCCTTCCACCACATATTTCTTCACAATCACCAGTCAGATCACATTCTCCCAATGTAGAGGCTAATGGAGCTGGCAGCCATCAGTTGCACTATGACAATCAGCATACATTTGACGGTTCAAACCAGAGTTCTGAAGAGCATCATTCTTCTTCAGCCACACCACCTATCAACATTGCCAGATCTGAACGTTCTACAACAACTGGTCTTTCATCTTCATATCCTACAACGGGATTCCACGGCTCTCCACTTTTCCAAGTTACTGAGCGGTTTGGTGATGAAAATGGTGACAATTTTGATGGTGGAATACCTGCAGTCACGACTACAGAAGCTGATAGTGATGAAGTAACAATGGACTCATTGAGCAATGCTATGGCCAAGAACATGTTGGCTATTCCTCCAAGATCCAACTCCAGGCTCACAGCCGAGGGTCGTAGCAAGAGATTTTCTTCATTGATTCTTCCTAGCGAATTTACGCCGCCAATTGTTGATGATGATAACGATGGAACTGGTTTAGGTTTGGAAGAAGGGATTTATGATGCATTAGGCAGCAACGCGTACGGGTTCAGCAGTGAATTTTCTGCCGATGAGATTATAGCAGCTGCTGGTTCCAGACCCACAAGCCCAGAAGTTGCTAGTGCATCACCATCTCATCTAGACGGAGTTTATGCATCCCCAGCTTTGGGAAATAACAGCTCTGCTTCATCTCCGGTACCATCTGGCAGCGATGAGAACGTAACAGTTGTTGGGAACAATCACAACGGCAGTACAAATTCAGGGACTCATGGCCATGGCCATCGCAGTAACAACAGTGAAATGAGCATTATTCGTGAAACAAACAGTGAAGAAGAATTGGAGGCTGAAGAGGAAGAAGGAAAAAGAACCAAGGAAAAGAAAGAATATGAGAACAAAAAGAGCAATAGGGACAGTTTTACAGAAGTTAGTGCATATTAAATGAGGGTTTAATGATGCTGGATGTGTGGATTGATTTATTTCCACAAGCTGTTCCTCAATGTTAATTTTTATTTTTTTATTTTTTTATACCGTGACGATTATGAACTACTTTTTACCATTATTATCTTGGAACGACAAGGAAATTCTATATATTTGGAGGACTGGCTACACTAAACCTAGTCAATTAATGTCACTACTAAGTTGTTGTTTACAGTATTACACAATAATCAAAGAAAGTGATTACCATGATGCAAGAAACCAAAAAAAAAAATCACCCCAAACTGAAAAAGACATTTCATATTTTTTACCTTTTACATAATTCTTTTGCTTTATTTTAATTTTTTCATATTTAATTTGTTTTTATATATATATTTTTTATTCAATGTTGATTGAGTGTTTTTTGTTTGCAAAGTATTTTTAGTTTTAATAAATTTGACTAATTGAAAAAATAAAGTAAACCCCGTGAATGAAATTAGGATGAAACGGAGGGTTGTAACTTTAGATTGGCAGCTTGTTGTAATTGTGGGGAACTTGACAGCTTGAGGAGAGTGTTATCGATAGGATGGAAAAAAAAGGGAATCAGATCCAGAATGAAAGTGAAAGTGAGAGCAGAGCGACTAGACTTTTAAAATAAAGAAAGAGGAGCCAGAAGCGCGCTAATGTCAGAAGAGTATATGGAGCAGGAGCAGGATCAAGCCGAAATCGTACCGGCTAGTGCTGGCTATGCCAAAACGTAATGTTTGAGCCGACAAGGCCCGGCAAGAAAGAGAAGGAAAAAAAAAGAAAAAGAAAAAGAAAAAGAAAAAAAAACCCATGTTGGACTTGCTCTGGCAAAGAACCATTGGTATTGTTTTTCTCGCCTTGTATACAAAGTCGAGCACAAATAAATAGGCATGTATTTCCGGATCTAGATTATTAGGAAGCGTGGTGATCTATGTGATGTGATTTGTACATTATTATAATATTAAAGTATTATAGTATTATCAACCTAGCGGCTGGTTTTATATTTTATATTTTATATTCCAAGGTTTGTTTGATTATTACAAAAGATTTTTTTATACATGCATGTCTGGCACCAAAGTACGAATCAGAGAGCATTTGAACAATTACCGGATCAGGAAAGCTTTTACAATGCAAAAAAGGCACCCTGGTTTGGTCTGGTTTAGTTTGGTCTGGTCTAGTTTGGTCTGGCCTGATCTGATCTGATCTGATTTAATCTGTGGTCAATTGTTCTGTGTCGAGGCTTTTTGGAGCATGTGGCTTACACACCCATGTGTGCACGCCGTTGAAAACAGGCACAGCCGTGCACTCTCAATAGGCGAGCAGTTGCAGCTTTCGTGATAACATGTGACCCGGAATGTGGCTTACTTGGCGAGGACCTAATTACTTGGGCTTGGTTGGATCCAACAGCCGTCATTTGCCGGTGCTGGCTGTGCGAGCGCCAGGCCTTTTTTGCGGTTTGGCCAAGTGGGTGGTGGGGAAGAAGCGCCTAGTTTTGCTGAGAAATTTTCGCTATGAGTAGCTTTTACCAGAAGAGTCTGACAAATATGGGCTTGGGAAAGAAAAAAAAAAAAAAAAAAAAAGGTTGCCTAGTTGTAAACTGGTTGTGCACAATTGTATTTAAAACTCTTGGGATCCCCTTTGAGAACGGAATAAAAAAATAATAATAATAATAAAACCCTCTTCTTTTCGTTCACTCACGAGGTTTACTACATATTCCCTGTTCCCTAATATAGGTTAACTTTCAACACTAATCTACTGATATTCAACTATCATCATGACTCAAACCGCTTTTACTTCCCTTCCAATTATCGATTTGTCCTTGGCAAAGGATCCGGCTACTAAGCCTAAGCTTCTGGAAGACCTTCGCCGGGCCTTATTCCAGGTCGGGTTTCTTTATTTGGTTGGGCATGGCGCCGAGCAAGAGGCCCGGGACATCATGGCCATTGCCCCCAAAGCGTTCAACGTTCCCCAAGAAGCAAAGGAGTCTGTGGCCATGACTAGAAACCCACACTTTGTTGGATACACTGCTCTTGGAACTGAAGTCACGGCACAGCACACTGATATCAGAGAACAGTACGACTTTGGAACCAGCAACGAAAACGACGAGCTGTTCTCGGAGTTTGACAAGGCTGATGCCGAGGGGGTTGAGTACACCGGCGCCCAAGCTAAAAAGGTGGCCGAGCCTTGGAGAAGAATCAGAGGGCCAACCGAATATCTTTCTGACGAATACCTACCCGGATTTAAGACTACTGTCACTGCTTACATGAACCAGATTGAATCAATTGCTTCGCAGTTTGTCGAGCTTGTGGGCGAGTGCCTCAACCTTCCTTCTGATACCTTTAAACAGTTTGAAGACGTCATGAACAGACTCAAGATTGTCAAGTACCCCTCCCCATATTCCAACGCTGATGCCATTGAGACTGCCCAGAGAGCTGGAGGCGCTTCCCTCCACGCTGGCGAGCAGTACCAAGGTGTCGGGCCCCACAAGGACAGCAGCAATTTGTTTACGTTTGTTCTCCAGGACCAGGTCGGAGGCTTGGAGGTGTTGAACCAGAACGGTGAGTGGATCCCTGCTACTCCCATCAAGGACTCCTTTGTGGTCAACATTGCCCAAGGTTTCGAGGCCTTGACTGGGAGCCGGTGCGGAGCCACTACTCACCAGGTTATCTCCCCTCCTGCTGACGTTACCAGATACTCAATTCCCTACTTCCATGGAGTTAGAATGGATCTCACCAAGCAGGACATTGAGGACCAGTGCAAGTTTATCCAGGGCATCATCCCCGAGCCCCAGGATTTGAAGAAGCGTGCTGTGGACGTTCCTTCGGAGTTTATCCAGCCTCAGTACAAGACTTTTGGCGATGCTCACTTGAGAAACCGAGTAGTTAGTCACAAGGATGTTGCTGAGATTTGGTATCCCAAGTACCACAAAAAGTACAATCTTGGTATTGATGTTTAGAGCTAGCATCGTGAATAATGTTTATGATTGATTGCAATTGTGATTTTATTTCTTTTTTTCTTTTTTTCTATTGATGTGTATATATATATATTTTAATTATTGGGATCTGTCAAAGATGAATAAAAAAAAGAATAAGTAAACGACTGGTATTTACTTTTGGATTAAAGTGCAAGCTTGTTTATTTATGAACTATAAATTGCCCTTGTAATACGTCATATTGGAAAGACACAAGTCGATTACCAATGACCAAACGAGTAACACAGTCTGTTGCAGCACTTTGGCTTGCTACCGATCATGATATCATTGGCTTGAAGGTAATGAGCATAAACGGAAGACCGTGGCATTATGAGCTAAGATGCACACAGAGTGTCAGATATGGAGAATGGCACGCGACCATTTAAGGTTGGAGTAGAGCGTTTAAGATTTATTGACTCAGTCAGGCATAGAGTAAGGCATAGAGTAGAGCACTCAGAGCAGGCTTACACTGGTCAGTGGTCAGTGGTCAGTGATCAGTGATCGGTGATGAGCCTGGATCGCACCGGCCAAAGCCTTTAACCGGCGCTTTGGCTTATCACCTCCCGTACACCGGTTGCCCGAACCGCCTGCTTAACTGTGGAGAGAGAGGCAAGCGCACAACCTAAGATGCAACACCCGGACCCCACAGCATGCAACACGAAAACCCAGCCGGCAGGAACAGGCTCGATGAGTCAGCAGAGCTCAGCCAACCACAGCGCAGCAACTTCGGCCTCAGCCAAACTCACCCCATTTTCCCTTTTCTTCCATCCAAATTTTTTTCTTCCTCTCACAACACCCTCTGCATCTCATATATATACCACATTCATTCACTCACTTTTGTAGTCTTCGACAAGGGTTTCTTTTTTCCTATTGCCGGTTCTCTCCACTCATTTCCTTCTTCTTTTTTAATATTCTATTTCTCAAGTCATCTTTCGTACGACTCGCGTGTGTTTTCCAAGACATTTCTTATTCATTCTTCGTCTCAATGCGATAAACTACACTCTTCAGAACAGTTTTAACATAAGATATACCCAGTAAAAAAAAAAAAAACCATTCGTCACACTCTCATTCAACTGTGTTTCGTCTCATATTATTATTGCTATCATCATTTCCCTCCAAACTCTTTTCTTAGATTGGTTTTTCTTTTGACCTTTTTGGTTTCTTTAATCCTCGCACAATGTCCTTCAAATTCAACTGGGACTCCTTTACCAACGATGATCACTTTTATGAGCGCGCTACGACGCTCTTGACTGAAGCTCTTAACAGAGGCAAACGGCCTTCCATTTTGGCTGACAAAATCAAGGTCCGTGAATTGTACCTTGGAGACGAGTCCCCCCAACTGGAGATTTTGGAAGTCGGTGACCTTGCCGATGATCGGTTTCGAGGAATCTTCAAGCTCACGTACAATGGAAACGCTTCAATCACTCTAGCCACCAAAATCCGCGCCAATCCCCTCCAGGTTTATGCAATGTCGGCCCCAGACTTTTCGTTACCAAAGTTCCAAGGCTCTTCTCAAGCGTCTTTAGCAATCCCCTTGAACCTGACGCTTTCTGACATCAAACTCTCGGGCATTATCATTCTTGTGTTTTCCAAAGCAAAAGGTCTAACGTTAGTCTTTCGCAACGACCCTCTTCAGTCTATTAGAGTCACGTCAACCTTTGACACACTGCCTGGTATTGCTCGATTTTTACAGACACAGATTGAACGTCAGATTAGATCGTTGTTTAGAGAAGATCTTCCCGCTATTTTGCATAAGCTCTCCCACAGATGGACCCCTTCAGGAAGTCTCATGCTGGAGAAACAGAGGCTTCAACAGCACCTGGAAGAGCAACAAGCCGCCGCCGCTGCTGCCGTAGCAACTGCTGAGGCCGCTGCCCCGAGCGAGATGAGCTTAAACGACAACAAGTCTCAACTTGCCACAAAGGTTTCAGAAAAGCTTGCCTCTGATCCGCCTGCATACACTCCAAGCTCACGCCGACCTTCTGAAGATATCACTCCCCAGCAGCAAGAAGTCGTGTCTTTTGCCGACATCAACCCGGACATGCCTGGTTTCTCGGCGGATAACATGCAAAAACTACACTCACTCTGTGCCAACCAGCTTACACTTTCCTTGTTCACCCCTGCAATTCACAACTCTGTTTACCGAGCAAACCTGTTTTTGTTTGATATGAACAACTCGACAATCCAAAACTTGGAAGGCAACATTGATTTAGACGATATTGCCCGAATTCAATCTAGAAATTACTTTAGAAACTCCCATACTAAGCCCAAGAGACGAGTTATTAAAATCAACAAAAGCAACAGTCAACAGCAACAGACTGAGCCTCAGCCGTTGCAATCAAAACAAGAATCCCCAGTGCCTAGCACACCGGAGCAAACTCTTCTTGTGGATAAGCCACAACAAAAACAAGCACATCACAAGCGTGTTCCTCAACATAGTGTACCAGCTGCATCTCAACTACGCACGTCAAGTAACCCCGTTTATATGTTGGCTGGTCAAAAGCCATCCAAGAATGTGTCAAAACCAGTTGTATTGGCACATGGCCAGTCTGAAGCTCAACCCAAGCCCACTTCAAAGTCGTTATTGGGTGTGACTACTCCTTTGGAGCAGGTTATCAACGCGTCTGATACACTTGAAAACACATTAAAGACTAGCTTGACTCTTGATACATCTTTAGAAGTCCCGGCACGGCCACAAGAAAAGTCCAAGTTGCAATCTCCCAAGAAGACCCAGCAGCGGTCTTCTGAACGCTCTCAACCCACAACGCCTAGAAAGAAAGCACAGAATGTGGAAACTCCTCACACTATTCAGTCCATCCAAACTCCTGTTAAGAATGAGACTGCATTCAGCATTTCCATGTCCGACCCATCCTTTACCAAATCCCAGCAGTTGTACCCGGAGTCTCCTTCACCTTTGGCCATGCGCAAGATCCGAGATGCAAGAGGTCTTCAAAAGAGCAGAAGCAACACTTATATCAACTCTTTATTGTCCCTCAAAAAGGGCTGGGATGTTGCCGCAGCGCTTCCCAAAACCAATGCCCGCGGAAAGAGAGCTAATGCTATTGATGCCGACTCTGATTCAGAGGTTGATAATACTGTGGAATATCCTCCACCACCTGCTTATGTTGCCTAATGACCCCAAAACACGATCTATCATCTCTTTGAGAGTGCATAAAAATACTTGATGACTTTTTTTTACTACTATTATCTTAAAATCCTGTTATGAATTTACACGTGTATATTTGCTTTTGTTAATGAACTATTGTTACGATTACTCCTCATTATAATTTATGTATTTGATATTTGCATTTCATGAATTTAGACCCATACACAAATTCTTTAGAAGCCTGCTCCTTTTCTCCGCCGTCGCAAAGCGTGTAGCCATAAATCATACCATTTCACCACAAGTGTAGCTTAAGCTGAGCTTACTTTTGTCACCACGGGTTAATGATTAAACCGTTCCAAGCCCAAGTTTCCTCTCTCTGGAGACAATAGCACAAGACAGCAGTGGCTAGTTTTGTTATAATATATAAATATAACGTGATTGTGTGATTCACGGGCACCAAAGAAAAGAAACCCGTCTCTTTGACCCGCTTTTTTATTATTATTTTTTATTACTATTTTTTTATTTTTTTGTTTTTTTGTTTATTTGTTTATTTTTTACTTTCTTGTTCCTCGAGACTTGGGTTTGAGTCGACTTGATCTGGGTTCCCGAAAGAAGAAACCCTCAGAAATTGGGCTTGCGATTTTTTTTAAAGCCGTTGCCGGGGGTAAAAGGATATATATAGCTACGACAGAATGTAAAAAAAATAAAAAAAAAAATTTTAAGAATTAAAAATTATTATTATTATTTTTTTTTTTTTTTTTGCAAAATGGGACAAGAAGAGAAAATACGTGCTTGGTATACGGCCATGAAATAGGTCTCATGATCTGGTTCCGCCAATGCTAACTTAGGCTACCCAGTTATACCCGAAATACTCACAACACTCACAACACTCATTCAATCGTCAGTCTCGTACCCTAGCCCTAAACACATATACACCGCCTTTCCATCTCTCTTTCTCACAACCTCTGGCATTACCAACCAAGCGACCCCTAAAAAAAGCTTACCCTTCTTCTGCAATCTCTTATAATCTCTTGTTATCTCTGCATGAACCTGTCACTTTACTTTAGTTGCTCAAAGCTTCGTGCCACAAGGGTAAGGTGCTTTCTCCACTGGTCTGGGACCGCAAAGCGGAGAATCTGTAATGGAAGAGGGCCCGCAGGTTTATGCAAATGGCTTGGTAAATGAAGGTTGTAAAAAAAAAAAAAAAAATAATAGTAAAAGAAAAGATATAGCATCCCGAAAAGGCATCCATTCACCTGTCATCAATAACCTTATTAGATTATTCACTTTCGCTTCCCAGAGTTTGGCGCGGGATCCCTGTCCCTGAACCTGGTGGTTCTCAATTCAAGCTTATTAAAATACATTTATTTCTGCTATTAAAAAAACAGTACTTATAATTTTTTGTAGATAATTGCAATTCATACCAATCAAATAAAAATACCCAATACATAACTATCACAAAATAATCTACCATAATAGCCCTCCATCTTTGAAATCATATATCATCATGTTTATATCTAATGCTTAGTTAGCAGCGGCTTCTTGCTCATTCTGTCTGCGTTCAATGTCATAGTAGAAATCAAAGTAGGACTTGTCAAAGTGGTGGAGACGGATAAGACCATCTTCTCCTCCAGTAGCAAACGATTTTCCCTTAGGGTCAACGGCAATGGTGTTGATAGGACCGAAATGGCCTCTGATCTCACCGAGACAGTCTTCGAAAACCTTGTGATAAACCTTGGACATGAAATCACCTTCCTGACTACCAGTGGTGGTAACGGAACCAGCATCCTGACCACCTCCAAGAATTACAAAATCCTTAACAGGAGTTATAGCCGCCGAGTTGAGAGGAGCACGGTCATAGTAGGTGTGGAGTTCTTCAAGGGTATCACTGCTGAATAATCTAGCAGTCTTATCACGGCAGGAGGTAATGAAATATGTGCGGTCCAAAGACATTTGCAAGTCAGTGATATTATCTTCGTGCACCTTCTTGTGCTCAACAAGCTTGCCCTCAGGTGAGTCTACAACATTGTACTTGGAAATAGAACCATCCTTGTGACCAACAACAACGTGGTTACCGTCGTAGGTCCATCCGGCAGCTGTGTAGGTGGGGAATTCAGTGTTGGTGACGAGAACAATTGGCTTCTCTGATTGTGTCTTTGCTGGAATGTTGGACTCGCCGTCGCCAAGGTCGGTGTTGATCTCGAAAACTTGAAGAGTAGCCTTACGACCAAAATTGCTATCAGTGACCAACAAAAGTCGCTTTCCGTCAGGGGAGAATTGAACAGTTTTGACGGTAGAAACAGTGGTCCAGCTAAAAAGCTGTTTACCAGTCTTGGCCACCCATAAGCAAGCGGTACCATCAGAGGCACCAGTAGCAATCAATGAGGTATCCTTGTTGATGTCGACAGTAAAAACGGAACCAGTGTGGCCCTCGTACGAACCTAAAAGCTCACCGTTCTGAGAGTACCAGACGTTGACAACCTGGTCGGTAGAGGCAGAGAAAAGCAAATCACCATCATGGTTATACTTAACCTGATTCAGAGGTCTAGTGTGTCCTTGACTGAAAAACGTATACAAAAAAATCAATAGTTAGTTCTGGAGCTTTATACTCAAACAAATTAAAACAAAAACCTATTAAAAGAACCAATAACCATGCCAATTACTCAAATTCTCACTATGGTATCCAGCTTGTGAAACTAATAATAAACAATCCTTCAGCTTTACTTTGGTATCTTTCCAACAATTGATTCATGATTTCTTCATCAACGAAATCTTCATAACTAATCACATTCCAAATGGGTATTTCTTTTTCCCTGTTGAATCAAGAGTTCTAAAGTAGGTCACATCCTTTCACAAATTTATGCCCATATTCTCTCCTTTCATTTTGATTCAATGATCTGATTGAATGTCGCAGTATATTGAATCGGGAGAACAATGGAAATTATATCTCCACCTGGTTTCAATAGCTTATTGCGCTGGCATATTACTGGGATCAAAGGGTTCGATTAAACTTCATGGTGAGGACTTACAGCAAAAGAGGGCGCATCTTGTACCTATAATATGAGAATTTCAAGTTAGAACCAATTCGAAAAAGACGACAAATGGAAAAGTAATAAGCATTAAAGAGAAATGAAGACGATTTAGAACATACTCTTATATAAACCTGGTGCAACGACTGTTTGTGCTGGTTGTTTGACAAGAACCGAATGTAAGGTGGGTTGTGATGAAATTTTTTATCACTGTGAAGGTCACGTTTCAGACTGGCCAACAGTGAAAAATTTGGTTGTGGGTAAATGTGAGAATGAATCACGTGAACATTTATACATAGTCACATAATACATTAGTCATGATTACCAATTATTGTCTTTGACCATGAATTTCAAAAACCTTACAGCATTGTTGAAATAATTATGGTTCTTTCATTTACCTGACAGTCAGAATAAAACAGCATATCAATTTGATACATACTCACATATTATTCATCAACGACACTATTAGTTTCAATATAAAACTATTTGTGGTCTTTGGAAGGAAGCAGACAGAAAAAATCAGATAGATACCCAATCACTTTGGAAGCCAATGCTATAGCTTTAGTAGTTAGTTGTGACTATTCTTATACAAAACTGTCGTGTCACAAAGTTGCGTGGTTTCAATATTGCAGTGTAATAAATTGACATCTCATCAAATCCTTAATTAGTTTGCTACACCAAAGTTCATTGCACACCCAGCAGGAAGCCCTAGAGTCAGTCTGTTATCATAATCTACGGAAACAACATGCCAGAAACCAATCAGCATCCAAGAGTATTCATTGATATACAGAGCCGGGCATGTTCTGGCAGATTATTCATTGAATTGTTTAGCAATTTGGCCCCCAAAGGATCTGAAAAGTAAGTGAGAATAGTTTTTGATTGAAATTTACCAACGAATTATATACCCCACATGCTTTTAAGGAAAATTTAATATTTATGAAATTCTAATGTGGCATTTACTAACCCTTTGATGCTTTTTGTATTTGTTTCTATTAGTTTCCGAGCTCTTTGTACTGGAGAACGTGCTAATGATAATGGTGAAAGATTATGCTATGTTGGGACCAAATTTGACAGAGTTATTGCTCCGGAATATATTATTCAGGGTGGATTAATAAATAACAGTAACACAGAAGATGAACCATCTGATAGCATTGGCCAGTCCGTATTTGGACAACCTTTTGAGTTAGAGAATACTGTTGAAATCAATGAGGAAGGGTTAGTGTGCTTTGCCCACTCTTCATCAAATAACCTAAATGGGTCCCAATTCTTCGTAACGCTGAAGGATGATCTCAAAATTCATGAATTTTTTCCGTCCACAGTCGTAGGAAGGGTAGTTCGCGGCTTGGAGATTTTGAAAAGTTTGGACAATGTAAAAGTGGATGAAGATGATCGACCATTGCCTGGAGAAGAGGTCACAATTGTTAGATGTGGAGAACTTGAGTTGAAAAAGAAGAAACGGGTGAAAGAAGACACTAGTAGTGACCAGAAACAGAAGAGTGAAGCTAATTTCATAAAAGAAGACCAAAATGACAAAAGTCTTGAAGATCCTCTTCAGGGAGTTGCTACAACTGAAAATGAAAATATGTCATCGACTCAACCTGAAAAAGATGTCACAAAGGCTGAAACTGATGAAAGATCAAGACCAAGAAATAAGCTTAGATACCGGGACCACCAAAGTGACAGGCATAGTGACAGGCATAGTGACAGGCATAGTGATAGACATAGTGATAGGCACAATAGTCAAAGAAGAACACATAGAGAGGATTCTGATAGCCGGCGGTCAAGAGAATATGACTCATATAGACCGTCAGAAAACAAGCGATCCATTGAGCCAAGTGATAACGATGAGTCTGGTATTGTTGTTAAAGGCCGTGGTTCTCAAAAGTATCTTGATACCGACCATAGGGATCGAAATGACCGTCATTACAGCCGCTCTTCTGGCAGGCGAAGATTTGATGACAGGTACAGTGATTATGGCCGTCTCCAATAGTATTACCACAGTTTTATTATCAAATAAACTTATTTTATGATATTGTATTATACCTTGTTTATTACTAGTTTGCTTGCACTTTAATTGCTAATTGTATATTACCAATAAAAACCACCACCTATATACAACAAGCTAGAGACAACCACATTGTTTGTGGCGATATCTTGAAAGCAGGTTGCAAATGTAAATTAAAGGAGTTAGCTGTAGCACTATACACTAACAGCAGAATACAAATTAAACCAAAAAGTTGGACAGCTAAGACTGTTTTGTATGTACTCACTACAAAATCATATAAATATTCAAAAAAAAATACAAAAGACTTTTATTATTAATCAAGTTATATACACATTATGTATCACACCGACCGCAAAGCCTGTTGAAGTTGTTGGTATCTTTCTTGCCCGCGTCTCTCTGCCTCCGTCAAGAAATCGACCTCTTCCTGTAACAAGTCCAATCTCTTTGATAGTGCTATTTGTTCCATGTGATATGCTGATTCTTCTTTGGCTCTTTCGACTTGCAAATCGCTGAGTGCCCGGAACGATTGTGAAAGTTTGGAAGATAAGATCTCTTGTCGTTTAGCATATCCACCCATGACTTTGTTTAGTTTGGATTCTAAAGTGTTTGACTGGGTGGCGACATCGGCAAGGTGAGTAGAGAGCTCTGTTTTGATAGCAGGAATAGAATTGCCTTCATCAACGTCATTAGAACCGGTATCAAGACCCGGGAGTGTAAAAGGTTGTTGAGATAAAGCTTCAGTAAATGCAAAAATCGACGACCTTGCATCATTATTTTCAACTTCAGACTCGATTTCTTTTAGTGCATGAGACTTCTCTGCCTCTGATAAGCTAGGTAAGATTTCGCCATGAATTGTTGAGGAAACACCGGTGATATCTTTAGGGTATTGTATGGAATCGGATATCACCAACTTTTTCAACTCTTGTTGAATAAGCTCTGCTGCTATCAAAATAAAATCTTCCGAATGTGCCGTTTTCTGGGACTTGGATCGGAACATTGTCGACTCCAACTTTTGAGCATTTTGAGAAATGGGCCTTGGTAAATCTTTCTGCAAAACTTGTGAGCGTGCCAAAAGTTCTCTTTGTTCAGCCTCAGCTGCCTTTTTCATGGCTTCTGCCTCTTGCTCGCCCTTATCCTGCGTAAGCCCATCAGTTGCTCTGAACGACTCTTCTTCAATTTCTTTTTCTTCAGGAATAAGAATCTCAAAATTGTTGACCGGCTTTGGAAGACTCTGGAATTTGCGACGAATAGATGAGCGAGAATCACCCTCATAACTATGACCATTCGATTCTAAATCATTTTTGTCAAATATCTGGGTGTTCGATTTGGAAAGCTGACTCGGAATAGCTCCACCTTTTGGCGCAGGGAGGCTATCTAGATTTGGCAGAGAACCATTAATCTCTTCAGTTCTATCATCCAACAATGGAGCTTGGCTATCCATCGCCTTGATTTCCCTGACTGATTGTGAAATCCTGTCTTCAGCTGATGTTGCCTGAGGAGTTTCTTCAACTCTGGATTTCCCTAACAGGTTATCATTTCGGTACTCACCAATCAACCCTTGAGTTGCTCCAGCTTCGCCATCATACATTCTTTGGACTTTTTCGCCACGAGATCCATATTTTACAATTTGCTCAATTTCTTCTTCTTGCACTTGTGGCGACGGCAAGACAAGTTTTCGTCGCTTAGAAAGCTTATCTGCATGATTGAGGTCCTGCAATCTTTCGGCTTTGGCTCGAGCTGCTTGCTCAGCTGCTTCTAACGCTGCCTCTTTGTCTCTATATCTCTTTTGTCCTCTTTGATCCTTATTAAGAGATTCTTGCATGAAAACCCCCTTTTTGTTCGTTGTCCGTTCAAAGTGTGCTTTTTCTCTGAAATTATTCGATGTCTCTTGGGTGGTATCGTAGAATCCAGGAGCAGGTCTATGCTCGAATGGAATATCTGCATTATAATCAACCTGATTTCTGTTGCGTCTTGTAATTTTGGTATTAATTCCGGCAAGTTTAAGTTCTCGTCGTTTCTGGAGTGTTGCAAGTCGTCGACTCTCTTCAAGTAATCTTTCTCGATCTTTTCTCTTGGCCTTCTTACCCTGGGTATTTGCCAAACGTGCACGGGCTTCAGAGAGCATCTCCCTTTCGTCATCGTCCATATCTATAGCGTCAGGTCGAGCTGGTCTTGATTCTGGTGTAGGGTCGGTATCACCAATTCTTCGACGTGGCTGAGTACCAGCAGGCGCACTTGCCTCTGCACCCACCCCTGTGAGAGCCAGCTCAGAAGACTTGCCTTGCTGCATTTCTTCATTTTCCGCATCTTCTAACAGTTGTTGGTATCTTTCAATACATTGTGTAGCTGTTCGTCCAACTATTGGCGCGATAGTACGCCACTGCGTGGGCATCAGCTTGGCAAGATGTAGTAACTTTTCATCCTCTTCTCGAGACCATTCAATCTTCTTGATGGTAGGATTTAACCATTCCGTCCATCGCGCTTTGGCCTGCTTGGCTGTCTTGCGGGCAAGCAGAGACGAAACGCGTGACCATTGGTTCAGGCCATATTTAGAAATGGCAGCACGAAGAATCTCATCTTCAACGTTTGTCCAAACGATTCCTTTGGAAAAAAATGGCGGCATTTCTGTTATAAAAGTGGGAGGTATAGGCGTGAACGGTGGGAAAAAAAAAAAAAAACACAAAGTCAATAATGGATTTCGATTTTTCAGCACTGGACACAGCCGAATGAAAAATGTCAAACGGGTCACGCCGATATCACGTGACTAGCAATGTCAAGCGCTCGTCGTGTATAGCGCCAGCCACTCCTCTTTTCGCGTTTCTTTGTAAGTCGCATGCGGGCAATCATCCTGAACCGACCCGGAGAAATGACATGTGAAGCAAACTACCAGATCCGCTTGTAGAATCTCCATCCAGAAAACATCCAGGTATAACAGGGCAGTGGCTAGCAGTTCGATTCTGTAGAGCAAGGCTCAAGATTGATTCCCTACTTGTATGAAACATACAAAACAATACAAACTCCAAATCAATATTTTTACCCCCAAAGTTCTTACACCTGTCTGAATACTTCTAACTTCCTTCTACCATCCCTCACTCTACGATCTTTTTTTCCCAACCAGAACCACACTCGCATATTTCACGGCGAGCTCTTTTGCTTTGGCCTTTTCAGTATTGAATCTTAATTCTGTATTTGACGAGCTAATTTCACTCAAATCCGACGGTATTTTGCATCAGCTGGCATTAATGAAACTCCACCTCATAAGCTAATATCACCTCCTGAAATATTTCTTCCAATCTTCAGACAGTGCATAGTCCTTTCTCAACAACCGCTTCAATATATTTAACATGCAGGTCCATATTCGACCAAAGCATCAAAAACTCATTCTCCAATGCTACCCGCCTGGACGGGGCTCCGACAAGCGTCCCAATCCATCTGAGCTGTCGTATCTCTTATATTACGCATCCACCCGTCGCACGAAACTTACAAAAGTTGGCCTTTTTCTGGAAAATAAAGCAATTAGCGATGTTTACAAAGGACGCTCTGGGTATGTCTTATTTTAGTGATTGACTTGTCAAAATATTGTTGGGTGTAGCCACTAACTATTATAATTTTACAAGCGACGTACAAGTAACTTTGGACATCATCAAGTCTTTGATAGAAAAGACACATGAAGACCTCAATCTGTTTGCTCAATATGTTTTGAGCATCCTACTAAGTGTGATCAAATCAAACGACCTAGCCTTGTGTCAGCATGCTTCGTCAGTGGTCGACACTTTCTGTCAATATCACGATGGAGCTCTATTCAGCGGCGATCCCAGCTATGTTCAGCAGTTCCATCAATTAGTTGAATCATATGTTTCGCTTACCGAAAATTCAATTGCTGGACCCAATGAGGCTCAATGGAAGCTAGTTGGGCTAGAGGCGCTTAAAAGCTTTTCATCTTCAGTTGCCATCTCGACACCAACCGGACTTTCACATATTCATAAGATTGTTCCTGCTGTGTTATCAACTCTTGCAGCTGATTCAACCAGCTCATCTCTTGTTCAAATCGGCTCACATTTAAATCCTTTGGGCCGCCGTGAAAGCAGAAGATATAGCACTGCGCCTGAGCCTCCAACATTGACTGGGGAATCGCTTCTTCTTTCAACATCAATGACTGCTTTAAAGCAACTGTATGATACAACTTCTAATATGGTACTTAAGGCCACTGTCGTTACAACTCTTGCCTTTATTCGTGGTAGCCCCATGCCAGAACAATGGAAATCTACACTTATCATTACTTGTGCCAAGTGGGTTCCTGTTCAAATTCGATTTACAATGGTGTCATTATTAGTTGATAAACTCACTACACTTCCGTTGGAGGATATCTCGTATCAGGTTTCTATCGCCCATCTAACATCTTCGCTTTTATCTTCCTCTGTTAATATGATTGGTTTGTCAGTAATTGATGTTCAGCGAAGCCTGTTGCATCGTCAAGCTGTGGTTCTCCGAAATGTCACACAGGAACATTACCACGCTGGACAGCCATCAATATATGACTTGATTGCAATATTGCGAAAATGTATCGTTGATTTGGCTTCTCACATATATTATGCGACTCAGATTCCTGATATGCTTTCTGAACTGTTATACCGATTTCAAGATGCTATGCCTAATGCTAGTGCACATAGTACGGGGGCCAACACTCCAATGGGTGCCACTTTGGGTATTGACACGGTAAATACTAATGCCAACTCACTCTTCCATTCACTTTACATTTCAAATATCCTAAAAACTATCACCAAGATTTTGGCTCTTTCTTCTGCTCGTGCTAACCAGGGACATGATATATCGCTTACAATTTCGTCTTGGGACGGCACCCAAAAGTTGCTAACACACCCGGACCCTGAGGTCCGTACTACATTTGCCAATACAATTATAATGCTACTGACAAACCAGTCGATTCAGTCTAGTCCAGTCTTGGCTCTCAATGGTGGACCTGGCTTCACAGTCACAAGTGGACCGGTTGGTCGTATTATTTGGGAATTGAACAACTTGGCCAATGCTCACCAGTTACCACTAGTATCAGATTACCTTGCTATATACCACATCTCTACAGTTCTAATCACAAATCTCTCACTTAAGGGAGCTGTAAGAGCTGTTGCCCTTGCATTTGAATTGCAGGAAAAGGCTCAGGAACTTATTTCTCGCAATAAGGATGTTGATCTTCCAAGCACACCGGCAGCACTCATTCATGCTATTGCACTTGCTTCTGTTTCAATTGCTGTGTTTAACATTCTTGCTAAAACATTTGATTTTGAGGGTCTTTATGAGTTCACTAAGGAAGAGATTGACCGACGAAAGGCAGCGCGTTTATGGTATCCTGCAATTGATTCTCCGCTTGCTCATGGGTTCCTTTCTGATGTTTCTCAGAAAATTGATATATTGAAAAAGAAACCATATACATTTTCTTGTATCAACTCCCCAGGAATGATTGAAACCATGCAGTTTCTTACTAAGGAAGATGTTTCAGACCCATTTGCTGGATACTCAGAGGTTTCTGCAGAAGTCCGACAAGCTATTGTGGAGCCCTTGCCACCAGCTGATGAGATCAACACATACACATCAGGCCCAGTATCAACAAGATCATCATCTGATCAAGGTGGGCTTGAGACTGGCAATAGAACTTCTCGATATGTTAATAGGGCTAGATCTCTCAAGCAGTTGAACTACAATACAACCAGAGCTATCCCAGCATTTTATGTCAGTACAGTCGGATCAGGTGCACAAACTCCAAGGACAGTTGATATGGCACCAAATGTTCATTCCGGCTTGAATGGAGGTAACACAGGGCCTGAAATTAGCACGGGAACTCCAGCTGTAATTGATATTTCTGATCCTGAACATAGCCGTGAGATTCAAAATGGCGCTGAGACAAATGTTGATGTTGGAACTCTGACCGGCCAGCAGCATTCTGCTGAAGGCAATGAGGCTCCCGAAGCAGCTTCAGAAAGGAGGATAGCTAATGGTCTCAGTAAAACTGTAACAAATTCGACATTGTCTGATGATAACCCATCTTACAACAGCACTACTGTTTCAAATGGCAATGATAACCACCAAGTTTCCCTTGAGCCACAACACAATGGTTTAGCTTTTCCCTTGCCTATCCCAGGTCAAATACGGGCTGTACAGTCTTTTGGTGATGTTTATCGTGAGTTTACACCTAGAGTCAAAGATCTCAAGAAGGCTGCTAGTGGATATAAACTACCGTACGGAATGGGAGCTTCACCGGCAGGCTCTGGCTCGGTGAATGCTATTGCTGCAGTTGCTGCATCATATGGAGCTGGAAATGGAAACAGTTTCATTCCACGTCAAAATTATGCCAGCAGTCAGGCAGGTGCTAATAATGGGTATGCTCAAAGTATTAGCTCAGTTTTCACTCGTGGGTCTGAATTTGACAATTCATACTCCGATTCGGGTTCAATTAATGGACACTCCACAACACAACATATACATGCAGCTTCGAAGCCATTGTTACCCAATGAGCAGTTTGACGTCTCATCATTTTTAAGCAACTTAACAATCGATCCTGCACTTGAGCGAGGAAAGTTGGTTTAATCAACTATAAAATGATGAGGTATTACGAAAGAAATCTAAGAAATGCAATTGAAGAAGGACTTGATAAGAATTAAAAAGAGTACTTGATCGATAGACTGAATGTGTTTAATATTGCAGGATTAAGGATGTCTGTCCTTTTCAGATGATTTGATACCTATTCCTTGGAAACTTTTAAGGACGACTTGCATATTGGCATTTTGCTCTCAAATGCTCGAACCAAAAATTGCTTATACCTCTTGTTTACTTTCACGTTTCTCTTTTTTATTTGGTATTTTTTTTTATAAGCAACAATAACAAAATAAATAATATAGATTCCGTCTGTTTGCGGTCATTTTGTGTTAAAGACCATCACACAAATGTGTAAGAAGCCGCTATCGATTTCAAGTTCCGCGTGATCAGGGCGATCACCCGACCAATACGCCTAAATAGGCATTTTGGAGGTTTGTGCCGCGCTGCTTACCAGTGTAATAGTTGACAACACGTGATAGTAGCAAAAAGAAATCGCAATGACAACCGTATGACAGGTGGTGTAACAGTGGTTCATTCTACAAACTTCTCTGAACACTCCTCCGTTGATGACATTTTTTTTTTCCCTTCCTTCCCAGATAAGATCTCTAGATCACCACCACCAATTACAACAAGCCATTTGACAGCAATCTGCAACATTTTTCTGTCTTTGAAGTAAACCGATCTTAATACAATGGGTATGTTTTATCGATTTTTCACTGTCAAAGCGCATATTCCTTGGTTTTTCATAAACATATAGACGCTCGTCCAAAACACATATTCATATTTTAATCGACCAGACATTATGTTTGCTATTCCATCCATCGCGTCAATCAATATTCTATTTTGGTATTTATTTGACTTCTACTCCAGTCCAACTTAGGGTGTTTTGTTTAATCACCATTTCATTTTTCAGTTGCTTTTCATCCTCACGCCCGATGATTTCGAATACCCCGCTAAAGTTTACAACATGGAAAAGACCCACGCTCCACCTTGAAAAACAGTTTGGCTTTTCGAAGAGCTCTGGATGTTGCTAAAGATTCTTCTACATCGATGATTTGAAGGAATATTAACTGACATTTACTCGCCTCAACTTTGTTTATCTTCTATTTTTTTTTCTTACTATACCCCTCAGTCTCTTCTTACGTTTACACTCACGATGAATTGTTGACTTTCTCAACCTATCAAGGCGATGTGAAGCCCAAGTTCAATGTAGACTTGGTTCAGCTTAATAATGAGTATGTTATTTTTGATTTATTACAAATTTAAAATGGTTTACAATGTTATGATCCAACTTTTTGGTTTTACACTGTGCTTGATTCTGTCACTTCACAAGTGTTTGTGGTGGGACATGATGTACATGGCATGATCGATCTTATTGATTTGAAACCTTTTGCTAACCCTGACAAACTACTCTTTCTTTCATTTTTGTTGATTGATATAGAATCAAAGCTAAATCTGCCGGAAAGAACCGTAAGAAGTCTCATGGTGGCTCTGATTCCAGACGATTCAGCAGCTTCAGGAAAGATCGAGCAGCATTAGCATCTACCATTGCTGAGTTAAACAATGAGAATGGGCATGCTGATGAAGCAGCTGTCGAATCTAATGATGAGTCTGGCGACAGTGATGCTGATATCAATGTTGACGAGTTATCTTCAAGGTATGTTAATCTCTATCGTGTTTTGGTTTCTTGGAGCATTAGAGTTTTAGTGTGACCTATTTCTACTATCGGGAATTGACTATGTTAATGGCGTTATTGTGTATACCAATTTTATCGAAACTGATGATACCCCAAACTACTCAAATCACCTAATTTTTACTTGTTGCTACAATCCGAGTGGTTGAGGTCATACAATACGAATTTACGTGTCAACTTTGTCGAGGCTATTTGCCTATCAAAGTTAACCGCCCTTTTGCTCTTGAATCTATGCCTAAGAATCTTGTTTGCTAATCTCATGTTTCATTTGTATCTCAGATTCTTCTCGCAACGAAGTACTGCCCCCGTTCGACGAACCCCACGTAAGTACATTTATCAAACAAGTTTGGATTATAAAGAAATCTCAATGTTGTTTAGATTTTTTTCTTGCTTGATCTCATACTCTAACCAGCTAATATTTTCATTTTGTAGAGGATATAAACCCTAAATTCGCTTCCGCTGTGGCCAACTCTCTTGCTCAGACTGAAGGTCATCCTACTTCTGGTCAGAAGCATCCCCATTTCCGCAGTCGCCGATACTCTTCCAACCGTGATACTGCAGTTGCTGCTCCAGCTTCGGAAGAAGACGGTTGGATATCAGTCGGCCCTAAGCATGTTGGCCGTAAGAGCTTTAACCATGGCGAGAACGGTTACCGCAAGAGATTCGGAGAATTCAACCGTAGTGACCGTGGTAGCTTTTCCAAGACTGGAGGTCGTAAGAAGTCCTTCGCTAACTCTAACAAGCCCACCAAGGCAGAATTAACTGCTGCTCTTAACGGAACCGGAAGTTTCACCGCTCCTTCCAGTAATGCAGCTGCATCATCTAATGGAAATGCTGTCTCCTCTGATGAAAGTGACGACCAAAAGAAATACCATAACGATCATAGCACCTCAGCCAGTGATGAATCGAAAAAGGATGACAGTGAAAGACCGGATAGTGAAAGCTCTGCTACAACTGCAGATTCTGATGCTGCTAAGTCTGCCACCCAGATAGAAGTTAACTAGATGTAACGCGGAAAGTGGCAGTAAAGCATACGATAGCTTTATTATTATTATTATTTCAACTTCTTTTTTCGACATCCTATAAGTGAAGTGTTCAGCTCATTTACAAGATCAAAGCAAAAGCTTAGCTTTAGTTTTTTATTTTTATTTTATTAACATTTTCTTATTTTTAAGATCATACGATTTTGGTTATTATCTGGTCGATCTAATATTCAATTGAGATATTATCGAATCTTCCAAAAAAAATCGGAAAAAAAATCAGATTATGGTGTGAACATTTGTTTTTAAATCCAAGTTGTTATTTTTAACATTTAACTGATAACTTTTGTATTATTTATAATAAAAAATACCTTTAAACATGAGAAAATATTTCAAAGAATTCATTTTAATGCTCTAGATTTTGATAAATGCCTGTATAAATTGGTTTATGATTTATTCAAGTCCTTTTTGTAGATGAGAGAGTCCAATGTGTGGTCTAATTGGCTGGTTTTGTTTTCTCAACTATGTGGAAACTGTGCAGTGCAGCCGTGTTGACCAGATCCAAATGTACGGCTGTTAGCACGGATTAATCCTGCTTCGAAAAGTACTTCTTCGCCGTTAATACTTAGTAAATAAGACTGATGTTGAGTATCTATTTTTCAATTACTTGATAATTAGTATAAATAGTCTAATACCCTGCTTAATGCTTGATTCTATAAGTCGTTATCTTGTACTGGGGTTTGCTTTAACAAATTTTTATTATTAGGCCTTTCAGCTGTTGGACGAAACTTGAAAAAAGAACTATATTTTTTTTATTGTAAAAACAGGTAAAGTATTTAAAAATGGAATACAGTATGGTTATTATGTAGTAATTGGGACCTGTCTCATTAATCAGACACCTTGGCCGTGAAACGAGGCCATTGCTTGTGTTAGAAAAAGCGGCGGATATTACGGGAATAGTGGTTAGGGTTTTGCGGAAAAGTGGCGTATAACCGAGCTGCGAACAAACTTCGCACCGTTTTTTTTCAATTTTTCATATCAACCATAATCTTTCGTTTGTGATCCCAGTTGGAGCAGTTCTTTGCTATCCCCAGGCACCACACATTTGTTGAAATTCAATTATTGTGGACTCAGTTTACTTTGACTTCTTTTGTAACTGTTTCTATCTTCTAAGTGGTTATTATCTACTTGAACTGGAGAATCACCCGATCTTTGTTTATCAGCGGTATCATTGACTTGACTTTTGCTTTCACCTACTTTTACTTCGACAAAACATGACAACTGTATTAAGATCATTTCAGAGTTCTGCATTTAGTTGTAGAGCATTCAGTACATCACAGTATGCGAATAAGCTCTCACAGACTTCACCATCTGGTTTACGATTCATGTACTCTCATGACATGCAGTCAAGAAGCATTCACAGCGCTTCTGTCTTAGTAGGTTCCCGTCAAAATCTCAGCAGTTTAAAAAAGAGGCCACAGTTTCGCCAGAATTCTTCTCATCATAGATCATCAACTACAACCCCAAACAGTAACAGAGCATCGCCAGGAAATACACGATATTATATCCCTAAAATACCGAGAACCACAATGGCTGCTCAACAAAGTCTTAGGAGATTACCGAATGCAGGTGCCAGATTAGAACCTCAGTCTATTCTTGAATCGACAGCATACCAGCATGGAAATGAACAATATGAATACCAAACCCAAGTATCAAATCATCAGACACCTAACATTCAGCCCTGCACAACTATTTCAACAAGTGAGCAATATGATTTAGCAAAGGTAATTGGTCTGTTTTATGCTGAAGGACTGCGCTCTGCTTCTGTGATTTTGCCTGGTGAAATTGCTCATGTCCATTATCCATGTGCTCCAGGGTGTACTGCAGATGTGTTGGTTACTTCTAACGGTTCTGTTGTAGCTTGGGGAATGAATGAAAAAGATGTTTTGGATAAGATTGTGCCTATGATCAAAGATGCTGAGATTGGATCGTATTCCGAACCGGAGTCAGAAGACATGGATTACATTGAAGAAATTTTTGAGCCTGAACAGCACTCTGTATCCTCGTCACTAAACGACAGCCATAATCTTGATGAACGCCATGATACCCAAGAATTAATACTTGAGAATGGTCAACAAGTTCCTGAACAGAATGTTTTCCTCAATAATCATGAAAATAGCATTTCTGAGGAGTCTCATCGCGTTGAACAAGATCACCAACATGTTGTTGACGAGGATGAGCCTGTATCAATTTCAGATATTACCAATTCTCACAGCGCATGTAGTTCAATGGATGGCGATGTAATTATTATTAGAGGCAGTACTTATATTGAAAGATTATTGGCTAAGGCTGCGTTCTCATCTGGTTTAGCTCGAAGTACCAAGCTTGCAAATTTGGAAGGAATACTAGACGAACACATTAATACAACAAAGAAATACATTGATAATTTGGCTTCTGGAAGAGAATTAGGAATTAGGGGCAAGACTGTTTTGCGTCTTACTGGTCAGCTTCTTAGAATTAGGGGCCAGTTGAACTTGTACTCTGAGTTGATTGAAACACCAGACTTGTACTGGAGTGAGCCTGACTTGGAATCATTGTACAGCCTTATTTCTAGAAAATTGGATGTTTCGCCGCGTATTGCGATTCTGAATAAAAAGTTGGACTATGCAAGCGAAAGTTTGAGCACACTAAGGTCACATATTTCCGAAGAAAACGGCGTCAGATTGGAATGGATGATCATTATTCTTATTATGGTAGAAGTGGCATTTGAAATTACACATTTTGTGGAGAAGTACTACGGAAAGTCTGAAAAGCTGGAAAAGTCTGACAAAAGCGAGTAAGTGAAATGGTTAACTGGGTTGCACTTAATCCTATTATTGTTTAAGATTCTTGAACGCTCTCAAAACCAAAGCGAGTAACATTACTTTTTTGAAATTGTACATATTTATACATAGTTTACAATGTATTATTATTATTAATTGTTTAGAAATGGTTGTTTCATTCAATTTAATTGTGAACGGTAATAAAATGTACTTGGAATGGGCATTATATTACTTTGTAAATTTGGTTAAAAATGTGCGGCTGTGAATGGGGCTGATCTAATAAAAATAATTGTTAAGTATATTTTGTCCCACTGAGCGTATATCTAGGTCCTAGATAACAAGTAAAAATTTTTGAGATTTTTCAGCATATTTTTTTTTTTTTTTTTTTTTTTTTTCTGGGCTGGCACCAAAACCATACAAGACGACGAATTTCTGACATACCATAAAATCATACTCTTCGATTTTATACAGTATACTTACAGTACTTAAATAATATTCAACAATGCCTGTTTCCAAATCCCTTAAAAAGATCTCAAAGAAAGTCAAAGGCAAAGAGCGATCATTACATCCCAACGGCCGCAAGTTCAAGCAATTAAACCGAGCCACGCTACGAGAGGAGAAACTTCAGAAGAGCAAGATTGAACGCCATGGTCAAAAAGAAATCCAGCTATTTCGATACAAATTTTTCCAGCAGGTGGCCAAGACTGCCCTCGAAAAGGCCAAGGCCGCAGAATCAGATTCCCAAAGTAAAAATACAGCAGCACTATTTACTGAAAGCGAACTAAGAGATGTGATCCAGAGATATATTAAGAGAGATGATGAGGAGTTGGAAAAACTGATGGAGAAGAGAAGACCGGGTAGACCAGCATCCAGTCAACAAGACGCATTACAACAAAGGATTGATAAGGAAAAGAGAGAATACAAATCAGGATTTAGTGAGTACTGAGTTATTATTCTTTTCATAATATTTTTTTACTAACTAACATTTAATTTAGTTATTCCCGATTTGATGGATTCAGACAACGTAAGTATGTTACTTAACTGGACTGGTACGACAGGTGGATTGAATGTCATCAAGAAGATTCGAGTTCCTGAGGAAGGTACCATTGAGAAGTTACAAGGTAGCAATACTAGCGGCGAGAAAGACAAGGACGTTGATATGGAATGACAACCCAGTGGCATCTCAACACTTGCCACAAACAACACATTAGCACCTACCTCTTCTTTAACAGGAGTGACGCCCGAAGGCCGAAAAGTTTGGGGATGGAATGATATTGTGGAGAAGCTTGCAAGTCGAAAATAAGGTGATGTTTGTTACATTTGAGCCAAATGATCTCTTGGTGAGAAGGAATTGAAACAGGTTCTGGAACGCGCTGTAGCTGTCTATTTTGTTTGGGTGTATCATATTGAATGGTGTATTAGAACCTGATGGCTAATTTATTTGTTTATTTGATAGAAATTTTTTGTTGCATATAATTAATAGATCCCTTTTAAGGTCAATTCCTATATTCATTGACAAACACTTTCAAGATGTGCAAATTTACTTTTTTATGCTCTCTGACTGTCCGTAATATCGCCCTAATTCCATTTGCAGTCATGCATTGTAGTTCCAATTCCAAACATCATTATGGCAATTATAGTATATCAAATGAACGATATCAATGCGGCTGAAACAATGCTACACTTTTTGATCACGTTATTTTTAAGTATATAATCACGTGATACATGCGCATAGACGGGATTCAGATACGACACCTACACATATTTGCGGATTAAGGTCCACATAACTATCGGCCGTTTTGCCTGAGCCGAGTTGCAATAGACACTTACAAAAAGAGGCAATCATCCGGTAAAAAAACACACAAAAATTCATTAAATAATTATACATAATATACTTTTTTTTTCACTAGGAGTGATTATTTCTATCTATAACTTGTTGCTTCCAGCTTCTTCAAAGACCAGTACCTGCTTTTTACCAGAGTAACCTTGAGTATGGACCTCGAAAGCCTTCTTAGCAGTATTAAGGTTGTCCTCATCACTAGCTCCAATCTTCCAGATGTGCTTCTGGGTGGGGCCGACTTGGAATTTGCCTTCGGAGAAGAGCTTGAAGATTGCCTTCATACCAGCTTCTCTGCCAGCACGGTTCTTTTGCATCTGAGCGGTCAACCAGTAACCACGGATCTTAACGTCCTTGTAAATCATGAAAGCACCTTCAAGTCGGAGAGGCTTTTGAGTCAAAGAACCGTAGATAACAAAGCTACCCTCGGACTTGATAGAGCCAAGAATAGCAGTACCGTTTGCGTCACCGACACAGTCGAAACCAAGCTTGACAGGGTTTCTTTGAGAATTAGTGAGTTGGGGAATCGTCTTGTGGAAATCGGGGGACTGGAGTTCCTTATCTGTGATAACAACGTCAGCACCGATTGACTTAAGGTCTGCTTCGACTTCCTTGAAGTCCTTTCTGTCTCTGACAACGTTAATAGTCTTGACGCCCCAGTAGTTGGCAAACTGGATGACGGCACGGCCAACAGCGGAATTGGCACCGTTTTGGATGACCCAGTCACCAGCCTCGAGCTTTTCGTAGAAAGTAAGCATTTGGTAGGCAGTAAGAGGGTTGGCCAAGATGGTAGCAGCAGCGACGGGGTCAAGACCAGGAACCTTGGGTAATGGGAAGACTACCTTGGCAGGAAGAATAGCATGTGTTCTCCAAGTACCGAGACCAGAACCTCCTGGAAGAGCCCAGTCGCCAACCTTGATAGTGGTAACGTCCTTACCAATCTTGATAACTTCGAAAACACCTTCAAAACCTACAACAGCGGAAGGAATCTTTGAAAACTCAGTGGTGCGTGGAGGGATGGTAGCATAAAGACCTTGGACAGTAACAACGTCGGAAGGGTTCAAAGGCGAAGCAAGAGTTCTGAGAAGAACCTCGTCGTCTTTGGGCTCGGGGAGCTCAGCGGAGCCGACATGAAGAACCTTCTGGGGGTCTCCGACTTCGTTGAAAATAACAGCAGATGCGTGGACCATTTTGAATATGTATAATGTAAAAGACTAATTAAATTGGTATTCAATTGAGTGGGGGTATAAACGGTTGATAAAAAGATGAATTAAAAAAAAAGTTCAATATAATCAATGCTCGTGGAAGGGAAGAAGTATTTATAAGATTGGATCAGAGATCAGAGACATGCCGCACTGCTCGGCCTGTATTTGGATGCCAGCACTAAATCAATGTTTGGCCGATGATTATATTGTTATGCTAAGAGCAGCCTACCCTTCATGTGGGGAGTGATGATAATCATGATTACTATTCTTTTAACTCTGTTAACATGCTTGAATATTGCAAATTTCTAATACGGGAACCGGAAAATCAGGGCTATCCAGAGCCTAAAAACAATTACAAAGTAAAAGGAAGCCTTTAGAAGGTTCTTCTAAAGATTTTCAACCACAAAGTTGCTGTATTATTATTCTTTTTTTTTTTTCATTGCTGATTATAATCAAGCCCGTTGTATTTTGTCAAGACAAGACCATAACCGCAAGGCTGTGTGATGTAATTAATCTCGGCATTGACACCAATAAAAAAACACGACAAGACGATTGAAATCACTCAAATAGCATTATACGGTTGATTCTTTATAGCTTGTTGCATATTTATGGATTGGTAATACCGTAAAGTTATATTGTTTTTTGAATGAAAATTTTGTTTCTTTACATTGCCGTCGTGTTTTTGAGCCGAGGTCTGCTACATCATGTCATGTGACCTACACTTGGCTCTGAAAAGCCGACGAGCGAGTGATGCAAGTATTATGTTAGACCACACGGCTACTACTATTACTGCTACTGCTATAGTAGCTTGTTATAGAATATGCATTTTAGTTTAGATATTATATAATCGTTAATTGCGAATACTCCCTTCTTGTGGACACGCCTCTTTTTTATTTTTTTTTCTATTTGGAATTGGTAATAGTATTTTAGTGGTTTTCTGCTTTTAAATTAAGAGCTATAAACGTTGTTACAAAAATCTAATCTAATTGATACAATTAATAATACAGGTTTACTCAAAGGTCAAAATCTGCTTAGGACCATAGCCTCTTTGGCTATTTTCCATGGCACGCAAAACAGTCTTGAGCTTCTCTTCGTCAGTTCCCTTAAGAATGTTCGTTTCGGTAGGAGCTGGGGGACCAAATTGACCAGCAGCAATGATCTTGAAGATTTCACCCAAGTTTTTGTCAATTTTTTCGCGTTCGTAGCTAATCAAGCCACCTAACCAGTATCCACGGACATGAATATCGTGGAAGATCAAAGATGCTGGTGAGATAGCAGAAGGAGCCTTTCCTTGGATGCCATAGATGACAAAATGGCCCCTGGGCTGGACACTCAATGCAATTGAAGAACCGTTAACATCTCCAACGCAATCAAGACCTAACTTGATTGGGTTTGTTTCTTCACCAGTGTATTTAGGAATGTTCTTGACAAAGTCGGGAAGTTGTTTGTCAGTGATAACGACAGTTGCTCCAAGGGACTTGAGATCAGCCTCAAGTTCCTCAAAATCCTTTCTTTCTCTGACAACATTGACAGTCTTGATTCCCCAAAGTTTGGCAAATTTGATCACAGATCTGCCAACAACAGAGTTGGCACCATTCTGGATAACCCAGTCACCAGATTTGAGAGTAACGTATCTAGTAAGAAGCTGGTAAGCTGAGAGTGGATTGACCAAAACAGTGGAGGCTGTAATAGGATCAATTCCAGAGTTTCTGGGGAATGGAATAACTTCATCAGATTTAAAAATGTGATGGGATCTCCAGGTACCCAAGGTGACAGAGCGACACAATGCCCAGTCACCAACCTTTATGTCAGTGACGTTCTTGCCAACCTCAACAGCTTCCAAAGCGCTTTCGAAACCGCCAACAGTGACAGGTTCCTTGGTGTATAAGGTTGTTTTTTCATTCTTGATAGGATAAACGCCCTTAACAACGGACAAGTCTGAAGGGTTAATGGGAGCAGCAAGGGTCTTGAAAAGAATTTCATCGTCCTTAATAGGTGGGAGTTCGGCAGAGACGACACGAAGAGCAGTGCTGGGCTCACCAGGAGTTTCAAAGACAACAGCAGAAGACTTGACCATTTTGTTTCGTACGAAAATTGTTGAATGTAAAAGGTGAGGTATAAATGATATAATTTGGTGGAATTGAGGAAAGATATCCGAGACTGTGGATTTCTGGCTAGTAGTAGGAAGAAGGAAACAACAGAAATGCTCAAGAACTTTCCTGCATGTATATATAATACCAAAAAAGTACTAAAACTATGATAACATACAAACACAATTATAATAATAAGAAGCGGCTAACAGTCAGAAATGGGTTTTCCTAGGTACATTTGAGCACATGCCAGTGTAAACCAGGTACCGTCAAGTCACACAGATTACGCCGTGCGATATAACCATAAGTGCATCTGCGTTACATCATTGTATGTATTATGTATTATACCCAACAAAAAGCATCGTATTTTTTTTTTGGTAATTGTAGTAGCATGGCGTCTTCCTTTCTTTTTTTATTGTTGAAAGCCTCTCATCGCACTAATTACATTAGGTACCAAGTCTTGTGATTTGCACCTGATCAGTGTATGTAACGTGGAATATTTAAATTCCGACGTTGAAATTCCGAATTCCGAATTCCGAGTGTATGTTCTTACTTCCTCTTGCAAATGCATCACAACTGACTCGATCACAATCTGATAGTAATCAAACTTTTGTAATAGTTCCGGACTTGGGATTCACAAAAGTAAGACACTGATTCATCCGTTTTCGCGTGTTGCAATTTCGGTTGGATCGTTTCTAATTGACTGGAGCTTTTGAGATAATCCGAACGGCTCAAAAATTATCAGGTCTACTATTGTTCAAGAAGGTCACTGCTACTATCAACTGAGAATATTCAATATGTTACCTCTTGAACAATAAATTTACCATTTTTTAAAAGCAAAACAATAGATTAAATACATATTTCTTGTATCATACATTTTATAAAATAAAAATAAAAAAACCACTAATTAAAATACTTTTGTGCCCATGTAAATTCCAGACGTTTACTCGAAAACCAATGTATGCTTCTTACTGGTATAGCCATTCTTCAAGCCATAAATGGCACTGAGAACTGATTTAAGATTTTCCTCATCAGGAGCACCAGATTTGAAAACATGTTTCTCGACAGGTGCTGTCTTGAACTTGCCACTCTCAAGCAACTTGATGATCTCTTTAAGATCCTTGTCAACTTGGGTACGATCACCCTTTGAAAGAACTGCACCTAACCAGTAGCCACGAATAGTAACACGATTGAAAATCACAGTGTCAGATGAAATAGTGAATGGCTTTCTAGTCATGGAGCCATAAACAACAAAGGTACCAGAGTTCTGAACAGCCACTGCAATTGCGCTACCATTGGCATCACCAACGGCGTCCAGACCAATTTTAATAGGGTTGGTCTCGGAATTGGTAAGCTTGGGGATGGAAGCTACAAAACCGGGGTCTTCGAGTTGCTTGTCGGTGATAACAATATCGGTACCAATAGCCTTGAGTTCAGCTTCAATCTCCTTGAAGTCCTTTCTGTCTCTGATGACATTGATTGTCTTGACTCCCCAAAGGTGGGCAAGCTGACTGATGGCGCGAGCAACGGCAGAGTTTCCGACATTCTGAATGATCCAATCGCCCTCCTTTAGGTCGTGGTAATGCGTGAGAATTTGGTAAGCAGTCAAAGGGTTGATCTGAATAGCTGCGACGGTAGTAACATCAACGCCGGGAATTTGCTTAAAGGTGAAAACTTGAGTGGCTTTTAAAATGTGATGAGTTCTCCAAATGCCGTAGGTGAAAGCTTTGGGTAAAGCCCAGTCACCAACTTTGATATCCTTGACATCCTTTCCGACCTGCAGAACTTCAAGAACTCCCTCGAAACCAGCAACAGCAGCTGGTTCGCTGCTGAACAGGGTGTTCATATTTGGGCTTTTACCGTATTTACCGTCAATGGTCTCGATGTCGGAAGGGTTCAAAGGACTGGCCAAAGTCTTAAGAAGGACTTCGTCGTCGCCAATCTCTGGAAGATCGGCATGGCCGATTCTAAGAACATCAATGGGTTGCCCTTGTTTGTGGAAGATAACAGCAGATGCCTTGGTCATTGTAGTTGTAAGTTGTCAATTGAGGTGTTATAAAAAGGATATTGTAGGAGATGGGGTTAGTATATGGAAATATAAAATATAAAATATAAAATATAAAATATAAAATATAAAATATAAAATGAAAACTATAGAAATCAGGGAATATACGGGTTATTTTATAGCTATCTGCTCAGCTAAATCCTATTACTAATTGAGACCGCTGAGAATGCCGACAAACACCATATTGCGGATCAAAAGCCATAGCTGGGAATCACGTGCTGGAATTTACAATTTACATTCCCCCCATGCTTCAAATCCCACCAAGCTACCATTATTAATCACCTGGAACGACAGAAACCGGGGCATAATAGCAGCTTGGTCTTTAGATTTTGCTTGACCGTTTTGAAGGTGTTGTCGTAAAGCGCATCACCGCGAATACAGCAAATACAAAGTATCACGTCTCTGAGTGCTTTTCCAGTGAATTGTCATACCATAAAAGAGGTGATTTGAAGTTTATAAGAGACATTAAAAAGCTGCAAGTTTAATTCACACCTGGGTATGCTCTTCTATCACGTGTTAGTGTCGCGATCTCCCTCACCCTCACCCTGGTTCTCAGACAGCCACCATTACTAATCACGTCGGAAGTCACGCACGTTAGCCACTAGGCGTGGCCATCTTGATCTTCGGTGTCTGGTTGATTCCTTAAATCCGTCTATATCCATCTCCATTCCCACTTCCAGCGACATCTCCGTCGCCATCTCCATCTCCAGTTACATCTCCGTCTCCATATACATAACCATCTCATCTCCATACCCATATCCATACTCATCTCCATACTCATCTCCATCTCCATATCCATATCTATATACATTTACATATCCATCTCCATTCTTTCCCAGTACTTGTAGTTATACTGCACAGCGTAAATGCTTTGAAATCAGGGTATTAACCCGACGCTACCATAAATCTCAATTTTACCCAACCGTGTGCTGGGGTTTACGCCCTTCGGCTTTTGGTGAGTAAACGTGATACTGATATTTCAAAGCATTTACGCCGTGCGATATATACCTATTCAAGCAGAAACATAGGATAGGACATGCTACAAATAGGAAAAGGTAAAGGAAATTAAATGTGCAGAATAACTACAAGTATTGGACTATTAGTATGATGGGATGTTAATTTGAATCCCATTCGATTGGTTTTATATATGTTTAATGAGCAATTGTAATTGATAAATTATACCAGATATGTTGGAAACCTGTGCTCAAAGCAGAGTGATAACAAGAATATAGCTTACAAACCATCCTTCTGGTTTTACAAGACAACAGACATCCAGTCCCACTTTTCCTAAACTTTCTCAAGTCTGGTTTACTTCAGCCGTCACTAAATGCTAATACAAATTTTACATGAACAAACCAAAGCGCAGGTAGCATTAAAACGTTCAAACAGTTTTTTTTAGATTTTTTTTACATCTATATGCCACAAATAAATCAATACCCGATCCAATGATTTGTCGGTACTATTTAACACCCATATAAAATATACGAAGAACTGGGCTAGCATGCTTTACTAATATCCACCCAAAATAAGAGCTCTTCCGCTGTGTAAAAGTTGCCCTTGGGGACTGACATAATCTGAAAGGCAAAGTGGACAAACTGGCCTTGTTTTCATCCACAATGAAATGCAATCGTCGTGGAAAAATATGGTTACAAGATGATAGCCGGACTAAGACTTGCTTGTTTCCTGGTTGTTCTCTGCGATATTCCCGTGGCAAATAGCACAGTGGGAATTGTAGAAACCTTTTTCAAGGTCTTCCAATTGCTTCTCAAAGTCTCCTTCTTCTTTTTTTCGCTGTGCTCTTTCCCCATGTTCCAAGTTGTGAGACTCTGGCTCAGTATCATTTTGGTTGTCGGGGTTAGTTTTTATCGAACCTCTATTTTCATCGATTTGATGTTCGAGTTCTGTGATAGTGCTTTCGTGGAAAGAAGTATCGCGCATTTGTTCGCTTTCAAACGGACTATCACCATAACCGTTATTAACATGTTCCACTTTTTCATCCCACTTGGCTACAATATCACTTTGGTTATCCACAGTGCAATTTTGACTATGGAGTATACCATGAGCAAAGCCTTGAACATATCTTTTTTCTTTCTCATACAACCCTTCGTTGTCACTTTCGTACTGCTGTTCACTGCTGTCAGGATGTTGAGCAGTCTGATTCACTAGTATTTCCTCTGGATTCTGTAAATCTTTACAACGTTCACTGTGAATATGATTAGACTTAACCTTAGCACGTACGTGACGCCTGTGTCTGGATACAAGATCTCTCACTACTAGATCAACTGGTTTGTTAGTGTTCTATTGTGGGCAGCCAAAGAAGGAATGCATCACATCCCAGCCATTTGTTTTTACAAGACAAGACGATCCAACTGCGAAGACCAATTAATTATCACAGCAACTTGCTTTACTAGGACTCATCTAAGAATTCAACAAATAAATAAACTAGGTTGATTTTTGAAATCAAGGTATGCCGCTCCGAGGTTAGAACAATGGGCGACGGCTGTTTCCCGCAAACGGTGAAACTTGACGAACCAAACTACCAAGGCTGAAACACACACATAAACACAGTGTATGTATGTATGTAACTGAACGTTACAATTCTGTATCCCTAGGTCACACGAAATACACATGACCTATGTATAATGTTTTCTTAGTTCCTCAGGCATACCATACCATACACAATAGATATGATTGCAGTCTGATGATAACCGTAGGTTGTATATAGAGATTGATGTATATTACGGTTGTTTATTGTTATATATATATAGATAGGTGGGTGTGTTGCTTATCTCCTCATTTACTACTTGTCACTATATATTCACATTATATAGATGAAAGCAGAAGCATTTACCTCCCCGCCGTCTTAAAGAAAATAGTAGCATTTTCTGCGATTAAGACCGATCGTATGGCTTGATTGTACCCGTCAAGGTGCTGTTGCTGCACCGGCTAGCTGCGAGCATGAATCAGAGAAAGATCAAGCGGTAGTAGTAGCATTGCAACGAATCGGTGACATGTGTTGGCACAACGTGGGGTGTCAGCCTTACGTTGGTCTGGCCTCTTTGCATAGTCACAAGCCATGGCTTCCTGGCTGCACTGTAGCGATCCACCATGGTTGTGAAAGAATGGGAAATGATACTTCGAATCAACGACAGTGTCTACTGGTAAAGGGAAACGAATACTGTAAGCATAAAGGTATTAAGATTAAAACAGATTAAAACAGAATAAAACGAACAAACTTATAGTACAAGTCAAATGCAAAAAAGGACAATAACAACAAACTAAATCATAAAAAAAAAAAAAAAATTAAATACGTAATAAATCTTCTTTCTTTTTTTTTTTTTTTTACACTACTCCAGCACATGGTACACTGACAATAGTATGGTCAAGTCCTCCAGTTTCTAGCTTTGTTATCACCATGGCTGTGAGTTCACCCCCGCCGATGCAATTTGAATCCAGACCAAAAGTATAGTCCCGGACATTAAGACCGTGGCGGGCATCGTGACCATAAAAAACTGTAGTTCGTTTGCCTATGGCCTTTTTCTTTTGTTTAGAGTTCCAGATACGAGACCACTGCGTGCCCTCGCCAGTCTCAAGTGCTTTCTTATATTTGGGCCCAAGCAGAGTGCGCATTGTCATAGAGTCAAGTGGTGGTTGCTGAAACAGCTTCTTAATATCCCAATGAAGACCAGCATGCACAGCGACAGCTCGTGTATTCTCTTTAGAGACATATCCCAAGTCCATAATCAAAGGGCATGTACCCAAGTACTCGATATGCTCAGCTGTCAGCGCCCGGGCAATCTTGATATCTGAATCTTTAATGTCCACAGATCCTGGGTTGTTATAGTCGGATGACCCTCCGTCTGTCTCATCACCATCTTCATCGTCATCATTGGGTATTTCGTCAGCTGGAGTCGACTCTTCTTCGTCATCCTCTACGTCTTCATACATGAGGTCAACATCATACATCAAAGCTGTCTCGTCGTCTTTATATTTGGATATGGGTTCAACCTTGGGTCTAGGAAGATGTCGGACCTTTGTATAAGCAAAGAGAATGTTATCCTCGTGATTTCCACGGACACAGCTAGCATTGTTACTTATAGCATAGTCCAGGACGCCAATAGAGTTTGGGCCCTTTGAAATCAAGTCACCAAGCAGCACTAGTTGATCAAGCAATGGATCAAACTTTACTTTTGACATGAGCTGTTGCAACTCCTTGAGGTTTCCATGAATATCTCCAACCAAAATCATGCGCTCTTTTGTAGGAAATCGGTCATGTGTCTTCTTCTTCTTTGCTGCTACAGACACACCTTGATCCGGCTGTGTGCTGTTGTTGAGCACATGTATCTTTTTTACACGAATCAAGTCTGGAACTTGAGAATACTCTTGTTCCAAAGCAAGCGTCAGATAGACAAATCCTACAACAAGGCCGCCAACTAGTGATAGAATGAGAAGCCAACGAGTCCACATTTTCCAAACCGAATGAGGACTGTGGTCAATCACATAATACCTGTTGCCAAACTCATCTTCATAAAAGTTTTCAATATCTTGCACAGAGCTGTAGGACTGGTTCTTTAGGCTGCTGGAGTTGCTATCTCGTTTCGGTCGAGATTTCTTTGGCCGTTTTTGTTTCCGTAACGATGTGGGTGCGACTGGGTCAATCGTATTTGCGAGTAAAGCTTGTTTTGAACCCTCTTCCAAAGACATTTTATTTATTTATTAATCCACGAGAAGAAGTAATAAAAGGAAGAGGTTTTAGCAAAGAAAGATTAAGGGAAAATGGGGAGGTAGTAAAGTGTGAAAGTGTGTGTGTGTGTGTGTGTAGGGAAAACAAGAAACAAGAAAGGAAGGAAATATCCAAAGTATTTAAGGGAAAATAGTTTCGGAGTTGGTTAGGAGGGTAACAGCATTGAGTTAAGAGCAAAGACAATAAGGATCAAGTTAGGGTTCAAAAAAGGGTTTGATGAGATGCGGCAAAACATATAAATAAATAAATAAAAAAATGCAATGAATTGATAATTAAAACAAGAAAAATTGTAGCAAAAGTTAATAATGATAATGATATAACAAGTTTTTAAAAAAAAGTGTCGAGTTTGTATCTATACTGCAGCTCAGTTGTGGCAACATCCATTTTGACGCCAGCCCCGTCGAAAGCCAAAACAACTGGAATAACCCCTAAAAAAAAAAAATTAAAAAAAATTAAAAAAAAAATTACAACCCCAAATATTGATCCGTATCCCGTTAAGGACCCAAATATGCCATCTCTTGGCTTTCCAAAAAAAGAGAAACCCCCCTCCAGTTACCGGCACGGCTCGAATGAAATGCTTGGAGGCTGTATATATAACCCATAAAATTATACATCTAAACTTGCGACAAGCACGTCTCCACCGCTGTTGCTTCAAGTAGACCAGCAATTGAACAAAAACAGACTTTTTTATTATTTCCAAAGCTTGTTACTAAATTCAAAGGTGCTACTTGCTACTTGCTATTATTAATATGTTGAGTGTGAGGCAGTAAGCCAAATAAAGTCTCGGAGTTTGGCGATCGGCTGTGTAACACGTGTTGTCATTATATGTTGTCACACGTTTATTTCGGCAAGGCTGATATACGCACGGCTATGTTGACTTCTCTTCTCCTTTTACTTTTTCCATGAGACAACAGCCCAAATCACATTATTTTTGGATTTTTAAATTATAACATTGCCAATTAAAGCCAATCTTCACTTTGCTGATCGTCAGTCAAGACTAATATTGCTACTTTGCTGTAATGATTTGGAACCGAAATCCAAAACTTCCTATAACAAGCTCGTAGCTAAAAAAAAAAAAAAAAAAAAACCCACCTGTAGATACTGACAGAATTGACTATTGTTGATTAATCGTTCTCAACAATCTCGGAAGCAGTTTAGAACTAGATCTAAGAAGCATCTCTAATAATCTTTTCCCCAATAAATGTGTTTGAAAGTTCTGAAACAGTAAAAGGAAATCAGGAACAGGTATATTCGCCATATTGGTATATCACTTTCCATCTGTGCTATCAAAACCTCCCACAATAAATCAGCGTATTTAAGCCACTACAACTTTCGTAACCTTTAATGATCTTATCACTCAGACTTATCAAAGAAGGTCGTTTTAGCGGTTGTTCAATAGCATATTGCGTAAAATATGCAACATCCTTTGGAAATTTTGAGACCAGAACATCATCTCTTAAAATGGTATATGAATGGTAGAAAAATACAACGTTTGGATTGGTATACTGTTGCAACAGGCGAATCAAACTTGGTCTATATTAAACAAAACACACGGAAAGCGACCGTGGAGCACTGAGCCAGCGCGCAAAGAACCTGAAAAGAGATTACATAACTATGGGGCAGCGAGTGAAGAGCTTGAACCTCATAACCCATCTACATTAGATAGTGCAACTTCTGATGAGTCTCGTTAGTTTTCACTCGACTTGATACATATATTTATTACTAATTGTTTAAAGATTCTGCTGGGATTATTGTTTTGCCAAATCAATAAACAGCAACTTGCAATACATTATGGTTCTAGGGTTGACAACACATCTGTCACCAATATACCAATGTTCGATAGTAATGGTGTTACATTCATTTTATATATATTACATGTATAATTGGGTAGTCAGAATGTCAAATAAACAAATATCAAAAGAGAGAGAGAATAAAAAAAATTTTTACATTTAAAATTCATACCTTCATATCAATCTATATTACATCATTATCATTCTTCTTCATCTAAAAAAAAAAAACACACACACACACACACAGTACTATTCATTATCACTTTTAAATATGAAAAAGCTAACCAAACATGTCAAATCCTGACAAGGCTTCAGCACCAGAAACAAGCTCTTTCCAGGAATCCTCAATAAACAACCAAGATGGCAGGGCGGCTCCTTCAATTCCTGACAACATGTCGTCGTCAAGTTCGGCAGCAGACGTTGCAGAAACTGCTGACGCATCAAATCCTGACGATGAGGGATGACCAAAAAGCGTTTCCCCATTATTTGTAGTATGTTGTGAACCATTGTTACCGCTTTGATTAGGTAAAGAGCTAATGGACGCTAATGGCGACATTTGGACTCCAGAAGTATTCAACACATTGGCTGCTTGTTGCTGCTTCTGCGCTTGCATGAATAAAATAACTTCCCGTTCATTCTCGGGCCGTTTTTCAAAAGACGTGTCCATGGCCAAATTGGAAAGTATGTTGAGGTTGCTATTTCCATTATTGTTGATACCAGAAGCCTTGGCCCCGGGATCTGCACCTGTAAAGGAGTTGTTCAAACTGAATCTTCTATATGCATATTTCTGGTCTGTCATTCCTTCTCCAGCTTCTACTTCCTCTTCATCATCCTCGCCATCTTCTTTCTTGACTCCGGTGGAAGCTGCTGCTGTTTCTGCTGCCGCTGCCTCCGCTTCTGCTCGTTCTTGCTGTTTCAAGTGTTCTGAGTAAAAGTGGAGCTGTCGGTCATAATGATAAATCAAAATGCGAAGAACTAGACAGTAGTTGAGGGCACAATTGGCAAAAGCAAGAACTTTGTTCATCTCGTCCAGATTTTCAATCAGCTGGTTAATCTTTCCAACTTCTTGAGAAGTAACAGTGCAAACGGTCCGAAACGTTGGTACACTAAGATACAGCGTGCGTAGCTTGAGAAGAATAGAAACAGCCAAAACAAGACGAGAATATGAAAACATGGGTGCACATGCCAATTCCTCTGTCGAATGCTCAAGGAAAATATCAATTATATTAGTGGACGCGTAGTGACACCATGCTGCTGCTCGAGTTATTGGTATGGTGACATTCAAGGCTCCCAATGCAAGAGAATACTCGGTATATGGCGAGCGACCAAGGTCTGGTGAGTATGGAATATAAAGTGCAGACTCATGTAAAAACAGCTGAAGAGCATATGCACTAGTTCTATACACTTTGGAGTGGTTCAAGCCTAGCCTTTCAGACATGTCACGCAGCTGCCATTCAAAATACTTGATGAGAGACTGGGTTCTAGGGTCGTTGACATCCGGTGGTAAGCGAGGGTCACTTGTTTGGAGAGCCGAGGTTAACTGTTCCAGCAAATGGTTAAGTCGAGCAATCGCAGCAATAATTCGTTCATCAAAAGGTCTGTCGTGTTGCTCAAGTAGTTCGCAACACTCTTCAGTATAACTAGACCACATCATGTAAACTGGGCGCTTAATGACAAGTGATACGTTGATAGAGCAGATGTATACACTTAGCCAGAGCTTGCGACATTTGTAAGAGTGTGGATTAAGTAGCATATAAGGTCGCAAAATTCTATCATACTTAATGTCCTTGCTGGTCGCATTGCCTGGTTGGCCAGGAATATTGGAAACGGACTCGGATCGAGATCCAGTCATAGAAGATACATCTGAAGAAGCGACACTAGCATTATCAGAGTGATTGTAAAGACCGCCAGCCGAATTTGAATCCTCGTCAGTACTGTGGCCGCCATTCTTTCCATTTCGCGACTCCACTGATCCCATATTGTATCGAAGCGAGGGGCCCGATGACGCTGCACCGGTACTATAGCCTCCCAAACCAAGGTCAAATGCCATGGTAATACACATGTGAGTAATCAGATGGGCCTTTTGGTGATGATACATTTCTGGGGTATTATACCACATATTAATAAGAACCAAGCATTTAAGGAGCTCAAGTGTTTTATTACCCAAAATCATAACATCATACATGATGGTATCAATGCACTGGTTATTAATTGTCAAAGCGGTCTTGAAAACTCGGCTTTGTCGGCCCCGCTTTTGACGTTTTGTTTTGGGTTCTTGTTCCTCTTGATTTTCTTGTTCGTCCTTATCTGCCTTTCCCTTCTTTTTCCTTTCCTCCCGATCTTGTTCCTCAGCAAACTTTTCAGCTTCACGCTGGGGAATCAGCACAGACGAAGTAGCCATTATTGTAAGAAAAAACAACGGCATATCTTTTCGCATGGTTTCAACAGTCATACCCTCAGGAACATCAATGACAGGATAAATCTTGTGAAGAACGTCATTGTAAAGATTGAGACGGTATTCAGCTTCTTTAATTGAAATAAGACCCTGGGTAACGATATCGTTGGTAATATTAGGCGTTCTGTTTCTTGAGGCATTGTTAATTGCTTCCACACGAACATGGTCACGGTAACTGATAAGATGCCACTGCTCGATAAGCTTGGCTCGAGTTTCGCTAATGTTGAACTCGCTGTTGCGGATCTCCTCCTGCGGGGGATCTCCAAAACCGCCAGGATACAAGCCAGGATTCGAGTTTGGGCTTGGATAAACAGGGTTTGATGTTGGTGCATTAAAAGGTTTCTGCCGCGGTATGTTCTCGAACCCCGATGTAGGATTTGAGCCAGTTGCCGGGAATGAAGTTGTAGCACTGGGTCGTTGAGGTGCGCTGCCAGAAGTACCTAAAGCTGAAGGAACAGACGCATCGGCGCCGTTTCTGCTGCCGGATGGCTGTTTGTTGATAATATGGTGTCTTGCTGGAAGAGCAGGTATCTTCCCCAATGAGAATGAGTGATTTTGACCATATGGCGCTAAATCTGAAAGAGGCCTAACCTTTTGCTGCTGCTGCTGCTGAGTTGGTTGGACAGTATTTTGGATATCGTTAGAAAGGGAGGAAATAGATGGCAAGGCTGTATTGTTGTTCTGCTGGGAAAGAGGCGTATTCAGTCTCTCGGAAGAAGACAGGTTGGATGAGTTGTATGGAACATTTTGGTGATGTTGGGCAAAATGACCTGAGGATGTGGATTCAGGAGGTGTTAAAATCGCGCTGAGGTTGCTGCTTCCAGCCGGGGGGCCGGGCTGGAAATGGCCAGTTGCAGGCAGAGGCGAGTGTTGCAAGGGTGAGTTGACGCTGGATTGTGATATGCTAGACATGGAGTTGTGTCTAAAGTGTAATGGCATGTTTGCAGCTAAACTTGGACTGTTGGCCGAGGGAGAAGAGGCTGGGAACACGCTTAGCGATGGCGAAGGGACGTTAAAGCCGTCATTGCCTGCAGACGTGACAGTGTTATTGTTGATGAGAAACTTGAGCGACGAACTGTTAGGACCGACGTTTGGGCTGCTTGCCGAGGCATGATAGTAGTTTTGAGACGGTGCTGACGACGGTTTCGTGACGCGATCCAACAGGGCTTCAACCTTGAACCGGTTTTTCGCAACCGCCTGGTAGGAAGAAAGCGGCGTAACCCCGGATAGTGTTGCTGCAGGACTGGATCCTTGTGAGTGAGGAAAAGGTTGAGAACCGGGCGCAACGCTTGGGCTGCTTCCTTGGTCGGGGATTGAAGATGCCCCATTATAATTTGAAGGGATGATTAAAGGCGTTTCTCGGCCGGTTCCACCAGAGCTAATGTTGGGTAAGTTTACAGACGCACGGTCCGGGGTATCAGGGTTTGAGACGGCAGACGGGTCTATTGGTGACTGCTCTGGCAGTCCCATCCCTTGAGGGCTTCCACCGTGTTGGCTAAGAGCAGCGGTCAAGACCTCTACTTTTTTTTCTAGAGCTGCTACCCTACTGTAGTAAAATGAAAGACATAACAAAACGAAAAAAAAAAAAAAGAAAGACAGATGAAAACGCGTTTGTTGTGATTAGTACTTGATATCGGTTTACACGGGAAGATAACTCCAACATGAACAGTCGGGCCGCAATAGTAGCGGGCTTGTGTGGGTACAAGGTGTGAAAGAAAGAAAGAGAGAGAAAGAGAAAGAGAGATAGAGAGAGAGAGAGAAAGAGATGGGCTTTGAATGCCGGTGACTATAGATAACTTGTGTTCATGCGATTTAAAACATACCTATCGGTTTTGCGGGTTCTTTTCCTTGGACCCAGGTGAAAGATACACTCTTTCTTGGACTTGACGCATCGTAAGCAGGGCTTTGACGGGTGTTCAGCATCACTGGGAATGCATCGCACTTTGAGAGAACGACAGTATTCGCACGCCTTGGAGCGCCGTGGCGGGCCGCCGTTGGGGCCTTGCTGTGATGAATTTTCCATTGGCTGGTTGAATGGAGGGGATCCCGGCTTTCTTGTGAAAGGAGGAAGAAAAAAGGCGGGTTGCGAGAAGCGGTTGGAACGACGAAGACGAAAGAAAGAACGCAGAAAGAGCCAGGCTCAGGGATGGCTGAATTGACGATGGCGATGGTGATGCTGATCCTGGAGGGCGAAGCTGGAGAATAGCAGATGGAGGTATGGGAAAAAAAAGGCCCGCTTGGCGACAGAAAAAGCACAAAAAAGCTTTTTGCGGGCCTGTTGCCGGCACCCACAGCCCTGTTGGCGTCACGTGTGGTGGGCATGGGGTATACGGGTATACGGGGTACGGGTTCAGGCGTCATGTGATGCTGTGCCGCGGTCGCTGCTGGGCTGTTGCGGTTGCGTTTGGCTTCGGATGTCCACGGCCGTTGTTAGCCGCCTGGACCTTTCTGGAGTTCCCTCTCCCTGCAAGAGCTGCAAGAACTGAAAGGTGCCTTAGAGGGTAGGCTCCTCCTCCTCCTCCTCCTCCTCCTCCTCCTGGATGCCGCTCCCACCCCTCTATTACTTGATTTATCACATCTCCACCACTCACAGCCGCAACAGGATGTGAAAATACTACTGTACTAACTACACGTCGACCTGTATATTCACTGTAAATACAACCAACTGCACTTTTAAAATACTTTTCGTTTCAGATAAAAGACTATGTATCAAGTAATAATATAAACTACACATGTATATATATAACAACAATTAGGGATAATACTAAAATATAAAAACTAAAAAACTAAAAAAAGGATAATAAAAAATAAAAAAATATTAAATGAGAAAAACAAATCAAGTCATAACTCTAACTAGATAGGATTCTCAACCGTACAGCATATATACAATTGATAGCCTAACAACAGGTATTTTTCTTTCCTAAGATTTTCTAGGCTTTTAAATCTTGAATAGTAAAAAAAAAAAAAATTAAATCTCCAGAATGTAAAAGAAATACTTTACATTTTCATATTACTCAAACTTTCACTCCAGGATGCAAATATATGATGACATATGTGGTCCCACTGACTTTCGGCACGCTTATGATTTGATGCAAATCTGTGAACCCTCAGTCAATCGCTGAATATTAGCAGCAGAGGTTCCGGTATTAGGAGTAGGTGCCTTGGATCTGTTCAAAGCCATATGACTCTGGACAAGGTGACCAGCAGCCAAGGCAGAACACAAGGAAAGTTCAGCTGCCATAACACCAGCAGCAATAATTCTAGCAAGCTGGCGAGCATTGGTTCCGGGCTCCGTTGGGTGAGGACCTCTGACACCAAGAAGATCAAGCATAGCGCCTTGTGGCTCCAAAATAGTGCCACCACCAATAGTGCCAACCTCTATCGAAGGCATAGACACAGTAAGCTGTAAATTACCACCAACATTCTTCATCAATGTCATACAGTTGGCACTCTCAACAACTTGAGCTGGATCTTGGCCAGTAGCAAGGAAAATTGCTGCGACAAGGTTAGCAGCCTGTGCATTGTTACCACCAATAGAGCCTGCCAATGCACTGCCAACCAAGTTTTTGCTTGTGTTCAACTCAACGAGAGCATCAACATCACTCTTAAGAACTCTCTCGACAACATCCTTGGGAATTATAGACTCAGCAACAACACTCTTACCACGGCCTTCAATCCAGTTAATGGCAGCTGGCTTCTTGTCACAGCAGTAGTTACCGGAAACAGAAATCTCCTCCATATCCTCAAAACCACATTTTTCAGCCATGTGCTTGAGTGAGTGTTCGACTCCCTTGGAAATCATATTCATACCCATAGCGTCACCAGTACTAGTGCAGAATCTAATAAACAGTAAAGTACCAGCCATAGCAGTCTTGATGCTTTGTAATCTAGCAAATCTAGAGGTAGAGTTGAACGCCTTCTTGATTATCTTCTGGCCTTCTTCAGAATCGAGCCACATCTTGGCCTCACCAGCTCTAATCAACGATGGGAACTGAACACATGGACCACGGGTCATACCATCCTTAGTCAACACAGTAGTAACACCGCCTCCGGCATTCATAGCCTTGCATCCTCGCATAGTTGAAGCAACAAGACAACCCTCAGTAGTAGCCATAGGAACAAAGTACTCCTTACCATCAATAATCAAAGGACCAGCAACACCAACGGGAATGGGAACGTAACCAATAACATTTTCACAACAAGCGCCAAGAACGCGGTCAAAATCGTAGTGGAGGTATGGAAGTTTGGATGATTCGAGCTTCTTAGTGTTGGACATGCGAGAAACAACTGCACGACGAACAGCAACTGCACGAGTTGTATCACCAAGGTATTTTTCAAGAGCGTACAAAGGAAGCTTACCAGCAAGTGACAAGTTGGTCAACTCTTCGTTGAGAAGTAGCTTAGCCTTACCATTCTTAAGGAAAGCCAAGGACTCCTCGTTAGTGCGAAGAATAATTTCATGGCCATCAAACTCAGAAGAGCCGGGACGCTTAGATCCAACAGTAATCTCAATACCACCATCAGACAAGGATTCCTCTGAATCAGATGGAGATGTTTCATTCTTCTGAATATAGATAGGAACTCTCTTTTCAACTTCAACACGCTTCTCAACAATCTGAACAACAGCAGGTTCACGAGCAGCATTAAACAAATAAGCATTAAGGCCGACACTAACACCAAGGCCAATAAAAATCAGTTTGCTAATAACTGGGTCGCTAATAATAGTACTCCAAGAGCGAACAATACGATGCAAGGCGGAATCAAATTGGGCAGTAAGGCCAGTGTGCTCAAAAATAAAAGCAGGAACAATAGTTATAACAACACCCTGGGAGGTATGGGGAATAAGCTTGATCAAGCTATCTGAAAGGGGACCTTTTTTAATATTGTAGAACATGGTACCAGAGCTGAATGGGAATGGTGAGAGCTGAACAAAATTGAGAGCCAAAAAGGCTGTAACCATAAGAACCTTGAAAATAGTAACAGAGTGGTTGTTTTTCTTGGAAACAATAGCGTCGTTGGAAGATGATTGATTAGCGACTGAAGCAGCAACAGCTTCAGACACGCCATCTTCTTCGAGTGCTTGACGAATAGATTCCTTCTGCTTGATCTTGCCAATCTCAATCTTGATTGAAAGAATGGCAGAATAGAAAGTAGCAGTAAACAAATAGTCGTAAATTAGGATCAAAGTACTCATGAAGCAGAATTGCCAAAGACCGTTAACACCAAAATAAGCACCTCCAGAAAGAGCAAGAATCTCAAGAGCATAGTCACGGAGTAAGGAAACACCTTCAGTCCGGATGACATCAGAAATGACGTCCTCAACAGCAGAGCCGGGAGCAAGAGATTCAAAGGCAGTAAGAGCAGCGCGAGTAAGTCTGACCTTTCCGCCAAATCCAACGACGGAAACAAGGAAAGGAAGGCCTTCGGAAAGAGTAACGAGAGGAACAGCAACACCAAGCCAGTAAGATGTAATAAAAGCGTACACAAAGGCAAACGAAGATGAAAGGAGGACAGAAGTGGCGAGCCAAAACTTGGAACCAAGACCTCTCATAGAGATGTACAAAGAAGCAAATGAAAAGTACATGGCAAGATATCCAATAAAAATGACAGTAAGATCAAAAGGTTCAGTAGCGTGAATGAGGTTGATCAAACGGTTAAAGTTCCATTTGGCCCAAAGAATCCAGCTGAAAGAACGGCGAAGGCGCCAGGTTCCATCGTCAGATTCAGAAACCTCTTCAGAGATAAGCTTAGAGGAGCCTTCAACCCATTGAGAAAGTTGATCATAAGGAATCAAAAGGTTCTTTTCGTGAACATCTTCAGTATCGTAGGCATAAGGGACTTCAGAAGGAACATGAGCGGACGCAGTTCCGGCGAAAATGAGTTTAGCTCCGGCAAAGTGGTCAGCTTCAGGATATTTTTGAGGATTGTCAATAGCGATCCACTCAGAAGTGTTTCCCCAGGGGGTATCGCCTTGGTGGTAGTAACTGGTGGATAAAGAGTCAATATAATTTGGTACGGAAAGATCGAAAATTGCAAAGCGAGCGGTAGTTGCAAAGAAAGCAATGGTGACAATGGTGTGGATGGGTCTTCTAGTAGCGCTTGCAGAAAGAAAAACAATGAAAGAAACCAATGGTCTGATTAAAGGGTGAACAGATGAGAGATCTGCCTTGCCAGCTGAAGATACACCAGATGATTTTGAAATAACGCTGCTACCTGATGACGGCGGCGATGACTTTGTAGTAGAATGCATCGTTTAATGTGTAATGGTTTAGACTTTTAGTAAGTGGATACCTGATTTAACCTTTTTTTTTCACTTGACGAGAAGTAAAAAAGAGAAGAATGAAGCGAGATAATAAAAGGTTAAGACTTTAAGAAACAGTGCCTAGATGCAAATAAAGTGGTGATTTAAGTGATCTAGGAAAGGAGGTGACAAGGGTTGAAAAGGGAAAAAAGGGTAGGTTGGCAAAAAAATTTTTGAGAGAGGGAAATCAAGAAATATTTATAAAAAATAGGGTATGATGAAGAGTATTATCAAAAATAATAATATTCCCCAAAAAAACCAGGCTTTTTTAAATTTTTAATCAGAAAAAATCCAAAAGATGTGATTTGATAACGGAATTAGGATTATCGTGATGAGATTTTTGGCTCGGGTGTGTTTAGTCGGCAAGGCAACAAGCTATACAACAAGATTGAAAAGATATTTCTCGAGGAATTGCTAATGCCGATAGAATGTAGGGTATTCAGAGGGTTAAATGGAATGAAAATTTAAAATAAGAGTCAAGAAATGTGATATTAATTGAACGATTCGAACGGGAAAAAGGGTAGCGTTGATTTGTAACAATGATTGAAGGTTAAGGACACATATCACCAGGGCTACAAAGGTGTCGTCATAAAAAAAAAAAAATAAAGCAACAGTACGACGAAAAGAGGTTAGTAAGAGACTCTCAGAAAGAAGTAAGACGAAAGCAATTTTAACAGATGAATCAGGTAATATTCCTTGACCAAAAAACCATAAAATGACAACTAGTTTCAATCCTCACCACACCGCATCAAACTGGTTGGTTGTGAGGATTCTAAACCTCAACAAGGTGCTTGAGCTGGTGCGGTGAGGTTGGCACAGCAGCCACGGTTTGGTTGGATGGCGGCGTCTCGGGATCCGCGCACCAGAGTCTAGGGAAGATTGGGGATGGATTGGACAAAAGAAGAGGGTGTGGGAAGCAATGATGAAGGAGTATACAGCACACACATACCTAGGGTTGAAAAGTGATATGGGCGATTCTTAATAATCAAGTCGCTCTGAATGTGTAGAGTAGCTAAGCGAGAGTAACCACAATAACAGTTGAATGTTGGAGAAGTCTATATTGCAAATAAGAGATTAATTTGAGACCAAAACAAGGATTAATCCAAAGGAAATTGACAAGCTTGGAAGGGTTTGAAAGGAGAATAAGGAGACTAAGGAGAACGAACGGAAGAAAAAGGGTAAGAAACAAATGCAAGGGAAATTCTTAGGGTATGGAAACCTCTGCCTAGTGTGTAATTACTAGCGGTAGTGGCAACAGTAAGGGAGAAAGAGCGGACGAGCCTGGGAGGAGGAAGGAAGGAGGAAAGGAAGGAGGAGGGTCCAAAAGAATATATAGGAAGCAGCGGTGAATAAAGAGCAATAGCTGGCTTGCTCCAGGTGATCGGAGGGTCCTTTCCCTTGGTGAGGATATATATCGTGGACTGGCAATCAACTAATCAATCAACCGCCAGCCATTCCTCCTGTTACGACTAGGATTGCAGTAAGCCCTAGTTAGCGGGTCCCGTGACACACACGCTGTGATTTTCCCCCAAGCAGCTCAGACAGGCCGCGATTCTGAACTAGATTGGGCCTACTACGGCAAATCTAGACTCCAGCCCATCTGATCAGTGCTGGGCTGCTATGGCCGTATTATACAATTGTATATACAGCCCTCTTCGGTTCGTGATCTCAGAAGAGCCTAGCTTCCTGCTGCCTCTGTTCGGCACTGGCTGTCACCAATTCCAGTACGGAACGACAGGCGTACAACAGCCTTTGACCCCATCTCTAGTGGCTGAATGTCGTGCTTTGTTTAGTCGTACCGTGTATACCTCTATCTCTATCTCTATCTCTACTACACTACGCGGTTGATGCTCAGTGCGAACCCCCAAAATAACAACAAGTTCGCTCTAATGCCATATTGGCTCGCATTGTGACAAGGGGGCGTTTTGCTGTAGCCGTCATTGGCCAGCGGTCACTCGACTTGCATTACATTACATTCTCTGTATTGCCGGGCAAAGTGTAACTGTAATAACTGCAATAGCACTAATGGCTGCCACAGAACAAGCCTCGCGCTTACACGCTTACAGTGGTGCTGCTATTGTTGCCAAAAGTGTTGATGAGGCTAACCCAGAGTTTGCAAACATTATTTACCACTCAGCCATGATCGAGTTCGTATTTTGTGATTCGAGAAATATACGCATTTGTCCCTTGCTGTCAACTGAGCTGTCATTTATATTCAGGCCTCGAGCTATTTAGTGTTCCCCTTGTTCAACCCAGTGGTATTTCGTGCTTGGTGTGTGTCAAATGTCCTCCCATCTCCATCAAGCCTTCATCTCTAAATTTTCTCTCGTAGCCTTTGAGAACCCTTTCTGAAACGGCTCCTAAATAAAGCGTTTTCGGGGGGGGGCTTTTTTTCTTTTGGAACAGGTGCTAGTATGTTTGACTAGTGTGACACCAGTAACCATGTTTGAATACGTTCATCAACGACGCATACAAAATTCAAAGACGCCATCCTGGAATTAGGACCCGTTCTCTCTTCTACAGCATCCTCAGTTAGATTCACATCAGCCTCGCTGAAAACTGGATATGGCTTGGCTATCGAGACTCACACTACGGGTCATCTTGTCCTGTCATTATATACATGTGCAAATACATCTTCATTGTCCACATATCTCCAATACAAATACATAAAATCACAAATCACAAATATTAGTTCTAGTGCTCTCCCCGTTTTCTCAAGTTCTTAACACTGTATAGCGTGACCCTTTCTTCTGGCTTATCCTTGTTCGCAATCTCGTACGATGCTGTTTCGTTAATCTTGCTAATGGCTTCACTTTCAACCTTTTTAAGCTCTCCAGACTCTGAGGTTTCGTAAACCTCCAACAAGGGAGCCTCAGCATCAGTCGTAGACTCCAAAGAAAGTAAAATTTTGCCAGATGCCGATGTGCTGACAGAAACAATACGGGTATCTGGGCGGTCAAATGTAGAAAGATAGGTCAGTTGGCCGTCATCCGAAAGCTTTGCAACAATAATTGCGTTGGTACTATTAAAAATAATCAACACTGTTAGTATGAATCTCAGCCCAATCAATTTACAGATATACTTACGCCTCAACATGGATAATGATCTGCTTAAACTGTTCAATGCCCAAGATCTTGTCAACAGAAATTTCCAAAGGACCCTTTGGTTCTTCTGTGTCCTTCTTTCTTCTTGGAGCCTGATGAAATTCCTTGGTCAAATACTTTTCAAAATGCTCTCTAATTGGGAACTTGCTCTTCAAAGGACTAGTTTCCTCTGTCTTATCTTCAGTCCACTTAAACACAGCAACATAATTGTCACCTCCACCAGAAACAAGGTACTCAGGGGCCCATGATGGGACAAATAATTGGGCAACAAACTCGTCGTGGCCAAACAACCAGCGTTCAATGATATACGATTGTGGATATCTAGTCACACGAATGTGCTCATCTCTGTCAGCCGACAAAATATATTTCTTTTCACCTCGTCGCACCAATTCAACGTCTGTAAGCATAGAGACATGACCCAGAATAGGCTCAATATCTGCAACATCTTCCGTCTCTCCATCAGAAGGCTTAATAACTGGCTCGTTGGAAGTTAAAGGAACGTCGTAAATATCGCCAAACTTGTCGGCAATAATCAATCGCTCGTCATCAAAGGTTGTGCTCACAGCCGAAGGTCTCTTGGAGAACTTTCGCTTAGAAACAACGCTGAGATCTGATGACTTGAGAATGTAAACGTTTTTGTTATCGGTAGTGACGGCAATCACATATTCGCCATTGCGAGAAAGAGAAAGGGTTCGAACACTCTTTGGTCCTTCACCGGAAATGGAACTCAAAGCTTGTTTCTGCTCTTTGGTATCGGTTTCTTCAAGTCGAGGCTTTTTGGACTTAGGTTCTGATGATTCCTTTTCGTCTTTGGGCTTGCTAGACTCGGATTGGATATTAAAGGTTGCAAGAAGGGCACCTGTGCTCAAATCAAACTTTTGGAGGCTGCTGAAGCAAGCTCCAAATAGGTATTTTCCATCCGAACTAATTGCAATCTCGTGAAATGGATGTTTTAGCGTCATGGTTTGCTGGCTTTATTTGTGCAGATACTTGTTGATAATCTGTAAATTTTTCAGCCTTGAAACAATGAAAAATTTTAGAAGTCGCGTTGTAGTCATGTGACTCTTCAGCCGTATGTTCCAACCGCTGGCCAAGTAACACACAATTTAATAAATTAAAATTAAACTATATTAATTACTATTTTATGTATATTAATTATTATATTATTTTAATGAGTCCATATTCTGACTTGTTTATCCTTACCACCAGATCCTACTCTCTTACCATCAACACTCCAATCAACTGCAAAGACCTCATCCTTATGGCCAGGAAGATCACTCAAAAGCTTTTTAGTTTTGACATCCCAAACCTTTAGTGTAGAGTCCTTAGAAGACGAGACCAACAACCTATTATCACCAGACCAAGCACACTGGTATACGGGAGCAACATGGCCTCTGAAAGTAGCAACGAACTTACCATCTCTTCCGTCCCAAAGTTTGATAGAGTTATCAAACGAGCACGATGCAATGTATCGCCCATCAGGAGAAAATGCAACATGGTTGACAGGCTTTTGATGACCATTCATGCGTAATATTGGCTTGTTAGATTTGGCAGGCTCCCACAAATAAAGTGTAAAATCGTCAGATGCCGTAACAACTCGTTCTGATATGCTACCGCTAACAGAAGCTTGCTTTTCAAACTTTTCCTTGGCCATCTTAATAAGCTCCTCCTGCGTTGCGCCAGCCTGCTTTCCCTTGTGGTCAAAAGGCCCAGTTCGTAAGACATAGTCGGTACTTAGTGCAATATGATTGACCCAATGGGCATGTGCTTGTAAGTTACTGACAAGTCGGCCGTCCTTGCTGCTCCAGACCTTGACACTCTTGTCGTGCGAAGTTGAGTAAATGTCTCCAAGTCCACCCCATTTTACCTGAGAAACAGTGCTCTTGTGGCCTGACATTGAAAACTGTGAGATGTGCTGATCCAGATTCCACACCCTGATGGTTCCGTCTTTTGAAGCTGATGCTAATCGTGGACTGTTTCCTGGCTTGACTAAATGTAATGGCTCCCATGACAAACTGGTGATCCACTTGGTATGTCCTGTAAATGGCTTTCCCACTTGTTCGCCCGTCTTGGGGTCCCAGATTCGGATGGTATTGTCCATACTTCCTGTTGCAATGTACTGTGCGTCAGGTGAGTAAGAAACGGCCAACACCCAATCGGTATGGCCCTTCAAAGTCTTGTACGGCGTTTGGGTATCACAGTCCCAGATTCGAGCAGTGTGATCACCGGCACCAGTCACCATTCGAGAAGATGTATTTGGGGCAAATTGAATCGCAAGGATAGTAGCACCATGGCCAGAAATTGCATATGAGGAACGGGTAATTGGCTTGACCTTGAAAATTGCTCGAGGCGTATACACTAAAGTCAAATGGTCTTCTGTGGTTTTGTGTCCGGGTTTCAATACAGAGGTATACAAGTTGTCATTGATATCTACTAACGTGGGTGCACTGCTTGCGTCCTTCGCCTCGGACTTCAAAAGAGAGAATGTGTAAGGAGAAGGATCATCATCATTCTCAAGAAGTTTGTTCAATAGCGTTTCTAATTGCTTTTCAGTAGAGCTACCGGGTACTCGAATGTTTCCGCCGATGACATCGCCAGTATCGCTGGCTTGGAATTTGATAACGACATGGGGTAGGTCTTCTGGAATCTCATCCAGGACCTTTGGGGCCTGGAATTCACGTTTTTGGCGTTTGGATGGTGGAGGGACGAGAGTAGCCATCTTGTGTGGGTGTTATGGTTGAGGATGTGTGTACTATGATTTCTAGATATCAGCAAAAAAAATTCTAGACGAAAGGCTGAACACTTTGCTGAGAAATCGGTGGCTGAAAATTTTTTTTAGTGGGGCTGAATCAAGTTATCTTGTAAAAGAACATGTAGCGCCATGTTTACTCCCACAAGAAATCTGGTCACTTTTAGATAATAGAAAAGACCTAGAACTGGGAAAACTTTTCACGGTTTATTTTTCTTTTATCTTCATTACTTTCTCTCAACTTTCGCTATCCAAGTAACCGCTTGCTCAAAACATACACACACTACTTCACAATGGATGACTTACGACACACTGAAAACCAGGGAGAGACTCTTGATTCTCTCAGAGAAGTCCTTCTCAACAAGGCTGGAAACACCCCATTAGCTCACAGATTCAGAGCTCTTTTCAACCTCAAGGGCCTCGGCAGCGAAGGCAACAACAAGGCTATTGACATCATTGCTGAAGGCTTTTCCGACGACAGTGAGCTTCTTAAGCACGAGCTGGCTTACGTCCTTGGTCAGACCAAGAACCTCCATTCTGCTGTTCCTCTGCGAAACGTTCTTGCCAACGAAGAGCAACCCGCCATGGTCCGCCACGAAGCTGCTGAGGCTCTTGGTGCTCTCGGCGACAAAGAGTCTTTGGACCTTCTCCAGAAATACTTGCACGATCCTCTTGAGGTTGTTCGACAGACCTGTGAGCTTGCCATTGGCCGTATTGAATGGGAAGCTTCTGAAGCTTCAAAGTCAGAGAATCTCGAGAAGAGCGCTTTCACTTCCATTGACCCCGCTCCCCCACTTCCTTCTGACCTCTCTGAGGTCCCCAAGCTTAAGGAGCTTTTAAACAATCAATCTGAATCTCTTTTCAAGCGCTACAGAGCCATGTTCAGATTACGCGACATTGCTACCGAGGAAGCTGTTCTTGCTTTAGCCTCTGGCTTTGATGACCCTTCTGCTCTCTTCAGACACGAGATTGCTTATGTCTTTGGCCAGCTTTGTGACCCCGTTTCTGTTCCTTCTCTTATCAAGGTGCTTTCAAACGAGAAGGAAGAAGGCATGGTCAGACACGAGGCCGCTGAGGCCCTTGGATCTATTGCTACTGATGACGTTCTTCCCATCCTCAACAAGTTTTCCAAAGATAAAGAGAGAGTTGTTAGAGAATCTGCTATTGTTGCCCTTGATATGTACGAGTTTGAAAACTCAGATCAGGTTGATTATACCGTTGTTCCCCCTTCTGCTGTTGCTGCCGCTACCAACTAAAGTTGACTAGCTAATAATGATGACCAAAGACAGACAAATGTCTGAGCATACCTACGAAACCGTTTTTTGTTTGTGTTTATTTTGCATATGAATTTATGATATATTTAGTTTGAAGAAAAAAAAACAGGTTTAATTCTGTTGTATTATATTAGTATAGTTATTAAAATAAAATTTATTCTTTTAAAATTACACAACTTTGTTCGTTCAAGACTCTAATACACATATAACCATCGCCACTCTGTGTTACCTCTTTATATTCATTGATTATTATTGTGCATGCTTAATTATTTAATATTTCCTTTTCCTTCAACATTTCTTCTAGTTCTTAATAAGTTTCTTTAGTTTGTACATGAGCTTTCCACCTGCTCCGTTGATATCTCCATTTTTTAAGATAACATCCATTTGGTTCTGGATCATTACTGGAATGCCGACCAAGCCATCTCCAAAATCCCGGTATTTTGTCTCACTATCTGGGTACTTTTTCCTAGAAATAATTAAGTAGGTATTAGTATCGGGTAAGCTCGCTTCTTGGAATATACTCGCAATCATTCGGTCTAAACTTACTTCTTATCACTAAAATGGAAAAACTTATTGTATGCTGATTTAATCAGCAATTCCTTCTCCTGGGTATATGATACTTGCGCTTCCGAAATGCATTGAAATAACAGCTCTTTTGTAGCTGCTGATCCTCCATTGAGATCATTTTGAATGAGCAGTCTATTACATATGGAAGCAAACCAGAAAGCACGCCGATATCTTAGAATTTTGTTCTTATTATTTGTAAAGAAATCCGTAACATTGTATCTCAAATCCATCAAAAAGCCCACTAAATGTTCATCTACATTCAAGTGAAAGCAAATGTACATCATTGCTAATGATGGGGTATCAAATTTGGTATTATACTTTCCAGTGATTTCTACAAGTCTTGGTAATGCCTTCTTGATAAAGTATCGTTGAATGGATGGCTCGCGATTGTAATCAAATTTGGTCATTAGGCAGGCAAGGTATGATAAAAGGGCAGAGCAGTAATTAAGAACTGTCAAATTGGAAACTGGCCCATGGCTTCCTTGTAAAATCTTATATATAAAAGAGAAATACTTGGGTGCCCAACCCCAGTAGTTTGCACGAGTTGAAATGTCTTGAAACAAACTGCCAAACGAGGATAACCATTCCACAAGTGATGCCTGATCAACTACACCGGTCCGAATAGATGTGCTAAGGCTCCTCAAGGCATATATATCCGATTCTGTAGGTATGCTTTCCAAGTTTTCGAGAAATGTGAGTCTGCGGAGTGGGTCGCTAGAAAGACCGGCAGAAGACCTGGTTTGTTTAGAAGATGTAATAAAGGGAGAAAAGGTTTTACCAGCCGAGTTGAGCAAAATTACATTATCCAAATGATCAAGATGATCAAAGGTGTCTATATTATTCAATGGAGAAAATGATGGAAACGAGTGTTGATGAAAGCTATGTAAACTCAGCTGTTGGGTATTGTGTTTGTTCTCTATGGATTCATCCCCTGGATGATTAAAATGTATGTCATCAAAGTAAGATAGCGACGGGAATCGATTGATGCTTGTGCTCTTATTGTCAGCAGCAGACTCTTTATTTTCTCCATATTCTGAATAGTGTAAATTTTGAGTCTTGCTGAGTGATCGTTTCAAACTATTTCTTCGTAAACTGAGAGACCCAACGCGTTTAACAAGGGTATCAAAGCTTCGCGGTTCCAACTGATCATTCCCATCAAATTCGTAATTATCACTAAAAGGGTATTCGTAATGGTCAAAGGGTGGCGACGCAAAATCGCTAAGTGCTTGCTCAAAGTTTCTATGAAGTTGGTTGGTTAGTTAGATGCAGAGAAAAAGAGCATGTGGAGAGGAAGAAACTTACAAAGTATGCGGATTTTCGCCAGGTTCTTCAGCTCTCCCATGAATATTAAAATCAAATTTGGAAGGCAAATAGTTATTACTTCTTGTCGAAGATTTTCTTGACACTTGGGAACTATTTGTTGTACCCCGCTGGCTGGTATTGCCGTAATGTGAAGTTGATGACATTAGGATAGTTTGACTGCTGTGGTCAAGGTGTGAGGCTGTCGACGATTAACCTGCCCAAACCTCGCCAGTAAGTTAGCGACAGGCTTAGATTTGAGTAAAAGCGGAATTAAAATAACAGAGTGATCTTGGTCAAAGCTATAAAATATTAAATATCGTATTAGTATATCAGCTTAAACCACAGCATATATGAAATTACAAAAGGTATCACAAGGCAAGCGATTGTTGGCATGAATCTTACTCATAGGCTAAAGCAAAGATATCCAAACCCAAGCGAAATATAAATGCAATTCACTGGTCAGTGTATCTAAAGGCCCAAAATAGCAGCGGTGTAAGGTTGTGATAGGAAAAGGAAGATGGTGAAGGAAACAGTTAAAAGCTCCCAGCAAAGAGTGAATGAAGGTATAAGGAGATACTGCAAGAAAAAAAAGGCTAAGATAGATAATTTAGCATTGTGGGCCAATGAGCAAAGAACATACTGAAAATAGTATGTTCCTTGGGACCTTGGCCGTGAACTATGGTCACAACTGCCTAGTTGTGATTATTTGTGCCTGATTTTGGATTTGCAGTGTAGTTTGATTTTTCAATTTTTTTCCTAGTAGGAATTATTTTGACAAACTTTATTACATTTTAAATAACTTTTATCTTGTGTTTTTGTTTTTTTTTTTTGTTTTTTGTTTTTAATTAAAGGGTTATACATAATATAACTAGTAGGCTCTTCACCAACCTTTTTGACATATCAAACTATCAAGATTCGAGTCTTGATAGTACACACATATTCTGTTCCTATATGGCAACTTTTTCTCATTGCAATTTTCGTAATGACGTTTGGCATCATTATGTGTACTCCAACCAGCCCGAACAAAACCCCAGTTCCCAGCCGTTTTTGGGGAGAAGAAATCACAAGTAATTACTTGAAACCCCGCTCCAGCTTTGCCCACTGGTCTTCATCATACCAATACTCATTGTTGTTTTTATGATTGCTCTTCACGAGCCCTCATGAAGGTTGCAACTGCTTGCAGTCCTTCATAAGTATTTAGGAGGCTTGATAGCTCCATTCTTGGAGATACCTTCCTCAATCCTTCTCTTTCTGTTTCCAAATTGGGACATCTTAACAGGATGTGGTCAACTGTTTCCAGCTGTCCACATTCGCAGTTATAGCTGTCCTGAGGTATATTGTGTTTTTTTAAACCATGCGCCAAACCAGCCATGGCCTGTCCTAAGTTGTGTGATCCTGCTCAAATCTTTCCTGGTCATTTTCTTCATTATATCTCTGGTAACCAGCTTTGCAATTCTAGTATCGCATTCAGTTTTTTCAGTGATTCTTCTGTACTGCACTCCAGAGGACTGCATGGTGTACGAGAATCTCCACTCCCTTAGCAATATGTTATTTATGTTCATCCAAGACTCCTCTAGAATTTTGTGTTTTTCCATCTCTGCTCTAGTTGTTTCTAGATCATCAACCCTGTTCATATCCCAAGGTGGAGGATCTTCAATCGGTGGCCTTATGTATTCAAGTTTGCTTACCCTGAGGAACATTCCTCTGAGTTCAGCAATCACCGTTCCATCAAATGGTGTCTGCAAGTGATTTCTCACTGGGTTATTCTTGTCAATGGTTTGGAAAATCCTTACCGCCTTTTTTCTGGTAGAAGCTACCAGTCTCAGTGTTAGTGGGGGTATAGCAGATTCCTTTTGTAGTTCAAAAACTGGGGTAGTCTTAAAAGCACCAATAATTCTCCTCAATGCAGAATTTTGGATCACTTCTAATTTGCGTGCCTGTCCTTTCTGTAGCTTGTGATACCACACTTCGCATCCATATTCAATAATCGCCCTGACACACATCAAATATAGAGATCTGACAGCCACACCAGACATACCGCTAGTGCAGCCACCCAGATTCCAAAACATTCCGTTGACTCTTCTTGCAGAGGCCATCTTCTTTAAGATGTGCTCCTTGAATTCGAGTTTTTTCGTCCAGCGTTATGCCTAAGAGTTTGACCGTTTTTCTGATGTTCTCACCGAGTTATTCGGGAGCGTCAGAACAGCGGTGTCTCTGTCATTCTCTGTAACCTTTTTATTTGAAAAATGGATAAATCCAAGCTTTGGGCCAAGATCTATCTTTGTCTTTCTAGACTCTGCCCAATCACAAATCTTTTCAAAATGCGACTTAGCTTGACAGAATTGTCAGCTATAGGGCCTTCGACCGTGATTGTTATGTCATCAATAAATCCTGAAGGTACTCCTCCCCATCGTTTGATCTCTCCATACAAAGGTGTTGTGTATATCATAAAGAGCAGTGGTGAGATTGGCGATCCCTGTGGTATTCCCGTATTGATTGGCATTCCGCTGCCAATACTTCTGTCCAGTAAAAGCTTCCCTGTCCTTTCAGAGACAAAGTGGTAGACCCACTTTTGTGCCGCAACTGGCAATTCCATCTCTTTCATAGTTTGAATCAATATATTTCTGTCAACATGGTCAAAAGCCCCTTGAATGTCAACCATCATCGCTGATGTTGGCTTCCAGGTTCTTTTTGGATGTTTCCAAGATTCTTCCACCCGTTGCACTAGGGTCTAAAACAGCGTCTGTAGCACAGTACCCTGTTCGTCCTCCATACTGCTCCTTGGGTAGTAAGTCTCTTGTTAAGTAGGCGATTCTTTTTTGGTAGATTTTCTCCAAAATCTTGGAGGCTATCTTCAAAAGTGAGATGGGTCTATAAGCTTTTGGGTCAGTGTAATCCTTCTTCCCTGGTTTGGGTATTATTACAATTATGCTTTGTCGCCAGATCTTTGGATGGTATCCTAATTTTACGCAGGCTTTAAGTAGGTTGAAGAATCTAACCTTAAATTCTTCGTTTTGCCATGCATGCTTAAATAGGTCACCAGTTATTCCATCGTCTCCAGGAGCCTTATCTTTGGGTAGTTGGTGTATTACACTTTCTGCCTCGCACATTTCAAGCTTCCGCCACCTGTCATCGTAACCGAGCTCAAAGGAAATCTCTGGTCCCTGTTCAATGTCAGGTAGAAGCCTTGCCTTTAGTACCTCTATTTTTTCCTGGGTATTCTTAGTGTAATTTTCAGGGGTATCCCCTCCATCGGGGTTCTTTTTTAGATTAGGCGTGATCCTGTCTTCACCTTTAGGCTTGACGAATCTTAGCACTTTTCCAATATCCCTGCTCTCTATTTCTGACACAAACTTGTCCCAGCAAGCCCTCTTTGCCTCTTTCAAGGTAGAATGGAACCTACGTATGGCCTCTTTTGCGTTGTTAATTGTTACTGGATTTCTACGGGCTTTAGCCTCCTTTTTGGTCCTGATATATTCCGCATGAGCATCGCGAACATCATCAGTCCAGTATCTCTTGGATTTCGGGCACAGTTTAAGTGGTCGGAAAGTTGCTTCCATGGCTCCTTTGACAACATCCTCTAGGGTCTCAGCCAGATAGTCAATCTGAAGCTCGGAATGGGGTATTCTGTTATGAAGGTTCACCTTACGGATTCTTTTTGAAATCTCATTAGAGAATTTCTCAAAGTCCCCGTCTTTTAGGTTATACCTCTTCATCGCAGAAAGTGTTGCTTCAAACTCACTAATAAGCTGATTTCCTCGGATAGTCCATATAAAGATTGCGTGGTCACTTAGGTTATCCTCTGGTGGTATAAATTTAGTCAAACTGGTATTGTGTTCTAGCTCAGGGCTAGCAAAACAGAGGTCAATAACATTGCCTCGTTCATGAGTCGGTACCCCTTTTGGAGTGCATAATAGCATATCGTTCGATCTAAGCCATTCCACAACACTAGCTTCATGAAACCGGGGTTGAGCACCCGGGTTCCACATCTCGTGGTGTAAGTTAAAGTCACCAGCAAGTATAGTGTTTGGCGGAATGGACCAGTCATTCTTATACATTTGTTCTATTTCACCTTGCCAATTACTGTCATTTCCTTTCCACGGCTGATTATAGACGTTTATGATTCTCACGCCTCCAACAGTTATTGTAACCTTGTCAGGTGTTGTCTCTTCATCGACTTTGGATATTATTCCTCTGAGATGAGATTTAGCATGCACATAGGTGACTGCCCGGACCTGATCCTCCTGGTGTTCCTTGTAGAGGAGCAGCCAGTTGGGGTCTTTGGACCCTATGATGCATATCTTACCTTCTCTGTCTTTGTACTTTCCGGGCTCTTGTATCATGAGGATGTCAGGGTAACCTAACTCCCCTAATGCATAGCTTGTTGCTTCCTTTCGTTTGCCACAATTCCACTGACAGACTTTAATAATCATTATTGACTGGTGTGGATGTGGTATGGTCGTCATTTCCGTCGGCTAGCTCGTCGGGAATGGCCTCAGTCTTTCCCTGAATGCTGGCTCTCTGGCTTTTCCTTATCAAATCCCATTTCTGCCTAATATTTCCAATCTCCTTTTCTGTCTTGATTCGCTCAAGGAAGGGTCTCGTTCGGATTCTGATATACTCGAAGTTTATTCCTGTACTGCATGCAATGTAGTCATCTTCGTTGGTAAACGAGAGAATAGCATTGTAAGTGCTTTCATTCTGACTGTTAATTCTGGGAGTCCTGTTAATAGTGTATCCATAATTGTCTTTGAGATATTTGACAAATTCACTTGGTTGTGTCGAGTTAGGTATTCCATAAGCAACTAGTTTCCACCATTGATCCGTGTCCAAAAGTGAGTACATAGGGCCCAGTTTTGGAATCCAATCTTTGGCATTTTTAACAACTTCTTTGTCTTTAATGGTCACCCAAATATGGCCCTTAATTGTGTTTCCTATTCTATGTACCACGTCTCTATCGCCATGTAATTTTTCGATTTTCCTTCGCAAACCCGTTCAATTCAAGTAATTGGTATTTTGAGTCTTTGATGCAAACTCTTGGACATTTCTTGAGTTCCTCTTTAGCTTCATTTTGCGCAGCATCCAATTTTTGTTGATTGGCAATATTCACTGGTTTGGTCTTGCGAATGGTCTTCCACTCGCCTCCACCTCTACTAGCAACCTGAACCCACTCGTCAACCTTTTTCTCAACGGTATTCTTAACTCCTTGCATCTTCTTAGCCATATCGTGAGATCTTTGATCTGATTTTTGTACCAAAAGTTTATTGGATTCAACAGTTCTCTTCATACCAGCTATCTCAAGTTGGTTTTTGTTGGCGATCTCAGTCAAGTTTTTAACCGAGTTTTTGTGTGCCGCGTCTAAGAAGTTTACCTTCTGTGAGAAGTCTTTCTTGAGCTCCTCGTGCATTGCGTTGACCTTCTTTTCGAAGCCAGTCACAGCCTTATTCAAGGTCTTAATTTTTTCAGAATTGGTTAAACTTGTGCCAGCCATACCTGTCATAGAGTTAATGTCCGTTCTAAGCGTGGCCATCTCATCTTCTATAGCCTTCAACTTCGCTTCGGTTTCCTTTGCGTTGGTTTGCGCTTCGTTCCTAAGTTCGTCAATAGTTTCTTGCATCTGTTTGATGACCTGGTGCAAGTCCGATTCACGTGATCCCGGACCTCCTAATGATCCATTGCCACCATGCTCGTCCGTGCCGTCAGTCATGGCTTCATCAGCCTGTTGCCCATAAAGGTCCTGTTCTTCGCAGCGATCGATTCGTCTCTTAAGTTCTTCAATGGCGCTTTCGGTTCTTTCCTCAAGCTGTTTGTACGCTTGTGTTAAGCGTTTACACTCCCTGCACTCCCTAACTTGGTGTGCTTCAATGTTCGGTTTAAACGAAGTGGTGGCCTTGAGCTTCGCTGCTCTCCTTGCAGCCATGCTCCTAACCGTTCCCGCTTGGTTCGTTCCGTCAGCAATAATTCGTTGTGTTGTTCCGGTGGTGTTTGTTGAGTCGGTGCACTCGGGTCTCCCCCCGGCAACACAGGCTCCCCCACCGTCGTCATGCATTCCCTGAATGTGAGGACCGGGTGGTTCTCCCCATTCGAGATTGTTCTCATCGTTTTCAAGGAGTCTAGGGTCGTAGTTATTGTAGTTGGTCGGATCTTCTTCAGACATCGGAAGTTCGAAGGGTCAAAAAATGTATTTAAATCTTATCTTGTGTTTTTTTTTTTGTTTTTAAGATTTTAGGCAAGATGAAACATCTAGGATATAAAGGTCACAAGAAAATATAATTTAACCAAGTCCGAAATAGTTTAGTGGCTAGAATTTCCGCTTGTCAGTTCTTGAACAACACGCGGGGGACCGGGGTTCAATTCCCCGTTTCGGAGAAATCTTTTTTTTCATTCTCCAGATTTTTTAAACCCAATTAAATGAAAAAAAAAACTGAGCTTTTTTTTTTTCAAAAAATAATGTTAATTTAATAATATTTCTAATTGTAGCTATTAAATCAGATTTACTAATCTTCCAAAATTTCAACTAAAATCGAGCTATTTTTAAGGCCAGCCTGCTCGATAGTTTGATCCAGCATGTCAATGAGCTTCTTTCGTTCACTTGTCAATGAAAAGTAATCATAACGGGCTCCTTCAACAATCTCCTTAACCACGGAAAAGATATCCCTGACGCTATTCGATAACTTGAATCGCCTTACAATTCTGGAACCATCTGCAAGTCTGAACTGAATACGGGTAGATTCCTTATCACCAGGAGGGGGTTGAGGAATGTCCACTGGTGGAATGCTTGCAAATATTTCCTCAGGAGTAAGTTCATGGTCTTCTTCTGCTGCAGGGGGGATTTGAGTATGATCAACTTCCATCTCATCAACATCCAAGCTAACAGGATCGTCTACTGTTCCCTTGCCTTTCTCATTGGACCCAAGATATTCTAGATCATCATCGTCGTCATCATCATCAAACTGGTCATCAAAGTCACTGATATCTTCATATATGTCGTCATCATCATTGTCACTGTCGTTCTTCTTGCCCAATGACGCACGAAGGGCATACTTGATTTGATCTTCTTCTGACATCAATGACGCATCCTTCTTGGGCGCAGGCACTGTGCTTGGTGGGTTTCTGTGATTAGGATCCAAGCTGTAGCTGTTCAAAAAGTCAAGCAAATCTTCAACAAATACATCAGCACCAGGAATAGTTGGCCAAGTCTTCAATTGTTCACCAGTTCTTGGATCTAAAATCGAAATATGCGGGTATCCTGAAAATGGGTAGTATTGCTTGTACTCTTGTCCTTCGGGAGAATCGTGATTATACTAAATCAACAGTAATGTTAGTTTATCTGTTTATAAATTCCAATTCCAAAGTCAAAGTTAACGTCTCATACCTGAACAAAGACAAAGTTATCAGTAATGACGCGTTTAATTTCTTCATTTGACCACACATCTCTATTTAAAATCATGCATGCAAATTCGTTAATGTTTTGGATATTGACCAAGAGCCATTTCTTTTGCGCTTGAGCAGTGTCTTTGGCAAGATCAAGATCAAAATTTCGGATAATGTCCAAAGGAGGTCTGTAGATTGATGTCAGTATGGATCGTTGATGGTGAGCAGGACCAGGTGTACCATCATAATATTCATCACCATCAGTTCCTTCTTCTTCCTCATCCTCTTCTTCTTCTTCTTCAAATGCATTGTATGGTGTTTGTGTTGGTTGAGACCCTCTAGGAAGTTGTGAACCAAATACTAAAAGAGAATAACCCAATGTTAGTTTAACGATCTATTGTAAAGAGCAACTGTTATAATAATAAGCAGAATGTTTCAATTTAGTATTAACCGTATTCCATTACTTACCTGATGGCATTGATCCAAATGATGACTGGAAGCCGAATTCAGGTGCGACAAGAGTTTCGGTGACAGGTCTGATTCTTTCTCTAACCTCTTCATTGTCATTGGAGTATGCTTCGCCTTGCAATCTACGAGCCATCGCTTCGTCATCTTCAAATTCTTCACCTCCAACGTTGGTAGACTCAGTGGGGTGTTGAATTGATTGTTCGGACGCTCGGACTTGACTGTCTAAAGATGCGCCACCGCTTTCAAGGAAAAGAGTAATGGCGTTTTCCAGATCATTGTCTGAGATTTCAAGGTATTGCTCGGCAGTATCTGTGTCTGCAGCCGTAATTGCACAAAACTGCGCAATCAATTCGGACTTGTCCATTTTTAAATGTCTCTACTGGCAATAGGTATCAAAACGAAATGTAAGGTGGCGATAATGGAAACTGATGTGGTATAGGCTTTCGGACAACAAACTTGGTGGGAAAAAGTCAAAGAAGTAGAGATTAAATAAGTAATTAAATGCAGTGTCTTCAATTAAGTTGGATAGTGTATCAAAAAATTATAATGTTCAAAGGCGTTGATATGGAGCATTAAATACAAATGGTGTGGAGATGCAAAAATGAGCTAGCAATATTAAAGACTTGTGTGTGATTATGTAACCCTCTAGTTGCAGCTGTCAGCACTTCTAGAATCACGAAACAATCATTTTGTGGTGTAGCTCTCGTTGGCGCGCAACACACAACTAGCAACAACAACGGCTCTCGTTTAGATGAGAAGGCAATGGCTGAAAAGCTGAGAAATACTCTGCGTGAGCTCATTACATGGAACTTAAGCCTTGACAATGTGCGTATTTTCATACTGAACTTTGCAACCCTACCTGTACTAATGGCGTGTTTTGGCTTTTTTGTTCTGTTTATAGACTGTTCTTTCCTCGGCCAGCTCTTCGTCGACGCGACCAAATCCTAAGGTTGAGGCTATCCTAAAGTTTGCTTTAGATAAATGCTCGAAGCATCATACAGCGGTATATGCCCCCTCGGTATACGACACTTATGACCGGTATGTTAGTTTGCGTTACGAAAAGTGATATTACGACTAACCTTTTTGAATAGAATCATAGAGAGGTTCGCTGTTCTTGGGCGAACAGACTTGAGGAGTCTTTTGGAAGAGAGAATCAATGAACTGGATAGAGACAATTACATCACGGCTCAAGCCCTGTTTATTCTCCATATTTTATCAAAGAATCCAGAACAAAAACTTTGTTGGAACCCAGTACTCAACTCCAACCTCAAAAAGAGCGGTCATCGCAATGATCCGCAGTCATGGGAGGAAATTTTACAAGATGATCCACTTCCATTGGATCAAGATCACTGGAAATTGGATATAGAAGCGTCGTCGGATGATGATTCCTCCTTGAATCTCTTGGAAAATGATAACCTCTTGGATCAAGGTAAAAATTCCGATCTTGCAAATGGATTAAAGGATACCAGAATGAATCAAGAATTTGATGACTCCGAACTGATGAGTAAATCTCGTGCTGCACTAAGTACAGCCGATGAAGATCTTCAAATTCTTCTTCAAACTACTGATTTCATCCTAGACGAAGGTTCAGCACAACAGAATCCGTTTGCGTCGGCTGAAACTCAACAGGACCGGCTTGCTTTGAAATATGATCAACTGTACGATGCTGCATATTGGAACAACATTTTAGATCTATCTGTACCAGACGATGGCAACGTAACCATAATTTCGGAGCATACTGCCATTCGAGAAATCATATTTGCGATCAGAGGGCAGCCTTCCTCTTTATACTCAGCTATAACTGGAGATCCGATTACGTCTGTCAAAATATCTACAATATCATCAATTGCTAGCCTTGACATTCTTGAGACGTTCAAAGTTGAGATTGATAAGATTAATACTATCCGAGCGTACTTTGAACACCCAGGTACACAGAAAATACCATTATCAGTCTTTGGAGCAGCAATTGAAAAACATATTTTGGGGCCTCTGGATGAATTTCTTGATGGTTATGTTGGTCAGATGATAAATTCCAAGCTTTTAAAATCGGACTCGATTATATCTATTATGTCGTTTAAATCTCAGTTGAGACGACTGGCCAGTGTATGGAGTTGTATTTTTTCACTTGTATCAAGGATTCTTGACTGTTCATCTGGGCAGGATTATACAAAGTTCTCTTTTATTATCAATGAGCTTTATACTGCATGCAATGTATCGTATTCAGGGATTCTAGCTAAAGGAGATTATAACGTGGATGAGCATAGTATGAAACCAACGGATGATTTATACAAATTCAACCAGATAATATTCATATTCCAAGACACATTTAAATTCTACGGTTCTATCTTTGATAACTGGATGAGGCAAGGCAGATTGAATACCGAAGATTTGTTTGTTGTTCGGGAACATACGGATTCAAACGTGTATATGGCGCCCGAATATTTCTGGGCATCGAAATATTCTGTTGATTTCAACAAGATCCCACCTTTTCTAAGCGATACGCTATGCCAGCAAATGTATGAAGCCGGCATGTCGATTCTTCTTTACCGCAATATCAATCGTCGGCATGATGGTGGAACACACAGCTTACAATTCCAACGCTACTTAAAGCATATTACACATACCGATTTGGCATCTTCTACATCTTGTTTCGATACCATTTTCTTTGATTTGTCGAAAGGATTCAATGCCAGCGAGTCTTCGCTTGCTCAACAGCTCTTAGCATCGCCAAGTCAAGTCTGGTGGAGTAAATTTCAAGACAATATGGAACGGTGGGTACAATATTACCACGAGCACAATACCCGACTGTTGGAAGTACGACTTTTCAATGACCATATCGATGATGGAACAGGAAATTTACGTCAATTCCTTGCCCAATATATTTCAACATATATTATGCAGGACGTAAAGTACAATATTGATAGCCAATTGGTTTTGGATGCAAATTTGTTATTTCCATCTTCTACCGTGTCGTCAGATTTTCGTTATGAACTGTTCACTAGGTTTGACAAATTTGCAAACGAACGACTGTCAGCCTTGCGTGCCAAAAAACAACCAGATAAGTATGTGGTCCAAGACGATTTTGAAGAATCTGTTAAAAAGTATTTATTTTCGGATTCTCCATACCTTCCCAAACTTTTATTTTTGTCTGCATCAAGCTCTGGCATATTATCAGAATCTCTAGATCGCACCACGGCTGATAATGATAGCTATGTAAGCAACTCCTTTGATGAGAAGATTAAGCAAGACCAATCAGAGCTGGATTACATATCCCATCTCAAGCTTGCATACCCTATACCTTGGATTGTCCGCGAGATTGTTCGTGATAAATCTTCAGTTTATCAAGAGATTTGGGTTCTGTTGTTACAATGGGCTTGGGCTCGACATGTTGTCAGCGACTTGCATATGGAAAATATGAAGCGACTTGGTGAATTCATGAAACGGGAGACACAGGCTCCAGCTGACATTCTTTCATCCTTACAATCTCAGTGTTTGACGACCCATTCTGCTCTCGTGTTTATCAACAATATATCGGAGTATTTCAATGATTCTGCGTTGGCGATGCTGGCGACGAAATTTCTAGATTCCATAGCTCCAACATCTGGGCTTACACAAGGTCAAAGTCAAAGTCAGGAAGCATCAGCTCCCACAAATCTGAATGATTCACAATCTCAGGCAGGTCCAGCATATAGAAAGTCGTACCGCTCGTTTCAATCAATAATTAATCATCACGAACGGTTTATTAGATCCGTTTGTGATTTGTGTTTCCTCGCGCCCAGCTGTGTGTTTTCTGAATCCAGCAACTCTTCCAACTCTAACAGTGGTCTTGTTGGCGACACCAGCTTGGACACTGCTAGCTTCACTCAGACAAAGCCTCGGCACACTAGAGATCCAACCAAGCTCAAGAGCCGGACGCTATATGTGCAAAACATCCAAAAGGCTCTCAACCGAATCTTGTACTATTGTGCTGTAACTCTAGTACAAGACAAGGATGACTTGTTTTACACCAACTTTGAATACTTTTCGGTACTGGTCAAAGGGCTGAAAAAGGCTATCAACTTGGGCTTGAATAATTATTGCTTTGGAGAGAATTCAGAGCATGTGGAGCGGTTTTTGCATAGAATATGAAAAACGTAGCAATGTGTAAATAAATAAAAATAATAAGCATTGTTATGTGTTAATTGTTAGAATGTGCTTCAGGCATGACATTTTTCATATAGATATTCTTTTCTTCCTTCTTCTAGTTCTAGGAGTCTATAACAATCATTATCAAATTGTAAAAGTCACAATAGTATCATCATTATCCTCTGATCTTTACCTTTGGCAATCTTTATATTTAATCATGTTGATCCAAAGCTTTATGACGGCTCGAATCCATTCTCTTTAACCTACGATATATATGCAAAATAAAAGTGTTTCGACGATATGTATTCAAATTACAAAAATTGAAACCAAGGTCATTCTAATTTACAGTATAATTAACATAGAAGCACATATGACTGTCTCAAGACAGAATACAATACACAACTAGAAAATTAAAAAAAAGTCATAGAGTACGCAGGAATCCAAACCGGATTTCATATATTCATGAACAACAAGGAAAGTAAATTTTTTTATATTGCTGGGGTTTGGGGGTACATCATCATTAATATCCATCACTTATTTCATCAATAGACAAAAGGTTTACTCTTCAGCAGCAACACCACCACGGGAACGGATGAGGGCGTGTCTGTCCTTGTCGGCACTGAGCTGAGTGATGACAACGTTAGAGGGGTGGATGTTAAGGGGAACGGAAGCACCGTTGGACTTCTCCTTGGCAATCTTCTCAACCTGGACGGACCACTTGAGTCTGTAAACCTGGGTGACCTTACCCTCCTGGCCCTTGATGGAACCACGGACAACAGAGACAATGTCGTCCTTGTGGATAGGAAGAGACTTGACCTTGTACTGCTCACGGAGCTCCTTGGAAAGAGGAGCAGAAAGGATGTTACGTCTCACATGGGAAGGAGCGGCGAAGTGAGCCTTGCGGGCCTTTCTTCTAGAGCTAGAGACAGCTAAAGTAGGAGTCAGTATTAAATTCATAAAGTTATGGCACTGAAAAACATGTTGGAAAATGGCTGCAACGAAATGACTCTAGTTCTGTATGCTGGAAAATAGATTTTAGAATTCGAAGAATGTTTGGTTTGGTTGTGCTAGCGTTGTCGGTGCAGTTGAGTTGTGTGGTTTGTTGGGTGAAAAAATTTTCAGCACTTTGGTAGTAGTCGAACATCAAGGGTTTTAAACCGTCGTCAAGGTCAAATCGTGAAAAACATGAATCCGTCCACAAAAGCAAGATTAAAATCAATTTATTCAAGGGTATTTCAACATTCATATAAGTATTGCATGTCGGTTAATCATATAGGTCGAGTAAAAATTTCACCGATATCCAAACATCACACACAACAAAACTCTAGAAGCCAACCATCAACGCCATTTTCCAAGTCCTCGATTTCACCGACAAAAATTTATTAATTATGTAAAATTCAAAATAAGATCACATACCAGTGTTAACCTTGGCCATTTTGTATATATGTGAGAGTCGACGAGAGTTGCGAACAGTTGTCGTAAGGTGGTCGAGGGAGAGGAAATATACGAAATTCTCAAGGGAAGGGAAGGGAAAAGGGAGAGAGGAAAAATTTTAGCGGTGGGCGCACACCTGTGGCTGGCAATACACACAAACCTTGGGTGGTCCATAGTGTCAATGCTGGCTATGTATGTATGGCACAAGTGTAGCATGTACTAAAGCCTGAGGCAAAAAGTGTAACAGGGCTGTCACTGGAACTACAAAAGTGTAACATGTTAGGCCATCGTGACTAATATGATGCTTGACTCTGGTGGTTGTTAGGGTTTTGCCCTAATTTTATCAAGTTGAGAAAGGTTTTTGAGCTGTCTCCCACTAACCCTTACCCAAAAGTACAAGATGCCCAGCCAGCGACACCGAGTATACAACACCAAATCCACTCGAACAAATATTGCAGCTTGTTACATTTAATAAGTGTGATTTTCACGTGAATACATGTAATGACATGGAACGTTAACCAGGGACTACTACTTTGTATCAAGCCATTGTGGCATTTCTAGCTGAATTGAGTGTACGAGACTGAGCTGACCAATTTGTTTGCTGGAAACTAATTTTCAAATGACGTGTTTGTATTATACCAATGGACACTTGGAGGAGGCACATCCTTCTGCTTGATCTGACTCTCACCTCCACCGTAGAATCTAGTCGCGATCACGCTGTAAGCTGTAGTATAGTCTGTCTACAGCCTTTGGATCTGACTTTAGTGGCAAATAGTTGCTGTTGTCAACAGAGGACTACTACTACTTGGCAAGACTATTGACTGCCCTTTGCTCTTTTGCAGGAAACAGGTCATTGACTCTACGGTTATCCCAGCAATGTGGTTCTCTTGCATACCTACGCCGTGTAATAATCGGCCTTAAATTGGGCTTTATCCTGGGACTTGCTGCCCATACTTTGGATCTGCCACTAAGCATCTCATGCTCATGAGCTTTATCCATTGTCAAGCATAATATCACTGTTTGCCACCGTTTTGCAGCCCTAATAACCACGTAAGTAAACTCAACCCTACACCCCGATTAGGCACTATAGCCAGCCGTGCCCACTGAGGCAGTTCACTAAACTCTTGTCTTATTGTTGCAATATGGAGATACTTCACCCAGTGCATTTTTTTTGTTTCTTCTTCTATTCTCACTCTGTTTTCTAAAACCCTCAATATTGTTTCCTCATCTATTTACTTCATCCTTGGATTATGCTTGGAATCTCTTTTTTTTTACTTTTACTTGGCCAATGTTCTTAACCTGATTTGAAACCTCTGTTTGCTCAGTCACTTTGGCTTTGGGTATGTCCTTTTTTTAGGGCTTTCCCCAAACTTTTCCGAAACTGCCGCCTGTTTCTAGTACGCTAAACACCGCTTTTTCTTCTCCCTCTTCTTCATTTCAACCGAGCCTCTTGAACCTTTCTTATCTCTTGTGTTTGTGATGTTGATGTTGATGTCCATATCTTTTTCTAATGTTCTGTCTCATTACCTTCTATTGGAAACGTCATACCTATCTGGTGTGTGACACCCACCTGTTTTTGGCTTTTTAGTTGTATGCTTTCAACCTTTCCACCATTCTTGGTTCTTTACTCAGAACAATATACCCATCTTTTGCTTCTTCGCGCTTTTCAGTTCATTTTCAGTTCGTTTTGATACATCTGATTGTTTTATTATAATTAAATTTATATTATACATCAAGAAAAAAAATATGAAAGAAGTAACAAAGATTCACAAGACATAAAATGATATACCCTGTTTAAAAACATTCCAAAATGGTCATTAAAAAAAATTAAAGGGAATAAACGCAACCCAATGAATAAATAAAAATACTACTGTCAATATGGTTGGGTCTTAACCAATATTGTGATAGTAAACCTCGTCAGTTCCACTACTGGGAGGAGGAGTAACAAGAAGAAGGCCACTCATTGAGTCGCCTGCTTCCTCCGACTCATTGTTGCCAGATCTGGGGCTGTTACTGCTTCCAGATCTAGAGTTACTAGTATGTTGTTGATTGTTCACGGATTCTCTCTGAGGGCTACTACTGACAGACGAATGTGTAGCATCTACTTCTCCACCCCACCCGGCAATAGCTCCTCCAATAATGGTAGGAACCATTGTGAGCGCTTCAATCGAGTAGCCAGATGAGGTTGAACTGCCTCTTGATCGTCCAAACATGTGGTGTCGTTGAGAGCCATGTGCATTGCCGCCGGGAACAGTCAAAAATCCTGCATTATCTTGAGACACAATACCATTGGCCTGTGGCTGAATAAACGAACTGTTGTAGCCAATTGAGTCAACTGGTGAATTTAAGGTAGTTCCAGAGGCGTTACTATCAATATCCAAAGATGATGAACTAGAGTTAAATGACTTCTTGACACGCATATAAACTTGCTTCGGTTTAGCCTTGATCTGGTTCCAACGACCACCACGAAGCTTGAGGATGAGAAGATCTTGCTTGACTTGTTCAAGAGGAGCTGGCCAAATGTAATGTGGAAGAGAATCAATGCGTGACTCTTCATCATCGTTGATGCGAATAGTAGGGCTTTGATCATCATCACGACGTGTCCAATATCTCCAGAACAATAATTTGCTGCCATAACGGCCCAATGCTCTGTATAGGCGTGTTGGGAACATGCGAATGACCCATTCGTCAGGGATCGTTCGTAAAAGAAGGCCGACAGGAATGGAACCAAAACCACAGATTATGGCAGTGCCCCATTGGGCGCCAGTTTGGCGTTGGATACTGAAAGCCGCACCACCGACAAACATGATCAGAATTTGAGCACCAAGAATAATCGATGAGATTGCGACATAGTACCAGTTCTTCCAAATACCTTCAAACATGTTATACTTGTTATCGAGTCGACGAGCAACAAACATTTTAAAGTACTGCATCCAAACAAAAGTGTTGAAAACCAAGGCTTTGATTTGAACTTCCTGATGAGATGATAGAGTGCCATTATAAAAGATTCCGGAGCCAGCAAAGTTCAACACAAAGCTGACAATTAATTGATAAGCAGCTTCTCCAATAATTATCTTCCACATGGTAGGAGTTATCAACGAAGCTTTACGGTTATCAGGCTTGCGGTCAAGAACAGAAGGGTTTGGGGGATCAGTGGCAAGCGCTAAAGCAGCAAAAGTATCCATGATCAGATTAACCCAGAGCAGTTGGACAGCTGTAAGAACAGACGTATTACTGGAGGAGGCAATAGACGACACAAAGGTAAGAACGACAGCGGTAATATTGACAGTGAGTTGGAACTGAAGGAACTTCTTGACAGCATCGTTGACGGTTCGACCCCATATAATCGCTTTGACAATGCTTCCAAAGTTATCGTCCATGAGAATAATATCAGAAGCCTCCTTTGCAACTTCAGTACCAGAAATACCCATGGAGAAACCAACGTCGGCAAGTTTAAGAGCAGGAGCATCGTTAGTACCATCACCAGTGACAGCAACAGTTTCGCCCATTTCCTTAAGGGTTTGGACGAGCATGCGCTTGTCATCAGGGCTGGAACGAGCAAGGACTCGGAGCTTAGGGACCAACTCGTACAATTCCTGTCGAGTTTTCTTGCGGAAAACAGGACCTTCCATGACAACATGATCAGAGTCAGGGTCCAAGATTCCACAGTCGATAGAGATGGCTTTGGCAGTAACAATGTTGTCACCAGTAACCATACGAACAACAACACCAGCACGTTGACAGTCAGATACTGCTTTGGTAACACCATGTCGCAATGGATCTTTGATACCCACAACACCAAGGAAAGTCATTTCCTGAAGCAAATTCTTATCGTCTTTCAACTCGTAAGGCGGCCAAGATTCAAGACCCTCAAAATCGCGGTACACTAGACCAATAGCACGAAGTGAATTGCTAGCGTATTGTATGATTTGGTCCTTGATTTGTTCAGTTTCTTTTTCCTTGATAGGTCTGACATTTTCACCGTCAAGGATAGAAGTGCACACAGAAATCATGACTTCAGAAGCACCCTTTACAAGCAAACGGAAGCCTGATTTGTTAGGAAGTTCGATAACAGTTGCCATGTATTTGTTTGCGGAGTCAAACGGATAAACACGAGCAACTGAATAATTGTTGCGTGCAGCTTCCAAGTTGCCCATGTTGAGGAACTCATATGCAAAGGAAAGAATGGCGGTCTCGGTTTTGGAACCGATATAGTGTTCAACAGCAGTGTTACCTTGGGACATTTCAGACTCATATTCAATGTTTTCAAAAGCCGAGGTGTTAACGATAATGGAAGACAATAAAACATCATAGGCTTGAGGCGTCAGGTTTGAAACAAACTGTTGTGGAGATGGGAGAGAAGATGAAGAGTTAGCAACAGGAGCATGGTCGATAGGCATGTTGTTAACAGTGCTGTCATCTTTTGTGTTGTTGTGGTGAAATAATTTGGAAACACCATGCGTTTCATGCTTTTTAGTATTATCAAGATCTTGTTCCTGTTCATGAGAGGCATCAATTTGGAGTTCAAACTCCTGATTCAGACCAAGGATTCCAGCAACAACAGTCATTTTGTTCTGAGTCAAGGTACCAGTTTTATCAGAACAGACGGTAGTAGCACCTCCCATGGTTTCACAAGCCTTTAGGACGCGGACAAGGTTATTATCCTTAATCATACGAGTTGTTGCGAAAGCTAAGGCAAGTGTTACAGCCAAAGGTAAACCTTCAGGGACTGCTACAACAATGATAGTGATTGCAGTGATGATTATATTCATAAACTCTTCAGCTTTTCCTGCACTAGTTTGTGTATTTCCAGGGAGCTGAGCAAGAAAACGAATAAACAAGACAAGAAACATGATACCAGCAGCAAGAGTGCCGATCTTGGCAATTCCTTCGGCAATAATATTAAGCTTTGCCTGAAGTGGAGTTTCTTCGGCTTCGGTCTGTAAAGACATCAAAGTCTTGCCATAGAAAGAGTTAGTACCAACGGCAGTTGCAAGAAAGTCGCCAGTGCCTTCAAGAACGCGCGAACCAGAAGCAATGAAGCAATCAAGGCCTTTTTGATTTGGTGGGCAGTTGGGTTTGGCTTCAAGTTTCTCGAGTGCTTGGGAAACAGTTGCTTTCTTGATAGTGTCGGATTCACCAGTCAGAGAAGATTCATCGCACCTGATTCCATAACTATTAACGAGGACACCGTCACAAGGAACGACATCGCCGGGTTCAAGCTGGACTAAATCGCCGACAACGATATCAAAAATTGAAATCTCGATAATATGGCCGCTACGTATAACACGTACTAATCTGTTGTCTTTCTTTTTGTTGAGTTTGACAAATTGCCGCTCCTTTTGCCAATCGTTTCCTGCGCCTACCAGCGATACAATGGCAATAGCCACAATGATCGCTACGCCTTCTACCCATTCGACCTTTGGCTCTTGTTTACCGTCCTCGTACTTAGGAGGCTGACCAAAAGTTTCGTATAAGCCGATCGCTAGTGATACAACGGCAACTATTGACAGTAAGATGAGCACTTTATCTTGTAGTGCCATCCATACTAGCGCCAGAAATGTTTTGGGTTTCTTTTCTGGAAGTTTGTTGACACCGTAAAAGTCTTGTCGCTTTTCGAATGAAGGATTGTCATTGGAGTTCTTGGTAGAGTCTGATGCTGATGAAGAATAAGGTTGAAGGGAAGAGCCGGGGCCTGAGAATGATGACTGCTTGCGTTGTTTGTCTGGTGTGTTGTTAGTTGTTGAGATGGGAGGTTGATATGGAGATGCATGAATGTTGGAATTACTAATGGCGGTGGACAATGTGTGGTTCATTGTTTCATTGGCCTCAGTTGCTGTAGTAGTATCATTATTAGGGTGAGCATTGTAATTGGCATACGTTTGATGTGGACGTTGTTGTGATGAACTCGAGTGGTTTAGGTTTGGTTCTGGTAATGATGATGGTGAAGATGGCGATTCGCCCTTGTAAGGGAGACCCTTTTGGACATTAGTATTTAGCTTGGATTCTAAGCCCTGCAAGCCTCCGAGGGCTTTGATCAAGTAGATGTTTTTGTCAGAGTGTAGTAGCTGTAGCTGTTCATTTGAAACGCCAAAAGAGGAACTATTATCAGAGGTTTGATTTTCGTTGAGCTCCTGTTGAGCTTCTTGCAGATAGTCATGGCGTTCGTCAACTGACACTTTACTTGGTTTGTGAGTCTCTTCAGGATAAGGGGATGCAGAGGTGGATGCTGAAGTAGATGTAAAAGGCTCTTGGAGTACTGGAAGTGGGTTTAGTTGGTAGTCAGCTGCTGGTATCTTTTTATCCGAGGGCAGCTGGTTAGAAGTTAGTATTTTCAAGTATCATGGATATAAAAATAAAGATGTGCCACAGCACATAAACAGACTGGGGTACTTACTTTCGCAGAGGTGTCGACAGAAAGGTTAAATTTGCCCTTTTGCTTGGAATCGTGAAATCGCAGGCCGTCTCGGTGGTCATATTGGGGAGGAGAGTCTATACCATGGTTATTAGGTACAGATAACATTGTAGATGCATTAAAAGAGGGATGTGAAGAAACAGAAAAAGGAAGGGGTATGAGAAGAAGAAATAAAGAGGTCGAAAGAGGCCGAAAGAGGTCGAATATATATAAGAAGGATGGGAGAAGAGAAACGAAAGTGATAAAAGGAGGGACGGGACGGGGGTATTTAAGAGAGTGCGTATTCAACACAAGCAGTCGGAGTTGTATTCTGCGGTGTGCATGGATATATGCCTAGCAAGCTGAGTGAGAAGTTCCACTTTGCTGGTCGGACGGTTCATACGAGGGGGGCCTTGATATTGCTGGGAAATGCGGGCATATCTTGTGAGAACGATATAGAGCGACGAAGGGTGGGTATACAAGGTTTGGGGTGTTCGGGCAAGGTCAGTGAAGGTTCTACAAATTTGAGCAAAGTGGAACTCAAAAGTGTATGGCTAATTTGTAGCTTAATTGTATTTATTTTGCACAGCCACTATTACAGTTACAACTGCGAGTGTATTAGCGTAGTACAGCAGCGGGATACATACATGCAGCCACGCAAGCTGTTGTAATAGACCTCTGCTACCAAGTCTTGGCCTTTTTAAAGCCTTTTGGATGTGTTTTTTATTGTAGAGGCGTGGTTGGTTTAGTGATTAATGGATTTGTTTTGTTTTTACATTTGAAATAGCCAGGTTGAAGTCTGTTTTATTTTTTTTATTTTTTTTTATTTTTTTTTTTATTTTCCGGGTTGATGTGATTTTTGACATGTTTCTTTGGTCTTTGTGTGACACGGGTTATTTCAGCTACCACTACACAGCACGCCCAACTGCTCCTGTTCCAGGTGGCGTAAGTGATAAATGAATCTCAACACTTTGCAATATGCCTGTGGTTCAAGTCGCATCACGCCTTGGTTTGAGAATGGTGTGTTTATTTCCGAGCTTAAACTCCGGTGAAAGGCATGTTTTCATGTTATGTATATCAAGATTACAAGATTTCAATATTACAAGGTTACATGGGCATTGCATTTTCTCATCTCTAGGTGTTACACTGTGGTTTCCCTTGGCATGTTATTTCAATTCAGTTTGTAATTACTTGTGTTATGTGCTATGTGCTATGTGTTATAGCTTCCTAAACCGGCATATTTCGTTCGCTTCTTTTCAAGCTTTTTCAAGCTTTTTCAAAGCCCAGGCTGTTCACGTCCTTGGTTTTTTAATTTTTTTTTTTTTTTTTTTTTTTAAGCACCGCCTTCTCGCTTGGCATATTCCAGCTCCATGTTTTCTTCGTAAAGTTTCTCCGCCTCTTCTTTGGTCAACTGGCGATCGCCACTGGCCTGGGTGGTGCTTGAGCCGGCATTGCTACCGCTGGAAGCGGTTGAGTTGGAGGACGTTGTATCAGAATATCCTTCACGGACCTCCGGCTTGGTTCCCTCATTGCGTGTGGAAGAGGTTGAAGAGCCTAAATCGACAGGAACGCCCATTGTTATGTGTTTAGTTGTTAGTCGTAGTCTGAGAGGGTTGGTAGTGGTAATACACGGTTTCGAGTATGGTGATGAAAAGAAAAGAGGGAAAAAAGGTTTAGAATTTATGGTGATTTATACCCGAGCCTTTTCTTCTTGCCCGCTGCAAAAATGCTGGTTTTTGCTAACGTGCGTTAAAATGATGTCAACATCCTGAGTTGTTTTGTGGCAACTTCTGATGAACATGGCAAACAAACAGCCAGCGGACACCCAGCAACCCAAGGTGCGAGCTATGCACTATGTGGGTAGATGCGGCCCTACTATGGCAGATCTCTTGATCGCATGTCCAGGGTGGGGTGGGCAAAGGGAATCTTTTCAAAAAAAACTAGGCTATAAACCCGTGGTGAGCAATGTATAAACAACCTAAACAGCTGCCATAAATCAGCGGTGGCAACACAGCACCGCACCTACAGCAGATTTAAGACATATGACCTATGACTTCAGACTTGGTCAAACATTCTTGCAATGGGGCTGTGCAAGAACAATAGCCACACAGCCCTGTCCAAAATAGAAATGGAAAATGCAATTGGCAAGAAAACAATAGGAAAGCTCGAAAACAATGGATTCCATTGTATCTGTTATTATTATTACATCAATGCATGCTTAACACCCTGAACCAAAACCAAAACCAAAACCAAAAGACCAATAAGACGCCAAATTTCGTATTTCTTTTCACATGCCATAAACTTGTTGCAACTTTCCAAATTGCTAATGCTTTCTTTCTTCTTCCTAATGAAACACTCATCATAATTATGACTCTCATCGTGATTCAATGCTCAGCCATTTCCCAACAATTTTTGTTTCCAGATTTCCAGATTTCCAGTTATGGCAGCGTCATTATTACGCACTTCACCTTGGCAAACTGTACCCTCCAGGCGCCCCTAGATGTATATTTTCCAAGTTTATGATTATTTATTATGGCAATCCCCAACCAATATGAAGGCTTAGTCGTGACTATGACGACTCTAATAGAGATTAGAGACATGTACATCCAACAGTTTCTACTTCTCATTTGACAAACTGAAAGTTCTCAGCCATCAAACTCATGATATCGTTAGTTTAACCAATTCGCGTTTCACATGTCTTTCCAGCTCAGTTGTTCCTAATACCTAAATAAGGATAAAATAAGCTACTGGAATGAATGTGGGTTTCTCGCAGTTTGGTTGTATAGCGCTCAGCCTGCTTGGGTCCTGAGTTTCCAAAAGAAGGCGAAGAAAATCTGCTAATACTCAAGTGGTCATTTCATCGCAGATAGCCATATGGGAACATAAGCTCTGTTTTGGTCAGTTAACCAAACCCTGGAGGCGACACTTATTTTTCTGGTTGAGGGGTCCGAAACTAGGGCCGGCAGCTGCGGTTCAAATGATTACGCGTACCCAGTTTTGATTCCACAAGCTGTCCATAGCCTCTATTCCCCATGTACGAATCCCAGGATCCATAGTAGCAATTGGTATGAGACTAAAGTAAAACTTCTTGCTTTGGCACCGTAACACAGGGTAACCTCTGGAAACACGTGCACAAGAAATTTACCAACACGAAATGCTATTTTGCTAGCTATGTCTGTAGAATTGTTACCTTAGGAATCAGTTCCCTAGATGCACCTAGCTTTAGAAGAATTCATACCTTTAGCCATGAAAATAAAAGACATTCGGTCGCTCAAAATACCAAACAAATGGATACCCGCTTCAAAAAATAAAACCATAAATTTCATTACATAACATTAGCCGGTGTCATTATATAATCACGAATTTTTCGTGGCAAGTCGTACAAAAGTTCATCAGTAGAGAATCGTAAGTCCACATCTTGAACAAACCAAAGTAAGATGTCCAAATAAAGATAGAAATATAAGGATCAAACTGGTTCGTCACAGAGTATGTGGAATATATGTCTGAGAAAGAAAGGCTCTTACTCAATGTTGTTGGCCTTCTTCAGCTCTTCGAGGTTAGCACGCCGGGCCTCCAAATCCATCTGTGACTTTTGCATTCTGGAAACCGAGTGAAATAGAACAACAAGATATCTATTTTGATAATTAAAGCCAGAGAGCTTATTGTAAGCGTTTCGAGCGTCGGCTGCAGAATCGTAGACTACATAAGCAGTGCCTCGAGTGTTTTGCGCATTTCCCAATCGAATTTGTCTAAAGTATATTGGTTAGCACTCTTTATAAACGCGTAAAAATCCAGATGTGAATCACAAAACTTACCGTATACTGCCAAACTGACCTAAAAGAGTATATAAATCACTAGTTGATACTGTGAAAGGCAGGTTCTTGACAAACAGGATCTGGTTTTCTTCAGATAGTTTTTGCCTCTGTAATGTTTAAACAGTTGATTAGTACCAAAAAGCTATTAAAATGTTTCATGTGTGTTATAAATGGTGTTTTTTTTACTTACTGGATTTGACATTTCTATTGCTGTAAAAATAATTAGTGCCCAAGACTTGACAAACAGTGATGATCAGTGCCCAAGTCTGGAGGTATTGGAGTCGAATGAATGGATTGGTGATTTGCTTACATATACATACATTGAAATCATACATAACATAACAATGAGAGATACACACATATCACTAGCCCATAGCAATTTCCTTTCCCTCTCGTTTACCATTTTCAGCTTTCACTCCCTTTGATCTGCTTCGTAGCTTTAAAAACAGATGTTTGCCGATATTCCATAATCTTGTGTCGAATCCTACCATTTGTTGGTACTCTATGAATATGTGTTTCAACTCCTTGATGTTTTCCTCGTAGCATGGGCATAGAAAGTCCTTGTCTGCGTGGAACCTGTAGTATAACTCTTCAAATACATGTAATTCCGTATCAGGCCAAAGCTCTTGTTAAGAAACTAGTGGCTCGGAGCTCATGCTCTTTTCCGGTGAGATGTAGTGGTATCCAATTGGTGTCTTCACTTCCCATCACTTTGAAACTAGTCAAGTTTTTGGGTTTTTTAAATGCTTCAATTTTGCAACCTTAGTTATTCAACCATACATGTACACTAAAACTTAAGACTTCATTCATTCAATTCAGATTTACATTTAAAATTCATGTATAACACACAAGGGATAAGCAGCCAATTAGCAAGCTATCGGGTACCTATGGTATAAGGCTGAACCTGGCAGGCTATTTAGCACAGGGTTAGGTACTTTGATCTTCCCCTCAACGACAGAGTCCTAACTTTCAACCTTTTGCTGGTTTTGGATTTGGAACTCTCTAAACTTGAACAAGCATTTAATAAAAACGCGTTATACATACTGTCCTTATAACGCTAACCTCAAAATACACTTTTCCAGCGGTTCACTCGTGCATTATTAGATGAAATGTCACAATCTCCCGGTTTACAAACGCAGGCTTCGGAACAAGAACCTGAACCCACAGTACTCGAAGATTTAGGCCCCCAACCCGAAGATCCCGAAGAACCTGACGAACACGAATACATTCAAAAATGTCTTTCGGAAGCTCGCCGGCAGCTTTCAGACGACTGGAAGCTATCAGCGGAAAAAAGAAAAGAAGGCAATAGTGAGCGACTTTTTACTGCCGGCGAAAGAATGGTCTCTGGCGGTGTTGCCGAAAGAGTATACGCGAAAGCTTTTCGATACATTGCATGGGCTGAAAAAAACATCAACTGCAGATACCCAGAAATTGTCACCGTCTCACGAGCAATAGCATTCATAGAAGATTTCAGACAAGAGCAGGCTCTTCGAGCTGAGCCGATCACTTACGAAACCGTGGCTAAGATACCCAGGGCTTTATTTGAGCTGTATTTGCGGCAAAGGAAAGCTATTGTGACACCATATCCACGTCTTACTGAGCCGGGTGCAGTAATCTATGACGAATGGCCATCAACGATTTATACGAAAGATATGACAAAGTATTTACAAAGGGTGAAGGAGAATGTCAAGTCCAAACATCGCATTGATATGTCTAGACGTACCCCATCACCTGAACCCAACTCTCCTACACTGAAATCCGAATCAATTACTAGCACTGCGGACACTACGAATAGCCAACGATCTTCCTCAAAAGAAAGCGCGCTTGTTGCATCTGGCGCAAGAAACACTGAGAACTCAGCTGCTTTGATGTTGGAAATGCCAGAGAGCGATGGTGAAGCTGACGATGATACACCTAGTCAAACCAACAACACTACACATAAAGATTCAAAAAATGATACCCCGGGATTCACAGCCATCAATGCAACAAGCGACTCATCCGACATGCCTCGAGCCGCTACCAACGACCCGAAAGCCATTCGGAGGTTGGAGGCCAAACTTGATAATCTGAGATCCGAAATGAATACCAATAATGCTCGAATACAAGGACTACTATCCGACGGATTCAAATCACTTACCACCATCATGACAATGATGGCCGAAGACATGAAAAAGAGCACACAAATACCATTACTACAAGCCCAAAAGGATTTCGACGAGGCCGCCCTGCGTCTCCGAGAAATACGAAATTCGATGAGTTCCAGCACTGGCCTTGAAACCGAGCTTAGAACATTCTCGACAACACTGAGTCGGAACTCGTCGAACATGGATCAAGTTCGGCATGGAAATGGGACCAATCATATTCCAAGACCTTCAGACCCCTAGATAGAAGCTACATTTATATGCGAAGAACTTTGATTTATTGTTTGAATTTGCTTAATTCAAAATGAGTACATATAATATTTGAAATAAGAAAGAAACATTCCAATGAGCGAATTCGGTCCTGGGTACGTACGTATAGGGAAGATAAAACCTATACATAACATGTTCAGCCTCAACGGACCTATTCTGGTAATATGGTTAGTCGAGTGTCTGAACTCTACGCATTTCAGAGTGGTAGGCACTGTGCAAAGTGACAAGAGAGGATAATATACATCAGGTTAGATATTACAAGACATCACTGAAATAGAAATCTCATAAAACAAAAATAAATCCGTTATTACACCTTCTCAATACCAAAAAAGTTAACTTCTGTTTGCGTTAGCCCGGAGTCGAACCGGGGGCTCGACGATGGCAACGTCGAATTTTACCGCTAAACCACTAACGCCTTACATTTTTAAAAACTTTTAAACCTATCAAAACTCAATAATTATATTTTCAAATAGCAAAAAGCGTCTAAAAACCGCAAAAATGTAGTATTGATAAGACCATTGGGAAGAGCAGGATTCTTATTTTTAATTTCATCTTTTCAAACTAGTAGAGAATTGGAGCTTTGTTTGGTCTGGTTAGAGTACACACAATGACACCAAACATCATTAAAAATACAGAGAGAAAAAGCTGCCATATATGATTAAGAATATGTTAAGTCCTATCAAGATTTAAAAGATTTAAAACCTTGATAGCTTGCTCTGTAAGAAAGGCTGGAGAAAAGCCTAATAGATATTATGTATAGCACTTTGATTGAAAACAAAACAAACAAAAATAAAATCCATGAAAACGGATTGAATCATTTTGAAAATGGGATGGAAATAATGAATACATTTTTCATGACATCATATAAGACGTTAAAACAGATTGACAATTGTATTAAAACGGGAGAGTCCCTATTGCCAGTATGGTAACACGGCCCCATCCAATAAGAGAAATAAATGAGATGGAGATGTGAACATTTCTAGAAACAGTAAATGAAGCAAAATACTTCTAGGACTGTGAAAAATTGCTAGTAAACAAAAATTAAAAGCTGTGGCTGAGAAAGACATGTATATGCTATTTTGTTCGTTATTAATGTTTACTTCAGAAACGTTGATTCCCAAAAAAAGAACAACAGTGAAAGCTGGAAAAAGCGAAACACCAGTTTATTATACTAGATAGGGATAACATCTACAAAGCTGCTGCGGTATAGTTAAAAAGCATTTCGATACCAGGATGAAAGACAAGAAGTAGCAAGAAGAGTAGAATAATGTATCCTTATAATACCATAGTGAATATAGATTTGAAATAAAAGCTAGATCTGAGAATATGGTAGATATTAGCGACGCCCACTTAGCATGCCCGGGTATCACTTGACAGAGAGGAAGATATTGTAAAGCGCAAAAGACAATTATGATGGAGTAATAACTCATCAAGAGTTCAAGGTGTAATCCCAGCAACCTAACAGAAAATCAAAAAAGGAGAAAAAAAGAATAGAGAACGGCATTTCCAGTAGAGGTACCAATTTCCTATAGCTTAGGCATGAGGGATTACTATAGCACATCTAACTAACTGTGGAAATTTCGGTATTATGAGATTGATGATCAAGTGACAGGTTGTTTAACCATTTAAACCGATGGCTCTTTAAGTAAAAAACAAACAAACAAACGGAGGGAACACCTTGCCTACAACGACGGTTGTTGAGTGAAAGATTATAGTTTTAAAAAAAGGGTTATGAAGACTATATGCCAACCAAGAAACCAGGTAGCAAAGAGGTTCAAAGTTTTGTGTGCATTTGAGCAAAATGTAAAAAATATGTCGATCTTCTTTTGGATAGTTCCGTAGTACTCTGAATACTTCGAAGTGTGTGTATGTGTAGCTGACAAACAGGCGGTTATATACTTCGGATGGACGTAACATAAATTATAAATTGTAATTAACATTATCTTTTTTCTCCCCCATTTCAACATTTTATACATATTTATACAAAATATACATTATTTTTTCAACAAATCCTGCTAGAACAGAGCTTGCTTATAGTTTACTAAATCTCACAATTTCAAATACATAAACCACAAAGTAATTGATTGATTGATCAATCAGATAAAAAATCGGGCAAGACTGATTTGGGAAGAAAGGAAAACGAGGCTGTGCAAACTGATAAAAAAATCGTATAAAAAGTGGAACATTACATTTTTTTTGGTTTATCAACCTTTAAAATTCGTACGTGGACCTGCGTACCTAACTGTACCTAACAATTATTGACCAATCACCGGACGAGAAATTAGGTTAATTAAATACTGGGCTTTTCTAAACATCTTTTTGGAAAAATATAGAAGAGATGTATTTGTTTTTCCAAATATTATTATTTGAATTATATGAGCACATATTTGCTTTTGAGATCTGCCAAAGTATTCCAAGTCTTCTTACCAATAACAATACTTACTTTGATGATCTTATAACTGGAAATGGTTTCCAGAAAAAGCCAGAAAAAACAAATAATGCTAGGTTAGTTACCAATGTTGCCTGATTAATAACAATAATCCCTCTTCATTCTCTTTCTAAAGGAGCCACACCCGTAGTGCCGACTCTCATTCCTCCTTGTAATACGTAAACCCGACTATAACGTCGGACTTTGCAAACGGCATCTTTGAGGTTTAGTTGTTCTACAACTCTTGGCTGTCGTCTGATAGATGATTCACTAAGGAAATTGACTTTTCACTCAATTATGATGTTTTACGCTTTGCTTTTAAACTTTCTAAACAGTGGAAAATTATAGGAGAAATAGCAACATCCGGACGAAATATAACACGTGACTTAAACGTGATTCACAACTGCCCCTCACTTAAACTCGATTTACAGGTTAAGCTTCAATAAATCTCTCATTCATATGCTATCCCACGACGACAATCCCAGCATGCTCACTAAATCATCAGAATTCAGGTTCAGCACGTAATATAGGTACATTAAATGTTTATATACCTACTACTTGCATACCATCCAGTTAGGATAAATACATATTTCAAACAGGTGTAGAAGACTAGTTTGTAAATCAACTTGTTGTTTCCAAAAGGTAGAACATGCAATAAACTTATTTCTTGCACAGCCTCCTTCTGATCTGTTCTACTTTCTACACTAACAAAAGAAAGACACATGAATTTTACATTTTTTTGTTTTTTTATCCGTAATAGTGTACATTGCGAAAAAGCATATAATTGATAAGATAAACAAGGTAATAGAGCAAAAAATACATAAAATGTCTTGAATCTCAGATGCCGTTCCTTTAATTTTTCATGTTAACGACATATAACTTTCTTGGCCAGAGCTTTGTATTTGCTTCTACCGGTTTGCCTAATTTTCTACTTTTTTTATTACTTTTTGTACTGTAAGACTTGTCAAATATTTAAGTCCGGTGTTTAGTACTGGTGGTTGGTATTCTAAGTCATGAATCCACGACTACCCAAGAAGCTAGCTATCCACCAACCTTGCAAATTTCAGTCAGCCGCATCATCACATTATCCACCAGCGCGGTATTTCACACAAGATATTTCTATTTGCGAATATCCCTCGAAGCAAATCGTATAACTGAAGGAGAAGTTTATGAGCCTTCAAAAGGGCAATAAATAGGGGTTTGGAATCAACCCCTAGTGGTACTGATTCCATACTAGGAAAATATGGACAAGAAATAAAGAAAACGCAGCAATTTTTTGTTTATCGTCATGGACAAATGTCTAAGCCTTTTTGATATTGGGTTTTTTGCTCCTTTTCGTAATCTAGAGTTTAGAAAAATATATAATCTGGTAAATGTAAGGAGATCATCTTGTGGCAAAATAATATTACAATCTTATAACCAACAAAACCAGGGATAAATTTCCTTGGGACAAATTAAGGTATCATATGCCATTCATTCATTTTTTCATTTTTTTTTACTTCTTTAATATAATATGATTTTTAACAACAATAATAAAAAATAAAATATAAGCATGTGCTGCTAGTTTTCTACTTGAAAATTATCTTACTTCGCCTCGTTTTGACAATCTTTACAAAATCTTCCATGTTGGATTATTATACTGTATGTACCCAACAATATTGAACCATCAATTCCGATCCGTTAGTAACACAGCGTATCTTAAAACAATTGAATTAAACCAGTCCAAAAGTCCAGAGGTATTTATGCCTTTTGTATTCATTTATTTCTTACGGAGACATTGTAAAGTTTTGAACATACAAAAGATTGATCATTACGTATGTGACAATTCAATATCTGAAATAAATTAAACCAATCCTTTTTGTTTTCTTTTCTTCATAGAAATGAGTAGTATGAGAAACAAGCTTTTAAAAAGATTAAAAAGATTACAAATACTTTCATCATAACCACCACATAGGACTATTCTCTACCATACCCATCGCCTCTTTTACTGCCAACTCCATTATTCCTCTACTACAGACCATTATTCACTAATTCCGCTTTATTATATCTCCAAACCAATACCAAGCTTTATCCTTATTTATATCCATGATCCCTCTGCCCCTCTACATCAATTACTAACTACCAGTTGTACAGCCACAAACCCGCAATTGATGAATCAACCAGCTGCTTGTTAGTGATTCATCGTAATAAGAATACGCCCTGTCATCTTTACCGTAATTGGTACTGCTGTTCTAGTTTCTTCAATACTGATTGCAATTTCTGTCGCACACCTCCATATCATTTTATTCATTAACATAATATTTGAAGAATTTGATTATTATTTTCAAAGAGGCAATGCGGGTCACAAGTCTTCCTTTTGTAACCGGCCGATACCACCTCATTTATAATATCAAACCTGAATAATTTACTCCATACCCCAACCCCGTGTCCAAGAATTCTTTTGTGGCTGAGATATTCATCTGAAAATAGTGAATGTGATTACTGAAACGTTCCAAATAAGCTTGCAATGTTTCTGAATAGAATAGGGTATAATTTGTTGCTACATTAAAAGCATTTTTCCGATTTGGTAGTTTTTTAACTTTTCTAGATTAGCTATACTTGAAAATGGCTAACGAATTAATCCATCACAAAAGTGAAAACTATCATATTGGTAATCGAAGATTCTAAATACCACTCTTGGTTTGGGGTAATAGATTGGTATCATTGTCAAAAGGTCCTTCTTAAAAGTAGTAAACAGTCAGTTTGGCGTGTTCTGAACTAACTTTAGGATGTTGAAATGCTCAAAATTAATCATAAAGACATGAGGATCGAATAGTTCATCATACTGGATTAGATTGACAGGCTGAGTGATATATATATGACGATAATGACAGTATTTGAATGAATCAATAGTTGACACCAAAAGATTATAGAGACATTTTGTCCTTTCATATATCTTTGAATTGATAAAGAGCTGATAACTTGAGTTCAAGTACATATATTTGGTTCATTCCCAAGAAGATGGAATGTGTGGTATGAGTAAAGTGGATTCCACAAAGAGCCTGCTTTGAAGAAAAAAACTTCTAAGGAAAAAAAGTATTTATTCACACATACTTGAAAGAAATTTGATGGTTCTAACCGTAGTTGACTGCCTTTTGTCAAACACTTCAAAATCATATGGTCATTGAAATGTAAATAAAATGCCATGTATAATAAACATGGTTGTAACAGAGTTTTCTCTTTTAAAGTAACAACAGGTGTATCATGTGAAAATACTTCAAAATCACATGATACGCGTTTTCCATCACTTTTAATTTTGTAAACCTCAAAGTATGATTAATCCAAAAAACAAACAGCCCATCCTTACCTTATGATCCGCGAGGTCCACTGGAATTAGGTGCGCAAGAAAAAACATAACCTCTGTAAACAAATCTAACATGACGGATCTGTATCAAGCTAGCCGTTACCCATTCCACAGAGCTGTATATATGCCCTTAACACCAGAAGTTCATAATTTCAGCTCTTCTTTCACAGGCTCAAGCAGTAACTACATTTGTAATTAATAATTATTCCTTTTTATACATAATTTTAAATTCTATAAACAATTATTAATGAAAAAATTCTTAACAAGACTAATTTTGTGATTCTTAAACTAATATATATATATGGTCTTGTCGATTCCGAACTCGCGCCCTTAGGCATTTCTACTCAAATCAACCAGACCCTTTAATCTAGTCCATACACCCATTCCATATCCCACAACATTGACAGTCTTTGCAACCCTCCAAGCTCTCTTAACATCTGGAATGGGATAATCTAAAAGCCTTGGAATTGAGGTATGTATAAATGGAAATCGGTCTCTGCAAATAGATTTCGTAAGACAAACACCTTTTAACCCTTCTTCACCTCCAAATTTACCATAACCCGAGCCTTTGGCACCACCAAAAGGCAGTTGACACAAGTAGTAGAAAGCAAAATCATTGACGGAAACATTACCTGTCCTTAGGCTACGAACGACTTTTTCAAGGTCATTCTTGTCGTTTCCAAATACGCTGGAACCTAATCCATACTCAGTAGAATTGGCGATATCAATAGCATCATCCACTGATTCGGCCTTGAATAGTAGTAGTACAGGACCAAATACTTCTTGTTGGGCAATATCCATGTCCTTAGTAACCCCAGTCAACAATGTCGGAGAAAAGTAGTGACCTTGTGGGTATCTTGGGTTATGGTATTGAGATCCTCCGCAAACTAATTTAGCACCTTGTTGCTGTGCAAGTTTGATAAGCTCCTCCAAAGCTGGGAATCTAAGATCTGTAATTGTAGCACCCATATCAATATTTTCTTGCTGATCAATTGAAGAACCAAGTCGAATTTGTGGGATTCGTCTAGTAAGCTCAGCTTCTAGATAGTCATAAGCCTTAGGTAATGCAATAACTCTCTCTACTCCAATACAGTTTTGGCCTGAGGATTGAAAAGTACCGCGCAAAATGAAGGAAGCCACATTAGACATGGTGGATTCATTGGACATCATATCATCCAAAACAATGAAAGGATCCTTTCCGCCAAGTTCAACGACAACAGGAGTCATTGGACGAGCAGCAGCAATAACAACCTTCTCGGCAACGGGGCGAGATCCAATAAAGGTGATATGAGAAAGAGAAGGATGTGAAGTCAAGTAATCAGCATCCTCAGGCCAACAAGCAACAATGTTTACTAAATCACTGTCAAAGCCATTGACTTTCAAAGCTTGCTTAACAATCTTTATAAAGTAGTTTGAAGACCAGACAACCGATTCCGAACATTTGACAACAATAGCATTTCCAGCAAAGATAGAAGAAACAATAGGGCCAAGAAGGTTATGCAGAGGATAATTCCAAGATACCAGAGCGGCAACAACACCGAGCGGTTCGTAAACGACTTGTGCAGATTTGTAGCCAAACAAAGGATTAGAAGGACCTGCCCTGGTTTCAGGCTTTAAAGCCTTTTCACCGTGTTTGACAATCCACTTGATTTTTTCAAGGGAAACGAGGATTTCGCCAAGAGAAGCATCAAGCATGGTTTTACCAGAGTCTCTGCAAGCGACTCGGGCAATGTCATCTTGGTTGTTGTTAATGAAGTGGGAGATTGTGTTCAATACCTTTCTTCTTTGAGAAAATGTAGATGTTGCCCAAGTTTTTTGAGCCTCCCCAGCTCGTTCAATGATGTTGTCAATGTCGTAAGTGGTTGCTGCTGGAATGGAATCTAAAAATTGGCCAGTAGCCGGACAGTAGCACTGGATATTTGAGGGATTGCTGGCATCGCGGATTGATACTGGCGATAGACGTTTACCTTTCCAATGTGGAAGAGCTTGCTCAGGTGTCGCTAAAGAAAAAAGAACTGGTCGCTCGTTTCGGGATGGCTTCATAAACACTCGGTATAAGACGTATGAGACGATTGGGACCAATATAGTAGCGGCGAAAGATGCACGAGATTCTGAAGAAGTTAATGATAGAGACTTGTACTGCCACCAATGGGCAGCAATCGAGTCTTCAGAAAGATTCATTTTGGCCGAGGTGACCCAAGTCAGTTAGTGGTAAGTGAAGGTGATGAATAAGGGAGGTTAGGATCGGATAATAATAAGTACACTGCGCTGTTAGGCGATGGTGGGGTAGTCAAAAAAAATTGGAGTCTGAGTAAATCAAATCACAGATAACAAACGCAGAAATTTCCAAATTTAAAGAAAAAAATCTTACTGGCAGAATTTTAGCTGTCAGCAAGAGGCTTGATAAGCTAGAATAAGCCAAAATAGTTCAAAAACCAAAGAGTCGTGAAGACCTGCCGTTACATCAGATGAGGACAGTGGCTGCTATGACAAATCATTACGTAATATTTATTCTCAGTGTCTAAGAATACCCTACCTACAAGCCATTGAAATGTACGCCTTTTTGACAGCGACTACTGGACATATTCCTGTTAAATCAACAAACAGAAAATAAAAGTATTATATGTATCTGATATGGAATAAATGGGTATTGACATTAGCGGAAGGTGGAATACATGAAAAGGGAAAAAAATTAAAACAGATTTAAATGAAATATAAAACAAATGCATAATCCTTTATTAAGCGTTGATATGAAGCTGGGGATTGGGAGTGGAAACAGCATCTAAGAGTTTCTTAACAACATCACCCTTACCGGAAGCAGCTTGTTTCTTAATTTCCTCGAGCTCCGACTTGACGGAAGCATTGGCTTCCTCTTCAGCCTTGGAAGAAGTACCGGTGTGCTATTAATATAGTTAGAGCCTGTCACATAGTTCATTAAACACAACACTTTTTCAACTTACCTCGGACTCAAACTTCTGGAAATCTGCTTCTTTCTGCTTCTTGTATGCCTCAATCTCGGAAGAGGCGTCAGCCTTGGCAGACTTTAGTCTCTGAGTACGATCTATCCAATAATTCAGTTAGTTATCATTTATGTACTCAATCGGAATCAATACTAAATGTTGTAACTTACAAGCACGAGCAGCCTGAACAATTTCGTGAGCGTTCTTCTCAGCCTAAAACAATATCAAGATTGACAGTTAATATATTTACCTCCCTCAACCAAGAAAAAAATGCAACTCCCATGCCAAAAATATCGTCTCGAGAATGGATAGAAAGCTTTATGATGACTCAAACAAATATCCGTCCAACTAACCAAAAGGGTTCGCATCCCAGTCTTGATAAGCCTGTAGTATCATCTATGAATGTAATTCCAAGTATACTAGTCTTATGGTATCTAAATGTGCTTTAAGCGACACGGGTATCAAACAGTCGTAGTTTGTGAAATTTCACATCAATTCAAAGAAATGAAAATGGGGATGTTGTAACTTTTCATTAGGCATCATTGTTCACTAACGCTGGAGCTAACGTCGCACTTTGCCGAGAATCGACAAAGATACTCAGAGTAGTTTGACTGTGAAAATTATACTGTGATAAAGCATCGAGTGAATTCCATCTCGAGATTGACACATTTTATCAATTGGTAGCTGAATTACAGCGTAAAAGGTGTTAAGCATTATTTTTCAATCTTGATAGCTGGATTACGTACATCGAGGAGAGTCTTAATACCAGAGTTAGAGGTAGACTATATCAGAATATGTTAGTAATAGGATTCAAATCAATTTCCATCAAACCCAGCTCTGAACGACCAAGTTGTACAAAAAATATCGTGTACACTTGATCAAGACCATAAGCCAAAACGCTGAGCAATATTGAGAGACGTGCCGCGCCTTGTAAGCTATTTCAGATTTGAGCGACCAAGAAACAATGAAAATAAATACTTACCATTGTGATATGTGTTAAAAAGTGTAATGTGCGGATGTTACGTGACAAACAGGCGTTGTGAACGAAAAACCAATCTTTTAAAAAGGAAAAGAAAAGGAAGAGAGAAGATGCGATTGGGGGAGGCGGAAAACAACAACTCTGGCTGCGCAGCACTTTTCGGCGGTGAACTTGGTGGTGCTAGTGCTGCACACAATGTAAAACCGATCACTAAGTTATATGACACATTATGTCATATACTGCAATTTGTAACATTGTGTTATCAGCAAGGCTCAGTAAATATCAGAACGCTCAGCCGTATGTGAACGACCAAAAATAATTTTTTTTCTTTCTTGTGTTGATAATCTTTGCCATGTTTAGAAGAGATTAACCAGTTCTTTTTTAGAAAACTTGGAAAATAATATTAATCTGAAGCCAGTTGAAACATCTTGTAATCACCAATGGAAGAAATAAGTTCAACATTGCCACATTCACCTACATCGCCTACATCAACGGCATTATCCATTGTCACGCTAGAATCGACAACTAATTCTCCACCATCTTCTCCATCATCCGAAAGCAAACCATTACTTCAGAATCTGTGTCCGATATGTCATGTCGAGCTTCCTAAATATACATGCCCTGCATGTGGAACAAGGTCATGTTCTTTGACCTGTTCTAAAAAGCACAAAGTACAGATGGAATGTACCGGCCAAGTTGATCCCACAAAATATCAGTCTCGTACTGATTTATTATCTAACATTCACTTGATTGATCGTGACTACAACTTTTTACAGCGTATCGACAAAAACTTTCATGTGTCTAAGAATATAATCCAAGATAAATTACCACATGCCAATAACTCGGCCCAAAATCGAAAGAAGCGTATGGCCGGTGCGGTCTCACAAGGATTTCAAAAAAGACAAAGAATGAATATGGAGAATGGTCACAAAGAATCTGAAAGTACAGAAAATACAGGAGAAAAGAGCTCAGTTTCTCAGAATAACGCTGCCAAACCGACAAATTCTAATTCTAATCCTAAACCTAAACAAAGCAATACACCAGCCGAATTTTTCGATAAGAGTTTGGTTCTCGTGAATAATGTCAAAATTTATCAACTTCCACAAGGTCTTTCAAGATCGCTACAGAATAGAACAGGCTATGCAGGAAAGAAGCCAAAATTTTGGGGTTGGACAATAGAATGGTTTTACAAAGAACCAATTAAGCCAGATGTTAGCGAACCAAATAATTCAGCTTTACCAGTATCTATATCATCTGTTGAGGAACTTAATACCAAAGAAAACACACAGCCTGAAGGACTATTAGATGATTTGCTTAACACGAGGAAGCGACTGGAGAAGGAAGAGCAGGATGAAAAAAGGAATAGAACCGGAACGCCCGTATTAAAGAAAGACAGCCATGGGTTTATCACCAAGTTATCTCACACTGTTCCGGAAAATATGATTCTTGAAACTGCTGCTCAAAGATATCTACATTTTGGACCAAAGAAACGGGTACGAATTGAGGAAATCAAGGATGAAGAGGATAATGGTAACAAGGAAGCCAATCAACAACATGAACATTCCGCAGTTAAATCCGAATTAACTGAACAGTTATCAGAGACTCATTCAGAACCAAACGAAGAGCCAGTATATAACTACTATCTTAAGAAAGTTTATACACCAGCAAATACCCCTACGCTAATTAAGTTGGATGGAACCGTTAGCCTCCGAGACAATCTTTCGGGAAAATCTGTGATAGAGTTTCCCACTGTTTATGTGATTCCACAAAGCTATCAGCTTCCTAAAAGTTACATTATTATTGATGGCGAGGAAAGTGAAAATGCAAACAAGGAATCATCGTCCTCCTCATCGTCAGAAGATAGTGATTCAGATTCAGACTCGGACTCGGACTCGAGTGACAGCGACTCAGATAGTGATTCCGACGAAGAATCAGACTCAGATAATAACACGGACAAAAAAGATGATGCGAAAGAAGAAACAAAGTCAGAGCCTCAAGAGACTCCAAAATCTGTCGTTGATTATGAGGATTCTGATGACGAGCCACCTATTGAATCCTCATCTAAAGCTATCTAATATCATAACATCATACATCATTACTCTTGCATTATATAAACTCTTATTACACGCATCAATTATCATTTCATGATAAATGTATATTAAAGTACATTTGAATTTCATAACTTAATTAAATATTCAAAAAGCATGACAAATCTATCTAGTAAGAAACCAAGAGCTGGGATAAATGACATGGTCTCTTTGGAGAACCAAAACCTTTTCCAGGTCCTTATTGTTTTCATCATATTCTAACTTTTCAAAGCCGTAGTCATAGCTAGTTTTGAAGTCACCTTGACTATTCATATAGAGACCAGTTTTAGAGCTAGACAAGAGAGACCCGGAATTGAAAGATTCTTCCTCAAGATATTGCTCTGCCACTTGATATATCACATAAGATTTGGATGGTACGTCTGAACCAGACTGATGAACATTGTGGTGAACTAAACATTGACGTTTTCTCACTTCAGGACCATTTGCACATAGAATCAATTTTTCCATTTCAATAATGTCGCCCCGTTTGAGTTGAGAAACAGGAAGAAAGTTAAACCTATCTGCGAGTGGATCTTTAATATTTTTGGTCGTAGTAGAATTATCTGTAGCAGATAATATTGAATTTTTAACTCGCTGTAGCAGCACTTTTCGTTTCAGTTTATCAAGTTTGCCGAGATTAGGCTGTACGTGAGAGACTCGGGTCTCGGTAGGAATGTCTTCATGAGAGCGTTTAAAGGGAAAAGGGGGAAGTGTAAGGGAAAAAGCACCGGGGTTATTGCACTCAATTGTTCCCAATACAATTCGAGAACCATGGATTCGTGTTGGGGTATATTTTAGTGGATCAGTGTATATCTCTTTCGTAAGCTTTTCTATATTTTCTTCAGAATCAACGGGAGGTTCACTCTTGGATTCAGACTCGCTATCACTGCTGCTATCTTGGTCACTTTCACTATCATCCCCACTTTCCTCGCTTTCTTCACTTTCCTCGCTTTCTTCGCTTTCTTCACTTTCTTCACTTTCTTCACTTTCTTCACTTTCTTCGCTTTCTTCACTTTCCTCACTTTTTTCGCTCTCTTCGCTCTCCTCACTCTCTTTAATATCACTAGAGCTCATTTTGGTATCTCCACTGGTTTTTTCGTTGCTGACAGATTCCCGTTCAATATCCTCATTTTCTTGACCTCTTCTTTTCTTTTTCAAGGCCATTAGCAGCCGTTTTCGTCGTTCGTTCCGTTTTCTAGTTTTCAGATTACTCTTCCTATCTGATCTTTCGACAATACTTGAACACAATTAGAAACAGTTGTTAGATTAATGCACATAATTAAAGAAAAAAAAATACTTACTGTATAATCTCACCATCTCTTAGACATCCATTGGCATTCGACAGTGGTATTAACTCAAATCCGTTTTCAAGAGTCATCTTGAACTGCTTGATGAACAAGAGGGAAAAGTCTTCATCAGCTGTAGAAGCCAGCAGATCAGAGAATTCACCATTTTTGGCTGTTTGTGAACCACTCTCTGGGAGGAGGTTATAGTACTTGAGGGCAAGGCTTGCAATATGGGATACCGACATGTGCGGCAAAACATTTAATACCAGATTCACATTTCGAAATTTGATAAAGACTCTGATTTGCCTTTGCTCCTTGCTTTGGGATATCGATGATGATGGTGAGGAAAGTAATGCCGGAAATGTTGATGAAATTGATAACTTTTGCGTCATATTGGAAAGAACAAAAGAAAAAACAAAATGCAAAGGATTGAATAGCCAGAAAAGTACTTAACTGGTCAAGATGTAGATAAATATATCTTTGTATATATACATATATCCACCTAAAGGAAGCCTTGAAAGTTGGCTGAAGTGAGGATAACACAAGCACAACCATTTCCAAATTAAAACATGCAAACAACGTCATGTGATCGGCGATTGGCTGCTACTAGGGCTAAAAGACTGCCAAAACCAACTGCGTATATTGAAAGCGCACACACCATTTATGAAACGGCAACGACTCGATTGGAACAATCAAAAACTTGCAAGCTGAGCAGTATATTTAAAATATTGACCTAAGTTGTTATTATTATTATCACTACGACTATTTCAGGAGCCTAGTCTAGCTTGGTGCCACCGATAGTAAACATTACTGCTCCACAGATTCTCCTAAAAGAGAAAGCTCTGTTGAGCAGGATACGGTCCTATTTAAAGGGCTAACAACTCTACTCAACATGTAGATCGATCAATTTTACTTAAATGTGGTGATGCCCAGTTGTACTAACAATTCAACCCAGGATGGCTCTTTTTCTCTCTCTATAATATAGGACTTGATATCGCAAACGCTGCAAAGAAATACATCGACATTTTACCATGAACAGTAATCAACACATTCATTCGTATAAATAAAAAAGAAACAGACGGGACATACACTCTAAGATTTACCTCCGTTTTCCTGGTCTCTTAATTTACTGTGCCCTGATTCCAAATCGTGTTCAACTAAGGAGCGGCTGAATCGCACGTTATACAATACAGCCCTTATCTAATTAGTTTAATCAAGAGATTCAATCTATTTCCCTTAAAAATTGAACCTATAAAATGAAATTCTAGAAACAAAAAATAAAAAAAGGAATCGATCCTTGAAATAAAAGGAAAAGTACCAAAATAAATCTAATTAAAAATTAACCCGGAAAAACATGACTAGAAAACGAAAATAAAATCATTAAACATAAATCCAAACAAATATCGTAAAAAACGTAAACCATCGCAATGGAATTAAAAAAACCAATCAGAAACAAACATCATAGTAATATCATCAGAGACCTCCAATCTTTGTAGCATGAGCACGAACCTTGCTTAGCAATCCAGAGGGGTTGGCCAAAGGCTTACCATTAGCCGATCTTCCAATTCCATACGACCAGCCTTGATCATCGCCAACAACACACCATTCGTTTCCCTGATTCTCAGGAGGGTGAGCCTCTTCAGGCTCAAGAGAAGCTGATTCTGGTGCAGACTTGACTGATCCCTCGTGAATAGAGTCAGAAGAATCGTTAGACGAAGAAACGTCGGTATCAACAGTAGAGGTAGATGCAGAGATAGTAATGGTAGATGCAGCAAGTCTTCGGGAAGCTCTAAGACTATGGAATGAAGCGTTGGTAGAGCCATTCATAGTCCAAATTTCATTGACAAGACCTTCAATTTCTTCCATTTCTTCATAGTACTTTTTAATATTGGTTCGGACCAATTCAAGCTGTTCAGCAACCATTTTGGGAACGTCGACCTCACTATCCTCTTCCTTGAAACCAGGCTCGACAAGATTATCGGAAGTATTAGATTCTTCGGAAGGATGATCGCCATCTCCTGCAACCGCAAGTTGGGGTGCTTCACCAGACTCTATTTCAGACGCAGCCACATCCTTTGACAAGTCTTCGGTAGTAGAAGCAGCAGAAACTTCAAGCTCCTTCTTCTTGCGTTCTTCCTGCGCCTTGTAAAACTTGAGGGAAGCCTTGAGGTTACTCAAAGGGTCTTGGTATTCCTTGGACTTGACAAGCCAAACCAAAAAGCCACGCTTCTTATTGCGATAAGACTCCCAGTCAATACCGGGCTCTGGACGTGCAAGATGGATTCGGTACTGTGGAAGGTTTTGCTCAATATAAGTTGTGAGAAAGTGGAAATGATTCTAAAAACAACAACAACAACAACAACGGAAAAACATCTGTCAACACGTGCAAATACATACACCAGCTAGTTACACCTAAAATGTATGGGCATAGTAGATGGCAGACTAGTCATGATGATATGCACACATGTATGATTAGATGATAAGGATAAAGAAGAAGAGAAAAAATGGTTAGCTTCAAGATCTGTATAGTCGTATAATGCAGTGGTGAATTTCACCATTATGTTGATAATGATGTGGCCAGTTGTGCAGGGCGAGCGATAAGAGGGTATATGCCAGCACTTTTTAATATATTCCGACGCTTTAGAGCCACACAACTGCCGATCGAGCTCGAGGAAGAAAACCAAATCAACAGACACATACCTCAAACACCCATCGCAGAAAAAACAGATCGTTGTCAGAGAGCCGGGCGCCTTTAATGTAATCGGGGGTCTCCACAGGCATAAGCTCAGCGTGGAAGTAAGGAGTTGGTGAATAGAAATCACAAGTACAGGATAACAAGATGTGATCAGGATTCATTGTGGAAAAATAATAGATGAGAGAAGCTCAATGATGGATAATATATGTATACTGCGTGGACGGGCCAGAGTATAGGTTGCACTATTGTAGAGTTGATGAAAGCAGACGAAGAAGAAGAAAGAGAAGAAGAAGAAGAAGAAAAGGAACAGGAAAGAAAAGAATTGCGAGATTTTAAAGGAATGGGGGTTTAAACAAAAAGAGGAAGATTAGGCTGGCTATTGTAAAAGACTAAAGGGACAACCCTAGTCCTTCCTGAACAATCCTTGTTTTTCCGCAAAAGCACAACATTGGAATAGTTACGACCTTGCATTACTAGTGCTGATATCACTAGATTCCCGTGGCCATGGACCAGGCGCTTACTTGTTCATTTTGGATGTTTAGACTTGCTCGCTCTGGCCGTCGTGGTACGAAGCTCTCCGAGAAGACAAGGTCAATCTCAGACAAACACACACGAGAGCTTTGCGCGTGCGTGTTCTTGTTCAGTACTGTACATGAGTGTCAATATTCCAAATCCAAATTGGCATCCAAACTTTTTGAACGGTCTTAGTCCTTCTTTTATCTATTGCGATGCAAGCCCTGATTCTCAACAAAACCAGAGCACCCGTATCTGTGTCTACACGTACCGTTCCCATCCGTTGACTCGGCTCACTGCCAGCTGCCAGACAAGCCCATTTTCTTGCAGCTACTCACGCTCTGGCTCAAGCGATCAAAGCAGACATGCGTCAAGGTGATAAGAAGCGCCATCTCCCTATCTAATCTTTGTTACAGCGCGCCGAGTGTAACACACTGATAACCATAACCCTTGTAACACAGCCCTTCCCCAACAACAACAACAGCGCCAGCCAGCCTGCCTGCACACGTCCATAGTGCGGCGGAACCTAGTGACCCGGCGTGTGTTTTAATGAAAAAAAGCCCTTATTCAACATTTCATCTGATATTGTGAAATAGGACACTGTGTTCTTTCTGGATAGCCCGTTCGCAGTGGCCTTCTGGCTGTTTGATTTAAGCCAGTTTCCGCCCCCAGTGGCATTGGCCTAAAACGGCATAACTGTTTAGCACTGCCAGAGCCCGAATTTACACTTATCGGTCCATCACTACTACACTGCTGTAGTTGCGAGACATGACTTCATCCCATTGCCTAGCTTTCTAAAACGCCAATACGCTGTATAATCATAATACCCCAGTTTGATATATTCAATCTCATACATATTTTCACAACATTGCCAGCAAGCCTGGCAAGAAGGACATAACAAATAATAAAGAGATAGTAAATGTACAAAAGTAATAAACCCCAAAAAATCAAACGATATTGATTTCAATAATAATAGTAGTGGTGATAAAAGCTCTTCCGAAAAATTATAATAATAGCAGTAGTTAGTAATAGTAGTGGTGGCGGCCAATGAAATGATGGTGATCCATGAATATTCACAAATATTCCTGGAAATTAATGATTGATAAAGCACTGTTTTCGTTTTTCTTGCTAGTATCAAATAAATAAATAAATAAAAAGTTCAATCTCTGGCAACCTTGCCAAACATCTCTCACTTTTTAGCCCGATGAGAAGCTTTCAGGGCTCGCTTCTTCTCCAGTCCCGTCTCTGGCTTCAAAAAAATATGCCTGTGCTCACCAGCAACCCAATTTCTCCACGCCTGACGGAATCCCTTTTCAACATAGCGCGTCCATTGCCTGGTATCAAAAAAGTCGTTTGTCTCTCGTTGCTCAAAGATTGTTTTGCGAATCTCGTTCAACCGTTGCAGGCCCTCTGGTGTTCCAGCAAAGTACCGAACACGCTCTTCATACTCATCATCGGAATGAACAATCAAGCTATCTGCCATTTTATGGCCTTCCGGTGTATTTGGGAGAGTGGCACGTATGATGGATGATGAAATACGAGAACACATCTTGTAGGTGTATCGTGGATAGGTCAAGATTGGCGTGCCAGTCCAAACAACATCAGCAGCAGTGGTATGGGCATTACACTCTGGAGTATCAACAAACAAGTCACAAACTCGTGCACGTAAAATGTGACGATGTTTGTCGGCAATGGGTGTGAAAATAATACGATCCACAATATCTGATTCATTATTAGTCCACTTCATCGCCGTCGATTTCAAATGTGCTTCACCAGACTTGGGAAACTGAAGTAACCAAAGATAACAGTTGGGAACCCGCGCAAGAATCTCTAGCCACACTTTAAATGTTGTAGGGTCAATTTTATACAATTGGTTCAAGTTACCCATAAGAAAGGCGTCAGGAGGCAGCTGCGGAAATAATACACGACGGAGTTCTTTACGAACCTCGACCTCTGTAGCCCAAGAAATGGGCCCAGGAGTTTGAAGAATTTCATCAAGAAGCAAGGGCAATTTTTCTTCGTAACTACCTTCAGAATCAACCTTAGACTGAGCGGCAATGGCGTTGCTGGTATCTGCCCGCTGAATTGACAGATTGTCAGCCTTGGGCAGGTTTGGAATTTTAAGACCTTCCAAAAAGCGGAATGGCTTGCTGTTTGAGGTGCTTTCTTTAGCTGCCCTTAATTCTCGCTGAGCCTGACTATCTAAAGCACTTTGTCTGTGATCACAAACAAAGAACGAACGTGGCATGTAAATAATCTTTTCTTCATAAACCCATTCTTCAGGCTTGACGTTATGAGGATATCCAATAGTCTGCTCATCACCAAGTAAATAATCGCACCAACCACCTCCAAGAGAGCCCGCAAAACCAATGAGACAAATTTGAACAGGACATGGTCTGAGTGTAAATATCTCGTTTCGAGAGCCACGTGTAAAGCCGTTAAGATTGACAAGAATATGAACACCGTCCTTTTGAATTTCCTGGACAACACGTTCAGTGCTGAAAGTACTAACATCTTTGAACTCGTGAGACTCCCTTTCAATTTTTTTGCGATACTCGGAACCATCAGACGCAGTAGTGGCATAGCAAATAACATGAAAACGTTGTGAATCGTGAAAGCCAAAAACACTTTGCATCAGATGAGCCAAGGGATGATCTAGGATATCGGATGAAACATAGCCAACGACGAGCTTTCCGACATTATTTTCCTCCAAATCACGATCCTCTTCAGAAATGTTTTTGATAGATGCGGGAGGAGGAGGAGGAGGTATCACATTATCAGAAAGCCAGCTTGCTGTTAATGATGAAACTGACAGTCGGATAGATGTACGTTGAGCAATTTGTGAAATCTGTTGTGCAGTGAATGGTAAAGTGAATGCATGAAATGGGAGAATAGTTGTCGCCAATGGGATTGGCAAACCAGCTGGAATCTTTGGTCGCGGGTAATATGATGGCTTTTGTTCAATTCCCTTCAGCCTATCCATGTACCATCTATGTTGGCATACACTAGTGGCGTACTCAATCAATTGAACAATCTTCGTTCCCTCATCTTTTTGGTTTTTCCAAGATTTCCAGATGTCGAGCCAGTAGTCTTGGCCATCTTCTATTTTGCCGCTCATAGCACGGGCAATATCAGAAATAATGGAAGGAGAGCCTTGCTGGAAAGAAATCAACTCTTGTTCGATAACTCCACATCCCCAATCACGGGCCTGTTTAATCTGGTTGTCAACAATCTTGATAACATTGGATAACCAACCTTCAACCTGGCCCCACACAAGTATACCATCTTCATTCACCGACATGGGTTCCCAGCCCCAACCACCACGACCAACCCAATCACATACATATGATCTTGAATTGGCCAAGCCGCTGACAGCTTCAGTAAATTCCGGTGAGGACTCCACAGCACGACGATAGTAGTGAATGCTTTTGTCGATATCACCGCTTTCTCTCAGCGCAGATGCCAAATTGGTGAGTGCAATATTGAAATTTGGGTCACAGTCGACAGCCATAGTATACATTTGAATTGCTTGCTTGTTCTGACCACAATCTCGAAAAAGGGAACCCAGATTTGTGTAAATATGCGTATTACGCTTGTCCAACAGCAAGCCAAAATTGTAGTAGCTCATCATAAGTGCATGATAGCCTTTTGCTGGGGCAGAAGGGGAGCCTGTAACTAGCTTACCCTCTGCCTCTTTGTCGGCAGATGCTTTGGCAGCACGCTCAGAGGCCAGCACTGACAGTATAAGGCCAATATTGTTAGCGGTGCTAGGATTAGGATTGAGCGATAACGATAATAGATATAGTCCGAGAATGTCATGATGGGTGGGAACAGTACCATTGATATAAATGATACGAGTAGGGATACCAGATGCAATACCGTCTTGGAAAATCTTTGCAAGGTTCAACAGGGCATTGCTGACAATGTTATCGATTGAATTCTGTTGGACGTGAACGGTAGTTGTTGGTGTTTGATTGGGCTTTTCTTCAGGCTTTGAAGGTTTCCCAGCTTCCTTCGTTTCCTCAGAGTTTGGCGTAGAGCTTGAAACTGATTCAGGCTCCGATTCGGAAGACGTAGTAGCAACCTTTTCTTTCTTTTTTCCCGGTATGGCAGTAGTGATTTTGATACCATTGTCTTGAGTAACGTCTTCTAGGTATGTTTTCCATTCCGGAGTATTGTCTCGAATAGGAAGCTGGCCATAAGGTGGGAATAAAAAATACTTACAAAGGAGAGCTTGTCTAGGCGGCACAATGAAAAGTTTCGAATTTCCCTCTCCTCCTTTTTGAAAATGAATTTTATCGTTTTCCTTTGCAAATATGATATGAGTAGTATCACAGGTTGCCGCAGGTGTATTTTCAATGGTGTGCTTTTCTGCCTGCACCATGGCGTCGCCGATTCTGGCCGTGAGGTCAGAAAGAAACGATTTTCGGGGAGTAGAATCAGCAGGATTAGTGTCAGGATCGTCATCAGACTTGGGCGTTGACGAGTTTATAATGTTTGCTTGCTCAGCAAGTGCGTTGTTTAGCGATTCCAAATTCTTGTCAACGTCACCAAAAGACTGATCTACTTTATGAGAGAAGCCCAACTCCTCCATCTTGAGATGCTTGTTGCTAAGAGCCAACGATAGAAGAAAAGCAAACACCAGTGCTGCTTCGTAAAACTGCGACTGGATGCAATACATCTCACCTAGTGTATGGAGTAGGGATATGTACTTCCACCACAGATATGGAGTTTTCTTGACTTGCTTAAGATCAACAGACTGAAGGACGTTTGTGAGCATAACAATAATGTCTTTGTAGCGATGCTGAGAGCTGTATAAAGTATGTAAATGGTCAACCGCGTTCCAATAGCCAGGATAGAGCTTGATAACTCGAGCCCAATAGCCTTCAGCGACATTATATTGTTGAGAAAGGTTATAAGCCAGACCGAGACCAAATAAAGCCTCGTGGTTGTTTGGACTCACACTCAAAACTTTCTGGAAAACTTGTAAGGATCGGTGTACATCATGAAGTGCCTATCGTTGGTAATCATTGTAATGGTTAGTAAAGTCAAAAGTCTAGAATTGATAATGTGGAGAGGTACAGCCTCTCCAATACCCCCACCCCACCAAAAGTGTGCGCAAAAAAAATTACGATGGCAAACACACAAATAATGAACATATAAAAGGAGACGAAAATCCCGTTTTTATTTATATTAAAAAAAAAAAAAGTAATAAGAGTGTTAGTAAAACTTACGTTGGACAGGTTTCCAATTCCTAGAAGGAGTTGGATATAAAATTTGAACATAATTTGTGGGGAAATAGTACCAGGTTCAATCTTATTCAGCAGCAAATAAACATGTGCCTCGATGAGATCATAGAGTTGACCCAATGCTTTCTTCGAAAACATATGCTGGTGAACACGTCTGGCTTGGATTTCACTAATTGCAGTCGATTTTGCTTTTTGTCTTTCTATCTCAGACAATGTAGATGTATTTTTAGACTTCACGGAGGAGATCGAGTACTCCATAGCGGCAATAGTGGTGGAATAAACATATAACGCATCTGTCCATGCTTCCAAACAATGAAGTGTGACTTTTAGAACCAAAGGGCGATTATTGAAGTGGGAATATGAAGATCCGGCCAGAAAGAGTATAGAATCAAGTGAACTGAGGGATGTGCGTTTTGAGGTGAAAAAGGTTTTGGCGTCTTCAATTATGTTCTGGAAGTCATCCATGGACAGATTGGTGGTCGAGAAAGTTGCAGTGGTTCCTGGCGCGGTAGGGGAGGTATTGGGAAGTCCGTGAGAATCCCCACTTGGAATTTCCGGTACGGCCGGGATTTGAGAAGGAGCAGATTGCCAGACATTTTTAGATAACGAAGTTGTTGAAGAAGAAGAGGATGAGGAAGAGGATGGAGATGAGGGATATAGTGAGGAGGAAGAGTTGACTGGCGAGGTTGACGAACCGGATGCAGAGGAGGAGGAAGGAGACGAAGATGGAGGAGATGAAGAAGATGAAGATGAAGAAGCGAAAGAAGGTTGGGAGTGAGAAGTTCTGGGGGTTTTGCAAGGATTTGTACCACTACTATTATTTTTGCTTTCAGTAAGTGCCGTAGTCATTCCACGGGGATTGGAGTTTCCAGAATTGGAAGACTGAAGGGATGTCGGAAAAGGTGGGGACGATAAGTAAGATATTGATTTCTTGTCTTTAGACGTGACACTATCAGTATCATTGAAAGACTGTGTTGGACTTGATCTAGTTCAAATCATAGAATAAAAAGGAACGGACGTGTTAGCGGATCTCAATACAGAAAGAACGGGGAAAAGTATAATAAAAAAAACAAGTCGGGGTATTTAGGGATTATGAGCTGGACAAGGGAAGAAAAAAACAATAAAGAAATGAAGTTATTGCGTTTTATTTCTTTCACCTCCAATTTGTTGTATAAACCTTATTTTCGTCTTTAAAGTTTTGAGCAAGCACACGTCAAAACTGGACATCTAACAATAGAATGTAAGATAAAGGCTCTGAGAGAAGAATTTTGTTATTCATTCTTCGCCAAAAGCCCTTATATTTATGCTTCTTTTTAATGGTTTTGGTGTTGGCTGGTCTCCTCAGACCTTAATGACGAGCGGCTTGCTTGCCCTGCGCACAATGGGGCTGAAGACTTAAGTATGATGAAAGAGCTTTCAGCCTTGCCCTCGGGTATTCGGCGTTTGTGTCCATCTTTTCCAACGTTTTGAAAATATAAAATATAAAGAATTCAAAAAAAAAATAATAATAATAAAATAAAATGGTGCACTTACTTGGTAAGATTCATATCCTTTGGTGATTCATATGTGTATTCAGATGAGCCATTTAATTGATTGGTTTGGTGATACTCGTCATGCCCATTGTTACTGTCAGAGTATGACGTATTTTGTTGCTTAAAGGGAGAATGGGGAGGTGACGACAAAGATGATGAATTTGGAGAAGTTGGATCGGAATTGGAATTGGAATTGGAAAAAATGCCATATTGCTGCGGTTTGCGGTATGGATCATGGCGAATGTGTGATCTTTGCCGAGATGGAGGTTGCCCGTGTCCTGGCATCTTGACTAGATCCGCCAATCTTGAAAGAAGCTGGCTAATCAATTTGGAGGTTTAGAAATAAACTTGTTAAGTGGAAAGAGAGTAGATAGCTGTGCCTCAAAGATTAATACAAGCGTGTCTAAATCAAGAGATAGAAACGTTTATAAAACAAATACTATTGCTATTGCTATTACTTGTCTTGCTGGCACAATTTCTGCGCAGCTTTTAACTTGAGATTGAATGCAGTGATTTAGGGTGTGTCTCACCCTTGAGATGGTTAGTATGTTATTAGTACGTTGATGTCAACCGGATATAAAGCTGTAGTATGAATAAGCAAGATGATCCATAAAGTTGTTAAAGAGTTTGATAAATATGCTCAGGTTAGTGTCAATTACAATAAATGTAACCGTGACGTTGTTAGTTGTTCCTTAATCCATAAAATTGGGTATTGCAATGAACAGCTGAGTACAAAACTGGGCTTGTGATTATATGATGGCAAGAGCCGCTATCTAGTGTGTGACGATAACCTGCACCAGATATGTCTCGCACTGGTAATAATCAAAAGCAATGAGGTGGCAAGAGTTGTCGAGATCCTAGGCTGTTGTGTTTTCAAAAGTGGTTCCAAATACCAGGAGGATTGAACTTGAAGGCGGAGCAATTCAACTAAGCAAAATGCTGGAAATTTCAAATATTGAGTCCACAAAGATTTGTTCGAGGAACAAGGGCAAATCCAGAAAATTGAAGAAGTAGGATATAAAAGTAAAAGAAAGGAAGAGAAAAGGAGAAGAAAATTGATTTTTGGCAAAGAACAATCCGAAGCTTCAAAATCTTAAATCCAGAGTGATCCAAATCTTGTTTAATCCGAAAAGCCTTCTCAAGAATTCGCTGGTGTGGATTTTAAACTTTATCGCCTGCTGTAGTGTAATATTATTTTGGGTGAAGTATTCATCTTCAAAGTTTTCGTGTGAGTGTCATCTTTATTACATGGACGTTTAAAAATATATTTGATTGATTTCATAGTAATTCGTAGTAATTTGGCATTCACTATTATTTATTCAACATGGCAGCATTCAAGTGCAATGCCATTCCCAATTTCACACACTCTTTTTCACAGGGTGATAGCTGAAAGTTAGTTTTCAGTAGTACTAAACTAGTAACAACCTACAGTTAACAAAACTAAACGTTAATCCCCAAACTGTGATATGTTATCCAAGGCGTGTTTGTAAATACTTGTGTCGGTACAGCTTTTAATATCCTCGAGTATCGGGGAGTTTCTCTGATCTGCGTACTATTTTTACAGGTATTGATGTATCAATTAATACAGCGGGCAAATTGGTTATTCATCTTGACAATTATTATTGATTTTTATATACTACTCAGTAATTATCGGAGCCTTGTTGTAAGTATTTTTTTCACTTTGCTGTAAGTTTGATTGAGATCTAAATCATATCCATGGAAGAATGCATTTAGAAATAAACTGGAATGTGATGTACACCAAAGTCAAATTAACTCTTAATATACAGTGAGTAATATCGGAGATTTTTTTACTGCCAGCCACGACTTTAATCATAGATAGATAGATATTGATGTGAACAGCAGTTTGATTAATATGAATCAATGATCTCTGTTTGTCTACCCAATTATCAGATATGTTGTTCACATCAACACTACCTGGAGATGTAAATGCTGAGTTCCTACATGGCGGGAATCTTTTGAACTTTATCCAACTAGGAGACACGTCACCATTGATGGTACTCCATATCTTAGTTTAAACGTTGTAGCCATGATAGTTTTTAAGTCTATACACATACCTTGATCAGCAATATTGTAGTCAACTTGAACCTGTTTACAAAACACCTGTACTGGCAATTCAAACATCTTCTAGTTAAATCAAAACGATTCTTTCACAGCTCAAAGTATCATTCATCATTGTCTTGACTGAAAAATATGTGAGCCTTCTGATGGGTTCATATTATAGCTCGTAATATCAGTGTTTCGTCAGAGATTTATGTCTAGCATGAATAAGTTGAGTATAACATAACATATATTTTGGATTGAAATCTCAGTTGAAATCAATTGGAAAATTATAAACCATTATTATCTCAAACAGTCTATTATCACTCAAACCTAGAATAGAATCTAGCTCATTCCAAAGCAGTCGGAATTCAGCACAGTCTTAAACACGAGTCAGGAAATCATTGGGAACAGTTCAATTAAAAAACTACAGAATTTGTTCCAGTTCTAAATTTGCATGAAATTCAATGCGAGCTGTGAGCAATGTTTACTAGTAAAGGAAGCTATGTGCTACATTTGGGTATATCTAATATTTATTTTGTTGGACTGGATCACAATGAACAAAAAGTATTACCATGCTATCTTAGCAGTGCTGATTCTAACTCTGAATCACACCTATAATTCAGCTAACAGGAGCATACAAACATCTTTTCAATTCAAGTGGGATACTGTGACCGAGAAATTCATGCGGAAACATTAATCTGAGCATTGAGTGGCGCCTGTAAGCGTCATCAAAAGTTAGCCAAGTAGAACTCCTAAAACTCCAGATCAATACGGTGTAATTTCTTTGGGGCTTCTATCATATCATTAATCAATCAATTCTTTTGTTAAAAATAATATCTAAGGTTATGGTTATGTACAATTAAAAGAAAATTAAGATATAACATAACTTTCAATGGGTATCATATTAATCTTGCTTTATCCAACAGACACATGCCGAAGCTTTAAGAGCTTTCGGTTGCATATTTATGAAGTGCTGCCAAACTGATAGGCCCAGAAAGTGTAGGATCATCAAGCGCCTCCACAACAGCTTTAGCAACTGTCTGAACAGAAAGAACTGGCGACGAGCCAATGATTTTCTCCATACCTAAAACACTGCTAAGTGTATTTCTGAGAATTGAAGCTTTCACAAGATGATCACGTATAGTATTCCCCTTTCCTGTATAATCATTCATCATTCCAGGTCTCAAAAAGACTGATCTGAGTCCATCAATCTGTGAGAGCAGCGCCTCTGCCTCACGCTTTGACTCAATATAAGCCTCAGGGGCAAATTTATTATGATCATCTGCCGAGATGTAAACAAACGGATATTGCTTGTGGGTATTGAGTGATGCTTCAACTTCAAGAGATTCAGGCTTGTTCTTGACTTGTGCAAACGCCTGGGCCAAAATGACAGCAGATTCCTTATTCAACTTGTAAATTATATCCTTCTCATTCTCACCCTGGGACTCTTGCGGGCTCTTTTTCATAGGGTTGGCATCACTTGAAAAGGAATTGGAACGCAAAATAGAAATAGGTGATCTGGATAGTGCAGCTTCCTTGGCGGCTTGTGCAAGGATGGGCACAGCCGAACATAAATCTCCGTTAATCATGTCTTTGTAACGACTGTCAGAGTGAATTGCACCAAGCGAATGAACAACAGCATCAGCCTTTTCCAGTTCAGCTTCATAAGTGGAAGGTTCGAAAATATCAGCTTGTTTCCATGCGATTTGTGATAAGGCGGTGAGTGGAAAGTTCTCAATTTGGCGCTTGCTCAATTTTCCCGAACGACTACACTAAAGGTCAGAAAGTCCTAAACCACCATTAATAAGAGATGTTAAACTTACGATAAGGATGTGACTCTCCATCCAGAATTGAGAGCACTCAGGCAAATGTGCTTTCCTGTCAGAAAATGTTAGCTCAGTGTCGATAGTTGTGGCATTGAAAAACATACCTAGGAAACCAGTTCCTCCAACGACTACCAGAGATTTTGGCGTCATTATTTCGGATGTATAGTGAGATAAATTAAAGTGTCCAAGTTAGTGATGACTGCGTTAAAACCAAGCCTTGAGCGAAATCCTGTCTGACAGTAAATCAGCCCCTAGAGCGAAATAATGTCTTTTGTAGATTGTTTTCCCAATTGTTAAAATTTAGTTACACAGTATGTAACAAGTCACGCCACAAGGCTATAGCAAACCTATTTACACACAAAACCACTGGTTAAAGGCATTCTTTGAGTTGTGCAACAGAGTGATTTCTATAGGTGTGGGAAATTTATACAAACCAGGCAAAATACAAAAGTAATAACTGCTATTTTTTTGTCCTAAATGAGGAAGGCTGTATTTTGGTCTTTTTTTTAAAAATTGCTGACGCCTGATCTTTCCTGGGATGTTAACAATATTACAACAGATCTTGAGTCTCGTGTGAATTATAGCATCCTGGTGTATGGTATTTTGAGGGCGAGTTAAAGTCTTACTATGGTTAATACTATGGTAATTGCTCTGTTTGCATAATACTAGTCCTTTGGTCTTTGATCTTCAGTTTGAATATCAATTGAATCTACTGTTGACAGTTGACGCGAAATCAACACGTCAGCCTTGTGAGTGGTAAATCAAAGTTACGTTATCACCTGGTAACCGCGTCAAACTCAAAAGAAGAATTCACCAACACTTCTTTCTTCGCTACCTTATCAACAATCCAATTTAACTATCAATCAGTAATGGCAGTTACCTATTAGATTCCTTAATAAATAACTAGTTTACTGTCTACAAGCCCATTATTCCAATGACTTGCAGATGAATATCTATCTGCCTGACTAACTCAGAATAGATCTATCGATCAAGTCATTGGTTCTGTTCAAACACTGATAAACACCCAATATGATAGAGTCAAGGAATCAAACATCAACTACACCCGCTCTTGCCAGCCGGGCAACTACCAAGTCTATCGCTCCTGCCTTTGGTGACGGCTTTGACAGTTCAGATGAGCATGACGACCAGCAAACTACTTCCGAAGAAGAGACTGATGAAGAGCTTATCAATGTGAGGACGCGGAAGCGTCGGTCTCAAGCAGCAAAAGATATCAATAATGGAACGGCACGAAAGCTGAAGCCAGCAGTATTGGAGTCCGATCAATCATCTGAAATAAGCCTGTCTGAGATTCCACCAGCTAAGAGACAAAAAACATTAGTTGATCACGCAAGCAAGACAAGCTCCTTAAGTTCTGGTTCAAGAGCACCCACAGTCTCTATACTTGGTGAAAAACAAATCGAGCAGCCAATATCTAGCAATATTGGTCCAAATAATGGCTCGAAAACAAATCCATTAGTGATTCCATCTGGAGGATCCAGCTCCACGGCACTGGGGTCTACTAAAACCAACATATCATCGACAGTTTCCGAAGACGGTATTTATCTTATACGGAATGAAGACTATGAAGAGCAACCTGTTGCATGGATTGACAAATATGAGCCGAAAACTAGTGAAGATATTGCTTTGCATACTGCCAAAAAAAGAGACATTCGAGATGTTATTCAACAAATAACTCAGCCAACGTCTACTATTAGAGTCTTGATATTGAGTGGGCCCGCAGGAACATCTAAATCAAGTATCTTAAAAGTAGCATTTAAAGAAGCATATCAGGAACGATTTTCTTCTGGAACCCCAACATTTATAGAATACGAAACTCCGGATCCAGGGCCAGGTGTATCATTAGTCCATGATTTTTCAAACTTTTTGGTTGGATGTCGATACCGGGGAAATAACCAGAATTCCATCATTTTAGTTGAAGATTTACCAAATATTGCACATTATGATACCAAAAGACAGTTTAATAATGCTGTGAATGATTGGATTCGAAGAAGGGTTAGCAATTATGAAGATCGGCCGCCATGCTTGGCTATTATTATTACAGAGGTGGAAGCTGATGGTGAATCCTCATCTTCATCAAGAAACGCCTTATCCAGGTATACCAATCCGTCATCTATTGTTACCGAATGCGTTCTTATACGCGAAATTTTGACCAGTCCCAAAGTAAGGAGAATCAAGTTTAATAAGATTGCAAAAACTTATTTAAGAAAGGCATTAAAGAATATTGCTGATAAGGAAAAACAAATATTAAAATCACTTTCAAAAAACGACTTGACAAGAGTGCTGGATGCACTTTCTCTATATGGTGACATTCGTTCAGGTATAAATACCTTTGAATACTGGGCTCGAAGTATATCCACTTTTTTCAGGGATGTTCCGACTGACAGTTCACTATCTAAACTTGAACTTCAAAAAGGGCTTAATCAACGTACTGCGGATTTTTTGAGGCTGATGAAACGTGATGTTTCGTTGGATTTATTTCGCGCCATTGCAAAGGTCATTCACAGGTCTATGAAAGATTGTAATGGCATCGAAGGTGATGATGAGGAAGCTGCCCTTGAACCAATAATAAATGATTGGGGAAGAGGATCGCGAGGTGACCAGCAGTCGTTTGAAAACCTTCTTTATGAAAATTACTTGCCAGTCAATGACAAAATTATGAGCTTGGATAATGTTCTGCAATGTTTGGATTCTTTAGAAATTGGCAATTCTCTAGTGGCCAAATCATATGGTTATAACTCGGCAGGAACATTAGCAACGGAACTTGCATTCCAAATTCAAGTTCGTGGTATACGTCTAGCGGTTAAGGATGCAAAGCACTGTGGCCGTCAAAGTTTTAAAAATCTGGTCAAATTACAAGCACCCCAGTTTCTTAAAAAGAAAGGCGCAGATATCATGAACTTTCAGCAAGAAATTTTAGATTTACAAAACGAACGAATTGATATTTGTAAAACGGTGGTGGGCATTGATCCTTTGATTCAGTATGAAAAGTTTTACATTGATACAATTAACAAGTCTTACCAAGGTGCACCCAATACAAGTGCAAGGCAAACGAGTATGGATTTTTCGGATATCGATGACACTGAATTTGATGAAATGGTTAAAGACCTTGAGGAAGAAATCCTTAGCGAAACTAAGAGTAACTTAGATACCCCTACTGATTCAAGTATAATAATACCTTCTTCGAATCCCCAACTGTCTAATTCGAAAGTTGCCAAAGCTTCTAATTCCGTGCCAGTCTTGCAACCGAAAATGAACCCTTCAAACATTATCTTATCCCGCTCAGCACCACTCTCAGCACCAGCCTCTATCTCAAAGCCGACAAGGTCTTTGGGATTAGCATTTCCCTCAACAGATATCTCAGTTCCTGGACCTCTCTTCACATCCACACCTCTTTCTTCCGCATCTTCCACTAGTAATTCTATTTCTAATACATTACCATCTCAAACTGCAACTGCTGCAACCAACTCTACCAGTGCCCCTCGACTCAATAGTAACCATATGGCTATAAATCACGAACCATATGATTATGACCTCTCAGATGAAGGGTTTGACATCCTTGAAGCCAATCTCTAAAACCCTTTTGCATTTGTTTACTCATGAGAGACAATCATTTTCGTTTTATAATATATAAATTTTGTAAAAACCATGACTCTTTATTCATCTCGTTGAAAACTAAACCTATAAACAAACGAGTCTTTTTATTTTATTTACATTTTTAATGAATCTTTTTCTTTTTTTTTCAGATTGAGATTGTAGTTCAAACCATTTACCTAAACGTTGAGACCTTTACGCTGGGTGCATCTCGTGGTAACTACCACTGCTTTATCAGATCAAGCTACTCACAACGCAGGTGGCGTAATCTAATCAGATCCACTTCTCAGCCTACTAGTTACCACAAGATAGGCCAAGGCCAGCCAAACCGGAAACCACAAAAACAATTGGGCAACCCATTTGAATTTGTTCGACCTTGGAGAATGGTCAAGTTATTTTCATTTCAAATTAGAGGGATCACACATCTTTGGAAAATAAGTGTACGCGTTGTTTACTACATAGTTTATGGTACAATGAAACTTCATACCGGTTACCAAGTGGCATAAAAGTAGCTCATATCAGGGATCATGTCCAAACCCGATGATTAATACATCACAAGTGTGTAGATGGCAAAAAAAAGACAATGGAATTAAACAGTTTCAAACTCAGTAACCCTTGGGGTTTATATTTTTATTTACTATATCATTTAAGCAACCTGCTCCAAAGAGTTCTTGAAAAAGTCGGGGTCGTCAGAAAGGGAGTCCTTGATGATATCCAAACCGCCTTGGAGCTCACCCTTGATGTAAAGCTGGGGGAAAGTGGGCCAGTCGGAGAAGGACTTGAGGCCTTGGCGAACAGAGTTGTCTTTGAGAATGTCGAAGAAACCAAATCGGACTTGGTTTTCACGTAAGATTCCAACAAGCTGTCGGGAGAAGCCACAGGAGGGAGCAGCGGGCGTTCCCTTCATGAAAAGCATGACGGGAGCGGCATTGACAAGTTTAGTAAGACGTTCATGGAGCTCAGCCTCGGTCTCTTCGTGTTCTTTATCGTCTTCTTCAGCAGTGGCGTTGTTAGGAACAGAAGCGGCCGCGGTCTTTTCGGAAAGAGATTGTGAGGATTTTGAGGATAATTGCGTTTCAATGGCGTTGGTAAGACCTTCAGGATCCGCGCCAGAGATTTCTTTGAGAACAGTAGAGTTGCGGAGGAGAACAAAGAAAGGAACAGCTTCAATGTCGAATCGATCAAGAAGCTCTGGGAATGTGTCGGCATCGAGAGATGCAAAAAGCGCAGTGGGTGGGTTGTTGTTGGTGGTGGTGGCTGACGATGATGCTGGGGCATACACATCGGAAAGTGACTCGAAAACTGAGCCCATGGGTCCACAGGGTGCGGCCCATGAAGCGTGAAAGTATAGGACGACTAAAGTAGAGGGGTCAGCGCCAGTGACGACCTGTTCAAACTGACTCCATTCATTTATTGGGGTGACGGGCATTTTTGTGTTTGGGAGTGAGGTGTGGATGACGGCAAGAGGATAGAGGTGGTAGTTGGAGAAAACCAAGCGGACAGTGATTCATGATTAGAAATTGGCCGAAAATCTTTCAATATTGAAAGGTTTGCGAATTAGGCCGAATATTAAATATCACGTGGATTTTGTTATGGAGAATGGTGATGCAACCACATGTGATTTATGGCACGTGGATATAATGACTAATGATTATGTAATGGATATAGCCGCGTCATATGGCTCAATCCAACCTCTAGTTTTTTTTTTCTTGAAGTGGGGTCTGATCACTCAGTTCAAATATACTGATTTATATACTACATGCAATTCAAAATTAATAAAAAAAAAATGAAAATTTATTTAAAATTTAAAAAAGATACATGGTTGCTAAAATATATAATTCATAAGGTCGTTGAGAATAAAGCATATACATTCGAATAATAATAATAAGAAGAGGAAGAAACGTCACAAATGACAATCAGTTAATAAGTTAGAATAATAATATAAAAAAAATGCAATGAGTGATTCAAAAGCACAGATAGGAAATCGTTTATTCGTCACCAGTCAACATAGCCATCTTATTGTCTCTTTGCTTCTGAATATAATGGGTACGCTTAATCTCAGCGTTTTCATGAATCTGAGAGGGATCATAGATGATTTCATGAGCAAGAGCCTGTGACTCTTGGGCCTCAGCGCTGAGGCCGGGGTAATCAGGATCATCTTCAGGACCAGCCTCGTCAACCAAATCCTTAACCACAGTATTGTTAGCCAAATGTGTCGAAATGTGAGCGCCATAAAGCCACTTGAGACCCTGAGAAAGAGTAAGCTGGCCCCATGTGTAGACAGGGAATGTCTTGGTGCGGCTAAGACGAATTTGAGCAATTGACTCGTCCAACGCAAGGTTGCGGCCCTCGTCAGTCAAGGCATTATCAGGGTTAATGAGCTGGAGGCGAACCTCAAGGTATGCCAAGATTCTCTTAAAGACAGAACGACGCTCACCCTTACCAGAAGATCGAGCAGTAGAATTGTTAGCCAAACTATTGATTTGATCAAACAAGTCCTGGTTATCAAGGGTGGGGATTTGGAAGCGGTAGCCGCCATTACCAGTAGCGGATGTATCATCATAGGCAGAGTCATCAAACTGGTAGCTAAAGTCGTAAAGCTCGTACAAAAGAGCAACAAGCTTACCACCAGCGTTCACAACGTCAGGGTGATTGGACTTGAGAAGCTCGATAATCTCAGGCAAAATGTCCTCAATGAGGTTGTTGCGAGAGCTAATGTTCATCAAAAGAACACCAGTGGCAGAGATAGCAGAACTGCACAGGACAGCAGCTTCATCGGTGGTAAAGGCCTCGTTTGCCACATCAACAAGGTCACGGACACGGTCCTCAAGGCCAAATCCTTGACTGCCAGAGTTGATAAAGGCTTGGAGAAGAGAATAACTAGTGGCAGTAGATGCACGAAAGTTAGGATCACGCTCTTCATCCTTAATGGTCTCCAATGCGTCTGAAAGAACGTTTTGGTTGATGAGTTCAACAGAGTCATCAACCTCCAAGGCAGACAGCAAGGCAATGGCTCTTAAAGCCTGAGTGATTTCTTGAGTGGTACGGCCAGTTGTAAAAGCCTTAATAAGGATTTCCAAATCGTTGAGCTGGAACATGGTGGGGTCATATTTGGCAGCAAGACCTTCACAGATTCTGTCCAGGGCAGATTGACGCATGTTCTGAGAAGAGTTTCTTCGGTCAGTGTTAAGAATCTCAAAGTTAAAGTTATAACCAAGTCTCTTGCGGCCTTCGGCGGATGAAGCATCACCAGCTTCAGCGTGGGAAGAAGTCGCATCATTGACGTACTGCATGGCAGCTGCCTCGTACTCTTCAGAGAGCTTCTTGCCTTCCTCACCGGGCAGTGGGGTAGAGGCTCCGCTCATAAGCTTTTCAACAAAGGTGTTCATTTCGCGTTCAAACTCATCTTCGACATCACTGCTGATGCGAGACCCGACCTTGGAGCCAGAGTTAGAGCCCTGGTTTTGATTGCGACCCATTCTAGCACCCTTGGGGCGGGCACTGCGGCGCTGGATCAATCGCTGAGCAACTGAATGTGTTGACATTTTAGTATGTAGTAGCTGGATTTAGTGTTAAGTGTAGTGTGTTTCTGTAAGCTTTTAAAAGAGAAAGTATGAAGGCAAAGAAAGAAGAAAGAAATAGAGTGGTGAGAAGAAAAGGGAAAAAGAGTGGGAAGAGCAATCCTTTTATAGTTTATACAAGGCCGAGGATCGAGACAGAATGATTGTTGGAAGGATGCTCCACAAAAGTGGCATAAGTTTTTGATTGCGGTGCCCAGAAGGGAAGTGTGACAGCGACTTGGTCACTTGTTTAATGAATTGAGTTCTTTGAGATATCACCAAACGACGCTAAGTACCAAGACTACTGGGGAAAAAATGAGGGGTCTAAGCTACGAACCACGGCCCTCACACAGTCAGTCCTACAACACAGTATCAATTGTTCTCTCTTTTTTCAGTAATTTCAATTAAAAATGACGATTGGTAAATCAATTGAAGTTTAAAAAATCCTCCATCGTTTGAAAGAAAAAAAAATAAGCAAGCAGTTATGATAAAACCTTGCTCATGGTGATATCATTCTCAAACCTATTGTTAGAACTACAAGTTGGAGTTGCGCATGCTTCCCCATTTGCTGTAACATTAATGTCACACATTTTTTTATTCACAATCTCTTTGATTTCTTTCTTTCTTGAGCATCAAGATGTCAATTGAACTGGTTTATTTTAAACAGCCAAAAAAGACGTCAATTGAGCGTTTTGCAATTAGGTCCTTGGCCTAAAACCAGCCAGGCACAAAACAGCCCACCATCACCTACTCAACCCAAGTCACGCAAACATGATCACATGAGTGCCGCACTAGCAGCAGAGTGAGTGTTTACCCCAGCCGTTTGTAACTGTGTAATACAAACTCATAGTGACTCACTAAGTTACATTCCATGTCACACATCACCTGACCTAAGCGGCTTTTGATATTTTTTTTTACTAAATCGAGCCATCTAGTTAATATGCTTTTCTGATGCCCCTACACTCTCTCTTCCAAGGATCAATCATCGCTCCTTAAGACAGCACAAGGAGTTGTTATTTCTGTGTCCACGCCATTTTGTCTGACCTTTTACAGGTCCTTTCGTCCCTTTTTTCCCTCTAGTTATGCGATTTTCTCATACTCTCCCTGTTATTTCGTTCCGAAGTTGTTTTTCAAACCGCACATTCAGTAGTCCTCTTGTTTTTTCCAGATCAGCTGTTAGATCTAAATATACCAGTCATCAGTCAATACCCAGACAATTCAGAATGCCGTTTTCTGTGTCTTATTCTCAAGTAAATCCCAATGTGTTTCGTCCAGGAAATACAGTCAATGTTCAAATAGAATTGACTGAGAAAGAACAAAAGATCCGTGATGTTATCGTGGCATACTGCAAGTACCGTGACGAACAGGATAATTCTAATGGTCCATTGGTTGCAAGATTCACAGGTGGTTGGGTTCGAGACAAACTGCTTGGCCATCAGAGCCATGACATAGACATTGCAATTAACACCATGACCGGCCTCGAGTTTGCTGAGGGTCTTAATGACTTTATTGCAAAGGGTCCATCCACGGACTCAAAAACACACAACATCCACAAGATTGAACGCAATCCTGAAAAGTCAAAGCATCTGGAGACTGCCACAACTCGATTATTTGATCATGACGTCGATATTGTCAATTTGAGGTCTGAATCGTATGCGTTAGACAGCAGAATTCCTGAGATGGAGTTTGGAACAGCGGAAGAGGACGCTTATCGAAGAGATGCAACTGTGAATGCTCTGTTTTATAACTTGCAAGAAAATAAGGTTGAAGATATGACTGGTAAAGGATTACAAGATCTCAAGGAAGGAGTAATTCGAACACCTCTTGAGCCATTTGACACGTTTAATGACGATCCGTTACGAGTTTTACGCTTGATTCGCTTTGCCTCTACATTTGGCTTTGAAATTTCCCCTGAGACTCTAGATGCTATGTCAAATCCTAAGATTAGAGAGTCTTTGATGTTGAAGATTTCTCGAGAGCGTGTTGGTGTAGAGCTCACTAAAGCCCTTACATCCAGTCGTCCATATGTTTGCTTGCTCTTGTTACATTACCTAAACCTTCATGGTGCCGTTTTTTACTTGGCACCTCAGTACTACCCTTCTAAAGATTTTAATATTCCTGCTGATAACATTATTGAATCTATTTCTGTAGTTTCAAATGTTGTTAAGAGTTCACATCCATATCTTAGTTTCCAAATTGCTCCAGAAGCTCATCCGGAACTTGCTAGTAACCATCTTTACTCAACAATCAACAAAGATGAAGCAGAGCTAGATACCAAGCGACTACATTTTTGGCTGGCAGTAGCTTTGAACCATTTGGAAGGCTTTACATCTAGTGACTCATCTTCCAAGAAGCAAAACACATTGCTTCCTTGCGACATGCGCATTATCCGTGAAGGCATCAAGCTTTCTACAAACGACTCAAATGTTGTGGGCAGATTTTTGGGAAATCACAATGAAGGCATGTCTGTTTACTCTCATCAGGGTGATCCCTTGAAGTATGTTTCATCAGCCTCTCGTAAAGAGTTGGGACAGCTGATTCGCAAACTTGGAGAAAACTGGGGCTCGACGCTGTTGTACTGCCTTTTCAAGGATATTTTAATCTACGAAACCGAGCATAAACAGCAGCAAGACGTTGAATTTTCCCAGTCTACAATCTATGAGTTTTACTCGTCATTGGTGGATCGAGTTTTCAGTGAAGAGCTGAATGATGCTTGGGCCCTCAAGCCCATTTTGAATGGTAAAGAAGTGTTGCCTCTGTTTGGGAAAAAGGGCGGTCCATGGCTTATGAATGTGCTGGCGGATATGGTGGATAAACAGCTCGAGAACCCATCCTTTTCAAAAGATGATGCGAAAGAATGGTTACAAAAGAATAAAGAGAATTGGAGTTAAAAATAATAAATAAACTAAATAAAAAGTTTTTTTTGTTGGATATTGTCTTTTTCTTTTCTTTTTTTGTAGATAATTAACTAAAAATATACTTTTCAAAAAAATAATAAATCATCGTAGATGAATATTCAACAGCCTGTAACGATAATTACCAAAACATAGTTTAAGATATTTATACGTGAGTGCGGCTTTCACGTCATAATTATGGTTTCTGGTTTCTGGTTCTTGGTTTTTGATTTTTGATTTTTGATTTTTGATTTTTGACCCGGCTGGCTGGATTTGGATACCGGATGACCTACAAAGTTTAACGAAAATACACATTTTAGGTTTCAAAACAATGAAAAGATTCATATCAAATATGAAAACTTTGTGCAGTAAAGTAAACAACAGCGAATATGGTATGTGAATAAAGATATGGACCGAAAAAGTCGTCTATAAAGTTCTATTTGGGCTATTTGGGAAATAATGCTATAACCATTAGATTTTTCATGAGATATATATAATATATAATATAAAGAACCGCAAAACCATTTGAAAAAGGATAATCAAAAACAATAAAAGAAAACGATGTGAATGTAATGTGTAGATTAATATAAATATCAAATACCAAAAATAAAAAGCATTCATATTCCTTCCAACGTAATTTTTTTAGATATACATATCTAAATTACTTCTTTCCAAAACCACGAGAAAATGCTGCCTTTACAACAAAGATAACGCAACCAATCATTCTAATAGAAGCCAAGATACCAGTAATAGCAATGAGAACAAAGAAGTAGCCTGAGGATCTGCTAGTGGTACCAGAGAAACCAATCTGAGTGATGGACTTGGAAGTCAAAACAACAGCCAAAATGGCATTACAAAAGATCCAGAAGATAATAAGGTTAGTTCTGAAAGCCTTGTTTTCATCATCAGGGTCAAGCTTCTTCTTGACAGCGCTCTCCTCGTCAGTGTATGGTTGTCTAGCACGCTCCATGACGGCATTGAACTGAGCATCAATATCGTCTTGTGGACGTGAGTATTCAACAACAACATCTGCCTTACCATCCTCTGTCTTCTCGGATTGAGCTGCTGGCAAAGCATCCGCCTTATCTGAACCCTTAGTACCCCAAGAGACATCGTGCCAGTTACAGAAAGCAAAGACATTGATCACGTTAGTGAAAGATGGAGTAATAAATGCGTATGGCAAGAAACAGGTAAGAACGTGCCAAGGATCCAAATATATAATAGCTGAAGCAATGTAAACACCATAAGTAGAAGCCAAGGCAATGAGAACAAGCACTCGAGCATTACCTAGGAGTGAGTTCAGCGAAGGGTCTGGACTACCTTCAAAAGCATTCACACACAGGAAAATGGAGACAACCAATGCATAAAACTGAACGACACCAAAGAAAACGAAAAGTGCTGTATACTGCTTGCGAGCACCCTTGGGACGGTTACCAAGGGCAAGTAAGAAAGAAACAACAAGCATCAACAGATAAATAAATTGGATGAACAAGGCGATAGAAAGGGAAACTTTTTCGTCATGGAATGGGAATGCTTGGGCTGCATGGGCTGTAACAGCTCGAATTCCAATGGTAACGCTGTCGACAACGCTTCGCTTCACATTGCTAGTAGTAGATTGTGTACCGTTAGGGTCAGCTGCAAGTTGAAGAATAATTGTGGTAGTAAGGTAGTAAGCGGCAAGAGAAAACCAAGTCATAACAATTTGAACAAGATTATAGATGAGCTGAACGTGTAACATAATGTTACGGAGTGGGTTGTGAGAAGTGTGATAAACCTGACCAAAGTGCATCATAGAATATAAGGTAGCAGCGAAAGAACCATTGATCCAACGACGACGCTGAGAAATGAACTCATCAATGGCTTCAGGAACATCAGTTTCGGCCTTGGATGCCTTGACATACTTGAGGTGCCATTTCTTCTTTCGGGTAAATGTAATTTCAAAACACAAAATACGATCTTCTGCAAGGAACATATTTCTCTGGAAAATATTCATACCATTAAGACCATTCTTACCGAGCTTGTCAGCAAGCGAGTGATCACCACGGAAGTACTGTTCCAAAGGACGACCCTGCAGAGCTTCGTAACGGTATGCTGAGAAAGCACCAGGCAAGACAGAAATGAAACCAAATGAGTCTTCCAGTGGCTTGTCAAGAATATTGGACAACTTGTATTCAAAATTCTGGGCAGCGACCAAGGGATTCAAAAGTTTGGTATACTTCTTACCAAGCATAGCGTGAATTTCACCACAAGCACCTCCGACATACTCATTATTGTAGAAAGCACGCCAAAGGTGAACAATAGCCCTGTTGGCAGGCTTAGTACCAGCGTCAATAAGAACACAGATATTGGGCTTCAATGCATTACCAAAACCATTGAACAGCCAACGATGAGAGTTGATCTTCTTGGAGTTCTCCTGTTTAATACAGAGAACATACTGGATAGGGGGAATTGTTCGGTGTGACTTAGTCTTGGATGGGGTAACAACATCAAGCTTTTCAGTAAAACAAACTTGGGAAGTATATTCGAAAATATGTGCAACTGTAGGCTTGTCGTTAATGGCCTTCTTCATGACACCATCCTGATAGATACCCATAGTGGCCAATGAATCGAGGACATCCTTACGACAAGGTCCAAGACCATCCATGATAATAGAGACAACAATCTTCTCCCAAGGCTCACGGCCATCTTGTCGCCAGAAGCGAGACTTGTCAGTGCAAAAGTGATGAACATTTTCCATGATACCAGTGAGAGTACGGGCAGTAAGAATCTTGTCTTCAGAATAGTAAGTAACAACAATGAGCAATTCGGTGTGACGACCACTCTCAGCAGCACGAAGAGTGTAGTTCTCAGTAACAAAATCATCAGGATCGCAAGTGCAGGCAGTGTATCGCATGTGAGTAAATTCGGTAGATCCACCCTCGGAAAGCTTCTTGTACTTTTCTTCAAGAGCATTCTTGACTGGGGAAGGAACGGGATACTCAACGGAATAAATACCGTTAACAAGGTTAACTTGTCGCTTAGTGTAATTGTCATTCAGAGGCTGAACCTGTTGACGAACTTTCCAAGAATCTTCAATGAGCTCTCCTTTTTCTAGATTTTGTGGATCAGGCATTGCTAATGGAGCGCCTTCCTGATCAACAGCGGCATCGACAGGATATGGAAAGTAGGCATTAGTGTTTGGGTAGGGGACTTGTTGTTGAGAAAAATCGCCAAAACCTTGTTCGTAGACAAGGCCGTCTTCTCCTCCAGTGGCCGAGGACAAAGGAGTTTGGGGATATTGAATGTTGTTATATCTGTGACGAATCGTGCCAAATCTGTTAAGGAAGCCTCCCTGTTGTTGAGGTCTAGCTTCATAGCCACCAGCAGGATAGGGGAGGCCTTCGGGGCCTACGCGGCCGCTTTCACGCAGTGGGATGTGTTCATTTTCTTCGTAGTCATGATCGTATCCGTCAACATTGCCGGAGGGGTTGTTGAGATTGTATAATGGATAGGAGTCTGCGGGCTGCAAAAAGGAGTTTCTGCGCGAATCAGGGTCGCCAAAGGGTGATATTCCTGGAACAGCAAGCTGGGGTTCGGGGCGAACAAAGTTAGGGGAGTCTACACGTTGAGCGGGAGACGGGATTCTCAACGATGCGCTGTCAAAAGGGTTTGTGGGAGGAATGTTACCAGTGGGATAGCCGGCAGGGGATTGGCGACGGTACTCTTCGTAATTAGACGCGAGACGTTGTTGTTCGTCAGGATAGCCTGGGTTTGCAGGAGCAGCTTCTTCATGATCAGGGTAGGGAAGCGACTCTCTCTGGTTATACTGAGACTGGTATTCGTTGTTGGAGTTTTCCTGGTTCTGGTTCTGGTTCTGGTTTTGGTTTTGGTTTTGGTTTTGGTTTGGCTGGCCATAGTAGCCAGAATAACCGGTATTTTGGTTATTGGGATCCTGGTTTGGGTTTGGATCCATGGTGAAGGAATTGATATACGGATGTGGTAAACCAGAAGTGAGGTGAAGAAAGAAAGAAAGAAAGAAAGGAAGAAAGAAATAAAATAAAATAAAAAAGAAAGAAAGGGGAGGTTTTATTTATATATCCAGGAGTTCACGCACAGTACAGATGCGGCTATGACGATTTGTGTTAAAAATCCGATTAAAAGAGAAGATGAAACACATGGGGGCTTTTCGCTACCGGTAGTTTCTTTTTTATTATTGTGGGAGGCTCGTGATCCACACTCGTATATATTCCGTTATATACATTGTATATATGATATATATATATGATATATAGTATATATTATTGTATTATCTTTATATCTATTTCAAGCTCAAGCTCGTTCAATTCCTCATTGCCCGTCGTTTTTGTAACTCTATAACCCTGTTGACTGCTCAATATCCTTGGTGCTCTGTGACATTGTCTGTCACAGCTTCTGTCACAAATAGCGGTATAAACGTCAGTCAGCCACTGATCCTTCTCGAGCCAGTGCCAATCGCCAATCGCCAATAGCTAATCGCTGACCGCAGGCTTCCTCGACTCTGTGTGTGTGTGTAGGCACCGACCGCGCCATCTATCCATCTATGGCAGCTCCCGTGTCCACTGCGACGTTCCTGTTCACCGTTTTCCCTCCGATTCCCCCTTCGTCGCTCCCAGCCTCTGCTCAACCTCGCCTCCGTGGTCTTCTGGCCAGTTACCCGGCCTCGTATGCAGGCCTGCAGGCCCGCTAAAGCCATGCTACATGCACCTAACAACGTGGCTGTGCCTTATTACCTACTGGCACTGGCTTAGTCTGGCTGTGCTGTTTTAAAATAGCACCTGGCAAACAAACTCCCTTTTGCTTCTTTCTTTCGGCTTTAGATCATGGCACGGAAGGAATGTTCAGCCTTCGGTGCTTAGACTTTATAATTAACTTGGAGACTTTCATTTGCCGCTTTGTGTATATATATATATCTGGAAGTAACGGTATTCCAGTCGTAATCATATTATAAATATAGGCACACCCACAAGTATATATTAAGACCCTGAAGAGATGAGCTTGTGATGCTGTCATCAATCCATTATTCATCCTGAAACTGATCTATTTTTAAAAAAAAAAAAATAATAATACACACATAAACCCCGTCCAAACCTCCTATAAAGCATTTGCTAACGTTAACAAGCTCTTCAATACATGGAGTCTTCGCTTTTCTTCCGCTTCAGCACTCAGCCTTGTCAATTGCATTTCATTGCCATGTTCATATCTGTCAAGCTGTTGCACATCATCGTGATCTTTGGCAACTTTGGCTATCCACTTCAAATCACTTTGCACTCCCAAGGACATCTTGCTGTCATCATTCGATTTATCACTTCCACTGGTTAATTCCAACAACCGCTTCATCCGACTCGTATGCTCATATTCTCTAGCGGCCTTGTCTGCTGCATCTACAATGCTGCTATTAATTCCACACATAGATGCTACGTGCATGCCAAATGATCCTGGTGATACTCCATCAATCAGCTTGTACAAGAACGAAACCTTGCGCGACTCTTCGTCAACAAGTATCGCCATTTGTTTTGGTGACACGTCGGGATGTGACTTGAACGCGTTGTAAAGTGTGTTGTAGTGTGTCGCGAAAAATCCCAAGGAACCGACGTGTGTTGCAAGGTGATGGAGCACAGACTCTGCAATCGCATAGCCATCGCTGCTGCTACCACCTCGGCCAAGCTCATCAAGTACCAGTAACGACCGCGGCGTGGCTTCACTGAGCATACGCTTGGTTTCAGACAATTCAACATAAAATGTACTCTTTCCAGCAAATATATTGTCATTCGCTCCCAATCGGGTCATGATCCTATCAACTGGTGTCAAACGGGCCTTTTCACATGGAACATAACATCCAATTTGCGAAAGAATAACTGCAATACAGGACATTCGTAAAACTGTAGATTTTCCTGCTGCATTGGCACCCGTCAACATGACCAAATTGGAGTTAGAGCCGCCTAACGAAACGTCGTTGGGCACGAACGCGGTTCGAGATTCGTCAAAGCACGGGTGCCGAAGCTCTTCAAATTCTATGAAATTATGTCCGTCTTCCTCAATTATCTCTGGTCTGGCATTAGGGACGCCAAGTGTCATAGAGGTCTTCGTCAAACTTAAGATACAGTCCAAACTGGCAACGACTTTGACAGCGCCGAGCCATTGCTGATAATTGGCATCGAACCGTTGATAAAGTCTAGTTTGTGCAACTTCTGTCTTGGCTCTTAGGATTTCCCGAGCCTCCAAAAGCTCCCTCACCATCTTGCGTACTTCGGGGGACCAGTATCGTTTGAACTTGGCTGTGGATCCCATTTTATCCCACGAACTTGGAATACCTTTAACCTTGTTAGGAACCTCAATCAAATAGACTTCTTTACCGCTATCCCTAAAACAAATTTCCTGGCATCGGTACTCGCGACGATAAACTCTAAGCTTCTCATTAAGTCGGGTTTCAATCTCTTTGATTACTTCCTGAGCCTCGTCATACTCAGGTTCAACACCAGGTTGAGGGACCAGATTATTCTTTTGGGCCTCTGCCCAATCAATCGCATTCGTCCACTCTGGTAAATATTCCTCAATAGGAGGCATGGTCTTCATGAGACTAGCAATCAGGCTCTTATCTTCCTCAATAACATCTCCAAAGTTTGATGTGATTAGAGCTTTCAGGGTATCAATTGCTTTAAATCCATTAATAACGCGAACAAAATCTTTAGGTGGAAGTCGGCCTGCATGTACACGAGAAAGCAATCGCTCAAGATCGGGCAAAGATGTCATATTTCTTTCTAACGTGTCTCGTAGCTCCCCGTGTTCCATAAGCAAATCAATAGCATCTAGTCTTGCTTCAATCTGTGCCTTTTGCATCAATGGGTGGCAGATCCAGTTTTGAAGTAAACGCTTACCAAAAGGTGTGATGCAGCGGTTAATGAGAGTAAAAAGTGTACCACGGGGACCTCCATCGTATGTGTTGGCAAAGATCTCCAAATTCTGTAAGGTTTGACCGTCTAAAACCATGGATTTGTTTTGTTCCATGGCTCGATATGCCTGGAAGTTACCAAGAGAAATGACAGATGTATCAATCTTGAGTAATCGTAAATACCAGGCAAGCCCACCAAACGCACTAAGTAAAAGCCTAGCTCCCTTTTCCTGATCCTTGTCATTAACGGCTTCAATCTTGCTTTTGGATGAACTTCCCATTGATGCTTCACACATGTCTTTCAAAACCTCAGGGTAGCTTGATAGATCGTCCAAGTCTTGAGCTGGAAAATACTTTGCTCTTACAAGTTGTTCGTAAGTAGAGTCTGCTCCCCAGAACTCATTTTCAGGCTTTAGATAATTCCAAATTGTTCCAATTGATGTATTGTTCTTCAAGATCTTGACAGCACGAACAGAAATAACACCCTTCTCAAGAACAAGCTCTCGTGGGCGTGTTTGAGCAACCAGTGTTTCGAATTGGGTATAATCTATATCGTCTTCAAACTCTGTAGCCCAAAATTTACCAGTAGCTGTATCAACAAAACAGACTGCAAATCGAGTTTCGTCTTGCTTAACTGACATACAGTACGTGGACATGTCGTCAACAAGCATAGCTTCATCGACTAAAGTACCACCTGTTAAAACAAACGAAACCTCTCTTCGGATGATTTTTTCTTCCTTCTTATTCCCTTTACTGGCGTTTTCACGCATCTCCTTTCCAAGAGAAGTTTCCATCTGATCAACACGAGCAACTTTGTATCCCAAAGCAATGAACTTGGAAGCCCACAAGTCAAAAGACATTTCGGGAACACCAGCCAGTCTCATGTTAGCTCGGCCACCTCCCGCAAGTTTCAAATCAAATTGGGAGTGTGCAATATCGGCGTCATTTTCATAGAGCTCGTAGAATTTTCCCTTCTTGAAAAATACTACTGTATTCCACATCTTAGACTTGACTTCCCAGTATTGTTTTTCAAATGGTGTAAATTTCCTCCAGGCATCAGGGGGAATAAAAAGAGTGCGTGCGTCATAGTCTGGAGACCCTTCAGGGTTTCCATCAGCATCTTTAATATTTACAAGCCACTGATAACGCTCCTCGTTCATTTTTTCAAATGATGGTTTGGATGGTGTATTGCTTGTAGATGCAAACTTGCTTTTGGCAGGGGTAGTTTCCAAGTCCCTAGATGGAGTGTAGGATGATGCAGCAGAGAATTTGCCAAGTGAGCCACCATTTGATCGAGGTGTTATAGGGGTCTTGGTTGGAGAAATTGTAGACTTTGATGGTGATGAGTTTGGGGTCTTTCTAGATTTAGAAGGCTTAGAGGGACTTCGACGCTTAACAGGCTCATCATCAGACAAGTCGTCAGGTACAACAAAATCATCCATACTTTCGTCTTGAGCAACAAAAGTTGCATCATCATCTGGAATGTATTCATCTTCAGATGCCTCTTCGATGGCGATTTTTCGACGTTTAGGTGCTAAAGGGAATAATTAGTATTTTTAGTTTTCTCATTAATAATATTGAGTACTCACTATTAACGGGGGCATCCTCATCTTCTGATTCAGCATATGTAACACGCCTTCGGCTCTATAAACATGTTAGTTACTGTACAAATTTGCATCAAGATTGTGTGTCTCGAACAGAAATACATACTCGTCGGTCTGGAGAAATATCAAATTCCTGAGATGAGACCTGGGTTCCCTCTGAAGTAGGAGGTAGTGATACGTCGTTGTCTGTGATATCATTACTTTTTGACATCTTGGAATCACTACCAGTTGGGATTTCATGGTTTTCTTGGTTCCCATTTGGCGATACGTCAATATTCCGTTTCTTATTTCCACTAGCTGGCGTTGCATTGCCAGTAGAATTAGATTTGCTGTGACTGATTGACTGTAAAGGTTGTTTTTTGGTCGGAGAAGGGGATGCTGGAAGTGCTGTTTGCTTCTTACCTGGGGTTCCAAAGAAGCTGAGCAAACTAGATTGAGCAGCCTTTTTCTTTCCCGATGCACTAGCACTGCCAGTCATGGGTCTGATTCGGTTAGTAGATGGTGTAACCGGCATTTCTCTCCGTATCTGATAAAAATTGAAGCAATTTAAAAAGTGTTTACGAGCAGATCAAATAGTTCAGGGCGTTCTGGTTACTAAACAACCGCAACGTGGTAATTAGAAATGAAAACAAGCAAGTTGAAAAAAACAGAAATATTGGGGTGATATAAAAATCGAGATGGAGATAGTTCAGGTGTTAAAAATTATAAGGTCGGGGAAACAAGATTAGGCTGGTAGTGGTGAGAAAATAAACAAATTGAAAAGGTAAATAAAGATCGGAGCGTGTCAAAATATGCTTCTACGCGCGTCTCTGTTCGCGTAATTATCGCGCTTTAAATTCACACAGATAATTGGTTGGCTATGATTCAGATATGGAATGTTTGCCACGTATAATTACAAACAGCGTAACAATCAGTTTTGGCGATATTTAGGTTTACAGATTCTAGTAAAGATGTTTACTTTTAAATATGCATCGAATTGAGCTGTAAACTATTTTTTAATTGTATATATGAATAGTCCACTGTCATTTATTAATTAATTATCATTTAAATCACATGACCTAATTCTGCTTGTTCAGCCGCATCTGCCTAAACTCGTGACGTAGCCGGCAATAACGTTGTTACCACGTGATAAAACATCAGTCGTGACTATCATGTGATCTATCCCCACTTAAGTGAACCCTGGAGCTTCTCAAGCATTGCTCCGAAGATTCCGCGAAGATTCCACGAAGATTCCACGAAGAGGCTGGCATAACAAAGACGCTGTATGTTCGTTCGAATACGGAAACAAATATTCCAAGCGTTTTGTATTAAATTGGGCTGGTACCAATAGTAAAGATTACATCGGTTCTCTAAATAACTACCATAGCCTGCCTCTGTATGAAGCCCAACCAAAAGCCTCTTCACACGGCTGATGGACCCACGGCCCGGAGAATTCAAACATATAAACACATAAACAACCCCGGTCTTTCTCCGTTTCTGCCATCTGAGTAGATGTTTCGCATTGAATTGACGTTTATTTTGTTTTAAGTTCCCGGGTCTTGATAAGGGAGTCCGGTAACCTATCCCCGCACTATTACTCCAAGAACTACGAGAATTGTTTGGCTGCTTATGTATATTGAGTCAAAAAACGAAAGTTCCAGCCGAGTGTTTCCGTAGTTTGTATAAAACCCACTACACCCCCATCAGTTTTCACTTTCCACTTTTCGCTTTTACTTCTCAGCATATTGTTCGAATCATCCTTTTAGATAACTTTACTTTGATATAAACACACTTGCTGTGTGGCAATTGCACTGTCGTCCTAACTATTCTTATTTATTGCCATCATAAACCAGCCTACGTACCTACATACCTACATACCTACGCATCTGCACCATCATTGCGATTCACCTATATTTCTTAGATCATTATTCCAGTACATTACTCGACAAACCAGAACAATGTCAGCTATTCTTCGCCCTATTCGCTTGTTGTTGTTGGGTGCCCCTGGCTCTGGTAAGTTCCTCTTAGTTATGTTGGAACCCCCAAACGGCATGTACTAATCTCTAGACACATATTGTTTACAGGCAAGGGAACCCAAACTTCCAGAATCCTTAAGGACTTTCCCCAAATCTCCGCCATTTCATCGGGTGATTTACTTCGCCAACACATTAGAGATGGAACTCCGATTGGTAAGTGTCATGAAATAAAGTTTGAGTTACTAGGGTTGCGATTCCTGGTATATTTGTGACTTTCAACTAACATGGTTTACCCCTCTTTCTGCATAGGCAAGGAGGCTGACGCAATTATTAAATCCGGAGGGTTAATTCCTGACAAGAAGATTGTTGCTTTACTCACTGAAGAGCTTAAGGCTCAAAACTTTCTCAACAAGAGTGCTAGTTGGCTGCTCGATGGGTTTCCAAGAACATCAGCCCAGGCCGCAGTTCTTGACAAGACTTTAGACGCACACAACTGCGGCTTCAACTTGGTTGTTCAACTTGACGTGCCCGAAGAAGTGATTTTGGATCGTATCGAAAACAGATATGTTCATGTTTCATCTGGACGTGTTTATAACCTGACATTCAACCCTCCAAAGGTTCCGGGAAAGGATGATGTAACAGGAGAACCATTGACCAAGAGACCTGACGACAACCCAGAAGTCTTTAAGAAGAGAATTGACGCATACCATGATCTTACCTTACCTATGTTGGAACACTACGACCAAGCTGGAATTGTGAGAACAATCAGAGGTGAGACCTCTGATATAATATACCCTCAACTGAAGGACCTCCTTCTCAAAGAATTTAAGAAATAAACCATAATAACCACCTAGAATCGAAACAACTTTTATGAGTTTCCATATGATTAGTTCTGCTTTTTGACGATGACTACGAAATTCTTCAAGCCCCTTAATGTAACGATATTGATGACATGTATAAACTCACGCACTCCCATTAATCACACACTTATTTAGATGCATTCAACTCAATTGATTAAATATTTCTTGTTTACATACTTAAGCGAGTCACTCACCATACTGGGGTTTTCAGCTAGTAGTTGATTATGAACCATGATCCCGATAACGGAAGGTTCACCAACCAGGTTTTTCAACCTATCAAAGAGAACCAGAGGAGCTAATGTGTTTATCAATAGGATCACCATTATGACTTACCCTTTGGTTACTGATAAATATAAAACAATGAAAGACCAGATTATAACAAATTGTAGAAATTCCCAGCTCCCGCCTACTGCATTTATCATTCTAAAAATGTATATAAACGTCGTAAGTATTATTGTCTGTTCATAAGCACATAGCGGTCAGATCAATCTATCTTCATTTCCATTGGGAGATCACGACATCAATTCATAATCACTTAGTCATGGTAACATAATCTGCTTCAGCCGCATGTATAATGTTTTGGTGGAGAATTTCAAGTCAACCCTTTAATTGTCAGGCTCGTTTTTTTTTTTTTTAACTTTTACTTTTCGCCGCATAACAGCTTTGCTATTGTCGCCATCAACATTTACGATATTTGAAATTTCCAAAAGCCTTTTATCTTTGAAGTAATTGATTAACCGATACCCAGAACTTTATGCCAGTATAGATAAATAAATATTTCCGGCTATAAACAAAATGAAACTTGACATTGATGGACTGGATGTCCTTTTCCCTTACGAGAAGGTGTATCCAGAACAGGTACAATATATGACAGATATAAAGAAGACATTGGATCTTGGTGGCAACTGTATATTAGAAATGCCTTCAGGTACTGGTAAGACTGTCTCGCTATTAAGTATCACGATTGCGTTCCAAATGAACATGCCAGAACACCGCAAGATTGTATATTGCTCGCGAACAATGTCAGAAATCGAAAAAGCACTAGCAGAGTTACGGAACTTGATGGACTATAGGGCAAAAGTTTTGGGATACCGAGAAGAGTTTAGAGGCCTGGGATTAACCAGTAGAAAGAACTTGTGTTTACATCCCGATGTACGAAAGGAAAGAAAGGGTGCAGTTGTTGATGAAAAGTGCCGAAACTTGACCAATGGTATTATGAAGTCGAAATTAGAGGCTGGTGATACCAATGTCAAATTATGCGAATTTCACGAAAACTTGTACGATTTGGAGCCGCAGAATTTGATTCCAGCAGGTGTTTACACTTTTCAAGACTTGATTGAATACTGCGAGTCAATCAAAACATGCCCATATTTCACAGTCAGAAGAATGATGCCTTTCTGCAACATTATAATTTACTCCTATCACTATCTTCTTGATCCTAAAATTGCTGAGAGGGTCTCCAAAGAACTATCGAAAGATGCTATCGTTATTTTTGATGAGGCACATAACATTGATAACGTCTGTATCGAATCTCTCAGTGTGGACTTGACGCAGGATTCTCTTAAAAAAGCAGCAAGAGGAGCTGCTGCGTTAGGAAGGGCAGTTGAGGAAGTCAAGCGAACCGACTCACGCAAGTTACAACAAGAGTATGAAAAACTAGTTGAGGGTTTACGGCAAGCTGAAGTTGAACGAGCAGAAGACCAATTCATGTCTAATCCTGTGCTACCTGAGGATATTTTGAACGAGGCAATACCAGGTAACATTCGCAAGGCAGAACACTTTGTTGCCTTTCTCAAGCGATTTATCGAATACCTGAAAACAAGAATGAAGTCTCTTAATGTTATTTCAGAAACCCCAACGTCGTTCCTTAAGAATCTGAAAGAGTATACATACATTGAAAAGAAACCACTGGGATTTGCTTCGGAGCGGTTGAACTCGTTGGTCAGGACTTTGGAACTTACAGAAATTGAGGACTTTGTTTCTCTAAAAGAAATTGTTACTTTTGCCACTCTTTTAGCGACATATGAGGAGGGTTTTGTTCTGATTTTAGAACCGTTTGAAACAGAGGGGTCTACTGTGCCCAACCCAATTCTTCATTTTACATGTCTTGATGCTTCAATTGCCATGAAGCCTGTCTTTGAACGATTCAGTTCCGTTATTATCACATCTGGTACAATTTCCCCACTTGATATGTATCCGCGAATGCTCAACTTTGATACCGTTATTCAAGAATCATATACCATGACCCTCTCGCGTCGATCTTTCTTGCCTTTAGTTGTCACTAAAGGTTCTGACCAGGTCGCTATTTCGTCTCGATTTGAAATTCGTAATGATCCTAGTATTATCAGAAATTACGGAAACCTTCTTATTGAGTTTTCCAAAATCACACCAGATGGATTGGTTGTTTTCTTCCCCAGTTATCTGTATATGGAAAGTATCATTTCATCTTGGCAAGCCATGGGTATTTTAGACGAGGTTTGGAAGTACAAGCTGATTTTGGTCGAAACACCGGATAGTCAGGAAACAAGTTTGGCATTGGAGACCTATCGAACTGCATGCTGTAATGGACGGGGAGCTATCATGTTCAGCGTCGCTCGAGGAAAAGTTTCTGAAGGTATTGATTTTGACCATCATTACGGACGAGCTGTATTAATGATTGGCATCCCGTTCCAGTACACAGAATCGCGTATTTTAAAGGCACGACTGGAGTTTATGCGTGAGCACTTCCAAATCCGCGAAAACGATTTCTTATCTTTCGATGCCATGCGCCACGCTGCCCAGTGCTTGGGTCGAGTCTTGCGTGGTAAAGATGACTACGGAATTATGGTTTTGGCGGACCGTCGTTTCAGTTCCCGAAGAAGGGACCAGTTGCCTAAATGGATTGCCCAAGGTATTTTGGAAAGTGATGTTAGCATGTCTATAGATATGGCTGTTGCTTCTGCAAAGAAGTTCTTGAGAACTATGGCACAGCCTTCTGACCCAGAAGACCAAAATGGTGTGTCTGTATGGAACGAGCAACAGGTACGCGATTATCAAGAAAAACAGAGATTGGGTCATGTCGGTAAAGCTGGTTTGCAGCCCATGGATCTTTCTTAATCGTATTTATTGAATGTATAGTTTTTGGACGTATATGATTACTCTAATATTCAGGAAAATTCATCAATTTTGTCATCAATAGAGTGTAAAATAGACATAATATATATACCAAAAATTTACATATAATTGATTGTACATAAAGTGAAAAGAATCTGATCCATGGATTATACTAAATTCCGAGTCTATTCCTCTTCTTCACCTTCTCCTTCTTCATCATCTTCCTCATCCGAAGGTGCTTCTTCCACATTCACCGTGAGTTCAACTTCCTTATCAACATCGAAATAAGAGTCACTCATGCACAAGACAGAGAGTTTATGAGTACCAGCATTTGAAACAGAGAAAGGAAGTTTGAACTCTTGTTGGGCCTTGGTAATTGAAACTCTCTTAATGCCGTAAATCTGGTTAGTTGAAACCTGACCAATAACTAACCACCAATTTTCCATCTTAGAATAAGGATAAAACTGAGATTCAACAGTATCAACAACTTGCGGAGCCTCATCATCCTCATCATCATCGACTTCTCTCTCAATCTTGATCGTAATAACATTTTGCTCCTCGGCAACAAGATCGGTGCTTTCCAGTTCATAAGAAATTTCAATGTTAGGATACTTGTTGACAAAGTTGGCGACAGCAACCAAGCGAGAATCAGAAGAGTCCATTTGCAAGATTTCTTCACGCTCATCATCATCTTCTATCATCAAGAAATCATAGACGGTTTTGATACCCTTTTCAGTGCATCGTTGTATAATCGCATTATCAAAGTAAGGAATTTGTTTTAATGGACTATCACGATTCCAAATGGCCTGAACAGTCATTTGACTCAAATCCATAGCATATGTAGCGTTAAGGTTACCATTACCAGACAACACATCTACACAGGCAGAAAGAAGAGAAATGATCTTTCCAAGAAGAACTTGCTGATCGGCAGCCAAATCAGGTGGAAGCGAGATTCGGGAAAGATGAGCCTCTAGCAAAACAAAGGCCTTGAAGTGAGAAGAATATGGAGAGAACTTGGCCATCTTCATTGGCAAGTGGTTATGTATCTTAAGCAACAGCTGATCCTCATGTGTACGAATAGGCAATGTCTCGAATTCCGCTGCAGATGTAACTATTTCAAGCATTCCCTTAAGACGCGTCTTTTCAGTAAGTGAAAGAATGAATGTCTGCATGGAAAAGTACGAGACATTGTAGTATGATGCAATAATGGCACCATTAAGTGGAGAAATAGAATCATCCGACTCCGTGTCAAGCTCAATCATATTGCTTTCAGAGAGACTTGTAAGGGTATTATCAAGCAACTCGGAGAGATAGACACTAATGCCCTCTTGGGAGGTATCGGATAGATCGTAAAACGTGGGATTTTCAAGCAGACGCTTATAGAAATATGTATACATAATCCAAGCCATGCAGTCATTGCGCGAGTGGATGATCTCCTCGCTGATTTCCGGTATAAGAGCATCTGCAATATGAGATGGCATATGTGACTCAATAGGCAGCGCTTCGTTCAAAAACTTGCGATAATAGTCACGCTTGGATGTATTTGTCAAAATCAGAATTTGATTAAATTCATCAGGAACAGAAGCATGGCCAATCATTTGTAGCAGTTCAGCAACAGTATAATCCATGTAACGATGCTCACGGCCTTCGTAAAACTGGGTACCCATAACAATCACTAAGTTTGCTTTTGGCCCCACCCAACATGTCTCTTTGGTAGCCAACAGAACTTGGATCGCCTTCTTCTTGAAAAGATGCTCAACAATTCTCTTGTCGGATTTTTCCATGTATGGGTAAAGATATCCAATACCCTTCTCTAGGCTTTCTTTCAAGTTTTCGTCTTTAACCTTTTCCAAAAGAGGGGCTAATGAGTCAATGTCCGCAAGTAAGAAAATATCATCGCTACCATCAGCGCGTGCCAATCGAATGAGGTCACTAGAAGTGCTAACACATTGCTTGCGGTCTTCTAAATAAATCAGTGTAGGCAAAGGCTCGGATAAGCTCTTGATTGCATTGTACGCAGGGTGAGCCAAAGCAATAAGAAAAGAAGGGTGATGAGGAATGCTAAGTGACTGAAGATGCACTTCGGGAGGAACTTGTCGTTCTGAAGGTGCAAAATTGAATGTAGACTGTGTTGAGGCGCCGATCCACTTTGCAAAGTCCTTTGCATTTGCCAATGAAACACTGAGGGCAACAATTCGAAAGTTAGAAATGTCTAGTTGAGTAGCCATAAAACGGAAGCGAGAAATTACAGCCTCGTAAATAGCACCACCAAAACCGCCGACCATATGAGCATCATCAGCAATAACCAGCGAAACCTTTTGAATATTTCTTCTTCTAGCCCATCTTCTTGTAATAAGATCCCATTGTGAAGGTGTACCCAAAATAAGATCAGACTTTTCCAAAATCTTCAAATCGGCAGACATATCACCTGTAAGCTTGTTGATATTGTTAGCACCGCCAATAATTTCACCAAACTTCTCACGCCATTCTTCCAATCGAACATCAATCTGATCTTGAAAGGGTGAAATATAGAAGGCCTTTTCTCCGCCATCAATACCCCAATTTCTAACTAGTGCAATCTCAGCACAGACAGTTTTACCGTTACCAGGAGATGCCCCAATAAAAACAGACCCATCAGTGGAGTATAATGAATGGAACGTTTGGGTTTGGATCTTATTGAAGTTCTTGAAATCATAAACATTTTCCATAGATTCTCCAAGAGAAGAAACAGCAATAAGCTCCATATCATAGATAGGCTTATGAGGAGGAAACTTCTGGGGTAGAGTGAGGTGGTTGAATGGAAGAACAACTCTGTTTTCGCAATGCATCCATTTCTCAGAAATAATAGATACAAAGTAGTTTGGAGGAATTGGATCAGAGATTGGGACAGTAAAGTCAACATAATGAGGCTCATCACTATCAAAATATCGTTCGCGAAGGATAAAGTAGTCACTGTACAGAATATTTTCACCATCACTGTCTTCAACCAATAGCAAGTAAGTTTCAGCATTACCATGTATGCTGCGATCCCACTCAGCAAAGTCTGGAGTAATTGCCAACTCGATTCTGAGAAGACTTGGTGTTATTGGCCTGAATCTAGCTTCAATTTTCAATCGAGGAAATTTTTGGAGCATGTTGTATACCAGCGCGCCCCGACTATCCAATCTCAAAACCTGACCAACTTCAGCCGGGCCTTCCAAATCAAAGTATTTAATCCAAGGAAACTGCGAGGCCTCAGTTCTCCTTATGACATCCGAAGGAACGTCAGGAAATTGCCGGAACGGAGAATTAGACAGCCAAAGTCTTTTTTCAACCATCTTACATAGATCCAATAAGATTCGAGTTAATGTAGCCCAACCTTTTCGAAGAGCAATCTCATACATTGCACGGATCAAACGACCAGCAGATTGAGTAATATAAACCATATCCGCCATAAGAGCAAATCCATCAAGTTTCAGTCGAGATATATATGCCTGCAAAAGAACATTGATTTTAGCAGCAGGCTCCTCAACAGTTTCCTTAACTGGAATAGGTGCCTTTTCCAATAACTTTGAAAGTTCCAACTTTTCTTCTTGTCGGACTGGAATGTACTTAAATTCTTCAGACATTGAGAAGATTCTGAAAATTTCAATATTGGTCAGGAATGGCTTAAGTTGATCATTGTAAGTAGCCATAGAAGTGTAGGAAATGTAAAAGTGGGAAGCAATTCGGCCAAGTTCGGTTGGCTTAATAGCTCCTGATTGAGGATCATAACGAGCTAGATTACTCTTATGCAAAATCACTAGTGCCGAGTGTGCTAGATCTTGTCGTTTACTTAGCAAGGTAGGGTCATTCGCATATTCAGCACCCACACGATAATCTCCAGGTGATTGGAGCATACGCACATATAAATAAGTGTATCCCAGCCACTCTACAGCATCTTTTCTTGAAGATATTGTTCCCAGTGACACCTCAGCATTAATACTGTCAACAAGCTTAGACATCATTTGACTTTCAATTGGCAAGCTAGCGTTAATCAAAGACATGTAATAACTAAGTTCAGTATGTGCTGTTATAATAACACCGTCACCGGATTTGTCATAACCAGGTCTACCAGCACGACCAAGCATTTGGAGAACATCCTGTGGAGATAATTCTGTCCACTTACCTTTTTCCGGAGAGTAAACCTGTGTACCCTTGATAATAACAGTATGAGCAGGTAAATTAACACCCCATGCTAAAGTTGCAGTAGAGACCAAAACTTGTACATGTCCATCTCTGAACATGTCTTCGGCGGAAGCACGATCAGCCCGTGAAAGACCGGCATGATGGATAGCAAAACCAGTAGGCATCAAGTCCTTCAAATCACCATTTTGTACAGACTCACTTTCAAATGAAAGAACTTTACTTGCTTCCGAGTCACTTCTCAAAAATCGTCTAAGAGTTCCTTCTTCAGCTGCCTTGTCACGAAGATATCTAGCCGTTTTAGCGGTTTCTTTTCGCGAATGGACAAATATAATAACTTGATGCTGGCCAGCATACTGCAAAACCTTGTCATAACAAGCATCATTCATAGCCTGGTATCGTTTGAACGCTTTCTTTTCTGTAATACCAATGTAAGATTGAGCAAGAGGGGTAGGGCGATATGACGCATCAAAAAAGAAAAGGCCCTTATCAAAGTCAACTCGCAAAAATCTAGCTACATCTCTGTAATTGGGAAGAGTTGCAGATAAACCAACTAATCTAACTGATTCGTTAGTTGCTAGCTCATGTCGTATTGTTCTAGACACAATACTTTCAAGGACAGGTCCACGCTCATCGTGAAGCAAATGAATTTCATCAATAATGATAAGTCGTACCAAGTTGGTGTAACTAGTGTCGGACGATTTTCGAGTAATTACATCCCATTTTTCAGGTGTGGTAACGATCATTTGGGTTTCAGTAATTTGTTGTTTGGTAAGATTTCGATCACCAGATAATTCTGCAACTTTGATACCATAGCTATCAAGTTTTTTAGAAAACTCACGAACCTGTTCTTGAACCAACGCTTTTAGTGGCGAAATATAAACAATTTTGAATGCATCCAAGTCGATTTGGTTGGTTTCTAAATCAAGATAATGTGAAATAGTTTCTAATATTGTCAGAAGAGCGACATTTGTTTTACCCGCACCAGTAGGTGCACATAAAAGTAGATTTTCACTTGTTTCAAATGCCGATGGATACACTCTAGACTGAACTGGGTTAAGAGACTTTGTGGTTTTGAAAGCAGGATGAGCCCAGCTAGGCAAACTCGATATAGGAACTAATGGGGTACTAATTTGTGCAGGTTTGGGAGGTGGGACACTATACTCTTCGTAGGCTTTTGTGACTGATTTGGTAGTTCCTTCTGGAAGTTTGAGTTCGTGGGCGTTGTTGAGTCTATGGCCTTGCTCAAAGACCAAGTTGTCAAGATCAACAATATGAGGCTCACGTTCAGAAATACGAGTGCGATTCTTTTCTGCAGATGCGTCTGTCATTTCAACATCTTGATCCTCTTCATCTTCTGCCAAGGTACCGGAAAGTTCGCGTAAAAGTGATTTAAGACCTGCTTTTTCCATAGCAGCCTTAATTTCATTGCGCTCTTCTTCTCCAGAAGCACGAGCAAGTCGAGTCAGCCAAACAACCTTGTCTCTATTTTTACACATCTTTTTGGTAAGTTCAAAATGCTCAAAATCAAAAATCTCCATAATTTCATTTTCAATCTCACTTAGTGGCGCTGGGGATGATAAAATGCTAAAGATCTGGGCACTCTTCTGCTGAATATCCTGAGAATCAGAGTAAACCTCACCTAATTGGCGTTGAATCCAGTATGCATCAATTTCGTGGATGGGAATGTCGCTTTGATCAACTTCTTTTGCTTTGTTATTTTTGCTAATGACTTCAACATCATCTTCGATATCGCTTACACTCTCTTCAGTTTTGGTCGTTTGCTCATCGTCGCTGTCGTCTTCACTGTCTTCCTGTAGATCATCTTCATCCTCGCTTCCTTCAAAGGTAACAGCTACACCTACATCTTCCTCCATTCTATTTCGTTGATTTTCGTTTTCATCATCTGGGTTGACGTAGTCTGTGATTCTTCTAGAAAGCTTAGAGAGCTCACTATATTTGTTATTCGCAACAGTTGTGCCGAGAATATCATCAACTTCAGCTTTCTTTTCCTTGTCCACAAGGTTTTCATCTTTCAATATTGTTAAAATTGCATCTGCCGCTGATCTAATTGTATCGTGTGGAACATCCTCCATGAACTCTTGAACCCATGACATGAAAAGATCAAACACCTCTTGAGTTTCGGCAGTTCGAGGAAAATAGTTCATACCTTCTGCATAACTCAAGCTATCCAACAAGGTTGCACCATCATTGACAGCTTTATTCTTCAAGATTCCTTTTTTACTCTTTGAAGTCTCATTTACTTCAGTTTTAATGTTGGATCCAAGAGCTTCCTTCTCAACCTTAGCATGTGTAGCGCGAGAGCCAAGATCCCTCGCAGAGATTTTGCCAGAAAGAGACTCTGGGTTGCCATTGGCATCGTCAGAAGATCGGTCAATAAGCCTTCGATCGGCCTTAATGACCTTATTTGACATATTGCCACTAAATTTCAAGCAGTTAGCAACAAAACAGATAATCAATAAAAAAAATTCAAATAATGACATACTATTTATATTGTGAAATATCTTGTTCAACCATTTTGATTCATGTGAAGAGCGATCTAACAAGAATCGGCCAAATATAATATGAACAACAGCTGAACTTTTTCAACTGGGATATATCTGCTTGATAAAAATATAGATGTTGGAGAGGCGACGCGTGCAAGGAAATAAACACGGAAAATTTTGGGAGTGCTGGTAGGTGTGGCGCACTGCTTATATAAGCACATCAAGCTTGAAAACCTCGTTCAACAAGTTGAAAGATCAATTCGCAAATGTTTACATATTCTAAACTTGTTATACTAAGAAATATCTATTAAAGAGGCTATTCAAAGACAAAATTACTCAGGTTTAAGAGCATACATTCTTACAGGATAAATATTCTTTGGCATACCCTTTTGAAGAGCAGCCATGATCAACCGAAGGCCTGCTTCCTTAAATATCCTTCGGAAAGATTCATCAGTTCTAGTAACTGAGCTATCAGTTTCATCAAAGTCATCGATCACCGGACTATTATTTTCCTTCACAACTATTAATCCTCCAGTCTTTTGTAATCCAATCTTACACTTTTGCAAGAATTCAACCAACACCTTGTCGGGAACCTGCCCCACACACCATTGGCACCAAATCAGCCAATACTTTCCTTCTTCTGGAGTAAAGTCTTGAATTCCTACTTGATAAATCTCTCCAACTTTGCCTTCTTCCTTCAAAGATGCAAGCTGCTTATGAGCTTCTTTAACAAAAGGCTCTACTGGCTCTAGCAGATCAACTTTGTCACATACTTTGGAAAGGAAATCTCGAGTAACACGGCCAATTCTTGGAAATTATAACGGTTAGAACGCCACACTGCTGAAATAAAGTAAATTTAAATGTTTTACATACCCTGCCCCAACATCTAACGCGTACTTAACTTCTCCTTCGCCAAGTGGGGTAGTGGGAGCCAGTCGTCTAATGAAGCCCATAGAACCAGAAACATCTGCCTTAGGAACAGGTGTTTTTTCACCATAACCTCCCAAAACACCGTCAACAGTTGCCGGTACAGATGCCCAGTAGCTCACAGCATCTGTATAATTGATATTATCGTCGGGTCTAGTATCTTTCTGGTCAGTTTTTTCAGCCATTTTAAATTGAGTGGTTGTGTCTACAGAAGGCTCTAAATCTAAAATCTTCTTCTAAACATCGCTGGGAAGCAAGTATATACGGCTTTATATTCAGCATATGATAAGCACGTGATATAAAAATAATTCAATATCAATATCAGCTTTAATATCTACCCGACCAGGAATCATGACTTGTTAAGTAATTTGCCTATTTTTTTTTGGAAAAATAGGTGTAGCTTTATTTACGAAATAAACAAGTTTACAGTATTAAAAGATGACATAAGGTAATTTTTATTAAATAGTATTATATTATTCGTAATTACAATGCCCAAATAATTAGATTCTTCCAAAATAGATTAACGAGTAGCAAAACCACCATTGGCAAAGATAGTAGATCCGCTGACCCACCAACCATCAGTAACAATCGTTTGAATGAGAGGAATAATGTTTTCAACCTTGGTGAGCTGGCCGTGGAGAGCAACACTCTTTAAGTAAGCAATAGATTTTTCATCCTCTTCAGCATAGAAAAATGGGGTATCCATAGGACCTGGTGCAACACTTGCAACAGCAATACCTCTCTTGGCAAACTCCTTGGAAGCAGCTCTCACGTAATGCTCAGTAGCAGCTTTAGCACCGGCATAGGTCGAGTAGTTTGGAGTGTAAGCAGCAAGAAGAGATGTGAGAATCATGACAATCTTACCATTGTCATTGAGCTTCTTTCCAGCTTCCTGAAGAAAGAAGAAAGAAGACTTTCCATTAATGTTGAAGATGTTGTCATATTCCTCCTCTGTGACATCAATAATTTGCTTCTTCAGGTTCTTTCCAACATTATTAATAGCAATATCAATTCCACCAAATTCCTTAATACCAGCGTCGAAAATCTTTGCAACATCAGCAGGCTTGTGTAGTTCGCCCTGAACAATAATAGCTTTAGATCCGATCTTTTCGAGCTCCTTAACAATTGCTTCACCTTTGGCCTTGTCACCCGAGCTATGGTAGTGTAAAACAAAATTAGGATTGTCCAACTTGGCGAGAGCAAGAGCAGTTTCACCACCGAGGTTCTTGACACCACCAGTGATGAGAACGGTTTGACCAGAAAGAGACTTTGAAAGCGAGGACATTGTTGTGTAGAGTGATTTTGTTTGAAGTTGATTGGCTTGTAAGTATGGGGAGCTAGTTTTCTAAAGAATTGGAAAGTATGGGAAGTAAAGAAAAAAAAGATGGAATTGAGGGTGTTGTTCCCCTTTTATTCTATTTCAAATGTCCCAAATATAACAGCAATCCAAGTCAATTTTCAAATCTCTAATAATTAATAATGAGTTTCCAATTTATAACCAATTTTTTGTCCGAGCCGCATCTCTGCAACCAGGATTCAATCGCGGAATTAAAGAACTTGTGTGAGGACAAGATGCGACCATGCTGTGAAGTGTGGTTAAAGTCCACGGGCTATATACAGAATTACGTGATCTTGGAACTGTTAATCTTTATTTCCTTTGCTTAAGTATTGAAATTGCGCGTCATTTTAACGGCAGAACACTTAACTCCGTTATCAGTCACATGATACATCATTACGTATTTGAATCACCTAGTTATCATATGGAAACTTCATCAACATCCCCTTAACATGAAATGGCACAATTGAAGAATAGTTTGCATCATTCTATCATCATAGTAGTTTCCAATAACAGGAATATACTGCAAAAAAATAAAATACCGAATAAAGTGCTGTTAGCTCTAATATTAATCTATTTGGAAGTAAAACAAAATGCAAGAATGGTATTAATCTGTAGATGCACTGCGTTTTATTTCCATTTATAACTAAAGTCCTTTTTAAATACGTAAATTCAAAATTTGGTCACTAATGCTGCTTAACTAAAAGATGAGATTCCAAAAAATAAAAAAAATAAAAATACATGGCGAAATCTAAGAAAGGGCCAGGAATGCCAAAGATCAAGAAGTATAAACTGCATATTACCGTGGTGAATCAAGACATTCTGGGATTGTTGTGTAAATTTCTGTTGCCCACTCGACAAAACATTTTGTAGAGCAAAATGATCGTTTGATAACAAACTCACCTTGGGAGACAGGGAAATAGGGCTTTTTCCACCATTCGTAAACGTACCCAATTGGGTACACCAGAGGAGCTCCCCAGCAGACTCCACAAGATTGGTGTGTTTCTTTAGCAGATTTGAATAACGCGGGCATATGCTGAAGACCCATTGAATCAAGATGCTTAATAACTTCTGGTTCAAGTCGGAATTGACAAAGCTGTCTTGAGAGGTATTCTTGCAGAGTAGGAATTTGTACTTGAGAAGCAAGTCCATCTGTCTTGTCAGACGACTGAGGGTGTAATGTGGGTAACTCAGATGCTTCATGATCACAGTCTATAATTGGTTTAGTATTATAGGGTTCATGTTGAGATGCAATGAAGGTTTGTGACGTTAATATAGCATTGGGTTGACTGTGTATGCTAGGACTCCTCAGGTTAACAGTTTGGTATGCAATTTTTAGTAAAGATTTTTGATTCGGAAACTCATCGTCAAATGCGACCCAGTATCGACGACAGCCCGCCAAAAATGATTTGCCACGATTTTCATATCCATGTGACACTTTCTCACGAAGGATTCTAGCGGTAACCTCTTTCTTCTCAGGGATTGGCAAAAATCGATTTCCGCTAAAGGTGAGAGACTGCAAATCTTTAGCAAGGAATAATTCTGCGGGTAAGTATGATAATCTATTGCTGTTCAAATCAAGCTTTGCAAGATGAGCAAGCTTACCAATTGCAGGAGATAAGGTAGTAAGCCGGTTGCAAGCCAAATCCAAAACTGACAGCTTGGAAATATCAAAAAGCTCTGGGCAAATAGTTTCCAACTCATTTTGCGAAAGGTCAATCTCAGTGGGGGTATTGTCAAGTGTTACTATTGTGTCAATGTCTTTAACTATGCTTGGTACTTCTCTAAGAGATAATGAAGTTAAAGAAAGTACAGGTTTTCCTTCGTCAAATGCTTGCTCAATCGCTTCTCTAACATGTTTCAATGCCAGTTCAGGAGACACATTATAAAATATACTGCTGCGGTATAAACTGTTTGTTCTTCCTGCTTGTTGAGAAACTAAACTAGCACCACTTCCTATGCTACTAGTCATGGTTGTAGAACTTGATAAAAAGTTTCTACTATGCAAACTCGAGGTTGTTTCCGAGTCCATGGGTAATCCACTTTCGTCTTCAATAATGCGAGGCCCGTGTCTAATATTTGAACCAAAAACATAGCCCACTCTTTGAACTGATGGGGATACTTGAGGAGTTGTCGACTGAGTATTCAGGTCAGCACCCATATCCAGATCTTCATCTTCATCACGGTAATATGTAGCAGGTGGTGAGCTTGGGGGTAGGGGTTCTTTGGCAGGTGGTGAAGAAGGTATACTTCCTTGGAAGTGAAGTCGGTCGTCTTCAGATGAAAACCTGTTCAAACCCATCCTTATGCGTTTATTTTTCTTTGTCTTGTAAACTCCACGCATACGCTTGTACTGAGCGGGGGAGATGTTTTCGTACGGATTTCCAAAAGTCTTGGTCACACCTAATCCTTTTTGAGGAGACAGGCGGTCAATAAGTTTGTGAACAGGAAAATCAAGTGTCTCTATGTTTTCATTCAGTGTGCCCAAGTTGATTGATGAAATGGCACCGGGAACTATATCCTGCAATGTGGTATCTCCATTTTCATAATATTCTTCATCATCCTCGTTATTCTCATCGTCCTCCATACGATCTTCACTATCGGCAAACTCATAGCAGCTCGATTGTGAGTTTACTAATGACGAACTGCTATCCCATTGTGCTGCAAATACCGAGCTATTATTAATAGGAGGTAGTTCCGACACCAACGGCAAATCTGATTCGCGACGCGAGAGATCAAAGTTGTAAGGGAAAAGCGCGTTTGATTGATCCCGTGAATTTTGATCCATGGGGAAAATGATAAAATGCAAAGGTAAAAAGAAGAAAAAGGAAAAAAAAAACAAGAGAAAGAGAAAAAGGGAGAAAGAGGGAAAAAGAGAAAAGAGTAAAAAGAGTAAAAGGGGGAAAGTAAGAAAAGAAAAGGATTGAATTAGAAAATTGAAAAGAAAATAACGCGTAGTTTTGGTTGATGCAACCCACCACCTCGTAGAATTTTGTCTGGTGACAGTACACGTGCCACAGACTCGACACATGGGCCCAAAATATACAGGCCTGGGTATATTTGAGTACAAAGTTAGGGGTTCAACTCCATCTCGTCGATAATATAATCTGGGGTAGCTAGTTATTAAAGACATTAAGAGTCCATAAAATCATCTATTCAATCTAGATTCGAATCTCATAAGTTTGGTTTTAAACATTCTTTTTCTTAGCATTTGCACGCGACTCGACGCATAAAGCAATAAAGCAGACAGATGAAGCCTGCTTTGTTATTCCTTGATGAGCAGGTTATGCCATGAGAACTAATAATAACCATTGTTCTTTTTTATACTCCATGAAACTGACAGTTTTCGCCTTTTTAAATACGATTTCATTTGTCTTGCAAGTTATTAACATATAAGCCTTTTAACAAATAAACTGGCTTTAGCCTGTCTTGAATCGTATCAAAGGCATTTAAGATTTACTCGTGTTTTATGTTTCTGATGACCGATTGTTCAAGCATCAATAGAGACAGTGGTCTGCGACAAACAGTTCTACGTCTGCTAATCAAATAAGCATCTTGGTAATAAACCCTTTTTCAGCTCTAGTGACGAAATCTTTAAAGGTTTGGAACTCGTTCATGAAATTGTTGAAATTGTATAAAGCAAATGGTTCATGTTATCAAAGGCTTGTTGCACAATTAACCTCACTGGTGATTTAAAATTCCAAGACCTTTATTAGCTTGAAAATAAATCTATATCCAAGGTCTCTGAATCTATACTATGTTTATGAACCGTAATTTTGAGGGCTGAAAGAGTTAGCAGCTCCAAAAGTATTTACAATACAAAAGTTCAAACAGTAGTTTCTAATTAACGGCAAACATATTAGATTGAAATTGTTTAGAGTATTAAGAGTATAGCATGGGATCCAAATTTACAAATTATGGAGATCCAAGGCATATTCAAATGGTTGAAACTTTATTAGATATTTTACTATTGCAGTACCAAATTAGTACAAGAATAAATAAATGATTCTAGGTCAAATTAAAATCATTAAAATGAGATTATTCTGCCACAAATTTGATGAGAAGCTTGATCTTTGGATTCACACATTTCAGGCTGTGCTCAGCTGTTAACATTTAGATTTCCTGCTGATATGGAAGTGTCTTTGATGAAAATACAAAATAAACTTGAAGTTCAAAAAGTACCTTGTTGGATGTCCCAGGTTTGTGCCCATGGTGCTAGGATGCAAGTAAAAGGTCGCGGCCAATTCTTTGGCATGTGAATCTCTGAAATGTATGGTTTGATGAATAATATCATTAAATCGTATTTCGACTATATATGGTAGTAGTAATTAAGACATGTAGCTTGTAAGATCAAGGTTATGACTTTGGGCGCTATCATAGCCACCATTCGGGTAGGATTTACTGGTTGAGTGAACCAGAGAGGAGTGGACAATTTCAAAAAGTAAAAGTCTAAATAAAAAAGAGCCACGGTCTATGAAACCTCAACTTAAGAGATGTGATCTACAAGCCTTTTAGAGGGTTGGTGAATAGTAAAACCTTGTATGGAGATCGTGATTTGCAAAACTTAACTGCTGAAAGTTCTGAAAAAGCAGTTACTCACCGGTGCACAAAGGCTCAATAATAACATTCTGATGGTTATGATTGACAGTGGAGGTTTGTTATTATTAATTTTTTCTTTTTGTCAAAGGAGACCCGCGGATAATATTCCTTTGGTGGATTAACCAAGATAGAAGGGCGGATTCTATGATTCTAGACGGCGTTTATGCGGTAATTTGAAAATATTCGACATATACTTTTTTTTTTCATCATGAAGGTTTCATGAAAGGATGCAAAAGCTGGCGGCGTAGAAGGTATGATGATCGATACGTTAAACCTATTTAATATGCATCTGGGCAAGTGATGCACGATAGTTCAAAGAGTATTTTTTCAGTCAAGCATTGGGGATTTGATAAACAGTTTGGAGCTATATATAAATTTAAATATAAAAAAACCCCCATGTTTCAATGCAACCATTGTAGATTTCGAGCTGGAATTATCACTGAACCAGGAATAGGAAGCAAGAGTCAAGTTTTCTGCTTCTATGCGCGTCTCAGGTGCTTGTACAAAAAAAAAAGGTTGATGGTGTTACAGCCAATTGCTTAAAGATATCTGGATCTTTCAAGTCTTATCTTTCAAGTGATATGTCATATCGTGATCTGACTGAATAGTCTTTGGCAACAGAGGTTTAAACAGGGTTTGAGTTTCGAGGTGTCTTTATCCAATAGACACTCACAACAATGTAAGCGGTATTGGCCTGTTTAACTGGCTTTCCGACCCTTGACAAGAAGGTGCTACGTTTTGGAGAACGAATTTCAGATATTATTGTTTTACAAAAGAAAAGCTATGAAGATCATGAGTGATAGTCTATCTCTCGATTAAAGTTATCACCAATAATTTAACCAATAATAATTCTTGGTCCAAGTACTAACACACATTACAGTGCTGAAGTATCATAGCTAACAATCACCAATTGAGTGTCCAGTGCTTGAAAACTTTAGGGGCGCCAGTCACCAAAAGGTTCTCAGGTAAAGTCAAACATCACTTCCCAAGAAGGGCACGTGTACAAAATGCATTTTGGAATTATGCTGAAGACAGGTTAAAGTTTTGGCGGTTTGAGCGAAAGAAAGGGGTTATATAAAACAGTATTCACCAAAATCTACAGATTAAATCTTGATAAAGGGAAATGAAAGTTCCTTGGATTAGTAGATTTCCAAGGCTAGTTTGAAGGTTTGAGTTGCACTAGCAGGTATTTCTGTATACTAAACAGTCAGAAAAACCACCGGTAAGTTATTAGTTATAAGGATGGATGTGAACCCCGGGTTACGAAATAAACAAGTTGGCAGGTTGATGACTAAACTCAGGATCAGTTGTTACTTTGGCAATGGCAACTAGTGGTGCCAACATATCTAATATACATAGAAATGACAATATCGCATCAAAATACCAATGAAAGAGTTAGCATTCAATTCATTAGGTATTGCCATGCCTTTGTACAAGCAGATGATCTTTATTTGATTCGGGCGGTCACAAGAAAGTTAAAAAAGTCAAATGTTTGGAAGCTTTTCTTGAAGTATGCAGAATGTTGTAGTTGTTAGATACAAAAAAAGGACAATATATACAGTTTGTGATATTTGTAAAAGTACATTTGATCATATTCAATAACTTTACTGATGAATCATAATTAAAGAGAAAGAACCCCCCTCCTTTGATTAAAATTTTGGACGAGAACATGAATTACTACCAAAGCCATACGCATCTTGACCCAATATTTGATTATTTGGTTAACTAATAAATTAAAAAAATATTAAAAGAGTTCTTTTTTTTGGTTTTTTTTTCCATATATTTTATAGACAATTAGGATTAAAATTATAATGATTTATGACTTGGGAGGTTTCTACCCCCACCTTTTCACGCCTTTGAAAAGATGACAATCAAAAGAATTTGATTGGCTTTTTTTTCTTTTTATCCTGGTTTTGGAATCCTTACTTGGTCAAATGTTGCATTTTCAATAACTGTTCCATTCTTACAAGTTGCAACCTTTCATTGTGAGCTGAACATGTTTGATTTCTTTAGTTTTATTTTCTGAAAAAAATACCCACTCGACCGACTCTTAACTTTGGATATATATACCTTTTTCGTATTTGTGTTTGTATATTTGTATATATGATATACTTTCAAAAAAATTGTGTCTGAGAAATGTTTTTTTTATTTCGCTGAGGCATAGTTTTTATAAATTTGAGTATGGATTTAAGTTTAACGTTCTCAAGCTCACTGGATTTCTTGTCTCGTCATTTGATTTGGCCCAACTGAACAAGAAAACAGGGAAAAGCGGATGTCTTTGCGGCTTTCTTCTTATTCAAGCAGAATGGTTTGTATAAAGCTAATAAAAAAGAGAGAATGAAGTTTTAAACTTTTTTTTTTTTTTGGAAATCTTAAACTCTTTTTTTGGTGTTTTTACAATGTTTCGGTGTTTCGGTGTATGACCTGATATACCATATATAGGCAGTATAATTTATTACCATGCTTATCGCATTTGAGTAGTGTTTTTTCGCTTCTTCTTTTACTTATTTCTCTTGTCTAATTTTCTTTTGGATCTATAGCTGTTCAAATTACTTTATCAAAATAACTTGCCAAAGCACACGATCACCAAGCTACGTGATTCAACAACAATGGCACAACTGGGTCTTGATACACTTGCCAATACCGTTTAGCGTATCAAGCTTAAACAAACAAGAGTCTCAAGAATCTCAAGAATCTCAAGAATCTTAAGACAATAGACTTGGATCGTTAAATCTTTTGGTTCTTTTTTGTTGTTGTTGTAAAAGATGCTATTAGAATAGATTTTTGTGCGCCAGTTGTAAACATGATTAAATCTTGTTTAACACGTCGTATGGGCAAGCTCTGCTTTTTGAACAAAAAGGTTTAGCATCTTTTATTCGCTCTGCGCTGGAAGGAGGCTCTCCTCCCCCCTTTGGACTTTTCTTTCCATCGTCTAATCTAAAATATCCTTTTAGTCTTGTGAATTAATATTCATTCAAATCCTATGCAAACAGCTAGCAGCCTGAACTTGTCTTTGTAGAGAGAGACGAGTCAAGCTACAATGTTAAAAAAATTTTAAAAAAAATGTAGTAAGAATCTTTACAGCTAAAGTTTTGCAAGTCCTATCTACTTGAACAGTTGGAAGAATGTATCATGATGTGCTATAGTGAGGAATGTGATCGTACTCTTTTTTTTATGATTCACGAGTCTTTTAGGATGTGCTGTTGTTGTCTATGATATTTCAGGCTATTAAGCATTGTTATTGTCTTTGATTTAGAGTTGACCATTAATTGTATCAGTGACCAAGTCTACATATATAGAATAAAGCAAAAATAAGGAAAAGGTTTACAAGCGAACAGTTATTAGAATTGTATATTAGACACCAACTAGCAGCTGACTAATCATTTCATAATAGCAGTTATTAGTCAGCGTTATTTATTATGGCCATTTCTGCCATAACATATCCTTCCCATAACAATTCACAGACCTTGATGTATATTCTTTGTTTGGTTTTGTTTAATTATAAACTCTTGTTGTCGTGGCATATCGTATGTTGTGTATATAATGCGACTATCGCAAACACAAACACAAACGCAAATACAAATACAAATAGGGCATGGAGGCCCGTACCAAGCCTTGTTCGCATCCAAGTCTTTTTATAAGCTCGATGGTGTATGTCTATCTATTAACCCATCGGGCCAATTTTTTTTTTTTTTGTCTTTTGATAATATAGATAGATACCCACATTCTACAACATTGTACAATTGTACTGCTGTTCTATTGTTCTGTTGTTCTGTTGTACCTCCGTTTGTGCGCTCTTTGCTTCTTTTCTAGCCAAACTCCTTGCACGCGACTTGTGTTTCTAAAACCCAGCTTGTTTGGGACAATCTTCTGGAAACACGCACCGCAAGTCTCGTTTTCTTCTTTCCCATCTCGTACTTGGTTACACGCCATGCCATGGAACTTATACATGCCGCTACAACTCTACAACACCTGTCTTGTCTCCTTCTTTGGCTTGCCGAAAAGTACAAATGTAATGTACCCTCTTTGGAGTCATCAAGCCTGTTCACCGGAAACTTTTCAGTTATATCTTCAAATCGTTTTATTCCATAAGAAATATATAAATAATAAACAAAATTTACAAAAGGGCTTATATCAAAAATTCTAATACAAAACTCATAAAAAATTCCAAACAAAAAAAAATGTAACATACATATTCATATATATATTCATTCTAAAATAAAGAGTTTTTTAAATTGGGTCATTTCATTATTCATTAACAAAAGAAAAAAAGAAAGATTTCTAAAAGAAAAAAAAAATTATTCATCAAAGTTCAAATTTTTTTTTTCCTTTTCTAGTTGCAGTTTAGTGTAGCGGTGGTTAAAAAAAAAAAAAAAAAAGGGGGGCGTGAAAATCATCATGTTGCATGTTGTAGTAGTCATGGGTGTGGTAGTAATAATAATTATAAAACAAGAAAAAGTGTGTTTGTGGATGTATGAGAGTAGTGTAAATAATTTAATAGTGCACGTTAAAGTTTAAAGTGATTGGGTGATCTCATTGTCTGCAGTTTGGTTGGAAATCACAGTGGCTTCGTCCTTGTTACTGCTTTTGGATCGTTTCATGGCCCGTTCGCCATCTGACATGGTCGATGAGGAGTATGTCGAACTAAGGTCTTCTTCGTCTCCAATAGCTGCGTATTGAACATAAAACTTGGAAAAAACTTCCCAATGAAAATGCGTAAGAAGGAGTGCCTTGGATGCAACGGCAAGAATCTCACGCTGGCAAACAACCTCGGGATCGGATGAAATCATGGCGCTAGTAGAAGATGTAGTACAAGGTGGTCGGATGACAAATGCATCGCCTTCAGCAAGAGATGGAGGCTTGTCCAGGCCTGCAATAGCATTCATGGAACGAGAGCATACTGTCATCAGAGACTCGATAATCTTAGACTCAACAACCTTGTATAGTGGCGACTTGGGCTGCATGTTCTTAACAAGAAGGTTGCTGACCATGTCAATCAAGTCCTCAGAAGGAACAATGTTAGTGGTGTCAATGACCTCCTCCTCTTGTTCTCCCTTAGAGTTGAAACCAGTAGAAGCTTTAGAAGGAGTGCTAGCAAGCTCAACCCGCTTGGCGAGTTCAAGAGCAAGATTAGAGGTATTCTTGGTCCACTTAGAGTTGCCATAGTCGTCACCAACAATGGCAAGAATGTCCTTCTTCATCTTCTCAATATTGGCAGTAGAAAGAGCCTTGTTGAGAAGAGTCTTCTTTTGAAAGTTGTTAAGACCAGCCTTCTTGGCAAGATGAGAGCGGAGAAGCTGACTGAAATGTAAAATGCAAATGTTGATGCAAACAATTTGTCGGACCTCAGCACGAAAGCCTGCAAGCCTAGCAAAGTCGAAAGCAAAGGTGGTGGGGAATTCAGTAACGATTTCATCAGAAGCACAAGAAAGAAGCATGACCAAGCCGTGAACAAAGGCCGATCGGTAAGTTTCAAGGTTGCGACGAACTGGGGTATTACCAAGCTTCTTTTGCTTCTTCTCAATGTACTTGTTGAGGTTGTTGGAGTACCATTGCAAAGAGTCGTTGAGGTCAAACTTGCCCTTTTCAATCATCTGAGTATAGTAGTCAAGCTCAAAGTCAATTGCATTCTCAACCATAACCGGACGAAGAGTGCGGATTTGGTGGTTAGCAACGTCAAGCTTCATAGCCTCGAGGATTGCAAACATCATGCGAAGGCCTTCAACAATACGTTGAGGGGACTGAGAAGAGACACCTTGTTCAACACGAGCAACCATCTGGTCGACCCAGGAGTCGCGCATGGGAGCGCAGTGAGCCTTGAAGACCATGGCAATCCAGTTTGCGAGAGCAGAAAAGTCAAGGACGCATTGTCTAAGACGTTGGATAAGAAGCTCAGGGTCGAGAATAGAGTCGACATGCTCACGGTCACGTACAGGAAGAAGAGAGTCGAGAATATCACGAAGAGTGATAAAGAGAGAACGGAGTTTGGAGGTTGGGGCGTCAATGATAACAGAAGCTTCTTCAGGGGTAGATGTGGCGGCAAGGGCCTCGCATTCCGCAACGACAGAAGTCCAATAAAACTCAGTGACAAGCTTCTTACGGCGACCCCGCTCACCGTCCAAGTTTGGTCGGAACTGGAGTTGAGGGTCAAAGACAATGTCATGTCTGAGTTGGGGGTTCTTGATGATTTCTTGGAGCTCGATTTCTCGTAAAGAGTTGATATTAACCGGTGGAAGAATATCAGCTTCAGAATATTCAGGTGCGTATTGTTGTTGGGGAGGTGGTGGGACGACTTGGTTTTCAAGCAATGTTTGAAGGGGTGCAGATGAAGTTGCGTTGCTTGGAATGTCGGAAGGAAGAGGGGCAGCAGCGGCGGCGGCAGAAGTGGCCCCAGTCAAGGCTGATGCTTGCTCCGAAGCCATTCTGTCGTTAAATGAACTTGCACGGGAATAGGTTAAAGAGCCCTTTTTGCGGAGGGTCTTTTGACGGCGTCTGTGAGACAAGGTATTCTTGTGATATCGGCTAGTGTGGGTGTGTCGAGAGTGTTTTTTGCTATAACCAGGAGAAGAGAATGAAGAAGGAGATGAGGATGGAGAAGGAGAGGGGGTTCTAGAAAACATGATTGGCTCTATATCAGAGGTATCTAGGGATTCTGGTATTCTAGTAAGCTCTTGGGAAGCATCTTCATGTGATGAGGGGATAGTTATCAGAGATGGGAGGGGAAAGGCATCTTCTTGAGACTCTTCAGCCGGAGGAGTCTGTAGTGGAGAAGAGGTGGCAGAATGTTGGATCGACCTTTGGGTTGAAGAACTTGCACTGGGGTCATGTTGTGTGCGAGAGGGAGAATATGGAAAGGAAGACATTGTCTTTGAGGAATATGATGACATGTCAATAAGGGTATCGGTTTGACTGGGAGTGGAGGCCAAAGAGACTGCAGAAGCAACTGGTTGAAGAGTTGAAGGATATGAGAGCAGTGGGACAGACGAGGAGGAGTTGTCAGACGATTGGTTGTTTTGTTGTGGCTGTGATTGTTGTGAAGTAGTGCGGTGAAAGCTGGGGGCAGCTGAAGAATTGGCGGCACTGGCAGTGGAGATACTGCTTGGGTTGGAGTAGCTGCTACTGGAGGTGGAGATGATGCTAATCCGTTCACGGAGAGGTTTTTGTGAGGCGGCCGAGTTGGAGTGGCCAGCAGAGGCAGATTCGTTGGAAGACATAGTCATGGTTCAGCAAGAAGAAGAATATGTGGGTGTGGGTGGGTTGAAAAATGACAAAAGGATAAAATGATGAGAATGAATAAATGAAGGATGGAGCGGGATGACGGTGGTATATATATACTCGTGGGATTGATTAATTATAGAGTTGCCTTATTAAGATTTATTATTTATGCAGTTGTGGTGTATAGTTTTTAGGAACAATATGCATAGGGAGGTGCTATTACTATTGTACCGCCTGGTGTGTGTGGTCGCCGCTTGTTTACGTGCTAGCTCACAGTGGCGGCTTTACTGAGTCCTTGTTCTTACGACTCGAAAAAAAAATTTAAAAAATTTAGAAATTTTAAAAGAAACAGGATTTTAAAAAGAAAAATAGCTCCACGTGACTTTCAGACTTCCGTTAGCGGAATGATTTGAAATTCAAGCAATTTTTTTCGACCGTTTTTGGCTGGACTGTGAATTATAAGACGCTGTTATGGAGTTTATAGAAATATATATTATATGATATTATATGATGGCTCCTTTTGCTTTTTTTAATTTATTTTTTATTTTTATTTTTATTTTATTTTATTTTTTGCTTTTCCTTTTGCCTGTTCTTTCTTTTTGATTTCCTCCAGCTCGACAAGCTCATGTCTCAAAGTAACAGTAGAGTAGAGTTTAGCGAATAAAATGATTTGTATACCAGCAGGCCAAATCCCAAATCCACGCAAAAAATTATCAAGACTTTCCCAAAAATATGTAAACCTAAAATTTGTTGTTTTTGTAATCCAAAATCCGCTCGGACTAGGGAATATACCCACATTAGGGTTTGGTAAAGTGCAATGGAGGAAAATTGGGAGTGATCACAGACGCAGGAAAACCTTAAACTTCTCTGTCAGCAGCCTGTCACTGGCGGTGCTTTTTTTTTTTTGCAACTAGCCTCGTAGATCTCTCCAGCCAATGGGCCTCCGCCTTGGCCCAACAAAGATGTCTATCGGGAGTCACGTGCGGACCGCCAGTGCACCCGGGCAATGTCCTATCGATAATAGTTTTGAATTATTCATACGGTTTGGTTAAGTGGAGGAGAATCATAGTTGGGCTGTTTTTTTTTTTTTTTTTTTTTTTTCTCTGCCACTGTTTGGTGTCTATGACTGACGCTCATCTATTTTCTGCTGTGACTCACAAGGGTCCAGGCTATGTATTTCTGGAGATGTTTATTTGGAATCCAGTAGTATATTTGATTGAATTGTCCTCCTGCCGTCTTTTGCGATTAGCGCTGTTTTGACTACCTTTTTCCCATTACTATGATATTACTATGATATTGCTATTACCTTGCTGTTACTACCATGTTATTACTATGCCGTTGTTATTTCTCATACCAGTCTTCACTCAAATGTCGATCTCTGGCCTGCTGCGAGTTTTTGTTTGATTTGGTCATGTTCGATACCCGATTGTTTACCTGTTTACTGGTCTACTAGTCTACTGGCCTACTTGTTTACTTGTGTATACACGGTGTTTCTTATGGTCAGCCCCATTGTTTACTGGAAGGGCGTCTCACTGTCAACTAGGACCTCTGGCGAAAAACCTTAACTATGAGCTGGGTCACCTGACTTGTCCTATAGAGTCACGTTGGCTGAGGCTCTAACATTGCTTTAGCCGCATTGGTTTGCCGGAAATAGAACCTGGCTGTGTTGTTAATAATAACAAGCATATGACGTAGCGACAACATCGGGTACGGGTACTGGATACATACACACCTTGACAAAGAAGCGAATTGAGAAAATGCAGTGGGCATTCCATTTTTTCATTTTTTCACTTTTTGACTTTTTGATTTTTGATTTTTGGCTTTTTGGCTTTTTTTCCGTTACCCTTATTTCTCGGATATCACTAACCAGTAAACTTTCAAAAACAATGGCTAATCCCAAATAAGACGAGCAATTCCAGCAGTATACCGTACATCTCACCTCAGCACGCCTTGTAGGGCTTGCATTTCCGATGGGTGAGAGTAATGTGCTGAGCGACCCTCATCGTTGGAAGGATTGGGAAGTCGGGCGAATCTATTGTACAACTCGCGCAACTCAATCGGATCTTGGTAGGACAGGCCGGGATACATGAAAGGCTATTGTGATTATAAATTGACGCTTGGTGAAGAGGGCTGGTGATCTTCAGTGTCAATCGCTAAGCCCAACGCCCAACCAAGGCTTTTGAGGAGCAAAGGACTAATTGAGGAAAAGTTTGCCAACTAAGGTTCTTTACGAGAGGGAATAAGTGAGAGCAATCCCATTGCTGTAGGCAAAGGGCTGGCCTGGCTTTGAGGATAACGAAAGCCAAGATTCTAGTACCGGATCGGTAGGACTATAAATTTCGATTTATTGTATTTATTATATTTATTATATTTATAGGTTTAGTGTTTATGAAGTTAACGGCACGGTCGCACACACTATTAATCCGGTAACAATAGAAGAAAGACGCCTATAGACAACAACAGGGAACCATAGGAACCTCGTGACTGCCAGCTTCTAGCGTCTAGCGTCATTGATACCCAAGAGGACACATGGACTGGTGTTAGAAAAGGGCGTAGAATGTTGGATTTGTAATAGCCACGGTTTTGGTGAAGGGGACCCCAATCGGGCTTAGACCTGGGCTTAGGCGTGGTCTTGGTCCTAGTCTTAGTCTTGGAGTCTTGGAGAGGGTTTAAAGTGTGAAGGGGAAAAATTAGAGAAACACCAAAATGGACTTTTCCAGAGCTAACGGCTGTACGAATATAAATCACCGTCATGTGAAGGCTTCATTGAGTGACTGTTTCTTTGCCCTTGGTGGTATTTATAATTTTCATCCGTTGGTTTAGTCTCTCGTATAAGTGCGTGCGTTTAAGCCGTGAATAATCAGCTTGGCTCATCCGAGGTTCAGGCAAAAGACCTGTCGACAAGTAGCCAACTACATGAAATCTGTATGTGTGTGTGTGTATATTATAAATCCAACCTCGTCCTTTCATGACAAATAGCAACTTGCACGCTGTCGGCCACGAGCTCCGACCGAAACACACCAGCCACGAAAGAGAACCCGGATAATCCATAGGACAAATTTCGGAACAACCCAGCTACTGGCCAAACCGAAGGCAACCCGTAGCAAGCTTACTTCGATTATATATATAATAATATGAATTTTGCTACTGTTATATTCTTATGTTATTATGCTATTATACGAATATACGAATATATCTTGGCTTGAAACGAACCGGTCAAACACCAAATATGGAAACAAAAAGAAACAACAATAAATAAATAAAAACGTTGAGCAATTGTGAATGTGAAAAAAACAAGAACAAACCCGTTTTGGTCTGGCAACCCGCGCTTTGTCAGCGTATATTGTGGCTCTTAGTCAGAAACTGGCCTGTGCGATAAAAAAAATTATTGTCTATTTGGTACATGGACAAATCCTATTTTAACAATGGCAAAATGGATTAAACTAAAAGGCGGATTAAGTGCAAGGGTTATCATATGTGCTGGTATTAATTGTAACCGTATCTATAATTATAATGGCAATTATCTTTGGGACAATCTCCTTTTTTTTTTAATTTTTTTTAATTTTTTTTCTACAAAAACTATCCTTGATTCAAAAATACCTTTTGGCTCCACATATCCCGCCTTGCACACTTTTAGCCCATTGTTGATCCATTTTGCCAGCGTCTTCTATAAAGTAAAAAATTTAAAAATATATAATAACGATATTGATAGCAGACTAACCTTGACTTGATTTCTAATGGAAAAGGGCCTAGTTTTCTGGATTGGTTGCTAGTTGGAATCATTACATAATGGAGATCCAGAATCTGGAAATGAAACGACTAAATATTTCTCCTTTTCTTTTTTATTTTATTGTCATTTTCATTTTCATTTTCATTTCCATCTTGTTCTTCTCGCAATAGCCTTATTATTTTGTCTGTTAATTCCAAATCGTACGGTTAACCATTTCATATTTGGTCAACGCCCATAACCATATAACCATATAACCACCTTTCTCTTCTATATCGCTTGTTATCAAACTTGGATCGCTCGCGTCCACATGTCTCAAGTCTCATCACCCGTACCTGTACATGGTCTTTCTTCCGTTATTCGCGGTAGATACTTGCCGTTAAAGGTGGAAACTCTTGCTATAATGACCTTGGTATGTGTGCATTTATGTGTATTCAAGTATCGTTCAAAATGCTGATATCGTTCATATCTTTCATATCTTTGGCTATTATCGACCCAAATGTGCGGTTTGTTCTTGCTCAGCGCCATCATAATTTGTGTATATAAAAGTCTTCTCAGCGTTATATATCCCAAAACTACCGTGTGGCTTTAATACCCAAAACGGTATATTTATTTTGTAGAGCAAATGAGATTTGAAAAATCATGATCAATATTAGACCAAAAAGAGATGAATTTGAATAACACAATTACATGTTTTTATTTTTTATTTTTATAAATTTCAATCGCTTGTAAACCTCTACACCAGATCTGTATACATACACACATGACTCCAAACCTCTGTTTCTACCTACTATTTTACCATTCCAGCGCATTTCGAGCCCAAAAGCTGCGATTTATCAGACAGTAGCAATGAAGCACTCAGGTAGAGATTCCCGCTCTACATAATTTAGTATTTGACGCAGTAGTGCATTGTCTTATTATATGTCCATTTCTGTGACAAGCCTTATCCCTTCTTTGCTTTGGTGTGTATGTATGTGCTCATCACGTGAGACATTGTGTATGGGCTTTGGGAGCACCAGCTTAAGACATTTTGTCTATTTTCCAAAAGCAGTATATTCCTGGGTTAACCAAGATTGTAGATTCTATTTATTTATCAATTATTCACCTCCATCAGCTTAACCAGGTAACAAGCAAATATATGTCAAGAATATTAATATAATAATTTAATAATAATACAACAATAACAGTAACAGCAATAATCAATTGGAGATTATATACATTATCACAAACCTAAATCGGCACTTTAACTTTTGTGTCCTCTACTTGTTCCCTCTCCTTACTTCCCACTACTTGGAAAACTGCTGGATTTAGTAAAATATAAACAACTTCTATTCAGGTAGGGTTTGTTGAAGAAACAATATACATAGTGTAACTCTCTATAAACTGTTGAAAGTTTTGAGTTCTGGTACTGAAGCCAGAAATCCTAGATAAAGTTTTCTCCCGTGTAATAGCAAAGAGCATACCACGTACTGTGTATGTGTATTACGAGATGTTGAATAAAATGCATAATTTGTGTTATCCAACAGAACACACCTGGCCGTGTATGGCAAAGCTCCGACTTGAGAGAGAGAGAGAGAGAAAGTACTGGGGAATTTTGGGCAAAACCTTGCGCACGGACGGTCACACCAGTGCATAGATGGTTTGTAATTGCCCGTCGGAAAAGAGAAACCAGTAAACGATCCGCTTTTTTAATGTGCGGGTTTACGTGGGAAGGAAGCTATTGGGAATAAATAAATAAAAAAGGGATTTTTCACGCATTGGTGAATAATCCAGTTTAAACGTTTATTTTGGAGCGTTTTCAAGGGAATGAAACAAAATAAAGGATCTACACTAACTAGTCTTGATGGTTTCAATGGGATGAATTAGCGCATGACCGACATTTCAAATGTTCAAATGTTCAAGTTCAAGTTCAAATGGGGGCTTCTTTTTTTTTCTTCTTCTAGTTGATACAGTTTCTGAGCAACTAAGAAATATTATACAAGCACAGAATTTGCACTAATACTGATAATCATGGTTAACGATAGATCCCATAGCATTCCGGTTTAAACCTTTATGAGTATTTGGTCTCTTTAGTGAGAGCTACAGGCGGATTATTTTTAAATGGATTAATTCCACACCACATGTGGTCTTTTGTTTTGATGCTTCTGGATCCTTCGAAGCAACTAGATGCTTTATAAATCAGTAACACTTGTGAATAATAATGGATGATGGTGAATAGTGGTGAATAATGGTGATGTGGGCATCATTCTTTATTCATAGCAGGTGTTGCCATATCAATTTATACGATGGGTGGGTAAGAATCGGTTGGGCTTTGAATACGGTTGGCAAAAGAATAGAGATAAGAGAAAGAGTATAATTGATAATAAGCAAGTACCAGAAATGTACAAAAAATGTACAAGTGGAATAAAGATGAAAATACAAATATAAATGCAAATAGGAAACTGCCATTTTCAGGAGCAGCTATACAGGCAAGTTTATAAATTAGCTGGTGATATGGAGCGATGCGAAAGGACCGCAAACCGCAAAAATGGGATGTTTTTTTTTTTTTTCAAAATTATAGTACTGTTGAGCCAAGTGAAATTTTTCATATGAAATGAAAGAAGAAAAAAACGCATGAAATTTATTCGAATGTGAATGTGAATCTGAAAAAGAGAATGGAATGGGTAAAAAGACTGGTTAGGATCGTGGGGGCCCATCACATGATACGTATTTGCTTTTTTATGAGAGCTAATTAAACAGAGGCTATAAAGGCCCGTGTTACCCTGATGCACAAAAAAAGGCTCAACAGCGCAACGGGGCAAAGCTTAAGGCGACTTTCCAAGTCGAACGGGGGCAGACAAGCAAATGGGATGACGTTGATGGTATGGTCAAACGGGGTATGCCAAATACAATAACGAGTATAACGAGTAAGGAGAAGGAAGAAAGAAGAAAAGGCGAGAAAAAGGAAAGAAACACTGTTGCTGTTGCTGTTACTGCTACTGCTACTGCTAGTATTGAAACGTCAAAATCATGCCAGCTAAAATATAGAGTTCAAAGGGAAAAGAAGTGATTTTTTAAAATCGTGATTTTGTTCGAGTATATATGTTATATGTTATATTATTTAAAGAATAAATTAAAATAAAATAAAAACAAGACATTTGAGAGTAACTGTGAAGAAAAAAAAAAAAAAAAACGGTGTGCCCATGTATGTAAGGTTTACACAACAGCCAGACATCTGAAACCCAGAAAATACAACAGACGGTTTGGTACTGTTGCAGTTACTGCGATTGTCAACCGGCGCTGAAGGGGCCAACCAATTGATCAAACAAAGTGAATGACTAAAGCAAATAAATAAAATAAAATAAATAAAATAAAAACAACATAAAAAACAACATAAATCTAATATATAAATCAATAAAACATAAATCAATAATATAAAAAAGAATTAAAAAGCCTTGATTGGCCAAAGAGGTAAACCCAATTATACCAAATAACTACAAAATCCATAGACATCCCGGTTATCCGCTTGAGATTTGTTTCTCTTTTGACAAAACAAGACAAGCAAAAAAATTTAAAATATTTTTTATAAAAAGGTAGAAGTAACAAAGATGAAATAAAAAATAAAAAAATAAAAAAAGATACAAAAGAGTCTTGAACGATTTTATGCCAACAAGTTTATGCACTAAATGGCATACAAACCAGACCCTGAAGAATGAAGAGAGATGAACAAGTTGAACAAGCTGAAAGATTTGGAGAATTTCAGATTATTTGAAAAAATATATACAAACGCTATGATAATATAATACTAAATATAAAAATGCTAATACAGATATACTAATCTTTATAAGAATACACACGAATAATCAAAATTCAAAGTTTAGGACCGTTGAGTCGCAACGTTTTTAAACGTCTTTAAACGGTTCTCATTTTTCACATTTACCAGAAAAAAAAAAAAAGAAAAAAAAAAAAGGGAAAAAAAGAAACAAGAAGCAAGAAACAAGCCGCGATTATCAACTGTAGATATGAATGTACAAGGAAAAAAAGCAAATAAAATGGAGAAATCAAGCAAGTGGGATATTAGCCCAATGCTTGTTGGGGTTTGCTAACACCTGTAGGCGGTTTCTGTATTTATTTATTTCAGACATTTCAACCAGTTTGCATATACCCTCTTTCAAGGCCAAACCTAATTTGGCAATGATCTTCATTTGAACTCCAACGTGGAGCGATCAAAAACGGCCGGGCGACTGGCGTGGTATTTTTGTATCACCAAATGCCCATGTGCCTGTATTTCCTGATTTCTGATACTAATCGCAGGAATGAAATGCTGCTGATGGCGTACGGCCGCCCCTTTTGTTTCTGTCGCTCTGTCGTTCTGTCGTTCTTTCATCCTGGTTATCCAAGCAACATTTCTTTTGCGCAGCTCGGAATAAAGCCTTGATTTGGATCGGTTGGTGACGTATTCCGTTTGATCAATTTGTGAGAGCTGAGTAATGTATATTAATGTATTAATGTATTAATGTGTTAATGTATTACTGTATTAATATACTAATATATTAATAGTGGATAATTTGCCACTTGGTGTTATATTATTCATATCCATTTATTTCTATTTCTATTTCTATTTACTATTCACTCAGTTTCATAAATCGTTTACTGAGACAGGGGAAACTGAGCAATTGAAATGAGCCACAGGGGTTATCACATGACACACCCAACCAACAGTGCTATTAGTGCTGTTAGTGCTAGTTATCAACTGAACAAAAATGTGGCTGGAGAGGCATGCCTCGCTGTCATGTCATGTATCTTACGTAACATACGGAGCAATTGATTTTGATAGATACATTGGTGGTACATCCCCACATTCTGATGCCATTCTGATGCCATTCTGATGCTATTCTCATGCCATTCCCAAGCCGTTCTCAGTCGCTCTCAGTCGCTCTCAGTCCATTTAGTTATCCTTATTGCTTGTTCTTATCTTGCAGTCTATTGCTATCCATCAACCTATAAGAATACATCTCCCTTCGACAGCCTTTTAAAGCCGAGCGCTTACCCATATATATACCCATACAGTTTGCAGTCTCAACAAGAATCCTACAATGTATCCAAAAAATTATGGGGAAACAAAGTGATAGCTTAACCTTTTTGTTGTTTATTATTTATTATTTATTATATACATACTGTGTAATATTGTATATTCTATATTATATCACCGTTGCCGTATATCCTTGTCGTGTTTCTGCTTTGCTTTGCTCTGCTTCTTGTCATTTTGCTTTATTCACAACGGCCTTGTTACGCGAATTTAACTTCATGGCATTCAAGAACCCAAAAACGTACTTGGCCTTACTCAGTCAGTTCTTGCCAGTGAACATGTATTATATCCCGCATGCCTTTATTAGATCAGTATAAGAATAAATAAAATAAAAAAGAGTATTAGCATTTCCAAGCATGGCTTGATATAATAACAAATAGCCAACTGTTAATAGACAATCTCACATGAACAGGATGGCCCGCAAGTAAGCGACAGTCACATGACTACACACATTATATTAGCATCGTACTCGGAAGCAACATTATTCCATTCTTACTCTTCAATTAATACTTCAATTAATACACAGCTGCTCCAAACCATCCAGATGACCACCCAAGTTAAATGATAATATAATCGCGGAACAGGCTGCAGAGATTGTGCAGATAGCGGCGATGGATACCAAGTGGGTCTTGGTACTGGATCGCAAGGAATCTAGTCCAAGGTATTTTGTTTAAATGTTATTTAAACTGGCTTGACAAAATACCGGCAAGTCCAAAGAAAGATTAAGCGGCTTAGTAGAGAGTAGAGAGTAGAGAGATGGATATTCAAGGGAAAAAAGAGATATTGAAATGTATATAACCTTTTATCCATTACTTTTTTTAAATATCTTTTTTTTTTTTTTTTTTTTTTTTCCAATTCATTTATTCCTTTAGTGTTATTTTTTTTAATTTTGGTCACTGCCAAAAGACCCTGAGGCGGAAGAAACTAACCAGATATGAACAATAAGCAAGGGAAAAGGGATAAGGGATAAGTCATAAAACCTGAACCATCAGCGAAATGAGCATCAAATCTACAATCTACAAAAAAGCTCATGTACAATAACAGACAAGTTGTTGGTATTGTCTTGCCAAACTAGCGCACTACACCTTTTGTCGATCGTTTGAACCATGCTGCGTACATTCAAATGCCGTGTGGATCAAGCTTGTATTTCGTCTACTATATGTGTATTATATATTTTGTGTATGAAAGCGTTTCTTCAAACTGTTTTAGTAGCAATCCCTGTTTTCATGTAATAAAAGCAATATACATCCAGCACGGGCTTGTTATACGCTTGTTATACACTTGTTACACACTTGTTATCATTGAATAAAAAATCCCTATTTTTGTTTTTCCTTTTACTTTGTCTTTTAGCCTTTCAGCACAGACCGAAAACGCAGTAAGTAATGGTTCACGGATCTAGACGTATAAGCGTATAGACGTATAACAACGCCCATTTTTCAGACATGGCTGTTAAACATATAAACATGTCGCTGCGTCAATGACAAACAGTAGTTAATGGTAAACCAGCCAGAGTATGATTGAGTATGATTGTGATTGTGACTATCAGTATGAGCATGAGCATGTGTGAGTATTTGGGAGTACCGCCTCTTAATCAATGTTTATGCTTATTATGCTTTAGGATAAGTCCCGAATCTACATTCCCATTTTGTCGAGAAACGAAAAAGAAAAGAAACAAGACACAGGACAAAACAAAAGAAAAGGCAAAACCAGGCCAAGCAAATGGCTTTGGTTTGCATTGATTTCTCTAATCTGTAATTATTATTATTATTTTTAAATACTTGGTATATATATATATATCTATAATACACAACACCTATATTTGTATTTGCACATTTTTTTTTTTTTACCACCCTTGCTGCTGGCTGGTGCATAGGAAGCGGAACCAACTAGGGTGCACGGCTGACGAGGGGCTGAGCGTCCCAGGCTGCGCAATCCAAAACCCAAGGTGACCCGATACCAAGTACAAGCCGTAAGGGGTGGATGCCAAACCGAAGACTAAGAGCTAGACCAAGGCTAATACTAAGACTGTGTGTATTCCAATATAGCAACAGCAGCAGCAGCAGCAACAAGAACAACAAGAACAACAAAACAACAACAACAACAACAACAACAACAACAACAACAGGTAAGCACAACCAACATCTAACCTAATATTATATTATCATACACATACTTGCGTGGCTATATATCAAATATCCAGGACTCTTTTTGGTTTTTTAGGAATCGCTTCACATGAACTCGCCTTGTTTATCCTACCCACCTTTTGTCCCCCATTTCTAGCGCTCACATACCTTCTGCACGATTATGCTCTTACTTGGTCGATAGTACCTTTTACCACCGCCGTAACAGCAAGTCATGTGAGCATGAAAGATGAAATAGAAGTAGATGAATGTATATTTATGATTATTTTTTATTTTTTATTTGTTATTTATTATTTATTTATCATTTATCATTCATCATCTATTAATTATTAATTATTATTTATTCATCATTCATCATCTATTAATTATCATCTATTAACTATCATTTGTTCATTTTCATTTTTCCTTGCTGTTCCTATCCACGTACTGCTTGGACTATCTTAGTTAACTATTTGGTCGACGCAAAAAGAAAAGAGCCTGGCCCCCCATAAAACATAAAGGAGGGGTGTTTCGGCAATTGACATTTTGCGTGCGTGGATATTTTCACACTCTTTCAGTATTTCAATATATGAACCCAGCAAACATGCCCAACGCCTTGAAAATACAATCATATAACAGTTCAGATCACACACACACACAGATATCACTGACAGCAAAGGCTGCCATGTACTTGCGCCTTTTGGGTTAACTGTCAAGCCCGGTCTTGGTTTAAACCTGGTGGCTCTCTTTTTCAAATGTCGGAAGTGCATTCCGTGGACACCATTTCAAACACTGCTTTATTCAGAACCTGTATATTTCAAGGGCGCTATAACAAGTAGCCACTTTGGAATCAGCAATAATTGCACATCAAATAGGTATACATAAAAGAAAATAACAAAACCAAATGTACAACATCGACATGCCTGCCCTGGTGAACGGCTGATCCATAATCAGTTATGGCTAACAACCTACAACCTGCATTCCCTTCCTGATCAATTCTTAAAAATAAAATAAATACAAATATTAATTAATTCAAAAGGATTTCTTTTTAATTTTAATTTTAATTTTTCGTTTTCGTTTTCATTTTCATGTTCACTGCCGTTTTCAAAAGGCAACAACAATCAACGTTAATAACCATGCTGAATCCGCATTGCCAGAATTAAGCGAATTGCCAGCAGCCACCAAGAGCAAGCCTGGTTATGAATCTGACAGTGCCTTTTATTGTTATCATTTTTTATAATTTTTCAGCACCTCCTACTGGAATCCCAGTTATTTATATCGCTATCCAGCGCTTTGGAAAACAGTATGCGCCAAACATAAGTTAAACATCAAAGTCGTGCCAACGTTAGCCACATGGAAAACCTATTAATTTAGAGATTGCAAATCTACAAAGCTCTTATATCCCAACAAGTAGATGTATATATATAGTACCCAGGTGAACAAAAAGACTCTCGCTCTCGTATAGCCTATCCCTAAAGCTGGGCCAGAGGTACCCTGTTGTAGGTGCACAAGTGAACACTTGGAATATTATTTTTACCACCATTATCGTTATTATTATTATTACTTTTGATATTTAAAAGGATGATCAATGGTCGATCCACCATTGTTAAAAACCGCCTTGACAAACCTTGAGATACGAATCGTCAAAGGGGCTTGCCATGATGAAAAATCAGGCTGAAAATAATCAAAATCCTTGATGCAAGGTTTCTCCCAAAGCATATATATAATATATATAATAAAATATAATAACAATAAAACTTTCCGGTTTTTGAGTATTATACCAAGTGCCTTGAATAAGCTTTATCGTTACTTGGTTAACACTTTTTTTTAATTCATTTTACAAACGCCAATTGGATGTTGGGCGTACGAGTCTCATCTATTACCACTATGCAAGAACTCCAAATGGTACGGATAGGAGAATTGGTCCTAGACCGGTTATGCTTTGAAATCCATCCAATCCTTAGTAATTACACAAGAGGTAGACACAACAATTTAAAATTCTAAATTCTAAATTTAATTTGGAATTTTGTATATATATAAATACAAAAAAACAAACAGGAAATGACCCAAGATCAATCCAACTCATAATCCAAAACAGGAGATTACCCACAGACCTGCACATACCACATGTTGTGCACTCCCATTGCTAGGCGATTTGCAAACTTTAAACGCTTGGGTTTCAGCATGTGAAAAAAGGCTGAAGAAGGAATGAAAATCGTATCCAAGTATTTTCAAATGCCCAAATGTATTCAATTATTTCAGGACTTTACCATGCATTCAGTTAACGTCACGTGCAACAAGCAGTTTATATCACATGATGTCAACTGCCTGCGGTTAAAGCCACGTCTTTCCTGGATGCTCTGTTTTTAATATCCTAGTTGTACATTAGCAACCAAGTTTCAACAATATACACACACACACACTATTCTACGTCCATTCTACGTCCATTCTATTCCTTTTCGATATCCATTGTTGTTGACGCGTTCCACGCGGTAAAAACATTCAGGGACTTTGAGGGCCGGTATTAGCGCGTTGTCTCGGCTGTTGCGTTTAATGGCGCTACATTAGAACCTGGACCGATACCGATTTAGAACGAGTGGGTCTGATATGAATGTAATATGAATGGGATGTGATATAAATGTGATTTAAATTTAAAATTGAATTTCGAATTATTTATTATTTATTATCCATTATTTTACCATTTTACCATTTGCCTTGGCTTTCATACTGATAAACCAATGCCTGGTTTCAAAAAGCCCTTAGTAATCTCCCTGGTGCGTGGTTATATAATCCAGACAATGGCATTAATTATTAATAATTATTAATATAGCAAATAATAATAACACTAATATATTAATTTATTAATTTATTACTTTATTAATGCTCTCTTGGTTGCTTCATCTTGTTATTTTCCTACGAAAAGCCTCAAAACTAGCTTATTCCAGTAGTGCCAAACCACAAAAGCCATCGCCAATCCTCATTTGCCCTCTTTTTCCTTTCATGCTGGCACTAAGACCGCTCGCTTACTACCAAGTTACTGCCAAACACAGCAAATCTCCCTTGTTTTGAATTAACTTTGGCTAGCTGCTCCATGTTCTTGTACTTGTATACTTTCCTTTTGATATAAACCATGGCCACGACATTCTACGATATAATCTCTCAACCTTTCTCTTCTGTTTCCTCTTCCTCAAATGGCCGTCTCCTCCAAAAGCCTCATTTCAACAGGTGGCAACATTAACTCCAAATGTGGCTCACCCGTTGCTGTTGTTATTTTGTTAACTTGCTTTTTTGCTTTTTTGCTTTTTTCGCTAATATAATGGAACCTCCTCAACTTGCCCGTCAACTTTTACACTTTGACAGAAATTTCAACCCAGCTTGAACGAAACTTGCCGCGGCTTCTCCGGCTGGCCATGAATACCCATCGAGCAATTGATCCATATATCTTAAACTACGTCTATTCCTAAAAAAACAAAATCCATGTTAATTCCCTTCCTGTCCTTCCTTGTGGGTATTCTTGTCGCCTCCGCATTCTAAAGCAGCTAAATCTGCCAGGGCCTTGTCAAAATTCCATCGCGACATTCCGCTTGCTGAGAAACCCTAAATCCTAATACAACGCTGCCACCATTCTTTTTCTCTTTCTCTTTCTCTCCCTCTCTCCAATGCTTCCATGTCCCAACATGTAATTTTATTATTTTTATCATTTTCATTATTTTCATCATTGCTACTATTTCTATTATATCATATATATTATTACCATCACTGATACCACATCTCATTCTAGTGACATGCCAGCATGGGTGGTACCACCAGAGATCTAATATTTTCATTTCTCGTTAAAAAATTATCATCCCAACTAGTTTACGTTTAATAGCCCGTCTTGCTCAATTACCCATGCTTTATATCCCTTCTTGTTGTAACACTCGGCCACCTGGTGCCTTGCCCTTTTTTCCTCCCTCACCATAAATATAAAGACAATCACAGTGCCACCTTTTATCCACCTTTTATCCCCGTTTCTCCCACTTGATTGAGTCATCATCCCTCATTTAGTTCCTCTAGCTTACTGCATGTCTGCTCGCACTTGACCGAAACATCCTTTCATACCCGCTTATACCAAGACCTGAATACCACCCCTTTACCCCGGCCTCGTTGTAAAACCTCCCAAAACTTGGACTTGTGGATCGCGCGTTGGGGTATTATATTATACTACGCTTAGCTACATACTCCATTGTTGCTGTCACAATGAACCCTCAAACCGTACCACAACCCATAGTGTTTCCTCTCCAGATGACCGCTACAGTAGCATAAACCTTCCTTCAAACATGTCATTTCTTGCTCCCACAGTCCCTTAAGGTTGTTTGAGGATTAGCTTATTCCTAAATGAAAGCATGGAAGCATGGCATGTTTCCGCAATACCCCCATCTTGTCACTCATTCACGTCCACAACTTGCCGTCTTGATAGTGTGCGTTGCATAAACTCTCCAAATGTTGCAGAAACTGTTTAAATAACCCGCTGTACAAGAAGAATATGTTGCGATGAGACTGGCTACATCATTTTGACATGAGGGGGACTCACATCCTCATCTCCCCCATTGTCGTATCTGGGTATTGTAATATTCCTCATCTCCCCCAGGCACCAACTCCTTTCGACTGTGTGTGTGCAGGAACACCAGCCTCGACAGAATAGCATGTGAAAAGGTGGTTTATGTGGCCAAACATACGTGACTAATGGTGGAATACTGAAATACAGATTGGTCACTACTTATACTGCTTTGATCAAGCCTTGCGAACATTTTGGGAATAGACTAGGCTGGATCCAAAAATGGAGCGTTTTTGTGGGTGTTCTAATCAAAACAAACAAATACCCAATCGTCAGGTGGCACCAATGAGGATTGTATCAACCATGAGGATTGTAAACCTTCTTTGAAAAAAATAAAAATAAACGGTTGTTAATCTGGTTATGACTGATCAAAATCCAATTGAGTCCATTTCTATTATACCGCTTTAAGCTTGTGATATCAGATATCAGGCGTTCATCAAAGCCTTTTGTACTAACCGATCCATTCCATCACCATGTTTACAATGATGCAGATATATTTTGTGGCAAGATGTAGTATTATATAACTACGAACACAGTTATACCTTTCCACAATCACATCTTGTGTGCATTTACAATTCCGGGCTTCTTGCTAAATCCGACGGACGGGGTTTTAATTAAATCCTCCAATAATATTTAACCCTACATTCGTCCGATAAACACTGATAAACAAGAAGCTGCACACATGTATACCTGGTCTACTAAGTCATTTACATAGTGTACCTCCCTCTAGAACTAATACCCAATTGTCCTGATTCCATTAAATATTTTGCTGAGTTGTGTACAGACAACCTACTTTGTGGACTTGGATTTCAAAGTTTTGCCAAACAATACTATGCCGTTAGAGATTAATACCACAGGGGGTTGAAGGTTTTACAATTTGAACTTTGGAAAATGGAATCTGCGGATGAATATCACCAAGTTTCAAACCTTTTTATTATTATTATTATTTTTAAATACTGACGCATTGAGTATAATTACAATGATTTGAAATGTTCAAATGCCGCTTGCCACTGTCTTTAATTCCTCATATATAGTCACAGTGTCAGACTCACACACATATACACACATACCACAAGTTTTGGCAGTATCCCGATCCGGCAATTTACACATTTAGTACTGGAGCCATGTGAACACACGAGAATTTTGAGATTGTGGGTTAGTAGTTGTTTATTTGGTGCTAAGCCAATATTTTACACAACCCTCATTACATGGGTTGTTGCTATATTATTTATGGAAATGCTGATCAGATCGGGTTTAAAAAATAAGCTGATGTGGGTCAGAGAAGAAAAGAGGTTAAAAAGAATTGAGGAGTTGAGTGAGGTGAGAATCTTGAAATGGTATGGAAAAGGGGAATTCCACAATCAAATTGAACTTACTTGAGAATCTAAGCACTTCATAACCCGCACTGTATATCATGTACAGCTTTGAGATATTTGAGCACTGGCAACAAGTCAGAAGCTTGATTCTAATCAACTTTTTAAACATGATATAATATTTTGGGAAATACATTTCTATGCATTTGGACTGAATGTGTATTGTATAACATTAGCCCCACAATAGACTCTATTGTTCTCATCTGCATTTCTGACTATGACATAATTACAATTGTCAACGTATGAAACGAGCAAGAGAGCAAGATGTCGTGCCCCGAAGCTATGTTGCCAAATAAACTTTCGGGTTTTGGAAATAAGATGAGACTTACGCCTTCAGGCGTTTTCTTGAGTCATGGAAAATGGATAAATTCCTACATTAAGGGTTTCCAGCATGGCATAGACAAAAGAGTTGAGCCTATTTATTCCAACTATTGTTAAAAAAGTTTTTCAGAATCTTGTATACCCTGTAAAGTTTTGAGCACAAACTTGGATCAAGATTTCTTTACGAATTGCCGATTTACAGTTACAGTTTCCAACCTTGGCATTATCCACATGTGTTCTTGTTTCTTTTAAACTATCTTGATAATAATGGCGTATTTCATGAATGATTCCACTGTGAAATGTATTAACTATGCTACCTTTCTGCTGTCCTTTTTAGAGTTCTTTCTTTTCGCATCATATACAGCCTTCAATCTGCCTTTAGCTATTCTGAGTTAACTTTAAACTAAGCACTGTTGCTGATCTTCCCTACAAACTGCAGTAACAGACACAATGGCTACAGGTGTTCCTTGTTGAAAACGCCAGCTCCCCCCCACAGGGTTCTCCGATAGTTATCCGATTGTCTACCCGGCAGTCTACCCGGCTGAAGATAAAACAAGCTCTGAATACATCTCATGCTAACAAAATCTGGACGATCTTTGCGTATGAGCATCTATTGTCTTTTTTGGTACAAGGCCGGTTTAGTCCACTGCTGAGTATTTAGTGGTAACTTTTCTTTACGAAGACTTGTAAAAAGACAAAAAACTATTCACTAGTTTAAACGGTTTGTAAAACGAAAAAAAAAAAAAAAAATGAAATGGTATACAGGACAACAAACTGGAGGAACTAACTTTGGAATTATCTTACGACGTGGCATCATTTACAAGGTTTTGCTAATTGGTAATCAATAATGCTAATAGATTGGATGCAATGACGTCTATGTTGCAAGATAGATTTGAGAGTTCATTTGCCACTTTGGCGATTAATATGATAGCACAAGAATGTGAGATGCCGAAGCCCGGTGGGTATAATATACTGAAACCTGCTCCCGAGTCATCCGGTGATTGACAGTTTTGCCAATAGGATTTATCCCTTTCCACAAGGGCAAAAAAAATAAACATAAAAACATTAATCAAAGTTTGATCAACCAAATGCGTAACCCAAAGGTATTTAACGTATACACCTGCCACTAGAACACACACACAATTAAGGTATTCAAGCTATGAGCCTCTCGTTTAAGTCGGGTATGAGCCTCGTTGGCCCCACAACAAGCCTCCAAAAGTCTAGTTTTTTTTTGGCTTTTTTCTAAATTGAATTTGCAACTTGGCTTGACTACTGTTCCAAAGACCGCCCTATGCGCACAATTGTAAACACCGTTAGTCTTTCCTGCTAAAACCCTACTTGTCCACAGGACCTTAAATTCCGCTTGTTTGTCTCGCTTATTATTAATACAACGCAAACTTCAACTTGTGTTTTCTCTGTTTGCAGAAGATCGACTATGAAGTATTATTAGATTTCGTTTTAGTTATGATGCATTCTAATTAAAAAAAACCAAATTGACGTACCGCCCTTCGTTCAAACTAACGCTTGATTAACAGGAGTGTGTCATTTTTTTTACAGGCTGTGTTCGTGAGAACAAGTTATTTATGCAAAAACCTATTTTATTATTCATCTAACAATGAGAAAAGTTTATACGACACTTACCAGCTCTCAGCTAATGACCTTTGAGCTTAAGATATTGGTTGTTAAAAATCAATTGCAAAACCCATTTTGATTATAGCGATGACTCATCTTTATTTCCAAAGTACCTATTCCAAGCCACCATCACGCTCGTTCTTTTGTTTCCTCCAAAGGCACTTACTATCCAGCAAACCCGACTTTAAGACTAACGAAATGGGTATTGCTTTTGACACACTATCAAACTAGTCGTATGTTGCACTTTGAACTCGACCATACTAGCGGGTATCCAAAGCTATTATTGAAACTCCGAAAATTCGTGGTTATGAATACACCTCCAAAGTTGAAACTCTTTTTTTGAAACCTGAACAAACACGGGGCTTTAGAATATACCACTTCTAACTACTTGCAAGGTATCACCCAGAGGGACGGATATAATGGAAGTTTGCGTTTAGATTTCAGGGGGTAAGAACATGATATATCTTGTAGAAGCAAAATGAAAAAATTACCCCATCTCCAAGGAAGTTTTTAAAAAATGGTTAAAAAAAAATGGTTCGAAACACGATGAAAGAATCCATTTTTCCAGTAAAGACTAAAAAGCCATGATAATATCACTGTTTTGTAACACCATATTTTGGATTGTGAATGGCACTGCGATTCTTTCGGTTTGAACAAAACAATTCATCTAGAACTCGTCCATTGGGAACTACACCTGTTCCCAACAGACTGGTAAAACCTCCCTCCCCGCCCTCTTTTATTTTTCCCACTTAAAGACCTGAAATTTAATCTCCGTTTGCACCCATAATTATAATCCGCTGCTACAGAGGGATTTTTGGCTTTTCTCTTTGGCCATAATAGCTATTGAAACAAAGAAGAGAGTGGAAGCTTACAGACTTTGTGCTTTTTGATGACTACCAATCACAGTATCCAAGGATTTTGTCTCTGGTACAAAGTTACATCCTGTTAGAAACTAATATTGCTTGTAGAAGTAAGTTGACCACAGAAGCAGCGTTGGAATCAATTAATCCATATTAGGCAATCATTTCAGATCCATGTTGCTACCGACATTTCATAAATAATTAACAGGCCGATGATGCACAGTCGACGAACCATTTGTGAAAATAAAAATAAAAACAATGGCTGATTACCAGTTTTCGCAGCACAATGCTCCTTGTCTCCAATGCCACTTACTCAGAACCTTTTTAAACTTTCATCTCCATCCAGGAGTACTAAGGGCGTGAAATTTACAGGGATGGAAAAAGGGCGGTTTGGAACTTCCATAAGGGCTTAACCTCGTCTACAGACTCCCAATAAAACTCAGAATAACCGATGTAATTTAATCTAACGGATTTCTTCAATTCGGCATGGAATGGCAAAGATTTGAAATCATCAACCTTAACTACCAGTAACCGTGAGTCTGAACAGAAAAAACTACAAAAGCATCGAATGGCTCTCGAATTTTATAGAAGACTCCATAATTAAGATTCCGACCATTTCACCAATCCAATCATTGCTCTAATAAAAAGGTATTAGCTTAACCCTTTTGCCCAAAATATGGTAAAATACGTTTACAAAGATCCTCATCTCACAACTGTTATTGTTATTTTTGGACTAGACTATTCTTCAAGCTCTCTCAAAATGAAATTGGTTACTTTGTTTGTTAATATCCAAGGCTTTAATAATTCCTTAAAAGGTTAATAGTTGAGTTATCTCCTTTAGACTAGCAATCTTCGTTCTCTTGTCTTGCTCTTTCTTTGGGCTCCAGTTTTGGTACAATGTCATCATATTCTGGAACCTTTGGTATCTCTCTTGAAACAAGGAAGAATGAGAAAATATTAGTTTCGGTTAACTCGGAAAAAAGATATTATTTGAGAGTATGGTACAATTCAACTGAAATATGGATGGGTTTAGTGTGATTTTCTAACCACCACAGTTCAGACAACAGTTATAATTTGTAAGGAATTCCGTCCCTGTGGAAAATAAGAACATTTTTTCATACTCTCTGCGTTATCTTGGTGTGGATAGGAACTAGACAGCAAACTCACAAAGGCCATGCCATACATATCGACCAAGTTAAACAGGTTACCTACCAACCACTTGCAAGATTCACGAACAGCATCGGCTGGCGCCCAAATGATGACCATTGTTGCCCAGTTCAACGGTAATCATGAACCTGAAAGTGAATACCCACATCCGTACCTGATACTAGTCTATAATTTCTAGTATTCATTCTTCATTTCAAACTGGGAACAAACCAGGAGATCGACTTGGGTTAAAATTCAGATTTGTCCAAACTCCTTGCTGCAAGAATTATACTAATGATAAGTTGAAAATCCATACGATTCTCAAATCTCAAACAACAAACCATTCGTTATCAAATATTAAGTATTTTTCAGCATCAGTGAACCTTGTTCTGCAGGCTCTTGATCTCACATTCAGGCGATCATCCACGGCACGATCCTGGACAAGCTGAAAATTCAAAAAAAAGATTAATATTGTTGATGCCTTATGGATGACAAGCTTACAATATGTTTAAACAAATTTGCTCAGGATAGTAGATTTCTAAACTATACCATAGTTGGCCAAGAACATAGTGCCTGTTCGTTTTCATTATTAGCGTAAGAGGTATGAAAAGCGTGAGCACACTTTACTCCAACTATCCTTAAGACTGCAGAGAGAGTATGACTATTGCAATGGAAAAAGTCTGCTGACCTAGCCACTGCTGTTATTGTTAAATTTGTGTTCCATTTATAAGGTCATCAAACTTGCTAAAACCTCTGGATATGAACCTTGCCACTGGCTTAAATATTTATTCTTCATTGATAGTAAAGAGGTTATGGGCGTCATTAATGCCGGCTTGAGAATGGTAAGCTTCTATGTTATTTTAGCTCTACCACTGAATTCCAGCACATAATTTAGCTTGTTTACAAATACTATTGGTGTTCAATCTCTACAATTTGCTAATTACGAGATTTCAGATGACACTAATTGGCGTGATCTATCAAGAGACAAGAAATAATTATTAATTATCCCAATAGAAGTGAGTTGAAATGAGATCAAAGAAAGTAAGGAAATTAGACAACACAACGGCTAATCAGCACATAATAAAGTTTACTAGCGACCAGCTATTCAAAAGTAAAATATATGAAAGAGGAATGGAAAAACGCATGTTTATTATTTCTGTCAATTCGAAAAAATGTAATATACCACATGAGTTCACGAGCTGAAACCACTTATTTCTCTAACGGAAATCTCGGCTTATGAATGATACTGTAGATTACCTTTAGGTCTAACGTTGGCAAATAAAGAATGCCGATCTGCTATAACCTTTTTTTGCAACTGTGTTTAAATTTAAAAACCATCATATGAAACTTGGAGTATTACAAGATAACAAGAGCAGAATTGAATAAATCATGGGAGATTTCTTTATCTAGGAATGGTGAATATTGGATAATGAGCCATTTGAATTTGTTTAGAAGTTTAGCGATTGCAAATCAATATGATTTGCAAACTATCATTAATGTACTTCTTGTAACAATGAGTTTGAATAAATCTGAATGTTAATCCAAGTTGATCACCTGTTTTGTTTCATCAGGTTTATAGCAGATTTCCCAGTTCGACTTCTATGAAAATCATCTCCTAGTAAAGTATCGATAAACATGGCGACAAAAGCGCCAAGTGCTGATCATCTAGCATTATCACTATCAAAATTAATGTTGACCAGCTTGTGACGATTGCCAGCTTTTGCAGATCACTGTGTGCACAAAAAGGACCTGATACCAGTTCATGCCCCCAAAACACGGAAATCTGGTACTTGTTAATGAAAATCAAAATCAGAAATTAATAGCCAGAGTCTTGAAAAGCAGTTAATTGTTTTCCTTCCTCTGATATCGTTCTCTATTGTATCCTTGTGATCCGGGCAATGAAAAGTGAGTAGAATATTATTAAACATGTGTAACTATTTACAAGTCTCAAAAACCGTCAAATAACAACATGAAAACGGATAAATGACCACATTTTGCAACAATATACATATATTCTAAATTGACAATCTAAGTTTGCATTGTCAAATCCACTGAACAGTAGACTGAGATTGTCGTTAATCAATCTGGCATGGACATAGATTATTTGTGTCCGATATATAGTGGTTTAAGAAAGAGGTCACGAGGGAAAAAAGTATAGAGGTCAAATCACTAGTCGTCATGTTAAAATATTGAAAATAACATATTCCATGTTTGTCTAAAATATAAACGGTCGGTTTTAATAATTATATGTTGAGGGCCTAGAAATCCAAATCAAAGGCTATGGGGAGGGAAATAGTAAATATTCAGTCTCAGTGTAAAAGACTGAGAAAGTGTTGTTCCCAAATTCCATATCAAACAACTTAATGGTATTAATCCTAATTGGGTCTGATGGCAATTTCAATAATTTAATCTGATATTCAAATCTATTTGTACAAATAAGTGGTATGGTACTTATAATAAAGGATGAAAGTCTATATTATGCTCGTTTTTTTCGGCCAGAAGCACTGACATTTGGTGCCATCTTGACAGTTTTCTTTGGTTTGGCAGCAGCAGCAGCTAATTTTTCCTTTTCTTTTTCCTTAGCTGCAAGTTCCTTCTCTTTGAGAGTGTCTAACTTTCGCTGAGCTTCGTCTTCTTGTGCCTTCTCAGCTGCACGCTCTTCAGCCTTTTGTTTCTCACGCTCAGCTTCGCCATCAAGTAATGAGGTAACATCAGGGGTAACAATCATCTTTCTAGTAACTTGACCAATTAAGTGAGAACGCTGAGCATCAGGATCCATAACGACAACATCCTGTAGGAAATTGGATAGAGTACCTTGGCTTACTTCCATAACAACGGAACCTAGTAACATGGTAAGACGTCCTGATTTGTGGACTCGAAGTTTGCCAATTTGTCCCTGTGGGTATTGTTGATGAAGATCCTCTGCTGTTGCTGGATGTGTCGTCTGTTTGGATACAGCTGCAGCTGCGGCGGTGGCAGATGGTCTACCTCTACCTTTTGGAGCCGGGGCCATTGCTCCGTCAAACGCTGAACTTGAGTTTGTAGCCTCTAATAGTTCTTTCTCCTGCTGTTTAATGCGTGCTTTTTCCAGACGAGCAGCACGTTGACTCTCTTCTTCTTCTGGGGTAAGCTTAAATGATGGGGTAATTACAGGCATTTGAAAGAAGTAAAGTTTGTGTTCAATTTCAGGACGCTTTCCTCCATCAGCTTCAACTTTTACACCATCTTCAGAGCTACTGGAATCTTTCATAACAGCATCACCATCTTGATCCTTTTTAAGTTCACGATTAGTATCAATTTCAAACTCTCGAATAATAGCACTGTGATCGCGAGCAACACGCTTAAGTTCAGTCATTTCTTCCGGAGAAATATAATGAGCAGCCTTAATTGCTGGAATAAATGGCGTAGCAGATCTTGATCTCTGCAATGTCTTGGAGGGTCCAATAGGGGTCTGACTTCTGGCACGCTTAGACAACTGTTGGTCTTGTCTGTGGCGTAATGTGGCTTGCAATCCTGTTAAATCATCATTTTTATCTGCCATAACGGTATCAGCTCCTGGATCTGGTTTGATCGTAGGCTCCAGAGAAAGGTGCTCAAGTGGTTCAATGTCACTATAACTTTCAACCTCAATAAGATCATCGTCTACATCAAACTCTTTAGCGTCAAACTTCACCTGACCGGTTGAATCATCAATTCCTGAAAATTCAGGATCTCGTATCGGTCTGATTGGGAAGAATTCATCTGAAAAGTCACCAAGTGACCTCGTCATGTTGAATGAGTTGGGATCATCAGATTCAGACTCATATCCGTCCTCATCTTTGACATCAGCGCTAGCTTCTCGAGAAAGTCCCGAAAGATATCTTGAAGCTGCTCCATTACCCGTGTCGTCCTTAATCTCTGTTGCAGGCGAAAATCTTCTGCCATTATAACTGGAAGAGTCTAAAGCTCCAAATGCACCAGCTGCTTGTGATTGAATGGGCTCAAACCGGCTACGACCCCCTCGGCCACCCCCTCGACCACGACCTCCTCTATCGCCTCTTCCTCCACGACCACCACGACCGCCACGACCACCTCGGTCGCTATGGCCGCCACGATCGGATTTTACTGAAGTTGACACAGATGCCGAAGGTGTAGGTGCAGTCTCAGCGGGCTTAGTCACTGGCGCTGTTCGTTCACGCTCTTCTCGAGATCTACGAGCAACTTGCTTGGGAAGAAAAGCCGGTCGACTGGCACTAGGTGCTGCACCAGTACCTGTGCCGGGACCTGCAACTCTAGCTCCAGGAACAGGCCTGGGTGTAGGTGTTGGACGAATGCCGGTAGGAGTGGCAGATCTGGGACCCAAGGATGCAAGACGCCCTGTTGACGGATTAGGACCTGTAGTTGAAGGTGTTCCCGTCGTTGTATTCCGTGGTTGAGGCTTTGGTGGCATATTTATTGGTATATTTCAGTGGATTGTGAATGGAAACTAAATTCCTATCGTCTTTGTTGATGTTTTCAAATGGTGTAAGCAAATTAATAAGTTTTGGGGTAGTATCAAAATTTCTAGGTATCTATTGCGCAATTGTCGTTACGCGAAATCCAATACAACAAATGATTAGAAACCTGGAAATGGCTGGCCAATCTTGAAAAGTCCCAGTTGAAGGTGAATATTAGAAATAGAGAGGTGTGTGGAAAATTTTTTTGTGTGTGCGGGTGGAGGTAGTAGCCGTGCCACCATAACATATGATGGATCGCACCTTTTATTATTATTACATCACCAGCCACACTTTGTGGCTAGTGTATTGCATTACATTGACTGCTAGCCTCTATATATCTCTAATACACAAATGTATACTTGGCATAATGTATTAAATGAACTGGTAGATATAGTATTACCAATCAAGCATATTTCTGAGGGCTGCACTAGAGCTTGGAAGTCCAGCAAGCCAAGAAGCTGCGCCTGAAGGCTCTTGCTCCTCTCCTAACAGCTATGGAGGAAGGGACTTTAAATAGTAATCTTAACAACTCAACCAGTCTGTACACGATGCGGGGATTATGATTATTTATAACTCTTCAGGATAAGAATCACACACCCAAGCGATCATTACAGAGTGAGCGAACAACTCATTTGGATTCAATTTCATGTAGGTTTTATTGAGTAATATGAAAGAGCCTGACTTTCTAAACACTATGAGAGCGTGCTTATTTGACGTGGTCGACGGCCGTGACATCAGACATGAGACGGGACAAACCAATGCACAAAAAGCCTCGAAGGAACATCTATATATACTAAAAGAGCACAGGAAAGCGATGGGCCTGGTGATTAAATCTTGTGGTAATCGCGAAATAGAGGCTTATCAGAAGCTGGCTTGATTGCTGCTTATCGCTGTTACACTTTCATTACACTGGCGTTAGTGGTATGTCATCTGCTGTAATGTAACACTGGGTCCGCTGTCGTGTACACACCACCACCAACACCCACCTCATAGGCACGAGCCCGACATCGTGTACTATTCATTAACACTACGTTCCGGACTTTAAACTCTTATTGTATTTATTGACACTGTGTCAGATCCATCCGATTGAGCCTTAGGTGTGATACCAGTGCAGTGCTATCACCACCAGTCAATTCTTACCCACCTTCACGCCTCTTTATTTTCCCTTCTCCAAATTTTTTCCCTTCTTTCTTCCTTCCTCCATCTCTCTTGTAAGCCTTTTTTTACCTCAATTTTTGTTTGCATTTCAATCCTATCCAGATCTTTTTAATATTTTCATTATTATCGAACCTATACTTTTATAATTCGCTTTTTCCTCAATTAGGTTTGTATACCCCCAGTACTACTTATTTAATTGTATTTCCCTTCTGTTAATACAGGCAGTCTCCAAAACACCCCACTACCACCACCACTCTAATCGCCACAACACTTCAATCATCGCACTTTCCCAACAAGCCCTCCAACACACACCCTCCCCTTCCACCTGTCGACCCCTCCGATACAATAAATGACTGATAACGACAGTACCAATCCTCAGCAGACGTGGAAATTTTCTCAATGCTTTGGCGACAAAAGTGACATTGAAAACATCACTGAGGCAGATGTTATCTCGACTGTTGAGTTTGACCATACAGGAAACTATCTAGCTACTGGTGATAGAGGTGGCCGAGTCGTTCTATTTGAACGTAATGAAGCGAAAAAAGGCTGTGAATATCGCTTTTATACTGAATTCCAATCTCATGATCCTGAATTTGATTATCTCAAGTCCCTCGAGATTGAGGAGAAAATCAATAAAATCAAATGGTGCAAGCGTCAGAATCAAGCTCACTTCTTACTTTCTACAAATGACAAAACTATCAAACTCTGGAAGATATATGAGAAGAATCTCAAGGTTGTGGTTGAAAACAACCTTAGCGAACTCGCAAACCATATCCCCAACCCGACCACAGGTCCAGCTGCTGCTGCTGCTGCTTCTCTCGGTAGCATGGCATCTTCAGGCCTTAGTCCTGCCACTGCTGGAAATTCAAGATTAGTATCGGTTGGAAATCTAAAACTTCCCCGAATGTCTCTCCACGAGACAATTATAGCAGCTACGCCGCGCCGAATTTACGCAAATGCCCATACCTACCACATCAATTCGATAAGTATTAACTCCGATGGAGAAACATTTATTAGTGCTGATGACCTCAGAATAAACCTGTGGAACTTGGGAATCGCCGACCAGAGCTTCAACATTGTGGATATTAAGCCAGCAAACATGGAAGAACTTACGGAAGTCATCACAGCTGCAGAGTTTCATCCTCTCAGTTGCAACCTTTTTATGTATTCGTCTTCTAAGGGAACAGTTAAGCTAGCTGACATGCGAGAAAACGCATTGTGTGACCATCATGCTAAGGTTTACGAGGAATACATGGATCCAGCACAGCACTCATTTTTTACAGAAATTACATCAAGTATCTCTGATGTGAGGTTCTCAAATGATGGGCGTTACATTGTTGCACGAGACTACATGACTGTCAAAATCTGGGATGTGAATATGGAGCGTGAGCCTGTAAAGACCATTAACATTCATGAGCACATTCGCGACAAGCTTTGTGATACCTATGAGAATGACGCCATCTTTGACAAGTTTGAAGTTGTGTTCTCTGGGGACGGAAAGTCTGTAATGACTGGCTCTTATAACAACAATTTTATGATTTATCCAAATGCAGTTGACTCTTCTGCCGAACAGACTGAAATCGTGTTGCAAGCAGATAAGAGCGCATTCAAGGCTAAGAAGGTTGGAATGCCCATGTCTATGAATTCTGGTTCCGGATCCAGTGGTTTGCTAAGGAACGGCAACCGCAGCAATGGAAATTCTGATGCCAGAGGAATGAACATGATGCGTCGCGATATTGATTACGATACCATTGACTTTAAGAAGAACATTTTACACTTGAGCTGGCACCCTCATGAGAATTCAATTGCCATTGCTGCAACCAACAATGTACGTATCATATTGATTTATTTCAATTTTTATTGTTGGACTTTTACTAACATGCCCTTTTTTTCTTTAGCTTTTTGTTTTTTCCACGTTATGATTGATGTTTTTGCCCTTTCTTTCTTGCCTCCCCACTCTGTTTTCGTTTCTTCTTATTCCCCGTCTTTGTACACTTCATTGTCACCTCTCCACCACATTGTATGATGATAAACTTTCTAGTAATAAAGATTGCTTCTTTAGCCATTGCTCGTTATTACTATTTCATCTTTATGATATATCAAGCTATATATAAAGAATTATTAGTTGTAATCTATTTAAAAAAAAAAAATAGTAATATTTAAGCCCCTATATAATCAAATGTAATAAAAAAATGTTGAACTCGAGTTGTGTCTATAGGGGTAAAGTAATCATACTATAATTATAGATACCACGTTGGAACTTTTTTCGACGCTTAAGTCGAATGAGTTGACATTGTTTACTAGGCAAGGACAAACGACATTGCAAAAGACCCAGATTAGGGATAAGAGTGGAGAACGAATCCATCGAAGTAAGATATAAAGACCCAGGTGACTTCAAAATGAAGGAGTTTTGTGCAGTAGTTGGCAGTAACAATGAGTATGTGTGTTCAAATTTGGTTGGAAGCAAATTCCTTTAGAGCCTACATGTACAGACGACATATGGGAAGATTTAGTAGGGCCATTGGCATGAAACTACGGCATACAAATATAAATCTAGCAAAACGCGAGCCTGCTGTTATATCACGTATATCATTCACAAGCAGTAACAAGTTGTAGCGGCATAGCAGAATAGTTCAATTGGGCCATACAGTTGATCAACGAGCTTTTGAGACTGTGAGACTTTGAAAATGCTCACAGGATTGAAGGATGGGCTTAAGAATCAAAATAAGATGGCAAGCCCGTGCCTCTGTCCACAGTGGTTAAAGGTGCGATGTGATTGCAGGAGCCAACCAGTAGAACGAAAGATGGAGGCTGTGATCACGGTGGTCACGATCATGAGTCTGAGCCATTTTATTTTATTCTTGTGGGAATGAAACGAAATTCAAGGCAATGATATTAAAGGCTACTTGAAAGCTGACGCCAACATGGACAAATGACCACAATGGAAAACACAACTTGTAAGTCTAAGTTCAATTGAACCTACTGAGCAGAGGTGATCTCGTGACAAAAGACTGTGATTTAAAAAAATAAAAATAAAAATAAAAATACGAAAATAGATAATAAAAAATATATAAAAGGAACACTGATCAGTCATGAAGATTATCCTTATATTCTTCGATGGGTATGTATCAATTAGGATTAGACCGGCTTGATTGAATTTGTGATGGTGTGAATACAATAATTGAGATCTTCTGATATGGTGAGAGCGCGTTTATGCTTTAGAACTTGGTACTTGGTACTTGGGAATGGGTAGAGAGGTTCGCTCCACATCTACAGTGGCCAGCACATAGGCAACCGAAAGAGCATTGACTTTCCAAGTTGACTCTTTGTTTTGCGAGTTTCAGAGTTCAGGGAGGAACCAATTTGAAATGCTACTTGGCATATACTCAAGCTTGTATAGCTAGAGATGATAGCGCACAGCGCGTCGTTCCAAGGATATGAGGCATTAGTTGTCCGTCTTATAGATTTGTAAACAGAATTCAAGTGCCGGGTATTCAATCATTAGGGTTTCTGAAAATTCCTCTGGGTCTTCCACAGTTTCCAAAGGGTTGTACAAAACAGTATTCTTCCGGGACTACTGTCAAGAGAGGGTGTTTATGATTAGAGATGGCATGATATTACAGCGTATATGGGAGTACGCTTTTAAAAAGAAAGGAGAAAAAAAAAAGACAGAAACCAGCATGGATGCTTTTGATATTTCATCTTGACAAGTTATGAGAAATAGGCCTTTACTGTCGATCAGGGCTGGCAATATGAAAGGAGAGGTCGTGAGATTTGCTTTCCCGTGACATAGGCGTGCCGGCCGGGAAAGTCACATGGCACAGCCGTTTAGCTTTCTCTTTTGAAAAATTCCTCATGCACGCGAAGCAACGTTTTAAGATTGGCACTGTTTCCATGTGAAAATACAGCGTCATCAATGTACTTCGAGCGTAACAACGAAATGGAATTAGACTTTTTTTTCTTCCATTTCTTTCTTCTTCATTTCTTGTCAACTTGAATACATATATATTTAATTTCTCCTTGAAATCGCTATTAAATCATCTGCTTTTTTTGCCTTCTACTCGTATTTTTACAGCTGTGTCCGGCAGTAACACTGGGGAAAACGGAATGGTTACCGCCCACGCTATCGTTACCCCGCGATTTCACAAGACGCAAGTCTAACAAGCTTGTGGATTAAACGTCAAACGTGGTGCAAAAAAGATTTCATGCCTATAATCTTTGTAAATGCTTACATACATCTTTTCAAACAAAATGGCTGGATATCTTAATGCGGATGCTGCACATTCCAAATCTTTCTTCTTTAGCTTTCGGTCTTCATGTGATCCACCCGGAAAATCTGTAGGACTAATTCCCCAGAACCGTTTTACTTACCAGCATGTGGGATTATCTTGGTATGGCTATTAGTATTATTACTATCGACATTTTCATATCACTATTATTCTTATTATATTAAGATCATTTCTTGTAAATCTTATCAAACAATTTGAAATATCTGGAGCCGCCGTTGTGTTTGATTTAAAGTCTCACACATACACTTTACATGTTGTTGCATGTGAAAATCAGAACCACTCTCAAGTCATATGGTATTGGAGTATTCCACAAACAAAACAACAACCGCCTTTTTTCCTCCTGGTCTAAATGAATATTCCGGGATCTTTAGAATATATATATAAACCTTAATCCCTCGCAGCTTGTGCATAAAAATGAATTTCTTTTCATTTATTACTATTCTTACCTCTTTTTGATCTGTTGTTCTTTTACCTCACATCTCTCTCTCTCTTTCCTTTTCGCATTTTGTCTCGCTCTTTATTAATACAAGTTTTACTATTCTTTCGTCTCTGATCTCCTCCTTGAATTTCAAATTTCCCATTCATTTGAACACTTGGCCGTCACCCCAGATCCTGCCAATACTTATTCTACATCTCTATTAACAAACAGCACCGTTGTTTTCGTTAACTCACCTTCACTCCAGAATATCAGATAATATGGTTGATACCCGCTCGCGTGTCATCGCTGTTGCTATATTCTGGTACTTAGTTTCGGTACTTGGTCCCCGGAGCGGACCTCCAGGCTTTGGAAAATTCAATAGATGGGCGTCTCGACGTTTTACAGCTTGGCAGCTTGCAGTACTATCAATGGTTGGTTATTACGTTACGCTGAATATTGATGCAGTCTTCAACCTCCACCCAAAACGAGCACGTCACAAACTCTACGAGCCTCAGTTTGAACGTGCCGCCATGATCATGACTGCTGTTAATGCCGGCTTCATGACTGCCCAGCCTATTGTGCCAAAATTTGCCCGAGATATTGCTTCCTTGGTCTTTTCAGCTTACTATGTGTTTTCTCCAGACCATGCACTCGAAAAAGTTCGCAAGTTTAACGAAGACCCCTCAGTTAGCAAAATCAGAACTTCATTTGAAATCATGAAAAATCCCTACTTGGCTTTCGCTGCTCACATTCTTCGTCCCAAATTGAGAGGTTGTCATGGAATCAAGTTTAAGATTCTAAGACCAAAAGCTTCACATTATCTAGAACCCATTGATGTTTCATTGTGGTACGACAAGCCTATTAGCCAGCTGAAGCATGAGACTCAAGTAATTTTACATATTCATGGAGGTGGCTTCCTCTCAACCAACTCTGATCTCCATGCCGACTCTTTGGTTTCTTGGGCTCGAAAAACACAACGGCCGATCATTTCTATTTCCTACAAGCTGGCACCCGAATTCCCATTCCCATATGCTGTCGACGAGTGTTTTGATGCATATAGGGCGATTGTTGAATCTCGAGGCTTGTGCATTGGTATTAAGAAGAAGACACCACCAAGAATGGTGTTAACCGGTGATTCTGCTGGTGGAAATTATGCCGCAGTCTTGATGGTCAAGATTATCATGGCTAAGAACAAGGCTCTCAGAGACCCAGCTATTGGTCTGATCCTAACATACCCTGCGTTGGATATTGGACCTGTTGGTTTCTTTGGTGAAAGGGAAATGGCTTACTTCAAACAACATGCTGAAGAAGATAATGACAAGAGTATATTCGAAACCAAACAAGAGGTTCTTCAACTATACAAATCCGGCACTCACCCGATATCGTTAAAGAATATGGTTGTTCCAGGAACCCCATTATCCGAAAACGAAGAATCATTCCCTCTATCCATTGCATCGCGAGTTCTTTTCATGTCAGATCGTATCATCCCCGCTGAAGGTTTATATCTAATGGTGCTCATGTATATCGGTACCGACCGAGGCATTGACTTTCGAAACGATCCCTTGGTCAGTCCTTTGTGGGCCAGTGACGAAATCCTTGAAGAATTCCCCCGAACCTTTGTAGTTTGTGGAACCTGTGACCCATTAGTTGATGACTCTATTATTTTTACTTCCCGATTGCGAAACGCCCGCAGAGCAAAGAATCCCAATCTTGACATCCATGAGGATATTCTCAAGCTGAAACTTCTCAAGGGTGTTTCTCACGGTTTCTTGCAGTTTGATACCATTTACAAGGAGACAGATCGCATTTATAAGCTCCTTAGTGATTGGTTTATAGAAGCTTTTGAGAAAGATGAAGCAGAGAATAGAGGTGGGCTTTCAGAAAAGCAGTACTTGGCTGCCTTGAAAGAAATGGATATTGATTCAAGTAGATACCTGAACCCTTTTCCTGGATATTTCTAAAACTTTTACAAAAAAATAAAAAATAACAAAAAAGTATTGAAATGAAGAGGTGATTTTAGGCTACTTTTATTGTTTTTCTTTCTTGATTTATGAAAATATGTAGCTATTCTTTTGACGAATTTTAATGTTTTAATGTGTACTTTGTAATATTAGATTGTGATTTAAAAATAATAATAAAAAAAGAAATAATAATAATAATAACAATTGAAACTATTACTACTCGGAGGACAGAAATTGTCAAATTTTTAAATATATTTTCCAAATAAACTAAATAATACAACATACAAGGTTAAAATAAAATGGGTCAACAATGTTTAATAAAAATGCAATGAGTGATAGGGTATTCTGTCATAAAGATATGCCTAGGTTGTTAATGAATGAAAAAGGTTGTCTTTAATAATACAAATTGTGAAAAGTAAATGTTTTTTTATAGTCATGATGAATCTTTTTGCTCTCCTTCTTATTTTTATGCCAAGGCATCCAGTTGCTCATCTTCCCTGTCATTCTCCTTATTTTCATCATCTTGATCTTCTTCTTCCCTAGTTCGTCGCTGGTTCGTGACATATTCGTCAGGATCTTCAAAGATATCAAACGACGAACTTGACGCATTTGCAGATGGATCACTATTTTGCCGAGGCTTAAAACTGCCAACTACTGATGCAGATCTGTTAAAAGCACATGCTCTTCTTTCACGCAGTTTTTCCGACATTTCTGCAGCAAGGATTCGGCGATAGCGCTCACTCTCATGCCAATTAGGAACCTTGCGTGGGGGTGAAATATATGCCGGAAATTGACTATAGAAATCAGGATTATCTATAGGCAATGGTTCTGAAATCACTTTAGAAGTTCGCGTAGCACTCCATTCGTCGGTTAATTTGAATGTAATAGACTTAGGAACACGATGGTTCAACATTATGTTGTGGGTCAAATCATTTTGAGAAGTATGTAATTGATCAAGGCTGGTGGAAGATGAAGCTGAAGTGACTGGTGCGCTAATTGAACGCCGCTCTGTACTAGGTTCGGTAACAATACTGCACTCAGAATCTTCAACAGGAAGGGTGATGTAACCAGGATATCTAGAACTTTGTAATTGGCCAAGTGGATATCTGTTACCTGACTGTTTGAGTGTTTGTACTGTTTCAGGAGTTACCGCTCGTTGTATATTTCTTCCTAAAGTCTTGACAGAACTTGATCTGGATATGCAGCGCGTCAAGTACTTGGAATTGTGAATGGAAGGCGAGGTTATTTCATTTAATGTATTGAACTGGCCAGAAGTCGATGAGATAGATGCAAAGGGTTGTTGGTTTTGAGATTGATATCCTATATCAAATGGAATGGAATTTTCTCGATTAACCGTCTGAGATGGCTCACTTAGTACGCGTTTACTAGGTGTCGATTGGTCAGACTCGGGGAACCCTACATCTTCATATATAGTAAAAGACGTCAACTCAGTGTTTGCTGTTCCTTGGGATGATGTAGCCGAATTGGGGTAACAAGAAATAGGTCGAGTTTCGAATCCAGAGTCTGAAAATGTTGGAGAATTGGCATTGGTCAAGATTGCGCGTGTTCTCATGTCATTTTTACGGAAATCTTCATAATTGTGGTTATCAGTCTCACTCAAAGAGCGCTGTGGAGAGCTGGCTGACCCGTAATCTTCATAGCTTGGTGACGGGGAAGATGTTCCGTTGTTATTACAAGCTGCAGACGAATCAATTGATAATCCAGGATCACTGGTGATTGACTGCCAGTTAGATGATAACGATTTTTGGACAGGATAATTTGTGTCGGAGAAGGGGGACATTGGTAAATTGGAAGTATTAAAAGGTGATGGATTGAGATCCAAATACCTAGGTTGCGACGGTGAATCATTAGACGCCACAAAGTCAAACTGAGGGTTTTCAAATGAGTCAAGTCCGCGATCAAAGCCAATATTGAGTCCAACTGGTTGATTCATGGCACGCTTGCTGGCAGAAGGCGGTGGCGTATTGTCAAGAGGGTGGAGACACATCTTTTTCAACGTAGGAGTACCGGGCGAGTGCCGTCGAAATGAACGATGATTTGGCGACTGTCTAAAAGAGCCGTGGTCAGGATCAGGAGTGACAAGCAGTGACTTTAGGTCTCGGCCCGTTGTATGCTCATCGTTGAAGGGTTCAATATTAGGGAACCCGTCACGTCCAAGCTGAGGTGGAGACTCAAAGTGGTCCCTATCCCCGTCAAGGTACATGGACTTTCGTTTAGGCGAAGATGAAAGCGACATTAGTTGACGTGTGTTTGCTAATTGATTCTTTCGATGGGTATATACTTTAATTGGCAAGTAAAATAAATAGAAGCAAGAAACGAAGAAGGAAAGATGAAAAATTAAAAAGAAGCAAAAAGAATACGCGAGAAACGACGCGGGAAATAAAACTGACTAGCTAAAACTAGGGAACATGAGATCGGTTTAGAAATAAGGGGCTAACTAAAATGAAAAGCGATCGCTTTAAATAACTATCGAGGTCGCCATCTTGTTTACTTTCTTGCCATTTAAGAGGTGACTCGCATGTAGTATACGGGCACAGTTTTTGAGTCTACGCGACTCGTTCTGTTTTTCTATTGCCCGTTTGGGAAGTGCCAGTTAGCATCGAGCCGCAGAATACGCTATTGGGCCTTCGCACTACCAATAGACTTACCCTGAACCGCGCTTCCGCCCAGCCACGCCTATGGATAATCTCCAGACGTTACCTACATCCGGACAGTTCAGGTCTAAAGGACCGCTGATCAAACCAAAACGACGAAATTACACTTTTAGTGTCATACAAAGATTGCTCTATTTGCGCTGAATTACACGTCAGAAAACAAAGGCTTTTTTTTCATTAAATAACGGTTAGGCGGTTTCGCCAGTACCGACTGCTGAACCTCTTGGGTTCAAGTAATCATCAAAGTAAACACATTCTGCCGCGTTCACAAGACCTGAATCAGAGCAGAATGCCATCACCGGACATTGGCCACATGGGGTCTCTGTAAATGCATCCAGTTGCATTCCATCGTATTCCTCATCAATGCCAATGTCCCACTCATCGTCTTCCTCAAAGCCATCCCCAAAACCGTACTCATTAACACCTGTGCTCGCGGCTGATGTACCGCCTTCACTCTGAGAAGCGATTACGCTTGACCAAGTAGCCTTGTAACTGTATCCACCATCTAAACGCTCAAGCTTTTCATCGTATACTAGTACCTCACAAAGAGTTCTGACGTCAACCAAGCTCAGTTCAACGTTCGTAATACCGCTGTTAACAATAAATTCGTGAATTTTTGCAACTGGCGGATGACCTCTGTAGTTTGCTGGGTATGATCGTTGTGTGTTTCCTAGCTTCTTATCATCGCCAGAGTACTGCTGAGGGTATGACAATGCTGCAATATATCTCCAAACAACATGTAATAAACTGTCAATAAACTCAGTATCTATCTCTGCATCTGTGAACCACGGGCCTCCGCTCATTTCCACTGAAGGCTCTAGACTAGCTAAAATGTAGATCTTTCGGGTGGGGTGCTTAACTGACTTGACTTGTTTAATATGTCGCTGAGACTCTAGCGATTTGATGCATCTTGCAATAACATTTGCATGCAAGTTTGTTCGAGCCGTTAAAGTCTTGGTCCAAATACCACCTCGGCCTGCTTCTTCGACGTGAGAGTAAATCATGGCTTCATCCGCACTCATGCTTTTAATTTTGTTGGCTTCATCTAATGGCACCGCCGAAAATAGTAGATTGGCACCTTCCTTGGAAATTTTGACCATTTGCTATACATATCGTTAGTTCTCTTCTGTTTCGCTGCAGCTTTGGTGGAAACTAACTTACATTGTTCAAAAGCTCTTGTGTGTATCGAACAAGTTCGTTCATATCCTTCACCTTGATTAGCTTGACCATTTCAACCTGCTTGTAGAAATGGCCAACGCCGTTGGCATTTATCATCGCATGATGAAGCTCTGCTGCTTTCTCAGAAACATTTAACGAAACACCACCCTTAGCTGACATGTTGTTCAATTCAATTGTATTTTGCTGACGTCTTCAAAAGTACTGGGTATTATTAAACAGCTGACTTGAAAAATTGTTATATCATAGAGTTATTATATCTATAAGTCTCCAAATATACCGGGGTATTGTTGTTGATTAGCTCTTGTTATTGTCGTGTTGAGTGTTGAAACTGAAGAACGAAGAATCCTGCTGCTAAAAAAATTTTAAGTGCAGCCGTACTGAGGTTAGGTGGTAAGGTATCAAGTTGATGCTTGAGTGCCATAACAATCCTGGTTTGACGCGTGTCTGTGTTTGTATGTATACGCTACACATGTATGTCTGAACCTTGTTCCAACTAAATCTGGGTCAGTATTAATACCGACTTTTGTAACCTCACATCATAGTTTTCCTCTTATTATTGCCTTCTATTTCACAAGATTGCCACCAACATCCTATATTTTAATGGTCACATATAATCCATAAAATGTTCAAGAACAGGAAGCCGAAAATTATAACATCTTACGATGAATCAGATGAAGAGAATCAAGCTTTAAATATCCGATCAAACAAGTCAAGTAATGATGGTGAAAAGTCCGGACCAACCTTGAAATTTAAAAAACCAACAAGGATTGGGCTCAAATCACGACAAAGATCAGGAACCAGTAGTACAACATCCTCTGGAAAACCAGAAGACGATATCGAAGATGATATAGAGTCTGTCGTGATCAAGCCTTTGAACTCAAGAAAAAAGATTGGATTTACAGCCTCAAAGATTTCATCGTCATCTAATTTTAAACCCAAGTTCACAGGTAACATCAAAATTCCAAATCAAGACAGCGAGGATGAAGGAGATATTGATACCAAAGACGAAGCTCCACCAAAAACATTAAGGAGCTCATACACGAAAGACTATTTAAATGAGCTTAAATTAACGACCCCAAACCGACCGCGACAAATAGTAGAAAGCACTGGATTTCAACTACATGATGAGGATATTGACATGGAAGAAAGCTATGATGATAGCGAATTCCAAACTACTGAGAGATCAAAGACTAGCAACAAAAAAGTACGGTTCGCTGACACCCCAACTGAAGAAACAGATATCAAAACGCCTCCAAAGATTAGCATTACAAGCTCACTATTATCAGGGCTGTCAAGTCTATCATCTCAACAAAGCGAACTACAAGCAAAACACCGACTACTATCGTCAAACTACAGTGAATATGATGATGATATTGACGTATCAGCAGATTACATTCCACTGGATCCAACATCGGTTTCAGAAGAAAAAAGCCTAATGGAATCTCGAATCTACAACGAATATGATATGGAGGAGGGCGTTGAAATACTTGATGAAGACTTAGCACTGGACGAAAAGTCTAAAGAAAGCCAACGAAGGTGGAAAAGACTAATGATGGAAGAAGCTATTGAAAGCGTTGAGGCCGAAGCCATACCAAAAGATACAAGTGGAAACGATGATCCAGAAAAGCACTACCTTGACGACGTGAATAATGAAGACAAAGAAGAAACTGATATGTGGGAGCGAAACCAATTGATGAATAGTGTTGTATATGGCCATTCTGAACTGGAACAGCAAAAGGCTTTCAAGTCTCTTCAATCAGGAAAAAATAGCGTGAATCGAACAAAAACAAAGCCATCCGAACCCAAAAATACACCATCTAAGGAAGATACTGCTGAAAAAGAGACAGTTATACCTTCAATTCCTGATTTAGACACCGTTTTAAACCGCGTTCAACTGATGTTGACCAAATTAAAGACCAAAAAAAATGGACTAGAAGAGAAAGTAACGGTTTTAAATGCTGAGCTTGAAGATATAGAAAAGAAGCAAGAGTTAGGACAACAAAAGTTGGATGATGCAGCAAAGAAATATGAGGATTTACGGAGTGGTAAGAGTTTTGATATTGATGAAATAAGAACAGACCAAGATGGTGATATAATTGTGAGTGACGCCAACTGATACCAAACTGGAATGCGTTGATTCATAACATGTATTAAACGCTTTAACCATTTCATTTTGATTTTCATAAACCATGTACATTTACTTATTTATAGTTATCTAGATCAGCCTGTAATCATAACTAGCTATCATGACATGTGTGGTATTTGCTCTGTTTTTCAACACCTAGGGGACCTACTGTTGGTATGTTCAGGGTTCTCATCTTGACTGCCAACTCCAATAAATAGTCAATGGCCTCGTTAATGATCTTAGCCTTCCAAACATTCTCACCCCAAACATAGATTCCATGTCTTCTTACAATGACAGCAGTCGCACTTGGGTATTCTTTCAAGATCTTATCCAAATCAGGAGTTAAGTCTTCTTCGTAAAGAGTGTTTTCAATGATAGGAATAACCAACTCGTCAGTATTATCCAAATAGCCTGAAACAGTAACTCGAGGAACAGCCTTAATCTGTTCAATGTTTGAAATCCTAAATTCCTTGTCGTATAACAAGCTAACCATGACGGCTGCTTGTGAATGTGTGTGAATACAGGCGCTGGCTTTAGCCACTTTGGCAACACTGCTTTTGTAAACAGAAAGGAAAAGTGGAGTGCAAGCAGATGGCTTGTAAATATCAGGAGTTTTAAGATATTCTCCAGTCGCCATTGACATGACAAACATGTTTTCGGGTTGCATTCTCTAAATGATAAAACCGTGAAATCGAGAGTTAGATATATTACATGTGATATTAACATCACTTTATCTCACAATACGCACCTCTTTTTGAACTCCTGAAGGAGCCAAATAGACCAAATCGCCATCCTTTATGCTCATTCCTCCACCGGTGCCAGTGACCCAATCCTTATCATAGAACAGCCGGCATAGCTCACAGATCACATTGGCTGGATGATTGGGATCCTCTGAGATCACAAGTGACTCAGGACCAGTAGCTTTACGAACAGCAAGTGCTGAGGACGAAGATGCCATTCTGAACCAACTAACTAATATATGAGAAAAAGATAAAAGTATCCTCGAATATGGGAGAGAAGACGAAGAAGAAAACAAGAAGTACAAAAGTTGCAACTTGTGTTAAAATCTCAAGCAGTAATATCACGTGGAAATCAAATTTATTCAATCACGTTTTTATAAACTACACGTGATAAGGATTGAGTTCGGATCTTTTATAAAATTCCGTTGAGTGTTGATTAATAAAAATTGAGAAGCATTTACTACATATTTTCTTAGGCATATATTAAACATACACAAAAAACACGGCATGTACTTAACAAACATCGTCAACTTTGACAGGGTCAGTGTTTGCTTGACCAAGGTCCAAGGTGAGGGTTCTGTGGAAGAGCTCATATAGTAAAGTCAAACCAAGCGAGGTAACGGCAGGATCATATCTTCCCTTGGATTCTTCATCTCTTACAAACGCGTGCTGAGCACCTGCAACCTCGAAGAATGTGAAAAAGGCACCAGCGTCTCTCAATGTCTTTCTAATCAAGTCACGGCCCTCTGCAGGAACATGAGGATCCAAAGTACCATAGATGGTGATAAGTTCCGTATCAGATGGACCACCCAAATGACCCTTCTTTATTCTTTCCAGTGAGTGTAGTCCCTGGTCATTAGTTGTTCCGAGAGAGTTGGAGTGAACGTCTGTACCGAAAAAGGTGACAGCAGACTTGACTCTTGGGTCGAAAGCGGCGCGCAAGGCGATGTGACCACCAAGACACATGCCTGTAGCACCAATCTTACCATTGCATGTAGGCAAGGAAGTCAAATAGTCAATTGCCAACTTGCAGTCTTCATCATAAGACTCCAAAGGCTTTATGGCCTTGTATTTGTTTCCAAGATCAGTGCCAGGCCCATCGTAGGCAAATGCCTCGTAAGCTACAATGATATCACACAAAAGTTAGATCACAAAATCTTGTAAAATGACTAAATATTAAAGGTAGTTAATCAAAATACTTACATGCAAAGTTATGGTAGACCGAAGGGCAGGCAACAATATATCCATGACCAGCGATTTGCTTTGCAATTCTCTCAACAGGTCCTGTATAACACATCTCAAATTAGAATTGAACCTATAAAATCTAATGACAGATAAGAGTAGTCAAATTGAGTCCCAGAATGGGCCAATTGACATGTCATCCTCTTCACTAATACATACCAGTAACTGTATAAAAGGTTCAAAATAACCATGTTAGAACTCTTGTGATTTGTAGTAAATAAACAATTGAAATCAATTGATGTCATACCTTGATAAATTTCAGAAAAAACTAAAACACCGGGAAACTTGGCCTGGGGGTATTGAGGAATCTTTGGGTGATAGAGGAAAACCCTCATGGTAGTACCAAGAGAGGTCTTGATATCGGTATAAGATTCAGTAATCAACATTGTAAATCAATTCTTTTTTATCTGTTTATGCCTTTGCTTTTATTTCTGTTTTCACCAGAATAGTTAATGGAAAGTGTTGTGCTGAAGGAAAAGTAAGTAAGTGAAAGCCATTTTTCAGGATAACAGGGCCAAACTGCCTCATATATATAGGAACTCTAGCGTCGTACTTGTGCTTGTTACATTTAGTGATATTACAACCATTAGTGTAGTAAGACACATATATAGATGTGGGGGAACTAACTGTAAAGGTCCAATTTGGAAATAAACTTTATTCAATATCCAATATCCAATATATGAAGAATAAAATATCTCAAATATGGCGGGGGAAATAGCCACTAAAGATATCAGCCATTGAAGTTTACTGATGTCTGGTTCACTTAACGCAATGGCAAACTGCGGAGAGAGATTGGAAGCTGAAGTTGGCCTACTAGATGAACACCACCACTGTTTTGCTCGGATTTTGTTTTGGTGATTGACTTGGTGTTGAAGTCTGATGAGGAATTGACACGTCTTGCAATATTTCTCGTGAACTTTTTAATTCTCAAGCGTTGTCTTTTGTCTTGGGTCCATTATTACGTCTACTATCTTCAGTATATCTATACGTGTAGCTTATGTATTTTTTGGACTCTTGGATTTATCTAGGAGGAAGTATTGACACATAGGGTAAAATATTCCACAATAATATTCAATGTCAGGCTTCGCATGTTTACATCTACACCGTTGACTGCGACTTGGAGTTTGACTAGATAGTTGGTGCTACTCTTTATTACCAACGCAACATCTATTGGCCATTTCAGACGAAGGAAAATTCCGCTGCCTTTCGAAACACCATTTCCCTGGATCATAATGCCAATATTGTATATACAATGAATTTTGGAAACTCATAGGTTATGAGGATGTCTTTTATCAAAGATGCCAGGTTGTTAGATTGTATCCAAATATTTTTATTGAAATTTTAAATTATATAAGGAAGAACAGATTTGCAAAAAAAGCAAAATAAATTAAACAAGAAAACAATTAAAAAGAAATACAAAATAAAGGGCTAAAATGAGTATCTTCTATGGTGGAGAGGTATTCTAATCTCGAGTTCAGGACATGGAAACCGCAATTTTTATGAACATGTAAATACTTATGTGAAAAAGATTATTTTGACTTTGTTATATAGTTTAAGGGTAGCGATTAGCGATGATTTTTGCCGACCTGATGAATGGATTGTAGGAAGAAGACCGGCATCATGCTTCGGATATTAATCATCTCTAGTAAAAATCTACGAAACGACGAACCACAGTACAGGGAGCACCGCTAGAATTAGGTATGGTTGAGACTGTTTCAACACTGCGAACAGAAATACTAGTGGCCTGAGGATACAAGCTTAGATGACTAAATGCCAATGTAGTGCTTTGGCTAGGTGGGACACTGTTACAGACAGAAGAAACTTGAGCGGGTATAACCGGACCGGCAGAGTTGTCAGTTGCTTGAGCAGGTAAACTAGCCGTTGCAGAAGAATGATCATAAGCTTGTGGTGCATCAAAGCCCGTAGTATCAGGAGTTGGAACTGCGTTGACAGTTGCCAATGGATATGGGACTGAAAATGAACCAGAAAGAGAAATGAAAGGGTTTTCACTAACACTATTGGCAGAAGAACCTGGATCTAACCGATTTGTCTCAGATACTATAGAAGTTTCAGCTGGAATCGGTCCCCCAGTATAGGTGGCCACAACAGAACCTTCAGTATTTGTGAAAACAGTAATTGTTGTGTCTGGAGGTTGGGGAGAATAAGTGTTAGTACCAACAATAGAGCCTTTGTAATTTGTATAAACTGTAACAGTAGTATATGCAGCACCAGCGTCAGATTGAGGATCTGCTCCTTGCGAATGTGACTCAACGGGGATAGCAGGATTCTCCTGTGAAAAGGAGACAGTGTTGGTGACAGTAGCAGAGGAGGCTTCTGAAGTGACTTGATATGTTTCTGACCCACTGTAATTAGGTTCAGGTGTTGGAGACTGTTGAGATTCTGATGAGGTGCTGGGTTCAAAGGAAGATTCAGTTGCTGGTGATGAGGAAGAAGTGCTTGAAATCTGGAAAGAAGTCGCTGAGGCAGAGGACTCAAAAGAAGCACTAAGACTTGCACTTGAGCTGGATGCTGAAGAAGAGCCAGAAGTTGAAGATGGGGATGAGCCTGAAGAGATTCCACTGTTAGCCGAGCCCTCTAAAGCAGCCTCATTACTTTGTTTGGCAGGTCCTGGTTTTGACTTGACCAAAAGTGCATTCTGAAGAAGTTCAAGAGCAGACATTTGTTCACCAAGACCATAGACGCCATCCCAGCTGCCCTTACTCCAGTCAAGCCCACAAGTATGACCATCTGAGCCGCCAGAGCAAGAACTAAGAACACCCGGGACAGTTGACTCCATATGAGCCATGATAGGGTCGGAGAGAGTAGGGAGTAGCATAGAAGTAAGACCAAGGAAACGAGAGAAATACGCCTTGAAACTTCGCTGGTCAGTATTGCAGTGGTTCGAAACCTGGCAAGAAGCTTCGTACATAGTTTGCTGGTTCTTAAAGAAAACCAGACTTCCCTCCCAGATGTGATTAGCGCGATCAAGCCATTTAGAGTCTCCAGTATGATCGTATAAGTAAGCAGAACCGGCAAGCATCAAGCCAGCGTTATAGGTCCATTGCTCAGGCGATATTTCGGTACAACCATTGGAGATGGAGGCACCATCAAGCACTTTCCAACCAGTAATGTTTGTAACAATAAAGTTGCGGGCTTCCATCCAATCCCAAGTTTTCTCGGCCCATTCAACATACTTGTCATCGCCATTAAAGCGAGACAAACGAGCTGATAGATGGAAAAGACAACCGTTTGAAACCGAATTTTTGTAATCGTAACCTTTGTTCCAGGGATAAATCTGCCATCTCAACCCACCATCACAAGATGTGGTGTCCCAACGAGAAATCATAGAGTCAACAATGTTTTGTACTCGATTTGACCATGAAGGAGTTCCAGAATCAGGGTCTTTAAACCCGCGCTCGGCAGCAGCCATTAGTGTAATACCCCAATACCCCTGATCATCGTTGCCTTCGGTTTTGGTCTGATTCGCAGGCATGTAGTCAAAGTTATCACCTGCTTGCCATTGCAAGCTGGAGTAAAGCTGTTCATTGTATTTTGTGTCGCCCGTGAAGTACCAGTAATCAAGCAAACTACCCCATGCAGCACCAGACTCCCACCAGTAATATGGCTCCTCAAACATACCTATCGTATTTCCAGGCTGATCGCCATTATAGTAATCAATGATTCCTTTTGCAATCAAGTCCAGGCCACCATCCACTGAAGATGTCGAACTTGTATCCATGCTAAGAGCAGCAGCGTTGGATGCACAAGCTGCTAGCAAATAAACAAATGATTTGGAAAGCATATTTGAAAAATCTAATTTGTTGTAGATACTGATCTAATTATGCTGTGAAATATACTATTAGCAGTAAAATGTATCTTGAAAGTAGTTGTAAAGTAAGTTGAAATAGGATGAAGAAGTGAACAATAGCCTGGGGAGGACTAATATATATAGTATGTGCGCAAAGAAAAAGAAATAAAAAAAGAAAATACTAATAGAGTGTAATACGAGAGAGACTGAAAATGTCTTGAAGGTTTTATAGATGTGTTTTTGGGAAATTATGTTGCTTATATATAGATCACTTCCCATTAAATATGAAATTCATGTTATGAGTTACACTTATATACCATGCTTTTGCCGAGAAACATACATAAATGATAGAGGCGATACATTTGGTCATATAAAATATTAATATTAATAGCTGAAAAAAGTGAATTTTTGCATGTTTCTTCCCTACATGGGCAATCAATATTATAGAGCTCTTTGTGAATGTTAATTATGAACGACTCAATGTTGTAACCTTTATAATACCTCTCTATTTTTAGCTTCCAATTAGCATATTAGAAAGTTTTAAAAGGAACACTTGTTCAACTTAATTCATAATGATATACATGTGCAGATGGAAGTTTGAATAGAGAGGTTGGATAAACAGTAAGACTATGGTTTTCTTCTTTCCTGAGTATGTTTTTCATAAATCTTAGCCGTCTTGATATTGGTGGAACGTGCTGCTAGTAATGATAATTGGAAGGTAAAACAATATCACCTAACTATTTACATCTACTTCAATTATGAAATAACAATGTAACTATTACTTGTAATAAATTCTTTTGAAGAAAAAGCTATACATAACCCAAGTGGTTTTGTTTTTAATATTTGTATGCATAATTCTAATTGATATAGACCTTTCCTAGTTATACTCGTGCGTGGAACGTGAACTTAAATGTGCTAAGTAAATCCTTTCTGGTTATCCCTTTAGGTTTTACTGAGGGGTGTTTATTCCTAAACATTTGCATGGCTCCTTTCTTACAAGGGGCCCGAATACCGCTCACATAAACCGACCGCACTCTGTTTCTCAAACCTAGATAAAACAGTATTATCCTGACCTCTCATGTCAAATTATACCCCTACAACTTAGAATAACCCTGCTGTAAATCTCTTGTCACCCTTTCCGTAAGGGGTTGAGCACAAAGACTTTTGTGTTTCCAAATGTAACGATAATTTACAACTAGCCAGCCAGTTAACTTAATATACCTTACTATGTCCATTCAGTTGCTTGAAAGTGCTCATATGGTAATCTAGTTAAACATAGACATCAAGTAACCAATATTGTTCCTATTTTTAATAAAACCTTAGATATCTAGATTGATCATCTAATGTTTATCAGTTTGAGCAGGTGTCATTTTACTTTACGAAACCTGTACTGTATTTACAACTAATTTATTTTCCTTCTGAAGATCTATTCCTCTGATTTAAAGGAGAAAATAATCTTACTTGATTTAAAATACAATTGCATTTAATTTCAAAACATAATAAATTCTATTTTTCCATATTCGCTGAAACAACACGCAAAATCTTTCAAATAAAACCGTTGACAAACACTCTTAAGTTACTTGGAAAGCTTTAACCTTTGCTCATCGATTAAAACCCCTCTACTTGGTAAAATATATACAATTTTGGCACAGAATTATCTTAATTTACTGATTAACTCACTGTTATTTCTTTATTATTAATATTTTGAGTATATTTACTCAGGAAATATGAATTGTTAACACGAAAAAATGTACACTTTTGAATAACAGGAATAAAAAATTGAAAACATATTAAGGTGGTAGAAAACAAACTAAAATAAACTATATTCTTTAATGGATGTAAAGAAAAAGAAGCATACACTGCTGATATAGATCAGCGATAGGGCGCTGGAATCTGATAATAATATCAAGTATAAACAACTGAATGTCACTTGAGCAATTCAGTGCCTGGCAGCATAAAAAGCTTTTCTATGTATATAATTTCCCCAGATTTTGAAAGATTCAAGAGATTTAGAAATGGATAATTTGGCTTTATACATACATAAGTATATACTGGTTATCATTCCATTAGATATTCTGAAAAGAACAACTAGTTTTATAATCTATATATGTCGAAAGGGAGTCTAATAGCACTACTGAAGAAGCTTTTATATGAGCTTATTCAAAAAAGAAATTGACTACTAACCGAAGTCTGGCTGCTTGTCAATCTTTTTAATCTTTTTATATCATATACATATATATAATACTTCTTGATGATATTTCATCTTAGTTCTGGGAAGGATGATATATAAGTAATCCGTAAATTATGGAATGTTAAACCAATAGAAAGTACAAAGTAACAAAGTGATGTCTGGTTTTTTTTATCACATATAGTCGAAACAATTGCAGTTGTTAGGTAAAGCTAACTGATTTAAAACGATACATTTACAAAAACCTCTTCTAGAATGTGGAAAAACTGATATGGAATGCCCATCAATGTGTCTGGGAATAAACTACTCATTTCCTTTAATAACACTCCATTACGGATTGAACTTAAGACAAACGAGACTTGATCTCAGCTCATTAAATTAATGAACTAGCTTAATATTTTGAAAATATCGGATATATGAGTTATTCGGATTACCTTTTCATATAGCTTTTGAGCATCTCAATTCTTTAAAAACATGGGGAATATCTAGAACATCCCAATCAGTGTTTACTCACTTTTACAAGAAATGGAAACCCCGTGTTTTACCGGAAAGACAAACTTCAAGGATTTCGACTATCTCTTCTGTTATATTAACAAATAGAAGCTTATGTAGTATCCAGATTTACATCTAACCGAGCAATTGTCAGTTGTATGGTAAAATACTACAGCACCAACAATACTTGTAACATTAAATCCGACCTATTATATCAACTATCAATATAACTCTCCAAACCTGAAAATGTCAGAGTATCCAAATATATTTAGGTTAAGTTTAAATCTACATGTGCAGTCAAAACGAATAACTCAACTAATTATGTGATATCTTAGATGTGCTATGCCCTTTTTTTGCAATGCTGGAGTATTCATTGCAATAGTATGAATCAATACTTTTCAGGCAGTTGACAAATACATGAAAGATATCGTCGGTACATATATCAAATTAAGGAACACTTGAAATATACACATTAATACATGCTAAGAATCTCGATCCTGGGTAAAGCTTCTATACTTAAAACAAAGAAACTTTGTGTGGTAGACCAGACCCTCGCATTAATCTCAGAACGACACAAATTTGTAAGAGATGGGAGAAAGGGAACCCCTAAGTTTTATCAAAAGCGCATGATAGTCAATAAAGAGATCGATTCTAAACCATTTTGAAAAAGTAAATTTATCTATGATATTGTAAACTAGCACGGAGAGGTATGTTCCAACAGTGCTTTCAGCAAAAAGCAAACACCAAAGCTAGTCAACATAGGGCTAGGGTAGTCCAGTCGAGTTTATTTGAAGAGGAATTTTGGACTTAAATATGAAATATAAGGGTTGTAACTTTGTTGAGCTATATTCTTGATCTCACCTGGCAACTTGGTTTTCCTAAGGGGACAAAAGTTGAAGGCCGTATAACTACTGGAGAAAGATCTCGAGCAGGAAATAAAAAAAATTTAGAATGGCAGTTACATCGTGATTATAGTAATTGTTATCCTCCAGAGTGTGTGAATTAACGATGAAATAAACATATGCTGGGTAGATCCAATCGAGATCTTGTTTGAGTCAACGAGAGTGGTAACAATAGCTTGCGTGCGGCTGATCAGTCGAGATCTGTGGCTTGATTTTCTAGGCTGTGTGCCATGTCATGAGCTGTAATTTACATTGCTGTATTTATTTATTTCCTATTTAGGAAATATAAGTTCTAAATTGTTTACTTTCATGTAAAGTAACGGAAACAAACACGCCTAAACCAAGCGTGTCGCAGTGTATATATATAGCTATATCATACTCGCGTCTTGTTTACTTTTGTTAACAAACTAAATTATTTTCTAGTGTTCCTGATTCTTCGCTCCTCCCAACACTTACTCCTTTTCTTTTTACCAACCAATCCCCCAACTCCTGGTTTCTTTTCTACAGCTACAAACTCGCGATAATTTTCAACCTTACAATAGTAATTACAAACATTTTGATATATTTATGTCATCTCTACCATTACCAGTAAAACTTCCATGCTGGGTCCGAGCTATTTACTCTTGGTCGGGTGAAGAAAAAAGTATGTAAATTGTTTCAAGGTGACGCGTCTTAACTTTTTAGATGCTTCAGGGTGACTGAGACCAGAACATATTGATATTAACCAATATTTTTATTATTATTAGAGGATCTCGGCTTTGTGGAAGGCGATCTAATTGAAGTTATAAACACCGGTGATGGAAACTGGTGGAACGGTCGCTTGAAGCGAAACAAAATGGTTGGAGCTTTCCCATGCAACTTTGTTGAATATCTGTAAGTAGATCAACAGGTTTCCTTTTCTTATAACATCATTTGACGCTAACGACTAACACACATGTCTAGAAATCCCCATGATTCTTCAGGTGTCCGGGCCTTTGAGCAACCCACAATACAGGATGATAATGTGGGTTCAAGTGAGAATTTGGTTGCCCAGGAGTCTAATTTTAACATGTCACCGGTTCCAAACCGCCTGAGTGAGACTCAAAACGGATTAATGAAAGGTCAATACTCTCCAAATACTGACGGACAGGGTTATTACGAAGAATATATTCAGGAGGATATTAATTCGTATGATCGCAACAACGCACAAAATTATCATAATCCAGCACAATATAATATGCAACATGGCAGAAACTCAGGGACTCAACTCTATAATAACCCCAATGGTTCTATGTCTACTTTACAAGCCGAAACAAATGAGCAGTACTACCAGCAGCAGGACCACAGACAGTCACAGTCATATGAAAAAAGGCGTTCACATGATTACCAGAACCCCTCTCAGCGCCTGTCTTACCAACAACAGCGAGATTATCAGTCTTCTAGACTTTACCGACATAATGATGGATATGGAGATTCCCACAGTCGCCAAAATAGTATCTTTTCCTACGATAATAGATCTGAAATGGGCGCGTTTCGTGGAAGTGTAAACAGCAGGCACGGTGGTAACATAGCATCAATGGGGCCTCCACCTGTTCCTCCTCAGCATACCGTGTCGGTGAGAAGACCGCATGACATATCTGATCGAAAAGACTCTGGGAATTCTTTCAATACGTTGAAAAAGCGCTCAGGCTCGTACGATAATCGCACTCCATCTCCTTTAAGGAATGCTATGGATGATGTACTTAATAGTTTGGATAACTTGGAATTAGCTTCGTCTGCGGCATCTTCTCCGATGAAATCCACGCAGCAACTTGTTCACCCCGAGCCCTACAATTCTACAAAGCCTTCTTCGTCGATGGCTGGTTTTGGTCATGCCCGTTCTCAGTCGTACCATCCAGCAAATACAAAGTTATCAATTGATTTGGATTCTAGCCCGATACCTAAATCCAAGTTGGAACCCCCAGAAAATCACCAATTTCATCTTCGTGCAAAGTCAATGATTATTGATGAACCCCCTAAATCTAAATTTGGAGGTAACCCATCAATTCGTCCTAGTGCTACAGGATCCGATACCGATTCAGATGACATCCCCTTTGATCCGAATTCTTTTTCAACATCGAAGCAAACCAATCTCAAGAGTGTTGCAAATTCAAACCACTCCAAAAATGACCTGGACTTGTTAGTTTCTAGAAACGGGACTTGTCATAGTACTTCTACAGTCAACACTGCCTCATCATCTGTTGCAAGTCAAGCAACTACTCCAACTACTATTAGCGAAGTCTCGGCTACTTCTGCTGGAAGCTTTTCGAGACATCAGAAGGATGCATATTACCGAATGGAGTCAGGAACTAATTCGGCTGCAGGCCTTAACGTTCATGACGCAAATGAAGTTCCTGTTGATCTTCCTACCAACACGAGGTCTTCTGCTCAAAAGCAGGATGCTAAGAAGTCTATGAGACTTAAGAAGTCCACTGGATTCCTAAAAAAACTCTTTAATGGAAGCTCTAAGTCCAACAATGATAGCGGAAAGACAAGTCGCCCCGGAACTAGCTTAGGCTTCATTTCTGGCCGAAAATCTGTGAGCAGTGCGCGTGAGCCAGCACAATATGACAGTGCTACTCTTCAACTTAGCAAAACTCGAGGTGGTGCTGGTTCTGGCTCAGTTAGGTCCAACCGTTCTGCTTCAAGTGCTTCTGTGAGAGATACTTTACGAAAAGTATCTGGAAAGGCTTTCAACAGTCGTTCAGCATTTTCTTCTTTGGACTTTCACCACTCTACTAAATCGAACACTTCAGTTGGAATCAGTCGCCATAATGATATTGAGTCTTTGTCGCATAAAGCTAGTCGATCGGGTTCAAGATCTGCTTCTAGGTCTGGTATGCATGAAACAGCTCGCTGGATAGAAATCCACAGGAACGTTCATAGAACCAATACCCTCACAAGAAATGAAAAGGAACAGCGGGCAAGTCGTCAACAATTTGATGGTAGCAGAGTGCTAAAACCTATAGAGGCATTGAAGCACAATGTTTTCGGTAACGAAACCGCTGATGGCGGGTATGTAAAGGACGATGGACCCCTTGGATACAGGCTAGAGGAAAAAGACTATTCATTAGTTGACAACAAGATTTTTTCAATGAATTCTTGGCCGTACTTCACACCTGCTGAGCTCGCTCGAAGCTTCATTAATAAAAACATTAGATCTCCACTTGATCAACTTCGTGCTGCCTTTGACTTTTGTGCTACTAAGTTGAGATGGGAAGCTGGAGTCGATGATGACGATGACGACGACGAATATGATTACCGTAATAACCGTGCGGTGTATGATGAATATGGTAACGAGGTTTATAATCCTGCTCAAAAGGCTGATATTGGAGCTTTATCCAGAGTCATGAAGACCCGGCGTGCTTCAACATTAGATATTGCTCACACTTTCAAGCAAATCTGTGATGTTCTCGGTATTTACTGTGAGGTTATTCCTGGATATCTAAAAGGTATTGGTGAAATATGGTTAAACCCTGGAATTCCACGACCAAACCATTACTGGAACGCTGTACTTATTGATGATCAATGGCGAATGATCGATGCTAGTATTGCAAATCCTTCATTCCCTACTAGGCACATTTACACTAGGTGTGATGAGAGATTACCAGAATTTTTCTATTTTCTTACTAGACCAACTGAGCTTCTTTATACCCATGTACCATATGACGTTACGAACGAGCATGTTTACCCGCCATTATCCCATGAAAATGCTATTGCTCTTCCTTTGGCCGGCCCCTCAGCTTTTATGTTCAATTTGGACCTTGATGAATTCTCCACATCCCTTACCCGTCTTGAAGGATTAGAAGTTGCTGAAATTGTAATGGCTGTCCCTCCAGAGGCAGAAATCTTGGCGGAAGTGGTTGCTGGTAACTTTCCTGCTGGATCTGCTGGTACTTTGGTGTTAGGTAATGCTTTAGATCAACGAGAAACTAAGCCCGCTCTGTCACAAGTTTTCTGGGATGACAAAACTGGGGAGAGATACTGCCGCATCAAGGCTGCTCTTCCCCATCACCAACGTCAGGGTGCTCTTAATATCTATGTCGGATCTCGTGGTGTTCTTCAGTCTATCACCAAGAATGTTCTTTCTTTAGCATACTCTATTCCATTGGTCCACACTGGTGAAAATCCATTATTCAACTTTGTCATTAGGCACCCAACTCCCCATTCAGACAAGCAAGACATCTATATCAACGAACCACAATGTAGAGATCTTGTCTGTGGAAACATGTATGTGTTTTCCATGCGTCAACACTTTTCACGGCCATACGAACCTAAGAACAAGAGTCGAGCCAATAACAATACTACTCTTACCCGTGGCCGTAGTGTTGATTTAAAGCGAATGAAGAGTAATGCCAGTTCTCTCAGCAACTTAGGCGTGTATGGTAACAGCAGCCGATATAATTTAATGACTTTGAATGGCGTTGGTGGTAGTGCTTTCAATAATGAAGCACCAAATATTGAAAGCTTGATGGCTCAAAGCAGGAACCAGAGCTATCCTACTCGAGTTAAAATGGCTCTACAAACACCCCACGGAAAGATTTTGAAACTCAACAAAACAGAGGTTTTTGCGGATGGTTCTGGGTTATTTGAAGGTACTGCAAGATGTAATGAGCCTGGTATTTGGCGTGGCCTTATTTTGTCAGACACTGGTAATGCTTGGAGTGTATTTGCTGAGTGGAATTGTGCGTAGTATTAGAATTAGTTTTGGAACATTTTTATTTTTATTTTTTTATTTTTATATCTCCCTATTTTTGCTCATATTTCAAGCAGGTCTTTGATGGTTCTCTTTTTTCTCAATACCCTTTTTTATATTCTAACATTATGTATTACTATATTATTGACCATCCGACCTTCAACATCAATTAAAAGACATTTTTAAATAGTTAAATAAATTCGATTATAAGTTTACTTCTTTACTCACATTTTTACATTATATGTATAGATAATTTCCATCTGGAATATTATCCAAAGCTCTGTCAGAAAGAAGTCTTCTGTTTAAAGTTCTTTACATCCTAACCCTGGAGAGATCGATAGATATTCAAAACAAAGTTGATTCTGGATAATATGTGCCGTATTTAAACCAAATAAGTGCCGTTTTTTTGCACAAATATGGCCGTATTTACAACAAATAAGTGTCGTTTTTTGCACAAACATGTACGTATTTGTTTTAAATACGGCACATATTATCCAGAACCAACTTTGTTTTAAGTATCTATTGATCTCTCCAGGGTTAGGGTGTGATCGGTAATTAAAAGTGACCTCTATTTGAATGATGGAGTTTCGGTAATAAAATAATGTATTAATATTAGTTGGTGATATTTTATAGTCTTCATGGTATCTAAAATTTAATATTTAAAAAGATATATATATGTGCATTTAAATTTATAACCTAAGAAGCCAAAGAGGATATCCCGCGTTCTTGAGATGGAACTTGGAAATAACAAACGACATTGTCAAGAAAGTAGCAAAAATCAAGAAAGCAACAACACCTGTTTGAACTGTAGGATTCTTGATATAAGGAACCTTAGTAATAAGAAGAATTGAAGAGAAAGCCATCACAGCATAGCAGATTGCAATGATCTGTGTTTCAACTGCAATTTGGTTAGAATGACCACTAACAAAGTATGTGACACCTCCTTTACCATCGCCAGCAACGTAAGGTACTCTTCTAATGGTGTTAAACATGTGGCCAGAAGTAAAAAGAAGAACAGAGACCAATGTGATTGCAATCCAAAGCTTAGGAGCTCTGATAGTTGCAAGAAGTCTAGGTCCCGAAAATTTAAGAATAGGAATAGCAACGACAACACCAGAAACAATCGTGATAACCTTGTTCCAAGGAAAAGGCTTAACAATCTTCACCTCATATCCCATTTCGTGCTTGAGGTAGTCTATAAGCCCACTAGCCTGATTTTCAGTCATAGGGTAGTTGTAAGGGACATAGCCTGTCTTATAGGGCTCAACCTTGCCATTCTTTCGGTAAATCCAAAGGTTAGGAGCTTGAGTGAGTTTGAGCTATAGTATGTGTTAGGATCTAGAAACGCTAAGCAATTGAGGAGGAATGTCATAACAAAACTTACTTCTCTAAAGATCTTGCCATTTTGTGAGAGATCAGCAGTTGCAAAAACCAAACCATCACCAAGTGTCTTATGAGCAGAATGCCACGAACTTGCCACAAGATTATAGTCTGGATCAAAGATTCGGCAAAACTGGCATCCATATTGAACATTAACGGCCGTAAGAAGAACAAGGATATCGTAGTCACGAGGTCCACTAACGATCTTATCAAATGTCTTGTCTGTGAGAAAAATGGGTCCCTTAGCTCCTTCCTTGTCAAGAAGCTTTTGAACAAGGCGACTATCACCAGCAGCAACTTGGGAGCTGAAAAGGAAAAGGAAATATCCAATGACCAATTGAATCAAGTTAGTGAATCTCATTGTGGGCGAGATGACTGAAATAACGGGTAGAGACTAATGAAATGTTTGTCGGAACCCTGAAAAATCGTGTCGTGTCTGATTGTTTGGCGATGTTTCTGGTGGAAGTCAATGCACAGCGAAATGGTTACGTGGTTGAGACATGTCAGAACTTAGTCATGATGACTAATAATAATTAACAGCCGTGTTGTTTAAAAAAGATACAAGCTCAGTGTTGGACAAAGGTAAACAAAATAAAATGTCCTGATGTAAACAGTTGCTAAAGATCAATTCTCTTAATATATTCACAGCCTACGTTTAATATCTGATTTTAACTCCAATAACATCCATTATAGCTTTATACACCACGAGAGATTTTACAAATGGCTCCAAAGTTGAGGAAAATTAAAAGACCGGCAAGCAAAGGCCGGGTTTCTCAGGTATGCTGGTTATATTCATCTAACTTTTCTTGAAGAACACTAGACGAATTTTGCTTTACAGATCTCTTAATTGCTAGAAATTTATGTTTCTTTTCAGCAGTCAGTGCTCTAACATTGTGTGTTTCTAGGAATCTAAATCAAATTCAAAACGCAAATCAGCTTCTGGTGATTCCGATTTTTCTATTTATGATGAGGCAGGAGGTGATTCTGACATTGAAGTAATAAAAGCGAGATCATCACAGTACCGCAGATCGTCTTCACTATCTCGACTATCATTGGAATCTAACAAGAAGTTAGCTCAGAATAACAAACGGAAATCTGTAGATTCAGAGGATTCTAAGAAACAACAAAAGGTGGAAAAGCCATGGAAGAAGCGGGCCACTTCAGCAAAGTCGCAACAAGAGCCTGAACCCAAGAAGAAGAAGAAATCAAGTAGTACTGCCCAGGAGATTGACTCTGACGATGAAGTGTCACACGACTCTTCGATATCATCTCTCCCATCAAGAGGATCGTTTGGTAGTGGTAATAATAATCGAATTCCTTGGAAAGGTGCCAAAAAATCAAGTGATCTCCAACAATTTCCTATTAACAAGGAAAATATCTCAGCTACTAATGGAGCAATTTCTGCTGCAGTCTTAATGAGAGAACGTGAATTGCATACCTTGGAACTCAAAGAAGCTCAACGTAAGTTCAACATTGAAAAACAGTCACTTGAGAGCAAAATAAGTTCTTTAGAAGATCAGAGAATTAAAAATATCAGCATGTATCAAATGAACATACAAACTCTGACAGCCGCAAAAGAGGCTCTGAAGGAGCAACTTAACAATGCCAATTCAACAGGTAAACAGCGAGAGGAAGAGCTGAAGAAACTGGATGGTAAATACCATGATCTCAAGAAAAAGTACAAGGAAAGACGAAATAGCGATAAATCCAAATCTCCATCTCCTACAGAAATGGAAGAGCTGAAGGAAAAGCTTGAGAAAGAGATTAAAGAAAGATACCAAAAACAATTGACTGAGTTGAATGCATTACATGTGAACGAGATTGAAGCTGTTAATAGGGAATGTGCTGCAACTGTTAGAAAGGCTCGATCGGATCTCGAAACTGCCCAGAAGCAAGCTGAGTTATCTCAACTAGAACTAGAAACTTTGAGACAAGAGCATAAAGCAATTGTGGAAGAATATGATGCTATTCAAATAGAATTTAATACCTTTAAAAATGAGACACACGAGGGAGCTAAGGTTATTTACGAAAAGACCCAAAATGACAGGCAGCGGTTTATGGATTTAGATGCTGATGTTGAAACTCTTATGAAGAAACTCGAATCAACAAATAGTATGAATCATGATCTTCAAAAAGCTTATAATGAGGCATTGGAAGAAATTAAAAAGTACGAGGGTCGTGCGTCCAAACCAGGAACTGCACCAAGTACACCTTCAAAAACAAGCCCCGTTAAGAATATCATTAATAGTGCCCGGTCAGGCTCGTCTTTTGTGGAGCGCAAACTTCAAACAGAAAACTCATCATTGAAATCTCATATTAATCGATTAGAAACGGCTGCTAACCAACAAAAAATTGAACTTGAGAAATTACGGACCGAGAAGGAACGCTTAAGGAATGTCAGCGAGCAAAAGCAGGAGACTCTAAAACGTAAAGTCAAAGCTCTTGAAGGACAGCTCGATAAGCGTGGATCATTGGATCCACGAGCAAGTTCAATTACACCCGTTAATGAAAGTCGTGTGGAGCAGGATTTCAATTTTAATAGAGATTTGGAAGGAGCCTCGGATCATGGACCATCGCCAACGAAGAATGTGAGGTTCACCAACCCGGGGAATCAGCGTACCACATCTTCGTCAATTACAGATTTATTCTCTACTAGTCCCCTTGTGAAGACTCCGGCTGGCCGAAGACACTATGGGGCTACAGCTGCCCGTGGCATTACTGGCTTACCCACTCGTACTACAGCATCTAGTCGAGGAATACGAACAGTTTCGAATGATCCATCTCTAGTGAGAACCACTGGAGCAAGAACCAAGCCGAACAGTTCCCCATCTATTCTTGCAACCCCTGAAGAGAATGTAAGAGGGCAGGGTAGAAGGCTAGCCAATAACAGAACCAACCCATTACGAGTTTCGGAATTTTCTGCGACACCATTTATTTCTAAATTGAGATCGACAAACACAGAGAATAACTATACAAGTACTGTTGGGGGTGATAGAGATGTAGCTATGCCAGATACTCCAAGTAGACCGTCAATTCCTTCTTATATTTCTGCTCCTCGAGCTGATTCTGTTCCTGTTGAAATAGGTACTAAACGCAAAGCTTCTACTATGTCATCAGATGCACCGCGATCAACCATTGGCCTCTCTAGAATAAGTAGAGCTTCATCCGTGGCAGCAAGTACTGGTAGCATTTCAGATACCGAGTCAACTCAGCACCCAAGAAAAAAAGTACGACGACAACTATCTACACGACCGGTAGTGGAATTAGGAGACGCAGAATCCTCACTGACCAAAAATAAGAGAATCAATCAATCACCCACATCAAACCCTGTGACTACTACTCGAAGAGTTGTTACTACCACAAACCCTCGGTCGGTCACAAGTGCACGAACCACTTCTTCCAGCAGCAACAAAACAACTATAACTCAACCCTCTGGATCACAGCCCACAGGACGTACAACTTTTGCCCAAAGCTTTACAGCCAAATTCAATGTCTTTGGCTCAACAGCGCCACCACCTAATTCCATATCAGCTAGTTCCTCATCTCCCCAGCAAGCAAAGGAAAAGGAAGGACTGACTTCTGCTTCCACAACTCCAAGCAAGTCTCTCTATCCAGTACAAGAAGAAATTGCAGCTGCTCCCAAGGCGAACTATTTCTAAAGAAAAGAGCTTTTGTGAATGCTATATACACATTACATATATTGAATAATCTGGTTAAAACGGGTTTTGTTATTTTGTTTCTATTTTCTTGTTTCCCGTATTGATTGTATTCAGTTATAGCTTTACATCATTTTTATATTAAATAAACATAAATGTAAAAGAAAAAATCTGAAAATCTGAAAATGTAAATATGTTTATAATTGGTACTTCTGTCTTATTTTATTTACCAAATTGGTGTCCTATATATCGTGAACCAAACACAACTGCAATCTTAAATCGGTGTCAATACCATTGCTTACTAAGCATATGTATATACTTATTCATATCTTTACCCGGCATGCTAAGAAACCTACCAGTCAGTGCAGGT